>CM035156.1:34560924-36022657 GCA_020205615.1 Panax quinquefolius | reverse complement strand
AAGAATATTATGACTAAGATAATATACAACAAATTATCGTTAGTCTTCAACGAGGAAAAATCGATAGAATACTGATAAAATGACAAGTTTCGGATCAATATTCAAGAATTGAAATAATAATTCATAGTAGAGAGTTACGTGAGAATGAAATCTACTATAATCTATGAATTTAACGATCCATCATCAATATTTTATCCCTGTAACATCAATCAATATGCATACGGAATCAAATATTCATCTTTGCACTACTGTGCCAAAGATATTCATCGATTAGTCATATTCATTTAAACACTGTTCATCTTTGCACTATGAGCCAAAGATATTAATCAATCGATCGTATTCATCTCAACACTGTTCATCTTTGCCTTACGTGCCAAAGATATTCTTGAGAAATCATTCATCTTTGCACTACTGGGCCAAAGATATTCAATAATATCATCATTTAAGGCGAGGATGATGAAAATATTTTTAAAGAAAGCGAATCGATTGAAACAAAATGACAAGCATTAAGGATTAAAGATTAATACTTTGTTTTATCCACGTCCAAAAATACCTCAAAAATAATCATAGTGGTGTAAAATTCAAGAATGATCAAAACATGGATACAATCGAGTTAGTATCCGAATAGATATTTTGGACAAAAGAAGAAATTTTATTTTTATTGAATAGTCAGTATCACGTGAATAGTGTCGATTATCGTGAATAGTGCCGTATGATATCGTGAATAGTAACTTGACACCAAAAGATAGAAATTCCACAAAAAATATCTTCACGCTTCACGTGAATAGTACTCGTGAATAGTAACTTCGTGAATAGTAACTCATGAATAGTAACTCGTGAATAGTAACTCATGAATAGTAACCCCGGCATGAAAAAATTTCAAATTTGATAAAACTTGAGATCAACATTTCAAAGATAATGATATTGAAGAAATAATATCATTACGAAAAAATAATATCCTTACCTCGAAAGATCGGTACTTTAGTTGAAACAGGATATAGGCTATGACTTGAACTTGCACTTAGTATAGCAATACTCAAAGTATACTCAAAATACTCACAAGAATAAACTCGATAATATAGAGAGAAAACTTCGATTTACGGTGTGATTTTCAATTCTAACCAAGCACCTATTTATAGGAAATTGCTTAGAACACCAAAGCAGAAAAATTTAATAAATTAATAATATAATTATATTATTTTCTACACATGTCTAGAATCTGATTTCAGCCATCAAACACATGCCACCTTCTAGAAAAAATAAGAAAAAACGTTTTTCTAATTTTAAATATTTTAAACTTCCAAAATCAATTATTTGAACTTTGGAACTTCAATAATTCATAATAAATAGCCCTTTCATCAGAAAATTCGAATCTCATGAGTTTTATAGAAAATTCAATTCTCTACAACTTTGCAGAAGAAAGTTTTTCCAAATTCCAAATAGAAATTGACCCGAAATCCACAAGCGGTGATTTTACAAGCTATAATCAAATTTCTATTCGATAATTGTGTCCACCAACACACAAAACATGTGTTAAACATTTAATGCCACAAAAATACTCTTCCTCCTCATATACTCATATATCCCACATTCATTGTAAAAATATCATAGTTAATATATTATTAAAGTAATATATTTAAATGAATTATTTTATCGAGAAAAAGATAAAATATTAATTTTCAACAATTGTCATTTTAAAATTTTCTCCATCTATATCCACATAAAATCAATATTTTCCTCATCATATAAATCAATAATTAATTATTTACAAATAATATTACGAGAATCACAATATTGACAACAACAGGCGGTTCCAGGAAAGAGGGGCTTTCAATAAGAATTTCTTACTTCTTTGGCGCAATTAGGTGACCAAACCTCTCCTTAGACAGAACTTTCTAGACATTGCCAATAATGTTATCTAATAATATTATTAGATAATATGAATTATTAGCCGATAATGAAAAATACTATGTAATGACAATTATTGAAACAACAATGAATATAAAATATCAACGCTTGACAATTATTAACTCGATAAAATCTTTGAGCGGTAATTATCGTAACCATTATTGAGTAGTGCCTGCCTTCACGTAAGAATCAATAATTGGTGCAATACTGGTGTCTTCTTGTTCAACAACGGCGACATTAGTGTGTTTTAACCACTTAGGGTATTTTAACAAAAGGTAATTACAGAATACTTATTCTGTAGATTTTAAAAACAACTTATATTTGTCGTTTTCTTCATCCAATCACTTTCCGTTATGGGGCTACACATGGTGCATTTCTGTCATTGTTATACGAATATTCCCAGGCGATCGAATATTCCACGACCAAAACGAATATTCCCAACGATAATGAATATTTTATAACCACTTGCTTAATTTGAAATATTTGCATATTTAACCCTTAACTATCCACATTAATCAAATCAACCCTTACTATTTCAAAATAATAAATAAAGGAAATTCCTTTTTATTTAAAAATTTCGGGGTCTTACATGCATACTTTGCAAAATTTTCAAATATTACCCACAACTATAACAATATATCAAATCCACACCATAATATTAAAAAATATTTCAAAAAAAATTAAATATTTATTCATAAAATCTGGGGTCTCACAATCTCCCCTCCTTATGAAATTTCGCCCTCGAAATTTACGTATGTACTTGATATGCCGAACAGATAAGGATACTTCGTCATATTCTAACTCTTGAGGTATAAACTTTAAGCGTAGAATATATTCCAGGATTTTAACAGGTACATCTTCATACGTTAAATTATCCGCTATCTTGTCCGGTTCTAACCCAATAATGTGGTTTGGGTCGTCCACATATTTACGCAACATCGATACATTAAAAATGTTATGAACACGTGACATATT
This sequence comes from Panax quinquefolius, assembly GCA_020205615.1. Taxonomy (NCBI): domain Eukaryota; kingdom Viridiplantae; phylum Streptophyta; class Magnoliopsida; order Apiales; family Araliaceae; genus Panax; species Panax quinquefolius. The sequence goes on along the minus strand of CM035156.1, from coordinate 36,019,774 downwards.
TGGTGGTAAAACAAGTCTATAGGCCACAGTTCCTACTCGATCAAGGATTTCAAATGGGCCAATTAAATCGAGGGTTGTGATTTCCTCTCTTCATCAATTCTTGCTTCTAGAATAACGCCCACTTGAACCTTCTTCTTCACATTCATCAGCTCTGAGTATGTAGCTTGAGCGGCTTTAACTTTATCGATTAAAGTCGATTCTACTCGTATATTCGTTATCTTCACGTGGGTCCCTAGAGTCTTTAACTCTATCTTCATCATTTGTGAGTTATACAAAATGAGCCTTTGTATGTTAACAACATCGCACTCGTAAACGCATACGATCTTCTACTCAACGCGTCAGCTACCACGTTCGCTTTTCCATAATGATATTAAATGGTACGATCGTAATCTTCAACAGCTCGAGCTAACGTCTTTGGCGCATGTTACGTTCATTTTAGTTGAAGAAATATTCAAGGGTTTAAGAAATGGGTTTTGTACTGGGGTTAATACAAAATTCGATTTCACGTTCTAGGGGTAGGCTAGGAAGTCTTCAGGAATACGTTAGGAAATTTATTAACGATAGAAATATCATTCAAAACTGTGACCCTCATCCAAGACTTGGATAGTACGTCACATTGATTCCAACTGTGACTTCTATCCCTTAACCTGGATAGCAACTCACAATGATACCTATCAACTTGCCATCTTCATTCATGATGTCGCCTACAGAAAGTCTGGCTTCGGTGCATTCCACACAAGGAAGTAAACAATGAAAGGATCGAGGCTCTTTACTTATGGCTTGATATGACAATGATTGACTTTAGTGGTTTGGTTGCTTGAATTCGCATAACAGACTGGTTATGAATATAAAAGCTAACAACCTTAGGAAAAGCATGATGAGTAGTTAACCAATCGATTCCTAAAATCTCATCAAAGGAAAGTATTTTCAAAGAGATAAGATCGGCAGTAGCGTGAAAATGTCGATTTGAATCAACAAGATTTATAAATAGTGGAGGTAACGTGAGGCTCCTACTAACGAAGTTTCAACCAATAAGTCAAAGTCTAACTTTTCTCAGAGTTAAATTTAAGCGTTGAGCATAAAAGCAAGAGAGATAAAATAATGGATAGAAACAGGGTATCTTATAAGGTATAGACTTGTGAGAATTTATAATTAACTAACCGTGCATAACCCGTTCGGGTTACTTCGCTTTGAGAAGTCACGAAAAACGCTCTTCCTGAAAACCACAAACTTTGTTTTGTCCAGATCCGCCTTTGGTGCCACCGTCTCATTTGGACTTGACTTTGGTGCACGAAAAATTGAGTTAAACGACCTTCTCTTCTTGAAATTTCCACTTACATTATCTTGGCCATGATTACCATGAAGTGGTTACCATTCTTGGCATGATAATTTCCCCACGATGGTTATCATTGTTACGATGGCCGTTGCCATCGGGTATGATTATTATCGTGTTGTTGGTCGTTACCTTTTGCTGAAAGCTAAATCAACGCTCTCATGTGTGCTTCATTGCTTATCTTAGCATTTTCGGATGCCATTCTCAAACCTTTGTCACAAAACAAGGGTTAATTAACATATCACATATTATCCCTATCTCGCCACCAATTAAATACCAAATAAACTTAGGTAGGTCATACTAGCGAAAGTAATTCCCGCTCTCTCCTCCTAGTTCTTATCTCACATCTCGGCCGGGGATCATATCCTAAGCTTTGATATCAACCGTGATGCCCCAAAATAGGTATACATCACCCATCTTGAGTGCGCCAAATATATGGTACATAAATCGAATACAACATAATTATACAAGCGTATCGTGTAAAATACGAAAAAACATAAAGCGAGAGTTTAAACAAGAATATTGCCTTCTAGACAATATCCATTCTCAATGGAGTCCTCATAGACAATATATGAAACTCAAATTCAGATCCTCATTACATTTATTGTCATACTATTTAACGAGAATAGTGAGGACTACTAATACTATCATCTCGGACCATCACTCGTCCCTAGGACTAGTCCCTCGCTACGTTCTCATTTCACGAAGAGAACGATTGAAAGAAAGGGTGAGCTCAACTAGCCCAAGAAGAAATATTATGACTAAGATAATGCGGGATAAATTATCATTAGCCTTAATGACAATGTTAAAAGCGATAAAATACAATAGACAACAAGTTTAAGCTGCGATGGAATAAATAATCCATTAAATGAGTCGAATAGAATAAAATCTACTATCTTTTATGATTTAAAAAGTTTTCATCACTTTTATCACCGGGACTCGACAATAAATAATCCACATCATCCCCAACTTTACGTCCAAGGATATTCATTAGTATCACGACCACAAATTATCCATGCACTCACGGGCCAAGGATATTCGTGTATTCATCAATGGTCATGATAATGCCAACAATCGCCCATCAATGCACTACACAGACAATGAGGACTTATATCACATCATTTGTAATATTACGGACCATGATTATACCGAATAATCACTCGGTCATAATCATCTTAAGTCAATCTATGCACCACAGCCACGGATGACTTTCAAAAAAAATATAAACATGAGGATGATGACAATGATATAAGAATTCAATAAAACATGTTCACGAATTAATTTGTCCGGGGAACCAATAACGTCCAAATTGTCAACATGATACTTCTTTGTAAAGTAAAATTTAAGAATGCTCGGAAGAATATTTTCATAAAGAGATCTTTGGATGTAATAAATATCGAGATATTCCACTAATTTCATGGAGTATAGAAGTCAAAACTTTAACCAACCGAGTATAATAAAGAATGGAATAACAAAAGAAATCACCATGCATGCGGTATTGCAGATGTAGGTTATTCAACATAATAATAAGTAACGGAACCAAGTGGGGCATAATACCACGCCTGACGAGGATATTCCAAATGAATAATAAAGATGGAACCAGTCAGGTGTCAAACATACAGACGAGGATATTGAAACCAGAATAATAAATGCGGAATAATAAATATGGAACCAGTCGTAAAATTAAACACCGAGCAAGCGGGATATTAAGGCAGAATAATAAAGAGCGGAATAATAAAAGAATTTCACAGTATGTGGTACTTCAGCATAAACAAAGTTATTCAACATAATAATAATGAATGGAATAACGAAGAATATCACCAAATGTTGGGTAAACCGCATATCTGGTCATTCCACCAAGTATATAGGGTAAGCCAAGCAGCATCTGAGTTATTCCAATGAGAATAATAAAGAATGGAATAACATAAGGATTTCACCAAGTATAGGGTATCTTTGTAAGACCCCAAATTATTAATAAATGAAATTTATTTTCCTATTTATTATTTTGAAATAGTAAGGGTTGATTTGATTAATGTGGATAGTTATGGATAAAATACATAAATATTTCGAATAAGCGAAGTGGTTATAAAATATTCATTATCGTCGGGGAATATTCGTTTGGTCGTGGAATATTACGATCGTTTAGGGAATATTCGTAGACGATGGCGCGATCTTTTGTGGGCCCCATAAAAGCGATTGGATGAAGAAAACGACAAATATAAGTTGTTTATAAATAACTTGGTAGTAGTTATTCTGAATTATCTTGTTAGAATACCCGTTGGTTAAAACACATTAATACGCGTTGTTGAGCGAGTAGCACACGGTATTGCACCAATTATTGATTCTTACGTGAAGGCACTTTACTCAATAATTGTTACAATAATTACTTATTCGATTATTTTATTTTATTGATTCAATAATTCTTTGCATTGATATTTTATATTACTTGTTGTTTCAATAAATTGTCATTACACGATTATTTTCCATTATCGGAGCAATAATTCATATTATCGAATAATATTATTGGTAACATTATTGGCAATGTCTAGAAAGTTACATGTCTAAGGAGAGGTTTGGTCACCTAATTGCTGGCGTCGATGAGAGAGATCCTTATTGGAAGCCCCCTCTTTCGAGAGCGGCTTAGTCACCCGATCTTGTGATTTCTGTAATATTATTTGTGAATAATTAATTATTGATTTATATGATGAGGAAAATATTGATTTTATGTGGATATAGATGGAGAAAATTTTTAAAGTGACAATTGTTGAAAATTAATATTTTATCTTTTTTTCCGATAAAATAATTCATTTAAATATATTATTTTAATAATATATTAACGGTGATATTTTTATAATGAATGTGGGATATATGAGTATATGAGGAGGAAGAGTATTTTTGTGACATTAAATGTTTAACACATATTTTGTGTGTTGGTGAACACAATTATTGACCGAAATTCGATTATAGCCTGTAAAATCGTCCGTTTATGGATTTTGGTCAATTTCTGTTTGGAATTTAAAAAAAATTTCTTCTGCAAAGTTGTAGAGAATTGAATTTCCTATAAAAATTTGCGAGATTCGAATTTTCTAATAAAAGGGCTATTTATTATGAATTATTGAAGTTTCAAAATAATTAATTTTTGGAAGTTTAAAATATTTTTAATTAAAAAAGCGTTTTTTTCATTTTGAAACTCATTTAACATGTGATTGGGAGGTGAATTCAGATTGTTAGTGTGCGTGTATGAAGTTGTGGAAAAATTATAATATTAATTTATTAAATTTTCTACTTTGGTGTTCTAAAGCATTTTTCTATAAATAGAGGTCTTAGGTTAGAATTGAAAATCACACCTTTAAAGCGAAGTTTTCTCTCTATATTATCGAGCGTATTCTTGTGAGTATTTTGAGTATACTTTGAGTATTTCTATACGGTTGCAAGTTCAAGTCATAGCCTATATCCAGGTGTTTCAACTAGAAATCTACTATCTTTCGAGGTAAGGGATGTTATTTTATTCGAAAATGATATTATTTCTTCAATATCATTATGCCAAAATATTGGTTGGAAATTTTTATCAAATTTAGAACTTTTTCATGACGGAGTTACTATTCACGAGTTACTATTCATGAGTTACTATTCACGATTACTATTCACGAAGCGTGAAGATGTTTTTTTGTGAAATTTCTATCTTTTGGTGTCGGAGTTACTATTCACGTATACGACACTATTCACGTATACGGCACTATTCACGAATACGACACTATTTACCGAAAAATGAAATTTCTTCTTTTGTCCAAAATATATATTCTGGATACTAGCTTTGATTGTATCCATGTTTTGATCATTCTTGAATTTTACTCCATTCTGATTACTTATGAAGTATTTTTGAACTTGGATTGTTTAAAATACGAATCCTTAATATTTGTTCTTTTGTTTCTTTGGATTAGATTTCCTTTAAAATATTTTTCATCATCCTCAGGTCCTACGATGATGATATTAATTGAATATCTTTGGCACCGTAGTACAAAGATGAATAGGTGTTGAGATGAATATATAATGGCGATTAATATCTTTCGCCCGTAATGTAAAAGATGAGCAGTGTTTAGATGAACATGACCAATGATGAATATCTTTTGATTTTGTAGTGCAAAGATGAATATTTGATTCGGATATATATTGATTGATGTTACGAGGATAAAATATGGACGATGAACTTTTAAATTCATTTATAGAAGATAGCGGTTTGCATTCTCTACCTAACTCTTCTAATGAATTATTATTTCATTGCGAATATCGATTTAAAAAGCGGTTGTCTATTGTATTCTATTAGATTTTTCCTGTTGAAGACTAACAATAATTTGTTGTATATTATCTTAGTCATAATATTCTTTCTTGGGCTAGATTGAGCTCACCCTTTTTCTTGTTGTTCCATTTTTCTTCTCGGGAGGCGAGAATGTAGCGAGTACTAGTCCGGGGTATGGAATGAAGGTTCAAGAGAGAGTTGTTTAGTATTCTCACCATTTTGTAAAATAATGTATCAATAATTATGATGGGGATTTATTTGCGTGTGGATATTGTCTAGATGGCAATATCGTATTTAAACTCACGCTTTATATGTTGCGTGATAATAAAGTTGTAGTTATTTCTATACCATGTATTTGGCGACTCAGAATGGGTTGGATGGAATGGACCTATTTTGGGGGCGTCACAGTTGGTATCAGAGCTTAGGGATATGATCTCTGGCGGAGATCGGGGAATAGAACTAGGAGGGGAGAAACGAGTAAATCCTTCGCTAGTGTGTCCTACCTAAGCTTATTTGTTAGTTGGTTAGTATATAGGGATATTATGTGATATATCGATTTCCTTAATTAACCCTTGTTTTATGGATGATTTGAGAATGCCGATCGAGAATATTAATGATTGGAGTAAATGAGATAGTGGAGATGCATGTCTTTACCAACGAGGAGAACGTGCAACTGACAGTGGCAATGTACCTCCCGTGAACGCCGGCAATGTACCTCCTATGAACAACACCATTTGAGTAGATGATGAGCGAAGGATGTTTAGAAGTTTTTGCAGTTCATGCAAAATTAGGCGAGGAGACTAGCGTGTTCAAAATACAGGAAGAAATGATAGCAATTCACGGGTGGTCCTGACAAGCGGTCAAAAGAAGTTGGGACCACGAATTCTAGGAAAGCGGATGGAATTAAAGCGAGAGCGTGGGTCAAACAAATTACCAAGATATTCGATGTCTTGGGATGCACGGAGGAGAACGAAAGTTCCATTCGCTACTTTTATGTTAAGTAATGAGGCAAATTCTTTGGTGGGAATCGTGAAGCGTACCCATCCAAATTTACACTCGGCATGTCGTGGGAGGCGTTTAGAAATAGTTCAATGACAAGTACTTCCCTGAAAGTATTAAATCATATGAAGGAAGTGGAGTTTATTAGACCGCGAGAATAACATGAGCGGTGTCCCAAAGACGAGGCCAAGTTCAGCGGTGTTATCCGGTTGCACCTCATTTGGTGGAGAATGAGGAACGTATGACGCGGATGTTTTAAGAGGTTGAAACCTTGAAGCATACGTTAGTATCTCATTTCTCATAAATTTTCTCTCTATTCGGATGTTGTCAAGGGGCTCGGTTGTTAGAAGCGAGATACTTGAGTACGTTCAACCGAGGGACCATAACCAGGATCATATCAAGATAGATGGCCATCGAATAACGATAACGGTAGGAGAAAAGAAGAATCTTGTGAGACCCAGCGATTTTATCAATAAAGATTTAAATTTTGTCAAAATAATTTTTTAATATTATGGTGTGAATTTGAGATAATATTATAGTTGTGGGTAGTATTTATAAATTTTACAAAGTATGCAAGTGGTTATATTATATTCGATTGGTGGGAATATTGGTTTAGCGGGGAATATTAAATACAACTACTCAATCATTGGTGGACCCCTACAATGTAATTATTGCCGGATTGAAAAACGACAAAAAATATTTTATTGAAATAACGGCGGAAGTTTTACCGTGGTTCTTGTTGAACTACTCGGTAGTAAAAGTACGATAATAAGTGTGGTTGCATAGTAGCACTGCGGTATTAATTATTGATGCTTATGTGAGAAGTTACTCGGTTTGATTCCATTATTGTCGATTAATAATACAATTATTATAGCGATAATGACGTTTTATTTTATTCGTATTATTAACATAAAAAAACGAAACATCTTTTTATATAAAATAGAATACTTTATTAAAGTTATTCTATAAATAGAATATATTATATTTTATTATGCATAGTGTTGCATAGTGTTTTGCGTAGTGTTTTGCATAGTATTGCATAGTGTTTGCATAGTAAAATGTTTTTATATAAATAGAATATATTATATTTTATTTAAAAGATTTTCTTTAAATATGGACCGTCCAGATTAAAGTAAATCAAACTGGACCGTTCATGGATTAGTTCTTATGCATTCCATTTTCCTATAAATAGAAGCTCGTTTCCTTCATTATTTTCTTTACTTAATTCATTGAAACTCTAGAGAGAAATTATAGAGAGAAGCTATAGAGAGAAAATTATAGAAAGAAGAAGAGTATTACGCTACTTCACTACTTCTATATTCAGGTTCTTTTTACGGTAAGGGGTGTTATTCTTTCTTCTTGAAGAGAACTTACATTATTCCATTCACTATTATTACATTGGAATAACTTTGTAAAAGTGGTATACCTATACATAACTTGTGTATGTGGCATACCCTATACTTGGTGAAATCTTATGTTATTCCATTACTTATTATTACATTGGAATAACTCAGTATAATATGTGATTTACCCTATACTTGGTGACATTCTTCTATTATTCGGTTGGAACATCACATGCATGTTTTTTACGGGACCGGTTCCGTTTTATTATTATACATTGGAACATCACATGCTCGTGTGTTTTACACGGACACGGTTCCGTCTTTATCATTACGTTGGAATATCCTATCTCATGTGTTTTACAGGATCCGGGTTCCATCTTTATTATTCATTGGAACATCCCGCTTGATTGTGAATTTCACGACGACTTTGGTTCCGTTATTATTATTCTGTTGGAATAACACATACATCGCAATCCGCATGCATGGTGATTTCTTTTGTTATTCCATTCTTTATTATACCCGGTTGGTTAAAACTTTGACTTCTATACTCCATGAAATTAGTAGAATATCCTTGATATTTGCGTTTCATCGATATCTTTTCATGAAAATATTCTTACGATCATTATTGAATTTTACTCTCTGAAACAAAGATTATCATGTTGACAATTTGGGCGTTAATAATTCATGGATTAAATAATTCTTGAACTTGTTTTATTGAATTACTATGTCATTGTCATCATCCTCATGTTATATTATGTTATCTTTGGCTTACGATGCATAGATGAACTTAGTATGATTATGACCGAGGATCATTCGGTATAATCATGACTTGATATAAATGATGTGACAAAAGTCCTCGGTGCTTTTCGTAATGCGGTGATGGATAGTTTTTGGTATGATTATGACCCGGGGTGATTCGGTATAGTCATGACCATTGATAATTTGATGAAAATCCTTGACCGTAGTGCGAGGGATGATTAGATGTGGTGGTTTATTATTGTCGTGTCTCAAATGATAAAAATTGATGAAAACCTTTTAAAACCTAAAAGATAGTAGACTTTATTCTCTACTTGACTCTTTTAATGGATTGCTTATTCACCGCAGCTTAAACTGTTTGTCTATTGTATTTTATCGGTTTAACATGTTGAAGGCTAATGATAATTTATTACGCATTATCTTAGTCATAATATTTCTTCTTGGGCTAGTTGAGCTCACCCTTTCTTTTCACCGTTCTCTTCGTGAAATGAGAACATAGCCGGGACGAGTCGGGGAGCGAAGTAATGGTCCGAGAGGATAGCATTAGTAGTCCTCACTATTGCAGTGAAATAGTGTGATAATAGTTGTAATGAGGACTCCTTTTGAGTTTGTATAATATCTAGTAGACAATATTTGTATTCAAACTCACGGTTTATGTCGTATTGTATACCTGGCCAGTTAGGTTAGTAAGTTGTATTTGAATTTTATGTACCATGTAAGTGGCGACCCAAGATGGGTGGACGTATACCTAATTTTGGGGGCGTCACGGTTGGTATCGAGCTTAGGATATGATCCTGGCTAAGATGTGAGAATAGTACTAGGAGGGGAGAGGCGGGGAATTCCTTCGCTAGTATGACCTACTAAATTTATTTGGTATTTAATTGGTCGGTCGGAGTATAGGATAATATGTGATATGTTAATTAACCCTTATTTTATGGCGGTGTTTGAAAATGGCATCCGAGAATGTTGAGAATAGCAATGGAGCACAAGAGAGGCGTTGATTCTCACATATCAATAATCAGGACAATAATGCAGCAGGATGGCGATAATCCTCCCGTAAACAACAACACCGATCAATTGATGAATGACAGATGCGTTTAAAGGTTTTAGAATTCATGCAACATCGGTAAAGCGACTCGCATTCAAAACGTGGGTGGAAACACGGAAAACTCTCGGGCGGTCACCGCATTAAACAATTCAAGGAGTTGGGACCACTTGGGAGTTTAAGGGAGAGCAAAACCACTTCCGGCGGAAGCATGGATAAAGCAGATTACCAAGATATTTGATGTCTTGGGATGCTCCGAGGAGCAAAGGTTCCCTTGCGCTTTTATGTTGCTTTGCGGAGAAATGACATCTGGTGGGAATCGGTAAGCGTACTCAACTCAGCATCTTGAAGATATCTTGGGAGAAGTTCAGAGGCATTCAACGACAAATACTTTCCGAAAGTATTCGCCACATGAAGGAGGTGGAGTTTATCAAGTTGGAACAAAACAATATGGCCGTGTCGCAACACGAGGCAAAGTTTGCGGAGTTATCACGGTTTTCGTCCCACTTGGTAGATAATGAAAGAGAATGGGGCGAATGTTTTTAAGAGGTTTGAAGCGGAGATACGTCGACATCTTATTTCTCATAAACCGTGTTTTTATTCGAGGATGTTGTAAATAGGGCTCGATTAGTGGAGCGCGATAACGAGTCAACGCAACTAAAAGAAGAGCAGTGGCAAAATTATAATACCGGTGAGTAGTCATCGAGCGGTGACAACAAGCGTGGAGAAATCAACGGGCGGATATGGTAACCACCGGTGGTAATCGGGGCCAAAATAATAAGAATGGACATTTCAAGAAAAGGAGATTCAACAATGATGGAAAGACGTCAAAGACCAATTTTTTGTTGTTAAGGAAGGAGAAGGACCACCTATCATATGCTTCAAATGCGGAGTAGAGGGACACATCGGTCCGAAGCGCGCCATGCCATCAAAGCATGTTATAATTGTGGAAGAGAAGGCCACTTAGCTCGATTTTGTCGATTTCAAGAAGGCGAATTCAACTAGGATGGAGGCACCAAAGGTCGTCCCCGGACAAACCGAGCCGGTAGTTTAAGAGAGGCGTTTTTTTTCGTGACGAGGAACCTAAATAAAATTATCACGGGTAAGTTAATCGTAAGCTCTTGCGAAGTCTATACCTTATTAGATCTGGGTTCTACCCATTCTTTTATCTCTCTTGCTTTGCGTTCAACGCTTAAATTTGACTCTGAAGAAATTAGACTTTGATTTATCTATTGAAACTTCGTTGGGAGAAACCTTCGTTACCTCCATTTGTTTATTAATCTTGTTGTTTCAAATAAACACTTTCACGTTATACTGTCGATCTTATCTCTTTGAAAATACTTGCCTTTGAGGTAATTTTTGAAAACGATTGATTAACTACTCATTATTCTTTTTTGTAAGGTTGTTAGCTTTCATATTTCTAACCAATCATTATCTGAATTCAAAGTAACCAAACCCTAAAGTTAATCTTTGTTATATCAAGCCATAAGTAAAGAGCCCGATCCTTTCGTTGTTGACTTTCTTGTGTGGAATGCCGCAAAAGCGGACTTTTACAGAGGCGACGTCATGATTGAAGATGGCAAGTTAATAGGTATCAATGTGACGTCTTGTCCAAGTCTTGGGCCGAGAGTATGATTTTGAATGATATTTCTATCATTAATAAATTTCTTGGCGTATTCTTGAAGACTTCCTAGCCTACCCTAGAGCGTGAAATCGAATTTTGTATTGACCCCAAAGATAAAAACCCATTTCTTAAACCCTCAAATATTTCTTCAACTAAAGGATCTTTTATGTGTATTATGATGAAAGTCATAATAAAAGCATTGGAATAATAAAATCATGGGTATATGAAGTATTAGTAAGTTTTATGATGAGTTATGTTGGTTAATACGTAAAAACATGAAAGTTTCTTAGAAATTACAAAGAGTTGAAAATCGATTTTAGTGAAAAACGTAACATGAAATTAAATTGACCATATCTCCTATTATATTTTGAATTTTTGAATGTGGTCAAATCCTAGAGTTAGATCTATGAGTTACCTAACTAATCCAAGTGGAATTACTGGAAAAGGTGTTGTAGATTTTTGTGTGGACTGATTTTAGCAAAGGAGGCCAAAGCTGTAAATTTCGAAAATGCTACTGCTTAGAAACTTTAAGGGGCTGTTTCGGCCACTTAAATTATGAGAAAAATTCTGGCCTTTTTGGGACATGAAGGTATATGGTATAAAGTATCTCCTGTCCAAAAATGAGCTCATTCGACTTAAAATGAGCAAGTTATGACTATTTCAATATTTAGGTTTTCCGAAATGACGCTATAACTAGGAGTTCTATAACTCCGATGACCATGAAATTTAAACTAGAAGCTCACGTTAACATGTGTAAGGTTCTGCCAAGATTTGGGAATTTTTGGAGTTAAACTTGAGGTAGCTAAATTTCTTAAGGAATTAATTAGAAATTGATTTTTTAAAAATAGTAAATGAATTTTAAAAATTCGAGAAAATATATTTTCATTATGGGACTATATTATGCTAAATCCCAGAAAAGAAATATTTTTGGGGCTGATTTGGTATTTTTCATGAAAATAGTTTAATTCTTGAACATATGAGTTAAATATGTTATGTGAAGTAACAAAAGTTGAAAATAGGATTTTATGGCTAGAGAATCCTATATATAGTATATGCATATTTTTTGATGAGGATTTGATAATTGGTGATGATATTTTATGAGTATGGCATTTTCGAATGATGAAATGCATTATAGTGGTAAGCGTAAACAATTGAGATAAATTGTTTATAAATTTAAGAAGTGATTAAAATATTGGTATAATATTAATGATATTAGATTATGAGATTATTAAGTGATTGATAACATGGGGATATTCTTGAATCTGGATAAATTATATTATAAATGTTTAATATTTATCCTTTATCTTATTTGATTGATTCTTTATATCATTATCCTCATGTTTATATTTTTTTAAAGTCATCCATGGCTTTACGTGCATAGATGGACTTGGTATGATTATGAATTGAGGATCATTCGGTATAATCATAATCAGTAATTGAAAACACAATTATCTTTAGTCAGTAGTGCATGGATAATTTGTGGTCGTGATACTAATGAATATCCTTGGCACAGTAGTGCGGGGATGATTCGATGATGTGGATTAATTATTGAACCGAGTCTCGTGAATGAAATATTAATTCATGGATGTGTTCAAAGTCATCGTGGTTTACGTGTATAGATGGACTTGGTATGATTATGACCGAGGATCATTCGGTATAATCATAATCAGTAATTGAAAACACAATTATCTTTAGCCGTAGTGCGTGGATAATTTGTGGTCGTGATCTTAATGAATACACGATTATCTTTGGGTAGTAGTGCATGGATAATTTGTGGTCGTGATACTAATGAATATCCTTGGCACAGTAGTGCGGGGATGATTCGATGATATGGATTAATTATTGGTGAGTCTCAAAGAATGAAATATTAATTCATTGATGTGGTAAAAGTCGTCTTTGGTAGTAGTGCATTGATAGACTTGGTATGATTATGACCACGGATTATTGGTATAATCATGACCGTAATTGAAAACACGAATATCCTTAGCCGATGAGTGCATGGATAATTCATGGTTGTGATACTATTAAGTTGAGTCTCGGCATTATTGGTTTTCTGAGTTGTATATCTTTGGCACCGTAGTGCAAAGATGAATTGTTAATGAATATCTTTGGTAGGATTGCAAAAATGAATTTAATGTTTTCAATGATAAAGGTATTCAAGGTATTCTCATCTCTTTATCATACAGTGCGTACCCTAATTTCGAGGGCGAAATTCCATAAGGAGGAGATTGTGAGACCTCAGATTTTATCAATAAAGATTTAAATTTTGTCAAAATAATTTTTAATATTATGGTGTGAATTTGAGATAATATTATAGTTGTGGGTAGTATTTATAAATTTTACAAAGTATGCAAGTGGTTATATTATATTCGATTGGTGTGGGGAATATTCGGTTTAGCGAGGGAATATTAAATACACTACTCAATCATTGGTGGACCCCTAATGTAATTATTGTCGGATTGAAAGCGACAAAAATATTTTATTGAAATAACGGCGGAAGTTTTACCGTGGTTCTTGTTGAACTACTCGGTAGTAAAAATACGATAATAAGTGTGGTTGCATAGTAGCTGCACCGGTATTAATTATTGATGCTTATGTGAGAAGTTACTCGGTTTGATTCCATTATTGTCACGATTAATAATATGAATTATTATAAGCGATAATGACGTTTTGTTTTATTCAGTATTATTAACGTAATAAAAGCGAAACATCTTTTATATAAAATAGAATACTTTATTAAAGTTATTCTATAAATAGAATATATTATATTTTATTATGCATAGTGTTGCATAGTGTTTTTGCATAGTGTTTTTGCATAGTATTGCATAAGTGTTTGCATAGTAAAATGTTTTTATATAAATAGAATATATTATATTTTATTTAAAAGATTTTTCTTTAAATATGGACGTCACGATTAAAGTAAATCAATACGGGACCGTTCATGGATTAATTCTTATGCATTCCATTTTCCTATAAATGAAGCTCATTCCTTCATTATTTTCTTACGAATTCATTGAAACTACAGAGAGAAATTATAGAGAAGCTATAGAGAAAATTATAGAAAGAAGAAGAGTATCTCGCTTACTTCACTACTTACTATATTCGGTTCTTTTACGGTAAGGGGTGTTATTCTTTCTTCTTGAAGAGAACTTACATTATTCCATTCTTTATTATTACATTGAATAACTTTGTAAAAGTGGCATACCCTATACATAACTTTGATACGCCAGACAATACCCTATACTTGGTGAAATCCTTATGTTATTCCATTACTTATTATTACATTGGAATAACACATGTCATGATTTACCTATACTTGGTGACATTCTTTCTATTATTCGGTTGGAACATCACATGCATGTGTTTTACACCGGACACGGTTCCGCTTTTTTATTATTCTCGTTGGAACATCCTCGTCATGTGTTTTACAGGACTGGTAAAATCTTTATCATTCATTGGAATATCCTATCGTGTGTTTTACACCGGATCCGGTTCCATCTTTATTATTCATTGGAACATCCGTCTTGTGTGAATTTCACCGACTGGTTAGATTATTATTATTCTGTTGGAATAACCTGCATCTTAATCACCGCATGCATGGTGATTTCTTTTGTTATTCCATTCTTTATTATACCCAGTTGGTTAAAACTTTGACTTCTATACTCCATGAAATTAGTAGAATATCCTTGATATTTGCGTTTCATCCAGTATCTTTTCATGAAAATATTCTTCTGATCATTATTGAATTTTACTCTACGAAACAGTATCATGTTGACAATTTGGACGTTAATAATTCATGGATTAAATAATTCTTGAACTTGTTTTATTGAATTACTATGTCATTGTCATCATCCTCATGTTATATTATGTTATCTTTGGCTTACGAGCATAGATGAACTTAGTATGATTATATGACGAGGATCATTCGGTATAATCATGACTTGATATAAATGATGTGACAAAAGTCCTCAGTGGCCTGTAATGCAGTGATGGATAGTTTTTGGTATGATTATGACCAGGGGTGATTCGGTATAGTCATGACCATTGATAATTTGATGAAAATCCTTGACCGTGGTACAGGGATGATTAGATGTGGTGGTTTATTATTAAGCTGAGTCTCAGCGATAAAAATTGATGAAAACCTTTTAAAACCTAAAAGATAGTAGACTTTATTCTCTACTTGACTCTTTTAATGGATTGCTTATTCCGCTGCAGTTAAACTGTTTGTCTATTGTATTTTATCAGTTTAACACTGTTGAAGGCTAATGATAATTTATTCCTGCATTATCTTAGTCATAATATTTCTTCTTTAGGGCTAGTTGAGCTCACCCTTTCTTTTTATTTTTCTTCTTGAAATGAGAACATACATTGGGACGAGTCGGGGACGAAGTAATGGTCCGGAGGATAAAGATTAGTAGTCCTCACTATTCGTGAAATAGTGTGATAATAGTTGTAATGAGGACTCCTTTTGAGTTTGTATAATATCTAGTAGACAATATTTGTATTCAAACTCACGATTTATGTCGTATTGCATACCGACAGTTAGGTTAATAAGTTGTATTTGAATTTATGTACCATGTAGTAAGTGGCGACCCAAGATGGGTGGACGTATACCTAATTTTGGGGGCGGCCACAAATACGGACAAAGGCCAGAACCACTCCGTGGTAATCGTGGCCATGAAAATAGAAGAAGCGAGTCGGGAGGAGATTTTAAAAGAGGAGATTCAACAACGACCATGTGAAGACGTCTGGCAAAGATGAATTTGGTTCCAGTGAGGAGAAAGACCATTGGTCGATGTTACAAATGCGGGAAAGATGGACATATCACCCCAAAGCCCCACAACAAAGATAAGGTATGCTATAATTGTGGAAAAGAAAGACATATCGCCGAGATCAGACGATATCAAAACCCAGTCCAATGGAATGGTGACTCAAAAAGATGTCCCGGAAAAGTCAAAGTCGGTGGTTCCTAGAAGAGCGTTTGTCGCGGACGGTCATTAAAATGCGAGGAACCCGAACGAAGTTATATCAGGTTAGTTAATTATAAATTCTTGCGAAGTTTATACCTTACTAGAATCTGGTTCTACCCATTCTTTATCTCTCTTGCTTGCGCTCAACGTTTAAACTTGACTTCTTGGAGAAATTAGACTTTGACCTATTTATGGAGACTCGTTAGAGAAACTTTCATTACATCCATTGTTTAGAAATCTTGCTTGATTCAGTTGGCACTATCACATTACCGTTAACCTTATTTCTATAGAGATATTTGCTTTTGATGTGATTTAAGGTTAACTACTCATCACGCCAAATTGATTACTTTCGTAAGGTTGTTAGTTTTCATATTTTTAAGCAACCTGTTATTCGAATTCAAGCAATCAAACCATTGTAGTCAAACATTTTCATATCAAGCCATGAAGTCATTCGTTTATTACGGATGTCAAGTTTTCTTAGTCCATGTTAAGGATTTGAATAAAGACACGTCGATTTGAATAATATTCCTGTTGTTATTAATTTTTCCTGACGTATTTCCTGAAGAATTTCTTGGCTTACTCCCAAAGCCTGATATTAAATTTTGTATCTACTTTGAACCCTAAGTTATAAAACTCATTTCTAAAATCTTATATCGAATGGCTCTATTGAACTTCAGGAGTTAAAAATTCAACTATAAATTTGGTACCGAGCCTTTATCCGGTGCCTTCCTTTGTGGAATGCACCAAGCCGAGATTCTCCATAGGGGACACCATATTCGATGCGATAGTAAATCGATAGGTGTCATTGTAACGTCTTTATCCAAGGTTGGGATATGAGTCACGATTGAGAACAACCTAAGTCAGTAATCGAAATACGTAGCTTTCTAGGCTTAGTTGGTTATTATCTCGGAGATTCTTTGAAGGATATTCTCGAATCGCTATTCCATTAAAGCAAATTGACTCGTAGAGATACAAAATTCGAATGGAGCAAGAAATGTGGGAAGAGCTTCAAGAACTCAAGAGGAGACTCATTTCAAAGACATGTTCCACCATGCCATCCCGGAAAGCGAACGTGGTAGCCGGCGTGTTGAGTAGAAGATCGATATATAAGTACGAAAGTACGATATTGTCAAAGACTCATTTCAGATAATTTACAAATAATAGAGATGGAGATGAAAACTCTAGGTAACCACATTGATGATATACGAGTATAATCGACTTTAATCGATAAAGTTAAAGTTGTTCAAGCTACACACCGGAGTTGATGAATATGAAGAAGAAGATGCAAGAAGTTGTTATTTCAAAAGCGAGAATCGGTGAGGTGAGGAAAGCTCAATCCTTCGATTTATTAATCCATTTGAAATTCTCGATCGAATAGGCTGTGGCCTATAGACTCGTTTTACCACCAAGTATGACGCGTGTTCATAACGTTTTTTCACGATCGATGTTACGTAAATATGTGGACGACCCGAACCACGTCATTGAGTTAGAACCCAGGACGAGATAGCCAGAAGACTTAACATACGAGGAGGTACTGTCAAGATCTTGGATAGGAAAGAACATGTCCTATGTACGAGGTTATACCACAAGTTAAAGTTTTGTGGAGAAACCATGTTATTGAGGAAATAACACGGGAGTTGGAAACGAAAATGAAAGTGAGGTATTCTCATCTTTTCGAAACACAGTATCGCACGTCAATTTCGAGACTTAAATTTCATAAGGAGGGAGGTCAGAAGACCCCAAATTATTAATAAATGAAATTTATTTTCCTCTATTTATTATTTTGAAATAGTAAGGGTTGATTTGATTAATGTGGATAGTTATGGGTAAAATACGCAAATATTTTGAATAAGCAAGTGGTTATAAAATATTCATTATCGTCGGGGAATATTCATTTGGTCGTGGAATATTCGTACTGTCGGAAAATATTCGTACGATGGCGCAGTCTTTTGTGGGCCCCATAACGGAAATCGATTGGATGAAGAAAACGACAAATATAAGTTGTTTATAAATAACGGCGTAGTTGTTACCGTTAATACTGTTGGAATACCCGGTGGTTAAAACACACTAATATGCGTTGTTGAACTAAGAAGATTATTGAGATTGCACCAATTATTGATTTACTTACGTAAGAAGGCACTACTCAATAATTGTTACAGTAATTTATTATTTAGTATTTTATTTTATTGATTCAATAATTCTTTGCATTGATATTTTATATTCTTTGTTGTTTCAATAAATTGTCATTACAAAAGTATTTTTCATTATCGAGCAATAATTCATATTATCTGAATAATATTATTGGATAACATTATTGGCAATGTCTAGAAAGTTACATCTCAAGGAGAGGTTTGGTCACCTAATTCACGAAGTAAGGAGAGATCCTTATGAAAAGCCCCTCTTTCACGGGAAGCGGCCGGTTGCAAGATCGTGATTCTGTAATATTATTTGTGAATAATTAATTATTGATTTATACGATGAGGAAAATATTGATTTTATGTAGATATATATGGAGAAAATTTTTAAAGTGACAATTGTTGAAAATTAATATTTTATCTTTTTCTGATAAAATAATTCATTTAAATATATTATTTTAATAATATATTAACGATGATATTTTTATAATGAATGTGGGATATATGAGTATATGAGGAGGAAGAGTATTTTTGTGGCATTAAATGTTTAACACATATTTTGTGTGTTAGTGGACACAATTATTGACCGAAATTCGATTATAGCCTGTAAAATCGCTTTCGCTTGTTGATTTTTCGGTCAATTTCATTTGAATTTGAAAAACTTTCTTCGCAAAGTTGTAGAGAATTGAATTTCCTATAAAAATTTGCGAGATTTGAATTTTCCGATAAAAGGGCTATTTATTATGAATTATTGAAGTTTCAAGTTCAAATAATTGATTTTTGGAAGTTTAAAATATTTTAATTACAAAACGTTTTTGTCATTTTTTGAAACTCATTTAACATGTGATTAGGAGGCTGAATTCAGATTGTTAGTGTGCGTATGAAGTTGTGGAAAAATTATAATATTAATTTATTAAATTTTCTACTTTGGTGTTCTAAGCATTTTCCTATAAATAGGGTGCTTAGGTTAGAATTGAAAATCACACCGAACCTCAAGTTTTTCTCTCTATATTATCGAGCGTATTCTTGTGAGTATTTTGAGTATACTTTGAGTATTTCTATACGGTTCAAATTCAAGTCATAGCCTATATCCGGTGTTTCAACTAGAAGTACTGTCTTTCGAGGTAAGGGATGTTATTTTATTTGAAAATGATATTATTTCTTCAATATCATTATGCCGAAATATTGGTTGGAAATTTTTATCAAATTTAGAACTTTTTCATGACAGGGTTACTATTCACGAGTTACTATTCACGAGTTACTATTCATGAGTACTATTCACGAAGCGTGAAGATGTTTTTTTGTGAAATTTCTATCTTTTGGTGTCGGAGTTACTATTCACGATATCAAGATTATTCACGATACTCGGACTATTCACGAATACGACACTATTCACCGAAAAATGAAATTTCTTCTTTTGTCCAAAATATCTATTCTGGATACTAGCTTTGATTGTATCCATGTTTTGATCGTTCTTGAATTTTACTCCACTCTGATTACTTATGAAGTATTTTTGAACTTGGATTGTTTAAAATACGAATCCTTAATATTTGTTCTTTTGTTTCACTGGATTCGTTTCCTTTAAAATATTTTTCATCATCCTCGGTCCTAAATGATGATATTATTGAATATCTTTGGCCCAGTAGTGCAAAGATGAGCAGTGTTGAGATGAATACGACCGATCGATTAATATCTTTGGCCGTAGTGCAAAAGATGAGCAGTGTTTAGATGAACATGAATTAATCGATGAATATCTTTGGCCCAGTAGTAAAAAGATGAATATTTGATTCGAGATATATATTGATTGATGTTACAGGATAAAATATCGACGATGAACTTTTAAATTCATATATAGAAGATAGTAGTTTGCATTCTCTACTTAACTCTTCTAATGAATTATTATTTCATCGCGAATATCGATTTAAAACTGGTTGTCTATTGTATTCTATTAGATTTTTCCTGTTGAAGACTAACGATAATTTGTTGTATATTATCTTAGTCATAATATTCTTTATCTTGGGCTAGTTGAGCTCACCCTTTTCCTTGTTGTTCCATTTTTCTTCTCGGGAGGCGAGAATGTAGCGAGTACTAGTGGGGTATGGAATGAAGGTTCTAGAGAGAGTTGTTTAGTAGTCCTCACCATTTTGTAAAATAATGTATCATGCCCAAACCGCCCACAACAGCTTTAAGGTATGCTATAATTGTGGAAAAGAAAGGATATATCGCTTTCGAGATTAGACGATATCGAAACCCAGATCCAGTGAGGAATGGTGACTCAAAAGGATGTCGAGAAAAGTCAAAGTCGATGGTTCCTAGAAGAGCGTTTGTCGTGACCGGTCAAAATGCGAGGAACCCGAACGAGTTAGCACGCAAGTTAGTTAATTATAAATTCTTGCGAAGTTTATACCTTACTAGATATCCCGGTTCTACCCATTCTTTATCTCTTTCGTCTTTGCGCTCAACGTTTAAACTTGACTACGGAGAAATTAGACTTTGACCTATTTATGGAGACTCAGTTAAGAGAAACTTTCATTACATCCGTTGTTTAGAAATCTTGCTTGATTCAGTTGGCACTATCACATTACCGTTAACCTTATTTCTATAGAGATATTTGCTTTTGATGTGATTTTAAGGTTAACTACTCATCACGCCGAAATTGATTACTTTTCGTAAGGTTGTTAGTTTTCATATTTTTAAGCAAACTCCGTTATTCAATTCAAGCAATCAAACCATTGTAGTCAAACATTTTCATATCAAGCCATGAAGTCATTCGTTTATTACGGATGTCAAGTTTTCTTAGTCCATGTTAAGGATTTGAATAAAGACACGTCGATTTGAATAATATTCTGTTGTTATTAATTTTTCCGACGTATTTCTGAAGAATTTCTTGGCTTACTCCCAAAGCCCGATATTAAATTTTGTATCTACTTTGAACCCAGACAAAAACTCATTTCTAAAATCTTATATCGAATGGCTCTATTGAACTTCAGAGTTAAAAATTCAACTATAGAATTTGGTACCGAGCCTTTATCTTAGTGACTTCCTTTGTGGAATGCAAAAGCTTTACTCTCCATAGGGGACACCATATTCATGCGATAGTAAAGCGATAGGTGTCATTGTAACGTCTTATCCAAGGTTGGGATATGAGTCGCGATTGAGAACAACCTAAGTCGGTAATCGAAATACGTAGCTTTCTAGGCTTAGTTGGTTATTATCGGAGATTCGTTGAAGGATATTCTCGAATCGCTATTCCATTAACGCAGCTGACTCGTAGAGATACAAAATTCGAATGGAGCAAGAAATGTGGGAAGAGCTTCGAAGAACTCAAGAGGAGACTCATTTCAGCACATGTTCTGACCATGCCATCCTGGAAAAGCGAACGTGGTAGCTGACGTGTTGAGTAGAAGATCGTATACAAGTACGAGTACGATATTGTCAAAGACTCATTTCGTATAATTTACAAATAATAGAGATGGAGATGAAAACTCTAGGTAACCACGTGATGATATACGAGTATAATCGACTTTAATCGATAAAGTTAAAGTTGTTCAAGCTACACACCGGAGTTGATGAATATGAAGAAGAAGATGCAAGAAGTTGTTATTTCAAAAGCGAGAATCGGTGAGGTGAGGAAAGCTCAATCCTTCGATTTATTAATCCATTTGAAATTCTCGATCGAATAGGAACTGTGGCCTATAGACTCGTTTTACCACCAAGTATGACGCGTGTTCATAACGTTTTTCACGTATCGATGTTACGTAAATATGTGGACGACCCGAACCACGTCATTGAGTTAGAACCGGACGAGATAGCCGAAGACTTAACATACGAGGAGGTACCTGTCAAGATCTTGGATAGGAAAGAACATGTCCTATGTACCGAGGTTATACCACAAGTTAAAGTTTTGTGGAGAAACCATGCTATTGAGGAAATAACCTGGGAGTTGGAAACGAAAATGAAAGTGAGGTATTCTCATCTTTTGAAACACTGTGTATCGTGACGTCAATTTCGAGGACGAAATTTCATAAGGAGGGAGGTTGTAAGACCCCAAATTATTAATAAATGAAATTTATTTTCCTCTATTTATTATTTTGAAATAGTAAAGGTTGATTTGATTAATGTGGATAGTTATGGGTAAAATACATAAATATTTTGAATAAGCAAGTGGTTATAAAATATTCATTATAAATCTGGGAATATTCGTTTGGTCGTGGAATATTTAAATCGCTGTCCGGGAATATTAAATACGATGGCGCAGATCTTTTGTGGGCCCCATAACGGAAATCGATTGGATGAAGAAAACGCACAAATATAAGTTGTTTATAAATAACAGGCGTAGTTATTACAGATTAATATTGTTGGAATACCCGGTTGGTTAAAACACACTAATATGCGTTGTTGAAGCGAAGAAGACATGCAGTATTGCACCAATTATTGATTCTTACGTAAGAAGGCACTACTCAATAATTGTTACGATGTAATTCTCGTTTAGTATTTTATTTTATTGATTCAATAATTGCATTGATATTTTATATTATCGTTGTTTCAATAAATTGTCATTACACAAGATTTTCATTATCAGAGCAATAATTCATATTATCTGAATAATATTATTGGATAACATTATTGGCAATGTCTAGAAAGTTACATAAGGAGAGAGGTTTGGTCACCTAATTGCGTACCCGATAAGAGAGATCCTTATTGAAAAGCCCCTCTTCCTCAGGAACTACCGTCACAAAGATCTTTGTGATTCAGAATATTATTTGTGAATAATTAATTATTGATTTATACGATGAGGAAAATATTGATTTTATGTAGATATATATGGAGAAAATTTTTAAAGTGACAATTGTTGAAAATTAATATTTTATCTTTTTCTGATAAAATAATTCATTTAAATATATTATTTTAATAATATATTAACGATGATATTTTTATAATGAATGTGGGATATATGAGTATATGAGGAGGAAGAGTATTTTTGTGGCATTAAATGTTTAACACATATTTTGTGTGTTAGTGGACACAATTATTGACCGAAATTCGATTATAGCCTGTAAAATCGCCCGTTTGTTGATTTTGGTCAATTTCTGTTTGGAATTTGAAAAAACTTTCTTCTGCAAAGTTGTAGAGAATTGAATTTCCTATAAAAATTTGCGAGATTCGAATTTTCTGATAAAAGGGCTATTTATTATGAATTATTGAAGTTTCGAAGTTCCGAAATAATTGATTTTTGGAAGTTTAAAATATTTTTAATTACAAAAACGTTTTTGTCATTTTTGAAACTCATTTAACATGTGATTAGGAGGCTGAATTCAGATTGTTAGTGTGCGTATGAAGTTGTGGAAAAATTATAATATTAATTTATTAAATTTTCTACTTTGGTGTTCTAAGCATTTTCCTATAAATAGGGTGCTTAGGTTAGAATTGAAAATCACACGAATTCCTCAAGTTTTCTCTCTATATTATCGAGTTTATTCTTGTGAGTATTTTGAGTATACTTTGAGTATTTCTATACGGTTCAAATTCAAGTCATAGCCTATATCCTGTTTCAACTAAGTACTTCGCTCTTCGAGGTAAGGGATGTTATTTTATTCGAAAATGATATTATTTCTTCAATATCATTTATGCGAAATATTGGTTGGAAATTTTATCAAATTTAGAACTTTTTCATGATTGAGGTTACTATTCACGAGTTCTTATTCACGAAGTTACTATTCACGAAAGTACTATTCACGAAGCGTGAAGATGTTTTTTGTGAAATTTCTATCTTTTGGTGTGAGTTACTATTCACGATACGGCATTATTCACGTATACGGCACTATTCACGAATCACGACACTATTCAATTAAAAATGAAATTTCTTCTTTTGTCCAAAATATCTATTCGGATACTAGCTTTGATTGTATCCATGTTTTTGATCGTTCTTGAATTTTACTCCACTCGATTACTTATGAAGTATTTTTGAACTTGGATTGTTTAAAATACTTAATCCTTAATATTTGTTCTTTTGTTTCCTTTGGATTCGCTTCCTTTAAAATATTTTTCATCATCCTCGGTCCTAAATGATGATATTCTTGAATATCTTTGGCTTTGAAAAAGCAAAGATGAGCACAGTGTTGAGATGAATATAATGATCGATTAATATCTTTGGCCCAGTAGTGCAAAGATGAGCAGTGTTTTGATGAACATGACTAATCGATGAATATCTTTGGCCTGTAGTGCAAAGATGAATATTTGATTCCAGATATATATTGATTGATGTTACAGGGATAAAATATCGACGATGAACTTTTAAATTCATATATAGAAGATAGTAGTTTGCATTCTCTACTTAACTCTTCTAATGAATTATTATTTCCGCTGCGAATATTGATTTAAAACTGGTTGTCTATTGTATTCTATTAGATTTTTCCCTGTTGAAGACTAACGATAATTTGTTGTATATTATCTTAGTCATAATATTCTTTACTGGGCTAGTTGAGCTCACCCTTTTCCTTGTTGTTCCATTTTTCTTCTCAGGAGGCGAGAATGTAGCGAGTACTAGCTCGGGGTATGGAATGAAGGTTCTAGAGAGAGTTGTTTAGTAGTCCTCACCATTTTTGTAAAATAATGTATTAATAATTATGATGGGGATTTATTTGCGTGTGGATATTGTCTTACAGATGGCAATATCTCGTATTTAAACTCACAGCTTTATATGTTGTAATAATAAAGTTGTAGTTATTTTCGTACCATGTATTTGGCGACTCGAGAATGGGTTAGATGGAATGGACCTATTTTGGAGGCGCCACATGTCACAGAGCATCTGAGTTATTCCAATGTAATAATAAGAATGGAATAACATAAGGATTTCACCAAGTATAGTGGTATCTGCCGTATACAAAGTTATGTATAGGGTATGCCACTTTTCTGAGTTATTCCAAATGAATAATAAAGAATGGAATAATGAAGTTCTCTTCACTTAATAAGAAAGAATAACACCCCTTATAGTACAACAAATAATATCCTTACCGTAAAAGACACTAGATATCAAAGTAAGTGAAGTAGCAGAATACTCTTCTTCTTTCTCTCTATAATTTCTCTCTCTAGAGTTTCAGTGAATTCGTAAGAAATAATGAAGGAATGAGCTTCTATTTATAGAAGAATGGATTGAATAGTAACTAATTCATGAACGGTCCAGATCGATTTACTTTTAAACGAACGATCCAGATCGATTTACTATTAAAACTTAAAGCGACGGTCCATACTGATTTACTATTAAAACTTTAAACCAGCGACCCATATTGATTCACTATTATAACTTTCCACCAGCGGTCCATATTGATTCATTCAACCAACGGTCTGAAAAATTAGCACATCTCCTTATGAAATAATATTGTACCCAAATACCCGAATGCACAATAATAGAGTGAATAGTAACCGAGTGAATATTAACTCGTAAATAGTAACTCGTGAATAGTAACTCATGAATAGTAACCTCGTGAATAGTAACTCGTGAATAGTAACTCATGAATAGTAACTCATGAATAGTAACTCATGAATAGTAACTCGTGAATAGTAACTCGTGAATAGTAACTTGACACAAAAAGTGCCCCAAATACCCGATTGAACAATATAACCTTCAGACATCAATTACTATCGAAATAAATGTTTAACACAAATAATTTCAACATAATGGAACTATCAATTCATCTTTAATCAACACGAACTTATTCATCATTAATATTATAACTCACAATATTTAACAACCGTGTCGTTCCCAAGAAGAGGGCTTTCTAATAAGGATTTCTCCCCATCAAAAGCGCAATTAGGTGACCAAACCTCTCCTCGTGTAACTTAGACATTGTAAATATTGTGATTTAATAATATGAATAATTTTGTCGTCTCAATTATTGATTTAACAATATAACATATAATGTAGATGATACTGTGACAATAATTGAATCAATAATATGAGAGATATGATGCAACAATTACTATAGTAATAATTGAGTATAAATGAGTGATTTCTCACGTAAGCATCAATAATCAATACCATGTGCTACTATGCAACCACGCGTATTACTGTACTTTTACTACCGAGTAGTTCAATAGTATTAACGGTAAAACCTCCGCCGTTATTTTCATAAAATATTTTTGTCATTTTCTAACTACGATAGTTCTTACATTGTGGTTCCACCAATGATCAGGTCGTCGCATTTAATATTCCCCGACCAATCGAATATTAAATAACAACTTGCATACTTTTGCAAAATTTTCAAATACTACCCACAACTATAACAATATATCAAATCCACACCATAATATTAAAAATATTTGAAAAAAATTAAATATTTATTCATAAAATCTGGGTCTCACATGTGGAGACTCAGCGGCCTCTCATGCTCCATTGATGTTCTCAATATTCTCGGATGCCATTTTCAAATCCGCCACAAAACAAGGGTTAATTAACATATCACATATTATCCCTATACTCTGAATTTAACCAATTAAATACCAAATAAACATAGGTAGGTCATACTAGCAAAGGAAATTCCCGTCTCTCCCCTCCTAGTTCTTATCTCACATCTCAGCTAGGGATCATATCCCTAAGCTTTGATACCAACTATGACGACCCCAAAATAGGTATACATCACTCATCTTGAGTCGCCAAATACATGGTACTAAATTCAAATACAACTTGATTATACAACAGCATTTTAAAATATGACAAAATACATGTTGTGAGTTTTAATACAAATATTGTCATTTAGACAATATCCACACTCAATTTAGTCCTCATTACATTTATTATCACACTATTTAACAGAATAGTGAGGACTACTAGGACAGCATCTCGGACCATCACTCCATTCCCCGACTAGTCCCGGCTACATTCTCATTTCCTGAAGAGAACAGTGAAGGAAATGGTGAGCTCAACTAGCCTAGTAAGAAATATTATGACTAAGATAATGCGTAATAAATTATCATTAGTCCTCAACAAATGTTAAACCGATAAAATATAATAGACATCAAGTTTAATCAGAAGTGGAACATACAATCCATTAAAAGAGTCAAGCAGAGAGAATAAAATCTACTATCTTTTATGATTTAAAAGGTTTTCATCACTTTTATCATTTGAGACTCACTAATAAATAATCCACATCATCCTCGCGACTCTGACAAGGATATTCATTAGGTCACGACCACAAATTATCCATGAACTACGGGCCAAGGATATTTGTGTATTCATCAATGGTCATGATCATGCTAACAATCGGTCCATCAAGGCACTTCGGGCCAATGAGGACTTTTACCAAATCATTTGTAACATTACTACCATGATTACAAAGAATAATCCTCATTATAATCATACCAAGTCCATCTATGCACTCTGTGCCCACAGATGACTTTTTTAAAAATAATATAAACATGAGGATGATGACAATGATATAAGAATTCAATAAAACAAGTTCAAGAATTAATTTATTCACTTAACTAATAACATCCAAATTGTCAACATGATACTTCTTTGTAAAGTAAAATTCAAGAATTCTCGGAAGAATATTTCCATGAAAAGATATTGGATGAAAGCAAATATCAAGAATATTCCACTAATTTCATAGAGTGTAGAAAGTCAAAACTTTAACCAACCGAGTATAATAAAGAATGGAATAACAAAAGAAATCACCATGCATGTGGTATCAGATAGCATAAAAGTTATTCCATCGTAATAATAAATAACGGAACTGTGTCAAAGCGTAATACGACCGAATTGGATATTCTAACGAGAATAATAAAGAATGGAATACAACAAAATCACCACGCATGCGATACTTTGCATGTACAAAGTTATTCCAATGAGAATACTAAATGATGTAACCAAATCCAATAGAATAATAAAGAGGCGGAACCAGTCCGGCGTGAAAGCATGAACAGGATATTCCAATGTAATAATAAAGAATGGAATATGTAAGAATTTCACCAAGTATAGGGTAGCGGCGATACAAAAGTTATTCCAATGTAATAATAAAGATGGAATAATAGAAGTTCTCTTCATGAATACAAAAGAAATAATACCCCTCACTAGTAAAAGAAACTTGATATCGAGAGTAGTGAAGTAGCGATATACTTTTCTTTCTTTCTCTATAGTTTCTCTCTCAGAGTTTCAAATGAATTCGTAAGAAATGATGAAGGAATGAGCTTTTATTTATAGAAGAATGGAATGAATAGTAACTAATCCATGAACGGCCTAAATTGATTTATTTTAATCGGACGGTCCATATTTAAAGCAAAATCTTTTAAATAAAATATAATATATTCTATTTATAATCTAATAAAATGAATAACTTTAAAAAGATTTTACTATGCAAACACTATGCAAACACTATACAAACACTATGCATAATAAAATATAATATATTCTAATTATTGTCTAATAAAACAGATAACTTTATAAAAGTATTCAGCTTTTATAAAAAGATTTTACTATTAGCCTAATAAAAAATGAATAACTTTATAAAAGTATTCATTTTATATAAAAAGTTTTTCTGTTTTATTACGTTAATAATAACTGAATAAAACAAAACATCATGATCATTATTATTATTCACACTATTAATCGACCGGTCGTTCCTGTGAAAGAGGGACTTTCCAATAAGGATTTCTCCGTATTGGGCGCAATGATTAGATGACCAAACCTCTCTCTCGCGTAACTTCTAGACATCGTTAATAATGCAAATAATAATATTAACAACTTTAATCATCTCAATTATCGATTTAATAACATATAAAATATCGATAATAATTGAATCAAACCGAGTGACTTCTCACATAAGCATTAGTAATCAATACTGTGTCTACTACGCAACCACGCCAGACATTATACTTACTTTTACTATCGAGTAGTAGTTCAACAAAGATCAACCAGTAAAACTTCCGCCGTTATTTTCATAAAAATAATTTTGTCATTTTCTTAATCCGACAATAATTACATTTGTAGGGTCCACCAATGATTGTCGCCGTCATTTAATATTCCCCACGACCAATCGAATATTATATAACAACTTGCGTGATTTTTGCAAAATTTATAAATATTACCCACAACTATAACATTATATCAAATTTATTCCATAATATTCAAAAATGATATTTATAGAAAATTCATTTTTATTCATAAAAGTTGGGGTCTTACACCTTACCTCAAAAGAAGACTGGATACTGGAATAGTGAGGGAGCAGACTTCTCTTCTTTCTCTCTATAATTTCTCTCTATAATAATGGCTCTAAAGCTTTAGTGAATTGGTGAGAAATGAAGGAAGAATGAGCTTCTATTTATAAAAAAATATAGTTTCGATAATTACACGTTTTGGGGCTCAAAAAATTACAGTACAATACCTCCAACTTTTCTTTCATTTTTAATTTAGTCCTGCAAGTATTATCAATCTTGCACCAACTCCCCTAATAGTAAATCATGTGAATCAATAGTAAAATCATGTGACTCAATAGTAAATCATGTGACTCAATAGTTCT
Organism: Panax quinquefolius; assembly: GCA_020205615.1. Lineage (NCBI taxonomy): Eukaryota > Viridiplantae > Streptophyta > Magnoliopsida > Apiales > Araliaceae > Panax > Panax quinquefolius. Next base: position 35,989,759 of record CM035156.1, on the reverse strand, counting down.
TAAACATGTAAAAAATTAATTACAATATATTACCTCCGTCTATACCTCCATCTTTAACTTAGTCATACAAGTATTATCAATCTTACACCAACTCCCCTAATAGTAAATGAATGTGACTAAATAGTACACACATGTGAACAAATAGTTATATAAGCATGTGAATAAGTAGCAATTAATTGCTCATTTATCCAATAAATTACCCGATTTATCAATATAACCCCTAGACATCAATTATCATCGGAATAGATATTGATTTCTACTAACACAAATAATGCCAACACAATGGAACTATCAAATTCATCTTTAATCAACACGAACTTATTCATCATTAAACTACGACAAAATACGACAAAACATAAACTGAGAGTTTAAACAAGAATATTACCTTCTAGACAATATCCACTCTCAATGGAGTCCTCATGAGCGATGATACAAACTCAAATTGATCCTTATTACATTTATTGTCACACTATTTAACAGAATGGTGAGGACTACTAAGACACTATCTCGGATCATCACTCAGGTTCCCCGACTAGTCCCGGCTTTATTCTTATTTCTCGAAGAAACGGTGAAGGAAAGGGTGAGCTCAACTAGCCTAGTAAGAAATATTATGACTAAGATAATGCGTAATAAATTATCATTAGTCTTCAACAATGTTAAACCGATAAAATAAAATAGACATCAAGTTTAAGCCGCAGCAGTAACAAACAATCTATTAAAAGAGTCAAGTAGAGAATAAAATCTACTATCTTTTATGATTTAAAAGTTTTTCATCACTTTTATATCGAGACTCAAATTTTTAATAAATAATCCACATCATTAAATCATCCCGCACTACGCCGAGGATATTCTTTAGTATCACGACCACGAATTATCCATGCACCACGGGCCAAAGATAATCGTGTTTTCATCAATCGGTCCTGATCATGTAAAATCCCCGTTTGTGATTTTCGGTCAATTTCTGTTTGGAATTTGGAAAACTTTCTTCTGCAAAGTTGTAGAGAATTGAATTTCCTATAAAAACACGCGAGATTCAATTTTACGATAAAAGGGCTATTTATTATGAATTATTGATGTTCTAAAATTCTGAATAATTGATTTTTAGAAGTTTTAATTATTTTAAATAATAAAAACTTTTTGATTTGTTTGGTAGACTTATTTGTTGTCAAGCATGCATTGAATTGAGATCATAGATTGTGTGCGTAGGAATTTATATATAATATATTAATATTATATTAAATTTTTTCCTTTGGTGTTCTAAGCAATTTCCTATAAATAGGGTGCTTAGGTTAGAATTGAAAATCACACCTTTAAATCAAGTTTTCTCTCTATATTATCGAGCATATTCTTGTGAGTATTTTGAGTATAATTTGAGTATTGCTATTCTCGTTGCAAGTTCAAGTCATAGCCTATATCCAGGTGTTTCAAATTTAGAATACTTGATCTTTCGAGGTAAGGGATGTTATTTTCTTCTCAAATGATATTATTTCTTCAATATTATTATCTTTGAAATATTGGTTGGAACTTTTTATCAAATTTGGAACTTTTTTCATGTTGGGGTTACTATTCATGAGTTACTATTCACGAAAGTTACTATTCATGAGTTACTATTCACGAGTTACTATTCACGCAGTACTATTCATGAAGCGTGAAGATGTTTTTTGTGGAATTTCTATCTTTTGGTGTTTGAGTTACTATTCACGATACTAAGACTATTCACGATATCTGACACTATTCATTTCGAATCAAGACTATTCATCGAAAAATGAAAAATTTTCTTTTTGTCCAAAATATCTATTCGAGACTAGCTTTGATTGTATCCATGTTTTGATCATTCTTGAATTTTACACCACTATGATTATTTTGAGGTATTTTGGACGTGGATAAAACAAAGTACTAATCCTTAATCCTTAATCCTTGTCATTTTGTTTCTTTGGATTCGTTTCTTTAAAATATTTTTCATCATCTTCGCCTTAAATGATGATATCATGGAATATCTTTGGCTCGTAGTGCAAAGATGAATGATTTCGAAGAATATCTTTGGCCCGTAGTGCAAAGATGAACAGTGTTTAGATGAACATGACTAACTCGATGAATATCTTTGGCTCAGAAGTGTAAAGATGAATATTTGATTTCGTATGTATGTTGATTGATGTTACGAGGATAAAAGATAGACATTTACTAACTTTTAAATTCATCGTAGAAGATAGTAGATTCATTCTACTTAACTCTTCTAATGAATTATTATTTCCATGCGAATATTGATTTAAAATTTGTTGTCTATTGTATTCTATTAGATTTTTCCTGTTGAAGACTAACGATAATTTGTTGTATATTATCTTAGTCATAATATTCTTTCTTGGGCTAGTTGAGCTCACCCTTTTCCTTTTTGTTCCATTTTTCTTCTCGGGAGGCGAGAATATAGCGAGTACAGTCTGGGTATGGAATGAAGGTTTTAGAAAGAATTGTTTAGTAGTCCTCACCATTTTTGTAAAATAATGTATCAATAAATGTGATGAGGATTTATTTGAGTATAGATATTGTCAGAAGATAATATTTGTATTCAAACTCAAAGTTTTACTGATTTGTATAATAAATGTGACGCCTCAAAATTAGGTATATCGCCACTCATCTTGGGTCGCCACTTACATGGTACATAAATTCAAATACAACTTACTAATATAACTCGCGTAAGTGCAATACGACATAAACCGTGAGTTTGAATACAAAATTTTTCTACTAGATATTATACAAACTCAAAAGAGAGTCCTCATTACAACTATTATCACACTATTTCACGTAATAGTGAGGACTACTAATGCTATCCTCTGGACCATTACTTCGTTCCCCGACTCGCGTCCAAATTTATGTTCTCATTTCAAGAGAATAAATGAAAGAAAGGGTGAGCTCAACTAGCCCAAGAAGAAATATTATGACTAAGATAATGCGTAATAAATTATCATTAGCTTCAACAAAGATGTTAAACCGATAAAATACAATAGACAACCGCTTTAATCTGCAGTTTGAATAAGCAACCCATTAAAAGAGTCAAGTAGAGAATAAAGTCTACTATCTTTTTAGGTTTTAAAAAAGGTTTTCATCAATTTTTATCACGAGACTCAAATTTTAATAAATAAACCACCACATCTAATCATCCGCATCTACTACTGGCCAAGGATTTTCATCAAATTATCAATGGTCATGACTATACCGAATCACCCCCGGTCATAATCATACCAAAAACTATCCATTATCGTGCATTATGTGCCATCGAGGACTTTTTTGTCACATCATTTATATCAAGTCATGATTATACCGAATGATCCTCGGTCATAATCATACTAAGTTCATCTATGCACGTAAGCCAAAGAAGATAACATAATATAACATGAGGATGATGACAATGACATAATAATTCAATAAAACAAGTTCAAGAATTATTTAATCCATGAATTATTAACGCCCAAATTGTCAACATGATATCGTTTTCAGAGAGTAAAATTCAAGAATGATCGGAAGAATATTTCCATGAAAAGATATGGATGAAACGCAAATATCAAGGATATTCTACTAATTTCATGGAGTATAGAAGTCAAAGTTTTAACCAACCGGGTATAATAAAGAATGGAATAACAAAAGAAATCACCATGCACGCAGATCAGCATGACAAAGTTATTCCAATGTAATAATAATAACGGAACAAAGTCGTGAAATTCACACCGGCTGTGATGTTCCAATGTAATAATAAAGATGGAACTGCATCCTGTAAAACACATGATAGGATATTCCAATGTATCGATAAAAAGCGGAACCAGTCCAAAGGTGTAAAACACACGCATGTGATGTTCCAATGTAATAATAAAACGGAACCAGTCCGTGTAAAATACATGCATGTGATGTTCCAATGTAATAATAGAAGAATGTCACCAAGTATAGGGTAAATCACGTATACAAAAGTTATTCCAATGAATAAATAAAAAATGGAATAACATAAGGATTTCACCAAGTATAGGATATGCCGCATATACAAAGTTATGTATAGGTATATCACTTTTACAAAAGTTATTTCAATGTAATAATAGTGAATGGAATAATGTAAGTTCTCTTCAAGAAGAAAGAATAACACCCTCACCGTAAAAGAAATAAATATGTAAGTAATATAGAAGTAGTGAAATAGTAATACTCTTCTTCTTTCTATAATTTTCTCTATAGCTTCTTCTATAATTTCTCTCAGTAGTTTCAATGAATTCGTAAAGAAAATAATGAAGGAATGAGCTTCTATTTATAGAAAATGGAATGCATAAGAACTAATCCATGAACGGTCCGTATTGATTTACTTTAATCTGACTATCCATATTTAAAGAAAAATCTTTTAAATAAAATATAATATATTCTATTTATATAAAAACATTTTACTATGCAAAAACTATGCAATACTATGCAAAACACTATGCAAAAACACTATGCAACACTATGCATAATAAAATATAATATATTCTATTTATAGTAATAACTTTAATAAAGTATTCTATTTTATATAAAAGATGTTTCGCTTTTATTACGTTAATAATACTGAATAAAAAAAACGTCATTATCGCTTATAATAATTCATATTATTAATCGACAATAATGGAATCAAACCGAGTGACTTCTCACATAAGATCAATAATCAATACCGTGTGCTACTTATGCAACCACACGACATCGTATTTTTACTACCGAAAGTAGTTCAACAAGAACTACCGGTAAAACTTCCGCCGTTATTTCAATAAAATATTTTTGTCGCTTTTTCAATCCGACAATAATTACATTGTGGGTCCACCAATGATTGAGTAGTTGCATTTAATATTCCCCGCTAAACCTAATATTCCCCACCAATCGAATATAATATAACCACTTGCATACTTTGCAAAATTTATAAATACTACCCACAACTATATAATATTATCATAATATTAAAAAATTATTTCAACAAAATTTAAATCTTTTTTGATAAAATCTGGGTCTCACAATCTCCCTCCTTATGGAATTTCTCACTCGAAATTAGGGTACGACACCGATATGATAAAGAGGTGAGGATACCTTGAATACCTTTATAGTTGAGAATATTAAGTTCATCTTTGCAATCCTACCAAAGATATTCATTAACAATTCATCTTTGCACTATGTGCCAAAAGATATATAACCTCAGAAACCAATAATACTAAAACTTAGCTTAATAAGATTACGACCACGAATTATCCATGCACTCATCGCCAAGGATATTCGTGTTTTCAATTACTGATCATGATTATACCGAATAATCCGTGGTCATAATCATACCAAGTCTATCAATGCACTACTACCAAAGACGACTTTTACCATATCCATGAATTAATATTTCATTCACTTTGAGACTCATTTCAATAATTAATCCATATCATCGAATCATCCCCGCACTACGTGCCAAGGATATTCATTAACAATTCATCTTCCATTTGCACAGCCAAAGATATATAATCAGAAACCAATAATACTAAGACTTAGCTTAATAAGATCACGACCACGAATTATCCATGCACCATCGCCAAAGATAATTGTGTATTCATTAAGATCACGCACCACAAATTATCCATGCACTACTACCAAAGATAATTGTGTATTCATTAAGATATCACGACCACAAATTATCCATGACTACTACCAAAGATAATTGTGTATTCATTAGTATCACGACCACAAATTATCCATGACTACTACCAAAGATAATTGTGTATTTATTAGTATCACGATCGTGACGCCCCAAAAATAGGTATACAACACCATTCCGAGTCGCCAAATACATGGTACAAGAAACAAACTACAACTTCAATAATACAAATGTCTTGTGAAATACGACAATATATAATCGTGAGTTTAAATATAATATTGTCTTCTAGATAATATCCACACGCAAATAAATCCCTCATCATAATTATTGATACATTATTTTACAAAATGGTGAGGACTACTAAACAACTCTCTGTAACCTTCATTCCATACCTCGACTAAGACTCGCTACATTCTCGCCTCCCGAGAAGAAGAATGGAACAACAAGGAAAAGGGTGAGCTCAACTAGCCCAAAGAAGAATATTATGACTAAGATAATATACAACAAATTATCGTTAGTCTCCAACAGGAAAAATCGATAGAATACAATAGACAACAAGTTTTAGATCAATATTAGCAAATGAAATAATAATTCATAGAAGAGTTACGTAGAGAATGAAATCTACTATAATCTATGAATTTAATGTACCATCATCAATATTTTATCCTCGTAACATCAATCAATATTCATCTCAAATCAAATATTCATCTTTGCACTATGTGCCAAAGATATTCATCAATCGGCCATGTTCATCTCAACACTGCTCATCTTTGCACTAAAGGCCAAAGATATTCATCAATCGGTCATGTTCATCTCAACACTGCTCATCTTTGCACTAAAGGCCAAAGATATTCATCATTCCATCATGTTCATTTAAACACCGCTCATCTTTGCACTATGTGCCAAAGATATTCTTCAGAAATCATTCATCTTTGCACTACATGTGCCAAAGATATTCAATAATATCATCATTTAAGATCGAGGATGATGAAAAATATTTTTAAAGAAACGAATCCAATTGAAACAAAATGACAAGGATTAAGGATTAAGGATTCATACTTGGTTTTATCCACGTCAAAAAAATACCTCAAAAATAATCATAGTGGTGTAAAATTCAAGAATGATCAAAACATGGATACAATCAAAGCTAGTATCCGAATAGATATTTTGGACGAAAAAGAAGAAATTTTATTTTCGATGAATAGTGCCAGATACGTGAATAGTGTCAGATACGTGAATAAAGGCCAGACACGTGAATAGTAACTCCGACACCAAAAGATAGAAATTCCAAAAAAACATTTTCACGCTTCATGAATAAGTACTCGTGAATAAGAACTCGTGAATATGAATAGTAACTCATGAATAGTAACTCGTGAATAAGAACTCATGAATAGTAACCCGACATGAAAAAGTTCCAAATTTGATAAAAACTTCAGATCAATATTTCAAAGATAATGATATCAAGAAATAATATCATTACGAAAAAATAATATCCCTTACCTCAAAGAATCAAGATTTCTAAGGAAAGGGCTCAAGTGATGTCGAATGAAACTTGTATCAACAACAACTCTCAAAGTATCTAAATACTCACAAAATACGCTCAATAATATAGAGAGAGAAAGAGAGAAAACTTTGTTTCGTGTGATTTTCAATTCTAACTTAGCCCTCTATTTATAGGAAAATGTTAGCTTACCAAGCGCATTTTGAATCTAATACTACGATGGCTTTTACTCGCTACTATTGCCACCCACCACATTTGAAATAAAATTCAGCACATTTCTTCACCAACCACAAGTGGGGCCCACTCAATTCTAGAATTTTCCACCAAAATCAATTATAACCCTACTTTTCGAATCAATACACCTCTTAAAATTTATAACAAATCATTCGCTCATTTTTAACGGCTCAAAATTTGTAGACATATACTCAACTTATATATGTATAACATATCCAAAATTACAACGATCCAACTATTTGATTAAATATTATAACTCACACAATAAAGTCGTAATAATAACCGATTTGATCTTTTAATACCTCCAATCCGACAAAATAAAACATCTCAAAGATTAATTCCTTCATTAATAACCACATAAATAAATCCATCATTTATATTCATATAAAATAAATATTTCCTTATCATATGAATCAATAATTAATTATTCACAAATAATATTACGTAATCACATTTACGACAACTGTGTCGCTCCTCAGAAAGAGGGGCTTTCCAATAAGGATCTCTCTCATCGGGCGCCGCTTAATTAGGTGACCAAACCTCTCCTTAGATGTAACTTTCTAGACATTGCCAATAATGTTATCTAATAATATTATTCAAATAATATGAATTATCGATCCGATAATGGGAAATATCGCAGTTGACAATTATTGAAACAATAATAATATAAAATATCAACGCAACAATTATTGAATCAATAAAATAAAATATTGAACAAGAATCATCGTGAAAAATTATCGAGTAAAGGCCTTCTTACGTAAGGATCAATAATTCAATAATGTCGTGCAATACCGTAAAGCTCATCAGGCAACAACGCCAGACATCAGATTTTAACCACCGGGTATTCCAATGCCTTAATTCAGAATAACAACTACTGTGTTATTTATAACCACCCAAACTTTGTCGCTCGCTTTCCTCATCCAATCGCTTTCGCTATGGGCCCACACACATGGTCGCTACGTCAGCATTTAATATTCCCGACAGCATTTAATATTCCACGCACCAAACTAATATTCCCGACAAAAATGAATATTTTATAACCACTTGCTTATTTTGAAATATTTATGTATTTAACCCTTAACTATCCACATTAATCAAATCAACCCTTACTATTTCAAAATAATAAATAAAGGAAATTCCTTTTTATTTAAAAAAATTTGGTCTTATAACTACCACAAATTATCCATGCACTACTACCAAAGATAATTGTGTATTCATTAGTATCACGACCACAAATTATCCATGTACTACTACCAAAGATATAATTGTGTATTCATTAAGATTACGACCACAAATTATCCATGCACTACTACCAAAGATAATTGTGTATTCATTAAGTATCACTACCACAAATTATCCATGCACTACTACCAAAGATAATTGTGTATTCATTAGTATCACGACCACAAATTATCCATGCACTACTACCAAAGATAATTGTGTATTCATTAAGATCACGACCATAAATTATCCATGACTACTACCAAAGATAATTGTGTATTCATTAAGATCACCAACCACAAATTATCCATGACTACTACCAAAGATAATTGTGTTTTCAATTACTTAGTTATGATTATACCGAACAATCCCTGGTCATAATCATACCAAGTCCATCTATGCACTACAGGTGCCATGATGACTTTCAACATAATATAAAATACGAGGATAATGATATAAAGAATCAATCAAATGAGATAAAGGATAAATATTAAACATTTATAATATAATTTATCCAGATTCAAGAATATCCCCATGTTATCAATCACTTAATAATCTCATAATCTAATAACATTAATATTATAACAATATTTTAATCACTTCTTAAATTTATAAACAATTTTTCTCAATTGTTTACGCTTTTACCATATAATGCATTTAATCATTCAAAATGCCATACTCATAAAATATCATCACCAATTATCAAATCCTCATCAAAAAATATGCATATACTCTATATAGGATTTCTAGCCATAAAATCCTATTTTCAACTTTGTTACTTCACATAACATATTTAACTCATATGTTCAGAATTAAACTATTTTCATGAAAAATACCAAATCAGTCCCAAAAATATTTCTTTTTCTGGGATTTAGCATAATATAGTCCCATAATGAAAATATTTTTCTCGAATTTTAAAATTCATTTACTATTTTTTAAAAATCAATTTCTAATTAATTCCTTAAGAAATTAGCTACCTCAAGTTTAACTCCAAAATTCCCAAATCTTGGCAAGACCTTACACATGTTAACGTGAGCTTCTAGTTTAAATTTCATGGTCATCTGAGTTATAGAACTCGGTTATAGCGTTTCATTTAGGAAAAAACCTAAATATTGAAATAGTCATAACTTGCTCATTTTAAGTCGAGAATGAGCTCATTTTTGGACAGGAGGTACTTTATACCATATACTTTCATGTCCCAAAAGGCCAGAATTTTTCTCATAATTTAAGTGGCTGAAACAGTCCCTTAAAGTTTCAAGCAGTAGCATTTTCAAAATTTACAGCTTTGGCCTCCTTTGCTATAATCAGTCCACACAAAAATCTACAACACCTTTTCCAGTAATTCCACTTGGATTAGTTAGGTAACTCATAGATCTAACTCTAGGACTTGACCACACTCAAAATTTAAAATATAATAGGAGATATGGTCAATTGAATTTCATGTTACGCTTTTCACCAAAATCGATTTTCAACTCTTTGTGATTTCTAAGAAACTTTCATGTTTTCACATACTAACCAACATAACTCATCATAAAACTTACTAATACTTCATATACCCATGATTTTCATTAGTCCAATGCTTTTATTATGACTTTCATCATAAACCACGTAAACCTGCTGCTCATTTTAGTCAAGAAATATTTGAGGGTTTAAGAAATGGGTTTTCAGACTGGGGTCAATACAAAATTCGATTTCACGCCTAGGTAGGCTAGGAAGTCTTCAAGAATACGCCAAGAAATTTATTAATGATAGAAATATCATTCAAAATCACATTTTGTCCAAGACTTGGATAGTTCGTCACATTAATACCAACTGTGATTTCTATCCCTTAACTCGGATGGCACCTCACAATGATACCTATCAACTTGCCATCTTCATTCACGACGTCGCCTATGTAAAGTCCGGCTTTGGTGCATTCCACACAAGGAAGTTAACAATGAAAGGATCGGGGCTCTTTACTTATGGCTTGATATAACAAATGATTAACTTTAGGGTTTGGTTACTTTGAATTCAGATAACAAAGTTGGTTATGAATATAAAAGCTAACAACCTTACTTAAAAGCATGATGAGTAGTTAGCCAATTGATTCCTAAAATCACATCAAAGGCAAGTATTTTCAAAAAGATAAGATCGATGTGTAATGTGAAAGTGTTTATTTGAATCAAACAAGATTTAAAAATAAGAGCGTAGAACGCGAAGGCTCCTACTAACTAAGTTTCAACCAATAAGTCAAAGTCTAACTTCTCCTGAGTCAAATTTAAACGTTGAACGCAACTAGGTGAAATAAAAGAGTGGGTAGAACTTGTATTGAATAAAGTATAGACTTCAGATTAATTTATAATTAACTTACCCGTAATAACTTCGTCTCGTTTTTCGAATAAACGCCTCGCTTAAATTACCGAAGTTTGACTTTTACTATAGGTACATTCCACCCTTAAGTGCTTCTTCACATTCCCGATCCATGATTTGAATCATTATTCTCCGATCCATATCGAATTCGGGTTGACCGCTATGCACAAGGTAATTCAATTCGATGTGGGTTCTCCCAATCTTTCATTCAAAAAGCAAAGTCAATTTCATCTATTTGGCTTTATTCGATCGGACGCCTTTTTCTACACTATCAACGCGTCACAGCGCCTTTTACCCATGCATCGCTTATTCTCCTTCGTTCGCTTGTTTCTTCTTTTTTGATCTTTGATTTTTAAATTCTCGATTCCAACTTTAATATCTTACACTCGCCAAAGCGTGATTTTGTTCGAGCATCACATATCGGGTAAACCCAATTTTGAATTGTTGTATCCCTTTGTTCCACTAACCGCTTGTTGCGTTCTTCAACCTGTTCTTCTAGCTCACGAACACGATTTTGTAATTCTAAGTTTTGATCATAAATTTCTTCTAACCAATTCTCATCAAAGTTCCTCTTCTTCCTCTTCTTCCTCACTCTCACCGCTACCGCAGAACTAGCTCTCGGGTAAACAATTAGTTCTTCATTCACTACGTGGATATCTCTAATTTGTTCCTCGTCTCGACATCGCATTAACCTCGATTAGTGATTAAAAGTGTCACAACGGTCACATTCACTCCATTGTGAATATTTTCAGCTGCCATTTCCAAACACTGCCACAACATAAGGGTTAATTAATATATCACATATTATCCCTATACTCTGACCGACCAATTAAATACCAAATAAATTTAGGTAGTTCATACTAGCGAAGGAATTTCTGCCTCCCTCCTAGTTCTTATCTCACATCTCACCTGTGGATCATATCCCTAAGCTCGATATTCAAACCGTGACGCCCCAAAATTAGGTATACGCCACCCATCTTGGGTCGCCACTTACATGGTACATAAATTCAAATACAACTTACTAATATAATCTGCTGGTACAATACGATATAAACCGTGAGTTTGAATACAAATTTTGTCTACTAGATATTATACAAACTCAAAAGGAGTCCTCATTACAACTATTATCACACTATTTCACGTAATAGTGAGGACTACTAATGCTATCCTCTCGACCATTACTTCGCTCCCCGACTCGTCCCCAAATTTATGTTCTCATTTCTCAAGAATAAATGAAAGAAAGGGTGAGCTCAACTAGCCCAAGAAGAAATATTATGACTAAGATAATGCGTAATAAATTATCATTAGCCTTCAACAAATGTTAAACCGATAAAATACAATAGATAAACCAGTTTAATCTGCAATGAATAAGCAACCCATTAAAAGAGTCAAGTAGAGAATAAAGTCTACTATCTTTTAGGTTTTAAAAGGTTTTTATCAATTTTATCATTGAGACTCGATTTTAATAAATAAACCACCACATCTAATCATCCCTCGCACTACTGGCCAAGGATTTTCATCAAATTATCAATGGTGCGACTATACCGAATCACCCCGGTCATAATCATACCAAAACTATCCATTATCGCATTCTGTGCCAATCGAGGACTTTTGTCACATCATTTATATCAAGTCATGATTATACCGAATGATCCCCTCGTCATAATCATACTAAGTTCATCTATGCACGTAAGCCAAAGATAACATAATATAACATGAGGATGATGACAATGACATAATAATTCAATAAAACAAGTTCAAGAATTATTTAATCCATGAATTATTAACGCCCAAATTGTCAACACGACATCGCTTCAGAGTAGTAAAATTCAAGAATGATCGTAAGAATATTTCCATGAAAAGATATTGGATGAAACGCAAATATCAAGGATATTCTACTAATTTCATGGAGTATATAAGTCAAAGTTTTAACCAACCGGGTATAATAAAGAATGGAATAACAAAAGAAATCACCATGCATGCAGATTTAGATGTATGTGTTATTCCAATGAATAATAATAACGAACCAAAGTCGTGTGAAATTCACACCCATGCGGGATGTTCCAACAGAATAATAAAGATGGAACCAGATCCCACAGAAACACATGTAGATAGGATATTCCAACAGAATGATAAAAACGGAACCAGTAAGGTGTAAAACACATGCATGCAGGATGTTCCAACAGTAATAATAAAAACGGAACCGGTCAGGTGTAAAACACATGCATGTGATGTTCCAATGTAATAATAGAAGAATGTCACCAAGTATAGGGTAAACTGCATACAAAAGTTATTCCAATGTAATAAATAAAAATGGAATAACATAAGGATTTCACCAAGTATAGGATACGCACATATACAAAGTTATATAGGGTATATCATTTTTTTACAAAGTTATTCCAAATGTAATAATAGTGAATGGAATAATGAAGTTCTCTTCAAGAAGAAAGAATAACACACCTTACCGTAAAAGAACCGAATATAGAAGTAAGTAGAAGTAAAGGTATACTCTTCTTCTTTCTATAATTTTCTCTATAGCTTCTCTCTATAATTTCTCTCTCTAGTAGTTTCAATGAATTCGTAAGAAAATAATGAAGGAATGAGCTTCTATTTATAGGAAAATGGAATGCATAGTAACTAATCCATGAACGGTCCAGATTGATTTACTTTAATCTGACGGTCCATATTTAAAGAAAAATCTTTTAAATAAAATATAATATATTCTATTTATATAAAAACATTTTACTATGCAAACACTATGTAATACTATTATACGCAAAACACTATGCAACACTATGCATAATAAAATATAATATATTCTATTTATAGAATAACTTTAATAAAGTATTCTATTTTATATAAAGATGTTTCGCTTTTATTACGTTAATAATACTAATAAAACAAAACGCCATTATCATTATAATAATTCATATTATTAATCGACAATAATGGAATCAAACCGAGTGACTTCTCACATAAGCATCAATAATCAATACCGTGGTGCTACTATGCAACCACACGACATCGCATTTTTACTACCGAAAGTAGTTCAACAAGAACTACGGTAAAACTTCCGCCGTTATTTCAATAAAATATTTTTGTCGCTTTCAATCCGACTAATAATTTCGTACAGGGTCCACCAATGATTGAGTAGTTGTATATAATATTCCCCGCTAAACCTAATATTCCCCACCAATCGAATATAATATAACCACTTGCATACTTTTGCAAAATTTATAAATACTACCCACAACTATAATATTATCATAATATTAAAAATTATTTCAACAAAATTTAAATCTTTTTGATAAAACTGGGGTCTCACAATAAAGTTGTAGTTGTTTTCGTATCATGTATTGACAACTCGTAATAGGTGATGTATACCTATTTTGGGGCGCCACAAAAGGTTCCTTTGCCATTTTCATGTCAATGTAGAGGCAGATTATTAGTGGGAATCAGAAAGCGTACTCAACCTACCGCTGATCGAAGATGTCTTGGGAGAAGTTCCAAGAATCGCTCAACGACAAGTACTTTCTCGAAAGTATTCGTCATACATGAAAGAGGTAGAGTTCATTAAATCGAACAAAACAACATGACCGTGTCACAAAGACGAAGCCAAGTTTGTCGAAATTTGTCGGTTAAGCGCCCCATTTGGTTGATAATGAGGAGAGAATGACGCTAATGTTTCTAAGAGGTTTGAAACCGTAGATACGCCAATATCTTATCTCTCATAAACCGTGGTTTGTATTTAGATGTTGTTAATAGGGCTCAATTATTGGACCGCGATAATGAGTCAACCCAACCAAAAGAGAGCGAAAAATGACAAAATGATAATATCGATTGATAGCAAATCATCGAGCGGTGACAATAAGCGTGAGGGAATCAACATGCAGAAATGGTAACCACCGGTGGTAATCATGGCTAAAACAATAAGAATGGACATTTCAAGAAAAAGGATTCAACAATGATGGAAAGACGTTATCATCATCACCGTCGTTAAGGAAGGAGAACGACCACCCATCATATGCTTCAAATGTGGAGGGAGGGACACATCACCAAACTGTGCGATGCCCTCCAAATCATGTTACAATTATGGAAGAGAAGGACACCCGCCCGATTTTGTCATGCATCAAGACAAGTCCACCGGGATGGAGGCAAACAAGGCCATCCAGATAAGATAAAACCTATTGTTCAAGGGAGAAGCGTTTGTCGTGACCTCCCGGAAAGCAAGGAACCCGAACGAGGTCATCACGGGTAAGCTTATCATAAATTCTAGTGAAGTATATACCTTATTTGATACTGGTTCTACCCATTCTTTTATTTTTCCTACTTGCGCTCAACATTTAAATTTGACTCCGGAAAAATTAGACTTTGACTTATCTGTTAAAACTCCGTTGGGAGAAACCTTGATTACATCCACTGTTTATAAGTCTTGTTTGGTTCAAATCGGTACCCTCACATTACCTGTCGACCTTATTTCATTGAAAATACTTGCATTTGACGTAATTCTAGGGATTGATTGGTTAACTACTCATCATGCAAAAATTGATTGTTTTCGTAAGGTTGTTAGCTTTCATATTCCTAATCAACCTATTATGTGAATTCAAGCAACCAAACCATTAAAATCAATCACTGTCATCTCAAGCCATAAAGTTATTCGTTTATTGAAAAACAGATGTCAAGCTTTCTTAGCTCATGTCACGGATCTAAACAAAAATACGTCAGTTTTGAATGATATTTCTATTGTAAATGAATTTCCGACGTATTCTCACGAAGAACTTCCCCAAGATACCCCAGAGCGTGAAATTGAATTTTGTATCGACCTTGAACTCCGGGTACAAAACCTATTTCCAAAGCCCCATATCGAATGGCTCCTATTAAACTTCAAGAGTTAAAGACCCAACTGCAGGAATTGTTAGACATTGGCTTTATTCGTCCTAGTACTTCTCCTTGGGGTGCTCATGTTCTATTGGTGAAGAAGAAAGATGGGAGTATGCGACTTTGTATTGATTCATCGGAGTTGAATCATGTCACCATCAAAATAGGTACCCATTGCCACGTATTGATGACTGTTTGACTAGTTGCAAGGTGCCAAATTCTTTTCAAAGATTGATCTTCGTTAGGATATCACCAATTGAAGATTAGAACAGATGACATTCCAAAGATGGCTTTTTGAACTCCCAGATGGGCATTATGAATTCTAGTCATGTCTTTTGGATTGACTAATGCTCCCGCCGCCTTCATGGATATGATGAACCGAAGTATTCAAAGAATATTTGGATCACTTTGTGGTCGTCTTTATTGATGACATCCTTATTTATTCCAAAAGCCATAAAGATCATGAGCACCATTTGAAGTTTGGTACTCCAAAGGCTTCGTGAAAACAAGTTATATGTCAAGTGAAGAAATGCGAGTTCGGTTTGAGGAAGTAACATTCCTTGGGCACGTGGTATCAAGTCATGGAATATCATTGATTCGACAAAGATTGAAGTACTGCAAGAGAGTCACAATTTTTAAATGATATTCATATTATTAATAAATTTCTTGATGTATTCTAGAAGACTTCTTAGCCTACCCCTAGAGCGTGAAATCGAATTTTGTATTGACCCTAGTATAAAACCCATTTCTTCAACCCTTAAATATTTCTTCAACCAAAACGAACGTATAAGGCGCCAAAGACGTTGGCTCGAGCTGTTGAAGATTACGATCATACCATTCAATATCATTGTGGAAGAGAGAACGTTATAGCTGACGCGTTGAGTAGAAGATCGTATGCATTTACGAGTGCGATGTTGTTAACACAAAAACCCATTTTGTACAACTTACAAATGATGAAGATAGAGTTAAAGACTCTATGGACCCACGTGAAGATAGCGAATGTACGAGTAGAATCGACTTTAATCGATAAAGTTAAAGCCGCTCAAGCTACACACCCGGAGCTGATGAATGTGAAGAAGAAGGTTCAAGAGGGCGTTATTCTAGAAGCAAGAATCGACGAAGAGAGGAAATCTCAACCCTCGATTTTATTGGCCCATTTGAAATCCTTGATCGAGTAGGGCCTGTGGCTTATAAACTCCTTTTACCGCCAAATATGTTGTGTGTTCATAACATTTGTCACATATCGATGTTACGTAAATATGTGGATGACCCGAACCACATTATTGATTTAGAAGCATACGAGATAGCGGATAATTCAACGTATGAAGATGTACCTGTTAAAATCCTGGAATATATTCTACGCTTAAAGGTTATACCTCAAGAGATAGGATCTGACGAAGTGTCCTCATCTGTTCGGCATACCAGGTACGTACATAAATTTCGAGGGCAAAATTTCATAAGGAGAGGAGATTGTGAAACCCCAAATTTTATGAATAAAGATTTAATTTTCTCAAAATATTTTTTTGAATATTATGGTGTGAATTTGAGATAAAGTTATAGTTGTGGGTAGTATTTATAAATTTTGCAAAGTATGTAAGGTTTTATATTATATTCGATTGGTCGGTGAATATTCGTACAATGGAACAATCATTGGTGGACCCCACAATAGAATTATTGTCGGATTGAGAAAACGACAAAAATATTTTATAAATAACAGCGGAGGTGTTATTGTTAAAACTGTTGAACTACCCGGTAGTAAAAGTACAGTAATACGCGTGGTTGCATAGTAGCACATGGTATTGATTATTGATGCTTACGTGATAAGTCACTCGATTATACTCAATTATTGCTACACGATAATTCACGCATCAAATCTCTCGTATTATTGATTCGATTATCGTCATCAAAGATGATCTGCATTATATGTTATATTATTAAATAAATAATTGAGACGACAACGTTATTCATATTATTAAATTGCAATATTTACAATGTCTAGAAGTTTACATCGAGAGGTTTGGTCACCTAATTACGCCGCCTGATCAGGAGAAATCATTATTGGAAAGCCCACTCTTTCCGGGAATAACACCGTTGTTAAATATTGTGAGTTATGATATTAATGATGGATAAGTTCGTGTTGATTAAAGATGAATTTGATAGTTTCATTGTGTTGAGATTATTTGTGTTAGTAGAAATTGACATTTATTTCGATAAAAATTGATGTCTGGAGGTTATATTGTTCAATCGGGTATTCGGGGCACTTTTTTGTGTCGGAGTTACTATTCATGAGTTACTATTCATGAGTTAATATTCACGAGTTACTATTCATGAGTTACTATTCACAATATACTATTCACCTGATTATTCACTCTATTATTATGCATTCGGGTATTTGGGTACAATATTATTCCATGAGGAGATGTGCTAATTTTTCAGATCGTTGATTGAAATTATAATAGTAAATCAATATGGATCGTTGATTTAAAGTTTTAATAGTAACTTGCCCTTCAGCTTTCCAAGAGTTATTTGTCTCTTCGGTGTTCCAAGAGTTAATTGCCCCTTCGCAAATAGTAGTTGTCTCTTCAATATTACCAAGAGTCATTTTGACCCTTCGTTAAGACCAAGAGCCACTCTCAGTTTTTCAATAAATAGAAGCTCATTCCTTCATTATTTCTTACGAATTCACTGAAACTCTAGAGAGAGTAATTATAGAGAGAAAGAAGAAGAGTATTCTGTTACTTCACTACTTCTATATCCAGTTTCTTTTACGGTAAGGGATATTATTTGTTGTACCCGTAAGGGGTGTTATTCTTTCTTATTCATGAAGAGAACTTCATTATTCCATTCTTTATTATTCATTGGAATAACCTATATACGCAAGAGATACCCTATACATAACCTCGTATGCTGCAGATACCTCATACTTGGTGAAATCCTTATGTTATTCCATTCTTATTTATTCTGTTGGAATAACCTGTATACGGGGACTCCCCTATACTTGGTGAAATCCCTCGGTTATTCCATTGAATATTTTTATGTTGGAATAACCTGTTTATGCGAAGTACCGCATACATGGTGAAATTCTTCTATTATTCCATTCTTTAATATTCTGTTGGAATATCCTCGTCTCAGACGCTTTTATGGGACTCGGTTCCGTATTTATTATTTCATTAGAATAACTCCGCTGCGTCTACTTATCACATGCCCGGTGATTTCTTTTATTATTCCATTCTTTATTATACTCGGTTGGTTAAAGTTTTGACTTCTATACTCCATGAAATTAGTGGAATATCCTCGATAATTGCGCTTCATCCAAAGATATCTTTTCATGAAAATATTCTTCTAAGCATTCTTGAATTTTACTCTACAAAAAGTATCATGTTGACAATTTGGACGTTATTAGTTTCGGATAATTTAATTCGTGAACTTGTTTTATTGAATTCTTATATCATTGTCATCATCCTCATGTTTATATTTTTTTTAAAGTCATCTACATGGGCTCTGTATTGCATAGATGGACTTGGTATGATTATGACCGAGAATTATTGGTATAATAATGGTACCGTAATGTTACAAATGATGTGGTAAAAGTCCTAATTGGCCGTGTAGTGCATTGATGGATAGTTGTTGGCATGATCATGACCATTGATGAATACACGAATATCCTTGGCCCGTATTGCATGGATAATTTGTGGTCGTGATACTAAAGAATATCGCCGTAGTAGTGATGCGGTGATTCGATGATGTGGATTATTTATTGTCGAGTCTCAAATGATAAAAGTGATGAAAAACCTTTTAAATCATAAAAGATAGTAGATTTTATTCTACTTGACTCTTTTAATGGATTGCTTGTTCATCGCAGCTTAAACTTGATGTCTATTGTATTTTATCGGTTTAACATTGTTGAAGACTAATGATAATTTATTCGCATTATCTTAGTCATAATATTTCTTATCGGGCTAGTTGAGCTCACCCTTTCCTTCACTTTTCTTCGTGAAATGAGAATATATTTGGGATTTAGTCTGGGGAACGGAGTGATGGTCAGATGATAGCATTAGTAGTCCTCAATATTCATTAAATAGTGTGACAATAAATGCTTGAGGACTGAATTTGAGTTTGTATATCTGTCTATGAGGACTCCATTGAGAATGGATATTGTCTAGAAGGTAGTATTCTTGTTTAAACTCTTAGATTATGTTTTTTTAAGTATTTTTACGAAAGTTGTATTATTAAGTTTTATTTAAATTTTGTACCATGTATTTAGCGACTCAAGATGGGTGATGAATACCTATTTTGGGGGGCCACGGTTGGTATCAAAGCTTTAGGATATGATCCCCTGTCGAGATGTGAGACAAGAACTAGGAGGGGAGAGCGGAAATTCTTCGCTTAGTATGACCTACCTAAGTTTACTTGGTATTTAATTGGTCGGTCAGAGTATAAGGATAATATGTGATATGTTAATTAACCCTTGTTTTGTGACAGTATTTGAAAATGGCATCTGAAAATGTTGAGATAAGCAATGGAGCAAAATAATATGACCGTATCGCAGTACGAGGCTAAGTTTGCGGATTTATCCCGGTTTGGATCCCATTTGGTCGATAATGAGGAGCGAATGACGCGGATGTTTCTAAGAGGTTTGAAACCCGATATACGTCAATACCTCATTTCTCATAAACTTTGTTTATATTCAAATGTTGTGAATAGGCTCGATTATTGGAGCGCAGCGATAAAGAGTTAAAGCACAACCAAAAGGTAAGCGACCAACAACACGATAATAATCGTACCGATGGTGGCGACCATCGGAACAATGATAACCATCGTGGGGGAAATTATCATGCCAAGAATGGTAACCACTTTGGTGGTAATCATGACCAAGTTAATTGAAGTGAAAATTTCAAAAAGAGAAGGGCATTTAGCTCGATTTTGTCGTGCACCAAAGTCAAGTCCAGCTGGGACGGTGGCACCAAAGGCGGATACGGACAAAACAAAGTCAGTGGTTTCAGGAAAAGAATTTTTCGTGACTTCTCAAAAAGCGAGTAATCCGAACGAAGTTAGCACGGGTTAGTTAATTATAAATTCTTACGAAGTTTATACCTTATAAGATACTGGTTCTACCCATTATTTTATCTCTCTTGCTTGTGTTCAACGTTTAAATTTGACTACGGAGAAGTTAGACTTTGACTAATTGGTTGAAACTTCGTTAGTAGGAGCCTTCGTTACCTCCACTATTTATAAATCTTGTTGATTCAAATCGACATTTTCACGTTACCTGTCGACCTTATCTCTTTGAAAATACTTTCCTTTGATGTGATTTTAGGAATCGATTGGTTAACTACTCATCATGCTTTTCCTAAGGTTGTTAGCTATTATATTCATAACCAGTCTGTTATGCGAATTCAAGCAACCAAACCACTAAAGTCAATCACTGTCATATCAAGCCATAAGTAAAGAGCCCTAGTCCTTTTGTTGTTGACTTCCTTGTGTGGAATGCACTGAAGCCAGACTTTCTGTAGGTGACGCCGTGAATGACGATGGTAAGTTGATAGGTATCAATGTGACGTACTACCCAAGTCTTGGATGAGAGTCACAGTTTTTAAATGATATTCCTATTATTAATAAATTTCTTGACGTATTCTAGAAGACTTCTTAGCCTGTCCATAGAGCCTGAAATCGAATTTTGTATTGAATTTCAAAGACAAAACCCATTTCTTCAACCCTTAAATATTTCTTTAACCAAAACGAACGTATAAGGCGCCAAAGATGTTGGCTCGTGCTGTTGAAGATTACGATCATACCATTCAATATCATTGTGGAAGAGAGAGAACGTTGTGGTAATGACGCGTTGAGTAGAAGATCGTATGCGTTTACAAGTGCGATGTTGTTAACACAAAAACCCATTTTGTACAACTTACAAATGATGAAGATAGAGTTAAAGACTCTAGGGACCCACGTGAAGATAGCGAATATACGAGTAGAATCGACTTTAATCGATAAAGTTAAAGCCGCCAAGCAGCTACAACGGGTGATGAATATGAAGAAGAAGGTTCAAGAGGGCGTTATTCTAGAAGCAAGAATCGACGAAGAGAGGAAATCTCAACCCTCGATTTTATTGGCCCATTTGAAATCCTTGATCGAGTAGGAACTGTGGCTTAAAAACTCGTTTTACCGCCAAATATGTTACGTGTTCATAACGTTTGTCACATATCGATGTTACGTAAATATGTGGACGACCCGAACTATATTATTGATTTAGAACCATACGAGATAGCGGATAATTCAACGTATGAAGATGTACCTGTTAAAATCCTGGAATATATTCTACGCTTAAAGGTTATACCTCAAGAGATAAGATTTGACGAAGTGTCCTCATCTGTTCGGCATACCAGGTACGTACGTAAAGATTTAATTTTCTCGAAATATTTTTTTGAATATTATGGTGTGAATTTGAGATAAAGTTATAGTTGTGGGTAGTATTTATAAATTTTGCAAAGTATGCAAGTTGTTATATTATATTTGATTGGTCGGGGAATATTCGTACAATGGCACAATCATTGGTAGACCCCACAATGGAATTATTGTCGGATTGAGAAAACGACAAAAATATTTTATAAATAACGGCGGAGGTGTTATTGTTAAAACCGATTGAACTACCCCATTAGTAAAAATACGAATGTCTGGCGTAGTTAGTAGTAGTACTGCGGTATTGATTATTGATGCTTACGTGATAAGTCACTCTGTTATACTCAATTATTGCTACAGTAATTGCTGCATCATATATCTCATATTATTGATTCGATTATTGTCACAGTATGATCTGCATTATATGTTATATTATTAAATCAATAATTGAGACGACAAAGTTATTCATATTATTAAATTGCAATATTTACAATGTCTAGAAGTTCTGTCAAGGAAAGGTTTGGTCACCTAATTGCGCGCCAATAGGGAGAAATCCTTATTGGAAAGCCCCCTCTTTCCTGGGAACAACTTAGTTGTTAAATATTGTGAGTTATGATATTAATGATGAATAAGTTCGTATTGATTAAAGATGAATTTGATAGTTTCATTGTGTTGAGATTATTTGTGTTTGACATTTATTTCGATAATAATTGATGTCAGGAGGTTATATTGTTTAATCGGGTATTCGGGGCACTTTTTTATGTCGGAGTTACTATTCATGAGTTACTATTTATGAATTACTATTCACGAGTTACTATTCACGAGTTACAATTCATGAGTTACAATTCACGAGTTACTATTCACCTGATTACTATTCACTCTAGTATTATGCATTCGGGTATTTGGGTACAATATTATTCCATGAGGAGATGTGCTAATTTTTCATACCGTTGATTAAAATTATAATAGTAAATTAATATGGATCGTTGATTTAAAGTTTTAGTAGTAACTTGCCCTTCAGCTTTCCAAGAGTTATTTTCTCTCTTCGGTGTTCCAAGAGTTAATTACCCCTTCGCAAATAGTAGTTGTCTCTTCAATATTACAAAGAGTCATTTTGACCCTTCGTTAAGACTAAGAGACACTCTCAGTTTTTCTATAAATAGAACCTCATTCCTTCATTATTTCTTACGAATTCACTAAAACTCTAGAGAGAGAAATTATAGAGAGAAAGAAGAAGAGTATTCTGTTACTTCACTACTTCTATATCCAGTTTCTTTTATGGTAAGGGATATTATTTGTTGTGCCGTAAAGGGTGTTATTATTTCTTATTCATGAAGAGAACTTACATTATTCCATTCTTTATTATTACATTAGAATAACTCAGTATCTGTGATATACCCTATACATAACTACAGATCATGGCATACCACATCGCATAGTGAAATCTTTATGTTATTCCATTCTTATTTATTCATTGGAATAACTTTTGTATCTGTGGACTCCCCTATACTTGGTGAAATCCTCGGTTATTCCATTGAATATTTTTATGTTGGAATAACTCTTTTGCTGGCAATCCGCATACATGGTGAAATTCTTCTATTATTCCATTCTTTATTATTCTCATTGAATATCTCATGCATGCGTTTTCTGTGGGACACGGGTTTCCGATGTTATTATTACTGTTGGAATAACTCGCATGTGCTATCTATCACATGCACGGTGATTTCTTTTATTATTCCATTCTTTATTATACTCAGTTGGTTAAAGTTTTGACTTCTATACTCCATGAAATTAGTGGAATATCCTTGATAATTGCGCTTCATCTAGTATCTTTTCATGAAAATATTCTTCTAAGCATTCTTGAATTTTACTCTATAAAGAAGTATCATGTTGACAATTTGGACGTTATTAGTTTCTGGATAATTTAATTCGTGAACTTGTTTTATTGAATTCTTATATCATTGTCATCATCCTCATGTTTATATTTTTTGAAAGTCATCCGTGGGCTCAGATGTATTGCATAGATGGACTTGGTATGATTATGACTGAGGATTATTTGGTATAATCATGACCATAATGTTACAAATGATGTGGTAAAAGTCCTCATTGGTAGCGTAGTGCATTGATGGGATGATTGTTGGCATGATCATGACCATTGATGAATACACGAATATCCTTGGCCCGTATTGCATGGATAATTTGTGGTCGTGATACTAAAGAATATCCTTGTAGTAGTAGTGCGAGGGGTGATTCGATGGCGTGGATTATTTATTGTCGAGTCTCGCCGATAAAAGTGATGAAAACCTTTTAAATCATTAAAGATAGTAGACTTTATTCTCTACTTGACTCTTTTTAATGGATTGCTTGTTCACCGCAGATTAAACTTGATGTCTATTGTATTTTATCGGTTTAATATTGTTGAAGACTAATGATAATTTATTTCGCATTATCTTAGTCATAATATTTCTTCTTTGGGCTAGTTGAGCTCACCCTTTCCTTCACCTTTATTCTTCTTGAAATGAGAATATAGCCGGGACGAAGCTTGAGTCGAGGGAGCGGGTTGGCGGTCGGATGATAGCATTAATAGTCCTCACTATTACATTAAATAGTGTGACAATAAATGTAACGAGGACTGAATTTGAGTTTGTATACTGTCTATGAGGACTCCATTGAGAATGGATATTGTCTAGAAGGAAGTATTCTTGTTTAAACTCTTAGATTATGTTTTGTCGTATTTTACACGAAAGTTGTATTATTAAGTTGTTTTTAAATTTTGTACCATGTATTTGGCGACTCAAGATGGGTGATGAATACCTATTTTTGGGGGCATCACATTAGCAAATATAGGAGTAGAACCGACTTGTATGACTTGCAAAGGATGGAGATAGAATTAAAGACTCTAGGGACCCATGCGATGATGGCGAATATACGAGTAGAACCGACTTTAATCGATAAAGTTAAAGCTGCTCAAGCTTCAGACTTGGAGCTGATGCATATGAGGAAGAAAGTAAAAGAAGGTGCTATGCCGGAAGCAAGAATCGATGAAGAAGGAATACTTCGAGTCAACTCCAGACTTTGTGTTCCTAACGACCTAATTTAAAGTATAAAATTATGATGGAGGCGCACAACACACCATTTGAAATCCATCCTGGGAGTACCAAAATGTATAATAATCTTCGTCATATATTTTGGTGGAGCAATATGAAGAGAGAGATATCGCTGTTTATCTCAAGGTGTCTAACTTGTCAACGAGTCAAAGCGGAGCATCAAGTACCAAAAGGTCTATTGCAACCACTTAAAATTCCAGAATGGAAGTGGGAGCACATTACTATGGATTTCGTTACTGGTCTTCCCAAGGTTTCTCAAGGCATAGATGCAATTTGGGTCATTGTTGAAAGATTGACCAAGTCTGCTCATTTCTTACCAATACGAGAAACTTATACACTTGAACGTCTTGCTCGTATGTATATAAACGAGATTGTAAGACTGCATGGTATGCCAGTATCCATAGTTTCTGATCGGGACCCAAGATTCACTTCACAATTTTGGGTTAGTTTGCAAAAAGCTATGGGCACAGATTTACGATTTAGTTCAGACGGACAATCATAGAGGACTATTCAAACTCTTGAAGATTTATTAAGACTCTGTGCCCTTGACTTCAAGGGAAGTTGGGACAAGTTCTTACCATTGATGGAGTTTTCCTACAACAACAGTTATCAAGCAAGTATTGGCATGGCTCCATTCGAGGAGTTGTATGAAAGAAAGTGTCATTCTCCAGTATGCTAGGATGAGGTGGGTGAAGCAACGTTGTTGGGGATAGGAGTGAAATACGTATGACTACGGAAAAGATTCAAACGATCCGACAACGTATAAAAACCTCACAAGACCGACAAAAGAGTTATGCTGATCTTCATCGAAAGGACGTGGAATTCGATATTGGAGTTCATGTGTTGTTACGTGTTGCTCCATGGAAAGGAGTTATGAGATTTGGAAAGAGAGGAAAGCTCAATTCTCGATTCATTGGCCCATTTTTAATCCTCGATCGAGTAGGGACTATAGCCTATAGACTTGCTTTACCGCCAAGTATGTCTCGTGTTCATAACATTTTTCATATATCCATGTTACGTAAATATGTGAAAGACCCGAACCATATTATTGAGTTAGAACCTGACGAAATAGCGGAAGATTTAATGTATGAAGAGGTTCCTGTTCAAATCTTGGATAAGAAGGAACATATTCTACGCTCCAAGGTTATACCTCAAGTCAAAGTGTTATGGAGGAACCACGATGTTGAGGAAATGACACAGGAGTTAGAATCGAAATGAAATCAAGGTATCCTTACCTCTTCGACATACCAGTACGTACCTAATTTCGAGGGGTGAAATTTCATAAGAAGATGAGATTGTAAGACCCCAACTTTTATGAATAAAATGAATTTTCTATAAATATCATTTTGAATATTATGGAATAAATTTGATATAATGTTATAGTTGTGAGTAATATTTATAAATTTTGCAAAATCACGGAAGTTGTAATATAATATTCGATTGGTTAGGGAATATTGTGAATGACAAGACAATCATTGGTGGACCCCACAATGTAATTCATTTTCGGATTGAGAAAATGACAAAATATTTTTATGAAAATAATGGTAATAAGTTTTACCGTTGATCTTTGTTGAACTACTCGGTAGTAAAATTACAATAATACGCATTGGTTGCATAGTAGCACGGTATTGATTATTAATGCTTATGTGAGAAGTCACTTAGTTTGATTCAATTATTATCGATATTTTATATGTTATTAAATCAATAATTGAGATGATGATAGCGAAGTTATTAATATTATTATTTGCATTATTAACGATGTCTAGAAGTTACGCAACGAGAGAGGTTTGGTCACCTAATCATGCTGCTAATAGGAGAAACACGATAATAATCGTCAGACTGGCATGTATGTTTATACAAGACCAGAGGGGAGAGACCCATGAACAATGATGACCATCATGGGGAAATTATCATGCCAAAAAATGGCCACACGGTGGTAATCATGGCGAAGATAATAGAAGTGGAAATTTCAAGAAGAGAAGGTCATTTAGCTCGATTTTTTCGTATAGTAAAGTGAAGTCAAATTTGTGGAGAATGGTGGATTTGTATTAGAAGGTGAAGGTGGATGGACAAAACAAAGTCGGTGGTTTCAGGAAGAGAATTTTTTCGTGACTTCTCAAAAGCGAGTAACTAACGAAGTTAAGGGTTAGTTAATAATTTTATTGTGGGGTCCACGGTGATTGATTGTGTCGTCATGAGATATTCCCCCAAAAGAATATTCCCTATAAATATAATTAAATTTGTGTTAAAAAAAGAATTACCAATTGAATATTTTATAACCACTTGCTTACTTTTAAAATTTATAAATATTACGGGCCAAAGATAATCGTGATATGTGAGACAAGAACTGAGGAGGAGAGACGCGGAAATTCCTTCGCTTTAGTATGACCTTCACCTACTTTTAAAATTTATTTTCATCATTTTTCATCAACGGTCCCGATCATGCCATAAAACAATTCATATTTGCTCCCTTGGGTCAAGAGAATCCATAGCCATAATCATACCAAAAGCGTCCATCAATGCACTATGGGCAATGAGGACTTTTTCCACATCATTTTGTAACATTACGATCATGATTATACCAAGAATAATCCTCGGTCATAATCATACAAAGTCCATCTATGCACCAAGGTGCCATGAGATGACTTTCAACAAAATATAAACATGAGGATGATGACAATGATATAAGAATTCAATAAAACAAGTTCAAGAATTAAATTATTCAAGAACTAATAACTTCCAAATTGTCATCATGATACTGCTTTGTAGAGTAAAATTTTCATCACTTTTATCGCTGGGACTCAGCTTAATAAATAATCCACATCATCCCTGCACTACGGCTAAGGATATTCATTAGTATCACAACCACAAATTATCCATGCACTACGGGCCAAGAATATTCGTGTGTTCATTAATGGTCATGATCATGCCAACAACTGTCCATCAATGCACTACGGGCCAATGAGGACTTTTACCACATCATTTGTAATATTACGGTCATGATTATACCGAATAATCCCTGGTCATAATCATACCAAGTTCATCTATGCACAACAGGCCACATATGACTTTCAACATAATATAAGCATGAGGATGATGACAATGATATAAGAATCCAATAAAACAAGTTCAAGAATTAATTTATCCAGAATTCAATAACGGCCAAAATTGTCAACATGATACTGCTTTGTAGAGTAAAATTCAAGAATGCTCAGAAGAATATTTTCATGAAAAGATACTGGATGAAGCACAAATATCAAGGATATTCCACTAATTTCATGGAGTATAGAAGTCAAAACTTTAACCAACTGAGTATAATAGAATATATGAAACTGGAAATAGATTTTCGTCCGCCATGCGGTAATCCATGTATACAGATCATTTCCATAATTTAATAAGGAATGAATACAAAGGATCATTCACCATGCATGTGGTAATCCATATTGACAAGTTATTCCAATAGAATAATAAAGAATGGAATAACAAAAGGATTCACCATGTGTGCGATAGACTGCACAGACAGGTTATTCCCAACAGAATAATAAAGAATGGAACCAGGTCATGGGTAAACGCATGTAGAGTGAGGATATTTACGGTGAGAATAATAAAGAAGCGAGCCAGTCGAGGCAAAATTGCAGCAAGTGAGGATATTCCAACAGAATAATAAAGATTGGAATAACAACAGAAATCACCATGCATGCGATAGACCGCACAAATAGGTTATTCCAACAGAATAATAATTAATGGAACCGGTCAAAGTATGTACACGCAAGCGGGATATTCCAAGAATAATAAAGAATAGAATAACGAGAATAATTTCACCATGTATATGCGGTACTTGGCATATCGGAGTTATTCAACATAATAATAAAGAATGGAATAATGAAGAATTTCACCAAGTATAGGGTAGTAAAGCACATATACGAGTTATTCAGCAGAATAATAAAGAATTGAATAATGAAGTTAACTTCATGAATACAAAAGAAATAATACCCTTACCTTAGAAGAAAGCTGGATATAGGAGTAGTGAAGTAGCGAATACTTTTCTTTCTTTCTCTCTATAGTTTTCTCTCTAGAGTTTGGTGAATTCATAAGAAATAATGAAGGAATGAACATCTATTTATAGGAGAATGGGTGAATAGTAACTAATTCATGAATGGTCAGATTAATTTACTTTTAAGCAGACGGTCCATATTGATTTACTATGCATTATTAATAAAATATTCTAATAAAAAAAAATCTTTTAAATAAAATATAATATATTCTATTTATAGTCTAATAAAACAAATAACTTTATAAACACTATACAGTACTATGCAAACACTATACATAATAAAATATAATATATTCTAATTATTATACAACAAAATAAATAACTTTATAAAAGTATTACATTTTTTATATAAAAGATTTTACTATGCAAAACACTTATATAATAGAATATAATATATTCTAATTATTATCTAATAAAACAAATAACTTTATAAAAGTATTTTGTTTTATATAAAAGTTTTTCCGTTTTATTACATTAATAATACTAATAAAACAAAATTTATATATAATATATATATAAACTTCTATGACTTCATAAAAAGACACCTCAATATATTTAACAATATTTATCATCATTATTATAATTCACAATATTAATCGACTGGATCGCTCCGGGGAAAGAGGGCTTTCCAATAAGGATTTCTCCCTATGGCGCATGATTAGGTGACCAAACCTCTCCTTGGCGTAACTTCTAAACATCGTTAATATTGCAAACAATAATATTAATAACCCGTCGTCTCAATTATTGATTTAATAATATATAAAATATCGACAATAATTGAATCAAATAACGTGATATATTATGCGATAATTCATTGTAGCAATAATTGAACAAAAGCTGAGTGACTTCTCACGTAAGTATCAATAATCAATCTGGTAGTGTGCTACTATGCAACCCACGGCGTATTCTTTCGTCTTTTTACTACCGAGTAGTTCAATTCGATAGTTTTACTGACTTCGCCGTTAATTTCATAAAAAATATTTTGTCGTTTTCTAATCCGACAATAATTTAGTTAATGGGGTCCACTAATGATTGTCGTCGCATTGAATATTCCCTATTAAAGCGAATATTCCCGAACCAATCGAATATTATATAACAACTTGTATACTTTGCAAAATTTATAAATATTACCCACAACTATAACATTATATCAAATCCACACCATAATTTTGAAAAAAAATATTTGAGAAATTTAAATCTTTATTCATAAAATTTGGAGTCTCTCATGACACTACTATGCAAACACTATACATAATAAAATATATTCTATTCT
This sequence comes from Panax quinquefolius, assembly GCA_020205615.1. Classification (NCBI taxonomy): domain Eukaryota; kingdom Viridiplantae; phylum Streptophyta; class Magnoliopsida; order Apiales; family Araliaceae; genus Panax; species Panax quinquefolius. Next base: position 35,959,114 of record CM035156.1, on the reverse strand, counting down.
ATTTTTCTTAAAAAATAAAACTTATATATATATATATATATATATATATTTAATAGTACTTCCTCCCATGATCCCTTTTCCACCCCGCCCCCCATCCCCGACTTGTTTTTTTCAAACATATATGTAAAATCCCAAATTTTACGAATAAAGATTTAAATTTCTCAAATTTTTTTTTTTTGAATATTATGGTGTGGATTTAATATAATGTTATAGTTGTGGGTAATATTTATAAATTTTACAAAGTATGCAAGTTGTTATATTATATTCGATTGGTGGGGAATATTTTTGTGTCGGAGAATATTCAGATATCAAGACAATCATTCAGTGGACCCCATAACGGAATTATCATTTCGGATCGAGAAAACGACAAAAATATTTTTATGAAAATAACGGCGGAAGTTTTACCATTAATCACTTGTTGAACTACTCGGTAGTAAAAGTACGATAAAGAATACGTGTGATTGCGTAAGTAATACCAGTATTGATTATCGATGCTTACGTGAGAAGTCACTCGGTTTTGTTCAATTATTGCTACGATGAGTTGCTATATAGTATCTCACGTTATTTAATTCAATTATTATTGATTATATATATATATATATATATATATATATATATATATATTATAAGTTTTGTTTTATTAGTATTACTAATGTAATAAAATAGAAAAGCTTTTTATATAAAAAGCAGAATACTTTTATAAAGTTATTCAATAAATAGAATATATTATATTCTATTATACATAGTATTTTGCATAGTAAAATCTTTTATATAAAATGAATACTTTTATAAAGTTATTCTATAAATAGAATATATTATATTTTATTATGCATAGTGCTGCGATAGTAGTGTTTTGCATAGTAAAATCTTTTTATATAAAATGTAATACTTTTATAAAGTTATTCATTTTATTAGATTATAAATAGAATATATTATATTTTATTTAAAAGATTTTGCTTTAAATCTGAATAGTCAGATTAAAAGTAAATCAATATGGACCGTTTATGAATTAGTTACTTACGCAATCCATTCTTCTATAGATATAAGCTCATTCCTTAATTATTTCTTATTTAATTCAATTTGAAACTCTAGAGAGAAAAACTATAGAGAGAAAGAAGAAAAGTATTCTCGCTACTTCACTACTTCTATATCCAGTTTCTTCTATAAGGTAAGGGGTATTATTTCTTTCGTATTCATGAAGAGAACTTCTGTTATTCCATTATTTATTATTCTGTTGGAATAACCTGTATACGCGGTTTACCCTATACTTGGTGAAATTCTTCTGTTATTCCATTCTTTATTATTCTATTGAAATAACATGTATACGCGGGCTACCCTATACTTGGTGAAATTCTTCTGTTATTCCATTCTTTATTATTTTGTTGGAATATCCTATTCAGATGCGTTTTTCTGTGGGACTGGTTCCGTCTTTATTATTATGTTGAAATATCTGTCATGCATGCGTTTTACGCTTGGGACTGGTTCCGTTATTTATTATTATTGGAATAACTTGCTCAGCAAGCACCGCATGCATGGTGATTTCGTTGTTATTCCATTCTTTATTATTCATTGGAATATCACATCGGTGCAATTTCGCATGACTGGTTCCGATTATTTATTATACATTGGAATAACGCTGACGCATGCATGGTGATTTCATTGTTATTCCATTCTTTATTTATTGGAATCATCGATGCGAATACTGACCTTGTTCCGTTATTTATTATTCATTGGAATAACATACATCTATCGCCAAGTACCGCATGCATGGTGATTTTTTTGTTATTCCATTCTTTATTATACTCGGTTGATTAAAGTTTTGACTTCTATACTCCATGAAATTAGTGGAATATCCTTGATATTTGCGCTTCATCCAGTATCTTTTCATGGAAATATTCTTCTGAGCATTCTTGAATTTTACTCTACAAAGAAGTATCATGATGATAATTTGGAAGTTATTAGTTTCTGAATGATTTAATTCTTGAACTTGTTTTATTGAATTCTTATATCATTATCATCATCCTCATGTTTATATTTTGTTGAAAGTCATCTGTGGCCTGTAGTGCATAGATAGACTTTGTATGATTATGACCAGGGATTATTCGGTATAATCATGACCGTAATGTTATAAATGATGTGGAAAAAGTCCTCATTGGCCCGTATTCCATTGATGGACAATTTTTTGGTATAATTATGGCTATGGATTCTCTTCGGCCAAGGGAGCAAAGATGAATTATTTTATGCCATGATCGGGATGGTTCATTGATGAAAACACGATTATCTTTGGCCCGTAGTGCATGGATAATTCGTGGTCGTGATACTAAATAATATCATTGCTTTGTAGAAGTGGGGATGATTTGATGATGTGGATTATTTATTGTTTGAGTCTCGTGATAAAAGTGATGAAAAACCCTTTTAAATCATAAAAGATAGTAGATTTTATTCTCTACTTGACTCTTTTAATGGATTGTTTGTTCCGCTGCAGTTAAACTTGATGTCTATTGTATTTTATCAGTTTAACATTGTTGAAGACTAATGATAAATTATATTCGCATTATCTTAGTCATAATATTTCTTCTTTGGGCTAGTTGAGCTCACCCTTTCCTTCACCATTCTCTTCAGAAATGAGAATATAAATGAACGAGTCGGGAGAGCGGTTGATGATCAGATGAAAGCATTAGTAATCCTCACTATTCTGTTAAATAGTGTGACAATAAATATAATGAGGACTCCTTTGAGTGTGGATATTGTCTAGATGACAATATTCTTATTAAAACTCTCAGTTTATGTTTTGTCGTATTGTTTACACGACAGCTGTATTATTAAGTTGTATTTGAATTTTGTACCATGTATTTGGCGACTCAAGATGGGTGATGTATACCTATTTTGGGGGCGTCACAGTAGGTATCAAAGCTTAAGAATATGATCCCTGGCTGAGATGTGAGACAATAACTAGGACGGGAGAAACGGGGAATTCCTTCGCTAGTATGACCTACCTAAGTTTATTTGGTATTTAATTGGTTAGTCAGAGTATAGGGATAATATGTGATATGTTAATTAACCCTTGTTTTGTAGCAGTATTTGAAAATGACATCCGAGAATATTTTGAATAGCAATGGAGCAGAGGAGACTGTTGAGTCTTCACATATCAATAATCAGGATAATGTGCATCAAGAAGGCGATAATCCTCCTGTAAACAACAACACTGACCAAATGATGAACGATGGAATGTTCAGAGGCTTTATGCAATTCATGCAACAACAGGTAAGAGAGACTCGTGTTCAAAATATAGGTGGAAATAATGGCAACCCAGGGTCGGTCACCGCTAAGCAGTTCAAGGAGCTGGGACCACCGGAGTTTTTGGAAAAGCCAGAACCACTTAAAGCGGAGACATGGTTAAAGCATATCACCAAGATATTTGATGTCTTGGGATGCTCAGAGGATCAAAAGGTTCTATTTGCCACCTTTATGTTGCATGAAGAGGCAGATTACTGGTGGGAATCTGTAAAATGTACCCAGACTGACGCACTCAAGATGTCTTGGGAGAAGTTCCAAGAGCTGTTCAACGACAAGTACTTTCCCAAAAGTATTCATCACATGGAGGAGGTGGAGTTCATCAAACTAGAGCAAAACAATATGACCGTGTCGCAGTACGAGGCTAAGTTTGTCGAGTTATCTCGGTTTGCATCCCATTTGGTCGATAATGAGGAGCGAATGACGCGAATGTTTCTAAGAGGTTTGAAGCCCAATATACGTCAATACCTCATTTCTCACAAACTTTGTTTATATTTAGATGTTGTAAATAGGGCTCAGTTATTAGAGCGCGATAATGAGTCAGCACAACCAAAAGGCAACGACCAACAACACGATAATAATCGTACCGATGGCAACGGTCATCGGAACAATGATAACCATCATGGGGAAAATTATCATGCCATGAATAGTAACCACTTCGGTGGTAATCATGGCCAAGATAATAGAAGTGGAAATTTTAAGAAGTGAATGTTCATTAATGATGGAAAGACAGCAGCATCAGCACCCGTTTCAAAGGAAGAAGAACGACCACTGGTCGTATGTTTCAAATGCGGACAGGAGGGACACATCCGTCCAAACTGTACGCAACAATCCAAAGCGTGTTTTAATTGCGGAGGAGAAGGTCACCTAGCTCAATTTTGTTGTATGGTGAAGTCAAGTCCAGCTGGGATGGTGATGCCAAAGGATGTCCCAGACAAGCCAAAGCTGGACTTTAAGAGAGAGTGTTTTTTTTCGTGACGAGGAACTTGAATAAAATTATCACGGGTAAGTTAATCATAAACTCTTGCGAAGTCTATACCGTGTTAGATACCGGTTCTACTCACTCTTTCATTCCACTTAGTTGTGTTCAATGTTTGAATTTAACTCTGGAGAAGTTAGACTTTGATTTATCTGTTGAAACTCAGTTAGGAGAAACCTTCGTTACCTCCACTATTTATAAATCTTGTTTGATTCAAATCAACACTTTCACGTACCTGTCGATCTTATCTCTTTAAAAATACTTGCCTTTGATGTAATTTTAGGAATCGATTGGTTAACTACTCATCATGCTTTTAATAAGGTTGTTAGATTTCATATTCCTAACCAACCTGTTATGCGAATTCAAGCAACCAAACCACTAAAGGCAATCATTGTCATATCAAGCCTAAAGTAAAAAGAGCCCCGATCCTTTCGTTGTTGACTTCCTTGTGTGGAATGACCGAAGCAGACTTTCTATAGGGGACGTTGTGAATAACGATGGCAAGTTGATAGGTATCAATGTGACGTGTTATCCAAGTCTTGGATGAGAGTCACAGTTGTGAATGATATTTCTATTGTTAATAAATTTCTTGACGTATTTCTGAAGACTTCTTGGCCTACCCCAAAGCGTGAAATCAAATTTTGTACTAACCCCTGTACAAAACCCCATTTCTAAAACCCTTAAATATTTCTTCAACTAAAACGAACGTAACATGCGCCAAAGACGTTGACTCGAGCTGTTGAAGATTACGATCGTACCATTCAATACCATTATGGGAAAAGCGAACGTGGTAGCTGACGCGTTGAGCAGAAGATCGTATGCGTTTATGAGTGTGAATATACGAAACTACGTGAAGATAACGAATATACGAGTAGAATCGACTTTAATTGATAAAGTTAAAGCCGCTCAAGCTAAATACTCAGAGCTGATGAATGTGAAAAAGAAGGTTCAAGAGGGCGTTATTCTAGAAGCAAGAATCGATGAAGAGAGGAAATCTCAACCCTCGATTTTATTGACTCATTTGAAATCCTTGATCGAGTAGGAACTGTGGCCTATAGACTCGTTTTACCGCCAAGTATGTCGCGTGTTCATAACATTTTTTATATATCGATGTTACATAAATATGTGGACGACTCGAACCACATTATTGATTTGGAACCGGATGAGATAGCGGATAATTTAACGTATGAAGATGTACTTGTTAAAATCCTGGAATGTATTCAACACTCAAAGGTTATACCTCAAGAGTTAGAATCGAACGAAGTGTCCTCATCTGTTCGGCATACCAGGTACGTATGTAAATTTCGAGGGCGAAATTTCATAAGGAGGAGAGATTGTAAAATCCCAAATTTTACGAATAAAGATTTAAATTTCTCGATTTTTTTTTGAATATTATGGTGTAGATTTAATATAATGTTATAGTTGTGGGTAATATTTATAAATTTTGCAAAGTATGCAAGTTGTTATATTATATTCGATTGGTCGGGGAATATTCTTTGTGTCGGGGAATATTCGTACAACGGCACAATCATTGGTGGACCCCACAACGAAATTATTGTCGGATTGAGAAAACGACAAAAAATATATTTATGAAAATAACGGCGGAAGTTTTACCGTTAATACTGTTGAACTACTCGGTAGTAAAAGTACAGTAATACGTGTAGTTGCATAGTAGCACATGGTATTGATTATTGATGTTTACGTGAGAAGTCACTCAGTTTTGTTTAATTATTGCTACAGAAGTTGTTGCATAGTATCTCACGTTATTTGATTCAATTATTGTTAATTGTTATATATATATATATATATATATATATATATATATATAAGTTTTGTTTTATTAGTATTATTAATGTAATAAAAGCAGTAAAAGCTTTTTATATAAAAAATGAATACTTTTATAAAGTTATTCTATAAATAGAATATAATATATTTTATTATGCATAGTGTTGTATAGTGCCTGCATAGTGTTTTGCATAGTAAATTTTTTTTATATAAAACAGAATACTTTTATAAAGTTATTCATTTTATTAGATTATAAATAGAATATATTATATTTTATTTAAAAGATTTTGCTTTAAATCTGGACCGTCCGATTAAAAGTAAATCAATCTGGACCGTTTATGAATTAGTTACTATGTAATCCATTCTTCTATAAATAGAAGCTCATTCCTTAATTATTTCTTACGAATTCACTGAAACTCTAGAGAGAAAAACTATAGAGAGAAAGAAGAAAAAGTATGCATGCGAAGTACCGCATGCATGGTGATTTCTTTTGTTATTCCATTCTTTATTATACTTAGTTGATTAAAGTTTTGACTTTTATACTCCATGAAATTAGTGGAATATCCTTGATATTTGCGCTTTATCCAGTATCTTTTCATGGAAATATTCTTCTGAGCATTCTTAAATTTTACTCTACAAAGAAGTATCATGTTGACAATTTGGACGTTATTAGTTCCTGAATATGATTATGGCTATGGATTCTCTTCGGCCAAGGGAGCAAAGATGAATTGTTTTATGGCATGATCAGGACCGTTGATGAAAACACGATTATCTTTGGCCCGTAGTGCATGGATAATTCGTGGTCGTGATACTAAATAATATCCTTAGCCTGTAGTGCAGGGATGATTTTATGATGTGGATTATTTATTAAGTTGAGTCTCAGCAATAAAAGTGATAAAAAACCTTTTTAAATCATAAAAGATAGTAGATTTTATTCTCTACTTGACTCTTTTAATGGATTGTTTGTTCCGCTGCAGTTAAACTTGATGTCTATTGTATTTTATCAGTTTAACATTGTTGGAGACTAATGATAAATTATTCTCGCATTATCTTAGTCATAATATTTCTTATTGGGCTAGTTGAGCTCACCCTTTCCTTCTTTGTTTTCTCTCTGTGAAATGAGAATATAATCGGGGGACGAGTCGGAGAGCGATCGACAAATTCGGATGATAGCATTAGTAGTCCTCACTATTACATTAAATAGTGTGACAATAAATGTAATGAGGACTCCTTTAAGTGTGGATATTGTACAGATGACAATATTTTTATTAAAACTCTCGATTTATGTTTTGTCGTATTGTTTACACGACAGCTATATTATTAAGTTGTATTTGAATTTTGTACCATGTATTTGGCGACTCAAGATGGGTGATGTATACCTGTTTTGGGGGCGTCACAATATATATATATAACAAAACTAAGATAACTTTTATCGACAGTTTTAAAAAATGGGTAAGTGGGGGTCCATATAAAAAATAAAATTTACAACAAATACTTCATAAAATACCCCTCTATTTATCTCAATTCACTTGGCTTCACAAAACACATTTTTAATAATATTCATCATTAATATTATAACTTGCAATATTAACAATCAGATCATTAGGATTTCTCCCTATTGGCGCACAATTAAGTGACCAAACCCTTTTCCTCGACAGAACTTTCTAGACATCGTTAATAATGCAAATAATAATATGAAAAACTTTGTTGTCTCAATTATTAATTTAATAATATAAAATATTATGACAATAATTAAATTAATAACGTGAAATACTATGCAGCAATTACTATGGCAATAATTGAATAAAACTGAGTGACTTCTCACGTAAGCATCAATAATCAAAAATACTGTACAATACTGTGTGCTACTATGCAACCACGCGTATTACTATACCTTTATCACCGGGTATTTCAACAGTTAACGGTAAAACTCTCGCCATTATTTTTATAAAAAGATATTTCTGTTGTTTTCTAACTCCGACAATAATTATGTTGTGGGGTCTACCAATGATTGTGTCGTCGTACGAATATTCCCTCTTAAAACGAATATTCCCCGACCAATCGAATATTTTATAACAACTTACTTACTTTACAAAAATTATAAATATTACCCACAACAATAACATTATATCAAATCCACACCATAATATTCAAAAATATATTTCGAAAAATTAAATATTTGTTCATAAAAGTTGGGGTCTTACACTACTAAACCTCATTCTCCTAATATATATATATATATATATATATATATATATATATATATATATATATATATCTTCTACATTCACACCAAATCACATATTTCAAAATATATAGCAAATATATATTTACTTAAACTCAAAACATCCCATAATAAAAAAAAAATTATTAAATTCTTATTTAATAATTTCTGAAAATCTGAGTTATCACAACCTCTAGTAGTCTGTGTTCTAAAACAAACCATAGCCTTTCATTAATGTTTTAACCTTTTTATCTATAAGAAAAGCAACAACAGATCATGAGATAACTAATTCATATCATACCTGGGTTAACTTGACAAGGAGGTGAGACTGATGGGCCACTTTGTGCCTGTGTGTGCATTGTAGATCCAATTAAGGATTAAGTAGGGACTGAACTTCCTGTTTGTGATTGGCTTGCATTGCTAGGTTTAGACTGAGCTGGGACTGACCTTCTTCCTTCTGATTGGCTTTGATTTTGATATAGAGCAAATGTGGTCACAAATACACTATTATGAAACAAATTCAAAGGAAACATAATGTATACACTATATGTACATAACTATAATTAACTTAGAGACATTAACTTCGAATAGCTTACTTTTGTTGTGTCCTTATTGCTTACACAGACTACATGTAATTGTTTTGCCTTTCTTAAATAGTTATGTAACTTTATTTGTAGGCATGACCTCAGTTTCCTCTCTTCTTCTCTTAATCTTAGGCTTTCCCCTATTCTTTTCAACCTTTGGTGGCTCAACAGGTTTATACTAGTCCATTTCATAGAATATCTTCCCTCTCACTGGCATAATCTTGTACTTGTAAGCAGCTTGGTATACATCTTTGTGATACTACTCTGAAATATGGTTCATTGGGTCCTACTTGTTGTGAACTAGAGCACATATAGCATGTTGGCAAAGGATTCCAGTGAGATCCCATGCCTTACATATGCAAGACTTCTCGTCCAAGAACACAGTGTGGGTGTCCTCGCCCTCTTTGATTTCATAACATATGTCTCCATTAAAGAGCACAATACATCCAACTGTCATGCTTTTATTTGACTAAAATATCTCATTACTATAAGGACTAAAAGAATTGATCCACTTCTCACATGCTGACCCAAAAGTTCCAAACCTATCCATGGTTTTTACCCTAATGTATTCCATCATAGTCCTAATGGGCTTGTGCCTAGCTTCAAGAATATAGCAATTAAAACTTTCTAACATGTTTTTATCTACTGCCCATGATTTGCTTCTGCTACTAAAGTAGGCTCTGCACCATGTATGAGGTGGATAATTCATGAGATCCATTGCTCCTTTTGAACTCATCTCACCAAGGGTCTTCATATTGTCCTTAAATTCTTCCTCAAAGGTAGACCAGGCTGTTTTCAAAAATTTCTTCTTCAACTCTCCACCCCTGTGTTTCTTACATCAATTTGCATATATATGACGAACACACCATCTGTGCTCAGTCTCAGGTAGTACAACAATAACAGATTGTATTAAACCCTACATTAAAAATATTAACAGTTACACAAAGCTATAAATGTATAATGATTACACTAACTTAGATACACAAAATAATCTAACATAAATAAACATCAAAGTCATAAACATTAAAATTCAAAAACATTAAAACATTCATACCTTTTGCATATCAAATATGAAGGTGTACTGATTACCATCTGCTAAATCAACAAGTTCTTACAACAAAGTCAAAAATCAAGTCTAGATGACTTTAGTTTCACTCTTCACACATGCCCAAGCTATGGGAAAATTCTGCTAATTTCCATCTCTTCCTAGAGCTACAAGCAATTCTCCCTTATATTGTGTCTTCAAAAAACACCCATCAAGGCTAATAATAGGCCTACATCATTCCTTCCAACCTCTCTTGCAAGCATCTAAACGAACAAACATTCTTTTAAATACTCTTCTCCCTTCCCTTAATTCATATGTGGACAACTGCACTTGCACTTTAGACCTTGGATTACTCCTCAATAGTTCTGTTGCATAAGCCTCTAACTCAAAAAACTCAGTTGTAAAGCTCCTTGAGAATTCATCCATAACCATCATATTGGATCTATTTCACTTGAAAAAGCAAACATTCATTTTCCAATCTGTCTCCACATCATTTTTAGGTCTTTGATCTTGTAGTCATGCTGCTCAAGTATTTTTTGTTTGTAAAGCTTGTCCAACAACTTTGCTGAAACCCTAGGGTTGCTGAAAATCCTATAACAATTATGGTCTTCATTTAATGTCTTGAATGCCAACCCAAGGTTACAATCGTCTTTTGACACATACAAGACAAAAGGACACCCATCCTCACACTTTACCCTTATTCTATATGGTTCACTTCTCATAAATTTCAATGTCACTCCCCTAGATATAGCATGCATACTTTGATATAGATTCCCTAACTTCAGCTGCACTGCAAATGTCATTCCCAAACTGAAATAAGATGTCTGTCATTTACATTGAAACAGACAGGATGTCTTCTCTTACATGTCACATGACCCTCATCAGTCATTCTCTCACTATCATCATTATCATCATCTTCCTCTCTATCATCATTGTCATCACTATCATCACCTTCCTAACTTTTATCACTCTCCTCTTCATATGTAGCATCTTCACTGTCCTCACTCTCCCCTTTATATATAACATCTTCCTCACCTACCCTGCTACCTTGGTGTGTTTAATACCACAATAGGATCATCCCTTCTTTCATGTGCTCTATTAATGCTATCAAAAACATTAAGTACTTCAGCACTTTCTATGAAAGTGTCATCACTATCCTCACCCTCCTCTTCAGGTTCATTTATTATGGGCTCAGGAGGAAAAGAAGGAGGATAATTTATTATGGGTTCAGGTGGAACAACTAGAGGTGATTAATCATTCATTATAGGTTGATTTATCTCATGCTTTGCAAAGAACTCTGGGACAGTTGTCTGAATTTATTTTACTCAGAATTCTCCTAATCCCATGGTCATCCTCAAGTACAAAGAGTCCTTCAATACTCAATCCATGTTCCAAATAATAGACTTCGTTAACATTGGGATATTTCAAATCCTCTTTATATGTATTCTTAATGCAAATAATAGAAAGGTAATCTATATTAAAGTTCTTACATATATAGACAACCTCCCACATATTTCCACACAAGATCCTTCACCCATCTGCCCCCATGATGTAAATATACATCTACACGCTCAACCATTCTGCCATTCAAAAAAAATCCAAAATTCAGAATTCAGATAACAACAAATTACAATACAAATGTCAACTCTAAAGTATTTACAATGTAATAAAGAATAATATAAGGGACCACATGTCCCCTACCAGTCAACACCAACTTAAACATGGACCACATGTGATGACCATCTTTTACCTATTCACCCATTTAAAATGCACTTTATTAATCAAAAGCAGATATGAAAGTACCTGTGAAAATCTAAGAGATTCCTTTTCTTTTTCTTAAAAGATTACTTGGACTTTATGCCTTCGATTAGACACAAGTTCATACCACGAACTGACTGCAGAGCTATTACATAGCAAAATTAGGGATTTTTTTATTTCGTCGACCAACTCAGTAAGGGCTTCACCTCCGTCTTTGTCTTCGCCTCTTCTTCTCTTCTATTTCTCCTCTCTTCTTCTCTACGGGAAAATATGTCGATTAGAGTTTTTTTGCCCCTTTTGAACTTTTGCCCCTTTTGAAAAACAGACAGAGCTTTTGTTCTGAGTTTGAAGCCTAGTCAACAAAATATGGAAAAACTTTGTTCTGACTTTGAAGCCTTGTCAGCAAAATAAGGCCACATTGAGCAACGTTGGTCAATGTAACAACTCTGTTCGGGTCAGGGACACAGTCGACTCAAAAAATATAATGTTATAAGTATTTTAAGAAAAATATATATAAAATGGGCGATAGATATCGGAGTAAACGTCAAATACATTTTTACACATTTGCCCTCTTTTTTTTTAACTCATACACACTTTTATATATAGGTGAGTATGGACTAAATATATTTTTAATATTTATAAATTTTGGGAAGATGGAGGACTGGCGCAAATAAATTTTAAAAGGAACAAATAGGAAAACTGGAAAAGTGCGTAATTACAAGATAAATTACAGCAGTCATTTTCGTCTATATTCTCTCTTTTCTAAGCTAAATAGTTAGTAGACGCTGCTGCAGCAGTAGAAACTCCTCCGTCTTGTTTAACTTTTTGCTCAGTCTCTCTCTCAAATCCTGATACCGCCGGAAATTCGCCGCACTTCCGGCATCTCGTCACTATTAAAATCTGCCGACACGACGGACACGACGAATGCGAGCCGAACCACGTGTCCACGCATCCGACGTGAAATCCATGTCCGCACTGCGGAAGCACTCGGATCTCGTCTTCCTCGGCGTACTCCGCGAGGCAGATCGCACAGTCCGCCGTCAACTTCCCGTTCCCGCCCGAATTATACCTGAATTTCGGCAGCGACTGTACGACTTCCCTCTTCAGGCCTCTGTTCACCGACGCCTGTCCCGGTGACCGGCGGTTAGCGATGGATCCACGGCGGAGCCAGGCGCACCTAGCTACGGCGATGAGCCCTACCACGCATATTAGGGCGCAGAGTAAGACCGCGAGTATCACCACGAAATTGGACTCGACTGCGACGGCTTCCGGCGGTTCTGCCACCGATGACTTTGACGACGAGCTGAAATCGGAAAGTAATCTAGTAGGACGAGTCATAACTCGGTAGTTATACCTATAAATGGTACTGATAAGAGGTGAAGGTGTGTAGAAAGTAGAAAGGTCGAACACTGATAATCTTTAGCGGTGCCTAAATTTAATCGGTTATTTATACTTCCAATCTACGAACCGCTATGTGTACGGACGCAAGGACAAAATTTGAGTTTAAATTGCCTTTTTAAATTTAAAGAATAATGATATATTTTACGATTCTATAGTTTTTTATTGTGAATAATATTTTAATTATATATTTGATATAGTTAATTAATTTTATAATTTTATTCAATCTTATATATAGTAATTTATTAGAAAAAATTTTATAATACATAACATGATTCAATGTCAAATTATAGATCAAAAATGTGAGCTCCATTTTAAACGTACTATATGTTTGGAATTTAAAAATTATTTTTGAAAATTAATAAAGAAATAATCAATGAGACTCATTTTATATATTATATTTCATTTGTTTTAAATTATTAATTATTTTTAACTTTTGAAAATTAATTTAAAAAAATTAAACTTAAAACTGAACTTGTTCACTAAAATTATAAAATAATAAATAGTACATTTTGATAATTTACTATTGTACGTATCAAAATTAAAAACTTAACTTCATATTAATTTTAAATTTATAAATATTTTAATTTAATTTACATTTTAAAATGAAAATAATATATTATATTTTGTATTTTAAAATATAATACTGCTCACAATAAAAAGCTTGAGTGGTGGCATATATACAAAGGATATTTAAGATTTTTAACTTTTATCTTGATAAGGATAAGGCCAAGCAAGAGTTGGGATTCAATCTTGCCATAATAAGTAGTAGTACTATATGATTAAAAACATGTCATCACCTTCTGGCAAGTAGGCCCACTCCCCTTTTAAGAGATTGCTAGTTATCCGTTCGGAGTTTGGACTGCCCTCTATCTTCGTATTTTTATGGTTAAATTGACAATTTTTTTAAATTAATATATTTTATTATTTTTTTGTATACATGCAAAAGGCCTATAAGATATAAACATTATAAATTTTATATATATATATATATATATATATATTCATCTCCAAGTAGCAAAATTTTCTCGAGAAAAGTAGACAAAATTGTGGGATTGAAGATTACTATTGATGAACAAGAATATCACATGTATATAAGAGAAGCATCTAAGCAGATCTTAAACCACTAATATTTACGCACAAATGCATCCAAAAAAAAAAAATTAGACTAGGCTAGAATTGAATGAATAATAACACTGGCCAACCCAACATAACCTAATTATAGAGGTGCTAGCTTTGCAAATGAAAAATCATCATCATTCTGAGGTGGTTCTGATCCACCGGTGTAAGGTGCAGTAGTTTCGATACCATAATCAACTCTAACAATCAACTTGGCCGTGGTGGTGGGTGGATCAGCTTCCGTATCAAACATGTCGTGGTCATCATGTGGAATGGTTGAGTGACCAGTTGTCTTGAAGCGATGCAGTGCAGCTGGTGAGGAGTGCCAAGTCGAGGACACTGAAGCCGATGACATTGAAGGAGTTGGGGTGGGGCTAGCATCACCCAAAGTTCGCGTTGGAGATCTTCCTGCACTTCCCCCCTTTTTCTTTTTAGCAGCCATGTGCCAATTCTTAAGGGCTTTGGATGTTTGTTCGTTAAATATGGATTTCTTCATATGTGAACCCATCTGCAAATTTCCGTCCAATAAATGTTATCTTTAGGACGCATTCAACTCCGAGAACACAATCAATCCATAATTCATATACGTACAGGACATATATTTCATGAAAAATAACACTTTTTTTTTTTTTTTTTTGGGGGGCTTGACACTGATCAATTCAGGCAGCTATGCTTTCCTTATCTGGTTCGCATGAAATCAATGCTGTTGGATAAAAACCATACTGGCTTTAATATTTTGTGTTAACTGAACTACTATTCCTCAAGTGAATTTTATCAAAGATGGGCCAACTTAGAATTAAGCAGACCTATTCCCAGATTATCAAGTTTTCCATCTATTCCCAAATATAGATTATTGAATTATGTAATTAAAGAACAAAATCATTGATTGCTGAAAGTAATACGTTCGTGTAAAGGTTTCCCAAAAGGAGATTTTTATTTCCATTTCCTTTCTAAAATACTCCATTAGTTACTATTTAAATAAACATGTAATAGATATACGATACCTGAGCTATAAGGGCATATAGTGGAAGTGTACTGTAGCTGCATAAGATTAGGACTCCTACCCTGCAAAACCACAACAATATTCATCACATTGCTGTAAAACATTTAAGGCTGAGTCGAGGACTAGACAATATTTGTCTTTTTAAGAACACTTGAGGAAGAAGGCTTACCCTATAGAAAGTTTGACTATTAGAAACTGGTTTTGATGGAAGCAAGAATACAGATTCGAATTCCGATTCTCGTACTGCAAAGAATAAAATTTGACACCATCACTGTTAGAAAGGAATGGAGAATTCCGATTAAGAATATAAGCCATATTGGTTGTGTATACAAGGAAAAGAGTACAGTACCCATATCCACAAGACATATGTTACTTGGAATGCATTCTGCAAAAATCACGTAATTGTTTAGATCATCCAGAAAATAAGGAGCTCAAAAGTAAATGAATAAATTGAAGTACTTATTGTCATGAATACATAACTATCGAGGTATTGTTTGTTAAATAACAATAACAAAGCAAAAAAGAAAATAAAAAAATACTATTAAGGTTTCTAAAAGGCTTCTTCAGCAAAGATATCATTTGGAGCACGAGTGCACAAGGGATCCACAAGATCATCAAGCAACTGTATTCAGTCACAGACATTTTGTTGTCTTCCCATACATTAGGATCCCTAAATTCATGTCTATCTTGTCAACTTTTACTTGAGTTATTCACTTTAAAATCTCCCTAGCTAGACTTGTTAAATTCTAATCCGATGTTTTAAGCTTTGAAAGAAAACTTAAGCTTAGGCATTAATGCATTATTCATTAAACTAGCCAGTAACCAATGTATGCAAATCCCAACTCAAAGGCATTTTAAGGAGAGAACTTTCTAATCCTGGTGATAATATTGGACAAGAGCAGAGAACTTAATTTTTTTACTAAGCTGAAATACTCCTCATCTACATGTTGTTACGTTGTACGGAGGTTATTTTAAACTTTTTTGAAGACGTTTATTACCTGAAATAACGCAAAGTGGATTAGCTGAAGGACTAATCGAGGCCGACCAAACCAAAAATATTTGTCTGAGCCTTGTACAAGAGGAATTCCTTGGACCACTGCATGTCTTTCTGTGATTTCAAGAGCCATTGTTGTCAAAATGGCTTGGAGCTTTGTTCCAACAGCTAAAATAATCTGTGAGAAAAACAAATGGTCAGGGTTTCTTATCTATTAGTGTAGTTAAACACATGAAAGAGAAAAAGCATTCTTACAACTAGAGGAATGAAGGATGCCCAAAATAGTGCCCGTGTTCCTGTTATTAAACACAATAACAAACTTCTTAGTCAAACAGGAAGTGAAAACAACTGGAAGGAAATTCCTATGGAACAGATACATACCATTGACATTTATGAGCAGGAAAACCACAAATGATAGCCATAACACAGGACTGCAAATATCATATGAAGAAACTAAGTGAGGAAACAAAAATTTATAAATGAATTTAGGCAATATTAGTTTCTGAAAATCTCAAAGAAGTACATCAAGTTAAATATCGTTATATTACCTGACTCCCACGACTACCTTAAAGTCATCCTCTAGGGACCTTTTGATATACTTTTGGAAGTCAAATTTACTTCCAGGGGCTAAATGGACCTACAGAAACAGGAAAAAATTATTAAAAGAAAGAAGAAAACATATAAATGGTGTATGCATAACAAAGTAAATTTCCAGATTCATATGCAACTTGAAACTCACACTGATGAATCCGTTTCGCAAGGTCAAGTAATCAGACTTCATTACAGACCTGAAAAATTGTCGAAAGAAACATCCCTGCAAGAGGAAACCATGCTAATGAACTTGGCACGAGTTCAACATATGATATATAATTTCAAGTGGCAAAACTATTGGAGCAATGTATCAACTTATTTAAACACTGGTTACACAGTAGTAGCTTCTCTAAAACTGAATTTCATGTCCCAGTTCATGTTATCAACTTATAGTCTTATATGTAATCAACATACCTCAAATGACTTCCTCTTTTTCTAATAATAACAGGAAAAAAAATTGAAGATATGGGTGAATTGGAGAAATATATCTTACAATAACAAAGAAGAAGGGAATCCTGGTCCAGAAACTTGTGTGCGCTCTCACAAAAGATGTCTCATGAGTAAGCCTGAATCTTGATGGATCTGCATGTTCATTGTAGGAGAAATTTAACATAAAGATAGCCCCATGTACACAAATATTAAAATGAATACTAAATTCAAACTACAGAATAAATAACTAGTCCTTTCTAGATCGTGCAGCGACATACCAGTGGAAAACTCATAGTCCTGAGAGGCAGTTTCCTGCTCCCAGACCTTCCAGCCACGAATCTGTATAAGTAAAAAACTTAATAGCATTATATGTAGAGTCAATCTCTACAAGTGAAAAACATATTAGCATTAAAAGTATCAGGGTAGCCTGTCAAAAGTTGTGTCCATCATTAGAATTAGGATGACAAAGATTACATATTATATTTAAGAATGCTATGGTTCATTGAGTAGTTTGATCCTTTATTTCATAGTTCACTCTTTTCGGAAAGAGCTATCTCTATTTTTCTTTGTTAACTCTGGGAGGTTTTGTCATACCTTCCATATCCAACACCAGAAGTTATGGTTTTCTGCACATATATATGGTTTAGACGATTATTTTTAAATTGGTTCTGACTATGCATTTTGGTTTTCCTCTATGGCTTGGAGCCCTTAACTATAAAGCCAAACAAAGTCTAGCAAATACCCCTGAATAAATTGGTGAGCTATAACCCACTGTTCCTCGAACTTCTTCATCGAGTAACATCCATGGAGTCGTATTTAAATATAGTAACACAATTACAGAGAAATTAGCTTATCAGATTCTGAAATAACCTTTAGTTTCCCGAGAGCCATAGTAACAGCACTGTATAGAACATGAAAGAATGCCAAGAAGAATATGAGGATGTGTATCTGATGCAGTCCATCGACACTTATAAGTGGTACTTCCCCCTGTTGTGATAACTCGGATTAGTTTAGTAATAGACTGATATGCATGTCAATGTCATAAGAGAAATACTCAAACAGGTCAGTGAACAGTACAGAAAATACTAAATTGGGATGGCTACTGAATATCAGTAATATAGCTTTTAATATTAACTGAATGTCAAGTTTTGTTCGTGAGAACGTGTCAAATAATACATAAGAATTGAATTTGAAACAGGAAAATTATGATTAACCAAGTTGAGATATGTAGCACAGTAGACGCTTGGCTATAGAACTATACTGACAGACCCGTAATGCGTAAAATTAGACATGAAGGCAGCCAACATCTCTCCCCAACCAAGAAGAAAATAATTATTCAATCCCTATCAAAGGTATCAATCTCTGTTATCACTTCATTATAGATTACAGTAGAACTTTTGATAGAAACCAACAATCCAAAACTCCATTTGCAGCAACAATTCTGTGTTGCACCTGCTACCAAACAGCACCAGCTGCATCAACCTACTCTATGCCCTACAACTTTGTCCATCTGTTTTCTTCTTTCACGTGTGTACGTGTGTACGTAGCACGTGCATATAATCAAGAATGTCTAATATAAAGGGAAGTTGGTACACCATAATCAACACGACTAAATTGCATTCAGCTATTCTGATATTTTCTCATGGTATTACCCAGCAGCTAACCCATGCAGAAATATTTGCTTATGCAAATTGAGTCATTTCTATTTACATGAACAGAAAAAACTTGGAAATAGACGTGTTGTATTAGAATTATGTCGAGCCACTCTTCAACTAGTTAAGATCTTTATCACTTTACCCACTTGTTCCTACTGCCAAAAAAATTACAAGCAATCAACAGCATTCACGCTCATTTGTAACTCAGATTTATTAGATGAACCCTATGTCCCTATCCTACTTTTGTTAGTTCTTTTTAAATTGATGTCAGATCATTCTGTAAATAGATTCTGATTCATGTCTTTCCATTTTGGACCCATAATGGTATAACACTAAAACAAGATCCAACTTGATGTCAAAATGTAGAAAACTATTCAAGCCTAATAAACACATTGGCATGGCAGTATTCAAAGATTCAATATTCAATTAGACTATACATGGAAAGGAAAATAAAGGACATGACAATCAAAATGTTTTCCTTCTACTTACAGTAAATCATACCTTTTTGCAAGTCGATTTGTCAACACTAGTTAATACTCTGCCCTCATAATCAAACCATAAAAGCCTCCGCCCATGCTCCTTATCTTCATGATCAACTTTAACTTTAGCACCTTTAGCAGGACATGGCAACATTGTGTCCGCAACATCTTCCGGGATACAAATTTTGGCAATGTAATCCTGAGTAAATGTCAGGATTAACGAAATGAAACCAAGAATCATCAACTCTGCAGTAATTCAGAAAAAGTAAATTAATTAGTGATAAAATTCAATTCAACCAAAAAAAGAGAGAGAGAGAGAGAGAGAGAGATTATTATCGTCTCTACCAGCTTTGATTTTGTCCAAAGCTTCAAAAAGAGCTCTCTTGTGCTTCTCTGTAAACCACTGAATAAACAATTAATTGTGTCATAACCTCGAGTGTAACTTGAAAAAAGCAATAAACTGAAATGAATATCACAACTCAAGAAAACAACACCATTTTATCCAAAACTAGTTGGGTAGGCTTAAAACAAATAGCATATGCAATAGTAAAAGTAGAAAGGCGGGGAGAAATATTAAGAGATAAAACAGATAAATAAAAAAGAATTAGCAAAATAAATAAAAATAAACTTTAATGGGTAGATATAGCAATATCTTTTGAACTTAGCAACATGAATAGTAAAGATAACACAATTTAATAAAGAAACATGGCATACATTTACCATGTAAAGGAACTCAAGCAACTAACAAATTATTCTAAATTTGTTAAGTCTAGATTCACCTAGTGATTTGGAAAAGACTAAACAAAATTTTGATTTGGGTCAAAATGTAACAAACCATAATCCAACGTATGGACCGGGTATAGACTAAGAATGAATCCAACGGTTGAGACTTATTTTAGTATTATTAATTAGTAAGATCTAAGGGTGTAGATTTATTCTAACTTTGAAATAGAAGTATATGTAATAGGATCCTTCTTCTGTTTTGGCTATCAAATATATGAAAATCAATTCCAATCTCCTTTCTTCTCTCTTCTCTTCCCTAAAATCTCTTCCAAAGTCTACCCGAGACTATAAATCGGTAACAATGGTGCTTTCATTGAGAGATGAATCAATGAAATATGATCCAATCATAGCTTTTTGGGAAAAAGTTGCAGAGAAATTTTCTTTGTATAAGAGTCTTCAATTAAATGTGGGACTTCTAAATTTGAGTGAACAAAGGGAATTCAGCTTGCCAGAGCTGTCGCAGATTGTCAAAGAAATAATCGATGCTTTCATTGCTTTGATCCTTAAGAGAAATAATGCACCATTGATGTCCTTACTATCTTGCTAGTTCCTGCATTCGCTACAGGAATCTACCAAAAACATTACAAGGATGATATCTTTAACTTGGTACTTTTTTCCCTCATGAAAGTTTTCTGGCCTAGGGAGAATGGTTTCATATTAGTATTTGTTCAAGCAGTTGGTAAAGGTTATCAGGGGGAGTGTAAAAACAATAGTGGTTATACAGAGGTGACTTGTTTTAGTCCAGAATGGGTCTTTGATATAGTGGGGAACTCTTTTGAGAGGGATGCCTGCTACATCATGGAGCAATTAAAATTTGTTGGTAGTCTGCCCTTACCAGTGCCCTGGAATTCAGTTTTATTAGATTCTATAGAAGTGTGTCGCATCGGTGTTTTTTGGAACATACATGATGATGGAATGAAGTGTGGTGTAGTGCTTATTCATTTTATTGAGATAGTTATACACTGCCTATGTTGGGATGGTCTCATAATATGGCATGGCATACTTACAACTCATACTTTTATTTTAGAGACTGCAACAGGAAAACAAAATTACCTTCGTGGATTCCTGAGTATATACATCAAGTTACTTGCTGCTAACATACCTTGGAATTTGGTTACATTTCATGCATCACATGGAGACAATTTCGGAAAGCAGTATGACGGAGATAATTTTGATAGATGCATCACTGAATGTCTCGTTTA
This sequence comes from Panax quinquefolius, assembly GCA_020205615.1. Lineage (NCBI taxonomy): Eukaryota > Viridiplantae > Streptophyta > Magnoliopsida > Apiales > Araliaceae > Panax > Panax quinquefolius. The sequence goes on along the minus strand of CM035156.1, from coordinate 35,937,792 downwards.
TGAAGTTGATAAGGAAGAAATTGTAAGAGGTGGTGTTGAAAAGAATTACTACAAAGGACTTTCAAAATTGATTGCAAACAACTTCAATAGAAGGGGAGTCCAATCAAGCATGCCACAATGTATCAACTTCTTCTTCCTCAGGACATAACACATTAGTTGGAGGAGTTGGTGTTTGGGAGATTTTATTTGTTTTTAAGAATGATGTTTATATTGCATTATACAATGCATTCGTGGAGTGTTTGGAAGTCTGGTTTGACAATGATCATCATCCAAAAAAGTATCAAAATTGGCTGCAACATTTTGATGAAATTTTTGACAGCTTTCTAAAAGTGGTTGATTTAAATGTGCCGATCAAAAGTCATCATTTAAATGAAATTATGTTTGATTTGTTTTCATCTACTGCTGGTGGAATCAACTATTACTTTATATGGACTGGAGCAAGGGCATTTTATCTACCTATATTCACAGCATTTTCATTTGGAATAATCTTTAGTCCTACTGCAGTAATATGTATAATTGCCTTCCATGGAATTGTGATGCTTGAGTTATATTTTTGCCTTCTTCCAATTGTACTGGGCATATTGGCTTTCTTTGCAGGGATAGTTTTGGAATGTATGTCTTATCAAAAGAAAACAAGCAAGGTTGCAATTATTCGATACGTGGAGGTAGCAAACTTACTACTTGAGAAGGTTAAGTCTAATGAGTTGAATTCTTTCTGAAACCTTTCGGCAATTGTTTGTATTCTTGGGAAGGAGCGAAAGCAATGGAAATTAATTCCCTTTGTGAGTATGAACAATGCTGCTTAGGTTTTTCTTGCAATGATGGATGAGTTAAGGGTGTTTATACATGATATTGAAGGTTTGGAGCATGTGCATGTTTTAAGTTCCCCTATAATGGCTGACATTCCTACGGTGAGGAGGCCCACGGCTATAAATTTGGTTGTGCTGAAATGGGGAAAGCAAATCAAAAGACAAGATAGCACAAATGGAGCTTTATTAGTAGCTTGTGCACTTAAAATGGGGAATGAGACTTCTTGTACAGGTCAACAGTTTGTGATCATAGAGGTGAACCATACAACTAATGGGGCTGGTTACAGAGTGAATGGTGTTCCATATTTCTTCACTAGGATCTCCTATTACGTGATGACTCATGATCCGCGTGAGTTCAGAGAGAATGAACTGCTTCATCAACTTCTTGAGTATTTGTCAATTTTCCAAGTCATGTTAAGTATCCTAATGTTTCTACCTATTAATGGAAAGAAGACCCCTGATGCATATGAGGTGGAATTCATAGAGCACTTCCACCTTGAGGACAAGGTGGGTTTTGAAGGGGTGAGTATTGTAACAAACCATAATCCAAAGTATGAACCGGGTATAGACTAAGAATGAATCCGATGGTTGAGACTTATTTAGCATTATTAATTAGTAAGATCTAAGGGTGTAGATTTATTCTAACTTTGTAATAGAAGTATATGTAATAGGATCCTTCTCCTGTTTTGGCTATCAAATATATGAAATCAATTCCAATCTCCTTTCTTCTCTCTTCTCTTCCCTAAAATCTCTTCCAAAGTCTAACCGAGACTATAAATCGGGTAACACAAAATCATGTAAACGAAATGAAATCCATATTTCAAAAGGAACTCCACACCGAACAGCAGAAATCATAAATTCAAGAGCTTCCAAAGCAGACCAATTTAGGGAAAAAAAAGATTAAAAAAAAATAACACAGATTAAGAAGAATTAAGGAAAGAAGAACAAATATGAAACGGGTGGGGGGGTTTAATAAAAGTTTCATAAACTGTACCGTTCCAAGTTTGTGGAGAAATTTTTCTAACGCAATAGAAATAATGATAAGAACAGCACAAACACCAGCAACGGCCCATGTGGGTGTTTGATCAAGCTCCCTTAGAGTACCACTTGTATCTCCTCCCATTTTTATTCACTCAAAAACTGATGAAACAGAGCAATTCAGAATTCTGAAAATTATGAGAGAATTGGGTTGAATTTTTGAATTCACTTTGAAAGAGCTTGGGATTGAAGAGCGTGCATTTATATGAGTCTGTACTAGGTCCAAAAGTTAGGTACGGTTGAAGTTGCACAGGCGATAACATGGGTTTAGGACAATTTCACAATTTCTAGTAGTTGTACATTTTTTTTTAGAGAGAAAGAGGAGAGAGAGTGGGTTTTTGGGATTATAATTATAATTAATTCTTTAAAGCGTTTACTGATAACTTAATAGTACTACTACTCTATTACAAGAGTCAAAGCGTGGATATTTTAAGGGGGGTTGACTCCAAAGTCCATGTATATGTTAAATAATAAAGAATAAATTTTGGCAGACATTTTTATTGGACATGAATATTGGATATTTTTTATTTTTTATTTTTATTTTTTTGCTTGTGATTCTCAAAAAATATATAGTATATGTATCCAAATTACACCTAAAACACTATATTTTGTAAAACTTACATTAAAATAAATCTATATATTTTTTGAGAGTCACAAGCAAAAAATAAAATAAAATAAAAAATAAACCTGTCCAATTATCCGGTCCAATAAAACTGTCTGTGTAGCATTACTCAATAATAAATATTCCCTCTCTTCAAAGATCTATTTTTTATTCTTTTAAATATTACTTCTGTTCTACAAGAAAATAAAAATCTTGGTGTTTTGATATTTTTGAATTTGAAATTAATTATTTAATTTTAATCAGTTCAATCATGTATCATATAAATTATCTAAAAAGTATTATATACAAAAAGAATTGATTTTTTTGAGTATTCTAAATTGCATGAAAAAAATGAGTAAAAAAGAGAGACAGAGACGAGAGTGGTTAGCATGAAGTTAATTTTGGTCAATTAATCAATATAGTATCGACATGTAGGCCGGAATGTGATGTCTTCCTCTGTATGTTATCATTATATTGGTCAATTGACCAACTTACCATAGAAGTTAATTTCATGTTAATCGGATTCCATATAAACAGTATATTTCCATTTATATTTATATGCGGATACAATAATCATAGAATCATTTTTGAATAACCAATGTGGGTCTCCTATAGAAGAGATTTTAAATTTTTAATAATTACATATTAAATTTTGAAATTTTGTTAATTTGCTTTCTTTAAATTAAAATGAGATTTTGTTTGTGAAAAGCATGGAGTATTATTGTATTTAATAACAAAACTGAGACATGATTGTTTTAATAAAAATATTAACCTTTAAATGTATTAAATATAAACTTTTAGTATTTTAAAAAATACTTTTTTTCTCAAGCCATATAATACTAAATAAATAGACAATAATTTATAATTTTATTGTATAAGTAATAAATATAACATTTCATCTATTTGTCCAGATTTTAAAAGGGTATTAATATATTATATAACTAATCCATCTGTTCCAAATTATAAGACATCTTCAAATTCAAAATTTACACAAATTCCTTAAATTTTAATAATAGAATGATGAAATTTGTAATAATTAAAAAAGCAGTATGATTTATTGTTTCATATTTTTTTATGCATCATCTTAATTTTGAGATTAAAAATATTTTAAGTTGATTTTTAAAAGTCAATAATTTAAAGCGAAAGATAACATAACATGACATAACTTTTATTTTATGTCAGGACCATCTAAATACATATTAAGTAACAATTTAGGAAACAATAAATTAGTGTCCTGAAAATACTTCAATACCAATTTAAAAAGTTATGTTAAAAACTAATTCTATTATGTTAGTAATTAAATTCAGTTATATACTTATATATGACTTTTCAAATAAAAAGTATTTTTTTTTTCGCGAGATGGAAAGTTAAAAGTCTCCCTTTAAACGAGAGCAGATCATTTGTCCCCTGTGCCCTTGAATATTATTGGTTTTTTCTTTTTTTTCTCGTTCTTCGAGCACATCCATGCCGCCGCGAAATCAGAATTTTTATCCACTGAGTCAAAATTTTGTGATCTATAAGTAATTTTGTAGAGATTCGGGAACATACATATATATATATATATATATACCCTTTATTGATCCCTAATCACAAATTTGTTAATAAATATTTAAATTTCTTATATTATAAAAATAATATAAATTAGATTATTATTTATTTTAAAAATATTAGAGGAAGATGCATACATTAATGAGTAGTAGTAATATGAAATTGAAAAACTTATAAAAAAATTCAATACGAATTCAGTATATTAAAAATTTATAAAATTTCAATTAGGTCAATTTCTTCATTACGCATAAATTTCTTCTAAATTTATCATATATTATAAAATAATTTTTTTTTTTCCCAGTGAGTCAATTGATCCACACCTTTCTTGCATGCATTTATCGCGTTTAGAATTGTCACCATTCAACTATATATTTATTTGCTTTTTCAGTAAAGAACAAAAAGAGACGGTAAGAATGTCTATGTTTTTTAATTTCTTGGGAGTTAGATTCTTTATAACTAACTTAACTCCTACGATCAACAGTAAGAATGTCTATGTTTTTGAATTAAGTCAGTAGAGACATTCTGATAAGGGAGATCCTTATTTCTTTCTTCATATTCATCATATTGTAAGGATGAGCAAAACCTCTTTTTTGCTCTAATACTCCCTCTGTTGATAGATCAAGCAAGGTATTATAAGTGAATTTCGGCAGCAACCATACGACCTCCTTCCTTGGCCTCAGGCCTCTTAGCTACCACATGATTATATATCACCACCAAATTAGACTTCACTTTGACGACGAATTGTTATCGGAAGACTGTTCTCGAGCACGGACGAAAAAGTAAAAGCCTCCAAATTTATATATATGTGTGTGTGTGAAATTAAAAATATAAATATATAATAATATAAGTTTACAAAAGTAATTTATAATTGCAAACATTTGAAGATGTTTTTGGATGATCCAAAAATAATAAAAATATTGAATGATATCCGATTGAAAGAACCTTGTGTTAATCTTGAAAAGATTTTAAAAACATGACAAATTTTCTAATGTTGATTCAAATGATTTGTTTTCAAAATTGCAAGTGTTACAAGTGACTTTGCCAAGAGAAATAAAGTCAAATCTTTTAATGTTGATTCAAATGATTTGTTTACAAAATTGCAAGTGTTAAAAGTGATTTTGCCAAGAGAAATAAAGTCAACAATTGAAATTCTAGAGTTTGTAAAAGTTTTGGATTATTTTTCTAATGTTTCAATTCCTTACGGGGTATTAGTAACTATTTCTGTGACAATGACATCTATTGAAATGGGTTGAGAATCATGTATATCGATAAGGATATGCAGGACAGACTTGATTTTAAACATTTAATTGAAGATTTTGCCCCTATGAATACTAGAAGAAATATCTTTCAATAATTGTATTCTCTATTCTCATATATTTTATTATAGTCCAACTTATATTTTGTTGTAGTCGAACTACTATGGTTTAAGCACGAAAAATGTATTTTTTTTAAATACAACTTGTATTTTTTTATATAAATACAATATTTCAAAAAGGGTCAGATTTTTATTTTTCACGTTTGAGTCATCAAAAACTCAGGAAGAGCTCTAGTCATAACTCAATAGTTATACCTATAATTAACACTATGTTTCTGAATTTTGAACAAAAAAGAAAAAAATAGAAAACTTAAATTAGAACAGAAAAGAAAAGAATAGAAAACTTGAAGTTTTCCTTTATGTTGTTTCTGAGTTTTTAATAGGAAAAAATAGAAAATATAAAATTAAGGACATGAGTTATAATTTAAAATTTATTATATTAAAAGTTGAGGATAATAAGGGAATTATAAAAATATTACTTATTTCAATTTCTTTTCCGTCCAAATCAGGCCAATTTTGGACGAAAAAATTTAGCAAAAAAAGTGGCCAAGTTTTCTATCCATTTCTTTTCTTTTCCATTTATTAAAAACTCAGAAACATAAAAATTGGAAAGAAAACTTAAATTTTTCGTCCATTTCTTTTCTTTTCTGTCCATTTTAAAACTCAGAAACAGAGCGTAAATTGTAGGTAAAGAAGAGAGAAAACGACAAGAGGCCGATGAAGGTGTGTATAGAAAGGTTAAACACCGATAACCTTTACACTTTGTTTCTGAGTTTTGGACGGAAAAGAAAAGAATAGAAAACTTAAATTAGAACAGAACAGAAAAGAAAAGAATAGAAAAGTTGAAGTTTTCTTTTGTTTTGTTTCTGATTTTTTAATAGAAAATAATAGAAAATTTTAAAAAATTCTTTTCTTGCGTTTTTGAGTTCCAATCATGAAAAGAAAAGAAAAATATCACTTTTACAAATTTACCCATCTATTAATTATAACCATTGAACCATAAATAAAAATATGCAAGATAAATTTAATCAAAGAAAAAAATTCTATAATCAAATACAAATATCCAAATAAAATATTACTATACAATTATAATAATTGTATCAATTAAAATTAAATTCACATCAAATTGAAGTTTAATGTCTTTGTTGATTTCAAAAATCAAATTGTATCTCTAATTTTAGAACGAAAAGAGTACAATTTAGATAATACATTGTTCTTTAATCAAATTACAAATCGTAATTTGAAGAATATATTCATACTGTTTTTCTATCTTTTAGTTGCAAATTAGGCCAATCAAAACTTTCTTTTAAAAAAGAACCAAAATGAAGTAAAACCCCAGAACAGAATAATAATAAAAGTAATGTTTAAGACACCAGTTATACACAATATTAAAAAGGGGAGCAGGTTAACCTAGTGTGATGGAAGAATATTAGGAAGAGAATATATTTTAGGGAGGAAGTGAAATGTAACTTTGGAGAATATAAGAACACTTTGATTTCACTTGATTAAAATTATCCAAGTACAAGACTATTTATAGGACTCATAGGACACTTCTAGATCCACAATAATAATTACTACATTACCATATTCATGTACATGAACCTAACCATTATATGTTCCAAGATAATTCAAATACATTCATGTACTTAGATATCACCAATTCATGTACTAATATTAATTAAGATATTTCTTGAATAATCTAGAATATATTTGGTTTAGTTAACAAGGCCTCCCGTAAACCAAATTTATTCTTCACTCCGAGCTTAGCGATTTGCTTCTTGAATACTTCTCCAGAAACCGGCTTTGTAAAAATGTCAGCTAGCTGCTCCTCAGATTTACAATACTTGATATTAATAATTCCATCATTCACAAGTTCCCTTAAGAAATGATATCGAATGCGAATATGCTTTGTCTTTCCATGAAGAACTGGATTTTTGGTAACTGAAATTGTTGAAGTATTATCACAAAACAAAGTTGGATCAGCTTCTTGTGTTTGGTTGAGATACTTCAAAATTTCTTCTAACCAAACTAGATGACATCCAGCATGTGCAACCGCTATATATTCAGCTTTAGTTGTTAAAAGAGCAACAATTGGTTGTTTCTTTCAACTCCAAGAAATAGCTCTGATTCCTATATTAAAAACATAACCTGAAGTACTTTTGCTAGCATCAATGCTGTGAGACCCCAAATTTTATCAATAAAGATTTAAATTTTGTCAAAATAATTTTTTAATATTATGGTGTGAATTTGAGATAATATTATAGTTGTGGGTAGTATTTATAAATTTTGCAAAGTATGCAAGTAGTTATATTATATTCGATTGGTCGGGGAATATTCGGTTTAGCGAGGAATATTCGTATAACTACTCAATCATTGGTGGACCCCACAACAGAATTATTGTCGGATCGAGAAAGCGACAAAAATATTTTATTGAAATAACGGCGGAAGTTTTACCGTGGGTTCTTGTTGAACTACTCGGTAGTAAAAGTACAAGATGTACGTGTGGTTGCATAAGAAGCATTACCGGTATTGATTATTGATGCTTATGTGAGAAGTCACCGGTTTGATTCCATTATTGTCGATTAATAATATGAATTATTATAGCGATAATGACGTTTTGTTTTATTCGTATTATTAACGTAATAAAAGCGAAACATCTTTTATATAAAATAGAATACTTTATTAAAGTTATTCTATAAATAGAATATATTATATTTTATTACGCATAGTGTTGCATAGTATTTTGCGTAGTGTTTTGCATAGTATTGCATAGTGTTTGCATAGTAAAATGTTTTTATATAAATAGAATATATTATATTTTATTTAAAAGATTTTTCTTTAAATATGGACCGTCAGATTAAAGTAAATCAAACTGGACCGTTCATGGATTAATTCTTATGCATTCTATTTTTCTATAAATAAGCTCATTCTTTCATTATTTTCTTACATTTAATTCATTGAAACTCTAAAGAGAGAAATTATAGAGAGAAGCTGAGAGAGAAAATTATAGAAAGAAGAAGAGTATTCTCGCTACTTCACTACTTCTATATTAGGTTCTTTTTACGGTAAAGGGGTGTTATTCTTTCTTCTTGAAGAGAACTTCATTATTCCATTCACTATTATTCATTGGAATAACTCAGTAAAAGTGATATACCCTATACATAACCTCGTATATGCAGATATCCTATACTTGGTGAAATCCTTATGTTATTCCATTCTTATTTATTACATTGGAATAACTTTGTATCAATGATTTACCCTATACTTGGTGACATTCTTCTATTATTCGTTGGGACATCACATGCATGTGTTTTACACCTGGACGGTTCCGCTTTTTATTATTACATTGGAACATCATGCTCATGTGTTTTACAGGACTGGTTAAAATCTTTATCATTCTGTTGGAACATCACATGCGTGTGTTTTACACCGAACACCGTTTCCGTCTTTATCATTCTGTTGGAATATCCTATCTCGTGTTTTACACCGGACCGGTTCCATCTTTATTATTCTCGTTGGAACATCCCGCTTGTGTGAATTTCACCGACTCGTTCCGTTATTATTATTCATTGGAATAACTCGTACATGGCAAGCACCGCATGCGTGGTGATTTCTTTTGTTATTCCATTCTTTATTATACCCGGTTGGTTAAAACTTTGACTTCTATACTCCATGAAATTAGTAGAATATCCTCGATATTTGCGTTTCATCCAAAGATATCTTTCATGGAAATATTCTTCCCGATCATTATTGAATTTTACTCTACGTAAAACAAGATCATGTTGACAATTTGGGACGTTAATCATTCATGGATTAAATAATTCTTGAACTTGTTTTATTGAATTACTATGTCATTGTCATCATCCTCATGTTATATTATGTTATCTTTGGCTTTACGTGCATAGATGAACTTGGTATGATTATGACCGAGGATCATTCGGTATAATCATGACTTGATATAAATGATGTAACAAAAGTCCTCGGTGGCCATCAGAATGCATGCGATGATGGATAGTTTTTTGGTATGATTATGACCGGAGGAGATTCGGTATAGTCATGACCATTGATAATTTGATGAAAATCCTCGACAAGTAGTACATGGATGATTAGATGTGGTGGTTTATTTATTGTCGAGTCTCGGAGATAAAATTGATGAAAACCTTTTAAAACCTAAAAGATAGTAGACTTTATTCTCTACTTGACTCTTTTAATGGATTGCTTATTCACGCAGCTTAAACCGGTTGTCTATTGTATTTTATCGGTTTAACATTTGTTGAAGGCTAATGATAATTTATTCGCATTATCTTAGTCATAATATTTCTTCTTGGGCTAGTTGAGCTCACCTTTTCTTTCACTTTATTCTCTTCGTGAAATGAGAACATACCGGGACGAAGTCGGGAGCGAAGTAATGGTCCGGAGGATAAGCATTAGTAGTCCTCACTATTCGTGAAATAGTGTGATAATAGTTGTAATGAGGACTCCTTTTGAGTTTGTATAATATCTAGTAGACAATATTTGTATTCAAACTCTCGGTTTATGTCGTATTGCACGACAGCTTATATTAGTAAGTCAGATTGAATTTATGTACCATGTAAGTGGCGCGACCAAGATGGGTGGCGATACCTAATAATTTTGGGGCGTCACGGTTGGTATATCGAGCTTAGGATATGATCCCCTGGCCGAGATGTGAGATAAGAACTAGGAGGGAGAGACGAGAATTCCTTCGCTAGTATGACCTACCTAAATTTATTTGGTATTTAATTGGTGGATCACGAGTATAGGGATAATATGATATGTTAATTAACCCTTATTTTGTGGCGGTGTTTGAAAATGGCATCCAAAAATGTTGAGAATAAGAATGGAGCATGTGAGGCTGTTGATTCTCCACATATCAATAATCGTGACAATGTGCAATGAGGATGGCGATAATCCTCCGTAAACAACAACAACACCGATCAATTGATGAATGACCAGACGTTTAAAAGGTTTTAGAATTCATAAACAACATCGGTAAAAGCGACTCTCGCCCAAAACGTAGGTGGAAACACGAAAAACTCTCTGCGGTCACCGCTAAACAATTCAAGGAGCTGGGACCACGGAGTTTAAGGGAGAGCCAAACCACTTATGGCGGAAGCATGGATAAAAGTGATTACCAAGATATTTGATGTCTTGGGATGCTCCGAGGAGCAAAGGTTCCCTTTGCGCGCTTTTATGTTGCGAGAGAGAGACTTGGTGGAAATCCAGAAAGCGTACTTAACTTTCTTCAGATCTTGAAGATATCTTGGGAGAAGTTCCGGGGAGTCATTCAACGACAAATACTTTCCCGAAAGTATTCGCCACATGAAGGAGGTGGAGTTTATCAAGTTGGAACAAAACAATATGGACCGTGTCGCAATACGAGGCAAAATTTGCGAGTTATCACGATTCGTCCCCACTTGGTGGATAATGAAGAGAGAACGGCGCGAATGTTTTTAAGAGGTTTGAAGCGAGAGATACGCCAACATCTTATTTCTCATAAACCGTGTTTTTATTCAGATGTTGTAAATAGGGCTCGATTAGTGGAGTAGCGATAACGAGTTAACGAACTAAAAGAGAGCAAATTGGCAAAATTATAATACCAATGAGAGTAGTCATCAAGCGGTGACAACAAGCGTGGAGAATCAGCGGGCCGAGATATGGTAACCACTTCGGTGGTAATCGGGCCAAAATAATAAAATGGACATTTCAAGAAAAGGAGATTCAACAATGATGGAAAGACGTCAAGACCAAAGACTGTTGTTAAGGAAGGAGAAGGACCACCTATTATATATTTCAAATGTGGAGGAGAGGGACACATCAGTCCGAACTGCGCCATGCCGTCCAAAGCATGTTATAATTGTGGAAGAGAAGGTCACTTAGCTCGATTTTTGTCGTCGTTCTGAAAACAAATTCAACTAGGATGGAAGCACCAAAATTTGTCCCGCACAAACCAAAGCCGTAGTTTAAGAGAGAGCATTTTTTTTTCGTGAGGAGGAACACTGAATAAGATTATCACGGGTAAGTAATCATAAGCTCTTGAAGTCTATACCGTGTTAGATACCAGTTCTACCCACTCTTTTATTTCACCTAGTTGTGTTCAACGTTTAAATTTGATTCCGAAGAAGTTAAACTTTGACTTATTGGTTGAAACTTCGTTAGTAGGAACCTTCGTTACCTCCAATCGTTTATTAATCTTGTTGTTTCAAATAAACACTTTCACGTTACCGTCGATATTATCTCTTTGAAAATACTTGCCTTTGATGTGATTTTAGGAATCAATTGGTTAACTACTCATTATTCTTTTTGTAAGGTTGTTAGCTTTTTCATATTCCTAACCAACTTCGTTATACTTAATTCAAAGCAACCAAACCACTAAAGTCAATCATTGTCATATCAAGCCATAAGTAAAGAGCCCCGATCCTTTTCGTTGTTGACTTCCTTGTGTAGAATGCACCGAAGCCGATTTTCAGTAGGGCGACGTCGTGAATGAAGATGGCAAGTTTATAGGTATCATTGTGAGATCTTATCTAGGTTAGGGATAGAAGTCACAGTTGGTATCAATGTGACGTACTATCCAAGTCTTGGACGAGAGAATGATTTTGAATGATATTTCTATCATTAATAAATTTCTTGACGTATTCTTGAAGATTTCTAGCCTACCCTAGAGCGTGAAATCGAATTTTGTATTGACCCCAAAGACAAAAACTCATTTCTTAAACCCTCAAATATTTCTTCAACTAAATGAACAGTTTACGTGGTTTATGATGAAAGTCATAATAAAAGCATTGGAATAATGAAAATCATGGGTATATGAAGTATTAGTAAGTTTTATGATGAGTTATGTTGGTTAGTATGTGAAAACATGAAAGTTTCCTAGAAATCACAAAGAGTTGAAAATCAGATTTTGGTGAAAAACGTAACATAAAATTCAATTGACCATATCTCTTATTATATTTTGAATTTTTGAATGTGGTCAAGTCCTAGAGTTAGATCTATGAGTTACCTAACTAATCCAAGTGGAATTACTAGAAAAGGTGTTGTAGATTTTTTTGTGGGGACTGATTTTAGCAAAGGAGGCCAAAGCTGTAAATTTCAAAAATGCTACTGCCCAGAAACTTTAAGGGACTGTTTTGGCCACTTAAATTATGAGAAAAATTCTGGGTTTTGGGACATGAAGGTATATGGTATAAAGTACCTCCTGTCCAAAAATGAGCTCATTCTCGACTTAAAATGAGCAAGTTATGACTATTTCAATATTTAGGTTTTTCCGATTGAAAAAACGCTATAACCGGAGTTCTATAACTCCGATGACCATGAAAATTTAAACTGGAAGCTCACGTTAACATGTGTAAGGTCCTGCCAAGATTTGGGAATTTTTGGAGTTAAACTTGAGGTAGCTAATTTCTTAAGGAATTAATTAGAAATTGATTTTTGAAAAATAGTAAATGAATTTTAAAAATTCGAGAAAAATATATTTTCATTATGGGACTATATTATGCTAAATCCCAGAAAAGAAATATTTTTGGGACTAATTTGGTATTTTTCATGAAAATAGTTTAGTTACTGAACATATGAGTTAAATATGTTATGTGAAGAACAAAAGTTGAAAATAGGATTTTATGGCTAGAGAATCCATATATAGAATATATGCATATTTTTTTGAGGATTTGATAATTGGTGATGATATCTTATGAGTATGGCATTTTGAATGATTAAATGCATTATATGGTAAAGCGTAAACAATTGAGATAAATTGTTTATAAATTTAAGAAGTGATTAAAATATTGTTATAATATTAATGATATTAGATTATGAGATTATTAAGTGATTGATAACATGGGGATATTCTTGAATCTCTGGATAAATTATATTATAAATGTTTAATATTTATCCTTTATCTCATTTGATTGATTCGTTATATCATTATCCTCACGCTTATATTATGTTGAAAGTCATACGTGGCTCAGAAGTGCATAGATGGACTTGGTATGATTATGACCGAGGATTGTTCGGTATAATCATAACCATAATTGAAAAACACAATTATCTTTGGTAGTAGTGCATGGATAATTTGTGGTCGTGATACTTAATGAATACACAATTATCTTTCGTAGTAGTGCATGGATAATTTGTGGTCGTGATACTAATGAATACACGATTATCTTTGGTAGTAGTGCATGGATAATTTGTGGTCGTGATACTAATGAATACACGATTATCTTTGGTAGTAGTGCATGGATAATTAAGTGGTCGTGATACTAATGAATATCCTTGGCACCGTAGTGCGGGGATGATTCGATGATATGGATTAATTATCGGTGAGTCTCAAAGAATGAAATATTAATTCATGGATGTGGTAAAAGTCATCTTTGGTCAAGTGCATTGATAGACTTGGTATGATTATGACCATGATTATTCGGTATAATCATGACCGTAATTGAAAACACGAATATCCTTAGCCAAGAAGGCATGAATAATTCATGGTTGATGATATTATTGTCGAGTCTCTGCATTATTGGTTTTACAGTTATATATCTTTGGCACAGAAGTGCAAAGATGAATTGTTAATGAATATCTTTGGCGAATTACAAAGATGAATTTAATGTTTTCAACGATAAAGGTATTCAAGGTATCCTCACCTCTTTATCATACTAAAAGACGCACTCTAATTTCGAGGCTTAAATTCCATAAGGAGGGAGATTGTGAGACCCCAAATTTTATCAATAAAGATTTAAATTTTGTCAAAATAATTTTTAATATTATGGTGTGAATTTGAGATAATATTATAGTTGTGGGTAGTATTTATAAATTTTACAAAGTATGCAAGTAGTTATATTATATTCGATTGGTCTGGGAATATTGGTTTAGCGAAGGAATATTCAGATAACTAACAGCTCAATCATTGGTGGACCTATAACGTAATTATTTTTGATTGAGAAAACGACAAAAATATTTTATTGAAATAACGGCGGAAGTTTTTACCGTAGTTACTTATTGAACTACTCGGTAGTAAAAAATACAAAGATGTCGTGTGGTTGCACAAGAATACACGGTAAGATCGATTATCGATGCTTATGAGAAGTCACTCGGTTTGATTCCATTATTCACGATTAATAATATGAATTATTATAAGCGATAATGACGTTTTGTTTTATTCAGTATTATTAACGTAATAAAACGAAACATCTTTTATATAAAATAGAATACTTTATTAAAGTTATTCTATAAATAGAATATATTATATTTTATTACGATACATAGTGTCAGATAGTGTTTTTTGCGTAGTGTTTTGCATAGTATTGCATAGTGTTTGCATAGTAAAATGTTTTTATATAAATAGAATATATTATATTTTATTTAAAAGATTTTTTTTTTAAATATGGACCGTCAGATTAAAGTAAATCATCTCTGGACCGTTCATGGATTAATTCTTATGCATTCCATTTTCCTATAAATAAGCTCATTCCTTCATTATTTTCTTACGAATTCATTGAAACTCTAAAGAGAGAAATTATAGAGAGAAGCTATATAGAGAGAAAATTATAGTAAGAAGAAGAGTATTCGCTACTTCACTACTTCTATATTCGATTTTTTTTACGGTAAGGGGTGTTATTCTTTCTTGAAGAGAACTTCCATTATTCCATTCACTATTATTACATTGGAATAACTTTGTAAAAAGTGATATACCCTATACATAACTTTTGTATATGCGGATATCCTATACTTGGTGAAATCCTTATGTTATTCCATTCTTATTTATTACATTGGAATAACTTGTATCATGTGATTTTACCTATACTTGGTGACATTCTTCTATTATTACATTGGGACATCACATGCGTGTGTTTTACAATGGGACACGGTTCCGCTTTTTATTATTCATTGGAACATCCATGTCGTGTGTTTTACAATGGGACTGGTTAAAATCTTTATCATTCTCGTTGGAACATCACATGCGTGTTTTTTACACGGACTGGTTAAAATCTTTTATCATTCTCCGTTGAATATCCTATCATGTGTTTTACACCGGATCCGGGTTCCATCTTTATTATTCTGTTGAACATCCAGCCGTTTGTGAATTTCACCGACTGGTTCCGTTATTATTATTATACATTGAATAACTCGCCTGCATGCAATCACCGCATGCATGGTGATTTCTTTTATTATTCCATTCTTTATTATACCCGAGTTGGTTAAAACTTTGACTTCTATACTCCATGAAATTAGTAGAATATCCTTGATATTTGCGTTTCATCCAAAGATCTTTTTCATGGAAATATTCTTCCGATCATTATTGAATTTTACTCTACTTAAACAAAGATTATCGTATTGACAATTTGGACGTTAATCATTCATGGATTAAATAATTCTTGAACTTGTTTTATTGAATTACTATGTCATTTTCATCATCCTCATGTTATATTATGTTATCTTTGGCTTACGTGCATAGATGAACTTGGTATGATTATGACCAGGGATCATTCGGTATAATCATGACTTGATATAAATGATGTAACAAAAGTCCTCGGTGGCTCGTAATGCGTTGATGGATAGTTTTGGTATGATTATGACCGAGGTGATTCGGTATAGTCTTGACCATTGATAATTTGATGAAAATCCTTGACCCGTGGTACATGGATGATTAGATGTGGTGGTTTATTTATTAAAGTGAGTCTCGCCGATAAAAATTGATGAAAACCTTTTAAAACCTAAAAGATAGTAGACTTTATTCTCTACTGACTCTTTTAATGGATTGCTTATTCACGCAGATTAAACCGGTTGTCTATTGTATTTTATCGTTTAACATTGTTGAAGGCTAATGATAATTTATTCGCATTATCTTAGTCATAATATTTCTCATTGGGCTAGTTGAGCTCACCCTTTCTTTCACCGTTTCTTCAGAAATGAGAACATAGCCGGGGGAGACGAGTCGAAGGAGCGAAGTAATGGTCCAGAGGATAAGATTAGTAGTCCTCACTATTACGTGAAATAGTGTGATAATAGTTGTAATGAGGACTCCTTTTGAGTTTGTATAATATCTAGTAGACAATATTTGTATTCAAACTCACAGTTTATGTCGTATTGTACACGACAGTTATATTAGTAAGTTGTATTTGAATTTATGTACCATGTAAGTGGCGACCCAAGATGGGTGACGTATACCTAATTTTTGGGGGCGTCACAAATGCTACCTCCAAAATCACTGTCTGTGAATCCAGTAAGACTAACTAGAACACCAGTTTCATAAAAAATCTCATAATTAACTGTACCTTTCACATATCTCAAAATTCGTTTTGTTGCCTCCCAATGTTCTAAGTGAGGTTTCTCCATGAACCTGCTAATCATACTAACAACAAACATTAAATTCGGTCTTGTGGCAGTTAAATACATCAAATTTTCAATTAAACTCCTGTAAATATTTGGATCCACAAGCTTTCCTTCGCCTTTCTTTCTTAACTTAAGCCCGGTAACACATGGAGTTGAAACAGAATTAGCATTCTCCGTCTTGAACTTTTTCAAAATTTCCCTTGCATATATCCCTTGAGAAATAAAAATTCCCTTACTGGACTGACTAACTTCAATACCCAAAAAATGATGTAACTCTCCTAAATCAGTCATGTCAAACTCTTGTTTCATTGAAGCTTTGAAATCATTAAGCATCTCTATATCATTGCTAGTAAAAATGAGATCATCAACATAGAGACTTACCACCATAAATCTTCCTTTTGAAGGATCAATTTTGGTGTATAAAGTATGCTCCTGAGGACATTTTTGAAAACCATTCTTCTCAAAGTAAGAATTAATTCAACTATACCAAGCCCTTGGTGACTGCCTCAAACCATATAAAGCCTTCTTTAACTTGTAAACTTTCTCTTCTTCATCTTTCTTCACGAAACCGAGTGGCTGATCAACATAAAATTCTTCCTCAAGAAATCCATTTAGAAATGCCGACTTGACATCCATTTGGAATAACTTCCAATTATTTTGAGTAGCAAGTGATATAATTAAACGAACAGTATCAAGTCTTGAAACAGGTGCAAATACCTCATTAAAATCTTCTCCTTCCTTTTGTGCATACCCCTTTGCAAAGAGCCTCGCTTTGTACTTATTGACGGAGCCATCTGAATTTAACTTTGTCTTTAAAAATCATTTAACTCCAATGGGTCTTTTGTTTAGTGGTAAACTGACGAGCTCCCATGTGTCATTCCTTTCGATAGCCATAATTTCTTCCTTCATGGATTGTTTCCATTTTTCTTCTTTTGCTGCATCTTCATGGAAGATTGGATCTTCTTCTGCATAGAAAGCAAAGAAAATAGCTCCTGCATCTACTGGCTCCGTAGTATCATAAACCTTCTGCAAATTTCTTGTCTTGATTGCTTCGGGGCTACTATCAGAAGACGCTTCTGTTGAGGATGATGGAACATCAGTTGGGTTCAAGCATGGATCATCTTCACTTGGCATACTGCTACAACCTTCCAAATCCTCCACGAGCAATGGTACCTCATCTGCAGTGTTTATGTCATCATCATTGAAATTTTTTTTTTATCAAAGTTTACATCCCTGCTAATGACAATTTTCTTTGTTTTTGGATTATACATCTTGTAGGATTTTGACCTTTCACTGTATCTAACAAAAATACATTTTTCTGCCTTGTCATCAAGTTTTGTCCTTATTACAATTGGTACATGAGCAAAAGCTACACTTCCAAAAATCTTCAAGTGTTGGACACTTGATTTTCTCCCATACCAAGCTTCATGAGGAGTACAATTTTTTAAACTTTTTGTTGGTGACCTGTTGATCAAGTAAACCGCACAAGAAACAGCTTTTGCCCAAAATTGGCGTGGCAACCTTTTTCTTTTCAGCATGCATCTAACCATGTCCATGATTGTACGATTTTTCCTTTCGCAAACACCATTTTGTTGTGGTGTATAGCGAACTATCAATTCATGCCTTATGCCATTATCTTTACAAAAATGCTGAAAATCATTTGAAAGATACTCCGACCCTCTATCTGTTCTCAAAGTCTTTATGTGACAACCAGAAAACTTTTCAACTTCCACTTTAAAATTTTTAAAAGCTTGAAAACTTTCAGATTTTTTATGAAAAAATTAAGTCCACACTTTTCTTATGTAATCATCAATAAAAGAAATGAAGTATCTATTACCTCCAAAAGATGACACTGTCATAGGTCCACAAAGGTCTAAATGAACAAGTTCAAGTGGTTGTCTTGCACCCCAAGAAGATTTTGAGGGGAATGGATTACGGTGCAACTTTTCCAATTGGTATGCTTCACAAATCTCCTCTATTTTATTAATCTGGGGTAATCCATTCACAATTCCTTTCACCGCTAACAATTTTAGGCTGTCGAAATTCAAGTGGCCATACCTGTCATACCACAACTTGGAAACTTCTTCATTAAAATTAGCGAAACAATGAAAATTTTCCATTTGGAGAAGAAATGGAAATAGATTATTCTCCGCCAAGCTAATCTTTACCACGACCTGATTATTTTTTGACAGAATACACAATTTATCATGAAAGAATATATCAAACCCTTTTTGCAAAAGTTATTCGGTACTTAGCAAATTGCTTTTAATGCCTGGAACAAAATAAACATCTGACATTTTTTCAAATTTTCTAGATTTTGTTTTGAAAGTGACTTCTCCAACTCCTTTAATTGTATAGGCTCTAGCATCTCCTATTTTTATTTGCCCAAAATTTGACTCCACCGGGGTAGAAAATAAATCCTTATTCCCTGTTATATGTTTGCTGGCACCACTATCCAAATACAAAACATGATTATTATTTTCTTAACAAGCAATTAATAATGACTCTAAACAATCTTTCTCAACTGATTCATTTTCATGCACCAATCCCGATTCTTTTTTGTTAGATGGTGCAAACCAACATTCACTGATTTTATGACCAGGCCTATGACAATGAAAATATTCAATATATCATTTTCTCCCTCTTTGATTAATAACACGACCTCTTCCTCTTTGAGAATTGTGTGTATACTCAGATGATTCTTCCTTAAAATTATTATTGTTACCTTGTGATCCTCTTCCATTGCCACGAAAATTAGAGCCTCTACCTTTGTTTTCTTGGAAGCCACCTCTTCCACGTCCACGACCTCCTCCACGGCCGCGACCACGGGGAGCACCTCGGCCTCCCATAATTTCAGACTTGAGAGCTTGATCATTAGGTGGATTTCTTTGATTAACACGAAAGTCATGTGCCTTTAAAGAAGCCTGCAAATCTTCCAAAGACAATTTTGACACATCTTTGGACTCTTCGATAGCTACCAAAATAAAATCAAACTTTTGTGGTAAGCTCCGAAGAATTTTCTCAACAACTTTTTGATCTTGCAAAACTTCTCCATTAGATGCCATTTGATTAACAATTGAAGTAACTTTTGAAAAATAATCAGCAATAGTCTTATTTTCTTACATTTGCAACTTCTCAAATTCTAAACGCAAAGATTGGAGTCGTGCCTTTTTTACCTTTTCTTCACCTTTATATATTGATTACAAAATATCCCAAGCTTCTTTTGAAGTTTCTGCCTTCGAAATTCTATCAAAAATTGGTCTTTCAATTGCTTGATAAATTTGGAAGAGTGCCTTGTTATCCTTCTCCCTTTTATCATTCAGGCTATTTTTCTGGGCTTGTGACAAACCCTCTTCAGTTTCTGGTTCTTCATAGCCATCTTCAACAATACTCCACAACTTGAAGGACTTCAATAGTACTTTCATATTATGGCTGTGACGCCCCCAAAATAGGTATACATCACCCATCTTGGGTCGCCAGATACATGGTGCAGAATACAAATACAATCTTTAATATACAACAAGAAAGCTATGAGTTTTACTACAAATATTGTCTTCTAGACAATATCCACTCTCAGAATAAGTCCTCATTACATTTATTGTCACACTATTTAACAGAATAGTGAGGACTACTAATACTATCATCTGGACCATCACTCCGTTCCCCGACTAGTCCCTGCTACGTTCTCATTTCTTGAAGAGAACAGTGAAAGAAAGGGTGATCTCAACTAGCCCAGTAAGAAATATTATGATTAAGATAATGCAGGATAAATTATCATTAGCCTTCAACAATGTTAAACTGATAAAATATAATAGACATCAAGTTTAACTGCAGCGAAATAAGAATTCCATTAAAAGAGTCAAGTAGAGAATAAAATCTACTATCTTTTATGATTTAAAAAGTTTTTCATCACTTTTATCACTGAGACTCAGCTTAATAAATAATCCACATCATCCCCGCACTACTACGGCCAAGGATATTCATTAGGGTCACGACCACAAATTATCCACGCACCACGGCCAAGGATATTCGTGTATTCATCAATGGTCATGATCATGCCAACAATCGCCCATCAATGCACTACGGGCAAATGAGGACTTTTATCACATCATTTGTAATATTACGGCCATGATTATTATACCGAATAATCTCGGTCATAATCATACCAAATCCATCTACGCACTACATGTGCCACGTAGATGACTTTCAAAAATATAAACATGAGGATGATGACAATGATATAAGAATTCAATAAAACAAGTTCAAGAATTAATTTATCCAGAACTAATAACATCCAAATTGTCAACACGATACTTCTTTGTAAAGTAAAATTCAAGAATGCTCGGAAGAATATTTCATGAAAAGATATTGGATGAAGCTTAAATATCAAGGATATTCCACTAATTCCATGGAGTATAGAAATCAAAACTTTAACCAACCTGAGTATAATAAAGAATGGAATAACAATGAAATCACCACGCATGCAGACGCAGATAGATGAGTTATTCAATGAGAATAATAAATAACCGGAACCAAAGTCGTGAAATTCACAAGCGATGGATGTTCCAATGTAATAATAAAGAATGGAATAACAATGAAATCACCATGCATGCAGATTGCAGATAGATAGGTTATTCCAATGTAATAATAAATAATGGAACCGGTGTCGTGAAATTCACACCCATGTGATATTTCGATAGAATATTAAATGCGAAATAATAAATAATGGAACCAGTCGGGTGAAATTCATAATCGGCTGTGATATTCTAATGTAATAATAAAAAAATGTAATAATAGAAGAATTTCACCACGATGTGGTACTTCAAGCATAAACAAAGTTATTCCAACATAATAATATAGAATGGAATAATAGAGGATTTCAATGAAAGTATGTGGTACGCCACAGCGTATATAGGTTATGTATAGGGTATGTCACAGATATCTGAGTTATTCCAATGTAATAATAAAGAATGAAATAATGTAAGGATTTTGTGAGACCCCGATTTTATCAATAAAGATTTAAATTTAGTGAAATAATTTTTAATATTATAGTGTGAATTTGAGATAATATTATAGTTGTGGGTAGTATTTATAAATTTTGCAAAAGTATGCAAGTGGTTATATTATATTCGATTGGCCGGGAATATTCGGTTTAGCAGGAATATTCGCACAACTACTCAATCATTGGTGGACCCCACAATGTAATTATTATCTGATCGAGAAAACGACAAAAATATTTTATTGAAATAACTATGGAAGTTTTACCGGTAGTTCTCGTTGAACTACTTGGTAGTAAAAGTAATAAAGAATACGATGGTCGCATAAGAAGTACACCCAGTATTGATTATCGATGCTTATGTGAGAAGTCACCGGTTTGATTCCATTATCATCGATTAATAATATGAATTATTATAATGATAATGACGTTTTGTTTTATTCGTATTATTAACGTAATAAAGCGTAAACATCTTTTTATATAAAATAGAATACTTTATTAAAGTTATTCTATAAATAGAATATATTATATTTTATTACGCATAGTGTTGCATAGTGTTTTGCATAGTGTTTTGCATAAGATTGCATAGTGTTTGCATAGTAAAATGTTTTTATATAAATAGAATATATTATATTTTATTTAAAAGATTTTTCTTTAAATATGGACCGTCGATTAAAGTAAATCAACTGGACCGCTCATGGATTAGTTACTATGCATTCCATTTTCCTATAAATAAGCTCATTCCTTCATTATTTTCTTACTTAATTCATTGAAACTCTAGAGAGAAATTATGTAGAGTTTATAGAGAGAAAATTATGTAAAAAGAAGAAGAGTATTCTCGCTACTTCACTACTTCTATATTCAGGTTCTTTTTACTAGTAAGGGATATTATTCGTTTGTATTCATGAAGAGAACCTCGTTATTCCATTCATTATTATTCTCATTTGGAATAACTCGTAAAAGTGGCATACCTTATACATGACTCTGATACGCCATGACAGATACCCTATACTTGGTGAAATTCTTATATTATTCCATTCTTATTTATTCATTGCTGAATAACCTCGATAATGTGGTTTACCCTATACTTGGTGACATTCTTCTATTATTCTCATTGGAACATCCTATCTGTGTGTTTTGCGGACTGTTCCGGTTCTTTATTATTATTATTTGGAACATATCCTGTCGCAGTGTTTTACAGGACTGGTTAAAATCTTTATCATTCTCGTTGGAATATCCTATATACGTGTGTTTTACACACCGGATCCGTTCCATCTTTATTATTCTGTGGAACATCCCCGCTTTGTGAATTTCACCACGACCGGTTCCGTTATTATTATTCATTGAATAACTCGCTCACGCCAAGCACCGCATTGCACGCATGGTGATTTCTTTTGTTATTCCATTCTTTATTATACCCGGTTGGTTAAAACTTTGACTTCTATACTCCATGAAATTAGTAGAATATCCTTGATATTTGCATTTCATCCAAGATCTTTTCATGGAAATATTCTTTCGATCATTCTTGAATTTTACTCTCATTTAAAACAAGATCATGCCGATAATTTGGACGTTAATAATTCATGGATTAAATAATTCTTGAACTTGTTTTATTGAATTATTATGTCATTGTCATCATCCTCATGTTATATTATGTTATCTTTCGCTTACGTGCATAGATGAACTTAGTATGATTATGACCAGGATCATTTAAGATAATCACGACTTGATATAAATGATGTGACAAAAAGTCCTCGGTGTTCAGAATGCGATGATGGATAGTTTTTGGTATGATTATGACCGAGGGGTGATTCTTAAGATAGTCATGACCATTGATAATTTGATGAAAATCCTTGACCGTGGTACATGGATGATTAGATGTGGTGGTTTATTTATTGTTTCGAGTCTCGTGATAAAAATTGATGAAAACCTTTTAAAACCTAAAAGATAGTAGACTTTATTCTCTACTGACTTTTTTAATGGATTGCTAATTCACCGCAGCTTAAACCTGGTTGTCTATTGTATTTTATCGGTTTAACATTGTTGAAGGCTAATGATAATTTATTCGCATTATCTTAGTCATAATATTTCTTCTTGGGCTAGTTGAGCTCACCCTTTCTTTCACCGTTTCTCTTCGTGAAATGAGAACATAAATGGGATTTAGTCGGGAACGAAGTAATGGTCCAGAGGATAAGATTAGTAGTCCTCACTATTCTCGTGAAATAGTGTGATAATAGTTGTAATGAGGACTCCTTTTGAGTTTGTATAATATCTAGTAGACAATATTTGTATTCAAACTCACAGCTTTATGTCGATTTATACCTACGCTTATATTAGTAAGTTGTATTTGAATTTATGTACCATGTAAGTGGCGACCCAAGATGGGTGACGATACCTAATTTTGGGGCGCCACGGTTGGTATCGAGCTTTAGGATATGATCCCCGCTAAAATGCGAGATAAGAACTAGAGGGGAGAGACGGGAATTCTTCGCTAGTATGACCTACCTAAGTTTATTTGTTATTTAATTGGTCGGTCAGAGTATAGGGATAATATTTGATATATTAATTAACCCTTTTGCTTCACAATTCCTTTCAGGTAATAAGAGTGTAGCTAGGTCGAGCGGGGGTAACAGTGGAATAGAACGGTGGTCATCATTTAGTAGTTATATTTGGTGAATCAACTAGGGTGAGGCGAACCCAACGTTGGAAGAGTGTTTTGCCACTATCATACAAGATGTCTAATGACATACAATCTCGTGTCATCATAAGACAGGGTTGTGCTCATCCACTTGCTGAGTATATTTACGAGCACTACCTATATGATCTTGGTGTTTGTTTGAAGTATAATTCTCAATTTGAGACAGTGGAGATAATGATAAATCAAGAGAAGACTCACCATTGGGAAGAATACGATAGTAATCTTCTCATTTTTCTTTGGGGTCTATTGGGTAAACCAAGAATAATTTCGTGGCCATATGATATCTATCATAACCTAGAAGCATGGCCTCCCATGTAACGAAGGTTTCTTGAGCACTTTCCAAAGATTCTAATTTCTAAAACAGTTTTTGACTATACATTTATGTAAGGTGTCATTGTGAGGTGCTATCTAGGTTAAGGGATAGAAGTCACATTGGTATCAATGTGACGTACTATCCAAGTCTTGGATGAGAGTCATACGATTTTGAATGATATTTCTATTATTAATAAATTTCTGGCGATTCACGAAGACTTCTTAGCCTACTTAGAGCGTGAAATCGAATTTTGTATTGACCCCAAAGACAAAACTCATTCCTTAAACCCTCAAATATTTCTTCAACTAAAATGAGCAGCTTTACGTGGTTTATGATGAAAGTCATAATAAAAGCATTGGAATAATGAAAATCATGGGTATTCGTGGTATTAGTAAGTTTTATAATGAGTTATGTTGGTTAGTATGTGAAAACATGAAAGTTTCTTAGAAATCACAAAGAGTTGAAAATCGATTTTGGTGAAAACGTAATATGAAATTCAATTGACCATATCTCTTATTATATTTTGAATTTTTGAATGTGGTCAAGTCCTAGAGTTAGATCTAAGAGTTACCTAACTAATCCAAGTGGAATTACTGGAAAAGGTGTTGTAGATTTTGTGTGGACTGATTTTAGCAAAGGAGGCCAAAGCTGTAAATTTCGAAAATGCTACTGCCCAGAAACTTTAAGGGACTGTTTCGGCCACTTAAATTATGAGAAAAATTCTGGCCTTTTGGGACATGAAAGTATATGGTATAAAGTACCTCCTGTCCAAAAATGAGCTCATTCTGACTTAAAATGAGCAAGTTATGACTATTTCAATATTTAGGTTTTTCCGACGAAAAACGCTATAACCGGAGTTCTATAACTCCGATGACCATGAAATTTAAACTAGAAGCTCACGTTAACATGTGTAAGATCCTGCCAAGATTTGGGAATTTTTGGAGTTAAACTTGAGGTAGCTAATTTCTTAAGGAATTAATTAGAAATTAATTTTTGAAAAATAGTAAATGAATTTTAAAAATTCCGAGAAAAATATATTTTCATTATGGGACTATATTATGCTAAATCCTAGAAAAGAAATATTTTTGGGACTGATTTGGTATTTTTCATGAAAATAGTTTAGTTCTTAACATATGAGTTAAATATGTTATGTGAAGTAACAAAGTTGAAAATAGGATTTTATGGCTAGAGAATCCTATATAGTAGTATATGCATATTTTTTTTGATGAGGATTTGATAATTGGTGATGATATTTTATGAGTATGGCATTTTGAATGATTAAATGCATTATATGGTAAAGCGTAAACAATCGAGATAAATTGTTTATAAATTTAAGAAGTGATTAAAATATTATTATAATATTAATGTTATTAGATTATGAGATTATTAAGTGATTGATAAATGGGGATATTCTTGAATCCTAGATAAATTATATTATAAATGTTTAATATTTATCCTTTATCTCATTTGATTGATTCTTTATATCATTATCCTCACGTTTATATTATGTTGAAAGTCATCTCGTGGCTCAGAAAGTGCATAGATGGACTTGGTATGATTATGACCACGGATTATTCTAAGATAATCATAACCGTAGAAATGAATACACAATTATCTTTGGCCAGAAGTGCATGGATAATTTGTGGTCGTGATACTTAATGAATACACAATTATCTTTCGTCAGAAAGTGCATGGATAATTTGTGGTCGGATCTTAATGAATACACAATTATCTTTGGCCGTAGTGCATGGATAATTTGTGGTCGTGATACTAATGAATACACATTATTATCTTTGGTCAGTAGTGCATGGATAATTTGTGGTCGTGATACTTAATGAATACACAATTATCTTTCGGCAGTAGTGCATGGATAATTTGTGGTCGTGATACTAATGAATACACGATTATCTTCGGCAGTAGTGCATGGATAAATTGGTCGTGATACTAATGAATACACAATTATCTTTGGCCTTAGTGCTTGGATAATTTGTGGTCGCGGATATTAATGAATACACAATTATCTTTGGCCAGAAGGTATGGATAATTTGTGGTCGTGATACTAATGAATATCTTTCGCCTCGTAGTGCGAGTGGATGATTCGATGATATGGATTAATTATTGAAGTGAGTCTCAAAGAATGAAATATTAATTCATGGATGTGGTAAAAATCATCTTTAGTCAGTAGTGCATTGATAGACTTGGTATGATTATGACCACGGATTATCTTAAGATAATCACGATCAGTAATTGAAAACACGAATATCCTTAGCCAAGAAGTGCATGGATAATTCATGGTTGTGATACTATTGTCGAGTCTCAAAGATTATTGGTTTCTGATATTATATATCTTCGGCTCAGTAGCAAAAGATGAATTGTTAATAAATATCTTTGGCCCTAGTAGTAAAGATGAATTGTTAATGAATATCTTTGGTAGGATTGCAAAAAGATGAATTTAATGTTTTCAACGATAAAGGTATTCAAGGTATCCTCACCTCTTTATCATACCAGTATCGCACCCTAATTTCGAGGGCTAAATTCCATAAGGAGGGAGATTGTGAGACCCCGCATTTTATCAATAAAGATTTAAATTTAGTCTAAATAATTTTTAATATTATAGTGTGAATTTGAGATAATATTATAGTTGTGGGTAGTATTTATAAATTTTGCAAAGTATGCAAGTGGTTATATTATATTCGATTGGTCTGGGAATATTCGGTTTAGCAGGAATATTCAGATAACTACTCAATCATTGGTGGACCCCACAATGTAATTATTATCGGATCGAGAAAACGACAAAAATATTTTATTGAAATAACGGCGGAAGTTTTACCGTGGTTATTGTTGAACTACTTGGTAGTAAAAGTACAAGAATACGTGTGGTCGCATAAGAAGACATTACCTGTATTGATTATCGATGCTTATGTGAGAAGTCACCCGGTTTGATTCCATTATCACGATTATTAATAATATGAATTATTATAAGCGATAATGACGCTTTTGTTTTATTCAGTATTATTAACGTAATAAAATGTAAACATCTTTTATATAATATAGAATACTTTATTAAAGTTATTCTATAAATGTAATATATTATATTTTATTACGCATAGTGTTGCATAGTGTTTTTGCATAGTGTTTTGCATAGTATTGCATGTAGGTTTGCATAGTAAAATGTTTTTATATAAATAGAATATATTATATTTTATTTAAAAGATTTTCTTTAAATATGGACCGTCCGATTAAAGTAAATCAATCGGACCGCTTCATGGATTAGTTACTATGCATTCCATTTTCCTATAAATAGAAGCTCATTCCTTCATTATTTCTTATTTAATTCATTCAAACTCTAGAGAGAGAGAAATTATAGAGAAGTTTATAGAGAGAAAATTATAGAAAGAAGAAGAGTATATTCGCTACTTCACTACTTCTATATTCAGCTTTTTTACGGTAAGGGATATTATTCGTTTGTATTCACGAAGAGAACTCTCGTTATTCCATTCATTATTATTTCATTGGAATAACTCGTAAAAGTGGCATACCTTATACATGAACTCAGATATGCGGAGATACCCTATACTTGGTGAAATTCTTATATTATTCCATTCTTATTTATTCTCGTTGGAATAACTCAGATACGCTGGTTTACCCTATACTTGGTGACATTCTTCTATTATTTCATTGGAACATCCTATCTGTGTGTTTTTACACCGACTCGGTTAAAAGTCTTTATTATTATTATTCGTTGGAACATCCTCGTCGTGGTGTTTTACACCGACCGGGTTCCGCTTTATCATTCTGTTGGAATATCCTATTCGTGTGTTTTACACCGGATCCGGGTTCCATCTTTATTATTCTCGTTGGAACATCCCGCTTTAAATTGTGAATTTCACCCGACCGGTTCCGTTATTATTATTATTCGTTGAATAACTCCGTCTATGCAAGCACCGCATGCATGGTGATTTCTTTTGTTATTCCATTCTTTATTATACCCAATTGGTTAAAACTTTGACTTCTATACTCCATGAAATTAGTAGAATATCCTCGATATTTTGCATTTCATCCAAAGATCTTTCATGGAAATATTCTTCCGATCATTCTTGAATTTTACTCTACTAAACAAAGATCATGTCGACAATTTGGACGTTAATAATTCATGGATTAAATAATTCTTGAACTTGTTTTATTGAATTATTATGTCATTGTCATCATCCTCATGTTATATTATGTTATCTTCGCTTACGTGCATAGATGAACTTAGTATGATTATGACTGAGGATTATTAAGATAATCATGACTTGATATAAATGATGTGACAAAAGTCCTCAAAGGGCTGTGAATGCGTTGATGGATAGTTTTTGGTATGATTATGACCAGGGGTGATTAAGATAGTCATTGACCATTGATAATTTGATGAAAATCCTCGACCGTGGTACGTGGATGATTAGATGTGGTGGTTTATTTATTGTCGAGTCTCAAACGATAAAAATTGATGAAAACCTTTTTAAAACCTAAAAGATAGTAGACTTTATTCTCTACTTGACTCTTTTAATGGATTGCTAATTCCACCGCAGCTTAAACCTGGTTGTCTATTGTATTTTATCGCTTAACACCTGTCAAGGCTAATGATAATTTATTCGCATTATCTTAGTCATAATATTTCTTCGGGCTAGTTGAGCTCACCCTTTCTTTCACCGTTCTCTTCGTGAAATGAGAACATAATGGGACGACAGTCTGGGAACGAAGTAATGGTCCGAGGATAAGATTAGTAGTCCTCACTATTCGTGAAATAGTGTGATAATAGTTGTAATGAGGACTCCTTTTGAGTTTGTATATATATATCTAGTAGACAATATTTGTATTCAAACTCACGCTTTATGTCGATGCATATACTTACGCTTATATTAGTAAGTTATATTTGAATTTATGTACCATGTAAGTGGCAACCCAAGATGGGTGACGTATACCTAATTTTGGGGCGCCACAGATTTCACCAAGTATAGGGTATGTCACAGATACAAAGTTATTCCAATGTAATAATAAAGAATGGAATAATGTAAGTTCTCTTCATGAATAGAAAGAATAACACCCTTACAGTAAAAGACCTTTGGATATCGAAGTAGTGAAGTAGCAGAATACTCTTCTTCTTTCTCTCTATAATTTCTCTCTCTAGAGTTTCAGTGAATTCATAAGAAATAATGAAGGAATGAGCTTCTATTTATAGAAGAATGGATTGAATAGTAACTAATTCCTGAATGGTCCAGATTGATTTACTTTTAAACGGACGGTTCAGATTGATTTACTATTAAAACTTAAAGCAACGGTCCATACTGATTTACTATTAAAACTTTAAACCAGCGATCCATATTGATTCACTATTATAACTTTCCACCAGCGGTCCATATTGATTCACTAATATAACTTCAACCAACGGTCTGAAAAATTAGTACATCTCCTCATGTAATAATTTTGTACCCAAATACCCGAATGCACAATACTAGAGTGAATAGTAACCGGGTGAATAGTAACTCGTGAATAGTAACTCATGAATAGTAACTCGTGAATAGTAACTCATGAATAGTAACTCATGAATAGTAACTCGTGAATAGTACTCCGACACGAAAAGTTCCCCCAATACCCAATTGAACAATATAACCTCCAGACATAAATTATCATTGGAATAGATGTCAATTTCTACTAATACAAATAATCCCAACACAATGAAACTATCAAATTCATCTTTAATCAACACGAACTTATTCATTATTAATATTATAACTCACAATATTTAGCAAAACAAAGTTGTTCCGAGAGAAAGAGAGGGCTTTTCAATAAGGATTTCTCCCTATTGGCGCGCAATTAGGTGACTAAACCTCTCCTTGATAGAACTTCTAGACATTGTAAATATTATAATTTAATAATATGAATTACTTTTCGTCTCAATTATTGGTTTAATAATATAACATATAATGCGAGATGATCTCGTGACAATAATCGAATCAATATATACGAGATATGATGCAACAATTACTGTAGCAATAATTGAGTATAACTAAGTGACTTCTCACGTAAGCATCAATAATCAATACCGTGTGCTACTATGCAACCACGCGTATTATTTTACTTTTACTACCGGAAAGTTCAACAGTTTTAACAATAACACCTCCGCCGTTATTTATAAAATATTTTGGTCATTTTCTCAATCCGACAATAATTCCATTGCTGGGTCCACCAATGATTACGTCGTTGTACGAATATTCCCGACAAAAGAATATTCCCCGACCAATCGAATATTTTATAACAACTTGCATACTTAGAAAAATTTATAAATATTACCCACAACTATAACATTATATCAAATTCATTCCATAATATTCAAAAATGATATTTATAGAAAAATCATCTTTATAAAAAAAATTGGGGTCTTACTAACTCCCAGGTCATTTCCTCAATATCGTGGTTCCTCCACAAAACTTTGGCTTGAGGTATAACCTTGGAGCGTAGAATATGATCCTTCTTATCCAAGATTTTAACAGGAACCTCTTCATACGTTAAATCTTTCCGCTATTTTGTCCGGTTCTAACTCAATAATGTGGTTTGGGTCTTTCACATATTTACGTAACATAGATATGTGAAAAACATTATGAACACGAGAAATACTTGGCGACAAAGCGAGTCTATAGGCCATAGTTCCTACTCGTTCGAGGATTAAAAATGGGCCAATGAATCGAGGATTGAGCTTTCATCTCTTTCCAAATCTCGTAACTCCTTTCCATGGAGTAACACGTAAAAACACATGATCTCAAATATCGAATTACACGTCCTTTCGATGAAGATCAGCATAACTCTTTTGTCGATCTTGTGGGGTTTTTATATGTTGTCGGATCGTTTGAATCTTTTTCGTAGTCATACGTACCAACTCCGGTCCCAACAACGTTGCTTCGCCCACCTCATCCCAGCATACTGGAGAACGACACTTTCTTCCATACAACGCTTCGAATGGAGCCATGCCAATACTTGCTTGATAACTGTTGTTGTATGAAAACTCCACCAACGGTAAGAACTTGTCCCAACTTCCCTTGAAGTTAAGGACACAGAGTCTAAATAAATATTCAAGAGTTTGAATAGTCCTCTCTGTTTGTCCGTCCGTTTGAGGATGATATGTCGAACTAAATCGTAAATCCGTGCCCATAGCTTTTTGTAAACTAACCCAAAATCTTGAAGTGAATCTTGGGTCTCGATCAGAAACTATGGATATTGGCATACCATGCAATCTTACAATCTCGTTTATATACATACTAGCAAGACGTTCAAGTGTATAAGTTTCTCGTATCGGTAAGAAATGAGCAGACTTGGTCAATCTATCAACAATGACCCAAATCGCATCTATGCCTTGAGAAACCTTGGGAAGACCGAAGAACGAAATCCATGGTAATGTGCTCCCACTTCCATTCCGGAATTTCAAGTGGTTGCAATGGTCCTTTGGCACTTGATGTCCGCCTTGACTCGTTGACAAGTTAGACACCTTGAGATAAACAACGCTATCTCTCTCTTCATATTGCTCCACCAAAATGTATGACGAAGATTACGATACATTTGGTACTCCCCAGATGGATTGCAAAGCGGTGTGTTGTGCGCTCCATCATGATTCTATACTTTAAATCGTGGTCGTTAGGAACACAAAGTCTGGAGTTGACTCGAGGTATTCCTTCTTCATCGATTCTTGCTTCCGGCATAGCACCTTCTTGCACCTTTTTCCTTATACGCATCGCCTCCGGTGTCCGCGACTTGGCAGCTTTTACTTTATCAATTAAAGTCGGTTCTACTCGTATATTCGCCATCATCACATGGGTCCCTGTAGTCTTTAATTTTATATCCATCCTTTATAAGTCACACAAAATGGGCCTTTGCATTGACAATATCGCACTCGTACCCGCATATGATCTTCTACTCAATGCGTCAGCTACCACGTTCGCTTTTCAAGATGGTATTGGATGGTATGATCATAATCTTTCAACCAGTTCAAGCCAACGTCATTGTCGCATGTTGAGTTCCTTTTGAGTAAAGAAATATTTGAGGCTTTTATGATCCGTAAAGATCTCTACTTTCTCCTCATACAAGTAATGCCTCCAAATCTTTAGTGCAAAAACGACTGCTGCCAAGTCTAAATCATGAGTAGGATAATTCCTCTCATATTCTTTGAGTTGTCGAGAGGCATAGGCTATGAATTTCCCATGTTGTATGAGAACACATCCTAAACCTTTGCCCGAAGCATCACTGTAGATGACAAACCCCTCCGAGCCAGATGGTATTGTCAGAACAGGTGCTGAAATGAGTCTCTTCTTGAGTTCTAGAAAACTCTTCTCACATTCCTCGCTCCAATCGAATTTTCAGTATCTTTTCGAGTCACCTGAAAGTTAGTGGATTAGCGATTCGAGAAAACCCTTCTACTTAATCTCGATAATAACCACCTAAGCCGAGAAAGCTACACGACGGTCATCGATTTAGGTTGCTCCCACTTTGAATAGCTTCAATCTTTCTTTGGGTCAACAGATATTCCATGACTTGATACTACGTGCCCAAGGAATGCTACTTTCTCAAGCCAGAACTCGCATTTCTTCAACTTGGCATAAAGCTTATATTCACGAAGCTTTTGGAGTATCAGCCTCAAGTGTTGCTCATGATCTTCACGGCTTTTGGAATAAATAAGAATGTCATCAATGAAGACGACCACAAAGTGATCTAAATATTCCTTGAATACTCGGTTCATCATATCCATGAAGGCAGTAGGAGCATTAGTCAATCCAAAAGACATAACTAGGAATTCATAATGCCCGTACCGAGTTCTGAAAGCCGTTTTTGGAATGTCATCGATTCTAATCTTCAATTGGTGATATCCGGAACGAAGATCAATCTTTGAAAAGAATTTGGCGCCTTTGAATCGGGTCAAACAGTCATCATCAACGTGGCAATGGGTACCTATTTTTGATGGTGACATGGTTCAACTCCCGATAATCAATACAAAGTCGCATACTCCCATCTTTCTTTTTCACTAATAGAACAGGAACACCCCAAGGAGAAATACTAGGACGAATAAAGCCAATGTCAAACAATTCCTGCAGTTGGGTCTTTAACTCCCGAAGTTCAATAGAGCCATTCAATATGGGGCTTTGAAAATAGGTTTTGTAATCGGGTTCAAGGTCGATACAAAATTCAATTTCACGCCTGGGTAGGCCAGAACTTCTTCGTGGAATACGCCAGAAATTCATTAACAATAGAAATATCATTCAAAATTGACGTATTTTTGTTTAGATCCGTGACATGAGCTAAGAAAGCTTGACATCCGCTTTTTCAATAAACGAATAGCTTTATGGCTTGAAATGATGTGATGATTGATTTTAATGGTTTGGTTGTTTGAATTCGCATAATAGGTTGGTTAGGAATATGAAAACCAACAACCTTACGAAAATAATCAATTTTTACATGATGAGTAGTTAACCAATCAATCCCCAGAATTACGCCAAATGCAAGTATTTTCAATGAAATAAGATCGACGTGTAATGTGAGGATACCGATTTGAACCAAACAAGACTTATAAGCAATGGATGTAATGAAGATTTCTCCCAACGGAGTTTCAATGACTAAGTCAAGTCCAATTTCTCCGAGTCAATTTTAAACGTTGAGCGCAAGTAGGAGAAATAAAAGAATGGGTAGAACCGGTATCAAATAAGGTATATACTTCGCTAGAGTTTATGATAAGCTTACCCGTGATGACCTCATTCGGGTTCCTAGCTTTCTGGGAGGTCACGACAAACTCTCTCCCTTGCACTACTGGCTTTGACTTTTCTGGGACGACCTTTGGTGCCTCCTTCCCAGCTGGACTTGTCTTCGGTGAACGACAAAATCGGGCTAGGTGTCCTTCTCTTCCACAGTTATAATATGCTTTGGATGGCATCGCGCAGTTTGGACTGATATGTCCCTCCCTCCGCATTTGAAGCATAATAATAGGTGGTCGTTCTCCTTCCTTAACAACGGGTGATGGTGCTGACGTCTTTCCATCATTGTTGAATCTCTCTTCTTGAAATGTCCATTCTTATTGTTTTTGGCCATGATTACCACCAAGTGGTTACCATTTCGCATCTTGATTCCTCCACGCTTATTGTCACCGCTCGATGACGCTCGCTATCACCGGTATTATCATTTTTCAATTTGCCGCTCTTTTGGTTGGGTTGACTCATTATCGCTCCAATAATCGAGCCCTATTAACAACATCCGAATACAAACATAGTTTATGAGAGATAAGGTATTGACGTATCTCTCAAGTTTCAAACCTCTTAGAAACATTCGGCGTCATTCTCTCCTCATTATCAACCAAATGGGACGCAAAACCGAGACAACTCGACAAACTTGGCTTCAGATTGTGACACGGTGGCCATGTTTTTTGCTCTAGCTTAATGAACTCTACCTCTTTCATGTGATGAATACTTTCGGAAAGTACTTGTCGTTGAACAGCTTGAAACTTCTCCCAAGACATCTTCAAGATGCTGGCGAGAGTTGAGTACGCTTTATAGATTCCCACCAGTAATCTGCCTTTGCCCGCAACATGAAGGCGACAAAGGGAACCTTTTGCTCCTCGGAGCAACCCAAGACATCAAAT
The DNA here is from genome assembly GCA_020205615.1 of Panax quinquefolius. NCBI lineage: Eukaryota > Viridiplantae > Streptophyta > Magnoliopsida > Apiales > Araliaceae > Panax > Panax quinquefolius. The sequence continues at coordinate 35,902,474 of CM035156.1, read as the reverse complement.
ATCTTGTTGATCTGTTTTATCCACGTCTCCGCCTTAAGTGGTTTTGGCTCACCAAAAAACTCCGGTGGTCACAGCTCCTTGAACTATTTGGCGGTGACCGTCCGAGAGTTGCCAGTGTTTCCACCTGCATTTTGGACAGGAGTCTCTCTCGCCTAATGTTGCATGAATTGCATGAAGCCTCGGAACATTCCATCGTTCATCATTTGGTCAGTGTTGTTGTTTGCATGAGGATTGTCGCCTTCCTGAATGCACATTGTCCTGGTTATTGATCTGTGGAGACTCAACGGTCTCCTGTGCTCCATTGATGTTCTCAACATTCTCGGATGCCATTTTCAAATACTGCCACAAAACAAGGGCTAATTAACATATCACATATTAACCCTATACTCTGACCGACCAATTAAAATAACAAATAAACTTAGGTAGGTCATACTAGTGAAGGAATTCCCCGTCTCTCCCCTCCTAGTTCTTATCTCACATCTTAGCCAGGGATCATATCCCTAAGCTTTGATACCAACTGTGACGCCCCCAAAATAGGTATACATCACCCATCTTGGGTTGCCAGATACATGGTGCAGAATACAAATACAATCTTTAATATACAACAAGAAAGCTGTGAGTTTTAATACAAATATTGTCTTCTAGACAATATCCACTCTCAGAATAAGTCCTCATTACGATTATTGTCACACTATTTAATGAGAATAGTGAGGACTACTAATACTATCATCTCGGACCATCACCCGTTCCGACTAGTCCTCGCTACGTTCTCATTTCACGAAGAGAACAGTGAAAGAAAGGGTGAGCTCAACTAGCCCAGTAAGAAATATTATGACTAAGATAATGCAGGATAAATTATCATTAGCCTTCAACAATGTTAAACTGATAAAATACAATAGACAACAAGTTTAAGCTGCGGTGAATAAGCAATCCATTAAAAGAGTCAAGTAGAGAATAAAATCTACTATCTTTTATGATTTAAAAGTTTTCATCACTTTTATCATTTGAGACTCAATTTTAATAAATAATCCACATCATCCCTGCTCTACGGCCAAAGATATTCATTAGGATCATGACCAAAAATTATCCATGCACTACGGGCCAAGGATATTTGTGTATTCATCAATGGTCATGATCATGCCAACAACTGTCCATCAATGCACTACGGACCAATGAGGACTTTTATCACATCATTTGTAACATTACGGTCATAATTATACCGAATAATCTCTGGTCATAATCATACCAAGTCCATCTATGCACTACAGGCCACAGATGACTTTCAAAAATATAAACATGAGGATGATGACAATGATATAAGAATTCAATAAAACAAGTTCAAGAATTAATTTATCCAGGAACTAATAATATCCAAATTGTCAACATGGTTACTCTTTTGTAAAGTAAAATTCAAGAATGCTCGTAAGAATATTTCCATGAAAAGAGATCTTTGGATGAAGCTTAAATATCAAGGATATTCCACTAATTTCATGGAGTATAGAAATCAAAACTTTAACCAATTTGAGTATAATAAAGAATGGAATAACAATGAAATTATCATGCATGTCAGATTACAGATGCATAAAAGTTATTCCAATGTAATAATAAGTAATCGGAACCAGTCGGTGAAATTCACAATCGGCAAGGATGTTCCAATGTAATAATAAAGAATGGAATAACAATGAAATCATCATGCATACAATACTTGATGTATAAAGTTATTCCAATGTAATAATAAATATGGAATAATAAATAATGGAACCAGTCGAGGTGAAATTCACCTTGACCGATGAGATATTAAACGCAGAATATTAAATGCGGAATAATAAATAATGGAACCAGTCGGTGAAATTAAGACCAATGGATATATTAAGCGAATAATAAAGAGCGGAATAATAGAAGAATTTCACCACGTATCACAGTATCAGATAAACAAAGTTATTCCAACATAATAATATAGAATGGAATAACATAGGATTTCACCAAGTATAGGGTATGGCGTGATACAAGTTATGTATAGGGTATCTCTTTGCGTATCAAAGTTATTCCAATGAGTAATAAAGAATGGAATAATGTAAGAATTTCACCAAGTATAGGGTATGTCACAGCGTATACTGAGTTATTCCAATGTAATAATAAAGAATGGAATAATGAAGTTCTCTTCGCTGAATAAGAAAGAATAACACCCTTTACCGTAAAAGACCTTTGGATATCAAGAAGTAAGAAGTAGCGAATACTCTTCTTCTCTCTCTATAATTTTCTCTCTAAAGTTTCAAAGTGAATTCGTAAGAAATAATGAAGGAATGAGCTTATTTATAGAAGAATGGATTGAATAAGTAACTAATTCTAACTATCAGATTGATTTACTTTTAAGCGGATGGTTGATTGATTTACTTATTAAAACTTAAAGAATCATTCATCCGATTTACTATTAAAACTTTAAACCAATGATCCATATTGATTCACTATTATAACTTTTCATCAATGATCCATATCGATTCACTAATATAACTTCAACCAATGGTCTGAAAAATTAGCACATCTCCTTATGGAATAATATTTTACCCAAATATCCGAATACACAATACTAGAGTGAATAGTAATCGGGTGAATAGTAACTAGTGAATAGTAACTCGTGAATTGTACTCCGACACGAAAAGTTCCCCGAATACCCGATTGAACAATATAACCTCCAGACATCAATTATCATCGGAATATATGTCAATTTCTACTAACACAAATAATTTCAACACAATAAAACTATCAAATTCATCTTTAATCAACACGAACTTATTCATCATTAATATTATAACTCACAATATTTAGCAACAGGGTTGTTAAGGAAAGAGGGCTTTCCAATAAGGATTTTCTCATCATTAGTAATTGTGATTAGGTGATTCAAACCTCTCCTCGATGTAACTTCTGCACATTGTAAATATTGCAATTTAATAATATGAATAACTTTTTGTCGTCTCAATTATTGGTTTAATAATATAACATATAATGCAGATGATAATGTGATAATAATCGAATCAATAATATGAGAGATATGACGCAAAGAATTATTGTAATAATAATTGAGTATAAGCGAAAGTGACTTCTCACGATGCATCAATAATCAATACCGTGTACTACTTATGCAAACCACGCGTAGACATTATACTTTTACTACTAGGATAGTTCAATCAGCTTTTAACAATAACACCTCCGCCATAGTTATTTATAAAATATTTTTGTCGTTTTTCAATCCGATAATAATGAATTACATTCATGAGGCACACCAACGATGATTCTGTGGTTATGCATTTAATATTAAAACAAAAGAATATTAAACCAATCAAATATTTTATAACAACTTGCATACTTTAAGAAAATTTATAAATATTACCCACAACTATAACATTATATCAAATTTATTCCATAATATTTAAAAATGATATTTATAAAAAAATCATCTTTATAAAAAAATTGGGGTTTTACAATGGCTCCAATAATCAAAGTCTTCTCCGCTGAAGCGAGTAATTAGAGAGACTAAATTGTTTGAATTTTCCATGATATGAAGTCGCCTGACTTACCTTGTGGTGCCCAACAAACACTCTTCGTAAGGGAGAATATCTCTGATATAGAAGCTGCAGCCAAAAAGTTTGGGTAGGAGAAAATTGTATTACTTGAAGTACAACGTCACTGTAGAAAAGGTGACGACATGTATCTGCTATATATAATGTTTTCAAGAGTAGAATAGAATGGATATACTCTCTATTGCACAATAACACTTGTGCACAATATCACAATATCACTTGTTCACAATTTCACAATATGAGCCTGCAGTCTATTCCTTTTGGTAATGATGTGGGACCACGTGCCTTTTGCACCTTTTTGGTGGAATTTTGGGACGTGCTAACTTGTTGACATCAGATCACTTTTAACAGTCTGTTTCACCTACTGACTTTGTTAGTTGCTAATTGAGACTCCGGATGCTCCTTTTTTTTTTTTTAAACTAGCTCTGATACCACTTGATGGAAGATTAAAAAGAGAATATATTTTAGGGAGGAAGTGAAATATAACTTTGGAGAATATAAGAACACTTTGATTTCATTTGATTAAAATGATTCAAGTACAAGACTATTTATAGGACTTATAGGACATTTCTAGATCATGATAATAATTCTACTATATTTAACCATATTCATGTACATGAACCTAACCATTACATGTTCCAAGACAATTCAAATATATTCATGTACTTAGATATCACTAATTCATGTACTAATATTAATTAAGATATTTCTTGAATAATCTAGAATATATTTGGTTTAGTTAACATAGTGTAGAGCGATGATAAGTAAGCTAAATAAATTCGTCTAGATTAGACGAAAAACTTTGGCAAAAAAAATGACCAAGTTTTTTATTCATTTTTTTTCTTTTCCGTTTATTAAAAAATTATAGAAAACTTAAATTTTCTGTCCATTTCTTTTTTTTTTTCTGTCTATTTTAAAACTCAGAAACACAGTGTTAACGTCTGCGTGTCAATTAAATTCGTTAGTTATACTAGCAATATTACGCACATCTGTCTATCTATCTATCTATCTATCTATCTATCTGTAAGGATTGCATTTGTTAGATGCACCTACTCCGCAATCCCTTGCACACCGAAGCTCTAGCGCTCCTATACCTGTCTGCTGTGGGCCTTTACACCTCGGTTGGGATGAAATTGGATGTTGTACTGCTTCAAAGCAGTTGTGGATCTGGATCTTTTACATAAATATCCTTTGTGTGTATGCTATATATAATTTGCTGTATGATGATATTATGTCCAGATCTGTGTTCTCAATTTGTAATGTTGTTAAGGTGCATACACTTGTTGTGGATCGAATTCGAGCCTATAAGTTGGCTCGTAAGGCTAGGTTATCTCGTTGTACTTTGTTTGAATATTAATGGATGCTTTATTTCTACTCAAAAAATAAAATGATATATATATATAAGATAATAATTCATAACACGTACTTGTTATAAAAAATGAGCATACAAACATCATCACCAATACTGTATAAAACAAGATCTAACGGACTAGAAATGAGAAATTATTCGTCCGTTATTATTAATAGTAGCTGACGTAACCCGTCGTCTACTACTAATAGTACATCCGTTACTAACAGTAATGGACGGAGATCAAAAATAATATTACATCCACTATTATTAATAGTGGACGACGAATTATGTCCGCTATTAATATTAGCGGACGGGTGATTTCTCATTTCTAATCTCGACCGTTGAGACGATAAAAGATATTGTATGCACATTTTTAATCCGCAATTCTTATGAACCATTCCCTCCGTATATATGTACTCAAAATGCATGCAAAGAGAATTGTACAAGGAATTGCCTGAATAACATTAAAATATGTACTCAAAATGCATGCAAAGAGAATTGTACAAGGAATTGCCCGAATAACACAATGGCCAGCATCAACTACTTCACTATAGAGGTGCTGGCTTCACAAATGAAAAATCATCTTCGTTCCGGGGTTGTTCTCCACCAGGGTGAGTTACAGTTGTTTCGATATTTGTATCACCATAATCAACTCTTACAATCAACTTGGCCGTGGTGGATTCGGTAATCGGTGGATCAGCTTCTGTATCAGACATGTCGTGGTCGTCATTTGGAAGGGTCGAGTGACCCGTTGTCTTGAAGCGATGCAGTTGTCCAGCTGCTGAGGAGTGCAAAGTCGAGGACATTGAAGCCGATGACACTGAAGGACTGGGGCTAGCATCACCCAAAGTTCGCGTGGGAGATCTGCCTGCTTTTCCCCCCTTTTTCTTTTTAACAGCCATGTGCCAATTCTTAAGGGCTTTGGATGTTTGTTCGTCAAATATGGATTTCTTCATATGTGAACCCATCTGCAAATTTTCATCCAACCAAATTTATCTTTAAGACACATTTAGCTCCAAGTTTTAACACAATCAATTCAGAATTCATAAATGTATAGCTAGGATACATCTCTAGTGAAAAATAACACTTTCTTTTTTCTTTTTCTTTTTCTTCTTTTTCTTTTTTTTTTTTAGGGTGGGGGGGGGGTATAATCTGGTTCACATGAAACCAACACTGTTGCTTTTAATATTTTCTGTGTTAGCTGAACTAACACAGAAATTAAGCAGACTATTCTCAGATAGACTTGTTATCAAGTTTTCCATCAATTACCAAATATAGATTATTCAGTTATATAACTAAAGAACATGCTTATTGCTTGTTGAAAGTAATATGTTCGAGTAAAGGTTTCCCAAAAGGAGATTTTTATTTCCATTTCCTTTCTAAAATAACTAGTTTCCATTCAAATGAACATGTAATACAGATGCGATACCTGAGCTATAAGGGCATATAATGGAAGCGTAATGTAGCTGCATAGGAGTAGGACTCCTACCCTGCAAAACCAAAACAACATTCATCACATTGGTGTAAACCTTTAAGGCTGATTCCAGAGCTCCAGCGGATATGTCTTTATAACAAGACTTGTGGAAGAAAGGCTTACCCTATACTAAGTTTGACTATTATAAACTCGAAATTATCATGGAAGCAAGAATTCAGCCCAAACTCGTACTGCAAAGAAAAAAATTTGACACCATCACTGTTAGAAAGGAAGGGAGAATTCCGATTAAGAATATAATGCATATGTGGTTATGAAGACAAGGAAATTAGTAAATTACCCATATCCACAAGAAATATGTTATTTGGAATGCATTCTGCAAAAATCATGGAATTGATTAGATCAGCAGGAAAATAAGGAGCTCAAAAGTAAACAAATAAATTGAAATAATAATTGTCATGAATACAGGTACCGACGAATTGTTTGTTAACACTTGTCTTAATAACAAATAACGAAGCAAAAAAATTGCCAAGGTGCTTACATAAGCTGTCCCCAAAAGGGCTATTGGAAGATTTTTGGGAGAACAAGTTCTAAAATGCTTCTTCAGCAAAGACATCATTTGGAGCATGAGTGCTCAAGGGATCCACAAGGTCCATCATGCGACTGTATTCGGTCAGACATTTTCTCTTCCCATACATTAGGATCCCTAAATTCATGTCTATCTTGCCTAAAACGTCAGAAGCCTTTTAACTTTTACTTGAGTTATTCAAATTGAAATTTCCCTAGCTAGACTTCTTAAATTCTAATCTGATGTTTTTAAGCATTGTAAGAAAAGTTAAGCTTAAGCATTATTCATTAACCCAGCCAATAACCAGTTTATGCATATCCCAACTCAGGCATTTTAAGGAGAGAACTTTCTAACCATAGTGAAAACATTTAATACCTGAAATAACGCGAAGTGGATTAGATAAAGGACTAATCGAGGCCGACCAAACCAAAAATATTTGTCTGAGCCTTGCACAAGTGGAATTCCTTGGACCACTGCATGTCTTTCTGTGATTTCAAGAGCCATTTTCGTCAAAATGGCTTGGAGCTTTGTGCCAACAGCTAAAATAATCTGCGAAAAAAACAAACGGTCAGGGTTTCTTCTCTATTAGTGTAGTTAAATACTTGAAAGATAAAAGCCTTCTTACAACTAGAGGAATGAAGGATGCCCAAAATAGTGCCTGTGTTCCTGTTATTAAACACAATAACAAACTTCTTAGTCAAACAAAAAGTGAAAAATGTTTCCAACTGGAAAGAAATTCCTATGGAATATATACATACCACTAACGTTTATGAGCAGGAAAACCACAAACGATGCCCATAACACAGGACTGCAAATATCATGAAGAAACTAAGCGTGGAAACAAAAAGTTATAATGAATTTAGGCAAGATTAGTTTGAAACCTCAAAGAAGTACATCAAGTTAAATAAAACCATATTACCTGACTCCCACGACTACCTTAAAGTCATCCTCTAGGGATCTTTTGATATACTTTTGGAAGTCAAATTTACTTCCAGGGGCTAAATGGACCTACGGAGACAGAAAAAATTATTAAAAGAAACAACAAAACATATAAATGGTGTCTGCATAACAACGTAAATTTACAGAATCATGTGCAACTTGAAACTCACACTGATGAATCCGTTTCGCAAGGTCAAGTAATCAGACTTCATAACAGACCTGAAAAATTGTCGAAAGAAACACCCCTGCAAGAGAAAATCATGCTAATGAGCTTAGCACAAGTTGAATATATGGTAAATAATTTCAAGTGGTAAAACTATTGGAGCAATGTATCAACTTATTTGAACACAGATTACACGGTAGTAGCTGCTCTAAAACTGCATTTCATGTCCCACGTCCTTGTAACAACTTATATGTAATTCAACATATATCCAATGACTTCCTATATTAATTTTGTATTATAAAATTTATAAACATTGAAGATATTAGTACATCAGCTAAATATATCTTACAATAATAAAGAAAAAGGGAATCCTAGTCCAGAAACTTGTGTGCGCTCTCACAAACGATGTCTCATGAGTAAGCCTGAATCTTGACGGATCTGCATATCCCATTTCGGGGGGAAATTTAACATCAAGATATCCCCATGTACACAAATGTTAAAATGAATACTAAATTCAAAGTACAGAATGAATAATATCCTTTCTAAATCGTGCGGCAACATACCCGTGGAAAACTCATAGTCATGAGAGGCAGTCTCCTGCTCCCAGACCTTCCAGCCACGAATCTGTATAAGTAAATAATTAATAGCATTAAATGTAGAGTCGATCTGTATAAGTAAAAAACGTAAAAGCATTAAAAGTATCGAGGCAGCCTGTCAAAAGTTGTCTACCTTTAGAGTTAGGACGAACAAAGATTACAAATTATATTTAAGAATGCCATAGTTCATCAAGTAGTTTGATTCTAGATTTCATAGTTTACTCTTTTCAGAAAGAGCTATCTCTATTTTTCTTTGTTAACTCTTGGATGTTTTGTTTACACCTTCCATATCAAACACCAGAGCTTACGGTTTTCTGCGCGCACATATATATGGTTTAGACGATTATTTTTAAATTGGTGCTTACTACTGCATTTTGGTTTTCCTCTATGCCTTGGGGCCCTTAACTCTAAAGCCAAACAAACTCTAGCAAATACCCCCGAATAAATTGTTGAGCTTTAACCCACTGTTCCTGGTACTTCTTCATCGAGTAACATCCATGCAGTGATATTTAAATGTGGAACACAAATACAGAAAATCTAGCTTATCAGATTCTGAAATTACCTTTAGTTTCCCAAGAGCCATAGTAACAGCACTGTATAGAACATGAAGGACAGCCAAGAAAAAAATGAGGATGTGTAACTGATGCAGTCCATCGACAGTTATAATTGGTACTTCCCCCTGTTGCGAAGACTAGGATTAGTTTAGTTATAGACTGATATGCACGTCAATGTCATACACAAGCTTTTGTCAAGAGAAATTCTCAAACAGGTCAGTGAACAGTAAAGAAAATAGGAATGACTTCAGAATATCAGTAATAACTTTTAATATTAACCGAATTTCAAGTTTTGTTTGTGAGAACGTGTCAAATAATACATATAAGAATTGAATTTGTAAAGGAAAAATTAAGATTAACCAAGTTGAGAGATATGGAGGATAGTAGAGTTCGACTATCAAAGGCATCAATCTTTGCTATAACTTCATTAACTATATGAGATGCCCATAATGCATAAAACTGGACATGAAGGCAGCCAACGTCTCACCCCACATAAAATTACAAGCAAGGAAGCATTCACACTCATTTGTAACTACTCCATAATTTATTAGATGAACCGTACGTCCCTATCCCACATTTGTTAGTTCTTTTTAAATTGATGGCAGAATATTCTGTATATAGAGTCTGATTCACGTCTTTCCATTTTGGACCCATAATGGTATAACCAACACTAACAAAAGATCCAACTTGATGTCGAAATGTAGAAAACTATTCAAGCCTACTAAACCGTTTGGCATGGCAGTATTTAAAGATTCAATTCAGTATTCAAATAGACTATACATGGAAAGGAAAATGAAAGATATTACCATCAAAATGTTTTCCATCTACTTACAGCAAATCATACCTTCTTGCAACTAGATTCGTAAGCACCAGCTAATACTCTGCCCTCATAATCATACGATAAAAGCCTCCGCCTATGCTCCTTATCTCCATCGTCAACTTTAACTTTAGCACCTTTAGCAGGACATGGCAACATTGTGTCTGCAACATCTTGTGGGATACAAATTTTGGCTATGTAATACTGAGTAAATGTCAGGATTAACGAAATGAAACCAAGAATCATCAACTCTGCAGTAATTCAGGAAAAGTAAATTAATTAGTGATAAAATTCAATTCAATCAAAAAGGAAGAGAGAGATTATTATTGTCTCTACCAGCTTTAACTTTGTCCAAAGCTTCAAAAAGAGCTCTCTTGTGCTTCTCTGTAAACCACTGATCAACAAGCAATTAATTGTGTCATAACCTCGAGTATAATTAGGATAACTAAAAATAATAATAATTAAAAAAAATGATTGACATGGATATAGCAATATCTTTTGAATTAAGCAACATGAATACGCAAGATAACACAACTTAATAAAGAAACATGGAATTTAACATGTAAAGGAACTCAAGAAAACAACAATTTACTCAAAAATCAAATACTACTAATTTGGCATATTGACTTGGTGTGAATATCATAAACGAAATGAAACCCATAATCCAAAAGAAACTCGACCCCAAACAGCAGAAATCATAAATTCAAGAGCTTCCAAAGCAAACCCATTTAGGAAAGGCAACACGAATTAAGAAAGAAGCATAAATAAATATTAGATGGGGGGGTGTAATAAAAGCTCATAAATTGTACCGTTCCAAGTTTATGAAGAATTTTTTCTAACGCAATAGAAATGATGATAATAACAGCACAAACACCAGCAACAGCCCATGTGGGTGTTTGATCAAGCTCCCTTGAAGTACCACTTGTATCTCCTGCCATTTTTATTCACTCAAAACTAATGAAACAGCGCAATTCAGAATCCGGAAAACTAAGAGAGAGAATTGTGTTGAATTTTTGCAGGGGGGAATTTGTGAAAATATTTAAAAAATCAGGGCCACTTCCAAAGAATTTGGGATGGAAGAGCATGCATTTATATTACAAGTCTGTATTAGAATTTGGGTGAAGAAGAAACACTTTATCTATCTATCTATCTATCTATATATATATATATATATAAGTTGGCACGGTCAATAAGATGGGTTTAGGACAATTTTATAAATACTTGTATTCATCGTCGTTGTAATAATACGCGGTAATTAGATTGTCTTAAACTTGAGTTGTTTAGAGAGAGAAAGAGGAGAGAGAATGGGGTTTTGGGATTAATTAATTCTTTAAAGCGCTTATTGATGATAACTTCTGCTAAAGGTTACTACTACAGCGTGGACATTTTAAACGGGTTGACATTTTCGTTATAATGTTCAAATTAAATATTCCCTCCCTCAAATAAAATTTTAAAATATTCTCTATCTCTCTTTTTTTTTTCCTTTTAAAAATTACTTATGTTTAACAGGGAAAAAAATTATTTTAATTTTAATATTTTGAATTTGAAATTAATCACTTAATTTAAACCAGGTATCATGTATATTTTCTAAAAATATTATTAATTAATTATAAATTTTATTTAAATTTTAATAAATTCATGTTAAATTTAAATTTTGTGAATTTACTTCTTAAAGTTAAAATAAGATTTTGTTTATGAAACAGATGGAGTATTATAGTTTTTACAAAAAAATTGTTTATTAATAAATGTTTACCTTTAAGTGTATTATATATTAATTTATTTATAAAAATCTTAAGAAATTAAAAAATCAAAAAAAAAGAAGAAGATAATATACTGTTTTTGAAGCATATAATACTAAATAGCTTAAAGTTTCAGATAATTATAACTACCATTTTTGATAAAAATATGTCCCAAGTTTTATTTAGGTTTTGTATATTAATTTTCATAATGGTGACTTTTATCTTTGAAGAGGATTTGTTGCAATTGGAGGTTGGGGAACTATCACATTTTTAAAATTTTATTTTCCAGATGATTTGATAATAATATATATTTATATTATGAAATTTCTCAAAGTTGATTTTTTACTCCTCTCTCTCCTTCCATTAATATTATGTGTTTTATAAGAAATAAAATTTTATCTCTTAATACTTAAGATATTTTAAAATTTTGTTTTTCACTATTTTTAATTAATAAATATTAATTACTTAATTTTAATATTATTAAATTATATTAAATATAATTTGCACAACTTCTCTCACTTACATTTAGAATAATTGTGATGATGTGTCAACTTGTGAGAATTGTACGGTGTATAGTTTTTTAATGAGTTTTCCCACCAAGATATGAATACTATAAAATCACCTATTCAAGGGAATGACACGGTCAAAATTTGGTTTTAAGAATAATGTTATTTTTAGATTGAAAAATTAAATTGACAAAAAAATGAAATTAAGATAAGAATAAAATGGATAATGAAATTGTTATTTTATATTTTTTAAAATAATAAATTTTAAAATGTTTAAAAAATAGGAATGGTTTATTTCATTTTAATAGAACAATCAAATATAATTTTTTTTATTATATAAAAAATTTTATTTCATTCTCATCTTTATTCCTAATGCAACGGTAACATAATAAATGAAAGTACGTAAGGCTATATATGGAAAACTCCTCCTCTAAAATTAATGACTTTTAGTTTTGCTCCAAAATATGAGTAAAATGGTTTTTGATAATATAAATATTAAAGAATGTCTCATTTCTCAAAACTGTAAATTAAATATGTAATTGTTATATTTTTAATAAGTTACTCTCACAATTCAAAAATAAAATAAAATTAGATGTATAATTTTACCTTCAAGATTTACAAAAGCCCAACAATTTTCTCTGATCTCGAAATAAAGGTCAGGTATGAGTTACCTTTGCTCCGTCCCAATTATATATATACATAATTATTTTTAAATTTAGTATATATATATATATATATATATTTAAGTTATTGAATTAAAAAATTATTACTATTATGTAACCATGACTGAAAATTACTAGTACTAATAATAATCCAAACTAAGTAACAAAAACAAAAAAATGGCTTTCTTTATTTTGGTTTGTCATAAAGTTTATGCCTAAAGTTAGAGGGGTTCGACCAACCTAATGAGTTGAATCCCACTTCATATTCATTGGTGATCATGAATTAATCAAATTACATGAGTTGTTAAATTTAAAATAAATTTATTATTATATAAAATCTCACACATATATCGACATTTATATACAGACATATGAGTTAACGGTATATATGAATGATTTTATGTGATAATAGTCTTAATTAGTGTTCAATTTATATTTATTTATAACCATATAACATATAGATAGATAGGTAGTAATTTATTAATTATATATGTATATAGGTAATCAATCATAACGAACCAACCTTCAAAATTCGTTAGCTGGATTAAGTCTATAAAAAAAAACTAATTAAATATGATCCGTTTAAATTACCCTTTCTTGAGAAAGAGACCATGATTTTAGTACGAAAGAGAGGGTATATCTGTCATGCCAAATGTATTAAAAGAATTTAAAGATGACAGGATTTGAATAACGTTACATGCACCAATAAAGAATTTAAGAAAAAAGATTTTTCAAACTTTCAAATGACTGATTTTAACTTTTATTCTCACCTCATATAGAGTAAAAAAGAAACCACAACTTTTGTTAGGCATTTAATTAAATTCTTTTGTTAATATAGATCTTTGTAATATTTTTTTGTTTTCGCAATAAATTTGACAATTATAACAAGGAAAATAATATACACGTTAATAAATATTTGACGATAAATTGCGATCAAAATAAAAGTATATGCGATAAATTAAAATAACACTTCTTAATTTTTATATATTCATACATATACGCCGCAATCATAATTTTTATATATTCATAAATATACGTCGCAATCATAATTTATCGCAATAATTTTTGTATCTACATGTTGTTTTCATGCTTCTGGTGGTTTGTTTTCTCATAAGATATGTTTAGATTTCAGTTAAATTTTCTCAATAGTGGTAGGACTTTGTCAATTTAATGTTTTAGGTAAAATTGTAGCTAATTTTGATAGTAAATAATATGTAGATATTTGTGGCAAAAATCTTGATTTCTTTACTTTTTATATGATTAGAAATTTTCTTATTTACAACAAATAATTACGAAATTTTCTACTTTTTATCAAATATATACTCTTTTCACATTGTTAACTTACATTTTTATTTAGATTATATTAAATAATTACATAAATACTCTAGTGTATAATATAACTCTTATAACAAACAAGTTAAGCTTCAGAAAGACATCAAGATTAAGGTCTTTAGAAGAGTTGGTCGGGAATACACATTTTGAAATGGGTTTTGATTTTTTAATTATTTACTTTATTATTTAGCAGCAAGTACGTACGTAGGCTTTAGTTTATGTCTCGATTTTATTTGACTTTTGACCAAGTCAAGTGAATTTCCATGAGTTCTTTCCAACTATATAAGCACCAACATTTAGGGAGAAGTTTGGATTGGAACACCCATTCATTACTACTTGTAAAAAAAGAAGTCAAAGAAATGGAAAATTCCTACATAATATGAAAATCTTGGTTTTTTTATTTATTATTCCATCAATAATTTGATTGGTATACCAAGAGTTTACCACATGCAAATTGAGTATTGCCTCGTTGACATTGTAATTCTTTACTGAGTTCTTATACCAAACATTTCTGTTTACGTGTTTGAGCCTTTCAATCGGTCAATTCTTCCGCCCGGTTGAATCATATATAAACTATAAAATTGAGAGCTCTAACTTTTTTCCTTTTTTTTATTTTTTTTTTATTATTATTATATTCGTGTTGTTATCATTTTTGTATAAGAGACCTATGCTGAAAAGTCTAATTATATTATATATACTTCTAGTTAATGTTTTTTATTTCCTCCCTCATCCATGCCAAACATATATAACCATAATGAATTTTTAAAATATTACGTTTACGAATAATCAAAAATCCTGCATTTTAAATATTATATGTGTTTCAATAATTTCCTTTAACTATAACTATTTGAGTTTTCTAATTGGGTGTGGGTGGGATAGGCCAATTATTTTTTAAAATAACATCATAAACTGTGAAAAAGTGTAATAAAAAAAAATCCGATCCCATACGTATATCGACACATTTGTAACTAGTTATAAAAAATAAATAAAAACCAATTAGGTTTGTGAGTTACCAAAGAGAATATAAGATTAATACCGACTGGTCTTGACTTGGTTGGTACCCCCGAATTAACAAAAAAAAAAAGAATATAAGATTAATTAATTAAGATGTTGACAAAACTATTAAAATTGAAATTAAAACAAGTTACATTTCATGATAAAGCTATAGACTATATATAGCCTATGTAAATTAAATTAAATCATAGCGGCTAGTTTTTCCATTTGGAATTGGAGTTTTAGGCGACATTGGTCTTCTTATTCGTCCTTGATCATGATCAGTCGGAGGATCTCCAACGTCCGATAACTCGGTTTCGAAATGGTAATTATAATGTCGAGGAGTGCTCTCTACATCTGTATTATTATTATTATTATTATTACTAGTGTTAAATTTGTACTTGTGGAGTAATGGCAATGGCGATGAGCCTCGTGATGGAGTGGATGCCACACTTGAAATATCTTCCCCTCCTGGACCTGGACCTGCCTTTTTTAACCTCCTGCGTTCCTTTGCGGCCTTTTGCCATTTTCTTATAGCATTTGCAGTTTGTTCTTCAAATATGGCCTTCTTCATGTGTGATCCCATCTACATACACACACATATATACATGTATTAAAATATATATAGACTTTTTTTTTTATAATTAAGATCTCTATTATTTACGGTCAAATTTTTTAAAATATGTGATTTGAAATGTAAAATCAGATCTGCATGATATGTACCACCATAAGAGATTCAAATCAACATTATATTATGATGCCCATAAAATATTAAATATTTTATTTGTTTTAAAAAAAAAAATAATGTCCGATTTTAACTACATTTCATTTGAAATGTAAGAGGATGAATTAGGACTCATATAGGGTTTGAATGTGCATGTTATAAAGAGATAAAGTTTTTAATTATTATTAATAATGGAGATGTACATTTCATTTGAAATGAAGAGGAGACTATATAGGGTAATGCTACAAGTGTTATATATAGAGTTTTCTAAATTAAATATGATTAGTCAGATTGGTAAATTTGGATATATTAATTGTGTGAATATATAGACAAACTTACTTGGATGACCAATGCGTAGAGAGGAAAGGTTATGTAGCTACATAACACTTGAAATACAACACTAAAGAAAACCCTTGCGAAAATCATTGGCAAGTTTTCGTGGAAGCATGAAGTTAGCCCGAACTCATACTGCACCGATCATAAATTATTATTAATTAATGTCATAGTCAATAATTAAACAAAAATCAAGTCCGAATTAATCCCAATGCAAAAATAAATAATTTCACATAATTTTTTATTACCCATGTCCATAAAAAATAAGCCATCTGGAAAGCGTTCTGTAAATTGTAAAATAGAAAGAAAAAAGGAATTAAAATAAATCAATAGGAATCGAAAAAAGTTTTTTTTTTTTTTTTATATATTAATATTTGAAATTACCTGAAACAAGGTAAAATGTATCAAGAAAAGAATTATTTGAGGGCGATTGAACCAAAAGTGCTCGTTGCTGGGCTCAACCACCGGAACTCCCTTCACCACCGTGGTTCGGTCTTGGATTTGTTGAGCCATGTTCATTATAATTAGTTCTAGCTTTGCACCAACTATCAACAGTATCTGTTTGATTTGTGAAATTAATTAATTGCATTTATTTAGTTGCACTCATTTTTTTTACTTTAATTAATGAGACAAATAAATAAATGTTTCTTACTGCAGCGGGGACGGCTGATAGGCCCAAAAGTGTGTACCATTCTGCACAAGAAAACAGAAATTAATATGGCTAATTTCCTCAATAAAATAAGGCCCCATTCCATTAGAGAGATAAAATTAAGAATTTGGTGGAATTAAAAAAATTAGAGTTGCATTCTCTTACTGTACACATTCATAAGCTGAAAGATTATTGCGAAGGTCCATAGTGGTATGCTGCCATAAAATGAAAAATCTATAATTACGCATATATATATATATATATATATATACTCAAATTAAATATAATACAAATTATTTAAAACTTAAGCTCCTATTAATTTTCAAAAAATGAATGATTCATAACTTCGTATAAATTATGTATACTGTTTTGTTTATCAACCACAAAAATATAACAAGACAAGAACATCGAGTCTATTTAATAATTTAAGTTTGTTTACTCGACAGTTTAAATGTGTGTAGGTGTACATATATATTTGAACTTAATTAAATGTATATATTACCTTTAATGAAATGTATTACAATTTTTACGGAAAGGTACAACCACTGTATAACATTGTTTAAAACTTATAAATATAGTTCGGGAATAATATATATATATATATATATATATATATATATATATATATATATATATATTGATACACTTAACATGTCTAAAACAATGTAAGTAGATGAAATTCATGCTGAATTTGATGGTATGGATCAGACTCAACAAGCCCAGAACAATGAAACTCAAGACATGACAGATGACTATGATGAACTAAAGGAACAAGAGATTGCAGACCAAGTGGACATGGAAGAAACAGAAATAGAAGACATGTATACACTAAACAAGCTTAGGAGGTCTAGGAGGAAAATTAGAGAGCCCACATGGATGAAAGGATATGTCAAGGGCAAAAAGGGTAACATATAAGGTAGTAGGATTTCTGTTAGAAAAGGACAGTTGGGCTGTGTACGAAATGACCAATCAAATTGAGGATTTGTTACATAGATTTTTGTACCCAAGAGTGTATATGTGCACTCTCTTGTAATCAGATTATGCATTGAAATATATCAAAACTTTCCTTATTTTATCTTCTTTTTCTCTGTTTTTTTAAGTTTATGCTGTAGACTGTAAATCACAGCAACATTTGGTGCTTTCATTGAGAGAAATCATGGCTGAAAATAACATAGTAGAGCAGTTGTTGGAACAATTTAACCAACAGTTCTCTAATTTCGCTCAAACATTCACACAACAATTTCAACAGACCATGACTGCAGTGATGCAGGAGCAGCTGCAGAACTGGAGACAACCAACAAATCTCAACGAGCGTAATCTTGAAAACCATGAAACCAGGGGCAATATGGAGGCACATCCTGCTCATAGACGACCAGATGATACCTATAGGAAAGCAAGAGTGGAATTTCCCAGGTTTGAGGGTGGAGATCCGACTGAATGATTGTATAAGGTTCAAAAATACTTTGATTACCATAAGATTTCTGAGGATAGCAAGTTGTCTCTAGCTGTTCTTCATCTGGATGGGGCAGCTTCAACATGGTTTCAATGGATGGAAACTAACCATCTGGTAAGATCTTGGACTGAATTTATTTTACAGTTATATATTAGGTTTGGTCCATCTCCTTATGAAGACCCAAATACCCAGCTTACCAAGTTAAGACAAACGAGTACTGTGGCTGAATATAAAACCAAATTTCAACAGATTTCTAACAAAATTTATGGGTTACCAGAGTCTTTTCTTAAGGGATGTTATGTGGGTGGACTTCGGGGTGATATCCAATGTGAGGTAATAGGAGCACAACCCTATAATCTTCAACATGCTATTGGATTATCCAAGCTGTATGAAGTGAAGTTTGGGGCTGGTAGGTCTCAATCTTTTCAACCTAGAAGTACTAGTATAGTTTCTATGATGGGGGCTAAGACTCAACATAACCCTGCTATTAAAAATGCTATAGTACCCTATGGAGCACCCATGACTATTGAAAAAAATTTCAATTCCACTTTGAGCCCTTATCACAGATTGCCAATCAAGAAACTTACCTATGCTGAGAGGCAAGCAAAATTGAAAAAAAGGCAGTATTTTAATTGTGAAGAGACCTGGCACAAATGTAAGGGTCAAATGTCACTTTTACTATTGGAAGGGATGGTACCTGATGACAATGAAGGTATTGGAGTTGCTAACATTGATGTAGTGGAAACTGAGGAAGAAGAAGCTAACCAAAATCCTGAGGTAGGAAACCTGTATGCATTGATAGGCTCACCTAATACTAGATGTTTGAGGATGATGGTACATATTGGAGAGAAAACCTTACAATTGCTGATAGATGGAGGGAGTAGTCACAACTTTATTCAAACTAGAGTTGCTCATTACTTGGGCCTGGACATCATACCATCTCCATAATTTTCTGTCATGGTGGGAAATGGGGACAACCTCAAGTGTGTGGGGCAGTGCACTAAGGTTCCTTTTGAAATTCAAGGGAACAAATTCACAGCTGATTTCTATGTGATAGACCTCCATGGGGCAGATCTGATATTGGGAGTAGCTTGGCAGGAAGCTTTTGGGGAATTAAGGATTAATTATCAACAAACTTACATAAAGTTCTGTCATGAAGGTCAAGAAGTATGTTTACAAGGAGAGAAGGCTGATCCAAATTCTATTGCAGCAAATCACCTACATCAATTATTCAAAAAAAAAGAGATAGCTCAGTGCTATCTGTTGCAACTCATACAACCATCCCCAGACACCAAAACTGCTTCAGATCCTGTTTCTATTACCCACACTTCCAGTCTGCATTCCCTACAAACCACATTACATCCTATACCCATCATTGCCAAATTACTAGATCAGTTTCAAGAAGTATTTAAAGAGCCTGACAAACTACCACCCACCAGAGTTTTTGACCACCACATACCCACACAACCAAATTCCCAACCTATTAATGTAAGACCTTATAGATTTCCTCATTTTCAGAAAGCTGAGATTGAACAACAGATACAAGGAATGCTGCAAACAGGACTGATTAGGCCTAGTCAAAGCTCCTATAGTTCACCTGTTCTTCTTGTCAAAAAAAAGATGGGACTTGGAGGTTGTGTGTGGACTACAGGGCTTTAAATACAATCACCTTGAAGGATAGGTTTCCCATACCTATTGTAGATGAACTGTTAGATGAACTACAAGGAGCAAGATACTATTCTAAAATTGATCTCAGATCGGGGTATCATCAAATTAGAATGGCTGTAGGAGATGTGCATAAGATTGCTTTTAGAACTCACAGTGGACACTATGAGTTCTTGGTCATGCCTTTTGGCCTAACCAATGCCCCTTCCACTTTTCAAGCAACCATGAACATTGTATTTGAGGAGTACTTGAGGAAGTTTGTTATTATATTCTTTGACGACATTTTAGTCTACGGTCCAGATTTGGAATCTCATGTGCAAAATTTAGCATTGGTGTTAGAGTGTCTCCAAGTAAACTCACTCTATGCCAAGCTATCCAAATGTCATTTTGCTGTCACCAGCATTGAGTATTTGGGCCACATCATCAACCTTCAAGGTGTCCAACCAGATCAAACAAAGATAGAGGCAATGTTATCATGGCCAAAACCCATTAATGTGAAGCAGCTAAGGGGATTTTTGGGGTTAACTGGGTATTACAGAAAGTTTGTAAAAGGATATGCAGCCATAGCAAGCCCTCTCACAGATTTACTCAAACAGGAAGCATTTAAGTGGACTGAAAAATCTGAAGAAGCATTCCTACAACTAAAGCATGCCCTCACCACTACTCCTGTGTTAGCTCTACCAGATTTTTCTAAGCCTTTTACCCTAGAGACTGATGCTTCAACTTTTGTTATAGGTGCAGTCATTTCTCAAGATGGGCATCCAATTGCTTACTTTAGCAAAAAGTTGTGCCCAAGGATGCAAAGATCCTCTACTTATATCAGAGAACTCTTTGCAATTACCTCTGCTGTGGCTAAGTGGAGACACTACCTGTTGGGAGCTAAATTCTATATATATATACTGATCAACAGAGTTTGAAAGGACTTATGCAGCAGGTGATTCAGACTCCAGATCAACAGTATTACCTCACCAAACTGTTGGGTTACACTTATGAGATTAATTATAAACCAGGCAAAAATAATGTGGCAGCAGATACATTGTCTAGACATCCTACACTGATGTCACTTACTTCCCCAACACTTTTGATTTTGGAAGACATTAAGAAGGAACAATCCTCAGCCTCTGAATTGCAAGGCATTAAGCTTGAAAATCCTTGGCAAGTCAGAAATGGGATTTACCTATACAAAGATAAGATATATATTCCAGTGCATTCCCAATTAAAAAATTCTTTGTTGAAGGAGTTTCACAATTCTCCGAAAGGGGGACATGGGGGAGTACACAAGACCTTTATGATACTATCTACTAGTTTCTACTGGGATCATATGAAGAAGGAAGTCATTGATTTTGTAAAAAAATGCACAATCTGTCAGCAAACTAAGGCCATTAATGTCAACCCCTATGGTCTGTTGCAGCCTTTGGAAATTCCTAAACAGATTTGGGAAAATATCAGTATGGATTTCATCACTCACTTACCACCATCTCAAGGGTACACATGTATTTTAGTAGTGGTGGACAGACTATCTAAAGCTGCACATTTTGGTCCTCTACCAACTAGTTATACAACTTCAAAGGTGGCCTTACTTTTCTGGGATATGATAGGCAAACACTATGGACTTCCACAATCCATAGTGAGTGACAGGGATACCATATTCCTATCCAAATTCTGGACAGAATTGTTCAAATTTCAAGGAACAACACTTCGAATGTCCTCCTCCTATCATCCACAAACGGATGGACAATCAGAAGTGGTGAACAGGTGTTTGGAACAATATCTAAGGTGCTTTGTTGCTGATGAACCCCATCTATGGCATAAGTTTTTGGGTCTAGCTGAATAGAGTTATAACACTTCATACCATACTGCAATTAAACAAACTCCCTATGAGGTAGTCTATGGGAAGAAGCCTCCAGCTCTTGCATAATACTTACCTGGTACTACTCAAGTGAAAGCTGTGGAAACTACTCTTCAATCCAGGGATGACAAGCTCAAGATCCTACAGAAAACTCTACAATCTGCACAGTTGAAGATGAAAACCCAAGCTGATAAACATAGAACTAATTTTTCTTTTAGTATAGGAGATCTAGTGTTAGTCAAGCTTCAGCCCTATAGACAACACAGTCTATATCATCGACCCTCACAAAAACTCAGCAGGAGGTATTATGGTCCATATTCAGTTGCTCAGAAAATAGGGACTATTGCATATAAACTGAACCTTCCAGAAGGGTCAAAAATTCACCCAGTCTTTCACATCTCTTTACTCAAGAAATTTCATGGGGAAAGTCCTACACCAGCTACTACCTTACCAACTCATACTTGGAACAATCATCCTTTAGTAGTGCCACTAGCCATCCTAGAAACTAGACAGAAGCTTGTTGACAACCATTGGGAATCTCAGGTTCTGGTTCAGTGGGAAGGGTTTCCTCTAGAGGAAGCCACTTGGTTATCTGTTACTCAATTCAAGAATGCCTATCCTAATGTCCACCTTGAGGACAAGGTGTCTCTTAAAGGGGTGAGTATTGATACACTTAACATGCCTAAAACAATGCAAGTAGATGAAATTCATGCTGCTGAATTTGATGGTATGGATCAGACTCAACAAGCCCAGAACAATGAAACTCAAGACATGATAGATGACCATGATGAACTAATGGAACAAGAGATTGCAGACCAAGTGGACATGGAAGAAACAGAAATAGAAGACCTGTATACACTAAACAAGGTTAGGAGGTCTAGGAGGGAAATTAGAGAGCCCACATGGATGAAAGGATATGTCGAGGGCAAAAGGGTAACATATAAGGTAGTAAGATTTACATTAGAAAAGGACGGTTAGGTTTGTATGCGAAATGACCAATCAAATTGAGGATTTGTTACATAGATTTTTGTACCCAAGAGTGTATATGTGCACTCTCTTGTAATCAGATTATGCATTGAAATATATCAAAACTTTCTTCATTTTATCTTCTTTTTCTCTGTTTTCTTAAGTCTATGTTGTAGACTGTAAATCACAGCAATATATATATATATATATATATATATATATATAACTCAATTTTCTTCAACGAACTGGAGGAGGGAACTAAGAACAAACTGGCTATAGCGTAGAAAACCGATTTTTTAAATATGTAGAGACAGAGAGAGTAACCTAATACCGACAACCACTTTGAAATCATCTTCCATGGATCTCTTGATGTACTTATGGAAATTAAATTTGCTATTCGGAGCAAAATGAGCCTGCAATTTATTCACAAACATATAGATGAGATATTATCATTCTAAACTTGGGCAAAGACCCAATATATTGGGCCTTTGTTTTTACATGAATCAAAGGAAGGCCCAAACAATAAAAAATGAAAATTATGGTACCCACTTACTTACATTTATGAATCCATGTCGCATGGTCATATAGTCCACCTTTGTTACTGAAGCAAAAAATTGCCTGAAAAATGCTACCTGCAAATTTGATATCAATAAAATTCATATTAACATCTAGTTACACACGCATTGCATATATAAATATATATATTTTGAGAGTAAAATAAAAAATTTATAATATTTGAAGGATTAAATAAGAAAAAAAAATTTGAAAACAATATACTAATATAACTAAATGTGTAAAGGTCTAAGAGAAATAAATCGTTTTGACACGAAATGTCAAGCCGTTTTATAAATTAGATTTCATGACAGTTTGATAAATTATTTACAAATTAAATTTAACGAAAATGAATATTCTCTTACAATCCACCGAATACCGGGCATGGTTGATAATCCACTATGCCGCCTAACGAAGGAGGTTTGATGAGCAAACCTAAACCTTGAAGGGTCTAATTAATCAACAACAAAACAAGATGAGCAAATTAATTAATTTGGACAAAATATTATTACTTAAATTCAATAAAATGCAATATATATATATATATATATATATATATATATATATATATATAGTAGTAGTAGTAGTAGTAGTAGTAGTTTGTTACATATAGTATAAGTTAATTACCATTCGTAAATTGATATTCCAAAGAAGAAGTTTCCAGCTCCCATGCTTTCCATTTCTTCATCTGTAGAATACCATAAAACACCCAAAATAATTAGATTCGAATAATTATTTATTACCTTCTCTCTCTACATATTTAGTTTTGTTTCAAATATTGGCAAATGTTTTTGACATACTTTGGCATGTGCTAGTCCCATTGTAATAACACTGTAGAGGATGTGGAAAACAGCGAGCACGAATATGAAAATGTGTAATTGATGTATCCCTGATTGAGAAATCAATGCTACTTTGTCCTGTCACCCAAACACGAGTACTATTTGAATCACTTTACGTCGGAGGGAATATATATATATATATATATATATATATATATATATATATATATCATTTTGGCTTACATGTTTGGAGCAGTAATCGTCTCCACCGGCTGCCGGAGCAAGAACTCGGCGTGCGATAGCATCTCCGGCAAACCACAATAACTTTCTTCTATCTGATCCTCCGTCATCATCGCCTTTAATTCCTTTGTTTTTATAATCTTTCTCGCCGTCGTACTCATTCTTGTGCTCTTTCTTGCATGGAAGCATAATATCTCCAGCTTTTGTAGGGATACATATTTTTGAGATTGGGTTTGTCCCAACCGTGATTAGTAAAGATATGAAGCCTAGTAGCATCAACTCTGCATGCAAATTTTTCCAAAAAGGGAAGATATAAACAATTATATATATATATATATATATATATATATATATATAAATTAACCGATCGAGTTTAATCATGTACCATAAAACTACATGAATTAATTCGTAATATCCTACTATACTAATTTGTTGTTTTCTTCGTGGAAGTATATAGGAGAAGATGTGGTGAAATGTCGACACGTGACATATATATATATATATATATATATATATATAGTCAATTAATCACCAGCGTCAGATTAAGAATAAGACATTAATTAGTAACAAAATATATATCCTTGTTATTTTTTAATCAAGCAAAAGTTTGGATTTTTTTTTTTGTGTGTGTGCATGGTTCGGTCTGTATCTAATTTAGCTACCGAGGGCTATTTAATTTATCGATCTTTAGCTTTTGATCAATACTTAGTTCGATCCTTCAAAAAACAAAACTCAAATGGAAATTTGGCAAATGTGGAGAGTGAAAAACAAAACAAAGTAAAGTAATAGTCGTCATTGTGATATTAATTAAGCTTATATAAAAATTTAAAAGAAGAAATTAAACATAATTTAGTAAATTAATTTGGATCCATGCATATTGGGACCGGAGCTTAGAGAATTTGGATCAAAAAATGTCAGATTTGAAATATTTTTAATTAATTAATTCAGATGTGAATTCACTTAGTTTTAGGTATATAGTATAATATTGCATGTCAAGGACATGAATCGATCAGATATATATAAGAAATTTTGATAGTAATATTAAATAGAGTAGGCAGCAAGTGATAAACTAGCTACTTATATTTGTGCATATTAATTAGAGAAAGAAAGAGGGAGAGATCGACCAGC
Organism: Panax quinquefolius; assembly: GCA_020205615.1. Lineage (NCBI taxonomy): Eukaryota > Viridiplantae > Streptophyta > Magnoliopsida > Apiales > Araliaceae > Panax > Panax quinquefolius. Next base: position 35,876,906 of record CM035156.1, on the reverse strand, counting down.
TTTAATTTTTTCCAAAGCCTCAGTCATGGCCTTCTTCTGCCGCTTTTGAAACCACTGCATGCATGAATGCCGCACAAACACACAAAAAAATGAACTGATCATTTACAAAAACTCTTCATATATCCTAATGGAAAGTTAATTAGGTAGCTAATATATAATTAATCAGAATTAATTAATTAATTAATATAATTAATTACCTTTCCAAGGGAATGAATTCCATGTTCAATAAGAATAGAAATGACAACGAAAACGGCACAAACAAGGGCAACCGCCCACGTAGGAGTCTCCTTCAGTGATCGATCCTCCCCAGAACCGCCAGCCATTGCATGCTATTGCTTAATTGCTCTTAATTCAAATTACTAAAAATGCTGCAACATCGATCAACTTAATTAATAGGCAGGCAACAAGACTGTATAATTAATTAAGTACTAAATCCCGTATTATTTATTTGTGGAAAGTAATTGTAGTCAAACTAATCATTCAAGACCCGTGCCGGCTAATTAATTAATTATATATATATATATATAGAAAGCGATCGATTAATACAAGTTCAGCCAAACTTAATTGTCACCAGTAAGTGCATCAAAACGACAAATTCAAATTATATATATATCTATATATATACTTAATATATATTCCTCTCCCTCCTAAATTTAAATTAATTATTACTATTTAATTTTTTCAGTTGAATTTTATTCTTGTCATAAACATGTTATAGTAATTTTCTCACTTTATTGATGAAGCTATTTCACATCACCGAATATTATTTATATAAAAGGATAAATACATTTTTGGTATCTGTACTGAGACCCGACTTACAAATTGGTACTCGAAGTGAAAAAACTTACAAACTGGTTATTGTACTCGAAAATTGTTGCAATCCGTTAAACAATAGGGTTTCATCCATGTTCCGTTTGAAAATAAATTTGACAGGTCAGATGCAAAGGATGACATGGCGATGACTGGGCAACAAAGTTTAATTGATGTGTATTTCCCATTTATAAAGGCTGATCACCGAACGAAGTGCAAAAATTAGGGAGATCGAAGTGCAAAAATTTGGGGAAAAAAATTAGGGTTCTTTCTCTCATTCTTCCTCCTTCTCTCACTCACCAAAAACCGAAGAGATCGATCTGCAAAAACAAAGAGCACGAAATTTGGGGGAAAAAAATTAGGGTTCTTCTCTCATTCTTCCTTCTTCTCTCATTCTTCCTTCTTCTTCTTCTTCGGGATTTTAGTGTTTAATTGAAAGGATGAGCTCGTCTTGGAGTGAAATTGTAAATGAAATCGGGGAAGAAGATTGTAGTTCATGCAACAAAAATGAATGGATTACACCAGACTTCCCAAGTCGGTGTCACTGTGGAGCAATGGTGCAAATGTGGGAGGCAAAGAAAGATGGAACAAAACATCGAGGAAGGCGATTCATTGGGTGTATTAATTATCGGGTAAGATTTTGGAAAGATGTTTTTTTATTTCTTTTCATATGATTGCGGCTGAAAATGGCTGGTGTGTTGCTGTGTAATAGGATAGGAGAGCTTACTGCGGTTTCTTTAAATGGTACGATCCACCATTTCCTGAAAGAGCAAAAGATGTTATTGAAGATTTGACATTAAAGTTGAAGATGAGCAGAGAGATGTTGGTTAAATTGAAGAATGAAAATAGTGAGAAGACCAAGGATTGGAAAGAGTTGGCAGAACTTGATTCAGTGAAGACATTGGAGAATGAGGTTAAAAAGCTAAAGAAGATTACTGTTAAAGCTCAACAAAAGGAAATTTTTTTATGGTTTCTTTTAATTTGCTCATGGATGTTAGTTGGCTGGTGTTGTTGGTGTTAGAATTTGAATGAATGATGCTCTGTTTTAATGTATTAGTTAGCTTGAAGGTTTGTTTCTGGTGGTGTTTCAATGGATTTTGATGTTTGGTGTTGTTTGGTGTTTCAATGAATGAATGATGTTGTTGTTTCAATGAATGAATGATGCTCTGTTTTAATTAATGAATGAATGGCATGCTCTGTTTCTGGTGGTGTTTCAATGGTGTTGTTTGGTGTTTCAATGAATGAATGGCATGCTCTGTAAGACCCCAACTTATTATTAATGAAATTTAATTTTCTCTATTTATTATTTTGAAATAGTAAGGGTTGATTTGATTAATGTGGATAGTTATGGGTAAAATATGCAAATATTTCAAAATAAGCAAGTGGTTATAAAATATTCATTGTTGTCGGGGAATATTCGTTTGGTCGTGGAATATTAAATCGTTTGTCGGGAATATTAAATGACAGTAGCGACCATGTATGGGCCCATAACTGAAAGCGATTAGATGAAGAAAATGACAAATATAAGTTGTTTAAAAAATAGCAGGCGTAGTTGTTACCTTTAATCTTATTAAAATACTCGATTGGTTAAACACACATTAGCACTTTGAGTATTGCACCAATTATTGATTCTTATGTCTTTACTCAATAATGGTTACGATAATTCTTGATCAAGTATTTTATTTTATTGATTTAATAAGTCATTGCGTTGATATTTTATATTCTTTGTTGTTTGATAATTGTCATTACACGGTATTTTTCATTATCGAAGCAATAATTCATATTATCCGAATAATATTATTAGATAACATTATTGGCAATGTCTAGAAAGTTACATACAAGGAGAGGTTTGGTCACCTAATTGCGGCGCCGATAAGGAGAAATTCTTATTGGAAAAGCCCCTCTTTCTTGGGGCTATCAGTTGTTAATATTGTGATTTCGTAATATTATTTGTGAATAATTAATTATTGATTCATATGATGAGAAAAATATTGATTTTATGTGGATATAGATGGAGAAAATTTTAATGTGACAATTGTTGAAAATTGAAATTTTATCTTTTTACGATAAAATAATTCATTTAAATATATTATTATATTTTAATAATATAATAATGGTGATATTTTTACAACGAATGTGGGATATATGAGTATACGAGGAGGAAGAGTATTTTTGTTGCAATAAATGTTTAAAACATGTTAAACATGTCGGTGGACCCCATTTATTGGTGAAATTTGATTATAGCACGTAAAATCGTCTGTTTGTGGATTTTTGGTCAATTCCTATTTGGAATTTGGAAAAACTTTCTTCTGTAAAGTTGTAGAGAATTGAATTTCCTATAAAAAGTCACGAGATTCGAATTTTCTGACAAAAAGGCTATTTATTGTGAATTATTGAAGTTTCGAAGCTCCGAAATAATTGATTTTTGGAAGTTTAAATTATTTTAAATTAGAAAAACGTTTTTTCTTACTTTTTCTAGAAGGTGGCATGTGCTTATTGAGCTGAAATCAGATTTCAAGAGTGGCGTAGGAATTTTGATATATATAATAATATTAAATTAAATTTTACGCTTTTGGTATTCTAAGCAATTTCCTATAAATAGGGTGCTTAGGTTAGAATTGAAAATTACACGTAAGCTGAAGTTTTTCTCTCTATATTATCGAGCGTATTCTTGTGAATATTTTGAGTATACTTTGAGTATTGCTATACGGTGCAAGAGTCAAGTCATGCCTTTATATCGGTGTTTTAACTGTAAATCTTGTCTTTGTGAGGTAAGGGGATATTTTTTTCTCGTAATGATATTATTTCTTCAATATCATTTTTTTGAAATATTGATATGAAGTTTTTTTTTTTGGAACTTTTGTGTGTGAGATTTACTATTCACGTATCTGACTATTTATTCGATATCGACACTTATTCACGAATCGACTTTATTCATCGAAAAATGAAAATTTTCCTTTTCGTCTAAAAATATCTATTGTGGATACTAGCTTTGATTGTATCCATGTTTTGATCATTCTTGAATTTTACACCACTATAATTATTTTTGAGGTATTTTTGGACATGGATAAAACAAAGTACGAATCCTTAATCCTTAATCCTTGTCATTTTGTTTTTTGGATTCGTTTCTTTAAAAATATATTTCATCATCCTCGGTCTTAAATGATGATATTATTGAATATCTTTGGCACCGTAGTGCAAAGATGAATGATTTCTGAAGAATATCTTTGGCCGTAGTGCAAAAGATGAGCAGTGTTTAGATGAACATGACTAATGATGAATATCTTTGGCTGTAGAGTGCAAAGATGAATATTTGATTCAGATATATATTGATTGATGTTACTGAGGGATAAAAGATGAGCGATGAACTTTTAAATTCATACATAGAAGATAGTAGTTTGCATTTTCTACTTAACTCTTCTAATGAATTATTATTTTCACTGCGAATATTGATTTAAAATTTGTTGTCTATTGTATTCTATTAGATTTTTCCTGTTGAAGACTAACGATAATTTGTTGTATATTATCTTAGTCATAATATTCTTCTTTGGGCTAGTTGAGCTCACCCTTTTCCTTTTTGTTCCATTTTTCTTCTCGGGAGGCGAGAATATAAGCGAGATGCAAGCTGAGGGTATGGAATGAAAGTTCTAGAGAGAGTTGTTTAGTAGTCCTCACCATTTTTGTAAAATAATGTATCAATAAATGTGATGAGGATTTATCTGAGTATAGATATTGTCTAGAAGATAATATTTGTATACAAACTCACGATTTTATTGTTGTAATAATAAAGTTGTAGTTGTTTACGTACCATGTATTGACAACTCGAGAATGGGTGATGTATACCTATTTGGGGGGCGTCGCGGTTGGTTTCGAGCTTAGGGATATGATCTCTGGCGGAGATGGGGAATAGAATTAGGAGGGAGAGGCGAGTAAATCCTTCGCTAGTGTGTCCTACTAAGCTTATTTGTTAGTTGGTCAAGTATATAAGGATATTATGTGATATATTGATTTCTTTAATTAACCCTTGTTTTATGATGATGTTGAAAATGTCATTTGAGAATATTAACAATGGAAATGAGACCCGTGGAGACGCCTTTGTACTCACCAATGAGGAGAGCGTACAGCAGTGGCAATGTTCCTCTGTGAACAACAGCACTTTGACGCGAGATGATGAGCGAGGGATGTTTAGAAGCTTTTTGTAGTTCATGCAAAATCGGATGAGGGAGACTCGTGTTCAAAATCTGAGGAGGAAATGATAGCAATTCACGGGTTGTCACATTGCAAGCAGATTCAAAGAGTTGGGACCACGAATTTAAGGGAAAGCCAGATCCGATCATGGCGAAAACATGGGTCAAGAAAATTACCAAGATATTCGATGTCTTGGGATGCGGAGAGAACGAAGGTTCCATTCGCCACCTTTATGTTCCGTGGCGAAAGGCGAGACTCTTGGTGGGAGTGCGTGAAGCGTACTCCATCTAGTCGCACTCGGCATGTCTTGTGAGGCGTTTGAAACTATTTAATGACAAATACTTTCACGAAAGTGTTCGTCATATGAAGGAAGTGGAGTTCATCAGATTAGAACAAAACAACATGACAATGTCTCGAGTCGAGGTAAAGTTTGCGAGTTATCGGTTTGCACCTCATTTGGTGGAGAATGAGGAAGCGTATGACGCGGATGTTTCGAGAGGTTTGAAACCCGGCGTCTGACGATATCTCATTTCTCATAAATTTTTCTCTATTCCGGATGTTGTTAGCGAGGCTCAATTGTTAGAAGCGAGATAACGAGTATATTCAACCGAGGGACCATAACCGAGGATCGTACGAGAGATAGCGATCAGCAAGAATAATGATAACCACGGAGAAAGAAGCAGATGACAAAAATGGTAACCACTCTGGTGGTAATCATGGCCGTGAAAATAGAAGAAGCGAGTCGGGAGGAGATTTTAAAAAAGGAGATTTAATAACGACCATGTGTGAAAGCAGCAGTCTTCTAAAGAATCTGGTTCTAAGGAGGAGAACGACCACCGGTCGTATATGCTATAAATGCGGGGAAAAAGGACATATCGGTCCAAAGCATCCCACAACAGATTCAAGGTATGCTATAATTGTAGAAAGGAAGGACATATCGCTCGAGATTATGCGGTAGCGAAACCTAGTTCGTGAGGGGACGGTGACTCAAAGCATCATCGAGAAAAAGTCAAAGTCAGCGATTGGGAAGAAGCGTTTGTTGTGGTGGTCAAAATGCGAGGAACCAAACGAGGTGATCACGGGTAAGCTATTTATAAATTCTTACGAAGTTTATACCTTACTTGATACCAGTGTTACCCATTCATTTATCTCTCCTGCTTGTGCTCAACGTTTAAACTTGACTCCGGAGAAATTAGACTTTGAACTATCTGTGGAAACTCCGTTAGGAGAAACTTTCATCACATCCACTGTTTATAAATCTTGTTTGATTCAAGTTGGCACCATTACCTTACACATTGACCTTATCTCTTTAAAGATACTTACTTTTGATGTTATTTTAGGGATTGATTGGTTAACTACTCATCATACCAAAATTGATTATTTTCGTAAGGTTGTTAGTTTTCATATTCTAACCAACTTTGTTATATTTAATTCAAGCAACTAAACCATTAAAATCAATCAACATCATATCTAATCATAAAAGCTATTCGTTTATTGAAAAAGCGGATGTCAAGATTTCTTAGCCCATGTTATGGATTTGAATAAAGACACGTCAAATTTGAATAATATTCTGTTGTTATTGACTTTCCGGCGTATTTCACGAAGAACTTCGGTCTACCCCGAACATGAAGTTGAATTCTTTATTGATCTTGAACTGGTACAAAGCCCATTTCTAAAACCCCATATCGAATGGCTCCTATTGAAATTGAGGAGTTAAAGGTCCAACTACTGAGGAATTGTTGGACATCGGTTTCATAAATCTAGTACATCTCTTTGGGGTGCTCTGTTTTTATTCAGTAAAGAAGAAAGGCGGGAGTATCGCGACTTTGTATTAACTATCGGGGAATTGAACCATGTCACCATAAAGAATAGGTATCCTACACCTCGTATTGATGACTTGTTTGACCCGATTCTGAGGGCACTGATTCTTTTCAAAAATCGATCTTCGTTCGGATATCATCAATTGAAGATTAGGCGAGGATATTCAAAGGCGCCTTGAGAACTTCGGTATGGGCATTATGAATTCTTAGTCATGTCTTCGGATTGACTAATGCTCCGCTGACTTTCATGGATATGATGAACCAGAGTATTCAAGGAATATTTGGATCGGTTTGTTGTTGTCTTTATTGATGACATCCTCATATATTCTAAAAGTCGTGAAGATCATGAGCACCATTTGAAATTTGGTACTCAAAGGCTTCGTGAAAACAAACTATATGCCAAATTGAAGAAATGCGAGTTCGGCTTGAGGAAGTAGCATTTCTTGGCACGTGGTGTCAAAACATGGAGTATCCGTGGACCCGGCGAAGATTGAAGCAATACAAAGTTAGAACAGCGGAAGTCGGTGGCCAGAAGTACATAGCTTTACGGGTCTATTTGGTTATTATCGGAGATTCGTGGAAGGTTTTCTCGAATCGCTACTCCATTAACTTCACTAACTCGGAAGGATACAAAATTCGTTTGGAGCGAAGAATGCGAGAAGAGTTTCAAGAGCTTAAGAGGAGACTTATTTCACTTTTGTTCTAACAATACCATCCGGTTCGGATGGATTTGTTATCTCTGACGATGCTTGTGCAAAGGGTTAGGATGTGTTCTCATGCAAGCGTGGGAAAGTCATAGCCTTTATGCCTCATGACAACTTAAAGAGTATGAGAGGAATTATCCTACTCATGATCTAGAGTTAGCGGTGATCGTTTTATTAAAGATATGGAGGCACTATCTATATGGGGAGAAAGTGGAGATATTCGGACCATAAAAGCCTTAAGTATTTCTTCACTCAAAAAAGAACTCAACACATGCAAATGACGTTGGCTCGAGCTATTGAAAGACTACGACCACACTATTGATACCATCCCGGAAAAGCGAGCGTGGTAGGCGATAGCGTTGAGTAGAAAGATATATGCGAGGAATGAGTGCGATGATGTCAAGTATACGCATAGAGCCAACTTTAATAGAAAAAGTTAAGGTTGCTCGAGCCAGGCCGGGTGATCGCATATGAAGAAAGAAAGTACAAGAAGGAGCTATTAGGGCGAGAATCGATGAAGAAGGAATACTTGAGTCCACTCTGGACTTTGTGTCCCTAACGACTACGATTTGAAGTACAAGATTATGATGGAGGCATACAATACACCATTTGCAATCCATCCACGAAGTACTAAAATGTATCGTGATCTTGACATACATTTTGGTGGAACAATATGAAGAGAGAGATTGCAAAGTTTATCTCGATGTGTTTAACTTGTCAGCGTGTAAAGGCGGAGCATCTAGTACCTAAGGGTCCGTTGCAACCACTTGAGATTCCGAAATGGAAGTGGGAACACATTACCATGGATTTTCGTTCTGGTCTTCCTACGGTTTCTCAAGGCATCAATGCTATTTGGGTTATTGTTGATAGATTAACCAAGTCCGCTCATTTTCGCCGCCGACACGGAGACTTATTCCTTGAGCGTCTTGCTAGTATGTACGTGAATGAGATTGTGAGGTTGCATGGCATGCCAGTATCCATAGTTTTGGATCGTGACCCAAGATTCACTTCAAGATTTTGGGTTAGCTTGCAAAAAGCTATGGCGCAGATTTGCGATTTAGTTGGCATACCATCCTCAAGCGGATGGACAATCGAGAGAGGACTATTCAAACTCTTGAAGATATATTAAGACTACGTGTCCTAGACTTCAAAGGCAGTTGGGATAAGTATTTACCATTGGTGGAATTCTCCTACAACAACAGTTATTAGGCAATTATAGGTGTGGCTCCATTTGAAGCATTATATGGACGAAAGTGTCGCTCTCTAATATGTTGAGATGAGGTGGGTGAAACAACATTGTTGGGACCAGAGTTAAGTACGTATGACTCACTAGAAAAGATCCAAATGATTGACAACGTATACAAAGCGGCACAAGATCAACAAAAGAGTTATGCGGATCTTCATCGAAAGGGCGTGGAATTTAGTATAGGGGATCATGTATTGTTGCGAGTTGCTCCATGGAAGGGAGTTACAAGATTTGGGAAGAGAGGAAAGCTCGATCCACGATTTATTGGTCCATTTCAAATTCTTGACCGAGAGTAGGAAATGTAGCCTATAGACTTGCGTTACCTCTCGAGTATGTCTCGTGTTCATAATGTGTTTCACATATCGTACTTCGTAAATATATGAAAGACCCGAACCACGTTATAGAGTTAGAACAGGATGAAATAGCCAGAAGACTTAACGTATGAGGAGGTACTATCAAGATCTTGGATAGGAAGGAGCATGTCCCTACGCTGTGAAAAGTCATACCACAAGTTAAAGTTTTGTGGAGGAATCATGCTTATAGAGAAATGACACGGGAATTGGAAAGCGGAAATGAAAGCGAGGTATCCTCACCTTTTGAAACACAGTGCGTCACGTCAATTTCGAGGACGAAATTTCATAAGGAGAGGAGGTTGTAAGACCCCAACTTATTATTAATGAAATTTAATTTTCTATTTATTATTTTGAAATAGTAAGGGTTGATTTGATTAATGTGGATAGTTATGGGTAAAATATGCAAATATTTCAAAATAAGCAAGTGGTTATAAAATATTCATTGTTGTTTGGGAATATTCATTTGGTGGTGGGAATATTAAATCTTTTCGGGGAATATTAAATGACGACGAAGTAAATGACCATGTGTGGGCCCATGTGAAAAGCGATTGGATGAAGAAAAGCGACAAATATAAGTTGTTTAAAAATAACGGCGTAGTTATTACTCAATTATACTATTAAAATACTAAATTGGTTAACACACGAGTAGACACAGTATTGTACACATTAGGTTTGTAATATTCATGAAACTTAATCAAATTGCAAAAAAGTGCTAAAGCGTGTAAAAATCGAGTTTAAAAATTTACAAACCATATACGGATCACCCTTTATGCATAATTATTAATTAAGCGAAAAAGATAACGAATAAGAATCGTACCCTTGAAGATCGAGCTTCCTCGGTACAAGTTCACCTCCAATCCTTTTTCGCGTTCAACTTGAATCCACCGGGTTTGGTTCCTTCCTTTGATCAGCGTTAGCCACCCATATGTTTGGCCTCTGAGGGTGATCCACCGAGGAAAAATAAGAATTCAAGAAGAAGGGATATTGGCTCAACCCTAAGTTTTCTATCTCTATAGAAAAGGCGTCTTCTCCAACTATTGGAATTACGACATTAGTAAAAAGTCAACAACCACTCACCCATGTAATAAGACTCCTCTTATTTATAGATGTGGGCAACCCACCTTAACAATTAAGGAATTGGGTTTTATTTAATTAATTAAATTCTTTTAATTAATTAAGCTCCCTAATCTTATTAGGAGAATTAATTAAACTCCTTTAACTAATTTTCCTTCTAATCCAATTAGGAATAAATGAGAGTACTTATATTAAATTAATTCCTAAACTCTTTTAGAAATTAAAATAATAATAATTGTAATAATATTAATAAGACTCCTCTTATTAATTTATATTTAATATTTCTAAAATATTAAATAATAAATATTAAGCTATTTAATTTATTCTATCACCATAGATTAAATTAAATATACATAACATATTATTACGATTATGCCATTAACTTCTTAAATAATTATTCTTCCTTTTATGGTGTGACCCTTTAGGTTCTCCATATTTAAATAGGTTGTGAATAAATCAATTAGAACAATTCTAATCTTATTTAAATAAATAAATTAAACAATTAATTTATTTAAATAAATAATATTTATTCTCTGATAGGGATAAGCCTCCTAACGATCAACGACTTTCCGGATAATATAGATTTCAACATTAATCATTAAAGAACCTTTGAGTAAATATTTACCGTATAATTCAATCCTTCCACCATCTGATGTCCCAATTAAATATATAGACATGGAATTCTTGTCAAGTCTTATTTTATTTAATTATATGTATTTCGATCCTTAAATGCTGACTCAAATAATACAAATTAGAAACTCCTTTCTAATTTCATTACCATGGCGAGGACTCTTGAGTTGTCATTTATCGAATCACATAGGACATTTCTCTTCTTTTATTAGAAGTGGTAGATTCTTTATTGATCATACATTATCTCCGTATACAACTTATTATACCCAAGCATACCTTTGATATACCCTAAGGGTCTTAAGGAATAAGTCAAAGTATAACTCATCATACATAAGATACTATGATGATCTCAAGTCCAAGGATTACTTGTCTTACTATCACTACTGAGAATTCCTATTGACGAGCAAATAAAACTCCATTAGGTATTCCTTAGCGAGCCACGTTCAATGAACTTATTCTCTAATAAGCACCTACATACTTGCTTTAGTGTCTCCACATAAATGATCGTGAGATCAATCATCCTCATCTAATGAAGCAAGCAACGTATGTACCAATCTATCCGGATTCACTAATCCCCAATTTAGTAATCCAACGATTGGGAACTATTTTAGTTTTAAGCTTTCAAAGAATTTAGATCTCATTAGAATGATCATCATCATTATTCTAAAAGCATTGCTTAAAACTATGGGTTTATCACATATTATAAAACAGCACCATGTAGATAATTAAAAGCCTTTAATAAATTAATACTTTTTATTAATAAATGAATAAGATTGTTACAAAGTATATGTTTTATCATCAAACATGATTGGCTTGTGTGCATACTACTTTCAATCTCCCACTTGCACTAAAGCCGATCGTCATGGTATCTTATATACTCTTCTTCTCTAAGTGGCGATTATCCCTTTGTTGGATAAGCTTTAGTTAATGGATATGTAATGTTGTTCTTGAGAGTCCACTATCTCTATAGTGATTTCCCATCTTTCAATGATTCTAATAATCAAATGAAAATGCCACAACACATGTTTAGATCCAAGATGAGACTTGGGAACTATTCCTAGTTACGTAATGAACTTTTAATCCAAACAATCATCTTGCAACTTCATTTATAGCTATATACTTTGTCTTTATCACTAAACCAAAGAACTCTTTTTCTTGTTTGGAACCTTTCAATTCTTTGCACCTTTGTTCAAGGTAACCTTTACCTTAAAGTGGATTTTTCTGTCGTCTTTGTGTTCTGCAAAAAACTTGAGTTTGTTAAGCCCTCTAGTTTTAATTCGGACCCACCATGATGTATGATCACATCCTTAGTCTTTGGTTAAGAACTTTAAGATGTTTTCAGCGACTCACAGTGAACTTCTCCCGAATATGGTGATCGACATCGAAGGTCTCGTATATTTCATTGCATACATGATAGTTACTCATGTGATCTCTCTTTTGGAGTCTGTGGGGACTATTAAGAGAGATACACTCCATTGCTCATCCACATGAGATATCTCTTGGAGTTTGCCATGCTAAACGACTTTAGCATCAAATGAATATACGTTCCTTGGGTTAAGTCGAGCATCCTCTTAAATCTATCTATATAGATTTATATCTCCAATTAAGATACTCTTCCAAATCATTCATGGAGGATTGTTTAGACAACTTTATCTTTTCTTGATTGTAGCATTGGTATGTCATTCCTTATCCGTAGTATATCAACATATAGTACTAGAATGTCACGATGCTCCCAATTGACCCTTTTGTACACACTAGGTTCATTCTTATTTTTGATAAAATCAAACTCTTTTGATTGCCTCATCAAAACGAATGTTCCATATTTGAGAAACTTGCTTCAATCCATTTCTCCGAGTGTCTACAACACTTACCTCATCGTGTATAATGGATCATCATCTTCTATGATGTGTACCTCATCATCATCATCTATAATGAATCCATACCTCCTAGGTATCTTGATGACTTATTCGAATTACGATTGATTTGTGGTACAATAGTTCATCTACGAGTTCCTCTTATTTGACTTATAGTGTTTTGTGGTTCTTGAACTCTTCAAGATCTATTATCCTCCCACTAGCCCCTTCAATGATAAACACCTTTATCTTAGAAAGGCGTGTTTCGCAACAAACACCTTTTGCTAAGTAGGATTATAGAACATATACCCTAAACTTACTTTAGGATGTCCCACAAATCGACACTTGTGAAATCTTGTCCCAAGCTTATCTTTTGAAACCTTTTCACATAAGTTGGACAACCCCTTATCTTAACATACTTAAGATTAGGAATCCTTCACATCCATAACTTTTATGGAGTCTTGGGGTGGGATTTTGAGGTTACCTTTTTCGTAGATATGTCTGACCATTTCTAGGACATGATCCTGAAGGATCTTTGGAATGTCGGTAAAATCATTTTGGACCGTACCATGTTCAACAAGGTACGATTTTTTCTTTCAGATACATCAATCAATTATTGCTTATCAGGAGGCGTCCATTATGAGAAAACCATTTGAGATGATCTAGAAACTTATTGCACAAGTATTTATTCCTTGATCTAATCAAAGAATCTTAATACTTTGTCAATTTGTTTCACTTCTGAATTCTTTGAACCTTTCAAATAATTCACACTTGTATTTCAACAAATACATACATTCAACTCTTTGAATGATCATCTACTTTTCTTATACTAATTTGTTCAATATGCAAAATTATTTTCATGTAAGTCAAGTATACAAAATCCATTAAGTAATCTTTCAGTTCTATACGAAACATTATTATTATAAATAGAACAACAATTGTTCTTAATTATAATACCAAAAATTTTATTGTCCAACAATAAAATGGAAATAATGTTTCAACGAGAAGCTGGAATACAATAACAACTTATTGACTTAATAGATTTGCGTAGTAGCATTGCTAAACTATAAGTTCCTATGGCTAATGCAAAGAACCTTTGCTTCATTTTCCACACATAGGATTACTTATATTTGTTTAGCTTTCTACTACTCGCTTGGTCCCTTCATAAATCTATATTTATGATAACCAAAGTCGGTATCCAATACCCAAGTAGAACCTTGACTTTAAAGAAAAATTTATTTCAAATCATGAACAAATTTGTATTTGTAATCGAAACTTCACTAAGCTTTTTGGTTAACCTCTCTGCAAGATGCTTCTCGCAGATTTCTTTCCAAAGTGTCGAAGCTTATTGTAGTGGAAGCAAACTCCTTTTGCTATCCGTGTATCGATTTTGTTCTTATTATCCTTTGTTTACGCCTTTCTATTTACCTTCTTTGAATCGTTCTTCTTATCGGAAGATCCTTTGGCCCCTACCGAAGAAGACTTGATCTTTCTTGGTTGGAAAGTGACTCTCGACATTTTTCAACATGTTAAGCAAATCAATGAAGGCGATATCTAGCTTGTTTATATGAAAAATTCACAACAATTGTGAAAAGAGTCCCAGGGAGTGAGTGCAAGATCAAATCTTGGCTTAACTCTCCATCCATGACAAAACTCGTTGTCTAATTGATCAATCAAATTGATAATGTTAAGGACTTTTTTATGCATCTTATATAGTGCCATTGGCCATTCTAGATCGGAAGAGCTCCTTAGATATCGATATCTATCGGTCCCACTTTCCTCACCATCAACTACTTGATGTGCGGGAATATAGTAGGAGCATCCATAGTTTCATCTCGACGTTTGAAGCTCATTACTCATAGATGCGAGCATGATGCATTGAGCCAATGTGCATCATCTTGCCACTTTCTAAAAGTAGCAATCTCTTCCTCGGAGGCATTATCTCGCAACCATTGCGAGGGGATAGGCATATTAAGGATATAAGATAGCCTTTTAGCCGTGAGAACTATTCTCAATTTCCTTAACCAACTGCTTTAATTGATTGCAGTTAATTTAGCATCTAATAGGCTTCATGATGATAGTAATTTTAGACATTGTAAAATTACGTAAATGAATTTGTAATTAACAACATTTTAACATACATTCTTTTATTAATTACCAAAATAATTTAGGTCTTATTTTAAATTGGTATCTCCACTATTTTCTTCAAACTATATTACCTCACTTTATAGTTAGTTCGCAAAATCTAATTAAAGATTTTCTAGTGAGAATAAGGATCCCATTTCAAATGTATATAGCCTTGTGGTGACACAACAAACTATATATAAATAAATAGGTAGACAACTTTTGTCAATTACATCAACTATGCAACTCCTTTTCTTTTGCCTCTTAGATTATTTTGATCAAGTGGTGGCACATCCGAATCAAAATTATCCAAGTTAAGTCCGACCTAGCACTCCATATATTCAAAAAGAAAAATATCATCCTTGTGGTGACACAACAAAATAATATTGTTCAATTTTCTTTATAAGCATCAAATGTGATAAATTAACATCTTAAATACTTAATACTTGCCTTGTGGTGACACAACAAACTCATATTAAATATTTAATACTCTATTAATTTTATCATGCTAGAAAATGACGTTCGATATTCCAAATATCTTTGAGCGCTTAGGACTTAATATAAAAAAAATTGAGGGGTTCTTTATTAATTTGTCTCAATTTGTTTAGCGGCAGCATTACATATATATATAAAATACGCGTTATATTAATGAACATCTGAAGCATGTTTTGCATATATATAATATATATAGTATAAGCATGCACATATAGAATACTATATTCTACCGGATTGATTATGGACTTTTATTCTAGTTTGGTTCACTAGAGCCACCAAGTGAACCAAAAGGTCAAACCCTAGAAGTACAAGAAATAATATTTAAATATAACTATTACATTTAAACTGGGCTCCATTATAAATGGGACTTCAAGCGCTTCTTGTCCCTTGATCTCTAATTCTTCAAAATTAATTCTAAATATTCCTATTACAAAACAATTTTAAAATAAATAGAAACCTTGATCAAAGTGATCGAGGGAAGTACATAGGAGGAGATAGAATTTACATTCGGAAAAATTAGAGAAGGCGAGTCTGTGAGACCCCATTTAATAAAACCCATACATTCATGCATCCAACTAAAATAAAATTCAATCGCATTGGTCGATAGTCCATAATCAATCCCATTTATTATCATACACATCACCATACGCATCGATAAATAATATTCATCTTATGAACAATAATCATTTAATATATATATTGATATCATTTAATGGGCAAATTTAGTTAGTATAAAATCTAATTTTGAATCAAAATAAACTCCTTTATTTTAATCCAAATTTAAATCAAAATAAAATTATTTTATTTTAATTTATCTAATTTTGAATAAAATAAACTATTTTATTTTAATCAAAATCTTTAATCAAAATAAACTCCTTTATTTTAATTAATTATGAAATCCAATTCCATGTAATAAAAAAAAACTTTAATTAAAATAAACTCTTTTATTTTAATTAATTATGGAATCCAATTCCATGTAAAAAAAAAATTTATTAAAGGAAACACGGATATTCTTTCCTATTCACAAATAAACTCTTTTATTTTGAATAATATGAAATCCTATTTCATATCTAAATAAACTCCTTTATTTAAGGAAACACGGATTCTCTTTCCTATTCACAAATAAACTCCTTTATTTTGAATAATATGAAATCTTATTTCATATCTAAATAAACTCCTTTATTTAAGGAAACATATAATCCAATTTCAACTCCAATTAGTTATCATGGAATCCAATTCCAACTCTAATTAGTTAGCATGAAATTTAATTTTAAAATTAAAATAAACTTTATATTTTAATATTAAAATAAACCTTTTATTTTAAAATTAAAATAACCTTTTATTTTAATTATATAATAATTAAGAATATATATATATATATTCGTAATATATATATATATATATATATAATAAAGTTATAATCAATTATATATATACATAATCTAGTTTCCTGCTTTTCAAAAAATCGTGGCCTTTATAATATATATATATTATATATATATATATATAATACGGTATATATATTATATATATATATAATATGAGAGATTGCTCCCTTTTATTCCAAGCAAGTCATTCCGTGTATTCCTTGAATTATGAAGCTCCAGGAGGTTATTATATATCATATATATATGTGGCACGTGAATCCGGTAAAATAAATAAAACCAACCCACGTTTTTTTTTTTTTTTAAAAAAAATTTTATACAACAAAATTATGCCCAATTAAATTATTCTAAACACATACAATATACATATTAAATCTGAACAATTAATAATTTGCATAAAGGTTTGGCTCTGTTGCCACTGTTAGGTTTGTAATATTCATGAACGCAATCAAATTGCAAAAAAAGTGCGGAAACGTGTAAAAATCAGAGTTTAAAAATTTACAAACCATATACCCGGATCACCCTTTATGCATAATTATTAATTAAACGAAAAAAGATAACGAATAAGAATTATACCCTTGAAGATCGAGCTTCCTCAGATACAAGTTCACCTCCAATCCTTTTTCGCGTTCAACTTGAATCCACCGGGTTTGGTTCCTTCCTTTGATCAACGTTAGCCACCCATATGTTTGGCCTCTAGAGGTGATCCACCAAGGAAAAATAAGAATTCAAGAAGAAGGGATATTGGCTCAACCCTAAGTTTCTATCTCTATAGAAAGGGCGTACTCTCCAACTATTGGAATTACGTATTAGTAAAAGTCAACAACCACTCACCCATAATAAGACTCCTCTTATTTATATATGTGGGCAACCCACCATAACAATTAAGGAATTGGGTTTTATTTAATTAATTAAATTCTTTTAATTAATTAAGCTCCCTAATCTTATTAGGTAGAATTAATTAAACTCCTTTAACTAATTTTTCTTCCTAATCCAATTAGGAATAAATGAGAGTACTTATATTAAATTAATTCCTAAACTCTTTTAGAAATTAAAATAATAATAATTGTAATAATATTAATAAGACTCTCTTATTAATTTATATTTAATATTTCTAAAATATTAAATAATAATATTAAGCTATTTAATTTATTCTATCACCATAGATTAAATTAAATATTATATATACTTATATTATTACGATTATGCCATTAACTTCTTAAATAATTATTCTTCCTTTTATGGTGTGACCCTTTAGGTTCTCCATATTAAACCAGGTTGTGAATAAATCAATTAGAACAATTCTAATCTTATTTAAATAAATAAATTAAATAATTAATTTATTTAAATAAATAATATTTATTCTACAATAGGATAAGCCTCCCTAACGATCAACGACTTTCCGAGATAATATAGATTTCAACATTAATCATTAAAGAACCTTTGAGTAAATAGTTACTGTGACAATTCAATCCTTCCACCATCTGATGTCCCAATTAAATATAAGACATGGAATTATTGTCAAGTCTTATTTTATTTAATTATATGTATTTCGATCCTTAAATGCACAACTCAAATAATACAAATTAGAAACTCCTTTCTAATTTCATTACGCTTTGGCCAAGGACTACTTGAGTTGTCATTTATCGAATCACAGGACATTTCTCTTCTTTTATTAGAAGTGGTAGATTCTTTATTGATCATACATTATCTCCATGTACAACTTATTATACCCAAACATACCCTTTGATATACCCTAAGGGTCTTAAGGAATAAGTCAAAGTATAACTCATCATACATAAGATACTATGATGATCTCAAGTCCAAGGATTACTTGTACTACTATCACTACTGAATTCTATTGTGAGCAAATAAAACTCCATTAGGTATTCCTTAGCGAGCCACGTTCAATGAACTTATTCTCTAATAAGCACCTACATACTTGCTTTAGTGTCTCCACACAAATGATCATGAGATCAATCATCCTCATCCAATGAGCAAGCAACGTATGTACCAATCTATCCGGATTCACTAATCCCCAATTTAGTAATCCAACGATTGGGAACTATTTTAATTTTAAGCTTTCAAAGAATTTAGATCTCATTAGAATGATCATCATCATTATTCTAAAAGCATTGCTTAAAACTATGGGTTTATCACATATTATAAAAAAAGACACCATATAGATAATTAAAAGCCTTTAATAAATTAATACTTTTTATTAATAAATGAATAAGATTGTTACAAAGTATATGCTTTATCATCAAACATGATTGGCTTGTGTGCATACTACTTTCAGCACCAATTATTGATTCTTATGTAAGAAGGCACTACTCAATAATGGTTACAGTAATTACTGATCAGTATTTTATTTTATTGATTTAATAATACTGCGTTAATATTTTATATTGTTGTTGTTTCAATAATTGTCATTACATAGTTTTTTTATTATCGAAGCAATAATTCATATTATCTGAATAATATTATTAGATAACATTATTGGCAATGTCTAGAAAGTTCGTCAAGGAGAGGTTTGGTCACCTAATTCTTGGCCAAGAAGGAAAAATTCTTATCGAAAGCCCCTCTTTCCAGGAAGCTATCACGGTTGTCGATATTGTGATTCTGTATTATTATTTGTGAATAATTAATTATTGATTCTTATGATGAGAAAAATATTGATTTTATGTGGATATAGATGGAGAAAATTTTTAATGTGACAATTGTTGAAAATTGAAATTTTATCTTTTTCGATAAAATAATTCATTTAAATATATTATTATATTTTAATAATATAATAATGGTGATATTTTTACAACGAATGTGGGATATATGAGTATCTGAGGAGGAAGAGTATTTTGTTGCAATAAATGTTTAAAACATGTTAAAACATGTCGGTGGACCCCATTTATTGGTGAAATTTGATTATAGCTTGTAAAATCGTCTGTTTGTGGATTTGGTCAATTCCTATTTGGAATTTGGAAAAACTTTCTTACGCAAAGTTGTAGAGAATTGAATTTCCTATAAAAAGTCGCGTGATTCAATTTTTCTGATAAAAGGGCTATTTATTGTGAATTATTGAAGTTTCAAGCTCGAAATAATTGATTTTAGAAGTTTAAATTATTTTAAATTAGAAAAACGTTTTTTCTTACTTTTTCTAGAAGGTGGCATGTGCTTATTGAGTGAAATCAGATTTTCAAGAGTGGTGTAGGAATTTTGATATATATAATAATATTAAATTAAATTTTTCGCTTTGGTGTTCTAAGCAATTTCTATAAATAGGGTGCTTAGGTTAGAATTGAAAATTACACGTAAACTGAAGTTTTCTCTCTATATTATCGGCGTATTCTTGTGAGTATTTTGAGTATACTTTGAGTATTGCTATATCTCTGGTGCAAGTTCAAGTAATAGCTTTATATCCAGGTGTTTCAA
The DNA here is from genome assembly GCA_020205615.1 of Panax quinquefolius. NCBI lineage: Eukaryota > Viridiplantae > Streptophyta > Magnoliopsida > Apiales > Araliaceae > Panax > Panax quinquefolius. Next base: position 35,856,795 of record CM035156.1, on the reverse strand, counting down.
ACTAAATCTTGTCTTTGTGAGGTAAGGGATATTTTTTCTCTCGTAATGATATTATTTCTTCAATATCATTATCTTTCAAATATTTTCTTGGAACTTTTGGTGTCTGGAGTTACTTATTCACGTATCGACACTATTCACGAATCATCTGACTATTCATGAAAAATGAAAATTTTCCCTTTTCGTCTAAAATATCTATTGTGGATACTAGCTTTGATTGTATCCATGTTTTGATCATTCTTGAATTTTACACCACTATAATTATTTTTGAGGTATTTTTGGACATGGATAAAAAAACAAAGAATCCTTAATCCTTAATCCTTAATCCTTGTCATTTTGTTTCCTTTGGATTCGTTTCTTTAAAAATATATTTCATCATCCTCGGTCTTAAATGATGATATTATTGAATATCTTTGGCACAGTAGTGCAAAGATGAATGATTTCGAAGAATATCTTTGGCCAGTAGTGCAAAGATGAGCAGTGTTTAGATGAACATGATTAAGTGATGAATATCTTTGGCCTGTAGTGCAAAGATGAATATTTGATTCGAGATATATATTGATTGATGTTCTGAGGATAAAAGATAGGCGATGAACTTTTAAATTCATACATAGAAGATAGTAGTTTGCATTCTCTACTTAACTCTTCTAATGAATTATTATTTCCGCTGCGAATATTGATTTAAAATTTGTTGTCTATTGTATTCTATTAGATTTTTTCCCTGTTGAAGACTAACGATAATTTGTTGTACATTATCTTAGTCATAATATTCTTTACTGGGCTAGTTGAGCTCACCCTTTTCCTTTTTGTTCCATTTTTCTTCTCAGAGGCGAGAATATATAAGAAATGCGAAATTAGGGGTATGGAATGAAAGTTCTAGAGAGAGTTATTTAGTAGTCCTCACCATTTTGTAAAATAATGTATCAATAAATGTGATGAGGATTTATCCGAGTATAGATATTGTCTAGAAGATAATATTTGTATACAAACTCACAGTTTTATTGTTGTAATAATAAAGTTGTAGTTGTTTCTGTACCATGTATTGACAACTCAGAATGGGTGATGTATACCTATTTTGGGGGCGTCACATGCTCTGTTTCTTGTCTTTCTAGTTTTTTGTTGTTTCAATGCTCTATTTTTTGCAAATTAAGGAGGCTGGTGGCAAGTATGCTAGTATTGTTTCAGTAGTGGACAATCTTATGTGGGCTGCCTGCATTAATTAATTATGAATGAATGGCATAAAAACTTGTGGGGAGTATCCAACCATTTCAATGAAAATAACTACCATTAAAAATATATCCAAGATAAAAAAGGTCTATTACAGCTCCCATTAACAATATCCAATGAAAATAACAAAGGTCTTAAATAACTACCATTAACAATATCCAACCATTTCAATGAACACACTGTCCAAACTTGATATTAAACAAAGGTCTTAAATATTAAACAAAGTTCTTAAAAATTAAACATTGATATCTCATGTTCCTACTGGCTTCCAACTTATTCTCTCATGTTCTCCAACTGACTTGACTGATTAAGTGCTTCCATTGTGCTTGAAGTTGGTGGATTATTGCTTGATGTAAGTTGGGTTCTATACATTCTTGTAACAGGAGGTGTGTTATTTCTGCTTGATCCATCTTGATATATGACTTCGCCTGGAGTTGGCATATGCATTTGACATAACCAAGCACAAGTATGGTTGCATATGAAAAATGACAAATAAAAGTAACATAAATACTTGCAATTTAAAAAAGTTATAACTCACAAAAACTAAGCCAGAGTTGTGTTCATTCATATTATCTATTACAGCTCCCTCAGGACTAACATAAACACCATATCCTGCTTGTACTTTAGCGCGGGTCTTTATCCTCTTAACTTGCAACTTTGGTTGAGAAGTTAAGAAAGAGAAGTGTCACTAAGAGTTTAGTGAATTGATTGAGAAGTGTCAAGATAACTGAAATTGATTGATATAACAATACCTTGTTTGAATTACCAAACTGCACCATGTCATTGCTACAATTATTTTTTGGAAAAACTAATGCAGTGCAATTGATAAACCATCTCCAACTATCAGTGTTTTCAGTCTCCACAATAGCCCATGCAATAGGATACATTTGATTATTCCCATCTCTACCCACAGCTGAGATCAATTGTCCCCCAACAACAGTCTTAAGAAAACATCCATCAAGCCCAATTATGGGTCTACATCCCTCAAGTCAACCCCTTTTCAAAGCATTAAGACATACATAGAACCTCTACAAGTAAGGCTGATCAGTAGGATTGCTTCTGTGTGGAAGAGCATCAATTTTATTGTTCTTGTTGGACTTGATCAATTCAGTGGCATAATCCCAATTTTTTTCATAGTGTTCCACTAGTAAATCCCAAACATTGCTTAAAGCCTTGCTTTAATCCTAGAACATTTGCATATAGTAATGTCCAACTGAAACTTTCTCTTGATCTCATCTTGCATGTCTTTTAACTTCTACTGAGGGTTTTTTCTAATTCTGTTGCCATAAAACTCAGCCATGAATTTGACTGATCCCTTGCTGTTTTTGAAAGCCCTGCTACAATTATGTTTTTTCTGGTATGTCTTAACCTGTAGTGTCTCAGATGAGTCATCCATTCTGCTTACAAACAGCTTCCAATGACATTTTGGGTTTTTACACATAAGCTGAAACTTTTTCCAATATTTTTAATGTACCTGACATCTTTTCCTTTTCCCAAACAATATCCTCTGATAGCCTCTCTGAATTCACGAGGTCCACTAAACATCATTCCAACACAAAAGTCAATATCTTTCCTCTTGCTCAGGGGGTCAAATGTTATCATTACCCTTTCCACATTCTTTTTCCTACTGAGCCTATCTGGTTGATCTACTTCTTCAGCATCTTCACTCTCTTCATCCATAGACCTCAGCTGATCTGAATCTTCATATTCACTAGGTGACCACTCCTTATCAGTGATGTCTGTATCTTCTCCATCATCATCCGAATTTGCAGTCTGTTGTTGCTGAACATCTTTCTGTGTACTTCTCTGTACATTAGTCTCATTTCTAGCCCCCTTTTCTCCCTCCTTTTGCAACTCATTTTCAGCCTCCTTTTCTCCCTCCTCTTGCAACTCATGTAGATCAATACCACTAGCATCATTAGGATCTCCAACCTCTCTCATTTGTTTAGTATACTCCTTAAATTTTGTTCTTGCATTTTGGTACTTTTCATCACTGCTTAATTGTTCATCATCACCAGTCAAGTCAGCATCAGACTCCTCAGAACTTTTATCACTAGTGAAGCCACCATTCATAGCATTGTTCCCCTCAGCATTCACCCCATTGTTATCCTCATTTTCATTTTCTTCGAGCTTACTCAGTAGATCAAGGTTCTTTAGATAATCAGGGTGATCCTTGTCAAGTTTATGATCCACAAAAACTTCTACAGTCATATCTTTTGCAGAAGCTTTAATTAAATCCCTAATCGAATCATCATCATGAATTAATCTAAACCCTTTACCATATTTAAAGAAAACCTTAACAGTAGTATGGTACCCTAATATATGAGCCATTTGTTCATTTATACGTGTAGTGCACAAGAAATCAGGATCACTAGGGACAACCTTTTTCAACCCTCCTACATAATGTTCTGTGGGCTCAGTGACAAACTCTCCACCATAGTACACAATTAACGAAATCATATTTGTCACTGTAAATAAAACAAAAAAATAACATAGAGTAAGCAATGAGATATTCAGTAAGCAAGAACAGTGATACGCAAGTGGATTGTGGAAGTAAGACCAAGGAGAAAGCTACAAAAGCACAAGAGGTGTTCTTATTTGCAGATTCAACATATATCCTTAATTCAAAACAAGAGCACAAAATTTGGGGAAAACGACCACAAACATCCAACAAGGTGGGCATTAACCACATAAAGTAAGCATAAACAAAGATTAGGTTCAAAATCGAGTGTACCTGAAGAAATCTTTAACACTCAAAATAAGGGTTTGGGTGTTTACTCAAAATGGGAAACACGGAAGAAAAAATAAGGGTTTGGGTGCTTACTTTTTGTTGTTGAACAAATTTGGAGATATATATGGCCGAATCCACCATAAGGCTTGAATCTCTTCGCGTCGACTTCGAATCGCTTCTCCCTCTCTGTATTTTGTCTCTCAATCGTTCTCCCTAACCCTTATTTCTTTCTCAGTTGGTCACGTGAGAAGCCCTTCAAAACTGACGTGTTATGCTCCCATATACATATTATTATCCACGTCAGATGAGGAAGCCACGTCAGAATTTTTCATCTACTCCGTTAGTCAATTTCAACGATTATTTCAAAATTTGAAAGTACAAGCACCAGACGACAACAATTTTCGAGTACAATAATCAGTTTGTAAGTTTTTTCACTTCGGGTACCAACTTGTAAGTCGGGTCCCAGTACAGATACCAAAAATGTATTTATCCCTTTATATAAATGTAGGAAGTCTATTCTTAGGTGTACTTATATATACCATGTTTATATAAAAGCTTATGAAATTATACATTTTAAGTACTACCTATGTAGTATATCAGCCTTGGTAACTCCAGTCCGATCCTGCGAACTAAAAGAAAATAAAGAAAATAAAATCAATAACCATTTTAAAGTAAAACTGGTAATAATATACAATAATCATTTTAAAGTAAAACTGGTAATAATATACTTGGGTCAATACACTTTCTTTGTTGCTTTTTATTTTTTTTGGGAACGCTAGGTTAAATTAAAGACTGATTCAATTAACTATAGTGGTCAAATGTTGTATAGTAAATTGTTCAAGTGGTCAAAGAAGTGTTGTATTTGAATAAATAAATAAATAAATATATATATATATATAGTTACCTTCTCCAACGAACCTTAAACAGCGAACCAAAAGCGAATCGACTATAACGACGATTTTTTCTATCGCTATAGCATATAAGGCCAACGACATAACTATGGTGACGGTTTAAACTGTCGCTATAGCTCAAAAAATTATCGTTATAGTCGGTTCGCTGTTTAAGGTCTGCTGAAGAAAGGGACCGTGTGTGTGTGTCTGTGTGTGTGTATATATATATATATATATATATATATATATATATAAATGTATATACACAACAATATAGTACACAATCGTTTATGCCGACGGTTTTTTTGGGCTGTAGCGATGGTTCACCCGTCGCTATAGCTATTTTGATCTATGACAACGGTATCCGTTGCTATAGCCTAAAAAACCATCGTCATAGACGACTATGTACCTACTACACTACTATATATATATACATATAACATATAACATATATATATATATATATATATTTCCTTGGATTCTTATGGGTGACTTTACATATATAGCTTAATTAAAACTACCACTTACATTTCAACATTCTGTTTCTTTGCCACCTTTTTACATGAACACCTAGCTCCTACTTGTATGTTCCGGCCGGTAATTAAATGGAGCTACTGCTTCTAGGGTTGTCTTGGTCTTTTTAAATTTGGGTTAGAATATGTTCATTGGCCTTCCATGGATTCTAGGAGACTGGCTAATGCTTGCAGTCTTTGTTGGAAATTTATATATATGCTCATAAGATTGTTTCTCTTAACTTATTTCTTTGTTTTTTTTTGTATCCTCAAAAAGAAATTATATTAAAACCCCAAAATTATACAAATATGGTAAATTGAAAAGATATGAATACGACCACAATATGACTTACATAATACCATAAATTTGAAATAGAAAACTTACACATTTTTCCTACATGAAAAGGAAATATAGCTAATTGACATAGTACTAGTTTTTTTTAAAAATATATTGATGAAACTTTTTTAAGGAAAGAAATGTAAATTTTCAAACACACCATAATATGCACCCAAAAAAAATCAAGAATATAATAAGAAAAAATATTTTTCTTTGTATAGGAAGAAAAAATTCAACAAATAAGAAAAGTAAAAAACATGACTTTAATTAATTCTTCCGAGCAAGTATAACAAACAAATCTATTACCATATATAATTGGAGTAATGGCGATTAAGTGGCTGAGTTGGAACACTCTCGTACATCCGTATGTTATTACGTAGATAATAGCCTTTTTAATCCTTGATATTTGTTATGAAAAATAAAGATATTATTTGTCCATTTTTTATTTATAGTAAATATTACTTCTTCCGTTCCTTAATATAAGTCGTTTTAGAAAAATGTTTTTGTTCATAAATATAAGTCGTTTGAGAATTTCAAGTAAGCATTAATTGCTTAGTTTCCAATATTACCCCAAGTAATAAATATAACTTTGGTTCTCTCACTATTTTTTGTCCAATAAATAACACTCTCTTCTTCCAATATAAGGGTAATATAGACAACTGATAGTATATTTAATGCTATACAATCATTTTCTTAATACTTCTGCACAACTCTAAAACGACTTATATTAAGGAACGGATGGAGTATTACGTTTGTGTGTGTGTGGAATCAGCGATGAAATAGGAAAGGGAGTGACATGCTTATTTAATTGAATTGAGTGATTAAATCGATTTCTGAAGCCGACTAATGTGACGCCCCCAAAATTAAGTATACGTCACCCATCTTGGGTCGCCACTTACATGATACATAAATTCAAATACAACTTACTAACCTAGCTGTTGTGTACAATACTGACATAAGCGTGAGTTTGAATACAAATATTGTCTACTAGATATTATACAAACTCAAAAGAGTCCTCATTACAACTATTATCACACCTTTATTTCACGAGAATAGTGAGGACTACTAATGCTATCCTACGGACCATTACTCCGTTCCCAGGCTTCGTCCCAAATTTATGTTCTCATTTCACAAGAAAACGGTGAAAGAAAGGGTGAGCTCAATCTAGCCCAAAGAAGAAATATTATGACTAAGATAATGCGAGAATAAATTATCATTAGCCTTCAATGATGTTAAAAGCGATAAAATACAATAGACAACCGGTTTAAGCTGCGGATGGAATAATGATCCATTAAAAAAAGTCAAGTAGAGAATAAAGTCTACTATCTTTTAGGTTTTAAAAGTTTTCATCAATTTTTATCATTTGAGACTCGACAATAAATAAACCACCACATCTAATCATCCGTATGTACCACGGTCGAGGATTTTCATCAAATTATCAATGGTCATGACTATCTTAGAATCACCCACGGTCATAATCATACCAAAAACTATCCATCATTGCATTCTGAGCCCTTTGAGGACTTTTGTCACATCATTTATAAAGTCGTGATTATCTTAGAATGATCCACAGTTATAATCATACTAAGTTCATCTATGCACGTAAGCCGAAGATAACATAATATAACATGAGGATGATGACAATGACATAGTAATTCAATAAAACAAGTTCAAGAATTATTTAATCCATGAATTATTAACGTCCAAATTATCGACATGATCTTTGTTTACGTAGAGTAAAATTCAAGAATGATCGGAAGAATATTTCCATGAAAAGATCTTTGGATGAAAGCGCAAATATCGAGGATATTCTACTAATTTCATGGAGTATAGAAGTCAAAGTTTTAACCAATTTGGGTATAATAAAGAATGGAATAACAAAAGAAATCACCGTGCATGCGGTGCCGCGCATAGGCGAGTTATTCAACAGAATAATAATAACGGAACGGTGGTGAAATTCACCGCAAGCGGGATGTTCCAACGAGAATAATAAAGATGGAACCGGATCCGGTGTAAAACACACGAGATAGGATATTCCAGCGAGAATGATAAAAAAGCGGAACCGGTCGGTGTAAAAACATGAGCATGGATATTCAGCGGAGAATATAAAAAGCGGAACCCGGTCGGTGTAAAAAACCACCATGACGGATGTTCCAACAAAATAATAGAAGAATGTCACCAAGTATAGGGTAAATGGCGTATCTGAGTTATTCAACGAGAATAATAAGCGATGGAATAACATAAAGATTTCACCAAGTATAGGGTATCTAGCGTATCTGAGTTATGTATAGGGTATGCCACTTTTACGAGTTATTCCAACAGAATGATAATGAATGGAATAATGAAGTTCTCTTCAAGAAGAAAGAATAACACCACTACTAAGTAAAAAGAACCGAATATAGAAGTAGTGAAGTAGCGAGAATACTCTTCTTCTTTCTATAATTTTCTCTCTATAGCTTCTCTCATAATTTCTCTCTCTAGAGTTTGATGAATTCGTAAGAAAATAATGAAGGAATGAGCTTCTATTTATAGGAAAATGGAATGCATAGTAACTAATCCATGAGCGGTCCAGATTGATTTACTTTAATCGACGGTCCATATTTAAAGAAAAATCTTTTAAATAAAATATAATATATTCTATTTATATAAAAACATTTTCTATATGCAAACATGCAATACTATGCAAAACCTTATGCAAAAACACTTTATGCTGACACTATGCGTAATAAAATATAATATATTCTATTTATAGAATAACTTTAATAAAGTATTCTATTTTATATAAAAGATGTTTACATTTTATTACGTTAATAATCTGAATAAAACAAAAGCGTCATTATCATTATAATAATTCATATTATTAATCGTGATAATGGAATCAAATGGTGACTTCTCACATAAGCATCGATAATCAATCTGGTAATCTTTCTTATGCAACCACACACGTATTCTTTGTACTTTTACTACTGAAAGTAGTTCAGCGGTAACCACGGTAAAACTTCATAGATTATTTCAATAAAATATTTTTGTCGTTTTCTCGATCAAATGATAATTACATTGTTAGGTCCACCAATGATTGAGTAGTTATGCGAATATTCCACCGCTAAGCCCGAATATTCCCAGAGCCAATCGAATATAATATAACCACTTGCATACTTTGCAAAATTTATAAATACTACCCACAACTATAATATTATCTCAAATTCACACCATAATATTAAAAATTATTTTGACAAAATTTAAATCTTTATTGATAAAATCTGGGGTCTCTGATCTCCCTCCTTATGGAATTTAAGCCCTCGAAATTAGAATGCGATACTGATATGATAAAGAGGTGAGGATACCTTGAATACCTTTATCGTTTAAAATATTAAATTCATCTTTGAAATCGCGCTTGAAAGATATTCATTAACAATTCATCTTTGCACTACTGAATAAAGATATAAAGCGTAAAACCAATAATCTTTGAGACGCGACTTAATAGTATCACGACCACGAATTATCCATGCACCTTTCGGCCAAGGATATTCGTGTTTTCAATCTGATCATGATTATCTAGAATAATCCTTGGTAATAATCATACCAAGTCTATCAATGCACTACTGACGAAGATGACTTTTACCACATTCATGAATTAATATTTCATTCTTTGAGACTCATTTCGATAATTAATCCATATCATCGAATCATCCCGCTTCTACCGGCCGAGGATATTCATTAGTATCACGACCACAAATTATCCATACACTTACGGCCAAAGATAATTGTGTATTCATTAGTATCACGACCACAAATTATCCGAAAGCACTACGACCAAAGATAATTGTGTATTCATTAGTATCACGACCACAAATTATCCATGCACTACGGCAAAGATAATCGTGTATTCATTAGTATCACGACCACAAATTATCCAAGCACTACTGACAAAGATAATTGTGTATTCATTAGTATCACGACCACAAATTATCCATGCACTACGACCAAAGATAATCGTGTATTCATTAGTATCACGACCACAAATTATCCATGCACTACTACCAAAGATAATTGTGTATTCATTAATATCACGACCACAAATTATCCATACACTACTACGAAAAGATAATTGTGTATTCATTAGTATCACGACCACAAATTATCCATACACTACGACAAAGATAATCGTGTATTCATTAGTATCACGACCACAAATTATCCATGCACTACTGACCAAAGATAATCGTGTATTCATTAGTATCACGACCACAAATTATCCATGCACTACTACCAAAGATAATTGTGTATTCATTAGTATCCGACCACAAATTATCCATGCACTACTGCCAAAAGATAATTGTGTATTCATTAGTATCACGACCACAAATTATCCATGCACTACTACGAAGATAATTGTGTATTCATTAGTATCACGACCACAAATTATCCATACTTCTGACCAAAGATAATCGTGTATTCATTAGTATCACGACCACAAATTATCCATGCACTACTACCAAAGATAATTGTGTATCCATTAGTATCACGACCACAAATTATCCATGCACTACGGCCAAAGATAATTGTGTATTCATTAAGTATCACGACCACAATTATTATACATGCACTACTGACCAAAAGATAATTGTGTATTCATTATATCACGACCACAAATTATCCATGCACTACGGCCAAAAGATAATTGTGTATTCATTAATATCACGACCACAAATTATCCATGCACTACTACGGCCGAAGATAATTGTGTATTCATTAGTATCACGACCACAATTATCCATGCACTACGACCAAAGATAATTGTGTATTCATTAGTATCACGATTATCCATGCACTAAACCAAAGATAATCGTGTATTCATTAGTATCACGACCACAATTATCCATACTCATACCAAAGATAATCGTGTATTCATTTACGGTTATGATTATACCGAACAATCCACAGTCATAATCATACCAAGTCCATCTATGCACTACAGAGGCCGCAGATGACTTTCAACATAATATAAGCGTGAGGATAATGATATAAAGAAATCAATCAAATGAGATAAAGGATAAATATTAAACATTTATAATATAATTTATCCGGGATTCAAGAATATCCCCATGTTATCAATCACTTAATAATCTCATAATCTAATATCATTAATATTATAACAATATTTTAATCACTTCTTAAATTTATAAACAATTTATCTTAATTGTTTACGCTTTTACCATATAATGCATTTAATCATTCAAAAATGTCATACTCATAAAAATATCATCACCAATTATCAAATCCTCATCAAAAATATGCATATACTCTATATAGGATTCTCTACAGCCATAAAATCCTATTTTCAACTTTGTTACTTCACATAACATATTTAACTCATATGTTAAGTAACTAAACTATTTTCATGAAAAATACCAAATCAGCCCCAAAAATATTTCTTTTCTGGGATTTAGCATAATATAGTCCCATAATGAAAATATATTTTTTCTAAGAATTTTTAAAATTCATTTACTATTTTTAAAAATCAATTTCAATTAATTCCTTAAGAAATTAGCTACCTCAAGGTTAACTCCAAAAATTCCCAAATCTTGGCAGGACCTTACACATGTTAACGTGAGCTTCCAGTTTAAATTTCATGGTCGCCGGAGTTATAGAACTCCGGTTATAGCGTTTTAAATCGGAAAAACCTAAATATTGAAATAGTCATAACTTGCTCATTTGAAGTCGAGAATGAGCTCATTTTTGGACAGGAGGTACTTTATACCATATACCTTCATGTCCCAAAAGGCCAGAATTTTCTCATAATTTAAGTGGCCGAAACAGCCCTCTAAAATCATGGCAGTAGCTTTTTGGTTTTGCAGCTTTGCACTCCTTTGCTAAAATCAGTCCACACAAAAATCTACAACACCTTTTCCAGTAATTCCACTTGGATTAGTTAGGTAACTCATAGATCTAACTCTAGGACTTGACCACATTCAAAAATTCAAAATATAATAGGAGATATGGTCAATTGAATTTCATATTACGTTTTTCACTAAAATCGATTTTCAACTCTTTGTGATTTCTAAGAAACTTTCATGTTTTCACATACTAACCAACATAACTCATCATAAAACTTACTAATACTTCATATACCCATGATTTTTATTAGTTCTATACTTTTATTATGACTTTCATCATAATCCACGTAAATAAGATCCTTTTAGTTGAAGAAATATTTGAGGGTTTAAGAAATGGGTTTTTATCTTTGAGGTCGATACAAAATTCGATTTCACGCTCTAGGGTAGGCTAGGAAGTCTTCAAGAATCGCCAAGAAATTTATTAATGATAGAAATATCATTCAAAGCATTACTCTCGTCAAGACTTGGATAGTACGTCACATTGATACAATTGTGACTTACATCCCTTAACCTAGATAGCACCTCACAATGATACCTATAAACTTGCCATCTTCATTCACGACGTCGCCTCTGAAAGTGCGGGCGGTGCATTCCACACAAAGGAAGTCAACAACGAAAGGTTCGGGGCTCTTTACTTATGGCTTGATATAACGATGATTAACTTTAGGGTTTGGTTACTTTGAATTAAGTATAATGAGGTTGGTTAGGAATATGAAAGCTAACAACCTTACAAAAGAATAATGAGTAGTTAATCAATCGTTTTCAAAAATTACCTCAAAGGCAAGTATTTTCAAAGAGATAAGATCGGCGAAGTAGCGTGAAAGTGTTTATTTGAAACAACAAGATTAATAAGCGATTGGAGGGTAGCGAAGGTTTCTCCCAACGAAGTTTCGATAGATAAATCAAAGTCTAATTTCTAGGAGTCAAATTTAAGCGTTGAGCATGAAGCAAGAGAGATAAAAGAATGGGTAGAACCAGGTATCTAATAAGGTATAGACTTGAGCTTAAGAATTTATAATAAACTAACTTGCGTGTAACTAACTTCGTTCGGGTTACCCACTTTTGAGAAGTCACGAAAAACGCTTCTTCACGAAAACCACCGATTTTGTTTTGTCAGTATCCGCCTTTGGTGCCACTTATCCCAACTGGACTTGACTTCACTATAAGAAAAAATCGAGCTAAATGATAACCCTCTCTTCTTGAAATTTCCACTTCTATTATCTTTGCCATGATTACCATAGAAGTGGTTACCATTCTTAGCATGATAATTTCCCCACGATGGTTATCATTGTTACGATGGCCGTTGCCACCAGTATGATTATTATTATAGTGTTGTTGGTCGTTACCTTTTGTTTGAGGTGAATCAACACTCTCATGTGCTTCATTGCTTATCTCGGCATTTTCGGATGTCATTCTTAAACTTTGTCACAAAACAAGGGTTAATTAACATATCACATATTATCCCCTATACTACGTCCGACCAATTAAATACCAAATAAATTTAGGTAGGTCATACTAATGAAGAATTCCCGTCTCTCCCTCCTAGTTCTTATCTCACATCTCACCGGGGATCATATCCTAAGCTACGATACTGTTGTGGCGCCCCCAAAATTAGGTATCGTCACCCATCTTGGGTCGCCACTTATGGTACATAAATTCAAATACAACTTACTAACCTAAGCGTGTCGTGTACAATACGACATAAGCGTGAGTTTGAATACAAATATTGTCTACTAGATATTATACAAACTCAAAAGGAGTCCTCATTACAACTATTATCACACTATTTCACGAGAATAGTGAGGACTACTAATGCTATCCTCTGGACCATTACTTCAGTTCCCAGGCTCGTCCCGGCTATGTTCTCATTTCACGAAGAGAAACGGTGAAAGAAAAGGGTGAGCTCAACTAGCCCGAGAAGAAATATTATGACTAAGATAATGCGAGAATAAATTATCATTAGCCTTGACAGTGTTAAAGCGATAAAATACAATGAACAACCGGTTTAAGCTGCGGCGGAATAAGCAATCCATTAAAAGAGTCAGTAGAGAATAAAGTCTACTATCTTTTAGGTTTTAAAAGTTTTCATCAATTTTTATATTTGAGACTCGACAATAAATAAACCACCACATCTAATCATCCCTGTACCACGGTGAGGATTTTCATCAAATTATCAATGGTCATGACTATCTTAGAATCACCTGGTCATAATCATACCAAAAACTATCCATCAACGCATTACGAGCCATCGAGGACTTTTGTCACATCATTTATATCAAGTCGTGATTATAGAATGATCCCACAGGTTATAATCATACTAAGTTCATCTATACTTGCGTAAGCGAAGATAACATAATATAACATGAGGATGATGACAATGACATAGTAATTCAATAAAACAAGTTCAAGAATTATTTAATCCATGAATTATTAACGTCCAAATTGTCAACACAATCTTGTTTCAGTAGAGTAAAATTCAAGAATGATCGGAAGAATATTTCCATGAAAAGATCTTTGGATGAAGCCGCAAATATCGAGGATATTCTACTAATTTCATGGAGTATAGAAGTGAAGTTTTAACCATTTGGGTATAATAAAGAATGGAATAACAAAAGAAATCACCATGCATGCGGTACTTGGCAGACGGAGTTATTCAACATAATAATAATAACGGAACGGTCGGGTGAAATTCACGCAAGCGGGATGTTCAACAGAATAATAAAGATGGAACCGGATCCGGTAAAAAACGAGATAGGATATTCAGCGAGAATGATAAAAAGGCGGAACCGGTCGGGTGTAAAACATGAGCGGGATGTTCCAATGAGAATAATAAAAAAGCGGAACGGTTAGGTGTAAAACAGCGAGCACGAGATGTTCCAACAGAATAATAGAAGAATGTCACCAAGTATAGGGTAAGCAAGCGTATCTGAGGTTATTCAAGCGAGAATAATAAGCAATGGAATAACATAAGGATTTCACCAAGTATAGGGTATGCAGCGTATCACGAGGTTATGTATAGGGTATGCCACTTTTTACGAGTTATTCAGCGAGAATGATAATGAATGGAATAATGAAGTTCTCTTCGAAGAAGAAAGAATAACACCACTTCAAGTAAAAAATGAATATAGAAGTAGTGAAGTAGCGAGAATACTCTTCTTGCTTCTATAATTTTCTCTCTATAACTTCTCTATAATTTCTCTCTACAGAGTTTGATGAATTTCGTAAGAAAATAATGAAGGAATGAGCTTTATTTATAGGAAAATGGAATGCATAGTAACTAATCCATGAGCGGTCCAGATTGATTTACTTTAATCGGCGGTCCATATTTAAAGAAAAATCTTTTAAATAAAATATAATATATTCTATTTATATAAAACATTTTCTATGCAAATGCAAAACACTATGCAACATTTATATGCAAAAACACTATCTGTATTATGCGTAATAAAATATAATATATTTATTTATAGAATAACTTTAATAAAGTATTCTATTTTATATAAAAGATGTTTACGTTTTATTACGTTAATAATCTGAATAAAACAAAAGCGTCATTATCATTATAATAATTCATATTATTAATCGTGATAATGGAATCAAGTGGTGACTTCTCACATAAGCATCGATAATCAATACTGGTGTGTGCTTCTTATGCGACCACGCGTATTCTTGTACTTTTACTCTGAGAGTAGTTCAACGGTAACTACGGTAAAACTTCCGTAGTTATTTCAATAAAATATTTTTGTCGTTTTCTCAATCAGAGACAATGAATTACATTATTGGGGTCCACTGATGATTGGTAGTTGTTATGCGAATATTCCTGCTAAGCAAGAATATTCCCAGAACCAATCGAATATAATATAACCACTTGCATACTTTTGCAAAATTTATAAATACTACCCACAACTATAATATTATCTCAAATTCACACCATAATATTAAAAATTATTTCGACCAAATTTAAATCTTTATTGATAAAATCTGGGGTCTCACAACTAACATTGGGTTGAATGAAGTCTGTAGACGATCAATGCTGGGTTGAATGAAGTCTGTTGGCGATCTACAGTCAATTTTGTCCCAATTCCTCATACTAGGGTTCCAAATTGCAAAAATCGCAGCATCAATAATTTTTTCCCATTTCTTTTTCATAGTTTTCACAGCCAAGTTGTCGATTCAATGGTCAATTTTGCCCCGATTCCTCAAATTAGGGTTCCAAATCGCAGATCGCAGCACCCAACAGTTAGCTCTCACACACAATCGACTTTTCCTTGTCTGATTTGGTCGAACTAGGGCTCCAAATCGCACAAATCACTACACCCAGGAGTGAAGAAACAACTTAAACATTACATCCGCTAGTTACTGTAGCAGACAATCTTATTTTTTTTGTTGCAACGACATTGGTGGGGGCATAATCGATTTTTGAAAATTTTAAACCAATCCACTAGTTATTCTAGCCTATGGCCAGATAGTCTTTTTAATCATATCCCCACCGTTGATATTTGTTATAAAAATATATATATATATATATATATATATATATATATATATATATATATATATATATATATATATAGAGGATAATCCATAACTAACGTACGTAGTAAAAAAGTGTGTATCCTTACAACAAATCCACGAGATCATATCGTTCATCCAGATATCTAAAGACTTATATTGCTTCCCATCGGTTTAACAGATGCGGACAAGACAAATGTCCTAAAATTGGAAAACGGCGTGGTTTTTAAATAAGGGTCGTTTGCGGTTAGGGGTGAGCATTCGGTTATAATTAACAAGAATTGTCTGACCGGTTATAACCGAAAACCGAAATATCGACAAAACAACTATCAGAAATGCTAACCAAATTTTAGAACTAGCAATAATCAAGAATCTAAGAATTACCGAATGCACAATTCGGTGGTCGGATAATAACCGAATAGACATTTGATATTAATAATTAATAATTAATAATTAATTTTCCTATAATTAATAATTAATAATTATTTTTTAAAAATATTACAATTAATAATTAATAATTAATAATTATTTTTTAATTAATATTACAATTGGTTATTCGGATACCCGAATAATCATTTTTTGAAAACCTAACCAAAACAAGAATATTGAATAATAATTCGGATATAACAAAATTCAAAAACCGAAAACCAAAATAATTGGTTAAAATGGATTCAGTTCGGTTTGATGATTCGGTTTTAACCGAATTGTGCTCACTCCTATTTGCAGTACTAAATTACGGACGCTAAGTATGGCTGATCAATTGGAAAACTAGGTCATATTAGTCAAATTTAAATTTTTATTTAGTTTTCTAAACTCCGCAGTACTAAACTAATGAGTTCCTGAACATATTCGATATGTGAAAACAGGTAATATAATGTAGCTAGCTAGCTAGAGAGACCAACACTTTCCTTAAAGAATATTTCAGTTGTTATTTGCTTTAAATTTTAAATTGACAGATTTCAGGAGCATTAATGCATGTTCGTTAAGTCGTAAACTGTTGCAGGAGATACATAATCACATGACTATGGAGGTGTTAGTAAAACCCTGTTACAGGAAGGTGTGATTAGAGAACGTGCAAGATATGACATTCACAAATGTAAATGGTGTAAAATCAAAAACAACATCTAGCTGTTGATAAAGCTAATAACATTGATCATCGACAATGAGTATACGTACAGTGGTAATATATATATATATATATATATATATATATATATATATATATATATATACACACACACATCTGAATTCGCTCTCCAAAGAAATCATAAAAGGAGCGAACTAAAACGAATCGATTATAAGATAACCTAGAAAGCACACATGATAATTTGGCTTTCATGGTGGATTTAAATTTGATATTTTTTTCATGCATATGAGATGTTCATGATTTTGGGTCGGTGTGCTACTGAATAGCCATCTAGTCATGCCTATATGCATGTGGACAGTCCATTTTACAAAGGAGACTGGCGAAATTTTTTCACGAGTCTGAGTATTTAATGAAAATGCAATTTTAACTCTACTGTATATGTATGTTGACACAATGCATGTATTAGGACTTAGATTATGCATGAAGCAATGATTTGAATTTAATGAGCTTCAAGTTTAGAATTTTACCCCACCCCTTTTGAGGTGATTTGGAGAATTTGTCTAGATTATGGATCCAGACCAGCTGAGTAGCTCTCGTAGGGCCTTTGTAGGTGTGAGTAGGGAGACCTTCTGATGTTCCCCAGCCTCGTCCAGCCCGACAACCTCGCCGGTTGATTAAGTTAATTATTCGTCATATCCGGGTTGAGAGGCCAGATGTCGTGGACGAGGAGGAGGATGTTCCTATTGTGGATCATGCTCCTTCTTCTTCCATTCCCCGTCAGAAGCTTCCAGCTATTAGCGTGACGATTCCAGATCTTCTGAATGATTTGAGTCATCATCCCTCGATCTATCTTCATACGGACGAGGTAATAGACGTTCCATCTTTCCTTTCCCACTTTTGAGGAAAGGGTTTTGATCTTTGATTTACAATTTGATGCAGGTTCCCCGCTTTACTCAGCCCAGGTGGATCAACTGGTTTAGCATTCACTCTTTGTACCATACCCTCCATTCAGAGTACCAGGAGATCGTCCATTCATGGGGCTTTCAGGCTTTCTTTTCCATCCCCCGTCGCTACCAGGAGATCGATGGATTTTCCAGGGTTGGGGCCTAGTTCCGCCCATGCGAGTACATGTCCAAAAACGACAGGTGACCTTGTAGAAATATCAATTTTTCATAAAATATCAACAAAAAAAATTAATATAAAACTCACAAACTACAGTTGAGGATATGTTTTACTTGAATGCCTAAATCTCTCGAAGGTACAGTTGAGGATTGTTCCCGAATCAATTGACCGTTTCCCAACAACGATTTTAAGAATCGAAGCCACCCTTTAGGGTGTGGGGTCAATTGACCCCACTGAGAAAAAAATATTTTATAATATATGATAAATTTAGAAAAAAATTTAAGGGTAATGAATAAATTGATCCCACTGAAATTTTATAAATTTTTTAATATTCGGGATCAAATTAAATTTTTTATAACTTTCTCAATTGCATATTACTTCTACTCTTTGATGTATGCATCTTCCTTTAATATTTTAAAATAAATAATAATCTAATTTATATTATTTTTACAACATAAAAAATTTAAATATTTATTAACAAAATTATGATTAGAAAGACGTATTAGGGGTTAATAAGAGGTGTGTGTGTGTGTGTATATATATATATATTAACAATAATATATAACAATAATAATAATATATGACAAAATAATATATAACAATAATATATATATGTTAACAATAATATATAACAGTAACAAATTTGTGATTAGAAAGGCGTATTAGGGGTCAATAATGTCGTTATTACTTGTTATATTAACAATTTTGTAACCAAATATATGTTTTACATATGCAATCGGCCAAAAAATACAAAATTATTTAAAAAAATTGGCTCGACGACGCTGTCCCCGAATTCCCGTCAAATTATTTATAACATCACAATATTTTGACCCCACTGAATAAAAATCATGGCTTCGCCACTGTGCACAACTTATTTCCACTTGCAATTATAGGTTTAAGACTTCTAACTGAAGATATTGTCCAAATTCCATATAAGTGACCATTATGGAGAATTTAGAGTCAATATAATATATGTTGGGGAACACTATTTCTACATGTGTTTTTTATATTTACACATAGTTCCTTCTCATATGAAGGTAAAATCCACTGTATGTTCATGTGAGAGAAAATCATGTGAAAATATCAAAAATATATGCGTAAATATTAGTTCCTTATAACTTTTTTATCTCTCTTCCTATATTTACCTACCACTATTCAATTTTATAAGTGATGAAGATTTTTATTTTAATGAAAAAAAGTAAAAGAAAATTATATTTTCACATGATTTCTCTCACGTGAATAATACTTAATGAGTGGGTACCACATTCACATCATATGAAAAAATATTATTTTTTTATGTGAAAATATCAATTCACAAACTGAAATCAACATACATTTGGAAAGTAATTAATTATATGAATACAAACATTCAACTTCAAATTACTTTTTTATATATTAAAAACGTCATCAGATATTTCCAAATAATAAAGACAAAAAAATATCATAGATTAATATTACTTATCTTTGATTTTACAATGGCCCTATGAACCAATTGGCTATTTATATATGTTTACGTGAAATTGGGTATGTGGTGTTTCGATCCTAGTTGTGACGCCCCCAAAATAGGTATACATGACTCTGAGTCGCCAAATACATGGTACAGAATACAAATACAATCTTTAATATACAACAAGAGAGCTGTGAGTTTTAATACAAATATTGTCTTCTAGACAATATCCACTCTCAGAATAAGTCCTCATTACATTTATTGTCACACTATTTAACAGAATAGTGAGGACTACTAATACTATCATCTGGACCATCACTCCGTTCCCCGACTAGTCTCTGCTATGTTCTCATTTCCTGAAGAGAACAGTGAAAGAAAGGGTGAGCTCAACTAGTCCAGTAAGAAATATTATGACTAAGATAATGCAGAATAAATTATCATTAGCCTTCAACAATGTTAAACTGATAAAATACAATAGACATCAAGTTTAACTGCAACGGAACAAGCAATCCATTAAAAGAGTCAAGTAGAGAATAGAAACTACTATCTTTTATGATTGAAAAGGTTTTTCATCACTTTTATCACTGAGACTCAGATCAATAAATAATCCACATCATCAAATCATCCCTGCACTACATGCCAAGGATATTCTTTAGTATCACGACCACGAATTATCCATGCACTACGGGCCAAAGATAATCGTGTTTTCATCAACGGTCCTGATCATGCCATAAAATAATTCATCTTTGCTCTCTTGGCCGAAGAGAATCCATAGCCATAATCATACCAAAAAGCGTCCATCAATGCACTACGGCCAATGAGGACTTTTTCCACATCATTTGTAACATTACGGGCCATGATTATACCGAATAATCCTCGGTCATAATCATACCAAGTCCATCTATGCACCACTGTGCCACACAGATGACTTTCAACATAATATAAACATGAGGATGATGACAATGATATAAGAATTCAATAAAACAAGTTCACGAATTAATTTGTCCAAGAACCAATAACGTCCAAATTGTCAACATGATACTTCTATTTAGAGTAAAATTCAAGAATGCTCAGAAGAATATTTCTATGAAAAGATACTGGATGAAGCGCAAATATCAAGGATATTCCACTAATTTCATGGAGTATTGAAGTCAAAACTTTAACCAACTGAGTATAATAAAGAATGGAATAACAAAAGAAATCACCATGCATGCGGTGCCCTTGATGTAAAGCAAAAGTTATTCCAACAGAATAATAATAATGGAACGGTCAGGTGTAAAACACACGCATATGATATTCCAATGAATAATAAAGATGGAACCAGTCCGGTGTAAAACACATGTACATGATATTCCAAATGTAATAATAAAAAGCGGAACCGGATCTAGTGTAAAACACATGCATGTGATATTCAAATGTAATAATAAAGACGGAATAATATAAGGATTTCACCAAGTATAGGGAAGTCGCGTATCTGAGTTATTCCAATGTAATAAATAAGAATGGAATAACACAAGGATTTCACCAAGTATGTGGTATGCCGCGATATACAAGTTATGTATAGGGTATCTACAGGTATCTGAGTTATTCCAATAGAATAATAAAGAATGGAATAATGAAGTTATCTCCATGAATAAGAAAGAATAACACCCTTACGGTACAACAAATAATATCCCTTACTAGTAAAAGACTTTGGATATCGAAGTAGTGAAGTAGCGAGTAATACTCTTCTTCTTTTCTCTATAATTTTCTCTCTAGAGTTTGGGTGAATTCGTAAGAAATAATGAAGGAATGAGCTTTCTATTTATAGAAAAAGCGAGAGTAGCTTTTTGTCTTAACGAATGGTCAAAATGACTCTTGGTAATATTGAAGAGACAACTACTATTTGCGAAGGGGTAATTAACCCTTGGAACAATCAAGAGGCAAATAACTCTTGGTAATATTGAAGAGACAACTACTATTTGCGAAGGGCAATTAACCCTTGGAACAATCAAGAGGCAAATAACTCTTGGTAATATCAAGAGACAACTACTATTCATGAAAGGGCAATTAACCCTTGGAACACAGAAGAGACAAGTAACTCTTGGAAAACCGAAAGGCAAAGTTACTATTAAAACTTTAAATCAACGATCCATATTGATTTACTATTATAATTTCAATCAACTGATTCGAAAAATTAACACATCTCCTCATGGAATAATATTGTACCCAAATACCCGAATGCACAATACTAGAGTGAATAGTAATCAGGTGAATAGTAACTCATGAATAGTAATTCGTGAATAGTAACTCGTGAATAGTAACTCGTGAATAAGAATAGAATAAGAAATATGAATAAGTAACTCGTGAATCAGAAGACACAAAAAAGTGCCCCTAATACTCGATTGAACAATATAACTTCCAGACATCAATTACTATCGAATAAACGTTTAACACAAATAATTTCAACACAATGGAACTATCAAATTCATCTTTAATCAACACGAACTTATCCATCATTAATATCATAACTCACAATATTTAACAACTAGGTTGTTGTTCCGGAAAGAGGGGCTTTCCAATAAGGATTTCTCCTATGGCGCGCGCAATTAGGTGACCAAACCTCTCCTCGATGTAACTTCTAGACATTGTAAATATTGCAATTTAATAATATGAATAACTTTGTCGTCTCAATTATTGATTTAATAACATATCATATAATGCAGATGATACTGTGATAATAAATGAATCAATAATATGAGAGATATGATGCAGCAAATACTGTAGCAATAATTGAGTAAAACTGAGTGACTTATCACGTAAGCATCAATAATCAATACCGTGTGCTACTATGCAACCATGCGTATTACTGTACTTTTACTACCGGGTAGTTCAACAGTTTTAACGGCAAAACCTCCGCCGTTATTTTCATAAAATATTTTTGTCGTTTTTTAACTACGACAGTGCTTCCATTGTTGGGTCCACCAATGATTGTGTCGTCGTACGAATATTCCCCGACAAAAAGAATATTTCCCGACCAATCGAATATTTATAACAACTTGCATACTTTGCAAAATTTTTAAATACTACCCACAACTATAACATTATATCAAATCCACACCATAATATTTAAAAAAATATTTCTAAAAAAATAAATATTTATTCATAAAATCTGGGGTCTCACAATCTCCCCTCCTTATGAAATTTCACCCTCGAAATTTACATACGTACCTGGTATGCTGAAGAGGTGAGGGTACCTCATCAGATTCTAACTCTTGAGGTATAACCTTTGAGTGTTGAATACGCTCCTTCTTATCCAAGATTTTAACAGGTACATTTTCATACGTTAAATCATCCGCTATCTCGTCCGGTTCTAAATCAATAATGTGGTTCGGGTCGTCCACATATTTACACAATATCGATACGTTAAAAATGTTATGAACACGCGACTTATTTGGCGGTAAAACGAGTCTATAGGCCACAGTTCCTACTTGATCGAGGATTTCAAATGGGCCAATTAAATTGAAGGTTGAGATTTCCTCTCTTTATCGATTCTTGCTTCTAAAATAACGCCCTCTTGAACCTTCTTCTTCACATTCATCAGCTCTGAGTATGTAGCTTGCATGGCTTTAACTTTATCGATTAAAATCGGTTCTACTCGTATATTCGTTATCTTCACATGGGTCCCTAGAGTCTTTAATTCCATCTTTATCATTTCTAAGTTATACGAAATGAGTCTTTATGTTAACAACATCGCACTCGTGATACGCGATATACGATCTTTACTCTTTCAACGGCTACTACCACGTTCGCTCTTCCACGATGGTATTGAATGGTTCGATCGTAATCTTCAACAGCTCGAGCCAACGTCTTTGGTGCATGTTACATTCATTTTAGTTGAAGAAATATTTGAGGGTTTAAGAAATGGGTTTTGTACTGGGGTCAATACAAAATTCGATTTCACGCTCTAAGGGTAGGCTAGGAAGTCTTCAAGAATAACAGGAAATTTATTAACGGTACCAACTGTGACTTCTATCCCTTAACCTGGATAGCACCTCCCAATGATACCTATCAACTTGCCATCTTTATTCACGATGTCACCTACAGAAAGTTTGGCTTCGGTGCATTCCACACAAGGAAGTCAACAACGAAAGGATTGGGGCTCTTTACTTATGGCTTGATATGACAGTGATTGACTTTAGTGGTTTGGTAGCTTGAATTCGCATAATAGGTTGGTTATGAATATAAAAGCTAACAACCTTACGAAAAGCATGATGAGTAGTTAACCAATCGATTCCTAAGATCACATCAAAGGAAAATATTTTCAAAGAAATAAGATCGACAGGTAACGTGAAAATGTCGATTTGAATCAACAAGATTTATAAACAGTGGAGGTAACGAAGGCTCCTACTAACGAAGTTTCAACCAATAAGTCAAAGTCTAACTTCTCCGGAGTCAAATTTAAACGTTGAACGCAAACAAGAGAGATAAAATAATGGGTAGAACCGGTATCGAATAAGGTATAGACTTCACAAGAAATTATAATTAACTAACCCGTGCTAACTTCGTTCGGTTTACTCGCTTTTTTGAGAAGTCACGAAAAACGCTCTTCCTGAAACTACCGACTTTGTGTTGTCCGTATCCGCCTTTGGTGCCACCGTCCCAGCTGGACTTGACTTTGGTGCACGACAAAATCGGGCTAAATGACATTCTCTTCTTGAAAATTTCTACTTCTATTATCTTGGCCATGATTACCACCGAAGTGGTTACCATTCTTGGCATGATAATTTCCCCCGCGATGGTCATCATTGTTTCGATGATCGTTGCCACTTTGTGACGATTATTATCGTGTTGTTGGTCGTTACCTTTTGGTCGTGCTAACTCATTATCGCGCTCCAATAATTGAGCCCTATTCACAACATCTGAATATAAACAAAGTTTATGAGAAATGAGGTATTAACATATATCGGGTTTCAAACCTCTTAGAAACATTCGCATCATTCGCTCTTCATTATCGACTAAATGGGATGCAAACCGGGATAACTCCGCAAACTTAGCCTCGTACTGCGATACGATCATATTATTTTTCTCTATTGCTTATCTCAACATTTTCAGATGTCATTTTCAAACACTGTCACAAAACAAGGGTTAATTAACATATCACATATTATCCCTATACTTTGACCGACCAATTAAATACCAAATAAACTTAGGTAGGTCATACTAGCGAAGGAATTCTACGTCTCTCCCCTCCTAGTTCTTGTCTCACGTCTTAGCCAGGGATCATATCCATAAACTTTGATACCAACTATGACGCCCCCAAAATAGGTATACATCACCTACTCTGAGTCGCCAAATACATAAGTATGTAATACAAATACAATCTTTAATATACAACAAGAGAGTCGTGAGTTTTAATACAAAAATCGTCTTCTAAACAATATCCACTCTCGTAATAAGTCCTCATTACATTTATTGTCACACTATTTAATGTAATAGTGAGGACTACTAATACTATCATCGGACCATCACTCCATTCCCCGACTAGTCCCTCGCCACGTTCTCATTTCCTGAAGAGAACAGTGAAAGAAAGGGTGAGCTCAACTAGCCCAAAAAGAAATATTATGACTAAGATAATGCAGGATAAATTTTCATTAGCCTTCAACAATGTTAAACTGATAAAATACAATAGACATCAAGTTTAACTGCAGCGGAACAAGCAATCCATTAAAAGAGTCAAGTAGAGAATAGAATCTACTATCTTTTATGATTGAAAAGGTTTTTCATCACTTTTATCGCTGAGACTCAGATCAATAAATAATCCACATCATCAAATCATTCCCCGCACTAGGTGCCAAGGATATTCTTTAAGTATCACGACCACAAATTATCCATGCACTACGGGCCAAAGATAATCAGATTTTCATCAACTCGGTCCGATCATGCCATAAAATAATTCATCTTTGCTCCTTGGTCAAGAGATTCCATAGCCATAATCATACCAAAAATCGCCCATCAATGCACCACGCCAATGAAGACTTTTTCCACATCATTTGTAACATTACTACCATGATTATACCGAATAATCCTCGGTCATAATCATACCAAGTCCATCTATGCACTACTGAGCCACGTAGATGACTTTCAACATAATATAAACATGAGGATGATGACAATGATATAAGAATTCAATAAAACAAGTTCACGAATTAATTTGTCCAAGAACCAATAACGTCCAAATTGTCAACATGATACTTCTGTTTAGAGTAAAATTCAAGAATGCTCAGAATAATATTTCTATGAAAAGATATTGGATGAAGCGCAAATATCAAGGATATTCCACTAATTTCATGAAGTATTGAAGTCAAAACTTTAACCAACTGAGTATAATAAAGAATGGAATAACAAAAGAAATCACCATGCATGCGGTATTTCGTAGATGTACGTGTTTTTCCAATGAATAATAATAATAATGGAACCAGTCAGGTGTAAAACACACGTATACATGATATTCCAACGAGTAATAATAAAGAGCGGAACCAGTCCGTGTAAAACATACGCATGTGATATTCCAATGTAATAATAAAGACGGAACCAGATCGGTGTAAAAACACATGCATGTGATATTCCAAATGTAATAATAAAGATGGAATAATATAAGGATTTCACCAAGTATAGGGGAGTTCGCAGATACAAAAGTTATTCCAATGAATAAATAAGAATGGAATAACACAAGGATTTCACCAAGTACATGGTATCACAGCGTGATACAAAGTTATGTATAGGGTATGTCAGCGTGATACCAAGTTATTCCAATAGAATAATAAAGAATGGAATAATGAAGTTCTCTTCGTGAATAAGAAAGAATAACACCCTTTACGGGTACAACAAATAATATCCCTTACAGTAAAAAGACATTGGATATCAAGTAGTGAAGTAATGTAATACTCTTCTTCTTTTCTCTATAATTTCTCTATCTAGAGTTTCAAATTGAATTCTGTAAGAAATAATGAAGGAATTAGCTTATTTATAGAAAAACCGAGAGTAGCTTTTGGTCTTAACGAAGGGTCAAAATGACTCTTCGTAATATGAAGAGACAACTACTATTTGCGAAGGGGTAATTAACCTTGAAACAATCAAGAGGCAAATAACTCTTGGTAATATTGAAGAGACAACTACTATTTCGATGAAGGGCAATTAACCCCTGGAACATCAAGAGGCAAATAACTCTTCGTAATATCAAGAGACAACTACTATTTGCGAAAGGGCAATTAACCCTTGGAACACAGAAAAGACAAGTAACTCTTGGAAAACTGAAAGGGCAAGTTACTATTAAAACTTTAAATCAACGATCCATATTGATTTACTATTATAATTTCAATCAACTATTCAAAAATTAAGACATCTCCTCATGGAATAATATTGTACCCAAATACCCGAATGCACAATACTAGAGTGAATAGTAATCAGGTGAATAGTAACTCATGAATAGTAATTCGTGAATAGTAACTCGTGAATAGTAACTCGTGAATAGTAACTCATGAATAGTAATTCGTGAATAGTAACTCCGACACAAAAAAGTGCCCCTAATACTTGATTGAACAATATAACTTCTAGACATCAATTACTATCGAAATAAACGTTTAACACAAATAATTTCAACACAATGGAACTATCAAATTCATCTTTAATCAACACGAACTTATCCATCATTAATATCATAACTCACAATATTTAACAACCGGGTTGTTCCTGTGAAAGAGGGGCTTTCAATAAGGATTTCTCCCTCATCTGGCCAAGCAATTAGGTGATCAAATTTCTCCTTGACAGAACTTCTAGACATTGTAAATATTGCAATTTAATAATATGAATAACTTTGTCGTCTCAATTATTAATTTAATAACATATCATATAATGCAGATGATACTGTGATAATAAATGAATCAATAATATGAGAGATATGATGCAGCAATTACTGTAGCAATAATTGAGTAAAACTGAGTGACTTATCACGTAAGCATCAATAATCAATACCGTGACGCCCCCAAAATAGGTATACATCACCCATTCTGAGTTGTCATTACATGGTACAGAAAAAACTACAACTTTATTATTACAACAGTAAAACTGTGAGTTTGAATACAAATATTATCTTCTAGACAATATCCATACTCAAATAAATCCTCATCACATTTATTGATACATTATTTTACAAAAATGGTGAGGACTACTAAACAACTTTCTCTAAAACCTTCATTCCATACCCAGAGCTCGCACTCGCATTTATATTCTCGCCTCCCCGAGAAAAATGGAACAAAAAGGAAAAAGGGTGAGCTCAACTAGCCAAGAAAGAATATTATGACTAAGATAATATACAACAAATTACCGTTAGTCTTCAACAGGGAAAAATCTAATAGAATACAATAGACAACAAATTTTAAATCAATATTCATAATGAAATAATAATTCATTAGAAGAGTTAAGTAGAGAATGCAAACTACTATCTTCTATGTATGAATTTAAAAGTTCATCGCTCATCTTTTATCCCTCGTAACATCAATCAATATACATCTCGAATCAAATATTCATCTTTGCACTATGTGCCAAAGATATTCATCGATTGGTCATGTTCATCTAAACACTGTTCATCTTTGCACTACTACCAAAGATATTCTTTGAAATCATTCATCTTGCAGACTACAAGCCAAAGATATTCAATAATATCACCATTTAAGACTGAGGATGATGAAAAATATTTTTAAAGAAACGAATCCAGTGAAACAAAATGACAAGGATTAAGGATTAAGGATTCGTACTTTGTTTTATCCCTGTTCAAAAATAATACCTCAAAAATAATCATAGTGGTGTAAAATTCAAGAATGATCAAAACATGGATACAATCAAAGCTAGTATCCAGAATAGATATTTTGGACAAAAAGAAGAAATTTTATTTTTCTATTGAATAGTGTCAGATATCGTGAATAGTGCCGACACGTGAATAAGTAACTCAGACACCAAAAGATAGAAATTCCACAAAAAACATCTTCACGCTTCATTTAATAAGATGAATAGTAACTCGTGAATAAGAACTCGTGAATAGTAACTCGTGAATAAGAACTCATGAATAAGTAACCCGATATGAAAAAGTTCAATTTTGATAAAAAGTTTCAACCAATATTTCAAAGATAATGATATTGAAGAAATAATATCATTTGAGAAGAAAATAACATCCCTTACCTCGAAAGATCAAGTCTTTAAATAAAAACAGGATATAGGCTATGACTTGGACTCAGACCGCATAAAGAATACTCAAAGTATACTCAAAATACTCACAAGAATACGCCGATAATATAGAGAGAGAAAACTTCAGATTTTTACGGTGTGATTTTCAATTCTAACTTAAGACCCTATTTATAGGAAATTGCTAGAACACCAAGCAGTAAAAATTTAATAAAATATTAATATATATATTATAATTTCCTACGCACACTTTCTAAGATTCAAATTATCAGCCAAACAAATGGTCCCCCTCACCAAAATCAATAAAAACGTTTTTCTTAATAAAATTAATAAAACTTCCAAAAATCAATTATTCAGAATTTGAACATCAATAATTCATAATAAATAACCCTTTTATCAGAAAAATTCAAATCTCATGAGTTTTTATAGGAAATTCAATTTCTACAACTTTGCGAAGAGAAAGATTTTCCAAATTCCAAACAAAAATTGACCGAAATCCACAAACCAAGCGATTTTACGTGTTATAATCAAATTTCGAGCCAATAAATGGGGTCCACCGACATGTTTAACATGTTTTAAACATTTATTGCAACAAAAATACTCTTCTTCCTCAGATACTCATATATCCCACATTCGTTGTAAAAATATCACCATTATTATATTATTAAAATATAATAATACATTATCTTATCGAAAAAGATAAAATTTTAATTTTCAACAATTGTCACATTAAAATTTTTCTCCATCTATATCCACATAAAATCAATATTTTCCTCATCATATGAATCAATAATTAATTATTCACAAATAATATTACGTAATCACAATATTGACAACCGTGCGCCTCAGAGAAGGGGCTTTCCAATAAGAATTTCTTCATCTTGGCGCAATTAGGTGACCAAACCTCTCCTTAGATGTAACTTTCTAGACATTGCCAATAATGTTATCTAATAATATTATTCAGATAATATGAATTATTGCTTCGATAATGAAAAAATATTGTGTAATGACAATTATCAAATAACAAAGAATATAAAATATCAACGCAAAGAATTATTAACTCAATAAAATATCTTGAACAATAATTATCGTAACCATTATTGAAAGTAGTGCCTTCTTCACGTAAGAATCAATAATTGGTGCAATATCGTGTGCTTCGTGTTTTAACCACCGAGTATTTTAACAAGATAATCAGAATAACTACGCCAAGTTATTTTTAACCAACTTATATTTGTCGTTTTCTTCATCCAATAGCTTTCGTTATGGGGCCCACATTATTGGGTTGGTACCGTCGCATTTAATATTCCCCGATAGTAATGTAATATTCTCCGAAACAACAATGAATATTTTATAACCACTTGCTTATTTTGAAATATTTATGTATTTTACCCCTAACTATCCACATTAATCAAATCAACCCTTACTATTTCAAAATAATAAATAGAGAAAATTAAATTTCATTAAGAATAAGTTGGGGTCTTACAAATACCGTGTGCTACTATGCAACCATGCGTATTACAGTACTTTTACTACCGGGTAGTTCAACAGTTTTAACGGTAAAACCTCTGCCGTTATTTTCATAAAATATTTTTGTCATTTTCTAACTACGACAGTGCTTCTATTGTGGGGTCCAACAATGATTGTGTCGTCGTACGAATATTCCCCGACAAAAAGAATATTTTCCGACCAATCGAATATTTATAACAACTTGCATACTTTGCAAATTTTTCAAATACTACCCACAACTATAACATTATATCAAATCCACACCATAATATTTCAAAAAATATTTCAAAAAAATTAAATATTTATTTATAAAATCTGGGGTCTCACACTAGTAATGTGTGGAACATAAATATCTTACGAATTAAAGATAATTTTATATGTTTTGGGCATTCGAATTGTATTTAGATGAAGAGAAAATTTGTGTTTTCGAATTATATTTTGAAGAGTACATTTGGAAGAATGAAACTTAAAAGAAACTGGTGGGAGCACTCACAAGCGTGGAACATATATGGTTTAAATCGATGCAAAATGAATAAACAGTTTGACGCGGTAGCTGACAAATCTTCTACATGTACATTGATAATTGCGTGGACCGATGACTTATCCGCGTTGATCGTTACAAATTGCAGCGTTACGTCTTAACTAAAGTTTATGAATAATTATGCAGTTTAAATAAAAATAAAAATAAAACTTTCTGTAGCTTATTTGAATTCCGAGGACGGAATTCTTTTTAAGGAAGAAATAATGTAATAATCCATATTTTTGTTAATAATAAAATATTAATTGATTTTGTCTTATAAAATTATATTTGAATTGGAAAAGATAAGTTACTATTTTTTTTCTTTCTTCCTTGTTTCGTTTGAAGAGTTAAATTCTTTTAGTAGATAATTAAATAATTGATTAAATTAAAATTAAGGAGTTCATTATGGTTTTGATAACTCCTATATTGATTCTTAGGACTGAGCAAAAAACGGATATAACCGAATAATTGAATCGAACTGAATTTTTTTAATCGAAATTTCTTGATAATTTGATAATTTTTTGTAATTTGATTATATCCGAATTTTTATTTAGATCCGGTTATTAAAATCATTTTATTCGGTTACCCGAATAACCAAAATATTCATTAAAAAAAATTAATATTTGTATGATGGGCCTGATAAGTCAAAATGTCAAATAAGAATAAACAGAAGCAGATCTCCATCTCAGTTCCTCTCTACTCCAACACGGCAACACCTTCGCCCCTTCCTTCTCGATCTTCCTCGGTTCCTCCTGCTTTCTTCTCCACTAATCACAAGCATCGATCGAAGAGATCACTCAAAAGTCAGATCGACTTCTATCAACAGATCACTTAGATCGGCCTCTCAACTCTCATCTATAAAACTGATCATATATCAACAGATCACTTAGATCGGCCTCTCATCCGCTTTTCATTCAAGCGGTAGATTATTATATATATATATATATATATATATATATATATATATATATATATATATATATATTCACATTTGTTACTAAGATGTATGAAACCATGAATTAAGGGGGGTGTATTCAATTAAAATTTTAAAGACTTTTTTTAAGTGACATACTTTTGTAGAATTTGTGGAATTTTAATGACTTTCAAAGACTTTAAAGACTTTTAAAATGACTTTTATAGACTTTATGAAATAAGTAACAGACTTTTATAAACTTTTTATCAAGATTGTGATAGACTTTTGTATACTTCTAATATATCTTGCAACTTATATTAATTGTTAATTAGCCCATGTGTACAACATCTCCCTCTTTTTATTATTGTGACATGAGATTTTATATATGTTGAAAGCGTTCATATTATTCTACTCATTTAATAATACATTTGGATACTCGGATACCAATAAAACTTTAGAAATTACAGACGCAATACAAAAATTAAACTCACTTTTCATTGAACTATATATACTTTAATCATATGCGTATGCTTATTTGGAATTATTGTTTTTCATTCCAGTCTACAAAAATTGTCATCAATACTTATTTGCGCAAGTAGCAATTAAAAAATTAATATAAATATTTGTAATATATATCGATTTCTATTCAAATATTTGAATATTACCTCGCCTTAGTATCAAAATTTGCAAATAAAAATAATATATACTTGTTTCATGTATATTTTAAAATAGCAAGTTATTTTCAAATAAAAAATATTTTTTATTTATATTCTTTTAATAAATTTTTAGTTTAGTAATGTAACATATAATAAAATTATGATAAAAAACTTGAAGAACTTATATATTTTATACAACTATATATCATTATAAAGTACGTACTCTATATAAATTACTTTCCTTCTCTCTCTCACTTTTTTTTTTTCTTCATTTAACTCTAATTCTAAGTTAATTTATTTAAATTATAAAATTTTAAAATAGTGTATTTATTTTTATTTTTGAAATAATAACGTGTGTTTATTATTAAATAACAAATAAATTCAAAATTTAAAAATTTTGAATTTTAGACGTTGACTACAAAAAACAAAATAAATATTTTATTTTTGTGGGTACAACTGAAGTATTAATTATTCTATATTATAAAGTAATTAGAAATATTGGATTCATGTGAAGTAATTAGAAATATTAGATTCATATGAATTGTATTTTAAATTTATTTAGTTTATTAAGATGAGATATAAAGTCTTTAGAAATCTTTAGAGATGAGGTCAGACTTTGGATATGGGTTGATAGTTATAATTCTTCTTCTAAAGTCTGTCAAACTCTACCATTTAATAGAAATCTGAAAAGTCTATGACTTTTTGAATACCAAAATACTTTTATAGACTTTGTAAAAATCTTAATCCAATACCACATAACTTTTAAAGACATTAAAAAAGTTGTAATTGAATACCACTAAACTTTTATAAACTCTTTAAATGTCCTGATTGAATACAACCAAACTTTTAAAATCTTTAAAAGTCTTTAAAAATCTTAATTGAATACACCCCCTAAATGACTTCTAATTTTCTATTATCATTTCAGGGCCAACGCTTGTAAAAGCAATGCTTGCTCTTTCTTTGTTAAAGTTTTGGTGTAGAAATATTCTCCTGTATCTAATTAATTATTTGTATCCCAGCCCAGATTTTGTTGCTTGCTTTTGCTTTTGTGGAAAATTTTTGGGTGTTCTTTTTGATAGCACTATTCGGTTATTACCCGTAATACCGAATTTACAATTCGGTATTCGGTTATTAGTTCGATATTCGGTTATAACCGAATAGACTATTCGGTTCTGTTATAATCGAATGATCAGGCTTGTTGATTCCTATTTATATTTAAAGAATGAAGGTGTAACTTTAATCCTATTTTAATTTGATTAGTTGAATTATACGCACTGCAGTCTATTAGAAAAATCATAATTAATTCATCCGATGTCGAAATTGAGTGAATCCATAGCGTGTTTCTTCAATTTTTCGTGCTCTACAATTTTAAAGAAGGAATGAGCTGAGATAATTTTGGACCGTTAAGAGCGGTTTATGAGGAAGAAGATAATCCCATTTGTTAAAGTTTTGTAGAAAAATTATCTGGAGCGCGAAGATACTTGAGAGGCGGAAGAGACTATTCGGCAAGAGTACTATGTTCACCTCTTTGATGTTAGGTAAATCTTGATTCTTTTGATTTCAGGTACGGAATCCTTTGTAAGGGGAGGTGATATAATACCCGGGAAAATAAAATAAATGATATTTAAATTATATTTTTTTTTTATATTTGGGTCAAATTATACTAATTTATGTGGACTATAAAAAGTAAGAGATTATATTAATTTGGGCGTTATAACTAAGTGGATTTAATTTATATTTGTGTGATTAAATCCTATTATAATTAGAAGAAGGTAATAAAATCTGTAAATAAATAAATAAACAACTAAACAGGAACCCTACATAATGTACAATACCTTCATTCGTCTGATAAAAAGAAAAGAAAAGAAGGCGGCGGTGACAGAGAACAAAAAGAAAGAAGCAAAAACAGGTACCTAATTCATTTCTGTTGCTTTCCTGTAGATTTGACTATTGCGCCTCATCATTTTAATTGCATATTTGAGAGTTGAGGCTGGAAGGAACACATGTATATGGAATACATATGTATTTATAGGTATGCAGAATGTGAAAATGATGTATATATGAAATTTAATCTCATTCTAATTGTTAATTATTGAATTCTAAAGGAAAGGAAGTATAATAAGAAAACAAAAATACGGAGATTATACTCAACATATCAGTGGGTTTCGTGCATATCAGAATCACTAAATCAGTATGATGTTGTAGTGTTGATTTAATTGGTGTAACACTTTAAATAGTCTTATTAATTTGTGAAATAAAATGTTTTTCTCAAGTAATGAATTAGGTAGTTTGTTTAATTTGTATATACACATGCTTAGTTAATGTTTGTTTGTTTCATAGCATTATTTTGAGTGGTACAGATATGGAATATAAAAGAAATAAATAAAAAAAAATAATAATAATATTTTAGGATATTACAACATAAGGATTTAAATTATTAAATAATTTTTAAAAAATTATAATTAACAATCTTACATTATTGTGTTTTGGTATTAAATCGTACCGTCGGAGATTAGCAAAATTATATTTAAATTATTTGGGTATTATATTGCTTATTCCAGGTACGGATTCCTTATTTTTTCAGCGAGACTCTTTTAATTTTAATTTGTTCGTTTTGCTACTCGTTTAGAAATTTGGTATTGTCACTCAAGATTATTCCTTGTTGTCAAATTTATTATGATAGTTTTGTTTTGGCGTTGATATTATCTTTGAACTTGTTAATCATGTCAATATGTTTTGGGGACTTTATTCGTTTCTATCATTCTTCATATTTTTTCGTTCATATTCGGGAGTTGTTTTGATCATTGAAATCTTGTGATAATTAAGTATGTTTGTATTTGATAATTCAATGTCATTTGGAGATGGTCTTGTAAGCCTTGTGATTTGAACCCCTTTTGGCTTACATTTTGTAGTTTGATCCTTAAGGTATACTTGAGCTAACCACCTGTGGGGGTACCACATGCATGTCCTCTTGACACAAGGGCATGACATATTCTGTGCTGTTGTGATCAGTTCACGGCGTTTTCTTTTGTTTTGTATGTTGCTCTGGGTATGAGCTTTGGCCATTTGATATATCTGTTCAGGATACATATGGGTTAACCCAATATTTGATTCGATTGGATTTGTTTGGCGGATTAGTGACGTATGTGTCGTACATACTATCCGTTTTGATTTGCATACATCATGGTACCGATGTATTTTGTTAACCTTTAGCTATTTGTATTTGAGCTCGGTATGAAATTGTTACCTTATAACCATTTGATTCAGCCTTATTTTGTTTGGAGTTCTTTTAACTATAGTTGTCAGTTTGACGGTGTTGATCATTTGTACCTTGTCCCATCAATTTTGATATATTCATATTTGGTTTGTAGTCTGTATTGTTTGTAGTTTGTATTTGTTCGTTCATTCTCTTTTGTTACATATATATATTGTTTTATATATGTGCATTCTTATATCCGTACTGGGCAATTGACTCATATTGTGTTTTTCTTTCGGCAGGTAGCAGGGATGATTCAGGGTTGTGTGAAGAGATAGCTACCTCCCTCTCTCTATTCTTTCCAATTCTCTAGAACATTCTCTCTCTATTTCTCTAACAAAATGGCTACCCTTAAAGAAATCTTAACCCGTCGTCCGGTGGCGGCGACGATACGACTTCATCGTTTCGGTAGGAGTCACAGATCCAGCTCCGCCATTGGATGAGCATTTTAGGTCAAGATAAAGCTAAATTTAATGGCCTTCTGCAAGGACTTCAATGCTAGAACTCAGAAGTATAAGGCAGACACTCCAATGGCGGTGACAATCACAGCTTTCAAGGACAACACCTTCGAGTTCACTGTGAAGTCTCCGTCGGTCACTTGGTACCTCAAGAAGGTCATGGAATCGAGTCCCAAGAAGAATTTTACCGGTCATGTGGTCGCTTCAACCCTAACCCTAAAGCATATCTACGAAATTGCAAAGGTAAAACAGTCCGACCCGTATTGCCAGTACATGTCTTTGGAGTCTATTAGCAAATCGATTATTGGTACGGCTAATTCAATGGGGATTAAGGTTCAGAAGGACTTGGATTGATTGGTGCTTAGAGTTTCCATTTTTGTTTGAAATGTTCTACTGGCGCATTTGAGGACAATGTATGTTATTTTTAGTTCAACTTCCGGAATTTGCTAATTGGTGAAAATATTGATAAGTTATGCAATATTTGTACTCAAACCGATGTTGCTGGCATCGTGTATCACGTCAGTTGGGTTTTCGCTTGGATTGTGGATTTTTCTATATGTTTTAGTTTCAATTTTGCAAATTTAATCTAGTTGAGTTATGGGATGTATTTAATGAAATTTGTAAATATAATTGGAAGCTAAAATTTCATGCATAAAATATGTGCATAATTGTATTTATTTATTTTTTCCTTTTGAACTGTGATTACTTGAATTGTCACTGAAAAGGAAAATTTAAATCTTGAAATGTGCATTCCACCACATTTCAAATTGAGAATCGAGTTAGTAATGTTTATATTCCAAAGAGTTTTATTATTCAAGATTGGGACCTTTATAAGGGATAGAACAAGTTTACACTTACTAACATAGAAGAGTGCAAAGTGATTGAAAATGTTTTGCCAACTGCTAATTTAACTTAAACGATCAGTTGCCTTTGGAAGATGCAGCCCGTAATAATATATGAAACAAATTGCTTGGCTGTAGAGCAGTGGGATTCAGGTTTTCTCCATAACTTTTGTGTGAAAACATACATCCGGTGTGTCAGATGTCTTATGATTTTGGGATTCCAACAGGGCTCAAAGCAAGGATAATTGAGTTCTCATTCAAAGTTATGTGATGGCGTGTTTTGTCAAAATCATGACAAGATGTTAAGTTACTTGTGCTATCGAAACTTGATATTTTGGTTTCTTTTAGTTTTTGATATATGTATTGGTGGAACTATTTGAAATCTCACGCCGTATTTAAAGTAGTGATCAGTCTATAATGTTCCAATTTCTATAGAAATTAGAAAGCCTACAGCCGATTAGGCAGCCCCAGTCTCTCTTGGGGAAGTTCTTTACAGTCATCATGTCATACCTCCCGATTTGTGAGTAAATTTTTTTTTGTTCTTCATTTTTCGTACCTAATATCCTTAAACCCCTAATCTCGTCTTTTGGGTTTAAAGCAAGAATTAAGAGTATTTTCTGTGAAGTTATATTGAATTGAGGAACACAAACTTGTATGAGAAATTATTGATAAACTTCATATTGTAGTTTCTCTTTGTGATAAGATATGATCAATTTAGTAAGAGCTTTATTCAACTTTTGGGATCCTCTCCATTTTGACATAATGTTTTAGAATGATATGGAGTCGAGAGTAATATGATTTAGATGTATCGTAAGTTGGTAATGCTCCTCCTACAGTCTTCGAGCAGAAAGATTTTAACCTGTCCTCTACATGCTTATCAAGTCGTCGCCTAGGTGACAAGTCGGTACGAAGTTAAAGGTTGTCTGGGCGACTTGGTTGGGGAGGCAAAAGGCGAGCGACCAGACAACGAGTTGGACGACTTGGTCGTAGCGGGTATGGTCCGACCCAAAGCTTAACATGGTAAAAAAAAAAAAAAGAGAGGCTAAAGTTCGGCTGAAACGAAACCTAATCTATCGATCCCAAGTCGCAACTTGGGTATAGCAAAGAGGAAGAAACGAAACGAGTTAGAGAGGGAGAAACAAACCTGCTAATCAATCGATCGATCAAGCTCACTCCGACAACTTACTTAGGCGTGACTCTGAGGGAGACGACGACGTGATAGTTTTGGTATGTACGCTTCTTCTTCTTCTTCGGTTCTCGCCTTCTTCTACTCGATTTGCCGACAAAAATATGGGGCTCTTCTACTCGCTTGATTCTTCTCTTCTTTTTCTACCTCGCTTTCGTCTTTTTATCTTCTCAAAAAAAATATGGGGGCTCTGATTTGGCTCTGCTCGCTCTTATCTTTGTTTATTACGTCACACTTCACAACCTTCACTATTTGTTTATCTTCTTTGATCGCTTTGGCTCACGCCGCCTATTTATTGTTTATGTGTGCTCTATTTAGTATTTATTTGACTCACGACTTGTTGTTTATCGCTTCACAAACTGTTTTTACTTGTTGTTTATGTGTTCGTTTGTTTATTGTTTAGTGCTTCAAAGATATCATAGTTATGATGGATATTTGCATTTAAAGCATTTCCTAAACTACATATGTATAAAGTATAATAGTGTAGTAACTAAAAACAAGTTGCTACTTATTACATTACTAATTGTTTATATTTAATTGTTTTAACATAAATTTTTAAAATTAATCTATATATACAATTTTAAAACTTAAGAAACTAAACATAAATTTAAGAATTATATTGAATTAAATTAAATATTACAAATGTATCGCCATTTATATAATTTGAAGTTAGTACAAGTTCAAAAAATTACAGCTATAGTAAAATTATCATTTTGACTTGATCTTATCCGATTCTTCTTGTGATTTGATATGCTATAACCTGCATTTTGAATATGGAAAATCATTAGAAATATAAATATATAAATATTCATATAAATGTTAAATATATATAATTTTATACATATACAATTTACATTGTTAACGACTTGTCGACTTGCGGACGACTAGTCGGGCGCTTTGTCGACTAAGCGCTTAAGCTCCCGGCTGTCGCTTTGTCTCAACTTGGCGCCTTGATAACTATGGTCCTCTATGCAAAGTCAGTTTTGTGAGCATTACAAAGGTGGATGATGCAGTCTCTTCTGATAAGAAAATATACTCGCAAACCATTCCACATGCTTACAACGACTTGATGTTGCTAGTCCATCCCATCCTAGTGGTCATTCTCAACTATTTCTCAGGTTTATATTTACTTCTATGTTTACTGAGTGGATTCTTGCTATTATATCATCTTTTCGGTGTTATGGATTTAACTTATTTGGTGGATTTAGTATGCTCCTCCTCTCCATCTGCCTTCAGCTACGTTGATGGAGGATGAGAAGCTGGAGGCTTTAGGCTTGTCTGATCAGCTTCCTTATGCTCAAGGGCTTCTACAAGGGCATTCCTCATTTTCTGTTAGCCAGGTGTGATTGCAGTTTCTTCTGTAAATTGTTCTGTATAGAATAATAGAATCGTTGCTCTGATAAGCTTGTGGTTGTCTGTCCAGCTTCCTGTACCAGCATCTAACATTGAACAACAAGTGGTTGTCAACCCAAAGCTCTAAAATCTAGGCCTGCAAATGCATTTTCAGAGGTTTGAAGTGTTTACTTAAATTCTTTTTTTCCCCGCGAGTTAGCTGATTATTTCCTGGAACCCTTATTTGGTATGTTGTTGCAGTGTGCTTCCTATTGCCATGGATAGGGCTATCAAAGAGATAGTATCTAGTATTATGCAAAGAAGTGTTTCTATAGCAAATCAAACAACAAAGGAACTTGTCTTGAAGGTTCACATTGTTGTTCTTTTCATCTTATTTATTGGTTAATAAAACAGTTATATCACTGAATCTTAATTAACATTATTTTTCTAATATAATGTGTAAGGGCAGGACTATGCTATGGAGTCGGATGAGACCCAAATACGTAATGCAGCACACTTGATGGTGGCAAGTTTGGCTGGAAGCCTAGCTCATGCGACATGCAAGGTTCTCCTGGATCTTAAGTCATTACTGTTCCTTTCTACCAATTAGTTCTCAAGATCTACGATTTCATTAATTTCTGAAATGATTTCATTTTCGTAGTTGTGCTTGCTTTGAGTAATTAGTTACTGATGAAGGTAGTTTAATTGCTGCTAGGAACCTCTTCGTGGTTCAATTACAAGTCAGTTAAGGAATTCACTTCAGGGTTTGAATATTGGAAGTGAGCTCATTGAACAATCTGTCCTGCTTGTTACAAATGATAACCTTGATCTGGGATGTGCTCTGATAGAACAAGTTCAACAGAGAAGTTTTGGCTGCTAGATTCTTTTGTTGATTGTTGTATATTTTTTTGTACAATATGTGAAGTGGCATCATAGGTGATTTTCTTTTGGTATCTTTTAACAATTAATGATTCTAGAACCTGGAAGGTATATTAATTGATACATATGCTTCCATTGATGAAAAATAAGTAATATATTTAAAATTATTCGCGGATAAAATATTAATAGTTTGACGCTAATTGAAATTGTTTCCACTTAAATTAAGAAATCATATAAACTATTAATACATCTAGTATTGTTAACTATCACTCTGGCAGTGCATCAACTTTGGATGTATTGAAGCTTAATAAGGTAAGTAGTTATTTGGATATGGGTTCTAGATGCTTACCATTCTCATACTGCAAGTTCTCTCATCCATGCACTTGGATGCTTGGATTCTGTCGCAGTTGTCAAGTCCGTGAACAGCGTGGAAGTAATCCTTCTTCAATTCAAATAGCGACTTTGAATTTGATAATCACGTAACTACAAGTAGAAGATTCTTATCACGGAAAGTAGGACTTGGTTAGACTGCTATCACATGTTCTTCCTTCTTCTCCCATCCCCCAAAGAAGTTTAAATAAGTGCATGGAATTATTGTTAGGACGGGCCATGGTAATTGTAGTTAGCTGCAATAAGAAAAACCGTTTTTTAAACACTTAGTAGATTTCGTTTGAAGTCTAATTTTTGTTTGTAGTGATCTCTTCCAATTTGCTTACTCTGTGTTAAGTTGGTGCTTTGTGTCTGTCAGTGCAGAAATCCATATGAGACATAATCTACTATAATTATAATGTTATAGCATTATTTGGATGCAGTGAGTTGCAAAA
This sequence comes from Panax quinquefolius, assembly GCA_020205615.1. Classification (NCBI taxonomy): domain Eukaryota; kingdom Viridiplantae; phylum Streptophyta; class Magnoliopsida; order Apiales; family Araliaceae; genus Panax; species Panax quinquefolius. The sequence continues at coordinate 35,815,445 of CM035156.1, read as the reverse complement.
CCAAGTTTATACCTTTTTAGGTGTTCATGGATTGATTTTGAAAAAGAAGCCCAGTTTTAAAAATATAGTGATATGAGTTTTAGGTCGATGCAAGTTTCATTTAAATATAAACCGTGTTTCTGTTAAATGTAATGGATTCTTGGACTCATGGCTTTACAAGACTATGGTTATTCATTATCATACTTGAGGGAGTTTTAGCTGATTTTTAATTCTCTCTCTATTTGTTCTTGTATATATGCTACAGGCAATACAGACCATTGATCCGGAAATAGCTCAACAACAATCCTGTATACACAAGGTTGTTTTACCTGAGGCTCTTCGTCCTAAACATGGTTGCTTATCACACTCTCAACAGCCAGTTTATGAGGTATGGTCTTGTTGTTTTCTGCCTTCATTTGTGTGACCTTGAGGTGAATAGGGTGGTTTAAAGATGTATCCTAGTTACTTGGGGCCAAACTACCATATCCTAAACTAAAAGATAAACAAAAGTAAAGACGTATTCTTGTTTCTTGCAGGATTTTGTTCAGTTACCCTGGCAACATCAATCTAGCCAGAACTCAAATGTGGCAGTGGTTGGTCCTTCAACTTCGGTCAGTGGTGGCCTTTCCCAGGGATATGGTTCAGCATCTGGCCAACTTAATCCTGCAATTTACTCAACTGGTCTTGGAAACACAAGGGAATGGGCGCTGTTGCACATTCCTTCGATCTTGGCCCTGAGGAGCTGTATTCTGGTTCAGCAAAACAACTTAGGTGCTCTTTCAGCTCATTTTTATGTATTTCATCATACTCCTAAGTTGCAGTTAGTGATTATTCTTTTACTGTTTTTTCAGTGAGCTAATTCTAGTAAAGATGCACCTGAGAATCCAGAGGATAGGGAGGTGATTCACATAGTTGGTACTAGGTACTTCTATTTTTTCCCCTTCCCTTGCATGTTCTCAATCTTGATCAAACTAAAGTTAATGGATAATCTAAGAATAGTTAATTGATAGTTTATTGTTAGCATTTCAAATAATTATTGTGGTTAACTGTTAGGTTATTAAGAGAGAATTATTAAAGGCACCGCACATGTTTCTTTTAAGTGTAATTTATATAGCAGCCACTGCTGGTTTATATACACTTGGGCTGCCCAATATGATGCTCACATTCAGCTGTATTGTTTGTAACTATAATATGAGTTTTTAGTTAATTTCCATACAAATAAATGTTATTAGAAATAAGTGAGAAACAAACCAAAAAGGAAACTTACTAGAAGGCAAATTCAACCTTTGACTCCCATATGTGTTTGAAAAGAATTTTTTAATGATTAAAATTTCATGTGGTTCATTCCATGTGGTTCATTAAATAGAAAGATTATTCCATGTGGTTTATTTGAATGTTGCGAGGTTATTTGGCCTTAAATTTCAAAAGAGTTCTTCTAGGTGGACATTGAAATTGGACATGAAAATGAGACATTAGTGTATTTGAATTTTATCTATTTGTATTTTTACCCACCATTGGGGGTTAAAATACAAATAAGTGAAATTCAAATACACTCATGTCCAATTTTTATGTCCAATTTCTATGTCCGCCTAGAGTTTTTGATTTCAAAATCTATAGCTATAAATGTTACAAATTTCTAGAGTCTTGCTTATATCAAGAGATCGTCCAGCCCTGTGGAGGTACTTGTCATAATATTTATGTGGTATGAACTTAGCATGATTAAAGCTGCTGTTTTATGTCCTAATAATGCATACTGTGTGTGAGATGGTCAATAACTTGGCCAATGTTGGGGTAATCTCATAACCCTTGAAAGGTTTGTGAACACTAGTGTTCCTTCTAATATATTGCTTTTATGTTCTTCCTTTTCATTCTAATAATCACGAGGAATGTTACATTAGAGCATGCCGCAGAGAGGTCCATAATCTATTATAAGCCGATAGAGCTCAAATTCTAGCTGTTTTTGGTTAACATAAAACAAATATAAAATTTATACTTATTAATTAACAAATCCAAAATCTTCAAGGTATATGAAATGTATACGTATCAGTAAATTTTGATTCCCAAGTTCTTGATTAAATCCTCCTTTGTCATTACACCACTAAATTTAAACCACTTTGTTTATGTCTTTTGATTATGTCTCCTTTGTCCTTTGATTATGTCTCCACTTTGATTGTCTTGATTTAGCAAAGCAAATTCCATGTCCCCATTCAACTATTTGTTATCCTTATTACCATATTTCTGCTAGCTGTTTATCTAATGCAGCTTATTATAACTAATAATTTCTATTTGTGTTTGTATATTTCAGCCCAATTTTGTGGTACGACAAATTGTTAGTTCTATAAAAAGCTTGTAAGTATTTTTTGTTATTGTTGATTTAATATAATTAAAAATGTTTGATTCTTGTGCTTGTGCTTTCGTGATGGTAGGAAAATGAGAAGAAAACTAAACCTACTCACATTGAGGTGTTTGATCTAACACACCAAAAGGACGGTGTGTATTGTAATGACTAGGCAAGAAAAGTAGGAGTAAATGCGTACCTATAAGCTTTGTGTATTGTCAATTATACATGTATGAAATATTATGTTCTAAACTTTGCTCATTGAATACCTTTTATCAGTCATAACATATTGTATATTCAAACTGCAGGAAAAATATAAAGGTGATATCAGTCAAAAGTACGGTAATGACCCTATTTTTGATGTGGCTTCTGGTGGTATTAAAAACGGACGAATGTTTGGTTTCGGTTCGAGTGAGGATCTAAAAGCAAGTGGGTCAAGTGAATCGATTTTTACAAATGCCTCTACATCTCGCTTAACTCCCTCGCCTACATCACCTGATATGCAATCTCATCCTTGCTGCGATAGAGAAACCCCAATTTCAAGCTATTATGATGGATGCAAGACAAAAACAATTGGAAGAGGCTATGGGTAAGAAATTTCAAGAAGAGACGAGAAAACTGAGAGAAAAGTCGTTGAATCTTCCAAATAGCGATGCAAGTGTTTTTTCTTGCCCAATATTCTATTATTGTCTTCATTCTTCAACGAACACCAAGTGTTTTTTCTTGCCCAATATTCTATTATTGTCTTCATTCTTCAACGATCTGTGTTCGACTCATTTTGACTTGGATGCATGTGATATTTGAAATTGTGGGTGCAGTGCAATGTGTTTTGTGATGGGTTTGACGGGCAATATTTGTTTGTATATTGGTGGGGTGGGGTGGGGTGGGGTGGGGTGGGGGTGGGGTGGGGGGGGTGGGGGGGGGGGCGCTAATGAGTGGCCAAAGAGAGTGAATTATGTGATAAAGACCAATAATTTAGAGCCACTTTAGGAAAAATCAGCTTGATACAGTGGCCAGATCACCACATGGAAACTTTCTCCTAATATCGTTATTGTTTATTTGGATAATTCATTAAGCAATATATCACCACAAGTATTACATTAAGGATGTGGCAAATGTCAATGCATGTAAATGTATAGGTGGTGGTTTTGACAGTGAATTAGAGCTGTCCATATATATATAGGGGAAAATCGGTATGCATAGTTGTGCAATTTTTTTTTTTACACAGTCAACCAAAACGACGTCGTTTTGGCCGACTTGTATTAAAAAAAAAAATCGCACGGCTCGTCTCCCAAATCACTCTTTCATCCTCCCAAATCAAAAATCGCACGAGGGCTTCTTTTCTCCCAAATCCTCTTCTGTCACTTCTACTCCTTCAGCTTCATAGTGAGAGCATCATCGGATTACTGGCCTTCAACCAGGTGTCGTTGTTGCCATCCCCACTATGAAGTTCACCCGCGAGGCTTTCAGCTCTCTGATTTGATATATTTTTGTTTTAGGTATGATTTTTGCTAGCTTATAATCTCAAACTACCGTTTAGGTTTTTGTTTTTCGTATGAATCTAATGTTTATAACATGTTTACAGTTTTTATTTCGCTTAAAGGGTTTTACATTTTCTGTTATTGAAATTTAGGCTATTAGGGCTCAATGTATAACTTGTCATTTATACTTGAATCTGAGAATTTGGTAGCTTTTTGCTTTCTCTGATAATTTTTTTTTATAACATTTGGGATTGTTTCATTTTAAGTATATTATTCATGGGTTTAAAATTTAAGGCTGTATTTTCTGGATTTATAACAGACCATGTAATTTAATTTACTTGTTCTGTCTCAAAAATCATATCCCAGGAGCTTTTCAAGGATATGTTTTTATCAAATGATGTTTCAATTAGTTTTAGAGTTTGGGATTTTATATATAAATTTGGAATGTAGAGTAAGTTTTTGTGTTGAAAAAGATTTATTTGGAACTGAATCATTGAGGTTATGATGTAATTTACTATTAATTGAAACAGATTGATTATTGATTGGTACAGTTTTTTATTTTTCTATGAACAATTTGGAATTCAGCATTGAAGCCATTCGTGTTATTAGAGATACTGGTACATGTATGAGCAAGGGTATTGCCTATGTTTTATTTAAAACAAAGGTTACTTCATAGGTTTTCCTTATAACTATGGTATTTGATTTCAATATAATACTTAAGCCCCTGGGAATATGTGATTTACAAGGGGTATTGGGTATAATTTGGTATTATGAATACTTATAGCTATGGTATGTGATTTCAATATATGGTTGGGTATTGGGTGATCGGCCGATAGCAGAAGTTGGGTTTCTGTTTGGGGTCTTCTTCCATTGTTTTAAGATTAAGATATGACTCACTTACATTAAATCTATGAAAATTATATTAGTCATTATAATTTTCTATCTGCTTTGATACGAAATGCAGGGTGTTGCTTTCTGTGAACAACAATGTCTTCATTTTGTATATTAGGGGTGTGATCTATTCTTGCAATATACATGATAAAAAGTTTGAAGCGATCAGCAGAAAAAGAGTGTATACCCAAGGCCAGGAGGTAAGTACATCCCATATGTGAACAACCTTGTATCTTTGCCAAGCAGCAGTTGACTCTAGAAAGGCAAATACATTGAAGGGTAGTGTTGGCGGTAGTTCGAAACAAGCTGGAAAAAAGTGTAAAATGGAGGGCTAGACACCAAATAGCTCCCACCGAAACAAGAAAGCTAGGAAATTTTGGTAGGACCTATGCTGAAGTAAAAGCTACAATAAGATTCTACTTTTATAGCGTATAATACTCTGTACGAATAATAGTTGTATGTGACATGAATAGATTCTATTTTTATAGTCGAGTACTTCCTTTTCAGTGTTGAATTTTTATTGTAACCCGACAAGTTTCCTACTAGGATTTATGGAAGGTAATTGTTTTTACTCAGCTTGGTGATTTTGAATCCATTTCTGTTTCATTGAATTATTTCCCTTCAGAGGAGCTATTTTTTTTCCTAGCTATTTTTGTTTTGGATAAGCTTTCCCAGTATTGAATTTCAGATTCTGTCCAAATATTAAGAAATATCTAATTAATGGCTCTGTTTCTTTTAGCCTTAAATGACAGGCTAATTAAGAATAACTTTCTAGGCTTATGAAATTTTATTTCCACCACTTTGTTTTTGTGCCTTTGCTTGCTACTGTTATTTTGAAGGAACGCAAATTCATATGCCACAATCCAAAAGGAAACAAGCTGCTTGGTGCATACTATTTTAATATGTTGTCTACTTGGAAAGTAAATCTTTTACATAAAACAATGATGTTTATGTCTAAAAGATTTTTACATTGTAGCACCAAAGCATGATAAACCTCGAATTCAAAGTTTGTTACATGCCAAGTTTCTAAACTAAACAATGATAAATTGGCTTACAGTTGATATAGTTTCGAACTAAAATTTTCATTGAAAAAATAACTTTTCCAACCCATACTACACAAGCTACAGAAGCAGAGACTCCACAAAAGGCTCAACGCCGCCTTGCATACCCTCTTCAACCGTCGGGAACATCAAATGAGAGATCTGTAAAGCTGGACCAGAGTAATCTTGCTCCATTTATTTGAAGATAACTGTACAAAAGCTACATCTAGAGGGTTGATTGAAGTTGGAGGCATGACTAGCCAACATATTCATTAAGCCAATAGAATGCTATGATTTGCTGCTCAATAATGTTGGGGTAGCTGATACAATTCCTATAAGAAACAAGGTGGCTATTGAGCGGACATCATAAAGATCACCCATGGAGCGCAACTCACCAAGAGCTATTCCAGCCTGTAAAAATGTAGATAAAAAGGGATAGTTAGACTTGAACGCTTTACAGCTGGCAGAACATATCATTTTCAATTTATTAGATGAAACATAGAAGTAATTGAACATTCACAACTTCTTGAGCTACCTCTCTACCCGATTGAAATCTCGAGACTCCCCTTGGCCTACCTTTAATACTCAGTAAATGATTTATATTGAAAAAATAAAGCCTAATGATGGTAAATCGATAACTTTACTAGAGCAGATTAATAGATAATAAATAGCATTATTCATAGAAAAATCAAAAACTGTACAATTGTTTTTTTCCAACTGGACTGGGTAAGGTAGTACAATACACGAAATGCTTACTTATTTAATGTAAGTGAGTCATATCTTAATCTTAAAACAATGGAAGAAGGCCCCAAATGTAAACCCAACTTCGCTATCTAGTAGTCATATCTTAATCACCCAATACAACTATATATTGAAATCACATACCATAACTATAAGTATTCATAATACCAAATTATACCCAATACCCCTTGTAAATCACATATTCCCAGGGACTTAAGTATTATATTGAAATCAAATACCATAGTTATAAGGAAAACCTATGAAGTAACCTTTGTTTTAAATAAAACATAGGCAATAATTTGCTCATACCTTGTATCAAAGTATCTCTAATAACACGAATGACTTCAATGTTGGATTCCAAATTGTTCATAGAAAAATCAAAAAAAATTGTCTTGATCAATAATCAATATGTTTCAATCAATAGTAAATTACATCATAGCCTCAATGATTCGGGCCCAAATAAATCTTTTTCAACACAAAAACTTACTCTACATTCCAAATTTATATATAAAATCCCAAACTCTAAAACTAATTGAAACATCATTCGATAAAAACATATCCTTGAAAAGCTCTTAGGATATGATTTTTGAGATGTAACAAGTATATTAAATTACATGGTCCGTTATAAATCCGTAAAATACAAACCTTAAATTTTAAACCCATGAATAATATACTTAAAATGAAACAATCCCAAATGTTATAAAAAAATAATTATCGGAGAAAGCAAAAGCTACCAAATTCTCAGATTCAAGTATAAATGACAAGTTATACATTGAGTCCTAATAGCCTAAATTTCAATAACAGAAAATGTAAAACCCTTTAAGCGAAATAAAAACTGTAAACATGTTATAAATATTAGATTCATACGAAAAACAAAAACCTAAATGGTAGTTTGAGATTATAAGCTAGCAAAAATCATACCTGAAACAAAAATATATCAAATCAGAGAGTTGAAAGCCTCGCGGGTGAACTTCATAGTGGGGATGGCAACAACGACACCTGGTTGAAGGCCAGTAATCCGATGATGCTCTCATTATGAAGCTGAAGGAGTAGAAGTGACAGAAGAGGATTTGGGAAAAAAGAAGCCCTCGTGCGATTTTTGATTTGGGAGGATGAAAGAGCGATTTGGGAGACAAGTCGTGCGAATTTTTAAAAAAAAAACAAGTTGGCCAAAATGACGTCGTTTTGGCTGACTATATAAAAAAATTTACACAGCTGTGCATACCCATTTTCCCCATATATATATATATATGTATTATCGATGAAGGCATCAACTAGTATAATTGATGATGTCTTATTTTGGTTCTAGTTTGGTGTGAATGTACGAAAAAGACGGTTATAATTGATGATGCCTTTTATTTTGGTTCTAGTTTGGTATGAATGGACGAAATATAACGTGCGGCATTTGTTTATGTAATTATACTGAAAAGACTAGTTCTAATAAAAAAATAATATTTAAGGAATCAAAAAAGTATTAGCAGGATCCGGTTAGCATGGAGTTTATTTTTTGGTAAGTTGATCGATTATGGTAATAGAATCATCGCTTTGGCCAACACTTTTAGAGGTTTTAAAATATGGTTATTATGGTTTTAAAATATGGTTAATTTAAGAACTAAAATCATATTAACTATTTTTAATATGGATAATGTGGGTTGGAACTATATGGTTATGGTTAAAAACCATATTAATCATATTAACCATTTTAATATTGTTATGAGTTACATGAATACCGATTTGACATTAATATTATGTGATTATGATATACCTCACAACCCCCACCACCCACCACCCACCTCCCCTTCACCCCACCTCACGCCACCCCCACCCTTCACTCACTCCCCACCACTCTCTCCCAAAAAAAATTAATATTAAGCGATTATGATATCACCACCACCACTCTGTTTCTCACCACCCCACCCCACCCCACCTATTTACTCACCCACCCACCCAATACTCCTCCAAAAAAAAAATATTAAGCGATTATGCCTCACCCACTCACGCACTCACGCACACTCACACCCCTACCACGCACTCTCCACCTAACACTCTTCTCAAAAAATAATATGAGGTGGTGTACATTATTTTTTGGTGGGGGGTGGGGGTGGGGTAGGATGGGGTGGGGTGGGGGGGGGGAGGAAGAGGTAGGTGGAAAGGAGGTGAGGTGGTGGTGAGGTGGGAGTGAGGTGAGTGGGATGGGTGTGGGGTGGTGTGGGATGGGATGGGTGGGATGGGGTGGGGTGGGGTGGGGTGGAGTGGGTGGGTGGAGTGGGTACGTGGGGTAGGTGAGGTGGGTAGTTAGGGTAGGGTGGGGTGGGGTGGGGTGGGGTGGGGTGGAGTGGGGTTGGTGGGGTAGGTCTGTAGGGGGTGAGGTGGGGTGGGCGTAGGTGGGTAGTGGGGTGAGGTGGGTGGGTGCCTGGGTGGTTAAACTTCTTAAATATTTAAATATGGGTGAAAAGAATTTTTGATTTAGATTTGATATAAAATATGAGTCGAAAAATGGTTAATCGGGTTGGAATTATATTTCTTTTTAAAAATATAGTTCCAAATTTTACCCAACCCAAATAAATAAAAATAATTAACCGACCTATTTGATTCCAGTTAATATTATCAGTCTACTCTATTAATTAATTGACCAACTTACTTAAAAATAAACTTTATAGTAACCTCTCCCGTATTAGCAGTAGTATTAGTACTAGATGTACAAGTGAAAGGATAGTGGCTAGCTAGTTTACAAGTGAAAGGATAGTGACTAGCTAGTCGTAGGGTTATTAATGGGACCAATTTCTTTTAGAGCCTCATCTCTTTATATTTATCTTGGACTTTGACTGGTGAGAATGATGCATTTTGAAATGCGACTCCAATGCAAGTATTCAAACCAATTTTTAACCCAATAATTGAGAGAGAGTACATTTTTTAATATATTTTTCTTTTGTTTTGATGTGAATTTATATTATGACGCAGTAAATTGGGACATGCATGCAATGGAGACTATATATATATATATATATATATATATATATGCAGTAGCACATTTTTAATTCATTTGTGAGCCATCATATTGTCTTTCGTTTGTATATATGGCCCCCCAGCCTCGTCTTTACTTAAAATGACTTTTTAAGGACTTGAGTAATGACGTCTTAGAAAAAAATCTCAAAACCAGATTAATTATGAATGAATCCTTAAATATATAATTATTATATTCCACAAAAAAGACCTAACAATGAAATTGAACACATTGATTTTGTTTAATTTTCATGTTGATCTAAAAGTTGATGTATGTTCCATGTAGAATTAACTTGTTACATGTATTATGTGAAGTTCTGGAAATTTTAGGCAGAATCTTAGATTTGGTTTGGCATTTTAATGCTTATCGTATTACAGTAATATGCAAAAGTTAGTTTTGGGAATTTTAGTCAGTTTTGTTGCTCTTATGTTTAGAATGCATACATTCATTTCATATATTTGACATGCATTCCATGTACAACTTATAGGATGTTGATGTCGAGGATGAGCATAATGAATATTCAGGCGATGATAACGATGATGGAGACTTATGAATATATATGCACGTTGATCTTGTATATAGTACTTTTTAAAAGTTATTTTAATTTACCATCAAGGATGAAGACGTGCGATTATTTATATTTTTGAGATTTAAAGCTGTAGTTTTTGAAAGTTATTTTTGATGTATTTGATGATACTTGTAGTACGTTATCTTTTATAGGATATTTGTAATAGTACTCATTGACAAATATCTTATATTGTACTGTCTATAAATAACAGATTAGTAATTATTATTATTACTCTGGAAAATATTTATTTTAGATTTTGAAATTAAATTATGAAAATATTTGTAATTAGTTGTTAATAAACATATTGAGACGGCTTCTTTCCGTCTCAAAAATGTACATTGGCGCGAAAGTTGACACGGATTTTGAGACGGTTGTTGTCGGTCTCAAAATGTGCTAAATGAATATTGGCACCAAAGTTGAAACGGAATTGAGACGGATGATGCCTGTCTCAAAATTTGAAGGAAAAAGAAAATAGTTGTAACCAATTTTGATACGGATTTTTTTGTCTCAATTGTGCTAAAAAAAAAGGGCGCCAATTTAGACCGCCAAATTTGAAACCGGCAAAATCGGTTTCAAAAGTCGGCTTCCCATGGGTCACTTTTGAGACGGGCATTTTCCGTATCTAAAGTTTTTATTTGAGACGGAAAGATTTGCATGCGTCCTACTGACACGAATTTTGAGACCGACAAAATCCATCTCAAAAGTCAAAAGTGATTTTGAGACTGATTTTCCGTCTCAGATGCCCAGATTTTTGGTAGTGGTGTTTACGTGAAATTGGGTATGTGGTGTTTTAGGCCCAGTTACATATAGGCCCAATGTAAGAATCGCTAAAGTACGACCTTCCTCTCTCTACGCTTTTCGATTCTCTGGAACACTTTCCATTTCCCTAATAAAATGTCTACCCTTAAAGAAATCCTAACCCGTCATCCGGTGGGCGGCTGACGATATGGCTCAACTATTCTAGTCTGAGTCGCAATTCAGCTCGGGCCAATGGATCGATAGCTTTAGGTCAGTACAAGCTAAATTTAATGGTCTTCTGCAAGGACTTCAATGCTAGAACTCAGAAGTACAAAGCAGACACTCCAATGATGATGACAATCACAGCTTTCAAGGACAGCACCTTCGATTTTATTCTGAAGTCTCCGTCAGTCACTTGGTACCTCAAGAATGCCGCGGGCATCGAGTTCGGCAGCAGCCGGCCCGATCATGTGGTCGCTTCAACCCTAACCATAAAGTATGTCTACGAAATTGCAAAGGTAAAGCAGTCCGACCCGTATTGTCAGTTCATGTCTTTGGAGTCTTTGGTGTCTTTGCAGAATGATAGTTTGCTTGATGCCAGAAGGTATCTCCACTCTCCAGTGGTGCAAACTTCTTTTACAATTTGCAAAAAATATGGATGGTCTACTCCTGAACCCGTGAAACTTGCAAAGCTTCAAGAACTTGATGGCACTGGTGAATTCTTCAAATTTTTGGTCTTTTAATGTACAAATCATCATATGTGGAATAATCAGTGGTGTCAAACACTTGCACTAACCTGGAAAGTATTTGACAAACCTTTTTACTACGTTAGTTCACAACCAGCTATGTTGGTTTCACTAATATTCCCTCGTTTCAAAAAGATTCTTATTTGCAAAATTTCATAAATATAAATGATGTATATTTGTTCAATATTTATCCCTAAATTTAGTAAGTTGTTAATTTAATACGGTATGAAATTATGATAGAAAATTGTATCATTTTGTATTATTATCAACAAAAACACCTCTTTTAGTGGAACATAATATTGATTGACAAATGAGATTTTTTATTTATGTGAAATATTATATATTGACTAAAATGGGATTAAAGTTCACTAAAATTGTAAATTTTAATGAAAATCTTTTATCACTTTCTTTTTTAGTAACCAACTTTGAGTGTTTGATTTCTATTTAACCCATAAAAAGTTTAGTACTCCAAAACAGAAAAAGAAAAAAGTAAACTTTTCGTGAAGAATATTTTTTTAGAAAAAATTATTCTGTGAATATTACATATTATATAATAGCTTATAGGAAATTTATTATTTTAAAATTTAAATGAATAGCGTAAAATTAAAGTTTAAAATGGCATAAAAAATTAATACTCTTATTAATTTTATTTTATATATTGGAAAGAAGGGGATATAGATACTTTTATATGTCAACTTAACCAAAACTTTTCATCGTGCAGCACTATGATCATTTTGGGCGCCTCTAGCATACTCCATTCTTTTTCATCATCAACAGACACGCAAAGATGTATCTGATGCAAACAGAAGTCTCAATCGAATAACCCAACAAACCATCCATGCGCGTTATCTTTAACCCTTCAAAAACTCCCTTCTTTTTCAGCAGAACAACATATCAGAGACGTTCTTTCACCTTTCAGTCAAGACCCATCTCAACTGCCCCTGTTCCAAGTCAACAGCACATTGCACATCTCATTTTAGACCAAAAATCAGCTTCCCAGGCCCTCCAGACCTTCAGATGGGCTTCAAAGCTCCCAAATTTCACACACAGCCAATCCACCTACAGAGCTTTAGTCCACAAGCTCTGCACTTTCCGCCGTTTCGGCACAGTCAAGGACCTGCTCGACGAAATGCCTAGCTCAATTGGTTCGGCCCCGGATGAGGATATTTTTGTCACAATCGTCCGTGGCCTTGGACGGGCTAGTATGTTTCGAGATGTCATTAAGGTTCTTGACTTGGTTTCTAAATTTGGAAAGACCCCGACTTTGAAAGTCTTTAATTCAATACTAGATGTTCTTGTTGAGCAAGATATTGACATTGCTAGGGAATTTTATAGGAAGAAGATGATGGGGAGTGATATTCAAGGTGATGATTACACATTTGGGATCTTGATGAAGGGGCTTTGCTTGACGAATAGAATTGGTGATGGGTTTAAGCTTTTGCAAATGATTAAGAATCGGGGTGTGATCCCGAATACGATCATCTATAACACACTGCTTCATGCTCTTTGCAAGAATGGGAAAGTTGGGAGGGCTAGGAGCTTGATGAATGAGATGGTGGATTTCAGTCAAGTTACTTTTAATATAATGATATCTGCTTATTGTGGAGAAGAGAATTTAGTGCAAGCTCTTGTTATGTTAGAGAAGTGCTTCGACCTTGGGCTTGTTCCTGACGTTATTACGCTAACTAAGGTGGTGGAAATTTTATGCGGTAGAGGTCGTGCCACGGAAGCTGTGGAGGTTGTAGAAAAAGTGGAGAGCAAGGGAGGTATCGTTGATGTTGTGGCTTATAACTCACTGATTAAGGGGTTTTCTAGTTCAGGAAAAGTGAGAGTTGGGCATCGATTTTTGAAGGAGATGGAGAGGAAAGGATGCCTACCAAACATAGACACGTATAACATTTTGATCTCTGGGTTCTGTGAGTCTAGAATGTTAGATTCAGCTTTTGAAATGTTTAATGAAATGAAGATGGTTGGGATCAACCGGAACTTTGTCACATATGACACATTAATCCGTGGTTTCTGTTCAGGAGGAGGAAGGATGAAAGATGGATTTAAAATCTTGGAACTAATGGAAGAGAGTAAGGGGGGTGCTGGGGGCCATATCAGTCCTTATAATAGTGTCATATATGGTCTATACAAGGAAAACCGCATGGATGAAGCACTCGAATTTCTTGCTAAGATGGAAAGGTTGTTTCCTAGAGCTGTTGATAGAAGCTTTAGGATCCTACATTTATGCAAGGAGAATAATATTGAGGATGCAAAGAGGGTGTATAATCAGAAGGTTGGAGAAGGGGGTGTTCCAAGTGCTCTTGTTTATGTCAGCTTGATCCATGGGTTTTGTGAAGTAGGTTGTGCAAGAGAAGCATTTGAGTTGATGAATGAGATGGTTGGACATGCTTATTTACCTGTTGCATCAACGTCGAATGCTCTGATTAACGCCCTTTGTAAGCAGGGGAAAGTTGGTAGTGCATCAAAACTCCTGGAGGACATGGTTGGAAGAGGTTGTTTACCAGATTCTGGAAGTTATAGTCCTTTAGTTGATGGCCTTTGTAGGAAAGGGGATTTCCAAAAGGCTTTAGCACTCTTTTTACAAATGGTGGAGAAGGGTATTATCCCCGACTGTTTATCATGGAACTCGTTAGTTCTTTGTCTTGGTCAACAGACTGGTTGGTTAGGAGACAAGAATATGTTTCATGTAAACAACCTGCTACAAAGTATTATTGAGACCTAGAATCAGTTACCAATAATGATTTGTTCTGTCGACATTGATGTGTGAGCTTGATTATCCCAATGGCAGCTTCGAAAGCTAAGCTGCTTACTGTAAGCTGTTTTCAAGATTATGGATCCCTGTGATTTCATTGGGAAGTATTACTAATTGCTATCAAGAATTTCTGGACTTGTTGTATGGCCGATTGCCATTAGCCATGACGAAAAGTAATAGAACAATATTTTTGGAGCTGTCTCTAACACAGATTCAACCAAACAAGTAACATTGTCCTCATTGGGGAACAGACCTGGTGCAAGGATTCCGTATCAGATATGATAGAGGAAAACAAGTTTCGGAAAATGCTTTCATTTCTTTAATGTATGAAGGATTTGGAGTTCTAGGTTACCCTGCTTTTGGTGAAGGGATCAAAGATATAATCACGAAAAAATAAAATTGTGGAGGGGATTGTCGAGCAATTTGGTTCAGCTTGGGCTGTGTGTGAACCTGATTTTCACTTTCCAACCAATAACTTAAACAAGAATATTACATGGTATTGTAATTTACAAATCTAAAGGTAGAGAAGAAATGAGCACTAGAAATCATTAACAAAATTCATATTGATATTTAATTAACAAAAGAGGGAGAAGGGAAGAAAAAAACAGATGCATAAAATTATATGTGGACTAATTCCACTCCTCACGACCTGATCTCACTATTGAATAATTCAATATCAATTGATAAAAGAACATATACGACATACTTATACTGGCAAACCTCACAACAAGGGCAAGAGAGTGCATATGAATAAGATAATGATTTAACAGACTAAAAAGCTTTCCAACTATCAGACTCTCTCCTTGGAGTTTCACTCCCAACTGATGTCTTAAATGGATCTGCGTTGTCAAAAGATGGGAAACCTCGACTATAGTCAGAGTCTCTAGTGCTGTGCATGGAATCAAACCTCGTGAAGGAGTCGCGAGGTGGAAAGACTGGATTATAATCAGTGTCCGCGGTGCTTCGAAAGGAATCAAATCTTGCTAGAGGTTCTTGTGGTGGGAAGAAACCATTATCATTATCAAAGTCTCTAGTGCTCCTCATAGAATCAAACCTTGAGAACTCGCGCAAAGGAAAGAGTCCACCCTCCTGCATGTTAAAGGAATCAATTCTCGAGAGGTTGTCAAAAGAGTGATCTTCTGACCCTTCACTAAATCTTTGAGGGGAGTTGCCAGAATTGTGCATGGGAGTGCTTGGAACAGAATCATCAAAACCAAATGGGCTCTTCTTTTGGAACATATTATCAGCATAGAGTGAGGTACCATAACTAGACATGGGGGTACTCGGAACAGAATCTGCAAAGGCAAATGGGCTTTTCTTCCGGAACATGTTATCTACATGGGGTGAGGTGCCATAACTGGACATAGGGGTGCTTGGAACAGATTCTGCAAAAGCATAGGTGCTCTTCTTTGGGAACACGTTATCTGTGTGTGTGGACTCTGTTCTTATAGGATTTAGACCCCAGCTATCTGGACCAAATAAGGAAGCTTCACTGTGCCTCTCATTATTTGTAGCCTGCAAGAGCAGTAGGTTAAACCAATGAGCTACGCAACTAAAATAACTGGATGTTGCTAGTCTAATAACAAACGTCCAATACCATTCATACAAAAACTTTTATCTTGCACGTCTTTTGTACATGGGATGCTCCAATTAGTGCTTCCAACATATTATTGACATAAACAGGGGGGGAAACGGATAACTTATTCCTTTCTTGCATTTTAATTAATGTTCTCTTTATTGTTAGGGATTTAAGCCATTCAAAAGGGGGACAAATCTAATCATGTGAAAGATCCCACAAGATATATTGCAATAACCAAAGCCCTGAAAGGCTCACTAACGAACGCATTTAGAAGCTCGCTTACTCTGAAATTGGGTGTGACCCAACGGCAAAGGTTGGGTGTGTGTTTAAATTATGTCTTAAACTAACCCAAAATATATATATATATATATATATATATATATTGCAATAAGAAAATAAGAAACACATAATATAATAAGATGAAAACAAAGAATAATACAGCACAAGTCACAAGCAATTTAATGTGGTTTGACTACATTCAAAGAGAGAATCAACTTCACTAGATTTGAAGAACTTATGATACAATACATAATTTTGTGTGTGACCAACACCCAATCCTAAAACCCCTAGTACACCCTCTCTCGTGCCCCTTTGAAGATCCTTGCGTCTCCCCTCTCACTATAATTTTCCTTGTGCTCTCCGTATCTTTTTTTGTTCTCCAATAGCAAGGACACTATTTATAGAACCTAACAGATCCCATGTATAATTGAATAGGAAAACCAAAACCTTAACAAATTAGGAAAAGTTTACATGAATCCTTAAAGAAATGGCCTCAAATAGCGTATAATGGTCAAAAAGGATAGGGAAAGTGACAGTAAGGTTTCATGAGTTTAAAAGGGAGACAAAACTCTTTCTTTAAATTGTATATATGTTTGCAAAAACCTATCTCGATTCATTCAGCATTCCAACATAATAGTGAGAATATGTACTTTCTTAGAATGACAACATCAAGTATTGAAGTGTGTGTATGTACATTTTTTAAATAAAATTAATGAAAAAATGGAATTCATAAAGGAATTATATTTAACTGAAGATCAATGTTTTCCAAAACACTGCATGGTTCAGCTTTTTGCATGCATATGCTAAAACAATGATTCCTATATCTCATTTACCACATAATTATTTTTCCTATAATCCTTTCTGCTTATGCAATGAAAACCATCATAAAAATAGCTTTAAATGGTTGTATTTTTTTCAAAAATAAGTGTGTTTTGTTCTCAACACTTTGATGAGCAAAATACAATCATTTAAGAGTAGCTTTTGTGAAAAAAATAAATGTGTTTTGTTCTCAACACTTTTATGAGCAAAATACAATCATTTAAGAGTTACTTTTGTGAATGATTTGTGTGTAAAAATACAACCCAATTGTGATATTTGTCGCACGACAGAGTTAGTACGAGACATATTGAGTAGACAGCAAATGATAGTAAAGGGAGAAAACTAATTTAAATAAAAAATTTATTTTAATCTCATATCATAGTAAAGTAAAAATAATACTTGTACTAAATAACGCATATGTATCAAGATTATTTATGATGATTACCCTAATTCTTCATGTGCCTGTACTTTGATTAGATTTTTTTGTCAATTTTTTTATGATAATACATTTCTTCTGATTCTACTAACAAATATATTTCATTTCTTGACACACTAAAATTGATACTATAACTGAAGTTTCTTGCACAAGTTTAGATAAAGTATCCAATAAGTGTGTTCAAGAAAAAAAAAATTATATTTAAATTATGCACATGCATAAAGAAATGTTGACACGCATCAGAGAATTAACATGTCAATGCTGGACACGAGTACGTGTTCAAAAAACGATAGGAGACCATGTAGAAATATCAATTTTTCATAGAATATCAACAACAAAATTAATATAAAACTCACAAACTGCAGTGGAGGATATGTTTTACTTGAAAAACTAAATCTCTCGAAGGTACAAACTAAAAAAATTAACAATTAGTATCATTCTTGCTTCATATCATCACCGGCATTTCCAGCAATTTCATTAACAAATTATAGTGACATTAACATCAACAAGAAGAACATTTTTAAATTTATCATAAAATAACAAGTCTCAAACTAAGGTGAAGAACGACAAACACCTTCTAATAAGCACTAAGCTTACCTCATTTATGATATTCAAGAGTTTATAAGTTTCGTAAATTTCTAAGAAACCGTTTGGTAACTGCTTCTGCTTTCAAATTTTTGTTTCTACTTTCACTTTTTTGAAATCAGAAGTTGGAATTAGTGTTTGGTAACTGTTTAAGCTTTGAAAAAAGAGGAAGCAAAATCAACTTTGCAGCAAAGAAGTTGTTTATTCAATTTTGGCAACACAAGGAGCCATTTCAACTCTAATGAGGTCCAGACATCGAATTTTGTCAATAACAAAATTTCAAACTATACCTCTTCATAAATATAATTATTAAACAACGTTGTCTGATTTTTGTTTTCACTAATAAAAGTATGTAAAAGCATAAACATATGAAAACAGAAATGGAAAACAAAAACAGTTACCAAACGAAACCTAAATTTCCAAGTTACAGTTTTTAACTACAGTTTCTTTCACACCTTTTCTTACGAGGTGCTGTCTTAAAGGGTTCTCACAGCATCTCAATATACCCTCTTCTTACTGTTTCTTTTCTATTGTTTATGTAAAGGAATTATGTTTACAGGAATGATATTCCATAGCAGCCTTGACCTTTAGATAGTTACAAAAAACTATAAATAATGTTGGAGCTCAAAATTTTGTTCATGCAAACACCAATTAAAAAGGAGAATGACTAGATTAACATTCTTAGGAACTTCAACTGACTAACAGCAATGCATGCCCAATTTTATAAACTGTGGTAAAAAATTTGGAATATGCATAAGGTAGCTGTCACGTACCTCAGCAGTATCAGGATTAAAATCCCAGCCTGCATATGCATCTGCATCATAGTGAGTGTCAAATGAACCCCAAGCTGGTTCATCAAAACGTCTATCCTCAGACAGCACTGATTCAGCACCCCCATGTTCACTGCATTAGTAAATCACATAGTTATTCACTTCCTTATTAGAAGAACAGCACGAAGCAGCTACACGAGCGAGTAGGAGTGGGAGCTTAAGCCCTTTGACCATATGCTTATAAAATGATATTACGGGTTTGCTCATCAGTCTCAAAGCAGAATGAAAAACATAATTAAAGATGATAAAATACACTACCTCTGGATTTCTAAATCATGGGATGAACCATCATAATCAATACTCTTTTTAGATGGGGAGTCTTGGAAGCTTTTAGATGGGCTTTCGAAAGCATTCCTACTAACTGAACTATCAGGTGCGCTTCTTGCTAATACCTCTTCTTTGTGGATATTTTCCAACTCATGCTCAGCATTCTTTTCTCCATCCCCTTGTAGATTCTTTGAATTTTCATCAACACTAGAGGATGGAACAGTGACACCCTCATCTATGGAAGAATTTTCTTTTCTAATCAATGAAGCCTTGGGTTTGGGAGGGGCCATAACATTTTGTACATCCAGGGTAAGCTCTTTGACCAAGGTGTATCCTGGAAAAGCCAAGAATTACAGGGAAATAAGAGCCTGCTTACCCATGTCAAAAACTATCATAGGAGGCCACAGGCCCACAACAACTTCCACCAACAAAATAGCCCACAACAACTTCCACCAACAAAATAGTTACTTGCATTAGAAAAGAGGTTACCTAAACGATTCTTAAACTCACTAAAATCAACCCTACAGGTAAAAATATTGCATACCTTCATCTTCAAACCGATCCCACTCTTCATCCCAATCAGCTGCTCCTCCTTGGATGCCAAGTTGCCAACCTTAAAAGATTCATAATACAATAAGAGAAAAAGAATCACAAAAAATAAATATGACAATGGAAGATAACTTTTGGGCAAGAAAAACTGATTTAATATAACCATTTGACTTGCTAAGTAGAAACTTAGAGGTAGTTTGACTCTTTTTTTAATTGACTTGAAATGAAACCATTCAAACTCTGAATATAGCTACCATATTGCCAATATGCAAACTTTTTCTCATATGGAACTTTCATAGGACACAGTGATACTAAAGAAGGATGTACCACACACATAGAGTAAGTAAACATTTGTTTCAGAGATTCGAAGTAATAAAATTAACAGCTTCAGCCTTCAACAACTAGATGTAAAGAGAAAGTTATTTGTAACTGAAGTACATTGAGAGAGAATAAATAAATGGTCAAATAGTTCCTAACTGCCTTACTCCATAATCTGCAGAATCTCATGTTGTATAGTTCAAAAGAAATTCATCTAAATGTTAATCAATTTAGCAATTGAACTTTAATCTGTCAAATAAATATGAATAATATAGTAGTGTGTTACAGAGATTAATTGATCAATGAAACACCAACATGAAAGCTACAAGAAGCCCCCTTAATTCTCTCAAGTGCACCAGTTCAGTTTAATCCACTAGTGGACTTTGATGACTAGTGGGCTTGAAAAGAAAACAACAGGTAAACAAAATAATCCAAAAAAAGAAAAAGAACCACAACTACAACTAAACATGCATATATGGATACCTAAGTTAGCATAGTAAAGGAATTACCAAATGGAAGCTCAACCAACGTAGTTGGTTTGGCATGTAGTCCATAAGTTTTGCAACGTTCATTCAAGGATTTTATTTGTTCTTCAAGATCCAACCAGATGAGATCAGCGGAAACCTGGGCAACCAAGACGATTGGACTTAAGAGTTCCAAAAGTCTTTGCCAAATCAATTAGTGGTGCAACATACCTGAATCTTATCAGCACCGCCCTCTTGCTCCAATTTGATGATTGCACAATATAGCTCCATTTTTTTTCTCCTACAAATGATTCAGTGTAATTTCCATCATATGAGAAAAGATTTCGGGGGAAAAGTACATAATTTTTTATTCACCATTCAAGCAAAAGAAATTACAGGATATACCTGAATATCTCGAAATGTGGCCTCCTCAATACTTAATTTAGAGGCCACATCTCCAGATTGCTTGTATTTGTCTTCATACTTCTTCGCCAGTTTATCAACCTAAGCGCAAGTTCCAGTAATTTGTATAAAAAACAAATACTATGTAAGAAATATTTGTAATCTGAGATACTGAAAAAGAGCAGATACCTCACGTTTGTCAGCAGAAACCCTTTCAGTGATCTCATTTAATCGGTTGTCACATCTACTTTTGTATAAAATCTGGCTCAAAATGGCAGGATATTAGAAAGTAACAAAGTGTAAACAACAGAGTTTAAAATCCCATTATTTGTTGGTGAAAAGTGAAAAATCAAAAAGACCAAAATCAACTCAAAATCTAGAACAAAAGAATCTGATACAATATGATAAAAAAAAAATACAAAGATCTTAGACAACTGAAGCAACAAAAAATACTATGGTGTCCATTATATAACCAAGTATATCACTTCTTAATAGATGATGCCAAGGAGGAATAATTTGTTCAAATGTAAAAAGACAAACTTAAGAATGTGGGTATGAGTACAAGGCCAGTTTGTGCATGATATCCAAGGTCACGCTTGTACCCTGTCAAGTATACAGGTTTGTGCACTGGACAAATAGTCTATTTTCCTGACAAGTTTCCAAAAGTAAAACCAAGGCAACTGGATTTGTCAATGAAGGGAAATGTGATGCAGATATGCAGTCCATAAGAAGCTCAAGAACAAGTAAATCAAAGAAGAGAAAACCTTTAAAATTTGGCTCAGCTTATTTAAGACCCTTATGGAACTTACCTTATCCAAACATAATAAAAAAAATCCCTTTTGGAACTTGAGTCTCAAGTGTAGTAATTCCAGTGCTTTATTCAGGGTTTGTTTTCATGAAAAATTTAGTGCAGTGTAACAGATTTTCAGTTAATAAAACCAAGAAGTATTTTAAGTACTTCACATATCATGAACACATGTACTAATCAAGGACCTTGTGTAATAAATTAGGTTAAATTATGCTTTTTGTTCATATTGATCTAAAACAGCTTTAGTTGTCAAAGTCCTATAATTATATCTTGGAAATCCACATATTATTTAATGTTTTAATTCCAATGGAGATTTGGGAATTATCTCTAATTATTTAAACCGATCAGCCACCAAGCATTGGCGAAGGACCTATATAAACGGATTAGGTTCCAATCCAAATGAATGCAAAGTGAGAGATGCTGTAAATCAAATTGGAGGAATTTAGAACTGGAAAGACCCTAGCCTCAAGAATATGTATTTGCGTCTTTGGGTTTACACAAATGAAATATAGGAGTAGTAGTCTTAAGATTTGATAAAGACTCAAAGAGTTGTAAATAAGGACTCTAAGAAGAGTTTTAAAATAAACACTGACACAGGGATCCGTAAGGCCTACTTATCACTCATTGAGACGCAAAAGACACAGCAGGTGCACAAGGCACTGCCTTAATCATTAATGAATTCAGGTTCTCTGCCATTTTCCAGCCCCTTGAGGCAGTTTCTTATCACCTCACCTCAAGGCATAAGGCATGCCCAAGAACTACTAAAACGTTCTGAAAATCAAATCTTGTAACAAGGCTAGAGCCATCCAACTACTTACTGAAATAGTAAACAACTTTAACATTGTTCAGTGCTGAACTGCATCCAAAAGAATTTTACTTCTTTTATTTCCCTGAAATTGTTAGTACTTGGTAATACACAAAAATAAATTACTTCGAGAAAAAGTAAATACTCACAAGTTCCTTCATCTTGGTACGATAGAACTCAATTTTCTCTTTAGAATCCAATATCTCCTTTTCCAGTTCAGATACCTGCACATGCAAAAAGAAAGAAGAGGTCAGATAGATATATTTTCCAGTCATGAGCATTTCAATATGTAAGGAATTAAAGATCATGTAACAATATTAACTCTATGTAATGGTGATGAACCCAAAACCTTTACCTTAGTCAACAACTTTAATCATTGACTTTGTGATCTTACTTGCAATAGAGACTACAAAGTCAATATCTCTTAACTTAAATCATTTTTATATATAGAGAGGATAAGATTTCATAAGAAAAGCTCAACTTATGTCCTATTAGAAAAAGAAGATCAAACAAGATGGATTAAACCCATATTAAAGACAAAATAGGAGCTATGTATATTATATGTTACTAATATCAGTTGTTTAAGACAGAAGTTTGTTTATTTGTTATTTTGATAAGTATTAATTGTATATTCGAAAATTGACAAAGGGGGTGAACCAACATAAAATCAGTACACCCAAAGAAAAACATCTGTTCAGTAGTCAATGGAATGCACATTACAAATAATTTGCAAGCTTATCACAAACTTGGTTTGACTTTCAATTTGAAACCATATATGTTGGCTTCCTACTTCCTAGAGTTTATCATTGTTGTCATAATGTTATTCTAGTTTCTTGATATCAACTTACAGATTGGTATTATTCACTTCAATGGTTACTGCTTAGAGTTGCAGAGGATAAAAATTCTCTAATTAGCAGTGTCCTCTCCTACACTAACATGCGCATCACCATCCAACAAGAATCCTAAAACTTGAATGCATAATTTGAAAAACAGATGATAATGATAACTGATAACTAAACTGGAAACAACCTTTTTATCTGCCTCTGTCAACTCTTTGAACTTCGAGTTCAGCGAATTCTGCTCCTCTGTACTAAGTTGGTCCACAAGATGCTTCTCCAATACTGGAACTCTAGGTTTTTGCTGACTGTGCTGCACACTTTCTTCATCAGGCTGTGCAATTGGAATTGGTCTCGGTGGCTTCCCTCCAGCAGCAGGAGTAACTGGCCGCAGACCAGGCATCCCTTGTGCTTGTTGCAAACCTAATCAAAGTTTGGAAGTTGATGACACTAATTAAAAATATGAAGAAAATTAAAAGAAGAGAATGAAAAAATGAACCTAATGATAAACAATACATACCTGGAGTATGTCTCCAGTTTGCATTTTCATATTTAGCAGCATGTTGATTTGAAGCAGGCAACTGTGTCTCTTCAAACATAATGTTACTTGGGAGCACTGGAGGAAGGGGGCGGCCTTCCCTGTACCGTTCCATGAGATAGAGAGCAACACAAAATTCCTTTAAAGAAAGCATACCGTCATTATCTTGATCGGACAAGTCCCACACATGCTTTAAGACCTCTGGCACACCAAAAATAAACATAATGAGCATAATAAAATTCATGGATCTGAAACCAGCCTATTTGCCATGAATGCAATGTGTGCAATACTTTCAAAGAGAACCATGCTTTGACTCGAGTCTAAATTTGGGGATGGAAGGAGTAGTCGCTAGAAATGGTGCTCAACAGATGTATGTAATTAATTTTTTCTAATCTCTATTCTCTAGTTTTTTTCTTATATTGAAAGTAAAGGTTTATTTTTCCTTTGCTGATAAGAAAAGGATATTTCAATAGTTCTGCCATTGAAGTATCTTTGGTCTGCCACAAGACGAGTTTAGGTTTTAAGATTTTAACGTGTCAATTGAATAGGATAGAGTTCTAGTTGAATCAACATATATTTTTCAACATAGGTTTAAGTATGCAAAATTTGATTACTCCATCATCTAGCATGCTGTAAAGAGTAAATGAGCTGTCAAGCAGATGTCAGTTGGTCCAATACTCAACTCCACTCGCGAGACAATTCACCAGGAACTAAAATAACCAAAATGATAATGAGTTAATTTCCACTCCATCGTAATTATAATAAAATACAAGTATTAATACTAGTTTCATTTTTTTTAATTTTTGCAATGACTGTATACTGATAAAGCAGCTCGCTTAGACCATATTCATGCCTTTGAAGTTTACGAAGCAACCTAAAACAGAGTTACCCAAGCCCTAATACGTAATTACACATTTATCGATATAGATCCATGAATGAAGAAAATGACAAAATACCAACTACACAAACAAAGCTACAGGACTGCAAAAGGCCTCTACTACTTACCTTACTTACATCCATGTTCACGGGATATGGGCAGGTGGCAGCAAGCTAAAGTTTACAAAAGAAGGTGCAACAACCATGATTCAAATGCAAAAGTTCTCGTTTGGCATTGTCAAAATGGCATGAACCTGGTTTGAGAGGTTTCGTAAGTTACTATTGTATATTAGAGCCTTAATCTACATCCATTTTCTTTTGTAAGTTAATCCATGTCCATTATATTTGTAGTTTTGAGTTGCATTGCAATCTTACTTGTTTCTTTCTTAGAGTACTTCAGTAATTTTGACTTCCAGCCTGTAGAAGTGGGCTGCCAAAGGATCTGAAGTTGTGGACTTTTAGACGATAGTATTGGATTTTGCAAGTCCAAAGACCACTAGAACCTTTTAAGTGAGCTCCTTGTTTTACTTGGTCTCTAAGTCTTAGATTTTCTATGCAATGAATTAGTCTTATTTTGAGAAGCATTGAATAAGAAATATATTATGTATCTAGCTTGCATGTGTGATTCATCTTTCTTGACTGTGATTAGTAAGGCCATCGGTGTGCTTGCAAAGGTTTTCCCTCTTCTTTTCCTTTTATGGTGTAAAACAAAGACTCAAAGAGTGCAGTATTAAAAGAGAGCGGACCCCCAAGGGATTTGAGAAATGGCAAAGGCCATGAGGAATAACCTCAATACTCCTAGTCAACTTACCTATCCACAAAAAAAAAACAGAGAGAGAGATGATGGTTTGCCCCACCCTGGCAAGGAATTTTTGTTTCTTTTTTTTTTAAGATAAAAGGAGAACATGCAAGGGATTCACTAGTCTGCATATTAAGATTTGCTACACTGAAGCAAGAGTTGGTAGCATTTTCCAGATGAGCAATTTTCCCAAATGGCTATTTAGTACCCTTCAATACTTCAGTTGACAAAACTTTTCTTTTTTATATTGCACAAGTGTTCATAATTGGATAAAGTGACGCAACAATGTATTTTAGGAGTTATATTGGTCACGTTTGAAGCATGGAGTCCCAATTAAGCAAACTATAGAAGACATAAGCAGTGTTCTCCTACACCCGATTAAGCCCCGCATAGCCACTAGGCGATCCTCTACTGCCCAGATTTGGCTGGGCGCCCCGCCTAGGCGGAAATCAGTCCTTTACCACATCGATTTAATGAATACTTTGAAGCTCTACAATGCTTGAAATGAATTTCTTAAGCCTTCTAAGATTTTCTTTTGGTTATTTCCATGTAAATTTAGAATTATTACATCTATTATATGCTTTATATAGTATATACAAATATATACCATAGAAAAATAAATGAGACCGGCCAAGAAAATGACTAGGCAGCCTAGGCACTAGCCGCTGCCTAGGTCAGCCTATTTTATTTACACAAAAAAAAAATAACAGAACAAAAGAAGAGTTTCCAATAGCATGCCTACCTTGTGGCAACCTCCAACTTAAGAACAGGTTATGTGCCTGTTCTCCGGTGATTTTTCCATCTCTGTCAGTGTCTACTTCCTCAAATACTTTGCTGTACTTCTGAAAAGCAGACTGAGTCATCTTCGGCCATTGTAAATGGGGTTGGACAGAATCAGAATTTCTAGCTCCACCAGGAAATGCATTTGAACTTTGCAAAGGAACTTGTTGGTTTTGATTCACTGGTGACTGAACTTGCTGATTCTGACTGCCAATAGATTGCTGAGCAAGTACACGTTGCAAAGGCCCAAGCGGACTTGGCCTGACTGTAGTTTGAGGTCCAGCAGAGGCAGTAACAATGGCTGATGAGATAGGTACACCGCTAGCAGAAGAAGTAGGAATCAGGGAATTTTGTTTTCCTTGAACAGAGGTTGCAGAAAAGACATCCCCAAAACTTGGGTCCGGTTCAAAGTCATTTTCTGAAATTGCCGGTGCTTTAGAATCTTTAGGTCCCACCTGGTTAGCCGTCAAAATTGCATCATTTGGTTTGGGAGCAGCAGGCTGCATCAAGGCTGTTGTTGCCTGCAATTCAGGTTGTGTTGAGGGAGTAAATCCTGATCTTTCCAGGCCGAATCCCTCCTGAGTTGTGGAAGGAACTTGAAAAGTTACGCCTGCTGGCAAACCACTTGTCCCTCTTCCAAGCCAATCAGTGGAGAAACTTGAAGTCGGAGGAGGATGAGAAGCAGCCATAGTACCTCCCCCAGGCATTCCTTGACTTGCAACACCCTGCTGTGAATGGAACACATTGCTAGGAGGTGGGGGATGCTGTGGTCTCATTATCTGATTTTGCTGAGGTGGAAAGCCCTGCGGCCCTCTAATGCCAGTATATTGAGATGCCAGTGGAGCAGTTCCACTAAATTGTGGAGTGGGTGTGCCCGCCCTTATATTTGGCTGAGTCATTGGTAAAGCAGCAAGATTTATCTGGGGAGCAGAAATTAGTGCTGAAGCGGGCCCATATAATGCCGCCTTCACTATATCCGGTGTTAGATCATGGTTACTTTGTGCCACAGTGACAAGTTTAAGAAAGTTATAAAACTCCGCTCGACCAAGAAAACCAATTCGATTTTGATCAGCATACGTCCATATCTGTAAAGAGACCCAAAAGTAACTTCCTAGTAAGAACTTTAGAGAAAAATGAAAGTAACTAGTTGAGAAGTATGTTTTAAAATGCTTTTTCTTTCGATGCATAAAAGTTAAGTATAGATAGATCACAACTTTTATTAAATTTACAAGAAGAGAAGTGGACATGTTACATTTGCATATCTATATCTGTTTTAGAAAATGTAGATTAAATGTTTGGCACTTAATATGCTACTAGATCACTAGACGTCTCATCTGGCTAGTAAACAAAGCAGGATGACTTGCCAACATACAGAAATTTTTTAACTAAGAGGTTGTTTGATACGCACTGAATGGCTGAATCGGTCAGCCATTCAGTGCGTTTATTTAAAAAAAATCGTTTGAATGGCTGAATCGGTCATCCACGATTTGGACTGAATGGTTTAGTATCATTTTTTTGGCTGAATGATGACAGAATGAAGTATTTTTTTTTAACAATATTAATTATTATATTAAGTAATATTAAATAAATTTACAACAATTTTGAATTTTTTTCAGAGAGGTAATATAATAAAAAGTTGTTATTCAGATGTTTCAAACATGTCAATTATCAAACAACTTTTTTCATTCAGTATTCAGTTTCATTATTCAGAACCATTTTATTCAGTTTTTATCAAACAACCCCTAATTGTCACCAACAATATCAACATATATTCAGGATAACAACATCAGTAAGTTAAAGAATTGGATTGTATATGTCAATGAGCTTTTATCCAATCACTAGTACCTATTTTTACTCCTGACTAGACTATAATCCAAAAATAGCATGATTTCCCAAAAAAGAGGTACAACCCAACACCACCTCTTCCCAATTATTATATAATGCTCATGATAGTCCAAGAGACTTTAAATTGGTTACTCCAAGCAAACATCTCCTGCCTGTACCACTTATGGGACCTGCTCATCTAGAAAGATGCCTACTCTTGGCAATACCAATCCTACAAAAATATAAAGACTAACAGTTTATCAAATTTCATCTTACTAGACCATAGTGTTTAAATTCAGCCACATTGATTGAAAATGTTTAGACATGTCCTAAAAACACTTCCACGAGGTACCACTAATCGACTTGTATTAATAATTTCCCTTACCACTAAAAAGGATTAGTTCTTGAAAACAGTTTCTCTTTGTCTTGTAGTCTTCTAATTGTGCCTCTAATAAGCACTCCCTTTGTTCCAAATTATATATACATTATGACTTCTTGGAGTCAATTAGCGAATCCTAAAATCCAATATTGATATGATTTTGTTTAAGTTTTGAAAACCAAAATACGATATATTAGTAGTACTTTATAATTAGTGTACAATTGCTATAGTTGTTTGTGTTAAAACTAAAAAGAAAATTGAATTGATATTGAATTTTAAGATTACGCAAATTGATTCCAAAAAATTCAAAATATATCTCTAATTTTGAAACAGATAGTGTATATACTACATGAGATTATACATCAACATCCAAATCAATATGAGATACTATGTTAATTTAGAGAGACAAAAGGGAAAAAAGTAGCATACATGAAGGTACTCGAACTGAGTAAATACATATAATGTTAGCATGATATAATTGTTTTCCTCTCTTTAATAATTTAAGCTGAGGTTTTAGATGACTCGGTAACTTAAAGATGGTATCAGATAACACTTTCTCAAATTTCATCCACCTATATTGAAAATGTGTAAACATATCCTAAAACATTTCCACGAGGTACCACTAATCAACTTTTATTAAGAATTTCCCTTACCACTAAAAAGGATTAGTTCCTTAAAACAGTTTTTTTTTTGTTTGGTAATCTTCCAATTGTGCCTCTAATAAGTTTTCCTTCTGTTCCAAAATTAGATATACATTCTGACTTTTTGAAGTCAAATTGTGAATTGATAAATCCAAAATTGATATGATTTCTTTCAAGTTTAAAAAAAAAAAAAAAGCAAATACGATTATTAGTAGTACTTTATCATTAGTTTATAATTGCTATAGTTGTTTGTGTTACAACTCAAAAATTCTGAATTGATTTTGAATTATAAGTTTACACAAACTGAATCCAAAAGTCAAAATGTGTCTCTAATTCTGGAACCGATGGAGTAAATACATATAAATATGTGTTAGCATGACATACATTGTTGGCTTCTCTTTTAACAACGTAAGGTTTTAGATGAGTCGGTACCTTAAAAGATGGTATCAGATATAAGAATTCTACGTGTGCAAATGCACTTTAATTTGACACGCCGTTTTTCTTATTGTGTCTGTGTGTGGAAGTGGCATTCGACTTCAAGACAAAAAAACGTAAACTGAGTGAGCAAAATTGAATTGAGAATAAAGAAAATGGTAAGAATAAGTACCTGATTGAGGACTTGTCCAGGTAAATTGGAAGCTTGAAGGAATGAAACGGCTTCGGCGCCGGTGATCCGGCCGTCCTGATCCAAATCCGCTCTTCGGAAATACAATTCGAATTGGTTCATATTCGGCGGCTGGTTCTGGTTCTGGTTCTGATTCTGCCTACCTAATGGCAATACGGAGCTAACAAAGGAATCGACGAGTTATTCAAGTCGATTTCGATTATCTACATGGAAAGTTAAGCAGCAATTAAAAATATCGGTGACCAAACGCTATGGAATCATTGTATTGTTGAAGAGGATATATGCAGGAGATCTGAGTACTGAGTCACGCCAGAGCTTTAACAGAGTTGTCGATGGTGCATAGAGAAAATATAACTCGGTGCGTCGGCCGAGTCAATTATGGCTGAGTTTTAACACAGATTTTGGATTTTAATGTCTTTTCAAGATTTTATGAAATAAGTCAAGATTTTATATTAATAATTGTTAAAAAAATTAACAAATATCTTATATCTTAGATTAAATTATTAAATAATATTAAAATAATTATCATGTCACAACTTAATTTAAAATAAAAGAAATTGTTGAAGTTGAATTATTAAATCATACCGAAGTTTATTCTAAAAAAATCATTTTCTACTAACGGTAATATTAAATAACAATTTCGATTTTAAAATTGTTTCATTTAATATTTTCCTATCAAGTCATTATTACTAAACTAATAATTTATAATTTTCAATAAATAACAAAATTAACAAATTTATTACTTTTAAAAATAAACATTTAAAAAAATATATACTCCTTAATACTTACAAATATAATAAATAATAATTTTTTTTTATGGGGAGAAATATAAAATGATATTAAAATATTTGTTATCTCTATTTATACTATTAGTTCTATTTAAAACTCTTAACGCTCCTCTTTCTTTTAAGAATTTTATTTTCTCTCTCCCTATAATATAACAAAAATTTTAAAAATATTACAAAAATTTAATTGAATACCAATAAATTTTTATAAACTCTTTAACGCTCTGTTTCTAAGTTTTAAAATGGATAGAAAAGAAAAAAAAATGGATGAAAAATTTAAGTTTTCTTTCAAATTCTTATGTTTGTGAGTTTTTTAATAAACGGGAAAAAAATGGATAGAAAACTTGGCCACTTTTTCTGTTAAAGTTTTTCGTCCAAAATTGGCCTGATTTGGACTGAAAAGAAATTGAAATAAGTAATATTTTTATAATTTCCATATTATCCTCAACTTTTAATATAATAAATTTTAAATTACAACTTATGTCCTCAATTTTAAATTTTTTATTATTTTCTATTAAAAACTCAGAAACAACACAAAGAAAAACTTCAAATTTTCTATTCTTTAATTTTGTGTTCTAATTTAAATTTTTAATTTTTTTCTTCTTTTGATTGAATACAACCAAACTTTTAAAATCTTAATTGACTATACTCTCCTTGATCCTCTTTTAAAGTTAAATTTTATACTTTTTAAGAATTGAATTGATTAGATAATTGATATGTCTAAGCCCGTCCTTGCAAGGTTATAGATTATTATTAACGTATTTATTTTTCATTTTAACATAAAAATAAATAATAATTTAGAAAAACAAAACATTCTCATAATTTAGAAAAAAAAAAACTAATTTCAATTATAAAATATGTAAATAATAAGGATGTATTTTTGTTATATGTTTTTTTAAAATAAGAAGTTACTGACGTGATAATAAAATTTGATGATATTATGTTGTTACGAGCTAAATAAAACGTCATTAAATATTAAGGATGTATTTTTATTTTAAAAATAAAAACGTCACTAACACTCTGTTTTTGAGTTTTAAAATGGACATAAAAAAAAAAAATAGATAGAAAATTTAAGTTTTCTTTCTGGTTCTTATGTTTCTGAGTTTTTTAATAAACGAAAAAGAAATTGATAAAAAACTTGGCCATTTTTTCTGCCAAAATTTTCCATCCAAAATTGGCTTGATTTGGACGGAAAAGAAATTAGAATAAGTAATATTTTTATAATTCTCATATTATCCTCAACTTTTAATATAATAAATTTTAAATTATAACTCATGTCTTCAATTTTAAAATTTTCTATTCTTTTTTATTAAAAACTCATAAACAACACAAAAGAAAATTTTAAATTTTAAATTTTTTTCTTTTCTGTTCTAATTTAAGTTTTCTGTTCAAGTTTAACACTGCTTTTTCGAGTTTTGAAATGTAAAAGAAAAGAATAGAAAAACTTAAATTAGAACGAAAAAGAAAAGAATAGAAAACTTAAAGTTTTCCTTTGTATTGCTTACAGAGTTTTAATAGTAAAGAATAGAAAATTTAAAATTGAGGATACGTGAGTTGTAATTTAAAATTTATTATATTAAAAGTTAAGGATAAGATGAGTAATTATAAAAATATTACTTATTCCAATTTTTTTCTCATTCAAATCAAAGCCAATTTTGGATTAAAAAACTTTTAGCGGAAAAAGCATAAGTTTTCTATCAATTTCTTTTCTTTTTCATTTATTAAAAAACTCAGAAATATAAGAATTGGAAAGAAAACTTAACTTTTCTGTTCATTTTTTTTTTTTTTTAAAACTCAGAAATAGAGCGTAAATGTCAATATTAAGGAAGACATTGTGCTGTCTTGAGCTAAATAAAACATTTAAGAAAACAAAATAGCCACGTACTAAATAAATTATGATCCAACAAATTGTCAGGTTTGGTAATCAGCAGAGTAGGGCTTTGATATATACTAATAAATATGTATATATCTATCTATCGATATTTATTTATTTATTTATTTATATTATAAAGTCTCTGTGAAGTTTGTGATGAAAGTTTATTTCTTTTTTTTTATTCTCTTACCTTTATAATTTTAAATATGTTAATATTTTATTATTTTTAATATTAATTTTTATATTTTTCTAAATTTATATTTTATGTCACATAATTTATGTGCAATATTTGTATACGTGAGTCGAAACCGGTCGAATCTTCAGTCCGGTTCAATCCAGTTTTATTGATTTGGTTAAAAATTGGTTGACCATCGGTCCAACCAGTTAACTGACTCGATTTTTAATTTTTTTTGAACCGAAAAAGTTTTAATATTAAAATTAACTAGTTTTAGTAATATTGTAACTAAATTTTATTATGTTTTAGTTAATAAAAAAGAAGATTTTTTAAAATTTTATTAATTACTAATAATATATATATATATAAATATATATTAATGATGTCATTGGTCCGAATTCTTTATAGTTATCATTCATAGTCTTTTTGAAATATAAAAAGAAAATAATTGAAACATAGCCATAGGAGTCTGAGGCAGTTGGCTGACAAATAAATATCAACTCACTCCCCCCATTGATAACTCCACTCCACTAAATAATACAAACTATACAAGTAATCGTTCTCCTCCTCGGCATCCTCATTTGCGCACAGTGGCAAGAGGGGCAATCTCGGATAGCAGCAAAGGAGGAGGAAAATAAAAAACACTGCTACTGCTACTGCTACTGCTACTGCTACTGCTTATTATAAATTACTAAATAAATTACTAAAAAAGAATACGAGAAAAAAGTGGACACTTCACAATTCTAACAAAAACAAATCTCGTGCGAATCAAAAATATCGATGACACAATTTCATTTTTCTCTCTCTATATTTATGTTGTGAATCGAGGAGAGAGAAAATATAAGAAGCGATCATGATGTCTTGTTTGTCTTCGTCGGCGTCGGAGGAAGAGGACGAGGGCTTCGATTCCTACCGGAAAGGTGGTTATCACGCGATTAGAGTCGGCGATACGTTCGCCGCCGGCCGATACGTTGCGCAGAGGAAGCTCGGTTGGGGCGAGTTTTCCACTGTTTGGCTCGCTTACGATACCCAAACCTCGGTATGTTCTTATTTATTTTTGTGGAGTTGTGAATAAGGTGTTATTTTTATGTATTGAATTGATTAGTGAAGTAAAGATTTGAGATTTGATTACAAGTTGGAGATCTTACTTAGTTAGTTTAGTTGTAACCTCGATCACATAGTAAGCTTGATTTTCAATATGCGATCGGTGGAATCTTCGTTGAGCAGTGATTGCTAATTTTGGATCGGTTTCTATTACTAATTTACTATTATGTTCACGTTTTCAGATTTTCTTGTTTATTACTACTATATGAATACATTATTAAACTCCTATATATGGAATTGTTATGTAACTTATGTTTGACTGAATCTATTTCAATGATCATTGTTAATATCCTCACCAAATTTACTGATCGGAATGTATAGTCAATATATTACAACGTTGTTGTAGCCTAATACATGGTGTGAATGCATCTATTTAATATTAAGCTACCAAACATTATAAGCTCTTGCCAACCTCTTGAGTATGAGAGAACTTATTGTGTGATGCATACTTGTAGCTCTGCACTTTGCATATCAGTCCCTTTCCTACTGGCAGAACATTAGACTAATAGTTGTCGTCAGAATTCCACTTCAGTTTCTATCTTGGATAATAGCATATCACTCTAAATGCAGTAGTTATTATTGTGCATTAGGTTGGTTGAATTCCTTCAGTTTCTTGGCAAATTGTTGTTGTGTATAAACTTTTGATACAAGCATAAGGATTAAACTTAAATTCGGGCACAAGGTGATTAATATTAAGATTAGGGGAAAGTCATCATATTAAGATTATGGAAAAGACATCATCTCTGATGACTGTACAACCTAGTTTTTCACCCACCCACCTTTACAAGTTTCCTCGCATTGCAAGCATGAGGAATGCTGTTCGGGCATCCTGTTGAATTTATGAGGCAACATTGTGTATCATATAGTGTTTGATATTCATCATAAAAAAAAAGAGTTAAATAACAGTTAGCATTTGACAATAAATTTACACCTTTTCTAAAAAACATAATTCTTGTGATTGTCAACCCTTGAAAACAGTGAAGTTATTATTTAATGTTAACGAACTTATTCGTGGCTTTCTTGAAGAACATTTACGTCCTATTTGGTTACCTCTCTTTCTCTCTGTTTTTTGGGTATCATTATATTCTTCATATTTCTTGGTTTCCATGCAACTTCTTATAAATTTAAAATTTGTTAAGAGTGAGTACATGTAAGTGTTTAAACTTTTGAAAAAAAACATTTTTTTCGAACTCTTGTTAGAGTTATTGGATAAAATTTAAAAACTAATAACTTGTTCTTTTATATCTTAATTGCATATTATTTTTGTTTCGCTTGAGTAGTATGTGTTGTAATAATCTTAGACCCTTATTTTTCCTATTGAAAGCACCTTTATGCCATTCACTAAATGGGTTGTTCACAAATATATCTCCAGAAAATATCTATTTTGATACGCTATTGAAATGCATTTTCTATGTTTTCTTCAAAATGAAACAATAAATGGTTTCATGTTGTAAAAACCTGCCCAAAAAGGTCAATCTCTCGTCAAGATGGCTATCATTTAATTGAGCATTTATTATGTTTTTTCAAGGTAATGTGGTATGTGAATTAAAGTGGTCTTATTCCCCAGATTGTATTAATTGAGGTTCAAACTTTACAAATTTTGTGAGTTTTTTCATCCTTTCGAGTACATCTTTATCTCTAAAAATCATAAATATTATTTTTGTTATATGCTGACAAAGCTTTGTAACCCTATTTAGCTATGCCTTGTCCCTATTACTTGGGTCGGCTACCTAAAATATAAGTTACCGTCCTGTTCTATTTAGAGCAATCTCTTTTGTTACATGGCAACCTATTATCTCTATATCATTATATCGCTGACTAAGGGCTATCGAATATAATTTTTACTAATCTGCATAATCTGTTGTCCCGTGTTTGATTTAATCAAGCCATTTAAGCAAGATTTTGTCTATTTAATCTCTTTGAAATGCTCCTTAGCAAATGGGACTCTTGTTTAGATAGCGGTGCATAATTTTCAGTAAGCGTTTCCTTTCCTTAAATAATTCATTTTGTGATCTTTTAGATACTGCTTTAACTGTATATTTCTTTTTTGTCTACCTTTCTAAGTGTACATTCACCCCATACCTTTTCCCCCCTAGTTTTAATTTTGTCTTGCTGCTTTTCTATTTTCACAGAAATATGTAGCTCTTAAGATTCAGAAAAGTGCACCCGAATTCGCTCAATCTGCTCTCCATGAAATTGAAGTCCTTTCTACTATCACTAATGGTGACCACTCTAATAGTAAATGTGTTGTACGGTTAATTGACCATTTTAAGCATGTAGGCCCAAATGGACAGCATTTGTGCATGGTCCTTGAATTTCTTGGTGATAGTATACTCCGGCTGATCAGATATAATCGTTATAAAGGCCTTGAATTGAATAAAGTTAGGGAGATATGCAAATGCATATTGGTTGGTTTGGATTATTTGCATAGAGAACTTGGTATTATACACACAGACCTAAAACCTGAAAATATTCTTCTCTTTTCCACGATCAATCCTGCCAAGGACCCAATCAAGTCAGGGATGGCCCCCATTCTTGAAAAGCCAGAAGGGAATCCGAATGGTGTTACAATGAGTACTATCGAGAAAAAGCTAAAGCAGAGGGCTAGGAGAGCAGTGGCTAAAATATCGGGAAGACGAACATCAATGGGGGTGCTAGCTCCAAAGCCCGATAGATGCCTAGATGAGATTGATATGAGGTGCAAGGTTGTGGATTTTGGAAATGCATGTTGGGACGGCAAGCAGTTTGCTGAAGAAATTCAAACAAGACAATATAGGGCTCCTGAAGTTATACTACAGTCTGGCTACTCTTTCTCTGTTGATATGTGGTCATTCGCTTGCACAGCCTTCGAGCTTGCTACTGGTGAGATGATGTTTGCTCCGAAGGGTGCACAAGGTTTTAGTGAGGATGAGGTAGTACTGTTTACCTTTACCTTATTTTAATCTATTACCTTGTGTCATTGAATAATTACTGCTGAGATTATTTTCAATTCAATGTATGTTGGAAGACAGGCTGTGATCTGCTTTAGCTGGGAGAAAATGGGGGAGAAACAATAAGAGAGAAAGAAACACACTCCCCCGAAAAGTTAATGCAATACTATTGGGAATACTGCATATTGTAGAATAAACTCTGTTAATTTTTGTTGTAATGATCATTCGGTTGTATGCAGGACCACCTTGCTCGAATGATGGAACTCCTTGGAAAGATGCCTCGTAAGGTAAACAAGTTGGACCCCTCCCCCTATCCTTTTCTGGTTCCTTGAGAGTTATACTTGTATCTCGAATGCCCGTATTTTCATTTTTGCTTGAAACAGATAGCCATTGGGGGGCTTCGATCCAAAGACTATTTTGACAGACACGGGGATCTGAAGAGGATCCGGAGGCTGAAATACTGGTCACTTGATCGATTACTGGTTGAGAAATTCAAGTTTTCTGACCCTGATGGTCGCGAGTTTGCAGAGTTTCTCTATCCCATTCTCGATTTTGCGCCAGAGAAGCGACCAACTGCTCAGCAGTGTTTGCAACACCCGTGGCTCAATGTAAATTTGATGTATAAAGATGTGAAGAGTGAGTCTAGTGTAGAAAATGTGGATTTTGGGATGAGCAGCCTTCAACTTAAGGTGGACAAGTGAAGTAGGGATCTGCAGGAGTGCCTCTCCACCTGTACTAGTATTGCTTTGAAATATTTTTTGATTTGTTGGAAATCTTAATAATATGTTTTTTATTTGACCATGCTGTAGTGTTAAATACTTTCAATTTGGACGCAAGCCGGATTTGTAGATATTCATTAATTGATTGACATGATTGAAAGAAACAACCGGAGTTTTCTTGGAACTTCTGGAGTGAAAGAAGCTTGACAATGGCAGAATATAAGTTTTTTATGCCAAGATTTTTTGTTTATAGGAATCATAATGTTATGATATTGTCAGGATAAACCTCAGGTCCCCAAATTTTCACTTCAATCTGCTAGTAGTACTACTTCCATCACATGGTGGACACAGGCAGGGGATTTTATTAGCATGTTCTATAAAACACTCATTATGGATTTTGGATCTTGGAAGCCCTTTTTCGTACTTTAAATCAAGATAAGATGTGATGGGCTTGAGGTCCAACATTTTTTTGGGGGTTTAAAAGACTGAAACTTCATAAATTGAAATGTTTCAATAGCTTTGAATATCATTCCACCACCTATCAAACAAAAACTAAATGTCGGGGGTGGACCTTATGCAAGAGAAGAGATTATGACTTTTGTAGAGAAGGATAAGGCCGTTGCTTTCCATTTCTTTCTTTTTTCCAAATGCCAGGGGAGAGTTATTATTTTCATACCAGCCATCCTCAAATC
Source organism: Panax quinquefolius (assembly GCA_020205615.1). Taxonomy (NCBI): domain Eukaryota; kingdom Viridiplantae; phylum Streptophyta; class Magnoliopsida; order Apiales; family Araliaceae; genus Panax; species Panax quinquefolius. Next base: position 35,777,441 of record CM035156.1, on the reverse strand, counting down.
AAACCCAAAACTAATCAACTTTTCTTCATACAGCAAGACAAACTCAGGAATCACTACTTCAATCCCCTTCTTTCTCCAAAACAGGAAAAATGCTTTCCAGCAATTACCTACAAAACAAGATTGCTAAATAATCCAAAACAAAACAAAACAAAAATAAAAGCCACCCGAATCCACCAAACCTTGGTATTTAAGATACAAATGACAACATTATAGCTCAAACGTCATCAAAATTAAAAATAATCTTAAAACTGACAAAGATTAACAGTTCTTGCAATATGATTTTCCTATGAAACAAACACATGATACTAGTGTATCTTCTTTCTGGCAACAGATCCACGAGTTCCATGATGTTTAAGATTTATTTAGCAAATAACACTACTTTATGCCTCTTTGATACATTAATATTTACCTTAAAGTGGAACAACAATACTCATAGGGTTGATCAAAGGAGTAAAGGAAGTCTTTACCATTCTATAAGCGAAAAATTTATGTGCTGTCTTTACAAAACCATATCAAACACAATAAAAGACCCTGAATATTTAAAAGAAGGCCACAACTGCAAACACCTTGAGCACCAATCTAAACTTCATATGACTGACAATCTCCAAAGATCAAACCACTAATAAAATCACCAAGCAACAGTTCCCTCCAGTGGACATGAAGAAGCCTGCCACTGCATAAAAGATTTAAGCAATCATTTACACAACAGAAAGCTTGGTAGTTTATTTACAAAAGAGTAGTACAGTTTATAATAGGATACCTCAAATCCAAAACGAATGAATTCATCACCCTATACTTCTGATATACTCCCTCCGTTCCACAGAAAGAGTCTAATTTACAAAAAATTGCGAATATTGAGAATATATACTTGTTCCATGTATACCCCTAAATATAATAAGTTGTTAGTTTAGTAGTGTGGGATGATAATAAAATTATGATGACAAACTTAAGGACATTGTGTGATTTATACTCTATCCCAAAAAATGGACTCTTTTTTTTGTGGAACAATTTTTTTTGACAAATGAGACTCTTTTTGTGGAACAGAGGGAGTAATAAATATATAAAATTTGTAACGTGACATGGGTGATGAAGGAACAATGGAGATTGACCAAAAAAGAAAAGAAAACGTAATCTTCCGAAATATATATGCATCTGTTTGGAACATTTAGTAACATTTTTAGCTGTGAATTATGATGCAGGTCATTTGACACTCACCGTCCTTTCATCCAACTATAATTGCAGAGTTTAGAGACTAGTGATATAAAGTGAAACCATGAATCTCATATTTTCTAAATTTTAAACAAGTACTATCTCTGTCCAGAAAATGAGGCTCCAACTTTTACTGTTGATTTATTTTTTCAAATATTAAGCTTTGCATTTGACATATTTAGACACAATTTTTCTCAACGAACTTTTCATACTAAATAATTTTACTCTTATGAAGTTTAATTTTGAAACAAAGTCATCCAATTTTTTTTTGTCTAAATGTTTCCGATGTCAACCCTAAAATTTGTGTTTTTTTTTGTTTGTTTGTGGGGGTGGGGGTGGGGGTGGGGGTGTGGGGGAGGGGGACAAAAGAAATACAACCCACATTTCCCAATGGAGGGAGTGATACTCGAGTAATGTTTTTCTTCTGAGTTTTGATTTTAAGAACCAACAAGACTATAACAGAATATAATACAACAACAAAAGGAGTGTTATTCTGAAGTTCAGACTGTTTGATGACAAAGAACAAAGAGAAATTAAGCTGCCATTAGATAACAAGGATAGAGATTGTAACAAGGCTTGACACTAAAGCAGGATGAATTTGTGATATTTCAACATTTTTTTGACCCAACACATCTCTGGCATATCAGTTTAACATTGCTACCAAATAAAGACAAGTAAATATGAGATTTCAATGCACAGATTGCAAACAATTGACACTAAAATATACAATTTTTTGAGTTCAAATACTTACATGCTATAGAGAAGTAAAAAGATAAATGGAAAAGACAAACAAATCTATAAGAAAGTAAAAGTGAAAACTACCTTGGCCGAAGACTAATTGAGCTAGCCGCCTGTAGTTGCAATAAATCTATGAACACTATAACTGCATAACTTTATTTTGTTTAATACAAGCGGGAGCCTTGAATACCTTGCACATCCATGTTGATGGCCTCTCAATTGGCATCACACTACTGCTAGAAGGCCCCTTAGAAAAGAATGGCTTATTTCCTGCAGTATCGTTGCTCACATTTCCTTCAGTCAAGCTTCTATATTTCAGCTCTTCCTTGGGGTTTGCTTGATCCCTAAAGTTGCAAATGCTTAACGGCAACTTTTTCTGCTTGATTCTTCCCCTCTTCCTACCAAAGTTTAATGGATCCTCCAATGCTTCCCTCATTTTTTCCTTTGATTCACTTGTTACTGCTTCCCCATTTTCCATCTTAAATGGGTCAACCTTATCCAAATTTGATGTGCTTTCATCGAATCTAACCACATATGCCCCCTGAGTGGAACCTTCAGAATCCAGCTCACCATTTGTACCAAATCCATTGCTCATAGAGGGGCTGTTTCCTTCCCGTATTATACCTCCATTATAAAACTTCAGCTTTTCTGAAGAAGCCAAACTCTTCACAAGCCTCTTATATTTATGACTCTTCAAGTCAGAAGTTGAAGAGTTCTTAGTATTTCTCGGAGAGCTGTTGATGACCCTGTGTAAGTTACGGGCTAATTCTTCATCTGTATCAACCTTTTGTTTCTTATTGTACAACATCTGAACAGGAACATGCCTCTTCATCTTATTCTTCTTCAAATATTTTTCTCCGCTATCTGTCTCCTCTGAAACAGTTGCAACCAAATCCAAAGCACTCTTGGCAGCAGCCATAGCCTTGGCCGCTACCACGGCTTTCTCTTCGGCTACCGCTCTTGCAGCCTTCGCAAACTTAACTGCAGCTTCAGCTGCTGATCTCGAGGCCTCCACTATCTCCTCAGGAGAGTTATTCGAATGAGATTTCAACAAATTATTAAGCTTGATATCAAATTCACTCGAAGTACTAGAAGTCGATGGCATAAGTGAAAAGCCATCAGAATTCTGTTTCTTCAATCCGGCCAGAAGCCGCTTTCGAGGAGGTAAAAGGACATCAGCGTCCAAATGATTAATGTCACATATATTAGCTTCCATTGTTCTTTACATGTAGGCATAAATCAAACGCTTCTACAACATTCACACTATAAAAAGAACAAAAACAGATCACACCTTCAGAATAATACCCAAAACTATAATCACCAATCAATCCAATTATACTCAAAACCCATCAAAGATTTTTCCATACTTCATCAAAAAACCCAAAACTCACATCAATCCAATCACTACCCAAAAAATGAATTAAAATCAAGTAATTAATTCTCAATTTACTATACAAAATGAAAAAAATACACAAACAAAACCAATATAAAGCCAGTCATGTAAGGGTGAATTCCCCAACAATATATACATCATCAGAAACAAACAAATTGATTATAATTCACTACAATATGCAGAATTACTAGCTTGATTCAAGAGAATTATGCAAATCCAATCAATTGTAATTATCATTCAAGCTAAGGAGATAAATAACCAGCTAGAGTTTGATGAGTTTGATGTAATCAGGAAGATGCAGTACCTGATCTTGTCATCCTATAAAGATAGAGGAGAAATGAAGAGAATTTAAATTAGGGTTTTTATAGAGAGATAAATGGAAGAGAATGGTCTGCAAACTAGTTACAGATTGAGGAGAGAGCAAAATAAAATAGAAAGATGACATATAATGTCAGAAAGGATTTCTATTGGTTCCGGTTCTAGAAACCCAAAACGCAAATACCGTAAATGTAAACAAACCGTTGTATCTAAAACTACCCTCTTTCTAACGCTAAACTACCTAAATGCCACCACGCTGTTGTGTCTTAAACCCTTTTTTTATTTCTTAATTTTTTTAAAATAAAATTGTTGATAATTATAAAATAAAAATAATGTTACTAGAACAATATATATTCAATGATATTTTTATGATTATTATTTTAGTAACTCATAACATTTTTAATAATATTTTTATTCTAGCAATATAATTTTTATTCTGATAATATATTAAAGATTTAAATTAAATAAATATTATTAATACTAACGGACTCCTGCTTTAGAAAAAACAACTTAAATGTTAGAAGTGGTGTATTTTAGTCTTTTATCAATGAGTTTTTTATATACACTTTAATATTAAAATAAATAAAAAGTAAAACATTTTTTCCAAACAAAGAAAGTAATAAGATAGTTAATTCAACTAGTAAAATACTACAAGAAAATATTTGATGTTACTAATTTGAATCCTTTGTAATCAGATGTGTTGAATCGAAATAAAATAACATAAAAATTAGATAAATTAAAATTAAAAATAATTATGTGAGATCATATTACGTTTAAATACAATAGAATAGGTTCCTTAAAAAAATGAAACATGTAATTAGAAATTTAAAATGTATAAGGAGATAAAGGAATATATTAAAAAAAAAAAATAATGTTACGTTGACAAAAAATAATTACAAATAAGTAAATATAAAATGATACGTCAAATTATAATTAATAAATATTTTATTATATATAAGTTGATCCAATTGTTATAATCAAAAACTATCATCTATAATCATTTTGCATCATTTTTTTTATATTCAATCTTTTGTTATCAAATCATTATTCTAAAAGAAAAATGGTGACAAGGGCATGATGGCAATTTTGGGACTACATTGTATTATTGTAATAACAACTTGCGAATAAATTTACAGTACTTAAATATAGGGATAAATATTTTTTTGATTACTCTATTTTAGGTCAATTTATGGTCAATTAACTCAACTTTTTTATCTTATAGTTAGCTAACTATACTTTACTTTTCTTACAAAAAATTGAATTTTCATCAGTGGAGTTAAATATTTTAACGGAATAATGACATGGAAATACCACATTTATTGAATCCTAGTCGGAAGCTACTGTTAACAGCATTATAAACATTAGTTATAGCCTACCAATCAAAAACAAGTATACATGTGCCCACCCAACCCGACCCGACCCAACAAATTTCATTCTTATTAAATTAGACATCAAAATGGGATAAACTTAGGGTTCTTCATAAGAGCAGAGATCAGACATCAATTGATGAATCATTGAAGTAATTGAAAGTAAGAATCCAATACATAGATGCATGTAGAGAAGATGAGTACCTCGAGTGGGGTAGAGAGCTCTTATAGAAGGAAAATTGTGAGCATATCTATAAATTCTGAGCGTGACTCCGCCTTATTCAATCCCATCATTTGCGATTGTGGAATCATTGCGCCCACGTGGGAAGCTTGGAAAGATGAACCCTAGATATAGATAGAAGATTTGTTGGTTGTAGCAGGTACAAAGTATGTGAATTTGCAATTTTATTTAATTTTTTTGGGATGAAATAAAAAAAGACTTTTTTAGTCATAAATCTTCCTTTTTTATATCTTTTGAGTAGGAGACAAAGATGTATTGTCGATTTTTCAAGTGGTGTGATGTAAGACCCCAACTTTTATGAATAAAGATGAATTTTTTATAAATATTATTTTTGAATATTAAGGAGTGAATTTGATATAATGTTATAGTTGTAAGACCCCAACTTTTATGAATAAATAATAATTTTTCTCGCAATATATTTTTGAATATTATGGTGTGGATTTGATATAATGTTATAGTTGTGGGTAATATTTATAAATTTTGCAAAGTAAGCAAGTGGTTATATAATATTCGATTGGTGGGGAATATTCGTTTTAACAGGAATATTTAGTATGGCAAGACAATCATTAGTGGACCCTAATAACCAAGTATTGTCGTAGTAAGAAAACGACGTAATTATCTTTTATAAAAATAACGGCGGAAGTGTTACCGTTAAAGCTGTTGAACTACCATGTAGTAAAAGTACGATGAATACGCGTGGTTGCAGAAAGTATACGTGGTATTGATTATTGATGCTTATGTGAGAAGTCATTTAGTTATACTCAATTATTGCTACAGTAATTGCTGCATCATATCTCTCATATTATTGATTCAATTATTGTCACAATATCATCTGCATAATATGATATATTATTAAATCAATAATTATGACAACAAAGTTATTCATATTATTAAATTGCAATATTTATAATGTCTAGAAGTTCTGTCAAGGAGAGGTTTGGTCATCTAATTGCACGCCAATAAGGAGAAATCCTTATCGGAAAGCCCCCTCTTTCTTGGGAACGACTTGGTTGTTAAATATTGCGAGTTATAATATTAATGATGAATAAGTTCGTGTTGATTAAAGATGAAAGTGATAGTTCCATTGTGTTGAAATTATTAGTGTTAGTGGAAATCGACATTTATTTCGATATTAATTGATGTCTGGAAGTTATACTGACCAGTCGGGTAATTAATCGGATAAATGAGCAATTAATTGCTATTAATTCACATAATTATAACTATTTGTTCACATGTGTGTACTATTGATTCACATTCTTGTACTATTAGGGGAGTTGGTTCAAGATTGATAATACTTGCATGACTAAGTTAAAAATGGAGGTATAGATGGAGGTACTATACTGTAATTCATATTTTCACATGATTATAACTATTGATTCACATGATTGAACTATTGATTCACATTATTTACTATTAGGGGAGGTGGTGCAAGTTTGATAATACTTGCACGACTAAATTAAAAATGAAAAAAAAGAGGAAGGTATTATACTTGTGAGACCCCAAATTTTATGAATAAAGATTTAAATTTCTCGAAATATTTTTTGAATATTATGGTGTGGATTTGATATAATGTTATAGTTGTGGGTAATATTTATAAATTTTGCAAAGTACGCAAGTTGTTATATAATATTCGATTGATTAGGGAATATTCGTTTTAACAAGGAATATTCGTACAACGACACAATCATTGGTGGACCCCGCAACGAAATTATTGTCGGATTGAGAAAATGACAAAAATATTTTATGAAAATAACGGCGAAAGTTTTACCGTTAACTGTTGAAACACCCAGTGTTAAAAGTACAAGAATGTCTGGGTCGTATAATAATAATACAGCTTTTGATTATTGATGCTTACGTGAGAAGTCACTCGATTTTGTTCAATTATTGCTATAGTAATTGTTGCGATAAGATCTCACGTTATTTGATTCAATTATTGTCAATATTTTATATATTATTAAATCAATAATTGAGATACAAAGTTATTAATATTATTATTTGCAATATTAACGATGTCTGTAAGTTCTCGCAATGGGAGGTTTGGTCACCTAATTACGCGCCAATAGAAAAAATCCTTATTGAAAGCCCCTCTTCCCGGGAACAACCCTGGTCGATTAATATTGTGAATTATAATAAAGGTGATAAGTTTTGTTTTATTATTATTATAAATGTAATAAAATGTAAAACTTTTATATAAAATAGAATACTTTTATAAAGTTATTCGTTTTTTATTAGACTATAAATAGAATATATAATATTCTATTATGCATAAATGTTTTTATAATGTATCGATATAGTGTTTTGCATAGTGAAATCTTTTTATATAAAATGTAATACTTTTATAAAGTTATTCATTTTATTAGACTATAAATAAAATATATAATATTCTATTACGCATAGTGTTTGCAGATAAGGCCTACATAAGTATTTCAGATAGTAAAATATTTTTATATAAAATGTAATACTTTTATAAAGTTATTCATTTTATTAGATTATAAATAGAATATATTATATTTTATTTAAAAGATTTTATTTTATTAGAATATTTTATTAATCTTCAGATAGTAAATTAATATGGACCGTCTGCTTAAAAAGTAAATCAATCTGGATCGTTCATGAAATAGTTACTATTCACCCATTTTCTATAAATAAGCTCATTCCTTCATTATTTTTACTTAATTCACCAAACTCAGAGAGAAAAACTATAGAGAGAAAGAAGAAAAGTATTATGCTACTTCACTACTCCTATATCCAGTTTCTTCTAAGGTAAGGGTATTATTTCTTTTGTAATCATGAATAGAACTTATGTTATTCCATTCTTTATTATTCTCGTTGGAATAACTCGTATCACGCTTGGACTACCCTATACTTGGTGAAATTCTTCTGTTATTCCATTCTTTATTATTATGTTGGAATAACCTGTCTATGCGAAGTACCGCATACATGGTGAAATTCTTTTGTTATTCCATTCTTTATTATTATGTTGGAATAAACCTCACGCCAAGCAACCGCATATATGGTAAAATTCTTCTGTTATTCCATTCTTTATTATTCTGTTGGAATAACCTGTATACGCGGACTACCCTATACTTGGTGAAATTCTTCTGTTATTCCATTCTTTATTATTATGTTGGAATAACCTGTCTATGCAAAGTACCGCATACATGGTGAAATTCTTATGTTATTCTATAATTTATTATTCTGTTGGAATATCCTGTCTGTGCGTTTATGCATGACCTGGTTCTATTATTTATTATTCTGTTGGAATATCTTGTCTGTGCGTTTACGTATGACCTGGTTCCATTATTTATTATTCTGTTGGAATATCCTATCTGTGCGTTTACGCATGACTTGGTTCTATTATTTATTATTCTGTTGGAATATCCTGTCCGTGACGTCCCCAAAATAGGTATACATCACCCATTCTGAATCGCCAGATATCACTCTATAAAAATCAAAAACAAACTTCATTTATATTAATTGTTGAATCGTGCGTAAGTAGTACGACAATGAGATAAGTCATTGTGAGTTTCAATACAAAATCTATGTAACTCTTATGATGCCTCGACCACCACACCTTACAAAGGTACTTTACATAAAAGTACAGTCAATAACTGTTTTAGAAATTAAAATCTTTGGGAAGTGCTCAAGGAAACCTTCGTACATGGGAGGCCATGCGTCTAGGTTATGATAGATATCATATGTCCACATAATTATCCTTGGTTTACCTAATAGACCCCAAAGAAAAACGAGAAGATTACTATCATCTTCTTTCCAATTATGAGTCTTCTCTTGACATATAACTATCTACACTGTCTCTAAGTGAAAATTATATTTCAAATAAACTCCAAGATCATATAGGTAGTGCTCGTAGATATATTCAGCAAGTGGATGTGCACAACCCTGTCTTATGATAACACGAGATTATATGTCATTAGACATCTTGTATGATAGTGGCAAAACAACCTTCCAAAGTTGGTTTCACCTCACCCTATTCAGTTCACCAAAATTAAATATCAAATAACGTATACAATACAACACACTTATCTAAAGTTCTCAATAAAATTATTTTCATACTATTTAGGAGAACCTCAATGCCTATATAATTCACCGCTCTATTCCCTTGTTATCCCCGCCACTCAAATTGACTACACTCTTATTACCTGAAAGGAATTGTGAAGCAAAAGGGTGCGCACAACTAGTCCAGTAAAGAATATCATAACTAATGATAATGTAATTATCAATAGCTTTAGTCAATAATAAATCAAAGATTTAGAACATATGGTAGATGATAAAACTTTTCAACCATAGTTGCAGCGGAACGAGCAATCCATTAAAAGAGTCAAATAGACCATCAGATCTATTATCTTCTCTATGTTAAAAGTCCACTAATAATGTTTTATCCCTGTAACATCAATCAAAAATTCTTGTCCACAATCATATGAATAACTCATAATCATAATTGTGATTCTGAATTCCTTTTCGCACCCAGGACGAAGATAATTTTCATCACCTATCTTTACCTGAAACATAAAAAATCATGGTTATACTAATTCACAATTCCTGTTCATAATGATACTAATAAATTCATCTTCGCACTACGGCCAAAGATATACAACTGTATAACCAATAACCAACTGTTCATCTTTGCAATACAGGCCAAAGATATACAACTGTAAAACCAATAACCAACAATTCCATCTTTGCACTATATAGGCCAAAGATATACAATCAGAAACTAATAATCAACAGTTCATCTTTGCACGTAAGCCAAAGATATACAACTGTAAGACTAATAATCAATAGTCCATCTATGCACGTAACCCAAAGATATACAACTGTTAAAGCCAATAATCAACAGTCCATCTATACACGTAAGCCAAAGATATACAATTGTAAAGCCAATAATCAACAGTCCATGAATACACGTAAGCCAAAGATATACAACTGTAAAGCTAATAATCAACAGTCCATCTATGCACGTAAGCCAAAGATGACTTTCATCATAATATAAGCATGAGGATGATGACAATGATATAAGCATTAATCAAATGAAAACAAGGATAAATATTAAAGACTTTAAATTTATCCAAATATTATCCATCACTTAAATAACTCATAATCTAATTTTATTAATATTATAACAATATTTTAATCACTTCTTAAACTTATAAATAATTTATTTTAATTGTTTATACTTTACCAAATAATGCATTTAATCATTCAAAAAATGTCATACTCATAAGATTTCATCACCAATGATCAAATCCTTTATCAAAAATCTGCATATACCCTATACAGGATTCCTAAGCCATAAACTCCTATTTTCTAATTTTGTTACTTCACATAACATATTTAACTAATTTACTCATAACTAGATTATTTTCATGAAAAATACCAAATCAGTCCCAAAAATATTTCTTTTATGGGATTTAGCAAAATATAGTCCCATATTGAACATATATTTTTCTCAAAATTTTTAAAATTCATTTACTATTTTTCAAAAATTAATTTCTAATTAATTCCTTAAAAAATTAGCTACCTCAAGTTTAACTCCAGAAATTTCCAATCTTGGAAGGATCTTACACATGTTAACGTGAGCTTCCAGTTTAAATTTCATGGTCATCGGAGTTATAGAACTCCGGTTATAGCATTTTTTGTCGGAAAAACCTAAATATTGAAATGGTCATAACTTGCTCATTTTAAGTCGGAATGAGCTCATTTTTGAACAGGATGTACTTTATACCATATATTTCCATGTCCCAAAAGGCCGGAATTTTTCTCATAAACTAAGTGGCTAAAAATGCCCTTTTAAACTTTCGGGCAGTAGCCTTTTTGGTATTTTCCAGTTTTTAACTCCTTTGCTAAAATCAGTCCACACAAAAATCTACAACACCTTTTCCAGTGATTCCACTTAGATAAGTTAAAAAACTCATAGATCTAACTCTAGTACTTAAACACACTCAAAAATTCAAAATATAATAGGAGATATGGTCAATTGAATTTTATGTTCCATTTTCACCAAAATCTGATTTTCAACCCTTTGTGATTTCTAAGAAACTTTCATGTTTTCACATAATAACCAACATAACTCATCATAACACTTACTAATACTACATATACCCATGATTTTCATCAGTCCATTGCTTTTATTATGACTTTCATCATAATCCACGTAAACAGATCATTTCCATAATTTAATAAGGAATGAATATAAAGGATCATTCACCATGCATATGGTAATCCACATACAAAAGTTATTCCAATGTAATAATAAAGAATGGAATAATGAATGATTCACCATAAATGCGATAGATTTCACAAACAAAGTTATTCCCAACGTAATAATAAATAATGGAAACTGTGTCACGCGTAACGCGACCGATGTGATATTTCAATGTAATAATAAAGAATGAAATAACAATGAAATCACCACGCATGCGATAATCGCATAGATGTGTTATTCCAATGTAATAATAAATAATGGAAGCAGTCATGCAGAACGCACCGGCAAGCAGGATATTCCAAATGTAATAATAAAGAATGGAATAACAACGAAATCACCACGCATGCGATAGATCGCATTGATAAAAGTTATTCCAATGTAATAATAAATAATGGAACCAGTCACGCTTAAACGCACCGACAAGATATTCCAAATGTAATAATAAAGAATGGAATAACAATGAAATCACCATGTATGCGATAGACCGCACGCATAAAAGTTATTCCAATGTAATAATTAATAATGGAACAGTGTCCGTGTAAACGCACGCATGTGATATTTCGGCGAATAATAAATAATGGAACTGTGTCCGGCGTAAACCCCGATGAGCATGTGATATTCCGGACGTAATAATAAAGAACGGAATAATAGAAGAATTTCACCATGTATGCGGGATTCAGATAAACAAAGTTATTCCAACATAATAATAAAGAATGGAATAACAAAAGAATTTCACCATGTATGCAGATTGCATAAACAAAGTTATTCCAACATAATAATAAAGAATGGAATAACAGAAGTTCTCTTCATGAATAAGAAAGAAATAATACCCCTTACTATAATAATAATATCCCTTACTATAATAATAACATCCCTTACTATAATAATAACATCCCTTACCTTAGAAAAAACAGGATACTGAAATAATGAGGTAGCAGACTTCTCTTATTCTTTCTCTCTATAGATTTTCTCTCTATAGCTTCTCTCTATAATTTCTCTCTATGATTTCTCTCTCTAGAGTTTCAGTGAATTCGTAAGAAATAATGAAGGAATGAGCTTCTATTTATAGGAGAATGAACTAAATAGTAACTAATTCATGAACGGTCCAGATAGATTTACTTTTAAACGGACGGTCCATATTGATTTACTATTAAAACTTAAAGAAACGGTCCATACTGATTCACTATTAAAACTTTAAACCAGCGATCCATATTGATTTAATATTAAAACTTTAAACCAAATGATCCATATTGATTCACAATTATAACTTTATATACTGATTCACTATTATAACTTTTCCATCCATATGATTCACTATTATAACTTCAACCAACGGTATGAAAAATTAGAACATCTCCTCATGGAATAATATTGTACCCAAAAATGATTTGGACCGAAAAGAAATATATTTTTTGGGTGAATAGTACCCTGAAAATAGTAACTCGTGAATAGTACTCCGACACGAAAAGTGCCCCGAATACCCGATTGAACAATATAACCTCCAGACATCAATTATTATCGACATAAATATCGATTTCTACTAACACTAATAATTTCCACACAATGAAACTATCAATTTCATCTTTAATCAACACGAGCTTATTCATCATCAATATTATAACTCACAATATTTAACAACCAGGTCGTTCCCAGGAAAGAGGGGGCTTTCTAATAAGGATTTCTCCCTATTGACGCGCAATTAGGTGACCAAACCTCTCCTTGACAGAACTTCTAGACATTATAAATATTGCAATTTAATAATATTAATAACTTTGTCGTCTCAATTATTGATTTAATAATATATCATATTATGCAGATGATACTGTGACAATAATCGAATCAATAATATGAGAGATATGATGCAATAATTATTGTAGCAATAATTGAGTATAACTGAGTGACTTCTCACATAAGCATCAATAATCAATACCGTGTGCTACTATGCAACCACGCCAGACATCGCATTTTTTACTACTACTAGGTTATTTTATGACAACTTGCTTACTTTGAAAAATTTTCAAATATGACCCTTAACTTTAAACTTTTATCAATTTAACTATTTACCAAAATAGAAAAATTGAATACTTTTATTTCATAAAATTCAGGGTCTCACACTGTCTGTGCGGTCTATCTCATGCCTGGTGATTTCTTTTGTTATTCCATTCGTTGGTTAAAGTTTTGGCTTTTATACTCTATGAAATTAGTGAAATATCTTTGATATTTGCGATTCATCCAGTATCTTTTCATGGAAATATTCTTCTGAGCATTCTTGAATTTTACTCCACAAAGCAGTATCGTGTTGACAATTTGGACATTATTGAGTTCAAGATAAATTAACTTATAAATCTTTAAAATTTATTCTTGAACTTGTTTTATTGAATTATTATGTCATTGTCATCATCCTCATGCTTATATTGTGATGAAAGTCATCTTTGGCTTACGTGCATAGATGCACTTGGTAAGATTATGACCAGGGATCATTCGGTATAATCATGACCTGAAATGTTATAAATGATGTGGTAAAATTCCTCAGTGGTCTGTAGTGTATTGATGGACAGTTTTTGGTATGATTATGACCACGGATTATTCGGTATAGTCATGACCATTGATGATTTAATGAATATCCTTGGCCCGTAGTGCAGGGATGATTCAATGATGTGGTTTATTTATTAAGATGAGTCTCAGCGATAAAAGTGATGAAAAACCTTTTAAATTAGAAAAGATAGTAGATTTTATTCTCTACTTGACTCTTCTAATGGATTGCTTATTCCGTTGCAGTTAAACTTGATGTCTATTATATTTTATCAGTTTAACATTGTTGAAGACTAATGATAATTTATTCTGTATTATCTTAGTCATAATATTCCTTACTGGGCTAGTTGAGCTCACCCTTTCTTTCACTGTTCTCTTCAGGAAATGAGAATATAGCTGGGACGAGTCGGGGAACGAATTGACAGTCCAGATGATAGCATTAGTAGTCCTCACTATTCTGTTAAATAGTGTGACAATAAATGTAATGAGGACTCTATTTGAATGTGGATATTGTCTAGAAGGCAATATTCTTGTTTAAACTCTCAGTTATGTTTGTCGTATATTACACGACGTTTGTATAATTAAGTTTGTATTTGTATTCAGTACCTTGTATCTGGCGACCTAAGATGGGTGATGTATACTTATTTTAGGGGCGTCATAGTTGGTATCAAAGCTTAGGGATATGATCCCTGGCTGAGATGTGAGACAAGAACTAGGAGGGGAGATACGGGGAATTCCTTCGCTAGTATGACCTACCTAAGTTAATTTGGTATTTAATTGGTCGGTCAGAGTATAGGGATAATATGTGATATGTTAATTAACCCTTGTTTTGTGACAGTGTTTGAAAATGGCATCTGAAAATGTTGAGATCAGCAATGAAGCACATGAGACCGTTGAGTCACCAACGATCAATACCAGGCCAGGATAATGTGCAACAAGAGGACAATAATCCTCAGGTAAATAATAACACCGATGAAATGATGAACGATGGGATGTTCAGAGGCTTTATGCAATTCATGCAACATCAGGTAAGAGAGACTCTGCTCAAAATATAGGTGGAAATAATGGCAACCCACGATCACGGTCACCGCTAAGCGATTCAAGGAGCTGGGACCAACGGAGTTTTTGGGAAAGCCAAACCAGTTAAAAAGTGAGATGTGGTTAAAGCGGATCACCAAGATATTTGATGTCTTGGGATGCTCTAAGGAGCAAAAGGTTCCTTTGCCACCTTTATGTCATGTGTGAAGAGGCGACATCTTGGTGAGAATCAGAAAGCGTACTCCACTGACGACTCAAGATGTCTTGGGAGAAGTTCCAAGAGCTGTTCAACGACAAGTACTTTCCCAAAAGTATTCATCACATGAAAGAGGTAGAGTTCATCAAGCTGGCAAAAAACAACATGACCGTGTCGCAGTACGAAGCCAAGTTTGCCGAGTTGTCCCGATTTGCGTTCCATTTGGTTGATAATGAGGAGAGAATGATGCGAATGTTTCTAAAAGGTTTGAAACCCGATATACGTCAATACCTCATTTCTCACAAACTTTGTTTATATTCAGATGTTGTGAATAGGGCTCAATTATTGGAGCGCGATAATGAGTCAGCACAACTAAAAGGTAACGAGCAACAACACGATAAGAATCGTACCGATGGCAACGGCCATCGGAATAATGATAACCATCGTGGGGGAAATTATCATGCCAAGAATGGTAACCACTTCGGTGGTAATCATGGCCAAGATAATAGAAGTGGAAATTTCAAGAAGAGGAGGTTCAATAATGATGGAAAGACAGCAGCACCAGCACCCGTTTCAAAGGAAGGAGAACGACTGCCGGTCGTATGTTTTAAATGCGGAGGGGAGGGACATATCAGTCCAAACTGCGTGATACAGTCCAAGGCGTGTTTCAATTGTGGAAGAGAAGGTCACCTAGCCCAATTTTGTCGTGCACCAAAGTCAAGTCCAGTTGGGACAGTGGCACCAAAGGCGGATACGGACAAAACAAAGTCAGTGGTTTCAGGAAAAGTGTTTTTTGTGACTTCTCAAAAAGCGAGTAACCTGAACGAAGTTAGCACAGGTTAGTTAATTATAAATTTTTGCGAAGTCTATACCTTATTAGATAGCGGTTCTACCCATTTTTTTTATCTCTCTTGCTTGAGCTCAACGTTTAAATTTAACTCTAGAGAAGTTAGACTTTGACTTATTGGTTGAAACTCCGTTAGGAGAAACCTTCGTTACCTCCACTATTTATATATCTTATTTGATTCAAATCGACACTTTCACGTTACCTATCGATCTTATCTCTTTGAAAATACTTGCCTTTGATGTGATTTTAGGAATCGATTGGTTAACTACTCATCATGCTTTTCGTAAGGTTATTAGCTTTCATATCCCTAACCAACCTATTATGCGAATTCAAGCAACCAAACCACTAAAGTCAATCATTGTCATATCAAGCCATAAGTAAAGAGGCCCGAACCTTTCGTTGGTGACTTCCTTGTGTGGAATGCACCTAAGCCAGACTTTCTGTAGGGGACGTCGTGACTAACGGTGGCAAGTGGATAGGTATCAATGTGACGTACTATTCAAGTCTTGTATGAGGGTCACAGTTTTGAATGATATTTCTATCGTTAATAAAATTCTTGACGTATTCTTGAAGACTTCTTAGCCTACCCCTAGAGCGTGAAATCGATTTTTTGTATTGACCCCAGTACAAAACCCATTTCTAAAACCCTTAAATATTTCTTCAACCAAAACGAACGTATCATGTGCCAAGGACATTGGCTCGAGCTGTTGAAGATTACGCTCATACCATTCAATATCATCGTGGAAGAGCGAACGTGGTAGCTGACGCGTTAAGTAGAAGATCGTATGCATTTACAAGTGCGATGTTGTTAACATAAAAACCCATTTCGTATAACTTACAAAGGATGAAGATAGAGTTAAAGACTCTAAGGACCCACGTGGTGATATCAAATATACGAGTAGAATCGACTTTAATCGATAAAGTTAAAGCCGCTCAAGCTACACACCCGAATCTGATGAATGTGAAGAAGAAAGTTCAAGAAGGCATTATCTCAACCCTCGATTTAATTGGCCCATTTGAAATCCTTGATCGAGTAGGAACTATGGCCTATAGACTTGTTTTACCGCCAAGTATGTCGCGTGTTCATAACATTTTTCACGTATCGATGTTACGTAAATATGTGGACAACCCAAACCATATTATTAAATTAAAACTAGACGATATAGCAGAAGATTTAACGTATGAGGAGATACGTGTTAAAATCTTGGATAAGAATGATTGTATTCAACACTCAAAGGTTATACCTCAAGAGTTAGAATCTGACGAGGTATCCTCATCTGTTCGGCATACCAGGTACGTACCCTAATTTCGAGGGCGAAATTTCATAAGGAGGGGAGATTGTGAGACCCCAAATTTTATGAATAAAGATTTAAATTTCTCAAAATAATTTTTTGAATATTATGGTGTGGATTTGATATAATGTTATAGTTATGGGTAATATTTATTAATTTTGCAAAGTACGCAAGTTGTTATATAATATTCGATTGGTCGGGGAATATTCATTTTAATAGGGAATATTCGTACAACGACACAATCATTGGTGGACCCCGTAACGGAATTATTGTCGGATTGAGAAAACAACAAAAATATTTTATGAAAATAACGGCGGAAGTTTTACCGTTAACTGTTGAAACACCCGGTGTTAAAAGTACAGTAATACGCGTGGTTGCATAGTAGTACACAGTTTTGATTATTGATGTTTACGTGTGAACTCACTCAGTTTTGTTTAATTATTGCTATAGTAATTGTTGCATAGTATCTCACGTTATTTGATTCAATTATTGTCGATATTTTATATATTATTAAATCAATAATTGAGATAACAAAGTTATTAATATTATTATTTGCAATATTAACGATGTCAGAAGTTACGCCAAGGAGAGGTTTGGTCCCCTAATCAAGGCCATAATAGGAGAAATCCTTATTGGAAAACCCCTTTCCGGGAACAACCTCGGTCGATTAATATTGTGAATTATAATAAAGGTGATAAATTTTGTTTTATTATTATTATAAATGTAATAAAACAGAAAACTTTTTTATATAAAACAAAATACTTTTATAAAGTTATTTGTTTTATTAGACTATAAATAGAATATATAATATTCTATTATGCATAATGTTTTCATAAGGTCTCGTGCATAGTGTTTTCAGATAGTGAAATCTTTTTTATATAAAATGTAATACTTTTATAAAGTTATTCATTTTATTAGACTATAAATAGAATATATAATATCTCTATTATGATAGTGTTTGCATAAAGGTTCGTGATAGTGTTTGCAGATAGTAAAATCTTTTTATATAAAATAGAATACTTTTATAAAGTTATTCGTTTTATTAGATTATAAATAGAATATATTATATTTTATTTAAAAGATTTTATTTTATTAGAATATTTTATTAATACTGTATAGTAAATTAATATGGACCGTCCGTTTAAAAGTAAATCAATCTGGACCGTTCAAGAAATAGTTAATATTCAGTCCATTCTCTTATAAATAGAAACTCATTCCTTCATTATTTCTTACGAATTCAATGAAACTCTAGAGAGAGAAACTATAGAGAGAAAGAGGAAAAGTATTCTGCTACTTCACTACTCCTATATCCAGTTTTTTCTAAGGTAAGGGGTATTATTTCTTTTGTATTCATGAAGAGAATTCTCTTATTCCATTCTTTATTATTCTGTTGGAATAACCTGTATACGCGGACTACCCTATACTTGGTGAAATTCTTCTGTTATTCAATTCTTTATTATTATGTTGGAATAACCTGTCTATGCGAAGTACCGCATACATTGTGACGCCCCCAAAATAGGTATACATCACCCATTCTGAGTCGTCAATAACATGGTACAGAAACAACTACAACTTTATTAATACAACCCATAAACTGTGAGTTTAAATACAAATATTGTCATCTAGACAATATACATACCCAACTAAGTCCTCATTACAATTATTGATACAATACTTTACAAAAATGGTGAGGACTACTAAAACAACTTCCTAGAACCTTCATTCCATACCCCAACTAGTACTCGCTACATTCTCGCCTCCTGAGAAGAAAAATGGAACAAAAAGGAAAACGGTGACCTCAACTAGCCCAGTAAAGAATATTATGACTAAGATAATATAGAACAAATTATCGTTAGTCTTCAACAGGGAAAAATCTAATAGAATACAATAGACAACAAGTTTCAGATCAGCAGAGAGAAATAATAATTCATTAGAAAAGTTACGTAGATAATAAAATCTACTTTCTTCTATGAATTTAAAAGTTTATCATCAATATTTTATCCATGTAACATCAATCAATATACATATTGAATCAAATATTCATCTTTGCACTACAGGCCAAAGATATTCATCAGTTGGTCATGTTCATCTCAACACCTGTACATCTTTGCACTACAGGCCAAAGATATTCAGTAATATCATCATTTAGGACTGAGAATGATGAAAAATATTTTAAAGAAAATAAATCCAGAGAAACAAAAGAACAAGTATTATGGATTCGTACTTTAAACAATCCAAGTTCAAGAATACTTCATAAACAATCACGGTGAAGTAAAATTCAAGAATGATCAAAACATGGATACAATCAAAGCTAGTATCCATAATAGATATTTTGGACAAAATACAAAAAATTAATTTTTCTGTGAATAGTGCCGTATTCGTGAATAGTGCCGTATACGTGAATAATAACCCCGATATAAAAAGTTCCAAATTTGATTAAAAGTTCATATCAATACTTAGGCATAATGATATTGAAAGAAATAATATCATATATGAAAAAAATAACATCCCTTACCGAAAAAAGAGCGGTACTCTCGATCGGAATACTAGATATAGTCTTTGAAGGAACTTGCACCGTATAAAGCAACACTCAAGGTATCAAAATACTCACAAGAATACGCTCAATATATCGAGAGAGAAATAGAGAAAACTTGGGTTTACGGTGTGATTTTCAATTCTAACCTAAACACCCTATTTATAGGAAAATGCTTAGAAACAAAAAGCGTAAAATTTAATATAATATTAATATATTTATCAAATTTTCCTTAGCCCACCTCTAGACATCTGATTTCAGCACTTTGAACATGTTAATGATGTCCACAAAATACAAAAAACGTTTTTTATCAAAAAATAAATAAAACTTCCAAAATCAATTATTTTGAACTTCAAACTTCAATAATTCATAATAAATAGCCCTTTTATCAAAAAAATTCAAACCCACATGTCCTTTCCATAGGAAATTTCATTCTCTACAACTTTGCGGAAGAAAGTTTTTCCAAATTCCAAACAAAATTGGATGAAATCCACAAACGGATAATTTTACTGTGCTATAATCAAATTTGGTCAAGAATTGAGTCTACCCACACACAAAATGTGTTAATTATTTAATGCAACAAAAATACTCTTTCTCCTCATATACTCATATATCCCACAACTATTGTAAAAATATCACCATTATTATATTATTAAAATAATATATTTAAATGAATTATTTTATCGAGAAAAAGATAAAATATTAATTTTCAACAATTGTCACATTAAAATTTTTTTTTCTTCATCTATATCCGCATAAAATCAATATTTTCCTCATCATATAAATCAATAATTAATTATTCACAAATAATATTACGTAATCACATTATCGACAACCAGCAAGTTCCTGTGAAAGAGGGGCTTTTCAATAAGGATCTCTCTCATTCACTGGCAATGATTAGATGACCAAACCTCTCCTTAGAGCGTAACTTTCTAGATATTGCCAATAATGTTATCTAATAATATTATTCAGATAATATGAATTATTGCTCTCGATAATAGAAAATATGTGCGCAATGACAATTATTAAAACAACAAAGAATATAAAATATCAACGCAAAGAATTATTGAATCAATAAAATAAAATACTAAACATTAATTATCGTAAACAATTATTGAGTAGTGTCTTCTTACGTAAGAATCAATAATTGGTGTAATACCGTAAATGCATCGTGTTTTAACCACCGGGTATTCCAACAAAGATAATTGTGAATAACTACGCTGTAATTATTTATAACCAACTTATTCTTGTCATTTTCTTCATCCAATCGCTTTCAGTTATGGGGCCCACACAAAGGTCGCTACTGTCAGCATTTAATATTCCCCGACAGTAAAAATATTCCACGACCAAACGAATATTTCCCGTCAACAATGAATATTTTAAAACCACTTACTTGTTTGAAATAATTGCACATTTTACCCATAACTTACCACATTAATCAAATCAACCCTTACTATTTCAAGATAATAAATAGAGAAAATTTAATTTCATTAAATAATAAGTTGGGGTCTTACATACATTGTGAAATTCTTCTGTTATTCCATTCTTTATTATTATGTTGGAATAACCTGTCTATGCGATGTACCACATACATGGTGAAATTCTTCTGTTATTCCATTCTTTATTATTACATTGGAATAACTCAGATAATATGGACTACCCTATACTTGGTGAAATTCTTTCATTATTCCATTCTTTATAATTATGTTGGAATAACTTTGTCTATGCAAAGTATCGCATACATGGTGAAATTCTTCGTTATTCCATTATTTATTATTCCGCTGAATATTGGAATAGGCATTAATGCACTGCATGACTGGTTCCATTATTTATTATTTCATTTGAATATCTTTCGGTTCCACCTCGTTATTTATTATTACATTTGGAATATCCTCTGCAATGCATTTACGCATGACCTGGTTCAATAATTATTATTCGTAGGAATAACCTGTATGTGCGGTCTATCTCATGCCTGGTGATTTCTTTTGTTATTCTATTCTTTATTATACTCAGTTGGTTAAAGTTTTGGCTTTTATACTCTATGAAATTAGTGGAATATTTTGACGCCCCCAAAATAGGTATACAACACCCATTCTGAGTCGCCAAATACATGGTACAGAAATAACTACAACTTCATTAATACAATTGTCGTGCAAAATAAGACAACACATAAACTGTGAGTTTAAATACAAATATTGTCATCTAGACAATATTCACACTCAAATAAGTCCTCATTACAATTATTGATACAATATTTAACAAAAATGGTGAGGACTACTAAAACAACTCTCTAGAACCATCATTCCATACCCCGACTAGAACTCGCTATATTCTCGCCTCTTTAGAAGAAAAATGGAACAAAAAGGAAAAGGGTGAGCTCAACTAGCCCAATAAAGAATATTATGACTAAGATAACATAGAATAAATTATCATTAGTCCTCAACTGAGAAAAATCTGATAGAATACAATATACAAAAAGTTTTAAATCAATATTCGCAGCGGAAATAATAATTCATTAGAAGAGTTACGTAGAGAATGAAATCTACTTTCTTCTATGAACTTAAAAGTTTATCATCAATATTTTATCCCTGTAACATCAATCAATATGCATCTTGAATCAAATATTCATCTTTGCACTACAGGCCAAAGATATTCATCAGTTGGTCATGTTCATCTCAACACCTATACATCTTTGCACTCACTAGCCAAAGATATTCATAAGAAAATCAACCATCTTTACACTACGGTGCCAAAGATATTCAAGAATATCATCATTTAGGATCGAGGATGTTGAAAAATATTTTAAAGAAAACGAATCCGGTGAAACAAAAGAACAAATATTAAGGATTCGTACTTTTAAAATGATCAAGTTCAAAATACTTCATAAATAACCATAGTGAAGTAAAATTCAAGAATGATCAAAATATGGATACAATCAAAACTAGTATCCATAATAGATATTTTGGACAAAAATGAAAATTTTAATTTTTCTGTGAATAGTGCCATATTCGTGAATAGTGTCGTATACGTGAATAGTGTTGTATACGTGAATAGTAACCCCGACACTAAAAGACAATAATTTCACAAGAAAAATCTTACCAATATTCTGGCATAATGATATTGAAAGAAATAATATCATTTATAAAAAAAATAACATCCCTTACCTCCAAAAAAAGACAAGATCTTCCGATTTGGAATCTTTGGATATAGTCTTTGAAGGAACTTGCACCGTATAGAAACACTCAAAGTATCAAAATACTCACAAGAATACCCTCGATAATATAGAGAGAGAAAGAGAGAGAAAACTTGTTTCTGGTGTGATTTTCAATTCTAACCTAAGCACCCTATTTATAGGAAAATGCTTAGAACACCAAAGAAGAAAATTTAATAAAATATTAATATATTTATATAAATTTTCCTTAGCCCTCCTTTTTGACCAAAAATTCAGCCACACATGTGCCAAAAACAACAAAAACATTTTTTTAAACAAAAACATTTAAAACTCCAAAAAACAATTCATACCCGATATACCGGAACTTCAATAATTCACAATAAATAGCCCTTTTATCAAAAAAATTCAAATCTTATGTCCATTCCATAGGAAATTCAATTCTCTACAACTTTGTAAGTTTAATTTTTTCCAAATTCCAAACAGAGATTGACCGAAATCCATATACGAACGATTTTACAGGCTATAACCAAATTTCAGTCAAGAAATGGGGCCCACCGACATGTTTAACATGTTTTTAACATTTATTGTAACAAAAATACTTTTTCTCATTTATTCATATATCACATATTCATTGTAAAAATATCACCATTATTATATTATTATAATATAATAATATATTTAAATGAAATATTTTATCAAAAAAGATAAAATAATAATTTTTAACAATTGTCACATTAAAAATTTTCTCCATCTATATCCACATAAAATGAATATTTTCCTTATCATATAAATTAATAATTAATTATTCATAAATAATATTATAGAATCACAATATCGACAACCAGGTCGTTCCAAGGAAAGAGGGGGATTTATAATAAGGATTTTTCCTTACTGGCGCGCAATTAGGTGACCAAACCTCTCCTTAGACAGAACTTTTTAGACATTGCCAATAATGCTATCTAATAATATTATTCAAATAATATGAATTATTGATCTGATAATGGAAAATACTGTGTAGTGATAATTATTGAAACAATAATAATATAAAATATCAACGTAACAATTATTGAATCAATAAAATAAAATATTAAACTGTAATTACTGTAACAATTATTGAGTAGTACCTTTTTACGTAAGAATCAATAATTGGTGCAATACCGTGTGCTACTGTGTTTTAAATACCGAGTATTTCAACAATATTAACGGTAACAACTACGTCGTTATTTATAAACCACTTATACTTGTCGTTTTCTTCATCCAATCGCTTTTTGTTATGGGGCCCACACAAGGCTGCGCCGTCGTATGAATATTCCCCGACAGTAAGAATATTCCACGACCAAACGAATATTCCCCGACAACAATGAATATTTTATAACCACTTGCTTATTTAAAATATTTGCGCATTTTACCCATAACTAACCACATTAATCAAATCAACCCTTACTATTTCAAAATAATAAATAGACGAAATTTAATTTCATTTATAATAAGTTGGGGTCTTACAAATATCTTTGATATTTGCGCTTCATCCAGTATCTTTTCATGGAAATATTCTTCATCCAGTATCTTTTCATGGAAATATTCTTCTAAGAAGAAGAGAAGTCTGCTACCTCACTATTCTAGTATCCAGTTTTTTCTAAGGTAAGGGGTATTATTCTTTCGTATTCATGAAGAGATTTATTTTCTTTCAATATTCGTAAGGGTTGTTATTCCATTCTTTATTATTATGTTGGAATAACCTGTCTATGCGAAGTACCGCATACATGGTGAAATTCTTCTGTTATTTCATTCTTTATTATTCTTTTGGAATAACCTATCTGTGCGGTCTATCGCATGCCTGATGAATTCTGTTGTTATTCCATTCTTTATTATTCTGTTGGAATATCCTGTCTATGCGGATTACGCATGACCTGGTTCCATTCTTTATTATTTTGTTGGAATATCACATGCATGCGAGTTACGACGTATCTGGTTCCATTCTTTATTATTCTGTTGGAATAACTCGCATCATGCGGACACATACGCTGGTGAATTCTTCTGTTATTCCATTATTTATTATTCTGTTGGAATAACCTGTTTATGTGGATTACCGCATGCATGGTGAATGATCTTTCGTATTCATTCCTTATTAAATTGTGGAAATGATCTGTCTACGTGGATTACCGCATGGCGGACAAAAATCCATTTGCGGTTTCATATATTCTATTATACTCAGTTGGTTAAAGTTTTGGCTTCTATACTCCATGAAATTAATGGAATATCCGTGATATTTGCGCTTCATCCAGTATCTTTTCGTGGAAATATTCTTCTGAGCATTCTTGAATTTTACTCCACAAAGAAGTATCATGTTGACAATTTGGACGTTATTGATTTCTAGATAAATTAAAATTATAAATCTTTAAAATTTATCCTTGAACTTGTTTTATTGAATTATTATGTCATTGTCATCATCCTCATGTTTATATTGTGATGAAAGTCATATTTGGCTTACGTGCATAGATGGACTTGGTATGATTATGACCAGGAATTATTCGGTATAATCATGACCGAAATGTGACGAATGATGTGTTAAAAGTCCTCATTGACCTGTAGTTCATTGATGGACAGTTGTTGGTGTGATTATGACCAGGGATTATTCGGTATAGTCATGACCATTGATGATCACATGAATATCCTTGGTCGTGATGCAGGGATGATTTTATTTTATTTATTAAGCTGATTCTCAGCGATAAAGTTGATGAAAAACTTTTTAAATCATAGAAGATAGTAGATTTTATGCTCTACTTGACTCTTCTAATGGATTGTTTGTTCCGCTGCAGTTAAACTTGTTGTCTATTATATTCTATTAGTTTAACATTGTTGAAGGCTAATGATAATATTCTTATTAAAACTCTCAGTTTATGTTTTGTCGTATTGTTTACACGACAGCTGTATTATTAAGTTGTATTTGAATTTTGTACCATGTATTTGGCGACTCAAGATGGGTGATGTATAACTGTTTTGGGGGCGTTACAGTTGGTATCAAAGCTTAGGGATATGATCTCCGGTGAGATGTGAGATAAGAACTAGAGGGAGGAGAGACGGGAATTCTTTTCGCTAGTATATGACCTACCTAAGTTTATTTGGTATTTAATTGGTCGGTCAGAGTATAGAGATAATATGTGATATGTTAATTAACCCTTGTTTTGTGGCAGTATTTGAAAATGACATCCGAGAATGTTGGGAATAACAATGGAGCACATGAGACCGTTAAGTCTCCACATATCAATAATCAGGATAATGTGCATCAGGAAGGCGACAATCCTCATGCAAACAATAACACTGACCAAATGATGAACGATGGAATGTTTAGAGGCTTTATGCAATTCATGCAACATTAGGCAAGAGCGACTCCTATCCAAAATGTAGATGGAAACACTGACAACTCTTGGATGGTCACCGCTAAGCAGTTTAAGGAACTTGGACCACCAGAGTTTTTTGGAGAGCCAAAACCACTTAAGGCGAGAGACGTGGATAAAGCAGATCAACAAGATATTTGATGTCTTGGGATGCTCCAAGAGCACAAGGTTCCCTTTGCCACCTTCATGTCATGCAGGAGGCGATTCATGGTGGGAATCTATAAAGCGTACTCAACCTGCCGCACTGAAGATGTCTTGGGAGAAGTTCCAAGAGCTGTTCAACAACAAGTACTTTCCCGAAAGTATTCGTCACATGAAGGAGGTAGAGTTTATCAAGTTGGAGAAAAACAATATGACTGTGTCGCAATACGAGGCTAAATTTGTGGAGTTATCCCGGTTTACATCCCATTTGGTCGATAATGAGGAGCGAATGACGCGAATGTTTCTATGAGGTTTGAAACCCGATATACGTCAATACCTCATTTCTTATAAACTTTGTTTATATTCAGATGTTGTGAATAAGGCTCAATTATTAGAGCGCGATAATGAGTCAGTACAACCAAAAGGCAACGACCAACAACACGATAATAATCATACCGGTGGCAACGGCCATCGGAACAATAATAACCATCGAGGAGGAAATTATCATGCCAAGAATGGTAACCACTTCGGTGGTAATCATGGCCAAGATAATAGAAGTGGAAATTTCAAGAAGAGAAGGTTCAACAACGATGGAAAGTCAACAACACCAACACCCGTTTTCAAGGAAGGAGAACGACCACCAATTGTATGCTTAAAATGCGGAGGGGAGGGACATATCAGTTCAAACTACGTGTTCCAGTCCAAAGCATATTACAATTGTGGAAAAGAAGGTCATCTAGCCCCATTTTATCGTGCACCAAAGACAAGTCCAGCTGGGACGGTGGCACCAAAGGCGGTTACGGACAAAACAAAGTCGGTGGTTTTAGGAAGAGCGTTTTTCGTGACTTCTCAAAAAGTGAGTAACCCAAACGAATTTAGCACGGGTTAGTTAATTATAAATTCTTGTGAATTATATACCTTATTCGATACCGGTTCTACCTATTCTTTTATCTCTCTTGAATGCGCTCAACGTTTAAATTTGACCCTAGAGAAGTTAGACTTTGACTTATTGGTTGAAACTTCGTTAGTAGAAATCTTCGTTACATCCACTGTTTATAAATCTTGTTTGATTCAAATCTACACTTTCACGTTACCTTTCGATCTTATCTCTTTGAAAATACTTGCCTTTGATGTGATTTTAGGAATCAATTGGTCAACTACTCATCATGCTTTTCGTAAAGTTGTTAACTTTCATATTCCTAACCAACCTGTTATACGAATTCAAGCAACCAAACCACTAAAGTCAATTATTGTCATATCAAGTCATAAGTAAAGAGCCCCGAACCTTTCATTGTTGACTTCCTTGTGTGGAATGCACCGAAGCCAGACTTTCCGTAGGGGACGTTGTGAATGACAGTGGCAAGTTGATAGGTATCAATGTAACGTGTTATCCAAGTCTTGGATGAGGGTCACAGTTTTGAATGATATTTCTATCGTTAATAAATTTCTTGATGTATTTCTGAAGACTTCTTAGCCTACCCCTAGAGCGTGAAATCAAATTTTGTATTGACCCAAGTACAAAACCCATTTCTAAAACCCTTAAATATTTATTCAACCAAAACGAATGTATAATGAGCCAAAAACGTTGGCTCGAGCTGTTGAAGATTACGACTATACCATTCAATATCATATGGAAGAGCGAACGTGGTAGCTGATGTGTTGAGTAGAGGATCATATGCATTTACGAGTGCGATGTTGTTAACACAAAAACCCATTTCGTATAACTTATAAATGATGAAGATAGAGTTAAAGACTCTAGAGACGCACGTGAAGATAATGAATATACGAGTAGAATAGACTTTAATCGATAAAGTTAAAGTCGCTCAAATTACACACCTGGAGCTGATGAATAAGAAAAAGAAGGTTCAAGAAAGCGTTATTCTAAAAGCAAGAGTCAATGAATAGAGGAAATGTCAACCCTCGATTTAATTGGCTCATTTGAAATCCTCGATCGAGTAGGAACTGTGGCCTATGGACTTATTTTACCACCAAGTATGTTGCGTGTCCATAACGTTTTTCACGTATCGATGTTACGTAAATATGCGGATGACCTGAACCACGTTATTAAATTAGAACTAGACGAGATAGCAGAAGATTTAACGTATGAGGAGATACGTGATAAAATCTTGGATAAGAAGGATCGTATTCAACACTCAAGGGTTATACCTCAAGAGTTAGAATCTGAAATAAAGTTAAGGTATCCTCGCCTCTTCGGTAAACCAGGTATGTACGTAAATTTTGAGGGCGAAATTTCATAAGGAGGGGAGATTGTGAGACCCCAAATTTTATGAATAAAGATTTAAATTTCTCGAAATATTTTTTTCAAAATTATGGTGTAGATTTGATATAATGTTATAGTTGTGGGTAATATTTATAAATTTTGCAAAATACTTTTATAAAATTATTTATTTTATTAGACTATAAATAGAATATATTATATTTTATTATGCATAGTGTTTGTATAAGTACTGCGATAGTGTTTTCAGCATAGTAAAATCTTTTTATATAAAACATAATACTTTTATAAAGTTATTTATTTTATTAGACTATAAATAGAATATATTATATTTTATTTAAAATATTTTATTTTATTAGAATATTTTATTAATTTTGTATAGTAAATCAATATGGACCGTCCATTTAAAAGTAAATCAATCTGGACCGTTCATGAATTAGTTACTATTCTGGTCCATTCTCCTATAAATAGAAGCTCATTCCTTCATTATTTCTTATTTAATTCACTCGAAAACTCTAGAGAAAGAAACTATAGATAGAAAGAAGAAAAGTATTTCGCTACTTCACTACTCCTATATCCGGTTTCTTCTAAGGTAAGGGTATTATTTCTTTTCAGATTCATGAAGAGAACTTTTGTTATTCCATTCTTTATTATTCTTTTGGAATAACTATGTACACGCTGCTACCCTATACTTGGTGAAATTCTTACGTTATTCCATTCTTTATTATTATGTTGAATAACACATCATGCTGATCACCGTATATATGGTGAAATACTTCATTATTCTATTCTTTATTATTACATTTGAATATATCTTGTTCATGCGATTACGCATTTGATTCGGTTCCATTATTTATTATTACATTGGAATAACTCGTATGCAATGGATTCTATCGCATGCACTGGTGAAGTCTTTTGTTATTTCATTCTTTATTATTCTATTGGAATATCCACGTACATGCGTCACGCATTGACACGATTCCATTATTTATTATTCATTGGAATAACTTTTCTGCATACGGCCTATCACATGCATGGTGAATTCTTACATTATTCCATTCTTTATTATTCATTGGAATAACTGCTTCATGTGGATTACCACACGCATGGTGAATGACCCTTCAGATTCATTTCTTATTAAATTGTGGAAATGATCATCTCACGTGGATTACCGCACATGGCGAAAATCCATTTGCAGTTTCATATATTCTGTTATACTCAGTTGGTTAAAGCTTTGACTTCTATACTCTATGAAATTAGTGGAATATCCTTGATATTTGCGTTTCATCCGGTATCTTTTCATGGAAATATTCTTATAAGTATTCTTGAATTTTACTCTACAAAGCAGTATCATGTTGACAATTTGGACATTATTGAATTCTGGATAAATTAATTCTTGAACTTGTTTTATTGGATTCTTATATCATTGTCATCATCCTCATGCTTATATTATGTTGAAAGTCATCTGTTGCCTGTTGTGCATAGATGGACTTGGTATGATTATGACCAGGGATTATTCGGTATAATCTTGACCGTAATGTTACAAATGATGTGGTAAAAGTCCTCATTGGCCCGTAGTGCATTGATGGACAGTTGTTAGCATGATCATGACCATTGATGAATACTCGAATATCCTTTGCCCGTAGTGCATGGATAATTTATGGCTGTGATACTAATGAATATCCTTGGTCAGTAGTGTAGGAATGATGTGGATTATTTATTGTCGAGTCTCAAATGATAAAAGTGATAAAAAACCTTTTTAAATCATAAAAGATAGTAGATTTTATTCTCTACTTGACTCTTTTAATGGATTGCTTGTTCCGCTGCAGTTAAATTTGATGTTTGTTATATTTTATCAGTTTAACATTGTTGAAGACTAATGATAATTTATCCTACATTATCTTAGTCATAATATTTCTTACTGGGCTAGTCGAGCTCACCATTTCTTTCACTGTTCTCTTCAGGAAATGAGAACGTAAAGGGACTAGTCGGGGAATGGAGTGACGGTCGGATGATAAGATTAGTAGTCCTCACTATTACATTAAATAGTGTGACAATAAATGTAATGAGGACTCCATTGAGTGTGGATATTATCTAGATGACAATATTCTTATTAAAACTCTTAGATTATGTTATGTAAGTATTTATATCATTGTTGTATATTTAAGGTTGTATTTGTATTCTATACCATGTATTTGGCGACTCAAGATGGGTGATGTATACCTATTTTGGGGGCGTCACATCTTAGATTATGTTTTGTCGTATTTTACACGACTGTTGTATAATTAAGTTGTATTTAAATTTTGTACCATGTATTTGGCAACTCAAGATGGGTGATGTATACCTGTTTTGGGGGCGTCACAATAGTTGTGGGTAATATTTATAAATTTTGCAAAGTAGACAAGTTGTTATATTATATTCGATTGGTCAGGAAATATTCGTTTTAATAGGGAATATTTGTACGACGGCATAATCATTAGTGGACTCATCAACGAAATTATTGTCGGAATGAGAAAACGACATAAATATCTTTTTTAAAAATAACGGCGGAAGTTTTACCGTTAACTGTTGATATACCCGGTGATAAAAGAACAGTAATACGCGTGGTTGTATAGTAGCACACAGTATTAATTATTGATACTTACGTGATAAGTTACTAAGTTATACTCAATTATTGTTATAGTAATTGCTGCATAGTATCTCACGTTATTTGATTCAATTATTGTCAATATTTTTTATATTATTAAATCAATAATTGAGATGACAAAGTTATTTATATTATTATTTGTAATATTAACGATGTCTAGAAAGTTCTGTCGAGAAGAGGTTTGGTCACCTAATTGCACGCCAATAGGAAAAATCCTTATTGGAAAGCCCCCTCTTTTCGAGGAACGATCTGGTTGTTAAATATTGCGAATTATAATAATGATGATAAATGTTGTTAAAAATATTGAGGGGATTTTTACGAAGTATTTGATGTAAATTTTGCTTATTTTATGGACTCTCATTTACCCATTTTTCAAAATAATCGATAGAAAGTTATTCAGTATATTTTTATATAATAAAGGTGGGGTCACATGTGGGGCCCACTGGAAGAAAAATAAAATGTGGGGGAGGGGGGAGGAATCTGAAAATGTTTGTCATGGGTGGATGTATACATATATTATATATATTATAATAAGTTTTGTTTTTTTACAAAAAATAAAATATATTATATTTTATTGAATATTATATTATTAATTTGAAAAGGAGCGTCAGAAGTTTTTTTTTCCTCGCCTGTGATCTTACAAATGATTTCGTCCGATTTTCTACTGTACAGTCCGTGAAAATTCTAAATAGTATCCTTTCTATTCTCCTATAAATAGGATGCTTAGTTAGAATTGAAAATCACACCAGAATCAGAGAATTCTTCTTCTATAATATTGAGTGTATTTTTTTTTAGTTTTAGAAAGTTTTGAGTATAGAAAATAGTAAAAAAAAATTCAAGAATATCCCCGCTATACCAGTTGGAATACTCTTCTTTTTAAGGTAAGAGATATTATTTTTGTTCAATACTAGTATGAAATAATATTTTCTTCCATACTCTGTAGTATGTAAGTAATATTATTTCATTTCAGATTTTGAATTCTACACTCATTTTGTTAAAGTTTTGCCTTTTATACTCCATGAAATTAGCATAATATCCTTGATATTTGCGCTTCATCCAGTATCTTTTCATGGAAATATTATTCTGAGCATTCTTGATAAGTTTTAATTTTTTCATGTCGGAGTACTATTCACGGGATTACTATTTATAGGGTATTATTCACTCGGTTACTATTCACCCGAGGTAATATTCATGACAAAAATTGATTTTTTTTCGATCCAAATCATTTTTGATACAATATTATTCTTGAATTTTACTCCACAAAGCAATATCATGTTGACAATTTGGACATTATTGAATTCTGGATAAATTAATTTATAAATCTTTAAAAATTTATCCTTTGTTTTCTTTTAATTGAATTCTTATATAATCGTCATCATCCTCATGCTTATATTATGATGAAAGTCATCTGTGGCCCGTAGTGTATATGTGAGACCCCAGATTTTATCAATAAAGATTTAAATTTTGTCGAAATAATTTTTAATATTATGGTGTGAATTTGAGATAATATTATAGTTGTGGGTAGTATTTATAAATTTTGCAAAGTATGCAAGTGGTTATATTATATTCGATTGGTCGGGGAATATTTGGTTTAGCGAGGGAATATTCGTGACAACGACTCAATCATTGAGTGGACCCTAGCGTAATTATTGTCGGATCGAGAAAACGACAAAAATATTTTATTGAAATAACGACGGAAGTTTTACCGTTGATCATGTTGAACTACTCTAAGTAGTAAAAGTACAATGAATACGTGGTTGCATACAAGAGTTATTACCTGTATTGATTATTGATGCTTATGTGAGAAGTCACTCGGTTTGATTCCATTATTGTCGATTAATAATATGAATTATTATAGCGATAATGACGTTTTGTTTTATTCAGTATTATTAACGTAATAAAATAGAAACATCTTTTATATAAAAAATGAATACTTTATTAAAGTTATTCTATAAATAGAATATATTATATTTTATTATGCATAAGTGTTGCATATAGTGTTTTGCATAGTGTTTGCATAGTAAAATGTTTTATATAAATAGAATATATTATATTTTATTTAAAAGATTTTGCTTTAAATATGGACCGTCGATTAAAGTAAATCAATCTGGATAATTCATGGATTAATTACTATGCATTCTATTTTCTATAAATATAAGCTCATTCCTTCATTATTTTCTTACGAATTCAATTTGAAACTCAGAGAGAAATTATAGAGAGAAGTTTATAGAGAGAAAATCTAGAGAGAAAGAAGAAAAGTATTCTCGCTACTTCACTTTGCCAATATTCAGGTTCTTTAAGGTAAGGGTATTATTTGTTGTATCGTAGTAAGGGGTGTTATTCTTTCTTCTTGTAGAGAACTTCATTATTCCATTCACTATTATTACATTGGAATAACTCGTGTAAAAGTGGCATACCCTATACATAACTTTGATATCTGTGGCATACCCTATACTTGGTGAAATCCTTATGTTATTCCATTGCTTATTATTCATTGGAATAACTTTGATACGCTGTGGTTTACCCTATACTTGGTGACATTCTTCTATTATTACGTTTGGAACATCACATGCGTGTGTTTTACAGGACTGGTTAAAATCTTTATTATCTCATTGGAACATCCTGTTGTGTGTGTTTACACAGGACACGGTTAAAATCTTTATCATTCCGTTGGAATATCCTATCTCGTGTGTTTTACAGGATCCGGTTCCATCTTTATTATTCTGTTGGAACATCACCGCCGATTGTGAATTTCACGACCGGTTCCGATTATTATTATTCTGTTGGAATAACTTTTTATGCGAAGCAATCGCATGCATGGTGATTTCTTTTGTTATTCCATTCTTTATTATACCCGGTTGGTTAAAACTTTGACTTCTATACTCCATGAAATTAGTAGAATATCCTTGATATTTGCGTTTCATCCAAAGATCTTTTCATGGAAATATTCTTTCGATCATTCTTGAATTTAACTCTCACTAAACAAAGATCATGTTGATAATTTGGACGTTAATAATTCATGGATTAAATAATTCTTGAACTTGTTTTATTGAATTATTATGTCATTGTCATCATCCTCATGTTATATTATGTTATCTTCGCTTACGCATGCATAGATGAACTTAGTATGATTATGACGAGGATCATTCTTAAGTATAATCATGACTTGATATAAATGATGTGACAAAAGTCCTCAAAGGGGCTTTGTAATGCAAAGTTGATGGATAGTTTTTGGTATGATTATGACTGGGGTGATTCGGTATAGTCATGACCATTGATAATTTGATGAAAATCCTTGATCGTGGTAAAGGGATGATTATATGTGGTGGTTTATTTATTGTCGAGTCTCAAATGATAAAATTGATGAAAACCTTTTAAAACCTAAAAGATAGTAGACTTTATTCTCTACTTGACTCTTTTAATGGGTTGCTTATTCCACCGCAGATTAAACCGGTTGTCTATTGTATTTTATCGGTTTAACTTTGTTGAAGGCTAATGATAATTTATCTCGCATTATCTTAGTCATAATATTTCTTCTTGGGCTAGTTGAGCTCACCTTTTTTCTTTCACCGTTCTCTTCGTGAAATGAGAACATAGCCGGGAATTAGCCTGGGGAACGTAAGTAATGGTCGAGAGGATAGCATTAGTAGTCCTCACTATTCGTGAAATAGTGTGATAATAGTCGTAATGAGGACTCCTTTTGAGTTTGTATAATATCTAGTAGACAATATTTGTATTCAAAATCACGGTTTATGTCGTATTGTATACGCACAGCTTATATTAGTAAGTTGTATTTGAATTTATGTACCATGTAAGTGGCGACCCAAGATGGGTGACGTATACCTAATTTTGGGGGCATCACGGTTGGTATCGAGCTTAGGATATGATCCCCTGGCTAAGATGTGAGAATAGTACTAGGAGGAGAGAGGCGGGAATTCCTTCGCTAGTATGACCTACCTAAAGCTATTTGGTATTTAATTGGTCGGTCGAGTATAGGGATAATATGTGATATGTTAATTAACCCTTATTTTGTGTGGTGTTTGTATTTAGATGTTGTGAATAGGGCTCGGTTATTGGAGCCGCGATAATGAGTCACCAACCAAAAGGTAACGACCAACAACACGATAATAATCATCTTGGTGGCAACGGCTATCGAACAATGATAACCATCGTGGGGAATTATCATGCTAAGAATGGTAACCACTTGGTGGTAATCATGGCAAAGATAATAGAAGTGGAAATTTCAAGAAAGAAGGTCATTTAGCTCGATTTTTGTCGTATAGTGAAGTCAAGTCCATTGGGATTTGCGGTGGCACCAAAAGCGGATACTGGATAAAAACAAAGTCGGTGGTTTCATGAAGAGCGTTTTTCATGACTTCTTAAAAAGCAAGTGACTCGAACGAAGTTAGCACGGGTTAGTTAATTATAAATTCTTGAAGTCTATACCTTATAAGATACGGTTCTACCCATTATTTTATCTCGCTTGCTTTGCGTTCAACGTTTAAATTTGACTCGGAAAAATTAGACTTTGATTTATCTATTGAAACTTCGTTGGGAGAAACCTTCGTTACCTCCATCGTTTATTAATCTTGTTGTTTCAAATAAACACTTTCACGTTACTCCGTCGATTTTATCTCTTTGAAAATACTTGCCTTTGAGGTAATTTTTGAAAATGATTGATTAACTACTCATTATTCTTTTTGTAAGGTTGTTAGCTTTTCATATTCCTAACCAACCTCGTTATCTGAATTCAAAGTAACCAAACCCTAAAGTTAATCTTTGTTATATCAAGCCATAAGTAAAGAGCCCCGAACCTTTCGTTGTTGACTTCCTTGTGTGGAAATGCACCGCGGACTTTCAGAAGGCGACGCCATGGATGAAGATGGCAAGTTTATAGGTATCATTGTGAGGTGCTTATCTAGGTTAAGGGATAGAAGTCACAGTCAGATCAATGTGACGTACTATCCAAGTCTTGGATGAGAATAATGATTTTGAATGATATTTCTATCATTAATAAATTTCTTGACGTATTCTTGAAGATTTCTAGCCTACCCTAGGCGTGAAATCGAATTTTGTATTGACCAAAGACAAAAACCCATTTCTTAAACCCTCAAATATTTCTTCAACTAAAAGGATGCATTTACGAGGATTATGATGAAAGTCATAATAAAAGCATTGGACTAATGAAAATTATGGGTATATGAAGTATTAGTAAGTGTTATGATGAGTTATGTTGGTTATTATGTGAAAACATGAAAGTTTCTTAGAAATCACAAAAAGTTGAAAATCAGATTTTGGTGAAAAACGTAACATGAAATTCAATTGACCATATCTCCTATTATATTTTGAATTTTTGAGTGTGGTCAAGTCCTAGAGTTAGATCTATGAGTTACCTAACTAATCCAAGTGGAATTAATGGAAAAGGTGTTGTAGATTTTTGTGTGGACTGATTTTAGCAAAGGAGGCCAAAGCTGTAAATTTTGAAAATGCTACTGCCCAGAAACTTGAAGGGGCTGTTTCGGCCACTTAAATTATGAGAAAAATTCTAGCCTTTTGGGACATGAAGGTATATGGTATAAAGTACCTCCTGTCCAAAAATGAGCTCATTTTGACTTAAAATGAGCAAGTTATGACTATTTCAATATTTAGGTTTTTTCGACGAAAAATGCTATAACCGAAGTTCTATAACTCCGATGACCATGAAATTTAAACTGGAAGCTCACGTTAACATGTGTAAGGTCCTGCCAAGATTTGGGAATTTTTGGAGTTAAACTTGAGGTAGCTAATTTCTTAAGGAATTAAGTGAAAATTGATTTTTGAAAAATAGTAAATGAATTTTAAAAATTCCGAGAAAAATATATTTTCATTATGGGACTATATTATGCTAAATCCCAGAAAAGAAATATTTTTGGGACTAATTTGGTATTTTTCATGAAAATAGTTTAGTTACTAACATACTGAGTTATATATGTTATGTGAAGTAACAAAAGTTGAAAATAGGATTTTATGGCTAGAGAATCCTATATAGAGTATATGCATATTTTTTTGAGAGATTTGATAATTGGTGATGATATCTTATGAGTATGACATTTTGAATGATTAAATGCATTATATGGTAAAAGCGTAAACAATTGAGATAAATTGTTTATAAATTTAAGAAGTGATTTAAATATTGTTATAATATTAATGATGTTAGATTATGAGATTATTAAGTGATTGAAAACATGGGAATATTCTTGAATCCTCGGATAAATTATATTATAAATGTATAATATTTATCCTTTATCTCATTTGATTGATTCTTTATATCATTATCCTCACGCTTATATTATGTTGAAAGTCATCTGGCACATCAGTAAGATAGATGGACTTGGTATGATTATGACCGAGGATTGTTGGGTATAATCATAACCGTAATTGAATACACAATTATCTTTGGTAGTAGTGCATGGATAATTTGTGGTCGCGATATCTAATGAATACACAATTATCTTTGGTAGTAGTGCATGGATAATTTGTGGTCGTGATCTTAACGAATACACAATTATCTTTGGTAGTAGTGCATGGATAATTTGTGGTCGTGATACTAATGAATACACAATTATCTAGTAAGGCATGGTAATTTGTGGTCGTGATATGGATAATTATTTTGGTCAGTAGTGTATGGATAATTTGTGGTCGTGATACTAATGAATACACAATTATCTTTGGCCGTAGTGCATGGATAATTTTGTGGTCGGATACTAATGAATACACAATTATCTTTGGTAGTAGTGCATGGATAATTTGTGGTCGGATACTAATGAATACACAATTATCTTTGGTAGTAGTGTATGGATAATTTGTGGTCGTGATACTAATGAATACACAATTATCTTTGGTAGTAGTGCATGGATAATTCGTGGTCGTGATACTAATGAATATCCTTGGCCCGTAGTGCGGGGATGATTCGATGATATGGATTAATTATTGAAATGAGTCTCGTGAATGAAATATTAATTCATGGATGTGGTAAAAAAGTCATCTTTGGTAGTAGTGCATTGATAGACTTGGTATGATTATGACCACGGATTATTCGGTATAATCATGACTGTAATTGAAAACACGAATATCCTTGGCCAGTAGTGCATGGATAATTCGTGGTCGTGATACTATTAAGCTAAGTCTCAGTATTATTGGTTTTACAGTTATAATTCGTGGTCGATGATGTGGATTATTTATTAAGCTAAGTCTCAGCGATAAAATTGATGATAAACTTTTTAAATCATAGAAGATAGTAGATATCATGCTCTACTTGACTCTTCTAATTGATTGCTTGTTCCGTTGCAGTTAAACTTGATGTATATTGTATTTTATCAGTTTAACACTGTTGAAGGCTAGAGATAATTTATTCTTTATTATCTTAGTCATAATATTTCTTATTGGTCTAGTTGAGCTCACCCTTTGCTTTCATTGTTCTATTCAGGAAATGAGAACATAGCCGGAACTAGTCGGGGAACGGAGTGATGGTCCGAGATGGTGCATTAGTAGTCTTCACTATTCTGTGAAATAGTGATATAATAATTATAATAATATTGAATTTGAGTTTGAATATTGTCTAGGAGACAATAGTTTTATTAAAACTCACAGCTCATGTTTTGTCGTACTTTACACGACAGTTGTATAATTAAGCTATATTTGAATTATGTACCATGTATTTGGCGACTCAAAATGAGTGATGTATACCTATTTTGGGAGCGTCACATGTGACCCTCCATTCACTGAAAGATCAAGGGAAGTGATAAAAAAATTGAGGGATGAACTATGCTATGTGAATGAAGAAATATAAAGACTGAAATTATTTGAGAATGGAAGTGAATCAAGTGTGGTCAAAAAATTGAAGAGGAAAAATGTCCAAAAAAAAACTCATAAGGATGTGGATTGTTCTAATTTGTTCATGGTTGATGTTTTAATTTTTTTAATAATTGTGGTGTAAAATAACATTGGGATGGATGATTGTAATTTTCTAGGATGGTTGATGTTTTCTATTGTAACTGTTGAAGTTTGGTGTTTGAAGATTATGATTATAAATATGGAAGTTCGGATTTTGAACCGCATGATTTTAATGAATAAAATGAAAAAAATAAAGTATTTTGGTTTTGGTGCATTTGGTATGGCATTTCTAAGTTGGGTTAGAAGCAGAGTATGAATGCAACAAAAAAAAAGAACAACCATGACTGCACCGTAATTTCCTTAACTGCACCAAAGTTATGAATGTCACCCTACAATGATCAGTAATGGTTGTCCAACAATAAATGTCATAACCAAGCTGAAATAAATTGATAACCAAACAAAATTGAAATAAATTGATAATCAGTCAATAACATTGATAACCATCAAGCATATAACATTGATCAATCTGTAGCATTACAATAAATTGAGTTGGTTTCCTTGCATTAGTTGGTACAATTTACCCAAAAATAACCAACAAATTATACCAACTCATAAGTTATACCAAAAGAGTATCACCAGTTATCCCATATTAATTCAGAAGTTATACCAAAAGAGTATCACTAGTTATGATCAATTATACCAAAACTATATGCAAAAGAGCTATCAAGCTATACCAAAATATATAACATAAATTTTGTTCCTTACAACTAGTAATTTCATTACATGTTATTGTTTTGTGTTATTTCCATCCTTATGCCTTGGTGTTTTAAATGGCATACATGTTGAAGATTGTGACCTTCGAGTGTTTGCTTGTCTTTTTCTTGTATTTACTTGGTTTGGTGGTGTAGAAATTGGTGGAGTGCAGTCTTTCACAGTTGTTTCGGAGGTCTTCTTTTTCCACACAAGGGTTGGAGTTGACATCTATTTATAAGTACACAACAGGTAATGTAAATTAGATTTAACAGTTATCAACAATACTAAATAGCTAGCATAGGTTGAACTTATACTTACAAAGGTAATTTTGTCTTTCTTTTTTTCAGTCTTAATTGCATTGTCAGCCTTTTTAACTATTTCAGTACCATATAGGATAAAATAGAAATAGTCAATAAAACTGCATTTATATGAAAATGGGTACATATATTTAAAAAAACTTACAGCGTCTTTAACAGGTGAATTAGATGGCTTTTTCACTCTTTTTCGCCTTGGGGACTTGAGGTTATGCTTATGCAGGTAAGGCTGTAAACAAGCCAAACGGTTCGGGCTCGACTCGAAAAAATACAAGCGAGACTCGAATTCGTTAATAATATGATCCAAATCTGAGCACTAAAAATAGTTCGAATAAAAATATGAGTAGAATCTGAGCAAGGTTATACTCGACTCGTTTAAGATTCAAACTACTCGAATTCTTGATTGTGATTCAATACATAATCGATTGATACATATTCGATTAGATACTCAATACATTTTCTTATAATATATAAAATTTTAAATCAAATTAAGATAATTAATTATTATTATTTTATTTTGTTTTTAATTTTAATTGTGATTTTATATTTATAAAGTGTAATAGTAAATATATTTTCTCATTTTTAAGTAAAATAACAAATTCAATTTATAATTTTATTTATTATAAAACTAGTTATTATATGGATAGTCGAATTCAAGTTTCAATTTAAAACTCGCGAGTAGTTTGAATATAATTCGACCCGAGTCGGATCGAATTCGAGTAATAAATATTCGAGTCGAGTCGAATTGAGTAGAATTTTTTAAATATAATTCGAATTCGAGCAGCTCTCGGTCCGCTTCGGTTCACTTTCGACTCATTTACAAACTTATATGCACGTAATGTTTAGGCAAATTTGGATGCTTTGGATACCTAACTCAATTATGATGTGACACCCCCAAAATAGGTATACAACACTCATTCTGAGTCGCCAAATACATGGTACAGAAACAACTACAACTTTATTAATACTATTGTCGTGCAAAATATGACAACACATAAACTGTGAGTTTAAAAACAAATATTGTCTTCTAGACAATATCAACACTCAAATAAGTCCTCATTACAATTATTGATACACTATTTTACAAAATAGTGAGGACTACTAAAATGACTTTCTAGAACCTTCATTCCATACCCCGACTAATACTCGCTACATTCTCGCCTCATGAGAAGAAAAATAGAATAAAAAGGAAAAGGGTGAGCTCAACTAGCCTAGTAAAGAATATTATGACTAAGATAACATAGAACAAATTATTGTTAGACCTCAACAGGGAAAAATCTGATAGAATACAATAGACAACAAGTTTCAAATCAATATTCGCAGCGGAAAAAATAATTCATTAGAAAAGTTACGTAGATAATGAAATCTACTTTCTTCTATGAATTTAAAAGTTTATCATCAATATTTTATCCATGTAACATCAATCAATATACATATTGAATCAAATTTTCATCTTTGCACTACAGGCCAAAGATATTCATCAGTTGGTCATGTTCATCTCAACACCTGGAAATCTTTGCACTACGGGCCAAAGATATTCATAAGAAAATCAACCATCTTTGTACCACAGGCCAAAGATATTCAGTAATATCATCATTTAAGGCGAGGATGATGAAAAATATTTTAAAGAAAACAAATCCGGTGAAACAAAAGAACAAATATTAAGGATTCAGTACTTTAAAATACCCAAGTTCAAAAATACTTCATAAATAACCATAGTGAAGTAAAATTCAAGAATGATCAAAACATGGATACAATCAAAGCTAGTATCCATAATAGATATTTTGAACAAAAATGAAAATTTAATTTTTACGTGAATAGGTCGATTCGTGAATAGTGTTGTATCGTGAATAAAGGTCAGTATCGTGAATTGTAACCCCGCACACTAAAAAGACAAGAATTTCACAAGAAAAATCTTACCAATATTTTGGCATAATGATATTGAAAGAAATAATATCATTTATAAAAAAATAACATCCCTTACCTCGAAAAGACAGTACTTCTGACTGGAATACTGAATATAGTGCTGAAGAAAACTTGCACCATATAGCAACACTCAAAGTATCAAAATACTCACAAGAATACACTCGATAATATAGAGAGAGAAAGAGAGAGAAAACTTGTTACTGGTGTAATTTTCAATTCTAACCTAAGCACCCTATTTATAGGAAAATGCTTAGAACACCATAGCAGAAAATTTAATAAAATATTAAATTTTATTAATATTTTGATAAGCTGGAACTTCAAAAATTCACAATAAATAACCCTTTTAAAATTCATAACAAATCATACGTTCATTTTTAACGGTTCAAAATTTGTGGACATATACTCAACTTATATATGTATAACATATCCAAAAATTACAACGATCCAAATTGGGATCAAAATTATAACTCACATAATAAAGTCGTAAGAACACTGATTTGATCTTTTAATACCTCCAATCCGACAAAATACTGATAAAATACCTCAACATTAATTCCTTCATTTATAACCACATAAATAAATCCATCATTTATATCCACATCAAATAAATATTTCATTGTCATATAAATCAATAATTAATTATTCATAAATAATATTATAGAATCACAATAATGACAACGAGGCGGTTCAGGAAAGAGGGGGCTTTCAATAAGAATTTCTTCTTATTGGTAGCGCAATTAGGTGACCAAACCTCTCCTCGATGAGAACTTTCTAGACATTGCCAATAATGTTATCTAATAATATTATTCAAATAATATGAATTATTGATCCGATAATGGGAAATACCGCAGATGCGGTGACAATTATTAAAAGCAAAGAATAATATAAAATACCAACGCAAACAATTATTGAATCAATAAAATAAACTATTGAGCGGTAATTCTTTGTAACAATTATTGAGTAGTGCCTTCTTTACGTAAGGATCAATAATTCAAAAATCATGTAAAACCAGGTGTGCTTCTTTGTGCAAAACATATATATCACGTATTTTAACCACTTGTGTATTCCAACGGTGTTACTTGATAATAACTACGCCGTTATTTATAAAACTCAAACTTGTCGCTTTCTTCATTCGACGATTATTTTGTTATGGGGCCCACAAATGATCGCTACGGCTGCAAATGCGAATATTCTACGGAAAGAATATTCCACGACCAAACGAATATTCCCCGACAACAATGAATATTTTATAACCACTTGTGTATTTTGAAAAAAATTCATATATCACCCTTAACTTTAACTTTTATCAATTTAACCATTTACTGAATAGTAATTATAAGAAAAATTGAATACTTTTATTTCATAAAATTCGGTCTTACAATCTCCCTCCTTATGAAATTTCGTCCCCCGAAATTTACGTGCACAGTATTTCAAAGAGTTGAGAATACCTTGCTTTCATTTCAGATTTCATCTTTCCTGTCATCATGATTTCTCCATTGCTCATCTCCTGTATTTCAGATAT
The DNA here is from genome assembly GCA_020205615.1 of Panax quinquefolius. Lineage (NCBI taxonomy): Eukaryota > Viridiplantae > Streptophyta > Magnoliopsida > Apiales > Araliaceae > Panax > Panax quinquefolius. The sequence continues at coordinate 35,733,533 of CM035156.1, read as the reverse complement.
CATTCTAGAATACAACTTCAAAACAAGGGTTAATTTAACAAATTAACATATCACATAATATCCCGATATTATGACTGACCAACAAATAAGCTTTGGTAGGACACACTAGCGAAGGATTTACTCATCTCTCCCTCCTAGTTCTAATCCCGATCTTCGCTTGGAGATCATATCCTAAGCTCGATACCAAATGTAACGACCCCAAAATAGGTCCATTCCATCCAACCCATTCTCGAGTCGCCAAATATATGGTGCGAAAAATAACTACAACTTTATTACAACAATTGTCATGCAAAATACAACAACACATATCTTTGTGAGTTTGGATACAAATATATACCAACTGTAGTAGACGTCACAATGACACCTTACATAAAGGAATAGTCAAAACTGCTGTTTTAGAAATTAGAATCTTTGGGAAGTGCTCAAGGAAACCTTCGTACATGGGAGGCCATGCTTTTAGGTTATGGAGATATCATATGGCCACTGTAATTATCCTTGGTTGACCCAATAGACCCCCCAAAGAAAAACAAGAAGATTACTATCATATTCTTCCCAATGGCGTAGTCTTCTCTCGACATATCATTATCTCCACTTGTCTCTAATTTGGTATTATACTCCAAACAAACACCAAGATTATATAGGTAGTGCTTGTAAATATACTCGACAAGTGGATGAACACAACCATGTCTTATGATAACACGAGTTTGTATGTCATTAAACATCTTGTATGATAGTGACAAAACACCCTTCCAAAGTTGGGTTCGCTTTCACCCTATTTAATTCACCAAAAATAACTATTAAATGATGTATAAAATACAACACACTAAAGCCCTCAATAAAATTATTTTCATACTCTTTAGGAGAACCTCAACAACTATAGACCATGAATTCTATTCCTTGTTATCCCCATTCAACCCAGCCTACACTTTTATTACGAAAGGAATTGTGAAACAAAAGGGTGAGCACAACTAGCTCGATAAAGAATATTATGACTAAAGATAAATAAATTATCAATAGTCTTCATCGGTAATGAATCGGAGATTTAGAACATATGGTAGATGATAAAACTTTTCAACCATAGTTGCAGCTTGAACGAAGCAATCCATTAAAAGAGTCGAATAGACTATAAAGTCTATTGTCTTTACGCGTTAAAGTCCACCAACAATATTTTATCCTGTAACATCAATCAAGCAGTTCCTTTCCACAATCATATGTGTGGCGCCCCAAAATAGGTATACATCACCCATTACGACGGGTTGTCGATACATGAAGTGCGAAATAACTACAACTTTATTATTACAACAAGAAATCGTGAGTTTAAATACAAATATTATCTTATAGACAATATTTATACTCAAATAAATCCTCATCACATTTATTGATACATTATTTTACAAAAATGGTGAGGACTACTAAACAATCCTTTCTAAAACCTTCATTCCATTCATATCAGGCTACGTACTCTATATATATTCTCGCCTCTTAAGAAGAATGGAACAAAAAGGAAAAGGGTGAGCTTAACTAGCTCAATAAAGAATATTATGACTAAGATAATATACAACAAATTATCGTTAGTCTTCAACGAGGAAAAATTTAATAGAATCTGATAGGCAACAAGTTTCAGATCAATGATTCGCGGTGAAATAATAATTCATAGAAAGAGTTACGAGAGAATGAAATCTACTATAATCTATGAATTTAATAGTCCATCATCAATATTTTATCCAGTAACATCAATCAATATTCATCTCAAATCAAATATTCATCTTTGCACTCTGAGCCAAAGATATTCATCAATCCATCGTGTTCATCTCAACACATTCATCTTTGCACTAAAGGCCAAAGATATTCATCGATCGGTCGTATTCATTTTAACACTGTTCATCTTTGCACTCTGAGGCCAAAGATATTCATCATCGGTCGTATTTCATTTAAACACTGCTCATCTTTCTTGCACTACTGGCCAAAGATATTCTTCAGAAATCATTCATCTTTGCACTTCTGAGCCAAAGATATTCAATAATATCATCATTTAAGACCGAGGATGATGAAAAATATTTTAAAAAAAGCGAATCGGTGAAACAAAAAATGACAAGGATTAAGGATTAAGGATTCGTACTTTGTTTTATCCATGTTCAAAATACCTCAAAATAATCATAGTAGTGGTGTAAAATTCAAGAATGATCAAAAACATGGATACAATCAAAGCTAGTATCCGTAATATATATTTTGGACGAAAAGAAGAAATTTTATTTTTCGATGAATAGTAGTCAGTATCGTGAATAGTGAATAGTAGTATCGTGAATAGTAACTCAGACACCAAAGATAAAAATTCCACAAAAAACATTTTTTACGCTTCATGAATAGTACTCGTGAATAGTAACTCGTGAATAGTAACTCATGAATAGTAACTCGTGAATAGTAACTCATGAATAGTAACCCCGGCATGAAAAAGTTCCAAATTTGATAAAAAATTCCAACCAATATTTCAAAGCATAATGATATTGAAGAAATAATATCATTTGAGAAGAAAATAACATCCCTTACCTCAAAGAATCAGTACTTCGGAAGGAAAGGTCGGAAGTGATGCTTTGAATGAAACTTGTATCTTGAGCAAAGAACTCTCAAAGTATCTAAATACTCACAAAATCGCTCAATAATATAGAGAGAAAGAGAGAAAACTTTGTTTACGGTGTGATTTTCAATTCTAACTTAGCCCTCTATTTATAGGAAAATGTTATTTCACCGAAGGCAGACTTGACTGCTGCACTGATGGCTTTACCTGCTACTATTGCCACCCACCACATTTGAAATAAAATTCAGCACATTTCTTCACCAACCACAAGTGGGGCCCACTCAATTCTAGAATTTTCCATCAAAATCAATTATAACCCTAATTTCCGAATCAGACACCTCTTAAAATTCATAACAAATCATTCGTGCATTTTTAACGGTTCAAAATTTGTGGACATATACTCAACTTATGTATGTATAACATACCCAAAAATTACCACAATCCAGCGGTCGGATTAAAAATTATAACCCCGCAATATATCTCAAAAACCACGATTTAATTTTTAATACCTCCAATCGATAAAAAATCTTGATAAAACACCTCAACAATAATTTCTTCATTTATAACTACATAAATAAATCCATCATTTATATCCACATAAAATAAATATTTCTTTATCATATGAATCAATAATTAATTATTCACAAATAATATTCTGAGAATCACAATTATGACAACGTGTAGCTCCGAGGAAAGAGGGCTTTCCAGATAAGGATTTCTCTCATCTTGGTAGCGCAATTAGGTGACCAAACCTCTCCTCGACAGAACTTTCTAGACATTGCCAATAATGCTATCTAATAATATTATTCAAATAATATGAATTATTGATCCGATAATGGAGATAATGTAATGACAATTATTGAACAACAATAATATAAAATATCAACGCAAAGCAATTATTGAATCAATAAAATAAAATATTGAACAAGAATCAATGTGAAAATTATTGAGTAGTGCCTTCATTACGTAAGATCAATAATTCAACAATACTTTACATGCAATACCGCAAGGTGTCTTCTTTTGCATCCACGCCAGACATATTTTAACCAACGGGTATTCAATGATCTTAATTGGTAATAACTACGCCATTATTTTAACCAACTTATATTTGTCGTTTTTTCATCCATCCAATCACTTTCCGTTATGGGGCCCACACATGTGGCTGCGCGTAAATACGAATATTCACAAGCGATGCAGAATATTCCACGACCAAACGAATATTCCCCCGCAAAAATGAATATTTTATAACCACTTGTTTATTTTGAAATATTTGCGTATTTAACCTTAACTATCCACATTAATCAAATCAACCCTTACTATTTCAAAATAATAAATAAAGGAAATTCCTTTTTATTTAAAAAAATTTCAGGGTCTTACAATATGAATAACTCATAATCATAATTGTGATTCTAAATTCCTCTTCTCATCCAGGACGAAGATAATTTTTATCACATGTCTTTACCTGAAACATCAAATATCATGGTTATACCAAATCACAGTTCCACATTCATAATCATACTAATAAATTCATCTTTGCACCACGGGTCAAAGATATTCATCAACAGTTCATCTTTACACTACAAAGCTAAAGATATTCAACAGTCATCTTTGCATTTACGAGCAAAGATATTCATCAATAATTCATTATGAAGCTAAAGATATTCAACAACAGTCATCTTTGCATTACGAGCAAAAGATATTCATCAATAATTCATCTTTGCACTACAGGCTAAAGATATTCAACAACAGGTCATTTTTGCATTACGAGCCAAAGATATTCATATATCAAAGAAATACATAATCATTTCAGAAGTTATATAACAATAATTATAACCATGTTGATCAATTCACCTTTGCACTTAAGCTAAAAATATTCAATTATAAATTCAATGGTCATGATCATACCAGTCAACAATTCAACTTTTGCACTACTGGCCAAAGAGAACCTATGGTCACGATCATACCAAGAATCTACCCATCTTTACACTCAAGTCAAAGAGAAATATCATCATTAGGGTTATAAGAATGTTATATAAAAATAATATAATCAAAACATGGTTTTAATTTCAAGAGTAAGATTCATAAATCAACGATAATTTGGTCAGAGAAGAAACCAATTTGTTGTGAATAGTACCCGTGATAAATACATAGTCCCAGATATATCGTGCATAGTAACCTCGACACGAAAAGATAAAGTTTCATAATAAAATTCATATCCATATTTATAACACCTTAATTCAAATGTTATAAATCACTTAGAAATCTCATAATCTAATATTATTAATATTATAATAATATTTTAATCATTTCTCAAACTTATAAATAATTTAATCCAATTATTTACACTTTAATAATTAATGCATTTAATCATCTAAAAATACCAAACTCATAAGATTTGATCATCATTAACCAAAACCCTCAAAAAATCTGCATATATCTCATATATGATTCTCAAGCCAATAAATTATATTTTCCAATTTTCTTACTTCACATAACATATTTAATTCATTTACTCATAACTAGAATATTTTCATGAAAAATACCAAATCAGTTCTAAAAATATTTCTTTTCTGGGATTTAGCATAAAATAGTCCCATATTGAACATATATTTTTCTTGAAATTTTAAAAATTCATTTACTATTTTTCATATGGCCAAAACCACCGAATATTTAAACATTTATCATAAATTATACTTTTATCAAAAATTCGAAATTCACAGTAATAATCGATATTATATAGATGTACTCTCAATAAAAATTTCATCAATTTTGGAGTTAACCGCAAGGAGTTATAAATAGTTACTTTTAAAATAGTCTTTTCTCATAAAATCCATAACTCCTAATCTATACATCCAAAAATACCTCAAAATAATCCTAGTGGTGTAAAATTCAAGAATGATCAAAACATGGATACAATTAAAGCTAGTATCCGGAATAGATGTTTTGGACGAAAAGAAGAAAATTTATTTTTTTAAATTGAATAGTGTCGGTATCGTGAATAGTCTTAGATACGTGAATAGGTCAATATCGTGAATAAGTAACTCACAGCACCAAAAGATAGAAATTCCACAAAAACATCTTCACGCTTCATGAATAGTACTCGTGAATAGTAACTCGTGAATAGTAACTCATGAATAGTAACCCGAGCATGAAAAAGTTCCAAATTTGATAAAAGTTCCAACGATATTTCAAAGATAATGATATTGAAGAAATAATATCATTACGAAAAAAATAATATCCCTTACTTATCCCTTACCTCGAAAAGCAAGACTTTAGTTGAAAACAGGATATAGTCTTTGAAGGAACTTGCACCGCCTAACAATACTCAAAGTATACTCAAAATATTCACAAGAATACGCTCGATAATATAGAGAGAGAAAGAGAAAACTTGTTTACGGTGTGCTTTTCAATTTAACTTAGCCTCTATTTATAGGAAAATGTTAGAACGCCAAGAAGAAGACTTGACTTTTTACACGATGGCTTTTACCGCTACTATTCCACCCACCAAAAATCAGCCATCTTCCCCAACAACCAAGAGAGGGCCCACTCAATTCTAGAATTTTCCACCAAAACCTAATTTAGAATCGGTTACCTCTTAAAATTCATAACAAATCATACGTTCATTTTTAACGGTTCAAAATTTGTGGACATATACTCAACTTATATATGTATAACATATCCAAAAATTACAACGATCCAACGGTCGGATCAAAATTATAACTAACATAATAAAGCTGTAAGAACACTGATTTGATCTTTTAATACCTCCAATCCGACAAAATACTGATAAAATACCTCAACATTAATTCCTTCATTTATAACCACATAAATAAATCCATCATTTATATCCACATCAAATAAATATTTCATTGTCATATAAATCAATAATTAATTATTCATAAATAATATTATAGAATCACAATAATGACAACCAGGCAGTTCCCAGGAAAGAGGGGGCTTTCCAATAAGAATTTCTCCTTACTGGCGCGCAATTAGGTGACCAAACCTCTCCTTGACAGAACTTTCTAGACATTACCAATAATGTTATCTAATAATATTATTCAAATAATATGAATTATTGATCTGATAATGGAAATACTGTGCAGTGACAATTATTGAAACAACAATAATATAAAATATCAACGCAGCAATTATTGAATCAATAAAATAAACTATTGAACAGTAATTACTGTAACAATTATTGAGTAGTGCCTTCTTACGTAAGGATCAATAATTCAAAAAATCATGTAAAACCAGGTGTGCTTCTTTGTGCAAACACGCATATTCACGTATTTTAACCACGCGGGTATTCAACAAAGTGTTACTTGAGAATAACTACGCCGTTATTTATAAAAACTCAAACTTGTCGTTTTCTTCATTCGGCAGTTATTTTGTTATGGGGCCCACAAATGGCTGCTGGCGTCCGTGCATACGAATATTCCCACGAAAAGAATATTCCACGACCAAAACGAATATTCCCGACAACAATGAATATTTTATAACCACTTGTGTATTTTGAAAAAAATTCATATATCACCCTTAACTTTAACTTTTATCAATTTAACCATTTCTTGAATAGTAATTATAAAAAAAATTGAATACTTTTATTTCATAAAATTAGGGGTCTTACAATCTCCCTCCTTATGAAATTTCGTCCCCAGAAATTTACGTGCACAGTATTTCAAAGAGTTGAGAATACCTTGCTTTCATTTGATTTCATCTTTCTGTCATCATGATTTCTCCATTGCTCATCTCCACGTATTTCGGATATCATTCTAGAATACAACTTCAAAACAAGGGTTAATTTAACAAATTAACATATCACATAATATCCCGATATTATGGTGACCCGACAAAATAAGCTTTGGTAGGACACACTTTAGCGAAGGATTTACTCATCTCTCCTCCTAGTTCTAATCCCGATCTCGGCGGAGATCATATCCCTAAGCTACGATACCAAATGTAACGACCCCAAAATAGGTCCATTCCATCCAACCCATTACGAGTGCGCCAAATATATGGTACGAAAAATAACTACAACTTTATTACAACAATTGTCGTGCAAAATACAACAACACATATCTTTGTGAGTTTGGATACAAATATATACCAATCAGTAAGACGTCACAATGACACCTACACATAAAGGAATAGTCAAAAGCATTTTAGAAATTAGAATCTTTGGGAAGTGCTCAAGAAACCTTCGTATATGGGAGGCCATGCTTTTTTAGGTTATGGTAGATATCATATGTGCACGTAATTATCCTTGGTCAATCTAATAGACCCCAAAGAAAAACAAGAAGATTACTATCATATTCTTCCCAATGGCAAGTCTTCTCTTGACATATCATTATCTCCATTGTCTCTAATTTGGTATTATACTCCAAACAAACACCAAGATTATATAGGTAGTGCTTGTAAATATACTCGCAAGTGGATGAGACAATTGTGGCGCCCCAAAATTAGGTATACATCACCCATCTTGGGTCGCCACTTACATGGTACATAAATTCAAATATAACTTACTAATATAAGCGCCGTATACAATACGACATAAAGCGTGAGTTTGAATACAAATATTATCTACTAGATATTATACAAACTCAAAAGGAGTCCTCATTACAACTATTATCACACTATTTCACGAATAGTGAGGACTACTAATGCTATCCTCGGACCATTACTCCGTTCCCCAGGCTTCGTCCAGCTATGTTCTCATTTCAAGAGAAGAGAGCGGTGAAAGAAAAGGTGAGCTCAACTAGCCCAAGAAGAAATATTAGGACTAAGATAATGCGAATAAATTATCATTAGCCTTCAACAATGTTAAAGCGATAAAATACAATGACAACTAGTTTAAGCTGCGGCGGAATATGCGATCCATTAAAAGAGTCAAGTAGAAAATAAAATCTACTATCTTTTATGATTTAAAAGGTTTTTCATCTTTGTTATATTTGAGACTCACTTTAATAAATAATCCACATCATCGAATCACCCCGCACTACTGCCGAGGATATTCTTTAGTATCACGACCACAATTATTCACGCACGCTTCACGGCCGAGAATAGTTGTGTATTCATTAATGGTCATGATCATGCCAACAATCGTCCATCAATGCACTACTACTGAATTTGAGGATTTTTACCACATCATTTGTAACATTATGGTCATGATTACACCGAATAATCCTCGGTCATAATCATACCAAGTCCATCCATGCTCTACAGCCACGAGATGACTTTAAAAAAATATAAACATGAGGATGATGACAATGATATAAGAATTCAATAAAATAAGTTCAAGAATTAATTTCTCTAGGATTTATTAACGTCCAAATTGTCAACAAGATTTGTTTTGTAGAGTAAAATTCAAGAATGATCGGAAGAATATTTCCATGAAAAGATATTGGATGAAACGCAAATATCAAGGATATTCTACTAATTTCATGGAGTATAGAAGTCAAAATTTTAACCAATTTGGGTATAATAAAGAATGGAATAACAAAAGAAATCACCGTGCATGCGATTGCCAGATGACAAAGGTTATTCAACGAATAATAATAATAACGAAAACGGTCGGTGAAATTCACAATGCAAGCGGGATGTTCCAACAGAATAATAAAGATGGAACCGGATCCGATGTGTAAAACACACAGATAGGATATTCAAACAGAATGATAAAAAGCGGAACCGGTAAATTGTAAAACACACATGACGAGGATGTTCCAACAGAATAATAATAAAGAGGCGGAACCGGTCCAGGTGTAAAACACATGACAGGATGTTCAATGAGAATAATAGAAGAATGTCACCAAGTATAGGGTAAGCCAGCGTATAAAGTTATTCAATGAATAATAAGCAATGGAATAACATAAGGATTTCACCAAGTATATAGTGTATGCCGTATATAGGTTATGTATAGGGTATGCCACTTTTACAAAAGTTATTCAACGAGAATAATAGTGAATGGAATAATGTAAGAAGTTCTCTTCAAGAAGAAAGAATAACACCCTTACTAGTAAAAGAACTGAATATAGAAGTAGTGAAGTAAAGAGAATACTCTTCTTCTTCTTTCTATAATTTTCTCTCTATAGCTTCTCTCTATAATTTTCTCTCTAGAGTTTCAATGAATTCGTAAGAAAATAATGAAGGAATGAGCTTTATTTATAGGAAAATGGAATGCATAGTAACTAATCCATGAGCGGTCCAGATTGATTTACTTTTTAATCGACGGTCCATATTTAAAGAAAAATCTTTTAAATAAAATATAATATATTCTATTTATATAAAAACATTTTACTATGCAAACATTATGCAATACTATGCAAAACACTATGCAAAACACTATGCAACACTATGCATAATAAAATATAATATATTCTATTTATAGAATAACTTTAATAAAGTATTCTATTTTATATAAAAGATGTTTACATTTTATTACGTTAATAATACTGAATAAAACAAAACGTCATTATCGCATTATAATAATTCATATTATTAATCGACAATAATGGAATCAAACTGAGTGACTTCTCACATAAGCATCGATAATCAATACCGCAGGTGTCTTCTTATGCAACCACACGTATTCTTTGTACTTTTACTACCGAGTAGTTCAACAAGTAACCACGGTAAAACTTTCGCCGTTATTTCAATAAAATATTTTTGTCGTTTTCTCGATCAATCCCAATAATTACATTAATAGGGTCCACCAATGATTGGTAGTTATGCGAATATTCCCTGCTAAACCGAATATTCCCGACCAATCGAATATAATATAACCACTTGCATACTTTGCAAAATTTATAAATACTACCCACAACTATAATATTATCTTAAATTCACACCATAATATTAAAAAATTATTTCAACAAAATTTAAATCTTTATTGATAAAATCTGGGGTCTCACAATCTCCCTCCTTATGGAATTTAAGCCCTCGAAATTAAGTGCGATACTGATATGATAAAGAGGTGAGAATACCTTGAATACCTTTATCGTTGAAAACATTAAATTTATTTTTTGCAATCCCGCCAAAGATATTCATTAATAATTCATCTTTGCACTACTGGGCCAAAGATATACAATCGTAAAACAAATAATCTTGAGACTCAACTTAATAGTATCACAACCATGAATTATCCATGTACCTTCTTGGCTAAGGATATTCGTGTTTTCAATTACTGGTCATGATTATCTTAGAATAATCCGTGGTCATAATCATACCAAGTCTATCAATGCACTACTACCAAAGATGACTTTTTACCGCATCCATGAATTAATATTTCATTCTTTGAGACTCATTCAATAATTAATCCATATCATCGAATCATCCCGCACTACTGGCCGAGGATATTCATTAGTATCACGACCATGAATTATCCATACATTCTGACCAAAGATAATCGTGTATTCATTAGTATCACGACCACAAATTATCCATGCACTACTACCAAAGATAATTGTGTATTCATTAGTATCACGACCACAAATTATCCATGCACTACGGACCAAAGATAATTGTGTATTCATTAGTATCACGACCACAAATTATCCATGCACTACTACCAAAGATAATTGTGTATTCATTAGTATCACGACCACAAATTATCCATGCACTACTACCAAAGATAATTGTGTATTCATTAGTATCACGACCACAAATTATCCATGCACTACTACCAAAGATAATTGTGTATTCATTAGTATCACGCGACCACAAATTATCCATGCACTACTACCAAAGATAATTGTGTATTCATTAGTATCATCGACCACAAATTATCCATGCACTAAGGCCAAAGATAATTGTGTATTCATTAATATCGCGACCACAAATTATCCATGCACTACTACCAAAGATAATTGTGTATTCATTAAGTATCACGACCACAAATTATCCATGCACTACTACCAAAGATAATTGTGTATTCATTTACTGGTTATGATTATCTTAGAACAATCCTGGTCATAATCATACCAAGTCCATCTACGAGCCATGAGATGACTTTCAACATAATATAAGCATGAGGATAATGATATAAAGAATCAATCAAATGAGATAAAGAATAAATATTAAACATTTATAATATAATTTATCCGAGATTCAAGAATATCCCCATGTTATCAATCACTTAATAATCTCATAATATAATATCATTAATATTATAACAATATTTTAATCATTTCTTAAATTTATAAACAATTTATCTTAATTGTTTACGTTTTACCATATAATGCATTTAATCATTCAAAATGCCATACTCATAAGATATCATCACCAATTATCAAATCTCTCAAAAAATATGCATATACTCTATATAGGATTCTCTAGCCATAATATCTTATTTTCAACTTTGTTACTTCACATAACATATTTAACTCATATGTTAAGTAACTAAACTATTTTCATGAAAAATACCAAATCAGTCCCAAAAATATTTCTTTTCTGGGATTTAGCATAATATAGTCCCATAATGAAAATATATTTTTCTCGAATTTTTAAAATTCATTTACAATTTTTAAAAATCAATTTCTAATTAATTCCTTAAGAAATTAGCTACCTCAAGTTTAACTCCAAAATTCCCAAATCTTGGCAGGACCTTACACATGTTAACGTGAGCTTCTAGTTTAAATTTCATGGTCATCGGAGTTATAGAACTCAGGTTATAGCGTTTTCGTCGGAAAAACCTAAATATTGAAATAGTCATAACTTGCTCATTTTAAGTCAGAATGAGCTCATTTTTGGACAGGAGATACTTTATACCATATACCTTCATGTCCCAAAAGGCCAGAATTTTTCTCATAATTTAAGTGGCTGAAATAGCCCCTTAAAGTTTCTGGGCAGTAGCATTTTTGAAATTTACAGCTTTGGCCTCCTTTGCTAAAATCAGTCCACACAAAAATCTACAACACCTTTTCCAGTAATTCCACTTGGATTAGTTAGGTAACTCATAGATCTAACTCTAGGTCTTGACCACATTCAAAAATTCAAAATATAATAGGAGATATGGTCTATTGAATTTCATGTTACGTTTTTCACCAAAATTTGATTTTTCAACCCTTTGTAATTTCTAAGAAACTTTCATGTTTTCACATAATAACCACATAACTCATCATAAAACTTACTAATACCACGAATACCCATGATTTTCATTAGTCCAATGCTTTTATTATGACTTTCATCATAAACCACGTAAACTGTTCATTTAGTTGAAGAAATATTTGAGGTTTAAGAAATGGGTTTTTGTCTTTGAGGGTCAATACAAAATTCGATTTCACGCTCTAAGTAGGCTAAGAAGTCTTCAAGAATACGCCAGGAAATTTATTAATAATAGAAATATCATTCAAAACTGTGACTCTCATCCAAGACTTGGATAGTACGTCACATTGATACCAACTGTGACTTCTATCCCTTAACACGGATAGCACCTCACAATGATACCTATCAACTTGCCATCTTGGTCATGGCGTCGCCTACAGAAAGTCCGCTTCGGTGCATTCCACACAAGGAAGTCAACAACGAAAGGTTCGGGGCTTTTTACTTATGGCTTGATATGACAATAATTGACTTTAGTAGTTTGGTTATGAATATAAAAGCTAACAACCTTACGAAAAGAATGATGAGTAGTTAACCAATTGATTCCTAAAATACCATCAAAGGCAAATATTTTAAAGAGATAATATCGACGAAGTAACGTGAAAGTGTTTATTTGAAACAACAAGATTAATAAGCGATTGGAGGTAACGAAGGTTTCTCCCAACGAAGTTTCAACCAATAAGTTAAAGTCTAACTTCTCCGGAGTCAAATTTAAATGTTGAACGCAAGCAAGCGAGATAAAATAATGGGTAGAACCGGTATCTTATAAGGTATAGACTTCACAAGAATTTATAATTAACTAACCCGTGCTAACCGTTCGAGTCACTTGCTTTTTAAGAAGTCATGAAAAACGCTTCTTCATGAAAACCACCGAGCTTTGTTTTGTCCAGTATCCGCCTTTGGTGCCACTATCCAAATTTGGACTTGACTTCACTATATGACAAAATCGAGCTAAATGACCTTCTCTTCTTGAAATTTCCACTTCTATTATCTTTGCCATGATTACCACCGGAAGTGGTTACCATTCTTAGCATGATAATTTCCCCACGATGGTTATCATTGTTACGATGGCCGAATTGCCACCGATATGATTATTATCGTATTGTTGGTCGTTAACATTTGTTTGAATTTGAATCAACACTCTCATGTGCTTCATTGCTTATTTCAAAGCATTTTAGGATATCATTCTCAAACTTTGTCACAAAACAAGGGTTAATTGACATGCAACATATTATCACTATACTACTCGAAGACCAATCAAATACCAAATAAACTTAGGTAGGTCATACTAGCGAAGGTATTCCCGTCTCTCCCTCCTAGTACTATTCTCACGTCTTAGCCAGGGATCATATCCCTAAGCTCTGATACCAACTGTGACGCCCCCAAAATTAGGTATACATCACCCATCTTGGGTCGCCACTTACATGGTACATAAATTCAAATACAACTTACTAATATAAGCGTAGGTATACAATACGACATAAAGCGTGAGTTTGAATACAAATATTATCTACTAGATATTATACAAACTCAAAAGGAGTCCTCATTACAACTATTATCACACTATTTCACGAGAATAGTGAGGACTACTAATCTTATCCTCGGACCATTACTCCGTTCCCCGACTGTCGTCCCAAACTATGTTCTCATTTCACAAGAGAACGGTGAAAGAAAGGGTGAGCTCAACTAGTCCAATAAGAAATATTAGGACTAAGATAATGCGAATAAATTATCATTAGCCTTCAACAATGTTAAAGCGATAAAATACAATAGACAACCGGTTTAAGCTGCAGGTGAATATGCAATCCATTAAAAGAGTCAAGTAGAAAATAAAATCTACTATCTTTTATGATTTAAAAGGTTTTCATCAACTGTTATAGGCTGAGAGACTCGGCTTTAATAAATAATCCACATCATCGAATCACCCCGCACTTCTACGGCCGAGGATATTCTTTAGTATCACGACCACAATTATTCACCGCACTACGGGCCGAGAATAGTTGTGTATTCATTAATGGTCATGATCATGCCAACAATCATCCATCAATGCACACTACGACTAATCGAGGATTTTTACCACATCATTTGTAACATTACGGTCATGATTACACCGAATAATCCCTGGTCATAATCATACCAAGTCCATCCATGCTCTACAGGCCACAGATGACTTTAAAAAAAATATAAACATGAGGATGATGACAATGATATAAGAATTCAATAAAATAAGTTCAAGAATTAATTTCTCTAGGATTTATTAACGTCCAAATTGTCAACAAGATACTGTTTTGTAGAGTAAAATTCAAGAATGATCAGAAGAATATTTCCATGAAAAGATACTGGATGAAACGCAAATATCAAGGATATTCTACTAATTTCATGGAGTATAGAAGTCAAAATTTTAACCAACTGGGTATAATAAAGAATGGAATAACAAAAGAAATCACCATGCATGCGGTACTTCGCATAGACAGGTTATTCCAACAGAATAATAATAACGGAACCAGGTCAGGTGAAATTCACACCAAGCGGGATGTTCAACGAGAATAATAAAGATGGAACGGATCCGGTGTAAAACACGAGATAGGATATTCCAGCGAGAATGATAAAAAGCGGAACCGGTCGGTGTAAAACACATGCATGTGATGTTCCAATGAGAATAATAATAAAAAGCGGAACCAGTCGGGTGTAAAATCTGTGAGCATGGATGTTCCAAGCGAGAATAATAGAAGAATGTCACCAAGTATAGGGTAAACCGCGTATACAGGTTATTCCAACAGAATAATAAGCAATGGAATAACATAAGGATTTCACCAAGTATAGGGTATGCCGCGTATACAGGTTATGTATAGGGTATGCCACTTTTACTGAGTTATTCCAATGTAATAATAGTGAATGGAATAATGAAGTTCTCTTCAAGAAGAAAGAATAACACCCTTCTAAGTAAAGGCTGAATATAGAAGTAGTGAAGTAGCGAGAATACTCTTCTTCTTTCTATATTTTTCTCTATAGCTTCTCTCTATAATTTCTCTCTCTAGAGTTTCAATGAATTCGTAAAGAAAATAATGAAGGAATGAGATTCTATTTATAGGAAAATGGAATGCATAGTAACTAATCCATGAGCGGTCCAGATTGATTTACTTTAATCGACGGTCCATATTTAAAGAAAAATCTTTTAAATAAAATATAATATATTCTATTTATATAAAAACATTTTACTATGCAAACACTATGCAATACTATGAAAAACACTATGCAAAACACTATGCAATACTATGCATAATAAAATATAATATATTCTATTTATAGAATAACTTTAATAAAGTATTCTATTTTATATAAAAGATGTTTACATTTTATTACGTTAATAATACTGAATAAAACAAAACGTCATTATCATTATAATAATTCATATTATTAATAAATAATAATGGATTCAAACCGAGTGACTTCTCACATAAGCATCAATAATCAATACTGGTATGCTACTTTATGCAACCACCGTACGACATTGCACTTTTACTACTACTGAGAGTAGTTCAACAAAGTAATCACGGTAAAACTTCCGCCGTTATTTCAATAAAATATTTTTTGTCGTTTTCTCAATCCGACAATAATTACATTATAGGGTCCACCAATGATTGAGTAGTTGTACGAATATTCCCTGCTAAACCGAATATTCCCCACCAATCGAATATAATATAACCACTCAGATACTTTGCAAAATTTATAAATACTACCCACAACTATAATATTATCTTAAATTCACACCATAATATTAAAAATTATTTCAACAAAATTTAAATCTTTATTGATAAAATCTGGGGTCTCACAACAACCATGTCTTATGATAACACGAGTTTGTATGTCATTAAACATCTTGTATGATAGTGATGAAAACACCCTTCCAAAGTTGGGTTCGCCTCACCCTATTTAATTCACCAAAATAACTATTAAATGATGTATAAAATACAACACACTAAAGCCCTCAATAAAATTATTTTCATACTCTTTAGGGAGAACCTCAACAACTATAGACCAGATTCTATTCCCTTGTTATCCCCTTCAACCCAAATACTACACTTTTATTACCGAAAGGAATTGTGAAACAAAAAAGGGTGAGCACAACTAGCTCAGTAAAGAATATTATGACTAAAGATAAATAAATTATCAATAGTCTTCATCAGTAATGAATCAGAGATTTAGAACATATGGTAGATGATAAAACTTTTCAACCATAGTTGCAGCGGAACGAGCAATCCATTAAAAGAGTCAAATAGACTATAAAGTCTATTATCTTCTCCACGTTAAAAGTCCACCAACAATATTTTATCCCTGTAACATCAATCAACAGTTCCTTTCCACAATCATATGAATAACTCATAATCATAATTGTGATTCTAAATTCCTCTTCTCATCCAGGACGAAGATAATTTTCATCACCTGTCTTTACCTGAAACATCAAATATCATGGTTATACCAAATCACAGTTCCTGTTCATAATCATACTAATAAATTCATCTTTGCACCACAGGTCAAAGATATTCATCAACAGTTCATCTTTACACTACAGGCTAAAGATATTCAACAACAGGTCATCTTTGCATTACGAGCCAAAGATATTCATCAATAATTCATTACAGGCTAAAGATATTCAACAACAGGTCATCTTTGCATTACGAGCAAAAGATATTCATCAATAATTCATCTTTGCACTACAGGCTAAAGATATTCAACAACAGGTCATCTTTGCATTACGAGCCAAAGATATTCATATATCAAAGAAATACATAATCATTTCAGAAGTTATATAACAATAATTATAACCATGTTGATCAATTCACCTTTGCACTTAAGCTAAAAATATTCAATTATAAATTCAATGGTCATGATCATACCAGTCAACAATTCAACTTTTGCACTACTGGCCAAAGAGAACCTATGGTCACGATCATACCAAGAATCTACCCATCTTTACACTCAAGTCAAAGAGAAATATCATCATTAGGGTTATAAGAATGTTATATAAAATAATATAATCAAAACATGATTTTAATTTCAAGAGTAAGATTCATAAATCAACGATAATTTGGTCGGGAGAAGAAACCAATTTGTTGTGAATAGTACCCGTATTAAATACATAGTCCCGTATCGTGCGCATAGTAACCTCGACACGAAAAGATAAAGTTTCATAATAAAATTCATATCCATATTTATAACACCTTAATCCAAATGTTATAAATCACTTAGAAATCTCATAATCTAATATTATTAATATTATAACAATATTTTAATCATTTCTCAAACTTATAAATAATTTAATCCAATTATTTACACTTTAATAATTAATGCATTTAATCATCTAAAATGCCAAACTCATAAGATTTCATCATCATTAACCAAAACCCTCATAAAAATCGCATATATCTCATATATGATTCTCAAGCCAATAAATCATATTTTCCAATTTTCTTACTTCACATAACATATTTAATTCATTTACTCATAACTAGAACATTTTCATGAAAAATACCAAATCAGTTCTAAAAATATTTCTTTTCTGGGATTTAGCATAAAATAGTCCCATATTGAACATATATTTTTCTCGAAATTTTAAAAATTCATTTACTATTTTTCATATGGCCAAAACCATAGAATATTTAAACATTTATCATAAATTGTACTTTTATCCAAAATTTCGAAATTCACGTAGTACACCGATATTATATAGATGTACTCTCAATAAAATTTCATCAATTTTGGAGTTAACCGCAAGGAGTTATAAATAGTTACTTTTAAAATAGTCTTTTCTCATAAAATCCATAACTCCTAATCTATACATCCAAAAATACCTCAAAATAATCCTAGTGGTGTAAAATTCAAGAATGATCAAAACATGGATACAATTAAAGCTAGTATCCAGAATAGATGTTTTGGACGAAAAGAAGAAATTTTATTTTTTTTCGGTGAATAGTGTCGATATCGTGAATAGTCCAGATATCGTGAATAGTAGTCAAGTATCGTGAATAGTAACTCAACACCAAAAGATAGAAATTCCACAAAAACATCTTCACGCTTCATGAATAGTACTCGTGAATAAGTAACTCGTGAATAGTAACTTCGTGAATAGTAATCGTGAATAGTAACTCATGAATAGTAACCCCGACATGAAAAAGTTCCAAATTTGATAAAAAGTTCCAACCAATATTTCAGCATAATGATATTGAAGAAATAATATCATTACGAAAAAAATAATATCCCTTACTATCCCTTACCTCGAAAGACAGTACTTCTAGTTGAAACAGGATATAGTCTTTGAAGGAACTTGCAATCTAACAATACTCAAAGTATACTCAAAATATTCACAAGAATACGCTCGATAATATAGAGAGAAAAGAGAAAACTTGTTTACGGTGTGCTTTTCAATTCTAACAGCCCTCTATTTATAGGAAAATGTTAGCACGCAGAAGAAAGACTTGACACTACTACTACGATGGCTTTACCTCGCTACTATTCCACCCACCAAAAATCAGCCATCTTCCCCAACAACCAAGAGTGGGGCCCACTCAATTCTAGAATTTTCCACCAAAACCTAATTTTAGAATCGGTTACCTCTTAAAAATTCATAACAAATCATACGTTCATTTTTAAGCTGTTCAAAATTTGTGGACATATACTCAACTTATATATGTATAACATATCCAAAAATTACAACGATCCAACAGTCGGATCAAAATTATAACTAACATAATAAAGTTTGTAAGAACAACCGATTTGATCTTTTAATACCTCAATCCAGACAAAATCGATAAAATACCTCAACATTAATTCCTTCATTTATAACCACATAAATAAATCCATCATTTATATCCACATCAAATAAATATTTCATTGTCATATAAATCAATAATTAATTATTCATAAATAATATTATAGAATCACAATAATGACAACCAGGCAGTTCCCAGGAAAGAGGGGGCTTTCCAATAAGAATTTCTTCTTATTGGCGCGCAATTAGGTGACCAAACCTCTCCTTGACAGAACTTTCTAGACATTGCCAATAATGTTATCTAATAATATTATTCAAATAATATGAATTATTGATCTGATAATGGGAAATACCGTGCAGTGACAATTATTGAAACAACAATAATATAAAATACCAACGCAGCAATTATTGAATCAATAAAATAAACTATTGAACAGTAATTACTGTAACAATTATTGAGTAGTGCCTTCTTACGTAAGGATCAATAATTCAAAAATACTATGTAAAACCGCGGTGTCTTCTTGTGCAAACACGCATATTCACGTATTTTAACCACCGTGTATTCAACAAGTGTTACTTGATAATAACTACTGCCAGTTATTTATAAAACTCAAACTTGTCGTTTTCTTCAATCGACGAGTTATTTTGTTATGGGGCCCATAAATGACCAAATGCGAATATTCCCTACGCATTTAATATTCCCGACCAAACGAATATTCTAAAACAACAATGAATATTTTATAACCTAATATTTCAAAATAATAGAAGAAATTTAAAATAGGTATACATCCCCTCCTTATAAAATTTCATACGAGGTGTCTATACGAGTTGTCAATACATGATGCGAAACAACTACAACTTTATTATTACAACGATAAAAGCGTGAGTTTGAATACAAATATTATCTTACAGACAATATCTATACTCAAATAAATCCTCATCACATTTATTGATACATTAATTTACAAAATGGTGAGGACTACTAAACAATCCTTTCTAAAACCTTCATTCCATACCCCAGGCTCGTACTCATTATATTCTCGCCTCACGAGAAAAATGGAACAAAAAGGAAAAGGGTGAGCTCAACTAGCTCGATAAAGAATATTATGACTAAGATAATATCTGACAAATTATCGTTAGTCTTGACGAGGAAAAATATAATAGAATCTGATAGACAACAAATTTTAAATCAATATTACATGGTGAAATAATAATTCATTAGAAGAGTTAAGTAGAGAATGCAAACTACTATCTTACATGTATGAATTTAAAAGTTCATCGTCTATCTTTTATCCTGTAACATCAATCGATATACATACGGAATCAAATATTCATCTTTGCTCTTCTGGGCGAAGATATTCATCGATTAGTCGTATTCATTTAAACACACATTTCATCTTTTACTCTGGGCCAAAGATATTCTTGAAATCATTCATCTTTGCACTCTGGGCCAAAGATATTCTTAAGAAATCATTCATCTTTTGCTTTCTGGGCGAAGATATTCCATAATATCATCATTTAAGGCGAGGATGATGAAAAATATTTTTTAAAAAAGCGAATCGGTGAAACAAAATGACGAGGATTAAGGATTAAGGATTAAGTACTTGGTTTTATCCCGTCAAAAATACCTCAAAAATAATCATAGTGGTGTAAAATTGAGAATGATCAAAACATGGATCTGATCGAGTTAGTATCCAGAATAGATATTTTGGAATGAAAAGAAATTTTATTTTTGATTGAATAGTCTTGTAGTATCGTGAATAGTCTTAGTATCGTGAATAGTCTTAGTATCGTGAATAGTAACTCAGACACCAAAAGATAGAAATTCCCAAAAAAACATCTTCACGCTTCATGAATAGTACTCGTGAATAGTAACTCGTGAATAGTAACTTCATGAATAGTAACTTCGTGAATAGTAACTCATGAATAGTAACCCATGAATAGTAACCTTTGAGCATGAAAAAGTTCCAAATTTGATAAAACTTGGATCAACATTTCGATTATAATGATATTGAAGAAATAATATCATTCTGAAAAATAATATCCACTTACCTCGAAAAGCGAGTACTTACATTTGGAATAAGGGTATAGTCTTTGAATGAACTTGCATAGTATATCAATACTCAAAGTATACTCAAAATACTCACAAGAATCGCTCAAAATATCGAGAGAGAAATAGAGAAAACTTGGTTTACGGTGTGATTTTCAATTCTAACTAAGCACCTATTTATAGGAAAATGCTTAGAACACCAAAGCGAGAAAATTTAATATAATATTAATATAATTATACAAATTTTCCTTAGCCCACCTTTTGGTCAAAACACCAGCCACACATGTTAATGATCCAAAAAAAAAAAAAATACAAAAACGTTTTTCTTAACAAAAATAATTTAAACTCCCAAAATCAATTATTTGAACTTGAACTTCAATAATTCATAATAAATAGCCCTTTCATCAGAAAAATTCGAATCTCTTGAGTTTTTATAGGAAATTCAATTCTCTACAACTTTGCAGAAGAAAGTTTTCCAAATTCCAAATAGAAATTGGCCAAGAAATCCACAAAGCGGGTGATTTTACAAAATTTATAATCAAATTTGATCGATAATTGTGTCCTGACACACAAAACATGTGTTAAACATTTAATGCCACAAAAATACTCTTCCTCCTCATATACTCATATATCCCACATTCATTGTAAAAATATCACAGATTAATATATTATTAAAATAATATATTTAAATGAATTATTTTATCGAGAAAAAGATAAAATATTAATTTTCAACAATTGTCATTTAAAATTTTCTCCATCTATATCCACATAAAATCAATATTTTCCTCATCATATAAATCAATAATTAATTATTCACAAATAATATTACAGAATCTGATATTTGACGAGGCGGTTCAGGAAAGGGGCTTTCGATAAAATTTCTTTCTTCTTGGTAGCCTTGATTAGATGACCAAACCTCTCCTTGAGCGAGAACTTTCTAGACATTGCCAATAATGTTATCTAATAATATTATTGAGGATAATATGAATTATTAGCCGATAATGAAAATCTTATGTAATGACAATTATTGAAACAATGACAATATAAAATATCAAATGACAATTATTAACTTCGATAAAATCTTTGAGCGGTAATTCTGTAACCATTATTGAGTAGTGCCTTCTTACGTAAGAATCAATAATTGGTGCAATCTGGTGTCTTCTTGTTGACAATGGCGTATTAGTGTGTTTTAAACCATAGGGTATTCAGCGGATGATAACTTGGTAACAACTTCTGTAGATTATTTAAAAACAACTTATATTTGTCGTTTTCTTCATCGATCGCTTTTTAGTTATGGGGCCCACACATGGGCTGCTTGGCCGTAAATACGAATATTCCCAAAGCGATCTGAATATTCCACGACCAAACGAATATTCAAGCAACAATGAATATTTTATAACCACTTGCTTATTTTGAAATATTTGCGTATTTAACCCATAACTATCCACATTAATCAAATCAACCCTTACTATTTCAAAATAATAAATAAAGGAAATTCCTTTTTATTTAAAAAAATTTTTGGGGTCTTCTGACCTCCCTCTTATGAAATTTCGTCCTCGAAATTGGCGTCACGATACACAGTGTTTTGAAAAGGTGAGGATACCTCGCTTTCATTTTAGTTTCAACTCGGTCATTTCCTCTATAGCATGATTCCTCCACAAAACTTTAACTTGTGGTATGACCTTTCTTAGCGTGGGACATGCTCCTTCTATCAAGATCTTGCGGTACCTCCTCATACGTTAAGTCTTGGCTATCTCGTCCGGTTCTAACTTCGATAGCGTGGTTGGTCTTTTCACATATTCTGAAATCGAGATATATGAAACACATTATGAACACGAGACATATTCGGAGGTAATGCAAGTCTATAGGCTACATTTCCTACTCGGTCGAAAATTTGAAATGGACCCGATAAATCGTGGATTGAGCTTTCCTCTCTTCCCCAAATCTTGTAACTCCCTTCCGTGGAGCTGACTTCATGACAATCATGATCCCTACATTAAATTCCCGTCCTTTCGATGAAGATCGCATAACTCTTTTGTCGATCTTGTCCGTTTGTATCGTTGTCGAATCATTTGGATCTTTTCGGTAGTCATACGTCTTAACTTTCGGGTCCCAACAATGTTGCTTCACCCACCTCATCCCAACATATTGGAAGCGACATTTTCGTCCATATAATGCTTGAATGGAGCCACACTATACTTGCACGATAAGCTTTGTTGTTGTAGGAGAATTCCTGATGGTAAATACTTATCAACTACCCTTGAAGTCTAGGACACGAGTCTTAATAGATCTTGAGAGTTTGAATAGTCCTCTACGATTGTCAAAATGGTTTGGGGATGGTATCTTAGAACTAAATCGCAAATCCGTGCCCGTAGCTTTTTGCAAGCTAACCCAAAATCTTGAAGTGAATCTTGGGTCGCGATCCGAAACTATGGATCTGGGCATGCCATGCAACCTCACTGATCTCATTCACGTCACGTACTAGCAAGGCGTTCGAGGAATAAGTCTCCGTGTCGGGAGAAATAAGCGGACTTGGTTAATCTATCAACAATAACCCAAATAGCATTGATGCCTTGAGAAAGCCGTAGGAAGACAAAATAACTTGAAATCCATAGTAATGTGTTCCCACTTCCATTAGGAATCTCAAGTGGTTGCTGCGGACCCTTAGGTACAAGATGCTCGCCTTTACTGCGTTAGCAAGTTAAACACATCGAGATAAACTTTGCAATCTCTCTCTTCGTATTGTTCCACCAAAATGTATGTAGAAGATCACGATACATTTAGTACTTCGAGGATGGATTGCAAATGGCGTATTGTGTGCCTCCATCGTAATCTTGTACTTCAAATCAGTCGTTAGGAACCTGAAAAAGTCTAGAGTGGACTCGAAGTATTCCTTCTTCATCGATTCTCGCTTAGGAATAGCTCCTTCTTGTACTTTTTCTTCTTCATGCATACGCATCATTTCAAGATTCGGTGGTCGAAAGCGACCTTAACTTTTTCTATTAAAGTTGGCTCTGTCGTATACTTGACATCATCGCTTTTCGTTCCGCATATGATCTTCTACTCGATCGTAATTTACCACGTTAAACTTTACGGGATGGTATTGAATAGTGTGGTCGTAGTCTTTCGATAGTTCGAGCCAGCGTCATTTTTGCGTGTTGAGTTCTTTTGAGTGAAGAAATATTTAAGGCTTTTATGGTGCGAATATATCTCCACTTTCTCCCCGTATAGATAGTGCCTCCATATCTTTAAGCGCAGCAAAAGCATTTGCTTGACTCTAGATCATGAGTAGGATAATTCTCTCATACTCTTTAAGTTGTCATGAGGCATAGGCTATGACTTTCCCCGTTGCATGAGAACACATCCTAACCCTTTGCACGAAGCATCATTTGTAGATAACAAATCCATCGAACGGATGGTATTGTTAGAACAGTCTTAGAAATAAGTCTCCTCTTAAGCTCTTGGAAACTCTTCTCGCATTCTTCACTCAAGCAATTTTGTATCCTTAGGAGTTAATTTGGGTTAATGAAGTAGCGATTAGAAAACCCTTCCACGAATCTCAGATAATAACCATTAAGCCCAAAAAAACTCGTACTTGATCGCAGGCTTGGTTGCTCTGACTTTGTATTGCTTGATCTTATTTGGATCAGCGGATACTCCCGTGTTTCGACACCACGTGCCCGAGGAATGCTACTTCCTCAAGCGAACTCACATTTCTTCAATTTGGCATATAGTTGGTTTTCACGAAGCCTTTGGAGTACCGACTTCAAATGGTGCTCATGATCTTCACGGCTTTTGGAATATATGAGAATGTCATGATAAAAACAACAACGAATTGATCGAATATTCCTTGAATACTCGGTTCATCATATCCATGAAAGCCGCGAGGAGCATTAGTTAGTCAGAAAGACATGACTAAGAATTCATAATGCCCATCTCAGGGGTTACGAAGGCGGTCTTTGGAATATCCTCGATTTTAATCTTGGTGATGATATCCGAGCGAAGATCGATTTTGAAAAGAATTGTGCCCCTTGCATTTGGTCAAACAAGTCATCAATACGAGGTGAGGATACCTATTCTTGATGGTGACATGGTTCGATTCAGATAGTCGATACAAAGTCGCATACTCCGTCTTTCTTCTTTCTGAATAAAAGCAGGAGCACCCCGAGGAGATGTCTTGGGGCGAATGAAGCAGATGTCCAACAATTCACCATGTAGTTGGACCTTTAACTCTGAAGTTCAATAGGAGCCATTCGATATGGGGTTTTAGAAATGGGCTTTGTGCGGGTTCAAGATCGATAAAAATTGACTTCACGTTTAGGGGGGTAGGCAAGGGAAGTTCTTGAAATCGTCGGAAAGTCGATAACAACGGGAATATCATTCAAATTTGGCGTGTCTTTATTCAAATCCATAACATGGACTAAGAAAGCTTGACATCAGTTTTTAATAAGCGAATAGCTTTATGATTAGATATAGCGGTGATCGATTTTAATGGTTTAGTTGCTTGAATTCGTACAACGGGTTGGTTAGGAATATGAAAACTAATGACCTTACGAAAACAATCAATTTTGGCATGATGAGTAGTTAACGATCGATCCTAAAATCACATCAAAAGCAAGTATCTTTAAAGAGATAAGGTCAGCGAGGTAAGGTAATGGTGCTGACTTGAATCAAACAAGATTTATAAGCGGTGGATGTGATGAAAGTTTCTCTAGCGGAGTTTCCACGAGATAGGTCGAAGTCTAATTTCTCGGGGTCGAGTTTAAGCGTTGAGCACATGCGGGAGAGATAAATGAATGGGTAACACCGGTATCAAGTAAGGTATAAAACTTGAGAATTTATAAATAGCTTACCGTGATCACCTCGTTTGGGTTCTCGCATTATGACCCGATCCTGACAAAGCGCTCTTCCGGAATCGTTGACTTTGACTTTTACGGGACGATCTTTTGAGTCACGAATCCCATTGAACTAGGTTTTATTCTTGTCTGATCTCGGCGATATGTCCTTCCTTTCCACAATTATAGCATACCTTGAGCTGTTGTGGGCGGTTTGGTGATATGTCCCTCTTTTCGCATTTGTAGCATATATAATGGGTGGTCGTTCTCCTCCCTTAGAACCGATTCTTTAAAGCCTTTGTCATCTTCACATAGTCATTTGTTAAATCTCTCTTTTAAAATCTCCCCACGACTAAACTTCTTCTATTTTTCATGGCCATGATTACCACGGAGTGGTTACCATTTTCTGTCCGTCTGTTTCTTTCTCATGAGTTATCATTATTACATTGGTTTGCTATCTACGTCGATCTGGTTGTGGTCCCTCGGTTGGTAGTACTCGTTATCTCGCTCTAATAATTGAGCCACATTTACAACATCTGAATAAAGAAAATTTATGAGAAATGAGATCTTGGCGTATCTGGGTTTCAAACCTCTAAGAAACATCCGCGTCATCGTTCCTCATTCTCCACCAAATGAGGTCTGAGCACTGGATAACTCTATGAACTTTGCCTCGTCTTGAGACACCGTCGTATTGTTTTGTTCAATCGATGAACTCCACTTCCTTCGTATGTGAACACTTTCGGGAAAGTATTTGTCATTAAATAGCTCTGAAAGCGTCTCCCGAGACATCTTTGAGTGCAATTTGGATGGGTGCGCTTCACTGAGACTCCCACCGATGATACGCCTCGCCGCGGAACATAAAGGTGGCGAATGGAACCTTCTGTTCTCCGTGCATCCCAGACATCGAATATCTTGGTAATTTGTTTGACCCGTGCTTCGCATGCGTGATCGGATCTGGCTTTCCCTTAAATTCGGTGGTCCCGACTCTTTAAAGCGCTTGCATTTGTGATGACTTGGTAATTGCTATCATTTCCTCTCTGTATTTTGAACACGAGTTTCCTAAATGCGATTTTGCGTGAGCTGCAAAAACTTCTAAACATCCTCGTTCATCATCGCTTTCAGCGGTGTTGTTCACGGGAGGTACATTGCCCGACTGTTGCACGTTCTCCTCGTTGGTAAATCTGAGGCATCTCCACGGTCTCATTTACTCCTTTGTTAATATTCTCGATTCGACATTCTCAAATCTTGTCGTAAAACAAGGGTTAATTAAGAAATCGATATATCACATAATATCCTATATCTTGATTGACTAACAAATAAGCTTAGGTAGGACACCTTTAGCGAAGGATTTACTCGTCTCTCCCTCTAGATTCTATTCCCGATCTCATGGAGATCATATCCTAGCTACGATACCAATTGTGGCGCCCCAAAATAGGTATACATCACACAATACGAGTTGTCAATCGTAGTATGAAGCAACTACAACTTTATTATTACTTGATAAAGCGTGAGTTTGAATACAAATATTATCTTCTGAGACAATATCTATACTCAAATAAATCCTCATCACATTTATTGATACATTAATTTACTGAAAATGGTGAGGACTACTAAACAATCCTTTCTAAAACCTTCATTCCATACCCCAGGCTGCGTACTCGCATTTATATTCTGCGCCTCACGAGAAAAATGGAACAAAAAGGAAAGGGTGAGCTCAACTAGCTCGGTAAAGAATATTATGACTAAGATAATATCTGACAAATTATCGTTAGTCTTGACGAGGAAAAATATAATAGAATCTGATAGACAACAAATTTTAAATCAATATTATGCATGATGAAATAATAATTCATTAGAAGAGTTAAGTAGAGAATGCAAACTACTATCTTACATGTATGAATTTAAAAGTTCATCGTCTATCTTTTATCCTGTAACATCAATCGATATACATACGGAATCAAATATTCATCTTTTGCACTCTGGGCCGAAGATATTCATCGATTAAGTAAGTATTCATTTAAACACACACTGTTCATCTTTTTGCACTCTGAGGCCGAAGATATTCTTGAAATCATTCATCATTTTGCACTCTGAGGCCGAAGATATTCTTAAGAAATCATTCATCTTTGCCTTCTGGGCCGAAGATATTCCATAATATCATCATTTAAGGCGAGGATGATGAAAATATTTTTTTAAAAAAAGCGAATCGATTGAAACAAAATGTGAGGATTAAGGATTAAGGATTAGTACTTGGTTTTATCCGTCCAAAAATACCTCAAAAATAATCATAGTGGTGTAAAATTGAGAATGATCAAAACATGGATCTGATCGAGTTAGTATCGAGAATAGATATTTTAGATGAAAAGAAAAAATTTTATTTTAGGATTGAATAGTCAAGTATCGTGAATAAGTATCGTGAATAGTCTTAGTATCGTGAATAGTAACTCAAACAC
The DNA here is from genome assembly GCA_020205615.1 of Panax quinquefolius. Lineage (NCBI taxonomy): Eukaryota > Viridiplantae > Streptophyta > Magnoliopsida > Apiales > Araliaceae > Panax > Panax quinquefolius. The sequence continues at coordinate 35,704,753 of CM035156.1, read as the reverse complement.
CAAAAGATAGAAATTCCACAAAAAAACATCTTGCGCTTCATGAATAGTACTCGTGAATAGTAACTTCGTGAATAGTAACTTCATGAATAGTAACTTCGTGAATAGTAACTCATGAATAGTAACCCATGAATAGTAACCCGAGGCATGAAAAAGTTCAAATTTGATAAAAACTTGGATCAACATTTCGGTATAATGATATTGAAGAAATAATATCATTCTGAAAAAATAATATCCACTTACCTCGAAGAAAATACTTACTTGGAATTGGAATTATAGTCTTGAATGAACTTGCAGTATATCAATACTCAAAGTATACTCAAAATACTCACAAGAATCGCTCAAAATATCGAGAGAGAAATAGAGAAAACTTGGTTTACGGTGTGATTTTCAATTCTAACCTAAGCACCTATTTATAGGAAAATGCTTAGAACAACAAAAGCAAAGCGAAAATTTAATATAATATTAATATAATTATACAAATTTTCCTTAGCCCACCTTTTGGTCAAAACACCAGCCACACATGTTAATGATGTCCAAAAAAAAATACAAAAACGTTTTTCTTAACAAAAATAATTTAAACTCCCAAAAATCGATTATTTGAACTTGGACTTCAATAATTCATAATAAATAGCCCTTTCATCAGAAAATTCGAATCTCTTGAGTTTTATAGGAAATTCAATTCTCTACAACTTTGCAGAAGAAAGTTTTCCAAATTCAAATAGAAATTGACCGAAATCCACAAGCGGGTGATTTTACAAATTTATAATCAAATTTGGTCGATAATTGTGTCCACCAACACACAAAACATGTGTTAAACATTTAATGCCACAAAAATACTCTTCCTCCTCATATACTCATATATCCCACATTCATTGTAAAAATATCATAGTTAATATATTATTAAAATAATATATTTAAATGAATTATTTTATCGAGGAAAAAGATAAAATATTAATTTTCAACAATTGTCATTTTAAAATTTTCTCCATCTATATCCACATAAAATCAATATTTTCCTCATCATATAAATCAATAATTAATTATTCACAAATAATATTCTGAGAATCCTGATATTGTGACAACGAGGCGGGTTCAGGAAGAGAGGGCTTTCGATAAAATTTCTTCTTCTTGGTGGCATGATTAGATGACCAAACCTCTCCTTAGGCAGAACTTTCTAGACATTGCCAATAATGTTATCTAATAATATTATTAGGATAATATGAATTATTAGCCGATAATGAAAAATCTTGTGTAATGTGATTATTGAAACAACAATGATATAAAATATCAAGCCGTGACAATTATTAACTCGATAAAATCTTTGAGCGATAATTCTTGTAACCATTATTGAGTAGTGCCTTCTTACGTAAGAATCAATAATTGGTGCAATCTGGTGTCTTCTTGTTGACAGCAGCGTATTAGTGTGTTTTAACCATAGGGTATTCAGCGGTATTACTTGGTAACAACTTCTGTAATTATTTAAAAACAACTTATATTTGTCGTTTTCTTCATCGATCGCTTTCAGTTATGGGGCCCACACACATTGCTTGCCGTAAATACGAATATTCACAAGCGATGTCTGAATATTCCACGACCAAACGAATATTCAACAACAATGAATATTTTATAACCACTTGCATTTTGAAATATTTGCGTATTTAACCATGCTATCACATTAATCAAATCAACCCTTACTATTTCAAAATAATAAATAAAGGAAATTCCTTTTTATTTAAAAAATTTTGAGGTCTTTCCATCCGTTTGAGGATGGTATATGCGAAGCCAATCGTAAATCCGTGCCAAGAGCTTTTTGCAAGCTAACCCAAAATCGTAATGTGAATCTTGGGTCACGATCCGAATCTATGGATACTAGCATGCCATGCAATCTCACAATCTCATTTACGTACATACGAGCAAGACGTTCAAGGGAATAAGTCTCCCGTATCGACAAGAAATGAGCAGACTTAGTTAATCTATCAACAATAACCCAAATAGCATTTATGCCTTGAGAAACCGTGGGAAGACCCGTAACGAAATTCATGGTAATGTGTTCCCACTTCTATTTCGGAATCTCAAGTGGTTGAAATGGACCCTTAGGCACTTGATGTTCCGTCTTTACACGTTGACAAGTTAAACACCTTGAGATAAACTTTGTAATCTCTCTCTTCATATTGTTCCACCAAAATATATGTCGAAGATCACGATACATTTTGGTACTTCCGGGATGGATTACAAACGGTGTATTGTGTGCCTCCATCATGATCTTATTCTTTAAATCAGAGTCGTTAGGAACACAAAGTCTAGAGTGGACTCGAAGTATTCCTTCTTCATCGATTCTTGCTTCTGGAATAACACCTTCTTGTACTTTCTTCTTCATATGAATCAGCTCTGGGTCTGTGGCTTGAGCAACTTTAACTTTTTCGATTAAAGTTGGTTCTATGCGTATACTTGACATCATCGCATTGGTCCCCAGAGTCTTGAATTCTATCTTCATCTTTTGTAAATCACACAAAATGGGCCTTTGTGTTGACAACATCGCACTCGTTCCAGCATATAATCATCTACTCAACGCGTTAGCTACCACGTTCGTTTTTCCAGGATGGTATTGAATGGTGTGGTCGTAATCTTTCAATAGCTTGAGCCAACATCGTTGCCGCATGTTGAGTTCCTTTTGGGTGAAGAAATATTTGAGGCTTTTATGATCGAAATATATATCCACTTTCTCCCCATATAGATAGTGCCTCCAGATCTTTAAGCTGCGAACGCTTATTTGCCGCTAACTCTAGATCATGAGTAGGATAATTCCTCTCATATTCTTTAAGTTGTCACGAGGCATAGGCTATAACTTTCCCATGTTGCATGAGAACACATCCTAACCCTTTGCTTGAAGCATCGCTGTAGATAACAAATCCATCCGAACCAGACGGTATTGTCAGAACAGGTGCCGAAATGAGTCTCCTCTTGAGCTCTTGAAAACTCTTCTCTCATTCCTCGCTCCATACGAATTTTGTATCTTTCCGAGTCAGCTGAGTTAACGGAGTAGCTATTCGAGAAAATCCTTCCACGAATCTCCGATAATAACCAGCTAAGCCCGTAAAAGCTACGATTCTTGATCAATAGACTTAGGTTGTTCCCAACTTTGTATTGCTTGATCTTCGTGGGTCAATAGATACTCCATGTTTTGACACTACGTGCCCAAGGAATGCTAATTCCTCAAGCCAGAACTCGTATTTCTTCAACTTGGCATACAGCTTGTTTTTACGAAGCCTTTGGAGTACCAGCTTCAAATGGTGCTCATGATCTTCACGACTTTTGGAATATATGAGGATGTCATCAATAAAGACCACAACGAATTGATCCAAATATTCCTTGAATACTCGGTTCATCATATCCATGAAAGCCGCAGGAGTATTAGTCAATTCAAAAGACATGACTAAGAATTCATAATGCCGTCTCAGAGTTACGAAGGCGGTCTTTGGAATATCCTCGGTTTTAATCTTCAAATTGATGATATCCAAAACGAAGATCGATCTTTGAAAAGAATTGTGCTCCTTGTAACTAGTCAAACAGGTCATCAATGCGAGGTAGCGGATACCTATTCTTGATAGTGACATGGTTTAATTCCCGATGAGTCGATCTGAAAGTCGCATACTCCGTCTTTCTTCTTTACTGAATAAAGCAGAGCACCCCAAGAAGATGTACTAGGGCGAATGGCGATGTCCAATAACTCCCTGTAGTTGGACCTTTAACTCTCGAAGTTCAATAGGAGCCATTCGATATGGGGTTTTAAAATGGGCTTTGTACGGAGTTCAAGATCAATAAAGAATTCAACTTCACGTTACGGGGTAGGCGGGAAGTTCTTGAAATCGTCGAGAAAATTTACTAACAACAGGAATATTATTCAAATCTGATGTGTCTTTATTCAAATCCATAACATGGGCTAAGAAAGATTGACATCCGTTTTTCAATAAACGAATAGCTTTATGACTTGATATGACAGTGATTGATTTTAGTGGTTTAGTTGCTTGAATTTATACAACAGGTTGGTTAGGAATATGAAAACTAACAACCTTACGAAAATAATCAATTTTGGCATGATGAGTATCTTTAAAATCACATCAAAAGCAAGTATCTTTAAAGAGATAAGGTCAACAGGTAATGTGATGGTGCCAACTTGGATCAAACAAGATTTATAAACAGTAGATTTAACGAAAGTTTCTCCTAACGGAGTCTCCACAGATAAGTCAAAGTCTAATTTCTTCGGAGTTAAGTTTAAACGTTGAGCACAAGCAGGAGAGATAAATGAATGGGTAGCACCCGGTATCTAGTAAGGTATAAACTTCGCAAGAATTTATGATTAGCTTACCCATGATCACCTCGTTTGGGTTCCTCGCATTTTGACCGATCACGACATAAACGCTCTTTCGAGAATCGTTGACTTTGACTTTTTTACGGGATGACCTTTTGAGTCACCATCCTCATTGGACTTGGTTTTGCTTCTGAGACAATCTCGAGCGATATGTCTTTCCTTTCCACAATTATAACATACCTTGAACTGTTGTGGGCAGTTTGGGCTGATATGACCCTCTTTGTAAGACCCCAAATTATTATGAATAAAATTTAATTTTCTCTATTTATTATCTTGAAATAATAAGGAGTTAATTTGATATAATACTTTGGTTATGGGTGAAATGTGCAAATTTTACAAAATAAGCAAGTGGTTATAAAATATTCATTTTTTTCGGGGAATATTCGTTTGGTCGTGGAATATTCTTATTGTCGGGGAATATTCATACGACGGAATAGTCATTCGAGGGCCTCATAACATAATAAATGTCGGATGAAGAAAACGATAAGTTTGAGTTTTTATAAATAACGACGTAGTTGTTACCGTTAACACTGTTGGAATACCTAGTGGTTAAGAATACAGTAATATGCGTGGTCGCACAGTAGCACACGGTATTGCACATTATTTTTGAATTATTGATCCTTACGTAAGAAGGCACTACTCAATAATTGTTATAGTAGTTACTGTTCAATATTTTATTTAATTGATTCAATAATTGCTGCATTGATATTTTATAATATTGTTGTTTCAATAATTATCACTGCACAGTATTTCCCATTATCACATCAATAATTCATATTATTGAATAATATTATTAGATAACATTATTGGCAATGTCTAGAAAGTTCTGTCTAAGGAGAGGTTTGGTCACCTAATTGCGCGCCAGTAAGGAGAAATCTTTATTGGAAAGCCCCCTCTTTCTTGGGAACGGCCTAGTTGTCACAATTGTGATTCTGTAATATTATTTGTGAATAATTAATTATTGATTTATATGATAAAGAAATATTTATTTGATGTGGATATAAATGATGGATTTATTTATTTTATGTGGTTATAATTGAAGGATTTAATGTTGACGTGTTTTATCAGTATTTTTGTCGGAATGAAGATATTAAAAATCAAATCAGTATTTTTACGATATATTACGTGAGTTATAATTTTTAATCCGACCATTGGATCGTTGTAATTTTTGGATATGTTATACATATATAAGTTGGGTATATGTTCACAAATTTTGAACCGTTAAAAATGAACGTGTGATTTGTTATGAATTTTAAGAGGTGACTGATTCGGAAATTAGGTTTATAAATGATTTTGGTGGAAAATTCTAGAATTGAGTGGGCCCCATTTGTGGTTGGTGAAGAAATGTGCTGAATTTTATTTCAAATGTGGTGGGTGGCAATAGTAGCAGGTAAAGCCATCGTAAGTGTGGTCAAGAAATTTCTTGCGGACTAAAATTTTCCTATAAATAGAGGGCTAAGTTAGAATTGAAAATCACACCAGAAACATAAGCTTTCTCTCTTTCGTCCCAGATGTCTTTTATGGTTACTATCTTTGATTGTATCCATGTTTTGATCTTTATTTTTGAATTCTATTTCACACTTGGTTATTATGGAGTATTATTGAATTTGGATAAACTGAAATACGAATCCCTAATATTTGTCCTTCTGTCTTACTACATTCGTTCTCTAAAATGTTTTTCATCATCCTCAGTCCTTAATGGTGGTACTTGATGAATATCTTTGGCATGTAGTGCAAAGATGAATGATTACCTGATGAATATCTTTGGCCGTAGTGCAAAGATGAGCAGTGTTGAGATGAACATGACCAATTTGGTGATACAAATGAATATCTTTGGCCCGTAGTGCAAAGATGTATATTGATTGATGTTCTGAGGGATAAAATATTGATGATGGACTTTTAAATTCATAGATGATAGTAGATTTCATTCTCTACTTAACTCTTCTAATGAATTGTTGTTTCCGTTGCAGTTGTTGGTCTAAAACTTGTTGTCGATTATATTCTATCAGATCTTTCCCTGTTGAAGACTAAGGATAATTTGTTGTATATTATCTTAGTCGTAATATTCTTTACTGGGCTAGTTGAGCTCACCCTTTTCTTTTTTGTTCCATTTTTCTTCTCAGGAAGCGAGAACATAGCAGGAACCAGTCGGGGTATAGAGTGATGGTCTGAAGCAGTTGTTTTAGCGATCCTCACTATTTTTGTAAAATAGTACTTCAATAATTGTAATGAGGACTTTATTTGGGTGTTGATATTGTCTAGAAGACAATATTTGTATTTAAACTCACAGCATGTGTTGTCGTATTTTGCACGACAATTGTATTAAAAAAGTTGTAGTTATTTTTCTGTACCATATATTTGGCGACTTAGAATGGGTGATGTATACCTATTTTGGGGGCGTCACAGTTGGTATCTTAGCTTAGGGATATGGTCTCTGGCGGAGATCGGAGAATAGAACTAGGAGGGGAGAGATAAGTAAATCCTTCGCTAGTGTGTCCTACCTAAGCTTATTTGTTGGTCGGTCAAAATATAGGGATATTATGTGATATGTTAATTTATTTAATTAACCCATATTTTATGGAAGTATTTAAGAATGACAGCTAAGAACGTTAACAATGGAGTCTATGAGATTGTGGAACAACCTTTGATTACCAACCAAGAGAACGTGCAACAGGAAGGCAATATTCCTCCTGTAAACAACACTACTAGAAAGCAAGCGATGAATGATGCGATGTTTAAAAGCTTTTTGCGGTTCATGCAAAATCGACGAGGAGACTCGTGTACAAAATATGGGTGGAAATGATAGTAACGCTGCGATGCATCACTGACCCAAGCGATTCAAGGAGTTGGGACTACCAGATTTACGGGAAAGCCGTCCGATTAAAGCGTAAACGATGGGTTAAGCAAATGACCAAGATATTCGATATCTTGAAATTTGCACGGAGGAACGAAGGTTCCATTTTCCACCTTTATGTTAGTGGTGAGGCGATTCTTGGTGGGAATACGTGAAGCGTACCTGACCGGCCGCACTCAATATGTCTTGGGAAAAATTTCAAAAGCTGTTCAATGACAAGTACTTTCACGAAAGTATTAAATCATATGAAGGAGGTAGAGTTTATTAGACTAGAAACGAGAACAACATGGCGGTGTCCCCAATACGAGGCGAAGTTCGCGGAGTTATCGAGTTTCCACCTCATTTGGTAGAAAATGAGGAGCGTATGACGCGGATGTTTTAAGAGGTCTAAAACCCGAGATTCGACAATATCTTATCTCTCATAAATTTTCTTTATATTCAGGATGTTGTAAGTGAGCTCAATTATTTAGGCGTGATAACGAGTATGTTCAACCGATGGATGATAACTGTGGTCATACGTGACGGCCGATCATCGGAGCGATGATAACCAGTGATGAAGGAAGAATACGGACAAAAGCGGTAACCACTCGGGTGGTCATCGTGGTCATGACAATAGGAGAGGTGAGTCAAGTGGAAATTTCAAAAAGAGGAGATTCAACAATGACAAAAAGACATCAGCACCAGCACCAATAACAAATTCTAGGGGAGGAGAACGACCTCCAGTTAGATGCTACAGATGCGGAGAGGAGGGACGCATAAGTCCAAACTATTCACAACCCTCCAAGGTGTGTTTCAATTGTGGAAAAGACGGTCACATAGCTCGATTTTGTCCGGTAGCGAAGTCAAGTCCAACTGGAACGGCGGCACCAAAGGTGACTACGGACAAAACGAAGTCGGTGGTTCAAGGAAGGGCATTTGTCGTGACTGGCCAAAACGCGAGAAACCCGAACGAGGTGATCACGGGTAAGCTAATCTTGAACTCTTGTGAATTTTATACCTTACTAGATACCGGTTCTATCCATTCTTTTATCTCTCCTGCTTGTGCTCAACATTTAAACTTGACTCCGGAGAAATTGGACTTTAACTTATCTGTTGAAACTCCATTGGGTGAAACCTTCATTACATCTACAGTTTATAAATCTTGCTTGATCCAAGTTGGCACAATCACATTACCTGTTGATCTTATTTCTTTAAAGATACTTGCATTTGATGTGAGTTTAGGGATTGATAGGTTAACCACTCATCATGCCAAAATTGATTATTTTCATAAGGTTGTTAGTTTTCATATTCCTAACCAATTTGTTATACGAATTCAAGCAACTAAACTACTAAAATCAGTCACTATCATATCAAGCCATAAATCTATTCGTTTATTGAAAAACGGATGTCAAGCTTTCTTAGCCCATATTATGGACTTGAACAAAAACACGTCAGATTTGAATAATATTCACATTGTTAATGAATTTCTGACGTATTTCTGAAGAACTTCCCGTCTACCCCGGAGCGTGAAGTTGAATTCTTTATTGATCTTGAGCCGTACAAAGTCCATTTTAAAACCCCATATCGAATGGATCCTAATGAACTTGGGGAGTTAAAAGTCCAACTACTGAGGAATTGTTAGAAATCGGTTTCATTCGTCTAGTACATCTCCTTGAGGTGCTCTATTTTATTTGTAAAGAAGAAAAAGCGGGAGTATGCGACTTTGTATTGACTACTGAGAATTAAACCATGTCACCATCAAGAATAGGTATCCACTACCTCGCATTGATGACTGTTTGACGATTCTGAAGAGCACAATACTTTTCAAAGATCGATCTTCGTTTTGGATATCATCAATTTGAAGATTAAAAGCGAGGATATTCCAAAGACCGCCTTCAAAACTCGGTATGAGAATTATGAATTCTTAGTCATGTCTTTTGGATTAACTAATGCTCCTACTGCTTTCATGGATATGATGAACCGTGTATTCAAGGAATATTTGGATCAGTTCGTTGTTGTCTTTATTGATGACATCCTCATCTATTCCAAAAATAGTGAAGATCATGAGCACCATTTGAATTTGGTACTTCAAAGACTTCGTGACAACAAGCTATATGCCAAAAGTGAAGAAATACGAGTTCTGGCTTAAGGAAGTAGCATTCCTTGGGCACATGGTGTCAAAACATGGAGTATCTGTTGACCCGACAAAGATTAAAGCAATCCAAAGTTGGGAGCAACCAAAGTCATGATCGAAGTCGTAGCTTTACGGGCTTAATTTGGTTATTATCGGAGATTCGCGGAAGGATTTTCTTGAATCGCTACTCCGTTAACTCAGCTAACTCGGAAAGATGCAAAATTTGTATGGAGCGAGGAATTCGAGAAAAGTTTCCAAGAGCTCAAGAGGAGACTCATTTTGGCACCTGTTCTTATAATACCATCGGGTTCGGATGGATTTGTTATCTACAACGATGCTTCAGGTAAAGGGTTAGGATGTGTTCTCATGCAACATGGGAAAGTCATAGCCTATGCCTCACGACAACTCAAAGAATATGAGAGGAATTATCCTACTCATGATCCGGAGTTAGCGTGATCATTTTGCGTTGAAATCTGGAGACACTACGTATGGGGAGAAAGTGGAGATTTATACGGATCATAAAAGCCTCAAATATTTCTTCACCCAAAAGGAACTCAACATGCGGCAACGGCGTTGGCTCGAAAGCTATTGAAGGATTATGACCATAGCATTCAATATCATCACGGAAAAGCAAAGCGTTATAGACGCATTGAGTAGAAGAAGTATCTTGATACAATATTGAGTACAATGTTGTTAACACTTACAAAGGATGGAGATAGAAAGGCTCCAAGTACCCACGTGATGATGGCAAATATACGAGTAGAAACAACTTTAATCGATAAAGTTAAAGCTGCTCAAGCTACAGACCTGGAGCTGATGCGTATGAAAAAGAAAGTGCAAGAAGGTGTTATTCTGGAAGCAAGAATCGATGAAGAAGGAATACTTCGTGTCAACTCCAGACTTTGCATTCCTAACGATTTTGACTTGAAGCACAGAATCATGATGGAGGCACACAACACACCATTTGCAATCCATCCTGGGAGTACCAAAATGTATCATGATCTTCGATATACATTTTGGTGAAGCAATATGAAGAAAGAGATTACGAAGTTTATCTCGAGGTGTTTAACTTGTCAACGTGTAAAGGCAGATCATCAAGTGCCAAAGGGTCCATTGCAACCACTTGAGATTCCGAAATGGAAGTGGGAACACATTACTATGGATTTCATTACGGGTCTTCCCAAGGTTTCTCAAGGTATAGATGCGATTTGGGTTATTGTTGATAGATTAACCAAGTCGGCTCATTTCTTGCCCATACATGAGACTTATTCCCTTGAACGTCTTGCTAGTATGTACGTAAATGAGATTGTGAGATTGCATGACATGCTAATATACATAGTTTAGGATCGTGACCCAAGATTTACTTCACGATTTTGGGTTAGCTTGCAAAAAGCTATAGGCACGGATTTACGATTCAGTTCGACATACCATCCTCAAACGGATGGGCAATCAGAAAGGACTATTCAAACCCTTGAAGATCTATTAAGACTCTGTGTCCTAGATTTTAAAGGAAGTTGGGATAAGTACTTGTCACTGGTGAAATTCTCCTACAACAACAGTTATCAAGCAAGTATAGGCATGGCTCCATTCGAGGCGTTATATGGACGAAAGTGTCGTTCTCCAGTATGCTGGGACGAGGTGGGAGAAGCAACTTTGTTGGGACCAGAATTAGTACGCATGACTACAGAAAAGATTTAAATGTTTCGGCAACGTATAAAGGCCTCACAAGATAGACAAAAGAGTTATGTTGATCTTTATCGAAAGGACGTGGAGTTTAATATTGGAGATCATGTAACAACGTATTGCTCCATGGAAGGGAGTTACAAGATTTGGGAAGAGAGGAAAGCTCAATCCACGATTTGTTGGTCCATTTGAGATTCTTGACCGAATAGGAAATGAGGCCTATAGACTCACATTACCTCCAAGTATGTCTCGTGTTCATAATGTTTTTCACATATCTATGCTTCGTAAATATGTGAAAGACCCAAACCACATTATTGTGTTAGAACCAGACGAGATAGCTGAAGATTTAACGTACGAGGAGGTACCTGTCAAGATATTGGATAGAAAAGAGCATATCCTACGAACAAAGGTTATACCACAAGTCAAGGTTTTGTGGAGGAACCATGCTATTGAGGAAATGACTTGGGAGTTGGAATCAGAAATGAAAGCGATGTACCCTCACCTTTTCGAAACACCAGGTACATACGTCAATTTCGAGGATGAAATTTCATAAGGAGGGTAGGTTGTAAGACCCCAAATTATTATGAATAAAATTAAATTTTCTCTATTTATTATCTTGAAATAATAAGGAGTTAATTTGATATAATACTTTGGTTATGGGTGAAATGTGCAAATTTTACAAAATAAGCAAGTGGTAATAAAATATTCATTTTTTGTCGGGGAATATTCGTTTGGTCGTGGAATATTCTTGTTGTCGGGGAATATTAAATGCATGCAATGACGGTTTGATCGTTCTTGGGCCTCATAACAGAATAACTGTCGAATGAAGAAAACGACAAGTTTGAGTTTTTATAAATAACGGCGTAGTTGTTACCGTTAACACTATTGGAATACCCGGTGGTTAAGAATACAGTAATATGCGTGGTTTGCATGCGGTACATGGTATTGCATAGTATTTTTGAATTATTGATCCTTACGTAAGAAGGCCTTTGCTTTCGATAATTATTCTGAGTAATTCTTATTCAATATTTTATTTTATTGATTCAATAATCGATGCGTTGATATTTTATAATATTGTTGTTTCAATAATTATCACTGCACAGTATTTCTCATTATCAGATCAATAATTCATATTATTGAATAATATTATTAGATAACATTATTGGCAATGTCTAGAAAGTTCTGTCTAACGAGAGGTTTGGTCACCTAATTGCGCGCCAGTAAGGAGAAATCTTTATTGGAAAGCCCCCTCTTTCCTGGGAATGGCCTGGTTGTCATAATTATGATTCTGTAATATTATTTGTGAATAATTAATTATTAATTTATATGATAAGGAAATATTTATTTGATGTGGATATAAATGGTGGATTTATTTATTTTATGTGGTTATAATTGAAGGATTTAATGTTAAGGTGTTTTATCAGTATTTTTTTAGGAATTAAGGTATTAAAAATCAAATCAGTATTTTTAGGATATATTGCTTGAGTTATAATTTTTAATCCGACCGTTGGATCGTTGTGATTTTTGGATATGTTATACATATATAAGTTGGGTATATGTTCACAAATTTTGAACCGTTAAAAATGAACGTATGATTTGTTATGAATTTTAAGAGGTGACTGATTCGAAAATTAGGTTTATAAATGATTTTGGTGGAAAATTCTAGAATTGAGTGGGCCCCACTTGTGGTTGGTGAAGAAATGTGCTGAATTTTATTTCAAATGTGGTGGGTGGCAATAGTAATAGGTAAAGCCATCAGGTAGCAGGTCAAGTCTGCTTCGGCGGGCTAAAATTTTCCTATAAATAGAGGGCTAAGTTAGAATTGAAAATCACACCAGAAACATAAGCTTTCTCTCTTTCTCTCTCTTTATTATCGAGCGTATTTTGTGAGTGTTTAGATACTTTGAGATTTGTTATTCAGTACAAGTTTTATTCAACATCATATCCGACGTTCCATTCCGAAATATTATTTCTTTGAGGTAAGGGATGTTATTTTCTTCATATATGATATTATTTTTTTCAATATCATTATGCCGAAATATTGGTTTGAACTTTTTAATCAAATTTGGAACTTTTGTGTCGGGATTACTATTCACGTATACGACACTATTCACGAATACGACACTATTCACCGAAAAATGAAATTTTCTCTTTTTCGTCCCAGATGTCTTTTATGGTTACTATCTTTGATTGTATCCATGTTTTGATCTTTATTTTTGAATTCTACTTCACACTTGGTTATTATGGAGTATTATTGAATTTGGATAAACCGAAATACGAATCCCTAATATTTGTCCTTCTGTCTTACTGGATTCGTTCTCTAAAATGTTTTTCATCATCCTCAGTCCTTAATGGTGGTACTTGATGAATATCTTTGGCCTGTAGTGCAAAGATGAATGATTACCTGATGAATATCTTTGGCCCGTAGTGCAAAGATGAACAGGTGTTGAGATGAACATGACCAACTGGTGATACAAATGAATATCTTTGGCCCGTAGTGCAAAGATGTATATTGATTGATGTTACAGGGATAAAATATTGATGATGGACTTTTAAATTCATAGATGATAGTAGATATCATTCTCTACTTAACTCTTCTAATGAATTGTTGTTTCCGCTGTAGTTATTGATCTAAAATTTGTTGTCGATTATATTCTATCAGATCTTTCCCTGTTGAAGACTAAGGATAATTTGTTGTATATTATCTTAGTCGTAATATTATTTACTGGGCTAGTTGAGCTCACCCTTTTCCTTTTTGTTCCATTTTTTCTCAGAAAGCGAGAACATAGCAGGAACCAGTCGGGGTATAGAGTGATGGTCCTAGACAGTTGTTTTAGCAGTCCTCACTATTTTTTGTTAAATAGTACTTCAATAATTGTAATGAGGACTTTATTTGGGTGTTGATATTGTCTAGAAGACAATATTTGTATTTAAACTCACAGCATGTGTTGTCGTATTTTGCACGACAATTATATTAATAAAGTTGTAGTTGTTTTTCTGTACCATATATTTGGCGACTCAGAATGGGTGATGTATACCTATTTTGGGGGCGTCACACTCTTTTCCATATTTATAGCATACGACCGGTGGTTGTTCTCCTCCCTTTGAACGATTCTTTGCTTGTCTTTGGCGTCTTCGACCTTTATCGTTGTTGTACCTTCTCTTTTTAAAATCTCCTCCCGACTCGCTTCTTCTATTATCATGGCCATGATTACCATCAGAGTGGTTGCTGCTCTTGTCCGCATTTTTCTTTCCCCGCTGATTATCGTTGCTCCGATGACTGCTGTCACCGGTATGACCCTGGTTGTGGACCCTCGGTTGAACATGCTCGTTATCTCGCACTAATAATTGAGCCCTGTTGACAACATCTAAATAGAGAGAAAATTTATGAGAAATGAGATACTGACGTATGTCGGGTTTCAAACCTCTCAGAAACATCCACGTCATACGTTCCTCATTCTCTACCAAATGAGGTGCACACCTGGATAACTTCGCGAACTTCACCTCGTACTGGGACACCGTCATGTTGTTTTACTCCATTCTAATAAACTCTACTTCCTTCATATAACGAATACTTTAAGGAAAGTACTTGTCATTGAACAGCTTCTGAAACGTTTCCCAAAACATGCTTAGTGCGGCTGGATGGGTACGCTTCACAGATTCCCACCAGTAATTTGCCTCATTACGGAACATAAAGGTGGCGAATGGAACCTTCTGCTCCTCTATGCATCCCAAGACGTTGAATATCTTAGTAATTTGCTTGACCCACGTCTCCGCCTTAATTAGATCCGACTTTCCCCAGAATTTTGGTGGTCCCAACTCTTTGAACTGCTTGACTGTGACAAACCGTGCGTTGCTATCATTTCCACCTGTATTTTGTACACGAGTCTCCTTCGTCTGATTTTGCATGAACTGCAAAAAGCTTCTAAACATTCCATCGTTCATCGTCTGATCAGTGGTGTTGTTTACAGGAGGAACATTGCCGGCTTGTTGCATGTTTTTCTCATTGGTGGGAAAAGGTGTCTCCACGGTCTTATTTACTCCACTATTAACATTCTCGGTTGCCATTCTCAAATACTACCATAAAACAAGGGTTAATTGAAGAAATTAACATATCACATAATATCCCTATATTCTGACCAACCAATAAATAAGCTTAGGTAGGACACACTAGTGAAGGATTTACTCGTCTCTCCCCTCCTAGTTTTATTCCCCGATCTCCGCCAGAGATCATATCCCTAAGCTCTGATGCCAACTGTGACGCCCCCAAAATAGGTATACAAAACCCACTCTGAGTTGCCAAATACATGGTACAGAAACAACTACAACTTTATTAATACAATTGTCGTGCAAAATACGACAACTCATAAACTGTGAGTTTAAAAACAAATATTATCTTCTAGACAATATCAACACTCAAATAAGTCCTCATTACAATTATTGATACACTATTTTACAAAATAGTGAGGATTACTAAAACGACTTTCTAGAACCTTCATTCCATACCCCGATTAGTACTCGCTACATTCTTGCCCCCTGAGAAGAAAAATGGAACAAAAAGGAAAAAGGTGAGCTCAACTAGCTCAGTAAAGAATATTATGACTAAGATAACATAGAACAAATTATCGTTAGTCCTCAATAGGAAAAAATCTGATAGAATACAATGATACAACAAGTTTTAAATCAATATTCGCAATGAAATAATAATTCATTAGAAGAGTTACGTAGAGAATGAAATCTACTTTCTTCTATGAATTTAAAATTTTATCATCAATATTTTATCCTCGTAACATCAATCAATATATACATATTGAATCAAATATTCATCTTTGCACTACGGATCAAAGATATTCATCGATTGGTCATGTTCATCTCAACACTCAGTATATCTTTGCACTACAGCCAAAGATATTCATAAGAAAATCAACCATCTTTGCTACTCAAAGCCAAAGATATTCAAGAATATCATCATTTAGGGTGAGGATGATGAAAATATTTTAAAGAAAATGAATCCAAAGAAACAAAAGAACAAATATTAAGGATTTGTACTTTAAACAGTCCAAGTTCAAAAATACTTCATAAATAACCATAGTGAAATAAAATTCAAGAATGATCAAAACATGGATACAATCAAAGCTAGTATCCATAATAGATATTTTGAATAAAAAACGAAAATTTAATTTTTCTGCGAATAGTGTCGTATACGTAAATAGTAACCCCGACACTAAAAGACAAGAATTTCACAAGAAAAATCTTACCAATATTTCGGCATAATGATATTGAAAGAAATAATATCATTTATAAAAAAATAACATCCCTTACCTCGAAAAGCGCGTACTTTTGATTTGGAATCTTTGGATATAGTCTTTGAAGGAAACTTGCACCGTATAGCAACACTCAAAGTATCAAAATACTCACAAGAATACGCTCGATAATATAGAGAGAGAAAGAGAGAGAAAACTTGTTACTGGTGTGATTTTCAATTCTAACCTAAACACCCTATTTATAGGAAAATGCTTAGAACACCATAGCAGAAAATTTAATAAAATATTAATATATTTATATAAATTTTCCTTAGCCCACTTTTTTGGTCAAGACATCAGCCATGCAAGTGACAAAATCACCAAAAATGTTTTTCTAAACAAAAATATTTAAAACTCCAAAAATCGATTCAGACCCGATATACTGGAATTTCAATAATTCACAATAAATAGCCCTTTTATTAGAAAAATTTGAACCTTATATCCATTCCATAGGAAATTCCATTCTCTACAACTTTGTAAGTTTAAGTTTTTCAAAATTCCAAGCAGAAATTGGCCGAAATCCACATACGGACGATTTTACAGGCTATAATCAAATTTTAGTCAAGAAATGAGGTCCACAAACATGAAAAACATGTTTTAAATATTTTTAGTGACAAAAATACTCTTCCTCCTCATATATTCATATATCCCACATTCATTGTAAAAATATCAGCATTATTATATTGTTATAATATAATAATATATTTAAATGAATTATTTTATCAAAAAAAGATAAAATAACAATTTTCAACAATTGTCACATTAAAAATTTTCTCCACCTATATCCAT
The DNA here is from genome assembly GCA_020205615.1 of Panax quinquefolius. Taxonomy (NCBI): domain Eukaryota; kingdom Viridiplantae; phylum Streptophyta; class Magnoliopsida; order Apiales; family Araliaceae; genus Panax; species Panax quinquefolius. The sequence goes on along the minus strand of CM035156.1, from coordinate 35,687,642 downwards.
ATAAAATGAATATTTTCCTTATCATATAAATCAATAATTAATTATTCACAAATAATATAACAGAATCACAATACTGACAACCAGGCCGTTCCAAGGAAAGAGGGGGCTTTCCAATAATGTGTTCTCCTTACTAGCGCATAATTAGGTGACCAAACTCTCCTTAGACAGAACTTTCTAGACATTACCAATATTGTTATCTAATAATATTATTCAAATAATATGAATTATTGATCCGATAATGGAAAATACTGTGTAATGATAATTATTGAAACAACAATAATATAAAATTTCAACGCAATAATTATTGAATCAATAAAATAAAATATTGAACAGTAATTACTGTAACAATTATTGAGTAGTGCCTTCTTACGTAAGAATCAATAATTGGTGCAATACTGTGTGCTACTGTATTTTAACCACCGAGTATTTCAACAGTATTAACGATAACAACTACGCCGTTATTTATAAACAACTTATTCTTGTCGTTTTCTTCATCCAATCGCTTTCCGTTATGGGGCCCATACAAGGCTGCGCCATCGTACGAATATTCCCTGACAGTAAGAATATTCCACGACCAAACGAATATTCCCCGACAACAATGAACATTTTATAACCACTTGCTTATTTGAAATATTTGCGCATTTTACCCATAACTAACAACATTAATCAAATCAACCCTTACTATTTTAAAATAATAGAGGAAATTTAATTTCATTTATAATAAGTTGGGGTCTTACATATGACCTCTCCCTTGCATATGTTACAGTGCATCTTCTTCCCTTTCCTTGACACCCTACCCACCTTCCCACTGCTCTTTTCTTCTTAATATTTGTGGCCTTCCTTTTAACTTCTTTTTCATAGGTGAAGGCAACAAGATATCACATTTAGTAAAGTCCCAAAAATCTCTCTCATTCAATACTTATAAGGGATGAGAATAAGTTTTAATGTAAGTATCTCTACTGTATCAGTGAGCCACATAATCTATTGGGTTTCCAGAATTTCCCTAACAACACGAGAGAAAAGGATTTTTGTTAAATCCCACATCCTCCATGCAAAACTTTTATCCTCAAAATTAATAGTGTATCTTACTATCCCTCTCTCCTTCACTTGGAACTTTGATTGTCCATCCCATAGAGCTTCATAATATACAGAGTCTAAGATAGTACCTGTGACGCCCCCAAAACAGGTATACATCACCCATCTTGAGTCTCCAGATACACACTATAGAAATCAAATACAAACTTCTTTTATACAACTGTCGGGTAATATATACGACAAAACATAGCTGAGTTTTTACATGCATATTGTCTCATAGACAATATACAAACTCAAATTCAGTCCCCATTACACTTATTATCACACTAAGTAGCGAGGACTGCTAAAACAACCATCTGGACCGTTAATCCGTTCCCCGACCAGTCCCATGCATGCAGTAGTCCACGTAAACAGGTTATTCCAACAGAATAATAAAGATTAAAATAACAAAAGAATTCACCAAGCATCTTTATAATCGCATGCACGGTTTATTCCAAGAATATTAAATAATGGAACAGTCATGCATAATCCGCATGATGCATGGGATATTCCAGCGAATAATAAAGAATGGAACCAGTCAATGCGTAATCCATACGCATAAGATATTCCAAGATAATAATAATGAATGGAACGGTCATGCGTAATTACATACATGACAAGATATTCTACGAGAATAATAAAGAATGGAATAACAATGAAATTCACCGAGGCATGCGATAGATAACCGCACAAAGAGGTTATTCAATAAAATAATAAAGAATGGAATAATAGAAGAATTTCACCATGTATGCGGTACTTGAATAGAGCAAAGTTATTCCAACATAATAATAAAGAATGAAATAACAACCCTTACAGTATCGAAAAAGAAAATAACTCTCTTCATGAATACGAAAGAATAATACCCCTTACTATAATAATAATATCACTTACCTCGGAAGAAGATCGGATCTTTGGAATAGTGAAGTAAGAAGAGACTTGACTTCTTCTTTTCTCTCTATAGCTTCTCTCTCTATAATTTCTCTATAATAATTGCTCTTGTGAGACTTAGTTGGTGAAAAATAATGAAGGAATGAGCTTCTATTTATAAGAAAATATAGTTTCCATAATTGAACATTTTGGGGCTCGAAATATTACAGTATAATACCCTCATCTTTTCATTCATTTTTAATTTAGTCATACAAGTATTATCAAACTTGCACCACCTCCCCTAATAGTAAATCATGTGAATCAATAGTAAATCATGTGACTCAATAGTTCTAAATATGTGAAAAATTAATTATAGTATAGTACCTTCATCTATACCTCTATTTTTGACTTAGTCATGCAAGTATTATCAATCTTGCACCAATTCCCCTAATAGTAAATCATGTGAATCAATAGTACACACATGTGAATACATAGTTATAAGCATGTGAATTAATAGCAATTAATTGCTCATTTATCCGGTGAATTACCCGATTGGTCGATATAACCTCCAGACATCAATTATTATCGAAATAAATGTCGATTTCCACTAACACTAATAATTCCCACATAATGGAACTATCAATTTCATCTTTAATCAACATGAACTTATTCATCATTAATATTATAATTCACAATATTTAACAACCAAGGCGTTCCCAGGAAAGTGGGGGCTTTCCGATAAGGATTTCTCCTTATTGGCGCGCAATTAGGTGACCAAACCTCTCCTTGACAGAACTTCTAGACATTGTCAATATTGCAAATAATAATATGAATTAACTTTTTCATCTCAATTACTGATTTAATAATATAAAATATTGTGAAAATAATTGAATAAAATCGAGTGACTTCTCACGTAAGCATCAATAATCAATACCGTGTGCTACTATGCAACCACGCGTATTACTGTACTTTTATCACCGATTATTTTATGACAACTTGCTTACTTTGAAAAAAATTTCCAATATCACCCTTAACTTTAACCTTTTATCAATTTAACCATTTACTAAATAGAATAATTATAAGAAAATTGAATACTTTCATTTCATAAAATTCGGGGTCTCACAGTAGCATCCAATTTCTTCTAATCATTAGGCAGATTAAGTCTTTAGCCTTCATCATTGCATCTCTTTTCTGGTTTAACCTCACCATAATTTGATCATGTATATCAGCTAGCATGTGTAGCATTAACATATTTCTTGGCTTTATGATCCATATATTGAAGCATTCAAACTTGTTATTCTTCACACTATCAGTTTTTGACTGAGTCTCAAAAAATGTCTTGGACCAAACCTTGGGATCTTGCTGTGCTAGTTTTTCATATGTAGGTGTTGATAACCTTTTAACCCCTCTCATTGCCCTTTTGTGTGCTACAGTATGAGTTGACATGGATGCCTCCTAAAATGCTACTTTAAGTGCTTGGGAATGATACTTCTTCTTTCAATTTGCATAGATGTGCCTTGCACAGTTTTTATGCTCTGCATAATGAAAAAGATCCTAAATAACCCCTTTCAATTCCTTTAAATAGCAACTGTTAAATAAATGTACATACCCACAGTTTCAAAAATAAATAATTATGTGGAATGTATTTAATAAATATTAATAAAGATGCCAACCTTTTGTTGGTCAGATATTAAAACCAGAGCATAATCATCTCCCAAAGTAAAATTAGACATCAACAACTGCATGAACCAAGTCCCTCCACCACCCTCATGACTATAGGAAACATCTAATTGTTTCCATCTCTACCCACTGTAGATAGAAGCTGTCTACCACACACTACTTTCAGAAAACAACCATCCAATCTAATAACAGGCCTACATCCACCTTTCCAAGCCTTTTTCAAAGCATCATGACAAACATTAACTCTTTTAAATTTGAGCACATCATCAGTATTCAATCTTATTGTTTTTATGTCAATTGTGTTATTCTTATTACTCTTAACTATCTCAACCCCAAAGTCCCACACCCTTGCATAATGATCCTTGGTGACATGTTAAATCCCCTGTGGTATTAACTGTCTAACCATCATGCACTTCACCTCTTTAACATCAAACTTTAATTTTAACTTTATATCTTCTTACATGTCCCTTAATTTTCAGTTAGGATTTGTGACGCCCCCAAAATTAGGTATACGTCACCCATCTTGGGTCGTCATTTACATGGTACATAAATTCAAATACAAACTTAATTATTCATCTGTCGTGTAACATACGACAATACATAAACTGAGAGTTCTAATAGGAATATTGTCATTTTAGACAATATCCATACTCAAGGAGTCCTCATTACATTTATTGTCACACTATTTAATGAATAGTGAGGACTACTAATGCTATCTTTGGGACCATCACTCTTTTCCCCGACTCGTCGTCCATTTATATTCTCATTTCTGAGAGAAAAAGTGAAAGAAAGGGTGAGCTCAACTAGCCCAGTAAGAAAATATTATAACTAAGATAATGTAGAATAAATTATCAATAGTCTTCAACAATGTTAAACTGATAAAATACAATAGACAACCAAGTTTAATCTGCGCAATGAATATGCAATCCATTAAAAGAGTCAAATAGAAATAAAGTCTACTATCTTTTAGGTTTTAAAAGGTTTTCATCAATTTTATCACTAAGACTCGGTTTAATGAATAAACCACAATATCTAATCATCCCCTATACCACTGGTCAAGGATTTTCATCAAATTATCAATGGTCATGATTATATTAGAATCACCCCGGTCATAATCATACCAAAAACTATCCATCAACGCATTACGTGCCATTGAGGACTTTTGTCACATCATTTATATCAAGCCATGATTATACCGAATGATCCTCGGTCATAATCATACTAAGTTCATCTATGCATGTAAGCCAAAGATAACATAATATAACATGAGGATGATGACAATGACATAATAATTCAATAAAACAAGTTCACGAATTAATTTATTCAGGAACTAATAACGTCAAATTGTCAACATGATAATCTTTGCTTTGTAGAGTAAAATTCAAGAATGCTCGAGAAAATATTTTCATAAAAAAAATCTTTGGATGAAGCGCAAATATCAAGGATATTCCACTAAATTCATGGAGTATAGAAGTCAAAATTTTAACCAACCTGAGTATAATAGCGAATGAAATAACAAAAGAAATCACCATGCATGCGGTGCCGGATGACAAAGGTTATTCCAACGAATAATAAATACGAGAATAATAAAAAGCGGAACCGGTCGGTGTAAAACACTGATGTGATATTCCAATAGAATAATAAAAAGAGAATAATAAAAATGGAACCGAATCCCAGGCGTAAAGCACAGACAGGATGTTCCAACGGAATAATAAAATAATAGAAGAATGTCACCAAGTATAGGGGATTAAGATATACTGAGTTATTCCAACAGAATAAATAAGAATGGAATAATATAAGGATTTCACCAAGTATAGGTATTCAGCATATACGGTCATGTATAGGGTATGCCACTTTTTACAAAGTTATTCCAACGAATAATAAAGAATGGAATAACATAAGGATTTCACCAAATATAGGTATCGCCGCATATACAAGTTATGTATAGGGTATGCCACTTTTACTGAGTTATTCCAGCAGAATAATAAAGAATGGAATAATGAAGTTCTCTTCATGAATAAGAAAGAATAACACCCCTTACGGTACAACAAATAATATTCCCTACCTTAGAAAATTTGAATATTGGAAAAGTGAAGTAGCAAAATACTTTTCTTTTTCTCTATAGTTTCTCTCTACAGAGTTTCAATTGAATTCGTAAGAAATAATGAAGGAATGAGCTTTCTATTTATAGAAAATGAGGGTGGCTCTTGGTCTTAACGAAGAAGGTCAAAATGACTCTTGGTAATATTGAAGAGACAACTACTATTTCTGAAGGGTAATTAACCCTTGGAACAAAGAAGCGAGTTAACTCTTCGTAATATTGAAGGGACAACTACTATTTGCGAAGGGGTAATTACTATCGATTGTGAAGGTAATTACTTATTCACAAAGGTAATTACTATTCACAAAGGTAATTACTATCGACAAGGGACTCTTAGATGATGACATATGGGCCCCCCATAAAATAATCAAACTTACCACAAACGTCTCATATAATGACACTTTATATACATCAAGGATTGAAAAAATATTATCACAAATCATTTATTTTTAATCAACACATATTTAATCTTTTCAACAATTATTAATCATTTATAACTTGTTGTCTCAATTAATAATTTAATACTATAACATATTATATGAGATGATGTAAGACCCCCAATTTTTTTTAAATAAAAGGAATTTCCTTTATTTATTATTTTGAAATATTAAGGGTTGATTTGATTAATGTGGATAGTTAAGGGTTAAATACTGTAAATATTTCAAAATAAGCAAAGTGGTTATAAAATATTCATTTTGTTGGGAATATTCGTTTGGTCGTGGAATATTCAGATCGTCGAGAATATTCGTTTGGTCGTGGAATATTCAAATCGTCGGGGAATATTTGTACGATATGCCAATGACCATGTGTGGGCCCCATAACGGAAAAAGCGATTGGATGAGGAAAGCGACAAATATAAGTTGTTGTTACCAATTATCTTGTTGGAATACCGTTGGTTAAAACACACTAATCTGGCGTTGTTGAACAAGAAGATGCTTCGCAGATTGCACCAATTATTGATTAAATGCACGTAAGAAGGCACTACTCAATAATTGTTACAGTGAGTTCTTGTTCAATAGTTTATTTTATTGATTCAATAATTGTTGCGTTGATATTTTATATTATTATTGTTTCAATAATTGTCATCGCACAAGATTTCCCATTATCGGATCAATAATTCATATTATTTGAATAATATTATTAGATAAAGCATTATTGGCAATGTCTAGAAAGTTCTCATCAAGGAGAGGTTTGGTCACCTAATTGCGCGCCAAGAAGGAGAAATCCTTATCGGAAAGCCCCTCTTCCTCGGAACAACTGGTTGTCATAAATGTGATTCGTAATATTATTTTGTGAATAATTAATTATTGATTCATATGATAAGGAAATATTTATTTTATATGAATATAAATGATGGATTTATTTATGTGGTTATTAATGAAGGAATTAATCTTTGAGATGTTTTATTTGTATTTTGTCGGATTGGAGGTATTAAAAGATCAAATCGGTGTTATTACTGACTTTATTGTGTGAGTTATAATATTTAATCAAACCGTTGGATCGTTGTAATTTTTGGATATGTTATACATATATAAGTTGAGTATATGTCCACAAATTTTGAACCGTTAAAATGAGCGATAATTTATTATGAATTTTAAGAGGTGATTGATTCGTAAATTAGGTTATAAATGATTTTGGTGGAAAATTCTAGAATTGGTGGGCCCCACTTGTGGTTGGTGAAAAATGTGCTGAATTTTATTTCAAATATGGTGGGTGGGAATAGTAAGAGTAAAGCCATCGGAGTTTGCAGAGTTAAGTCTGCTTTGGCGTGCTTAACATTTTCCTATAAATAGAGGCTAAGTTAGAATTGAAAATCACACCGTAAACAAAGTTTTTTCTCTTTCTCTCTATATTATTGAGTGTATTTTGTGAGTATTTAGATACTTTGAGAGTTCTTTATTCAAGATAAGTTTCATTCAAAGATCACTTCCGATCTTTCCTTCCAAGTAATCGATTCTTTGAGGTAAGGGATATTATTTTTTTTCGTAATGATATTATTTCTTCAATATCATTATCTTTGAAATGTTGATCTGAAGTTTTTATCAAATTTGGAACTTTTTCATGTCGGGTTACTATTCATGAGTTACTATTCATGAGTTACTATTCATGAGTTACTATTCACGAAAGTTACTATTCACGAAGTACTATTAATAAGCGTGAAGATATTTTTGTGGAATTTCTACCTTTTGGTGTTGAGTTATTATTCACGATATCTAAGACTTATTCACGATATCTGACTATTCACGATATCGACACTATTCATCGAAAAATAAAATTTCTTCTTTTCGTTCAAAATATCTATTCGGATACTAGCTTTGATTGTATCCATGTTTTGATCATTCTTGAATTTTACACCACTATGATTATTTTTGAGGTATTGTTGGACATGGATAAAACAAAGTACGAATCCTTAATCCTTAATCCTTGTCATTTTGTTTCTTTGGATTCGTTCTTTAAAATATTTTTCATCATCCTCGTCTTAAATGATGATATTATTGAATATCTTTGGCTCTGTAGTGCAAAGATGAATGATTTCAAGAAGAATATCTTTGGCTTCGTAGTGCAAAGATGAAGCAGTGTTTAAATGAACATGACCGACTAATGAATATCTTTGGCCTTTAGTGCAAAGATGAGCAGTGTTGAGATGAACATGACCGATTGATGAATATCTTTGGCACGTAGTGCAAAGATGAATATTTGATTTGAGATGAATATTGATTGATGTTACTGAGGATAAAATATTGATGATGGATCGTTAAATTCATAGATTATAGTAGATTTCATTCTCTACGTAACTCTTCTATGAATTATTATTTCCATGCGAATATTGATCCGAAACTTGTCATGCATTGTATTCTATCGATTTTTCCTGTTGGAGACTAACGATAATTTGTTGTATATTATCTTAGTCATAGTATTCTTTTCTTTGGGCTAGTTGAGCTCACCCTTTTCCTTGTTGTTCCATTTTTCTTCTCAGAGGCGAGAATGTAAGCGATAGTACTAGTCTGGGGTATGGAATGAAGGTTTTAGAAAGGATTGTTTAGTAGTCCTCACCATTTTTGTAAAATAATGTATCAATAAATGTGATGGGAATTTATTTGAGTATAGATATTGTCAGAAGATAATATTTGTATTTAAACTCACAGTTTCAATTGTTGTAATAATAAAGTTGTAGTTGTTTCGTACCATGTATTTGGCGACTCGAATGGGTGTGGTGTATACCTATTTTGGGGGCGCCACGGTTGGTATCGAGCTTAGGATATGATCTCTGGCGGAGATCGGGGAATAGAACTAGGAGGGAGAGACGAGTAAATCCTTCGCACAAGTGTGTCCTACCTAAGCTTATTTGTTAGTTAGTCGAATATATAGGGATATTATGTGATATATTGATTTCCTTAATTAACCCTTGTTTTATGACAAGATTTGAGAATGTCGAATCGAGAATATTAATAGTGGAGTAAATGAGACCGTGGAGATACTGTCTTTACCAACGAGGAGAGCGTGTAACAGTGACAATGTACCTCTGTGAACAAACACCCACCCAATGATGATGAACGAGGGATGTTTAGAAGCTTTTTGCGATTCATGCAAAATCGCACGAGGAGACTCGTGTTCAAAATATGAGGAGGAAATGATAGCAATTCACGGGTTGTCACTGACCAAGCAGTTCAAATAGTTGGGACCACCGAGAATTTAAGGGAAAGCAGATCCGATCATGGGCGGAAACATGGGTCAAGCAAATTACCAAGATATTCGATGTCTTGGGATGCACGGAGAATGAAAGTTCCATTCGCTACTTTTATGTTCAGAATGAGGCAGACATCGGTGGGAATCGTGAAGCGTACCCATCCATTTGCACTCAAAGATGTAATGGGAGAGCGTTTCAGAAAGCGATTCAATGACAAGTACTTCCACGAAAGTATTCGTCGTATATGAAGGAAGTGGAGTTTATTAGATTGGAACAAAATAACATGGCGGTGTCCCAAAGACGAGGCCGAAGTTCATGCGGAGTTATCGAGTTGCAGACCTCATTTGGTGGAGAATGAGGAACGTATGACGCGGATGTTTCTTAGAGGTTTGAAACCCAAGATACGTCGAGATCTCATTTCTCATAAATTTTCTCTCTATTCAGATGTTGTCAACAGGCTCGATTTGTTAGAGCGAGATAACGAGTACGTTCAACCGAGGGACCATAACCAGGATCATATCAAGATAGCAAATCATCGTAATAACGATAACCACGGAGAAAGAAGAATACGTAGACAAAGCGGAACCACTCTGGTGGTAATCGTGGCCATGAAAATAGAAGCGAGTCTGGGAGGAGATTTTAAAAGAGGAGATTCAACAACGACCATGTGAAGGACGCCAGCCAGAGTAACCGGGTTCCAAGGAGGAGAAAGACCATCGGTCGTATGTTACAAATGCGGAAAGAGGGATATATCATTCAAACCGCCCACAACAGTTTAAGGTATGCTATAATTGTGGAAAAGAAGGACATATCGCTTTCGAGATTATGACGATATCGAAAACCCGATCCAAAAGGAATGGTGACTCAAAAGGATGTCCTGAGAAAAGTCAAAGTCAACGGTTCTTGGAAGAGCATTTGTCGTGACCCGGTAAAAAATACGAGAACCCGAACTAAATTAGCACGGGTTAGTTAATTATAAATTCTTGCGAAGTTTATACCTTACTAGATACCGGTTCTACCCATTCTTTATCTCTTGCTTTGCGCCAACGTTTGAACTTGACTACGGAGAAATTAGACTTTGACCTATTTATGGAGACTCAGTTAGAGAAACTTTCATTACATCCGTTGTTTAGAAATCTTGTTTGATTCAGTTGGTACTATCACATTACCGTTAACCTTATTTCTATAGAGATATTTGCTTTTGATGTGATTTTAAGGTTAACTACTCATCACGCCAAAATTGATTGCTTTTGTAAGGTTGTTAGTTTTCATATTCCTAAGCAACTCGTTATTCAACTCAAGCAATCAAACCATTGTAGTCAAACATTTTCATATCAAGCCATGAAGTCATTCGTTTATTACGGATGTCAAGTTTTCTTAGTCCATGTTATGGATTTGAATAAAGACACGTCGATTTGAATAATATTCTTGTTGTTATTGATTTTTCCGACGTATTTCTGAAGAATTTCTTGGCTTACTCCCAAAGCTCGATATTAAATTTTGTATCGAATTTGAACCCCCAGACAAAACTCATTTCTAAAATCTCATATCGAATGGCTCCTATTGAACTTCGTGAGTTAAAAATTCAACTATAGAATTTGGTACCGAGCCTTTATCTTGTGACTTCCTTTGTGGAATTCACCTAAGCCGAGACTCTCTATAGGGGACGTCATATTCGATGCGATAGTAAATCGATAGGTGTCATTGTGACGTCTTTATCCAAGATTGGGATATGAGTCACAGTTGAGAGCAACCTAAGTCAAGAATCGAAATACGTAGCTTTCAGGCTTAGTTGGTTATTATCGGAGATTCGTTGAAGGATATTCTCGAATCGCTATTCCATTATCGCAGCTGACTCGTAGAGATACAAAATTCGAATGGAGCAAGGAATGTGGGAAGAGCTTCGAAGAACTCAAGAGGAGACTCATTTCAAAGACATGTTCGACCATGCCATCCCGGAAAAGTTTAACGTGGTAGCCGACGTGTTGAGTAGAAGATCGATATAAATACGAAAGTACGATATTGTCAAAGACTAATTTCGTATAATTTACAAATAATAGAGATGGAGATGAAAACTCTAGGTACCCACGTGATGATATATGAGTATAATCGACTTTAATCGATAAAGTTAAAGCTGCTCAAGCCACCGACCCGGAGCTGATGCGTATGAAGAAGAAAGTACAAGGAGGAGCTATTAAGCTTAGAATTGATGAAGAAGGAATACTTGAGTCCACTCTAGACTTTGTGTTCCTAACGACTACGATTTGAAGAACAAGATTATGATGGAGGCACACAATACACCATTTGCAATCCATCCCGGAAGTACTAAAATGTATCGTGATCTTCGACATACATTTTGGTGGAATAATATGAAGAGAGAGATTGCAAAGTTTATCTAAATGTGTTTAACTTGTCAACGTAAAGGCGGAGCATCTAGTACCTAAGGGTCCGTTGCAACCACTTGAGATTCCGGAATGGAAGTGGGAACACATTACCATGGATTTTATTACGGGTCTTCCTACGGTTTTCTCAAGGCATCAATGCTATTTGGGTTATTGTTGATAGATTAACCAAATCGCTCATTTTCGCCGACACGGAGACTTATTCCTTGAACGCCTTGCTAGTATACGTAAATGAGATTGTGAGGTTGCATGGCATGCTCTGTATCCATAGTTTTGGATCGTGACCCAAGATTCACATCAAGATTTTGGGTTAGCTTGCAAAAAGCTATGGGCACTGATTTGCGATTTAGTTCTAAGATACCATCCCCAAACGGACGGACAATCGAGAGGACTATTCAAACTCTTGAAGATCTATTAAGACTCGTGTCCTAGACTTCAAGGGTAGTTGGGATAAGTATTTACCATTGGTAGAATTCTCCTACAACAACGCTTATCGTGCAAGTATAGGTGTGGCTCCATTCAAGCATTATATGGACGAAAATATCGTTCTCCAATATGTTGGGATGAGGTGGGTGAAGCAACATTGTTGGGACCCAAGTTAAACGTATATGATCACCGAAAAGATCCAAATGATTCGACAACGATACAAACCGCACAAGATCGACAAAAGAGTTATGCGGATCTTCATCGAAAGGACGTGGAATTTAGTGTGGGGATCATGATTATTGCAAGTTGCTCCATGGAAGGGAGTTACAAGATTTGGGGAGAGAGGAAAGCTCAATCCACGATTTATTGGTCCATTTCAAATTCTTGACCGAGTAGGAAATGTAACCTATAGACTCATGCGAGTATGTCTCGTGTTCATAATGTGTTTCACATATCTCATACTTCAGTAAATATGTGAAAGAACCGAACCACGTTATAGAGTTAGAACCGGACGAGATAGCCAAGACTTAACGATGAGGAGGTACTGTCACAAGATTTTGGATAGGAAGGAGCATGTCCCACGCACAAAGGTCATACCACAAGTTAAAGTTTGTGGAGGAATCATGCTTTATAGAGGAAATGACCGGGAATTGGAAACGAAATGAAAGCGAGGTATCCTCACCTTTTCAAACACTGTGTATCGCACGCCAATTTCGAGGACTAAATTTCATAAGGAGGGAGGTTGTAAGACCTCAAATTTTTTAAATAAAAAGGAATTTCCTTTATTTATTATTTTGAAATATTAAGGGTTGATTTGATTAATGTGGATAGTTAAGGGTTAAATACGCAAATATTTCAAAATAAGCAAGTGGTTATAAAATATTCATTTTGTTGGGAATATTCGTTTGGTCGTGGAATATTGGGAATATTCGCTTCGTCGGGGAATATTTATGCTTCTAGAATATTTTTACTTTATTTGACCATGCATGTGTGGGCCCCATAACTAAAGCGATTGGATGAGGAAAACGACAAATATAAGTTGTTGTTACCAATTATCATGTTGGAATACCGGTGGTTAAAACACACTAATACGCGTTGTTCAACAAGAAGACACTTCAGATTGCACCAATTATTGATTCGCACGTAAGAAGGCACTACTCAATAATTGTTACAATGAGTTATCGCTCAATAGTTTATTTTATTGATTCAATAATTGTTGCGTTGATATTTTATATTATTATTGTTTCAATAATTGTCATCGCACAAGATTTCCCATTATCGATCAATAATTCATATTATTTGAATAATATTATTAGATAGCATTATTGGCAATGTCTAGAAAGTTCTCACAAGGAGAGGTTTGGTCACCTAATCAAGGCCCCAAGAAGGAGAAATCCTTATCTGAAAGCCCCCTTTCCGGGAACAAATTTGGTCATTATAAATGTGATTCGTAATATTATTTGTGAATAATTAATTATTGATTCATATGATAAGGAAATATTTATTTTATATGAATATAAATGATGGATTTATTTATGTGGTTATTAATGAAGGAATTAATGCTTTGAGATGTTTTATTTGTATTTTGTTGGATTGGAGGTATTAAAAGATCAAATCTGTTATTACTGACTTTATTGTGTGAGTTATAATATTTAATCCGACCGTTGGATCGTTGTAATTTTTGGATATGTTATACATATATAAGTTGAGTATATGTCCACAAATTTTGAACCGTTAAAAATGAGCGATAATTTATTATGAATTTTAAGAGGTGACTGATTCGTAAATTAGGTTATAAATGATTTTGGTGGAAAATTCTAGAATTGGTGGGCCCCACTTGTGGTTGGTGAAAAATGTGTTGAATTTTATTTCAAATATGGTGGGTGGGAATAGTAGCAGTAAAGCCATCAAAGTCAAGAAAGTTAAGTCCGCTTGGCGTGGCTAACATTTTCCTATAAATAGAGGGCTAAGTTAGAATTGAAAATCACACCGTAAACAAAGTTTTCTCTTTTCTCTCTATATTATCGAGCGTATTTTGTGAGTATTTAGATACTTTGAGAGTTCTTTGTTCAAGACAAGTTTCATTCAAAGATCACTTCCGATCTTTCCTTCCGAAATCGATTCTTTCGAGGTAAGTGGATATTATTTTTTTTCAGAATGATATTATTTCTTCAATATCATTACGTCAAATGTTGATCCAAGTTTTTATCAAATTTGGAATTTTTTTCATGTCGAGTTACTTATTCATGAGTTACTATTCATGAGTTACTATTCACGAAGTTACTATTCACGAGTACTATTCATGAAGCGTGAAGATGTTTTTGTGGAATTTCTACCTTTTGGTGTCTGAGTTACTATTCACGATATATCTAAGACTATTCACGATACTGCAGATTATTCACGATAATCATAACACTATTCAATCGAAAAAATAAAATTTCTTCTTTTCGTCCAAAATATCTATTCGGATACTAGCTTTGATTGTATTCATGTTTTGATCATTCTTGAATTTTACACCACTATGATTATTTTTGAGGTATTGTTGGACATGGATAAAACAAAGTACTTAATCCTTAATCCTTAATCCTTGTCATTTTGTTTCATTGGATTCGTTCTTTAAAAATATTTTCATCATCCTCGCCTTAAATGATGATATTATTGAATATCTTTGGCTCAGAGTGCAAAGATGAATGATTCGAAGAATATCTTTGGCCGTAGCAGAGTGTAAAGATGAGCGTGTGTTTAAATGAAACATAACCGATCGATGAATATCTTTGGCCTTTAGTGTAAAAAGATGAACAGTGTTGAGATGAACATGATCGATTGATGAATATCTTTCGCCCTGTAGGCAAAAGATGAATATTTGATTTGAGATGAATATTGATTGATGTTCTGTGGATAAAATATTGATGATGGACCGTTAAATTCATAGATTATAGTAGATTTCATTCTCTACGTAACTCTTCTATGAATTATTATTTCCGCATGCGAATATTGATCAAACTTGTTATCATTGTATTCTATCGATTTTTCCTCGTTGGAGACTAACGATAATTTGTTGTATATTATCTTAGTCATAGTATTCTTTATCGGGCTAGTTGAGCTCACCCTTTTCCTTGTTGTTCCATTTTTCTTCTCGGAGGCGAGAATGTATATGCAGTACTACTCTGGGGTATGGAATGAAGGTTTTAGAAAGGATTGTTTAGTAGTCCTCACCATTTTTGTAAAATAATGTATCAATAAATGTGATGGGGATTTATTTGAGATATATAAGATATTTAAACTCACGCTAGAAGATAATATTAGTATTTAAACTCAATAATGGAAGGTGGTGTATACCTACTAACATGGTGAATATGCGGTTTTACTTGTTGTAATAATAAAGTTGTAGTTGCCACAGTACTATGTATTTGGCAATAATGGGTGTCTATGTATACCTATTTTGAGGCGCATCGATGGATAATAATTGACAATAATTGAATCTATAATATAAGAGATATGACTTCGAATATATAAGAAAGTAATAATCGAATGAATAGCATAAATATGTGAAGACTATATCGCGGCACGCAATAATCGCATATCAATGGTATCGCCAGTTTACATACTTTTAATATACTTAGGTAGTTAATAATCAAAGACGCTTTTTTTGTAGAAAATTATTTTTATATGATTCAGCTTAATAACCTCTGTAGATTATTTTTATAGAAAAATTTTGTATGGGGTCCACAATGATCGAGCCGCCGCATTTAATATTCCCAACAAAAAGAATATTCCCCACCAAACTAATATTTTATAACAACTTGCTTACTTTTGCAAAATTTATAAATATTACCCACAACTATAACATTATATCAAATTTATTCCATAATATTCAAAAATAATATTTAAAAAAATTCATCTTTATTTATTAAAGTCGGGTCTTACAACTCCCCTTCTTATGAAATTTCTACCGAAATTAGGGTACGCACGACTGATATGATAAAGAGGTGAGGATACCTTGAATACCTTTTATCGTTAAAAATATTAAATTCATCTTAGCAATCCTACTAAAGATATTCATTAACAATTCATCTTGCACTACGTGCCAAAGATATACAATCGTAAAACCAATAATGCCGAGACGCACTTTAATAGTATCACGACCACCTAATTATCCATGCACCATGGCCAAGGATATTCGTGTGTTTTCAATTACTACCATGATTATACCGAATAATCCTTGGTCATAATCATACCAAGTCTATCAATGCACCACGGCAAAGATGACTTTTACCACATCCATGAATTAATATTTCATCATTTGAGACTCATTTCAATAATTAATCCATATCATCGAATCATCCCTACACTACGTGCCAAGGATATTCATTAAGATCACCACCACTTAATTATCCATGCACTACTACCAAAGATAATCGTGGTATTCATTAAGTATCAATGCACCACAAATTATCCATGCACTACTACCAAAGATAATCGTAGTATTCATTAAGATCATGCACCAATAAATTATCCATGCACACTACCAAAGATAATCGTGTATTCATTAGTATCACGACCACAAATTATCCATGCACTACTACCAAAGATAATCGTATTCATTAAGATCACGACCACAAATTATCCATGCACTACTACCAAAGATAATCGTGTATTCATTAAGATCACGACCACAAATTATCCATGCACTACTACCAAAGATAATCGTGTTTTCAATTATTACGGTAATGATTATACCCCGAACAACTCTCGTCATAATCATACCAAGTCCATCTATTCACGTAAGCCACGTATTGACTTTCAACACAATATATATAATGAGGATAATGATATAAAGAATCAATCAAATGAGATAAAGGATAAATATTAAACATTTATAATATAATTTATCCAGATTCAAGAATATCCCCATGTTATCAATCACTTAATAATCTCATAATCTAATATCATTAATATTATAACAATATTTTAATCACTTCTTAAATTTATAAACAATTTATCTCAATTGTTTACGCTTTTACCATATAATGCATTTAATCATTCAAAATGCCATACTCATAAGATATCATCACCAATTATCAAATCCTCATCAAAAAAAATATGCATATACTCTATATAGATTTCTAGCCATAAAATCCTATTTTCAACTTTCATATTTCACATAACATATTTAACTCACATGTTCAGAACTAAACTATTTTCATGAAAAATACCAAATCAGTCCCAAAAATATTTCTGTTCTGGGATTTAGCATAATATAGTCCCATGATGAAAATATATTTTTCTCGGAATTTTTAAAATTCATTTACTATTTTTCAAAAATCAATTGCTAATTAATTCTTTAAGAAATTAGCTACCTCAAGTTTAACTCCAAAAATTCCCAAATCTTGGCAGGACCTTACACATGTTAATGTGAGCCTTCAGTTTAAATTTCATGGTTATCGGAGTTATAGAACTCCAGTTATAGCATTTTTCGTCAAAAAAACCTAAATATTGAAATGGTCATAATTTGTTCATTTTAAGTCAGAATGAGCTCATTTTTGGACAGGAGGTACTTTATAACATATATTTTCATGTCCCAAAAGGCCAGAATTTTTCACATAAATTTAGTGGCCGAAAACAGCCACTTAAAGTTTCGGCAGCAGCATTTTTGTAATTTGCAGCTTTGGACTCTTTTGCTAAATTCACCACATTTAAAATCTACAAAGACTTTTTCCAGTTATTCCACATGGATAAGCTACAAAACTCGTAGATCTAACTCTAGGACTTGACCACACTCAAAAATTCAAAATATAATAGGAAATATGGTCAATTGAATTTCATGTTACGCTTTTTACCAAAATCGATTTTTCAACCCTTTGTGATTTCTAAGAAACTTTCATGTTTTCACATAATAACCACATAACTCATCATAACACTTACTAATACTTCATATACCCATGATTTTCATTAGTCCAATGCTTTTATTATGACTTTCATCATAATCCTCGTAAAATGATCTTTTAGTCAAGAAATATCGAGGGTTTAAGAAATGGGTTTTCAGATCTTGGGTCAATACAAAATTCGATTTCACGCCTAGGGTAGGCTAGAAAATCTTCAAGAATACGCCAAGAAATTTATTAATGATAGAAATATCATTCAAAACTACTACTCTTATCCAAGACTTGGATAAGACGTTACATCGATACCCATCGTGACTTCTATCCTTTAACCTAGATAAGACCTCACAATGATACCTATCAACTTGTCATTGTCATTCATGACGTACGCCGCCTACGTAGAAAGTCCGGCGGTGCATTCCACACAAGGAAGTCAACAACGAAAGGATCGGGCTCTTTACTTATGACTTGATATAATGTTGATTAACTTTAGGGTTTAGTTACTTTGAATTCAGATAACAGTTGGTTAGTTAGAATATGAAAGCTAACAACTTTACAAAAAGAATAATAAGTAGTTAATCAATCGCTTTTCAAAAATTACCTCAAAGGCAAGTATTTTCAAAGAGATAAGATCGTGAAAGTGTTTATTTGAAACAACAAGATTAATAAATGTTGGAGGTAACGAAGGTTTCTCCCAACTAAGTTTCAATAGATAAATCAAAGTCTAATTTTTCCGGAGTCAAATTTAAACATTGAACACAACTAGGTAGAATAAAAGAGTGGTCGAACTTGTATTGAATAAAGTATAGACTTTGCAATAATTTATAATTAATTTACCCGTAATAACTTCGTTCTCGGTTTTCACAAACGCTTCTCGCTTAAATTACCGAAGTTTGACTTTACTATAGGGTACATTCCACCCTTAAGTGCTTCTTCACATTCCCGATCCATGATTTGAATCATTATTCTCCGATCCATATCGAATTCGGGTCGACCGCTATGCATTGTGGTAATTCTGGAATACGATGTTGGGTTCTCCCAATTCTTGTCAAAAAGCAAAGTCCATTTCATCTATTTTCGCTTTTATCGATCTGGACGCCTTTTTTTACTACACTATCAACGCTACAGTGCGCTTTTTACCCATGCATCGCCTATTCTCCTTCGCTCGCTTGTTTCTTCTTTCATTTGATCTTTGATTTTAAATTCTCGATTCCAACTTTAATATCTTACACCGCCAAAGCGTGATTTTGTTCGAGCATCACATATCGGGTAACCCAATTTTGAATTGTTGTATCCCTTTGTTCCACGATCGCTTGCCATTCTTCAACCTCGTTCTTCTAGCTCATGAACACGATTTTGTAATTCTAAGTTTTGATCATAAATTTCTTCTAACCAATTCTCCTCGTGTTCCTCTTCTTCCTCTTCTTCTTCCTTCTTCCTCACTCTCACCGCTACTCGCAACTAGCTAAGGGTGCAACAATTAGTTCTTCATTCACTACGTGGATATCTCTAATTTGTTCCTCGTCCGATTAATCGCATTAACTCGATTAGTGATTAAAGGTGTCACAACGGCCACATTCACTCCATTGTGAATATTTTCACCGCCATTTCCAAACACCGCCACAACACAAGGGTTAATTAATATATCAAATATTATCCCTATACTCGACCCACCAATTAAATAACAAATAAACTTAGGTAGGTCATACTAGCGAAGGAATTCCTCGCCTCCCTCCTAGTTCTTATCTCAAGATCTTAGCCGTGGATCATATCCCTAAGCTTTATACCAACCGCGACGCCTCAAAATTAGGTATACGCCACCCATCTTGGGTCGCCATTTACATGGTACATAAATTCAAATACAAACTTAATTATACATCCGTCGTAACATACTGCACAATACATAAACCGAGAGTTCTAATAAGAATATTGTCATTTAGACAATATCCATACTCAAGGAGTCCTCATTACATTTATTGTCACACTATTTAATGTAATAGTGAGGACTACTAATGCTATCTTCGGGACCATCACTCTTTTCCCCGACTCGTCCCCAGCCTATATTCTCATTTCACAAGAGAAATAAATGAAAGAAAGGGTGAGCTCAACTAGCCCAAAGAAGAAATATTATAACTAAGATAATGCGTAATAAATTATCAATAGTCTTCAACAATGTTAAACCGATAAAATACAATAGACAAACCGGTTTAATCATAATGAATACGCAATCCATTAAAAGAGTCAATAGAAATAAAGTCTACTATCTTTAGGTTTTAAAAGGTTTTCATCAATTTTATCACTAAGACTCAGTTTAATGAATAAACCACAATATCTAATCATCCCCGCACTCACTGGCCAAGGATTTTCATCAAATTATCAATGGTCATGACTATACCGAATCACCCCCGGTCATAATCATACCAAAACTATCCATCACCGCATTATGTGCCATTGAGGATTTTTGTCACATCATTTATATCAAGCCATGATTATACCGAATGATCCTCGGTCATAATCATACTAAGTTCATCTATGCACGTAAGTCAAAGATAACATAATATAACATAGAAGATGATGACAATGACATAATAATTCAATAAAACAAGTTCACGAATTAATTTATTCAGAACTAATAACGCCCAAATTGTCAACATGATAATCGCTTTGTAGAGTAAAATTCAAGAATGCTCGTAAAAAATATTTTCATTAAAAATATTGGATGAAGCTTAAATATCAAGGATATTCCACTAAATTCATGGAGTATAGAAGTCAAAATTTTAACCAACCGAGTATAATAAAATGAATGAAATAACAAAAGAAATCACCATGCATGCGGCAGATTGCAGATGTATGCATTATTCCAATGTAATAATAAATATGTAATAATAAAAATCGGAACCAGGTGGGTGTAAACACACGCATGTGATATTCCAATGTAATAATAAAGATGTAATAATAAAGATTTTAACCAGTCCTGCCAGAAAGCATGTATGTGAGTGATGTTCCAACTAATAATAAAATAATAGAAGAATGTCACCAAGTATAGGGGATTCCAGATATACAAAAGTTATTCCAAATGTAATAAATAAAATGGAATAATATAAGGATTTCACCAAGTATAGGTATTCTCGTGATATACAAAGTCATGTATAGGGTATGCCACTTTTACAAAGTTATTCCAATGTAATAATAAAGAATGGAATAACATAAGGATTTCACTAAGTATAGGTATACCGATATACAAGTTATGTATAGGGTATGCCACTTTTTACAAAAGTTATTCTAATGTAATAATAAAGAATGGAATAATGTAAGTTCTCTTCATGAATAAGAAAGAATAACACCCACTTACTAGTACAACAAATAATATTTCCTACCTTAGAAGAGTTGAATATTGGAAAAGTGAAGTAGAAAAATACTTTTCTTCTTTCTCTCTATAGTTTCTCTCTCAGAGTTTTAGTGAATTCGTAAGAAATAATGAAGGA
This sequence comes from Panax quinquefolius, assembly GCA_020205615.1. Classification (NCBI taxonomy): domain Eukaryota; kingdom Viridiplantae; phylum Streptophyta; class Magnoliopsida; order Apiales; family Araliaceae; genus Panax; species Panax quinquefolius. The sequence continues at coordinate 35,666,037 of CM035156.1, read as the reverse complement.
ATGAGTTTTCTATTTATAGAAAAACCGAGGGTGGCTCTTGGTCTTAACGGAAGGGTCAAAATGACTCTTCGTAATATCAAGAGACAACTACTATTCATGAAGGGGTAATTAACCTTGGAACAATCAAGAGGCGCTTAACTCTTGGTAATATCAAGGGACAACTACTATTTCAGGAAGGGTAATTACTATCGACGTAAGGTAATTACTATTCACAAAGGTAATTACTATTCACAAAGGTAATTACTATCGATTTAAGGACTCTTAGAAGATGACATATGGGCCCCCATAAAATAATCAAACTTACCACAAACGCCTCATAATGATTCTTTATATACATCATGGATTGAATAAATATTACCACAAATCATTTTATTTTTAATCAACACATATTTAATCTTTCAACAATTATTAATCATTTATAACTTGTTATCTCAATTAATAATTTAATACTATAACATATTATACGATGATAATTGTGACAATAATTGAATTAATAATATAAGAGATATGACGCAAGAATTATCAGAAAGCAATAATCGAAAGCATAATGAGTGACTTCTCACGTAAGCATCAATAATCAATATCGTGTGCTACTATACAACCACGCCAGACATCGTATTTTTTACTACCGGGTAGTTTTCACGCTTTGATGGTAACACCTCCGCCGTTATTTTTATATAGAAAAATAATTTTATCGTTTTCTAACTACGATAATACTTCCATTGTAGGGGTCCACTAATGATTGAGCCGTCGCATTTAATATTCCCCAACAAAAAGAATATTCCCTAACCAAACGAATATTTTATAACAACTTGCTTACTTTGCAAAATTTATAAATATTACCCACAACTATAACATTATATCAAATTTATTCCATAATATTCAAAAATAATATTTATAAAAAAAATTCATCTTTATTTATAAAAGCTGGGGTCTTACAGGATTCCTCCTAATCCTATTCCCATAGTACTCAACCAAGTACTTGACTATAACCAACTTATTTTTGAAGATTTTGGTGCAATTGTGAATGTCTAAGATAGAATTAACCTGCCATGTATCAGTCCCTTGTTTGTAATTAGCCCATAATTTTTATGGATATCTTTTGTTACACCTAACTTGACATCTTTAGGAATCATTGACTGAATATCATAATGGTATTTAGCCAAATTATCAACCACATTTTCATCCACGATCTCAACTACATTATCAGTCACATTAATACTATTATGCTCATTCAATATAGAGGGTTGATCATTATTATATGGTAATACATGGTCTACATAAAGATCAGTGACGCCAAAAAAATATTAAGCATGCCTCTTATACTCGTATCATCATAAACAAGTCTAACACCATTTTTAATATCAACTTCATCACTTTTAAAGTAAACAGGTGATTTAGGATGATAACTAAGTTGAATAGCTAAAGTGGTGTTTAATTGTATCTTAATGCATTTTAATAGCCCACCTTTTAATGAATTTTAACAGCCCACATTTTTGTATTAAGATGTCCTCTCAATAGTTAAGACTCATATTTATATCTTAACTATTCAAATGATCTCTTAATTCAAATATATGGGCTCTTAATAGGTATTAAGAGGTGGACTGTTAAGATGCAATCAAACACCACCTAAGTTGTAACGACCCCAAAATAGGTCCATTCCATCTAACCCATTCTGAGTCGCCAAATATATGGTACGAAAAACAACTACAACTTTATTACAACAATTGTCGTGTAAAAATACAACAACACATATGTCGTGAGTTTCGATACAAATATATACCAACCAGAAAGACGTCATAATGACACCTTACATAAAGGTATAGTCAAAAACAGCTTTTTAGAAATTAGAATCTTTGGGAAGTGCTCAAGGAAACCTTCGTATATGGGAGGCCATGCTTTTAGGTTACGGTAGATATCATATGGCCACAAAATTATCCTTGGTCAATCTAATAGACCCTAAAGAAAATGAGAAGATTACTATCATATTCTTCCCAATGATGAGTCTTCTTCTTCGACATATCATTATCTCCACTCGCTCTCTAATTGGGTATTATACTCCAAACAAACACCAAGATTATATAGTAGTGCTTGAAAATATACTCAAAAAGTGGATGAGCACAACCATGTCTTATGATAACACGAAGTTTGTATGTTATTAGACATCTTGTATGATAGTGGCAAAACACTCTTCCAAGTTAAATTCACCTCACCTCAACATCTATAAACCACATTCTATTCCTTTATCCCCGCCGACCCAAAGCCTACACTTTTTATTGCTCGAAAGGAATTGTGAAACAAAAGGGTGAGCACAACTAGCTCAAGAAAGAATATTATGACTAAAGATAAATAAATTATCAATAGTCTTCATCAAGAATAAATTAGAGATTTAGAACATATGGTAGATGATAAAACTTTTTAACCATAGTTGCAGTTAGAATCTAGCAATCCATTGTAAGAGTCAAATAGACCATAAAATCTATTATCTTCTCCATGTTAAAAGTCCACCAACAATGTTTTATCCCTATAATGTGACGCCCCAAAATAGGTATACATCACCCATTCCGAAGTTGTCAATACATGGTACAAAAACAACTACAACTTTATTATTACAACAAGAAATCGTGAGTTTGAATACAAATATTATCTTCAGACAATATCTATACTCAAATAAATCCTCATCACATTTATTGATACATTATTTTACAAAAAATGGTGAGGACTACTAAACAACTCTTTCTAGAACCTTCATTCCATACCCGACTCACTACTCGCTTATATTCTCGCCTCCGAGAAGAAAATGGAACAAAAGGAAAAAGGTGAGCTCAACTAGCCCAAGAAGAATATTATGACTAAGATAATATACAACAAATTATCGTTAGTCTTCAACAGGAAAAATCTAATAGAATACAATATACAACAAATTTTAAATCAATATTCGCAATGAAATAATAATTCATTGTAAAGAGTTAAGTAGAGAATGCAAACTACTATCTTCTATGTATGAATTTAAAAGTTCATCGCTCATCTTTTATCCTCAGTAACATCAATCAATATACATCCGAATCAAATATTCATCTTTGCACTACGTGCCAAAGATATTCATCATTGGTCATGTTCATCTAAACACTGCTCATCTTCGCACTACGCCAAAGATATTCTTCAGAAATCATTCATCTTTGCACTACGTGCCAAAGATATTCAATAATATCATCATTTAAGACCGAGGATTATGAAAAATATTTTAAAGAAACGAATCCAAAGGAAACAAAACGACAAGGATTAAGGATTAAGGATTCGTACTTTTGTTTTATCCACGCCCAAAAATACCTCAAAAATAATTACAAGTGGTGTAAAATTCAAGAATGATCAAAACATGGATACAATCAAAGCTAGTATCCGTAATAGATATTTTGGACTTAAAAGAAAATTTTTCATTTTTTGATGAATAGTCAGATTCGTGAATAAGATCAGATACGTGAATAAGGCAGTATAACGTGAATAAGAATCTGACACCAAAAGTTTCAAATTTGATAAAAAACTTCAGATCAATATTTCAACATAATGATATCAAGAAATAATATCATTACGAAAAAAAAATATCCCTTACCTCGAAAGATTAAGATTTAACCGAATAACGTATATAAGGTCAAGGGAACTTGCACCGCCTAACAATACTCAAAGTATACTCAAAATACTCACAAGAATATGCTCGATAATATAGAGAGAGAAAACTTCGCTTTCGGTGTGATTTTCAATTCTAACCTAAGACCCTATTTATAGAAAATGTTTGTAACACCAAAGTTAGTAAAATTTAATAAAATATTAATATATATATATTAAGATTTCTACGCCAACCTTCCTAGATCTGATCTCACTCATTATGCATATGTCAGAGCCCACAAAACAAACAAAAAACGTTTTTATTATTTAAAATATTTTAAACTTCCAAAAATCAATTATTTTGAGCTTCGTAACTTCAATAATTCATAATAAATAGCCCTTCTATCGTAATATTCGAATCTCAATAATTTTTATAGGAAATTCAATTTCTACAACTTTTGCAGTAAGAAAGTTTTTCCAAATTCCAAATGTAAATTGACCCAAATCCACAAACGGAGGATTTTATGTGCTATAATCAAATTTCAATAATAAATGGGGTCCACCGACATGTTTAACATGTTTTAAACATTTATTGAAATAAAATACTCTTCCTCCTCTTATACTCATATATCCCACATTCGTTGTAAAATATCACCATTATTATATTATTAAAATATAATAATACATTTAAATGAATTATCTTATCGTAAAAAGATAAAATTTCAATTTTCAACAATTGTCACATTAAAATTTTTCTCCATCTATATCCACATAAAATTAATATTTTCTCATCATATGAATCAATAATTAATTATTCACAAATAATATTAGTAATCACAATATCGACAAACCGCACGCCTCCAGAATGAGGGGCTTTCCAATAAGAATTTCTCCTTCATCGGCCGCATGCAATTAGGTGACCAAACCTCTCCTTAGATGTAACTTTCTAGACATTGCCAATAATGTTATCTAATAATATTATTCAGATAATATGAATTATTGCTTCGATAATGAAAAAATATTATGTAATGACAATTATTAAAACAACAACAATATAAAATATCAACGCATCAATTATTGAATCAATAAAATTAAATATCGAATAAAGAATTATCGTAACCATTATCGAGTAAAGGCCTTCACGTAAGAATCAATAATTGGTGCAATACCGTGTGGTGCTACCGTGTTTTAAACCACCGAGTATTTTAACAAAGATTAATGGTGAATAACTACGCCGCTATTTTTAACCAACTTATATTCATTCGCTTTCTTCATCCAATCATTTTTAGTTATGGGCCCACACATGGTCGCTACGTCATTGCATTTAATATTCCTCGACAAAGATTTAATATTCCACGCACCAAACTAATATTCCCTAACAACAATGAATATTTTATAACCACTGCTTATTTTGAAATATTTATGATTTTACCCCTAACTATCCACATTAATCACATCAACCCTTACTATTTCAAAATAATACATAGAGAAAATTAAATTTCATTAATAATAAGTTGGGGTCTTACAACCTCCCTCCTTATGAAATTTCATTCTCTAAATTGACGTGCGTGCACTGGTGTTTCAAAAGGTGAGGATACCTCGCTTTCATTTCCGCTTTCCAATTCCTGTGTCATTTCCTCTATAAAGCATGATTCCTCCACAAAACTTTAACTTGTGGTATGACCTTTCATGTTGTAGGACATGCTCCTTCCTATCCAAGATCTTGACAGTACCTCCTCATACGCTAAGTCTTGGCATTATTTCGTCCGGCTTCTAATTCTATAACGTGGTTCTGGTCTTTCACATATTTATTTAAGTATGAGATACGTGAAACACATTATGAACACGAGACATACTTGAGGTAACGCAAGTCTATAGGCTACATTTCCTACTTGGCCAAGAATTTGAAATGGACCAATAAATCGTGGATCGAGCTTTCTCTCTTCCCAAATCTTGTAACTCCTTCCACGGAGCAACTCGCAACAATACATGATCCCTCACACTAAATTCCACGCCCTTCGATGAAGATCCGCGATAACTCTTTTTGTCGATCTTGTGCCGTTTGTATACGTTGTTTAATCATTTGAATCTTTTCTAGTCATATCGCATTTAACTCGTGTCCCAACAATGTTGCTTCACCCACCTCATCCCAACATATCGAGAACGACATTTTCGGCCCATATAATGCTTTCAATGGAGCCACACCTATACTTGCTCGATAACTGTTGTTGTAGGAGAATTCCACCAATGGTAAATACTTATCCCAACCGCCTTGAAGTCAGGACACGTAGTCTTAATAGATCTTCAAGAGTTTGAATAGTCCTCTCTCGATTGTTTCGTCTGCTTGGGGATGGTATGTCAACTAAATCGCAAACTGCGCTCCATAGCTTTTTTGCAAGCTAACCCAAAATCTTGAAGTGAATCTTGGGTCACGATCCCAAAACTATGGATACCGGCATGCCATGCAACCTCACAAACTCATTCACGCATCTACCTAAGAAGACGCTCAAGGAATAAGTCTCCAGACGGCAAGAAGAAATGAGCGAGACTTGGTTAATCTATCAACAATAACCCAAATAGCATTGATGCCTTGAGAAACCGTAGGAAGACCCGTGAATTTAAATCCATGGTAATGTGTTCCCACTTCCATTTCGTAATCTCAAGTGGTTGCAACGGACCTTAGGTACTAGATGCTTCGCCTTTTACACGCGGGCAAGTTAAACACATCGAGATAAACTTTGCAATCTCTCTTCATATTGTTCCACCAAAATGTATATCAAGATCACGATACATTTTAGTACTTCCGTGATGGATTGCAAATGGTGTATTGTGTGCCTCCATCATAATCTTCAGTACTTCAAATCGTGAGTCGTTAGAACACAAAGTTCAGAGTGGACTCAAGTATTCCTTCTTCATCAATTCTCGCTTCCTAATAGCTCCTTCTTGTACTTTCTTCTTCATACGCATCGCCTCCGGCCCATGGGCTCGAAAGCAACCTTAACTTTTTCTATTAAAGTTGGCTCTACGCGATACTTGACATCATCGCACTCGCTCCTCGCAAAGATATGATCTTCTACTCAACGCACGCCACCACGCTCGCTTTTCCGTGATGGTAGACGCCCCCAAAATTAGGTATACGCCACCCATCTGGGTCGCCACTTACATGGTACATAAATTCAAATACAACTTACTAATATAACTGTCGTGGTATAATACGACATAAAATCGTGAGTTTGAATACAAATATTGTCTACTAGATATTATACAAACTCAAAAGGAGTCCTCATTACAACTATTATCACACTATTTCACGTAATAGTGAGGACTACTAATGCTATCCTCCTCGACCATTACTCCGCTCCTCGACTCGTCTCAAGCTATGTTCTCATTTCCTCAAGAGAATAAAGGAAAGAAAGGGTGAGCTCAACTAGCCCAAGAAGAAATATTACGACTAAGATAATGCGTAATAAATTATCATTAGCCTTCAACAAAGGTTAAACCGATAAAATACAATAGACAAACCAGCTTTAATCAAGCAATGAATATGCAATCCATTAAAAGAGTCAAGTAGAAAATAAAGTCTACTATCTTTTAGGTTTTAAAAGGTTTTCATAAATTTTTATCATTAAGACTCGCTTTTAATGAATAAACCACAATATCTAATCATCCCCGCACTACTATCAAGGATTTTCATCAAATTATCAATGGTCATGACTATACCGAATCACCCCCGGTCATAATCATACCAAAAACTATCCATCATCGCATTATGTGCCATCGAGGACTTTTTATCACATCATTTATAACAAGCCATGATTATACCGAATGATCCTCGGTCATAATCATACTAAGTTCATCTATGCACGTAAGCCAAAGATAACATAATATAAACACGAGGATGATGACAATGACATAATAATTCAATAAAACAAGTTCAAGAATTATTTTATCCGTGAATTATTAACGCCCAAATTGTCAACAAGATATCGCTTTTGTAGAGTAAAATTCAAGAATGATCGTAAGAATATTTCCATGAAAAGATATCGATGAAACGCAAATATCAAGGATATTCTACTAATTTCATGGAGTATGAAGTCAAAGTTTTAACCAACGGGTATAATAAAGAATGGAATAACAAAGAAATCACCACGCACGCAGATTCAGATGTACAAAGTTATTCCAATGTAATAATAATAACTAACCAAGTCGTGAAATTCACAACCGACTGTGATGTTCCAATGTAATAATAAAGATGGAACTGCATCCCGTAAAACACACATGATAGATATTCCAAATGAATCGATAAAGATTTTAACCAGTCCTGTGTAAAACACATGCATGTGATGTTCCAATGTAATAATAATAAAGATTTTAACCAGTCCTGTAAAAAAAACACATGCATGTGATGTTCCAAATGTAATAATAAAGAATGTCACCAAGTATATAGGTAAACCACGACACAGTATTATGTATAGGTATGTCACAGATACAAAAGTTATTCCAATGTAATAAATAAAGAATGGAATAACAGAGGATTTCACCAAGTATAGGTATGCCGATATACAAAGCATACAAAGTTATTCCAAATATTCCAACAGAATAATAAAGAATGGAATAATGTAAGTTCTCTTCATGAATAAGAAAGAATAACTCCCCTTTACTTGTACAACAAATAATATCCCTTACCGTAAAAGACATCGGATATCAAAGAAGTGAAGTACCGTATACTCTTCTTCTTTCTCTCTATGATTTTCTCTCTATAGCTCTCTCTATAATTTTCTCTCTGTAGTTTCAAATGAATTCGTAAGAAAATAATGAAGGAACGAGCTTCTATTTATAAGAAAATGTAATGCATAAGAATTAATCCATGAACTGGCCCGTATTGATTTATTTTAACTGACGGTCCATATTTAAAGCAAAATCTTTTAAATAAAATATCATATATTCTATTTATATAAAAAACATTTTACTATTTTTAAATACTGCAAAACACTATGCAACACTATGCATAATAAAATATAATATATTCTATTTATGTAATAACTTTAATAAAGTATTCGCTTTTATATAAAGATGTTTCGCTTTTTTTATTAATAATAATTATAATAATATTTCTATTTTAATAACTTTAATTAAATATATAAATATTATTAATGAAAATTTAATTTTTCTATTTATTATTTTGAAATAATTAATGATTTGATTAATGTGGATAGCAAGGGTAAAATACGCAAATATTTCAAAATAAGTTGTTGGTTATAAAATATTCAATATATTGAATATTCGTGGTCGTGGAATATTCAGATCGCATTTGGGAATATTCGCATTTACGATTATCGCAAATTACCATATTAAAAAATATGTGGGCCCCATAACGAAAAAGCGATTGGATGAAGAAAAATTTTTTAAATATAAGTTGTTTAAAAATAACTCTAGAAGTTGTTACCAAGTTAATATCAAATATTTCAAAATACCCTAGTGGTTAAAAACACATTTGGGGAATATTCGCTATTGATCAGATCGTCTTGGGAATATTCGCAAGAAGACGCACCAATTATTCGCACCAATTACGATTTTTACTACAGAAGGCACTACTCAATAATGGTTACAGAATTATCGCTCAAAGATTTTATCGAAGTTAATAATTGTCCGTTGATATTTTATATATGTCATTGTTTCAATAATTGTCATTACACAAGATTTTTCATTATCAAGTTAATAATTCATATTATCCTAATAATATTATTAGATAACATTATTGGCAATGTCTAGAAAGTTCGCTTCTAAGGAGAGGTTTGGTCACCTAATGCGCGCCAAGAAGAAGAAATTTTATCGAAAGCCCCTCTTCCTGAACCGCCTCGTCACAATATCAGGATTCTCGTAATATTATTTGTGAATAATTAATTATTGATTTATATGATGAGGAAAATATTGATTTTATGTGGATATAGATGGAGAAAATTTTTAAAATGACAATTGTTGAAAATTAAATTTTATTTTTTCTCGATAAAATAATTCATTTAAATATATTATTTTATTAATATATAATAATAATGATATTTTTACAACGAATGTGGGATATATGAGTATATGAGGAGGAAGAGTATTTTTGTTGCAATAAATGTTTAAAACATGTTTAAATATGTTGGTGGACCCCATTTATCGATCAAATTTGATTATAAATGTAAAATCGCCTCGCTTGTGGATTTTTGGCCAATTTTTATTTGGAATTTGGAAAACTTTCTTCTGCAAAGTTGTAGAGAATTGAATTTCCTATAAAAACTCGCGAGATTTGAATTTTCTGATGAAAGGGCTATTTATTATGAATTATTGAAGTTCAAGTTCAAATAATCGATTTTTGGAAGTTTAAATTATTTTTGTTAAGAAAACGTTTTTTTCTTTTTTTTTTAGACATCATTAACATGTGTGTTTGATGTTTTGAAATCAGAAGGTGTGCTAAGAGAAAATTTATATAATTATATTATTATTATATTAAATTTTTCGCTTGGTGTTCTAAGCAATTTCCTATAAATAGGTGCTTAGGTTAGAATTGAAAATCACACCGTAAATCAAGTTTTCTCTCTATATTATCGAGTTTATTCTTGTGAGTATTTTGAGTATACTTTGAGTATTGCTAGATTAAGGCAAGTTCCTTCAAAGACTATATCCTAGATTCCAAATGTAAGATCGATCTTTCGAGGTAAGTGGATATTATTTTTTTTGTAATGATATTATTTCTTCAATATCATTATGCCGAAATGTTGATCGAAGTTTTTATCAAATTTGAACTTTTTCATGCTCTGGGTTACTATTCATGGGTTACTATTCATGAGTTACTATTCACGAAGTTACTATTCATGAAGTTACTATTCACGAAGTTACTATTCATTTAAAGTACTATTCACTTAAGCGTGAAGATGTTTTTTGTGGAATTTCTATCTTTGTGTGTCTGAGTTATTATTCACGATACTCAAGACTATTCACGATACTAAGACTATTCACGATACTAAGACTATTCATCAAAAATAAAATTTTTTCTTTTCGTCTCAAAATATCTATTTCGATACTAACTCGATCAGATCCATGTTTTGATCATTCTCGAATTTTACACCACTATGATTATTTTTGAGGTATTTTGGACGATGGATAAAACCAAGTAACTTAATCCTTAATCCTTAATCCTGGTCATTTTGTTTCAATCGATTCGCTTTAAAAAAATATTTTTCATCATCCTCGCCTTAAATGATGATATTATGGAATATCTTCGGCCCAGAAAGCAAAGATGAATGATTTTTAAGAATATCTTTGGCCTCAGAAAGAGCAAAGATGAATGATTTCAAGAATATCTTTGGCCCAGTAGCAAAAGATGAACAGTGTTTAAATGAATACTTAATTAATCGATGAATATCTTCGGCTCAGAAAAAAAGATGAATATTTGATTCCGTATGTATATCGATTGATGTTACAGGATAAAAGATGAGACGATGAACTTTTAAATTCATACATGTAAGATAGTAGTTTGCATTCTCTACTTAACTCTTCTAATGAATTATTATTTCGTCATGTAATATTGATTTAAAATTTGTTGTCTATCAGATTCTATTAGATTTTCCCCCGTCAAGACTAACGATAATTTGTCAGATATTATCTTAGTCATAATATTCTTTATCGAGCTAGTTGAGCTCACCCTTTTCCTTTTTGTTCCATTTTTTTCTCGTGAGGCGGTAGAATATATGAAAGTATTTAGCCTGGTAATGGAATGAAGGTTTTAGAAAGGATTGTTTAGTAGTCCTCACCATTTTTGTAAAATAATGTATCAATAAATGTGATGAGGATTTATTTGAGTATAGATATTGTCTGTAAGATAATATTTGTATTCAAACTCACGCTTTATCGTTGTAATAATAAAGTCAGTAGTTGTTTTCGCATCACGATCGACAACTCGTAATGGGTGATGTATACCTATTTTTTGGGGCGCCACAGCTTGGTATCGTAGTTTAGGATACGATCTCCGCAATGAGATCGGAATGTAATCAGAGGGAGAGACGAGTAAATCCTTCGCTAAAGGTGTCCTACCTAAGCTTTATTTGTTAGTCGGGTCAAGATATAGGATATTATGTGATATATTGATTTCTTAATTAACCCTTGTTTTACGACAAGATTTGAGAATGTCGATCGAGAATATTAACAATGGAAATGAGACCGTGGAGATGCCTCAGACTCACCAACGAGGAGAACGTGGCAACAGTCGGGCAATGTTCCTCCCGTGAACAACACCATCGGAAAGCGATGATGAACGAGGGATGTTTAGAAGTTTTTTGCAGCTCATGCAAAATCGCACGCAGGAGACTCGTGTTCAAAATACAGGAGGAAATGATAAGAATTCACCGTTGTCACAGCCCAAGCAGCTTCAAAGAGTCGGGACCACCGTAATTTAAGGGAAAGCCGATCCATCACGGCATAAAACACGGGTCAAACAAATTACCAAGATATTCGATGTCTGGGATGCACGAGGAATGAAGGTTCCATTCGCCACCTTTATGTTCCGTGGCGCAGGCGCATCATCGGTGGGAGTCTGTGAAGTTGCACTCCATCCAAACCGCACTCAAAGATGCTCTTGGGAGACATTTCAGAAATTATTTAATGACAAATACTTTCCCGAAAGTGTTCGCTATACGAAGGAAGTGGAGTTCATCGATCGAACAAAACAACACGATTTGTCTCAAAGACGAGGCAAAGTTTCAGAGTTATCCGTGTTTCAGACCTCATTTGGTGGAGAATGAGGAACGATGACGCGGATGTTTTTAGAGGTTTCAAACCCTAAGATACGCCAAGATCTCATTTTTCATAAATTTTCTTTATTCAGAGATGTTGTAAATGTGGCTCAATTATTAGAAATGAGATAACGAGTACGGCCAATCGAGGGACCACAACCAGATCGTATCGTAGATAAAGAACAATGTAATAATGATAACCAAATGAGAAAGAAACAGACGGACAAAATGGTAACCACTCCGGTGGTAATCATGGCCATGAAAATAGAAGAAGCGAAGTCGAGGAGATTTTAAAAAGAGGAGATTTAACAAACGACTATGTGAAGACGACAAAGGCAAGCAAAGAATCGGTTCTAAGGGAGGAGAACCACCACCCATTATATGCTACAAATGCGAAAAGAGGGATATATCACCAAACCGCCCACAACAGCTCAAGGTATGCTATAATTCAGGGAAAGGAAGGACATATCGCCGAGATCAGACAAGAAATAAACCTAGTTCAATGGGGATTATGACTCAAAAGATCGTCCGTAAAAGTCAAAGTCAACGATTCCGGAAGAGCGTTTTGTTCATGATCGGTCATAATGCGAGAACCCAAACGAGGTGATCACGGTAAGCTATTTATAAATTTCGCTAAGTTTATACCTTACTTGACACCGGTATACCCATTCATTTATCTCTCCGCATGTGCTCAACGCTTAAACTCGACCGAGAAATTAGATTTTGACCTATCTCGTGGAAACTCCGCTAGAGAAACTTTCATCACATCCATCGCTTATAAATCTTGTTTGATTCAAGTTGGCACCATCACCTTACCCGTCGAACTTTATCTCTTTAAAGATACTTGCTTTTGATGTGATTTTAGGATCGATCGTTAACTACTCATCATGCCAAAATTGATTGTTTTCGTAAGGTGTTAGTTTTCATATTCCTAACCAACCCGTTGTATTTAATTCAAGCAACTAAACCATTAAAATCAATCACCGCATATCTAATCATAAAGCTATTCGCTTATTAAAAAACGGATGTCAAGCTTTCTTAGCCCATGTTATGGATTTGAATAAAGACACGCCAAATTTGAATAATATTCCCGTTGTTATCGATTTTCCGACGATTTCAAGAAGAACTTCCTTGCCTCACCCCGTAACGTGAAGTCAATTTTTATCGATCTTGAACCCGCACAAAGCCCATTTCTAAAACCCCATATCGAATGGCTCCTATTGAACTTTCAGAGTTAAAGGTCCAACTACGTGAATTGTTGGACATCGGCTTCATCTGGCCCCAAGACATCTCCTCGGGTGTGCCCCTGCTTTATTCAGTAAAGAAGAAAGACGGAGTATGCGATTTCAGTATCGACTATCTGGAATCGAACCATGTCACCATCAAGAATAGGTATCCTCACCTCGATTGATGACTTGTTCACCAAATGTAAGGGGCACAATTTTTTTCAAAATCGATCTTCGCTCGATATCATCACCAAGATTAGAATCGAGGATATTCCAAAGACCGCCTTCGTAACTCCCCAGATGGGCATTATGAATTTTAGTCATGTCTTTCTGACTAACTAATGCCCCCGCGCTTTCATGGATACGATGAACCGAGTATTCAAGGAATATTTCGATCAATTGTTGTTGTTTTTATTGATGACATCCTCATATATTCCAAAAGTCGTGGAAGATCATGAGCACCATTTGAAGTCGGTACTCCAAAGGCTTCGTGAAAACCAACTATATGCCAAATTGAAGAAATGCGAGTTCGCTCGAGGAAGTAGCATTCCTCGGGCACGTGGTGTCAAAAACATGGAGTATCCGCTGATCCCGGCCAAGATCAAGCAATACAAAGTTGGGAGCAACCAAGCTCATGGATCAAGTACGTAGTTTTTTGGGCTTAACCGGTTATTATCTGAGATTCGTGGAAGGGTTTTCTAATCGCTACTCCATTAACTCGCCTAAACCTAAGGATACAAAATTGCTTGGAGCCAAGAACGCGAGAAAAGTTTCCAAGAGCTTAAGAGAGACTTATTTCTAAGACTGCTCTAACAATACCATCCGGTTCGGATGGATTTGTTATCTCACAACGATGCTTCGTGCAAAGGGTTAGGATGTGTTCTCATGCAACGTGGGAAAGTCATAGCCTATGCCTCGCGACAACTTAAAGAGTATGAGAGGAATTATCCTACTCATGATCTAGAGTCAAGCAAATGCTGCCGCTTAAAGATACGGAGGCACTATCTATACGGGGAGAAAGTGGAGATATATTCGCACCATAAAAGCCTTAAATATTTCTTCACTCAAAAGAACTCAACACGCGGCAATGACGACGGCTCGAAGCTATCGAAAGACTACGACCACACTATTCAATACCATCCCGAAAAGTTTAACGCGGTAGCCGACGCATCGAGTAGAAGATCATATGCGGAACGAAAAGCGATGATGTCAAGTATACGACAGAGCCAACTTTAATAGAAAAAGTTAAGGTCGCTTTCAAGCCACCGAATCTTGAAATGATGCGTATGAAGAAGAAAGTACAAGAAGGAGCTATTCCTAAGTTTAGAATCGATGAAGAAGGAATACTTCGAGTCCACTCTAGACTTTCAGGTTCCTAACGACTCGATTTGAAGTACAAGATTACGATGGAGGCACACAATACACCATTTGCAATCCATCCTCGAAGTACTAAATGTATCGTGATCTTCTACATACATTTTGGTGGAACAATACGAAGAGAGAGATTGCAAAGTTTATCTCAATGTGTTTAACTTGTCAACGTAAAGGTGAGCATCTAGTACCTAAGGGTCCGCAGAACCACTTGAGATTCCTGAATGGAAGTGGGAACACATTACCATGGATTTCAAGCATTACGGTCTTCCTTCCACGGCTTTCAAGGCATCAATGCTATTTGGGTTATTGTTGATAGATTAACCAAGTCCCGCTTCATTTCTTGCCGACACGGAGACTTATTCCTCGAACGCCTTGCTAGTATGTGACGTTGAATGAGATTGTGAGGTTGCATGGCATGCCTCAGATCCATAGTTTTTCGGATCGCGACCCAAGATTCACTTCAAGATTTTGGGTTAGCTTGCAAAAAGCTATGGGCACGGATTTACGATTTAGTTCTAAGATACCATCCCCAAACCGGACGGACAATCGAGAGGACTATTCAAACTCTCAAGATTTATTAAGACTCGTGGTCCTAGACTTCAAGGGTAGTTGGGATAAGTATTTACCATCGTGGAATTCTCCTACAACAACAGCTTATCGTGCAAGTATATAGTGTGGCTCCATTCAAGCATTATATGGACGAAAATGTCGCTCTCCAATATGTTGGGACGAGGTGGGTGAAGCAACATTGTTGGGACCCCGAAGTTAAGACGTATTTATCACCGAAAAGATCCAAATGATTCGACAACGATACAAACCAAGACAAGATCGATAAAAGAGTTATGCGGATCTTCATCGAAAGGACGTGGAATTTAGTGTGGGGATCATGATTGTCATGAAGTCGCTTCCATGGAAGGGAGTTACAAGATTTTGGGAAGAGAGGAAAGCTCAATCCACGATTTATCGGGTCCATTTCAAATTCTCGACCGAGTAGGAAATGTAGCCTATGACTCACAAGCATTCTCCGAAAGTATGTCTCGTGTTCATAATGTGTTTCATATATCTCAGCATTTCAGAATATGTGAAAGACCCAAACCACGTTATCGAAGTTGAACAAGATTTGACGAGATAGCCAAGACTTAACGATGAGGAGGTACCGCCAAGATTTGGATAGAAGGAGCATGTCCCACGCCAAGAAAGGTCATACCACAAGTTAAAGTTTTGTGGAGGAATCATGCTATGAGGAAATGACCGGGAATTGAAACTAAATGAAAGCGTAGGTATCCTCACCTTTTCAAACACTGTGTACGTACGCCAATTTCGAGGATTAAATTTCATAAAGAGAGGGAGGTCAGAAGACCTCAACTTATTATAAATGAAATTTAATTTTTTATTTATTATTTTGAAATAAGTAAGGGTTGATTTGATTAATGTGGATAGTTAGGGTTAAATACGCAAATATTTCAAAATAAGCAAGTGGTTATAAAATATTCATCATCATTTGGGAATATTCGTTGGTCGTGGAATATTCGATCGCTTTGGGAATATTCGCAGACGACACAAGCAGCCCATGTGTGGGCCCCATAACGAAAAAGTTTATCGATGAAGAAAACGACAAATATAAGTTGTTTAAAAATAATCTACAGAAGTTGTTATCATATAATATCGCTGAATACCTATGGTTAAAACACACTAATACGCTGGTTAAAACACAAGAAGATACCAGATCGCACCAATTATCGATTCTTACGTAAGAAGGCACTACTCAATAATGGTTACAAGAATTATCGCTCAAAGATTTTATCGAGTTAATAATTGTCAAGGTTGATATTTTATATTGTTGTTGTTTCAATAATTGTCATTACACAAGATTTTTCATTATCGGCTAATAATTCATATTATCTAATAATATTATTAGATAACATTATTGGCAATGTCTAGAAAGTTCTCGCCTAAGGAGAGGTTTGGTCACCTAATCAGGCGCCAAGAAGAAGAAATTTTATCGAAAAGCCCCTCTTCCTCGAACCGCCTCGTCACAATATCAGGATTCTCGTAATATTATTTGTGAATAATTAATTATTGATTTATATGATGAGGAAAATATTGATTTTATGTGGATATAGATGGAGAAAATTTTAAAATGACAATTGTTGAAAATTGAAATTTTATCTTTTTTCTCGATAAAATAATTCATTTAAATATATTATATATTTTAATAATATAATAATGGTGATATTTTTACAAACGAATGTGGGATATATGAGTATACGAGGAGGAAGAGTATTTTTGTTGCAATAAATGTTTAAAACATGTTAAACATGCTGGTGGACCCCATTTATCGATCAAATTTGATTATAAATTTGTAAAATCGCCCGCTTGTGGATTTTGGCCAATTTCTATTTGGAATTTGGAAAAACTTTCTTCTCGCAAAGTTGTAGAGAATTGAATTTCCTATAAAAACTCGCGAGATTCGAATTTTCTGATGAAAGGGCTATTTATTATGAATTATCAAGTTCAAGTTCAAATAATTGATTTTTGGAAGTTTAAATTATTTTAAATTAAGAAAAACGTTTTTTTTTTTTTTTTTTTTGGACATGTGTTTAATGGTTGAAATCAGATTCTAGGCTAAAGGTGGGCTATGAAGAAAATTTATATAATTATATTAATATTTTATTAAATTTTTTTTTTGGTGTTCTAAGCTAAAATTTCCTATAAAATAGGTGCTTAGTTTAATTGAAAATCACACCGTAAATCAAGTTTTTCTCTATATTATCGATATTTATTATTTGTGAGTATTTTGAGTATACTTTGAGTATTGTTAGACTACGGCAAGTTCCCTTCAAAGACTATATCCTAGATTCCAAATTGTAAGTACTAATCTTTCGAGGTAAGTGGATATTATTTTTTTTTCAAATGATATTATTTCTTCAATATCATTATATCGAAATGTTGATTGAAGTTTTTATCAAATTTGAACTTTTTCATGCTCTGGGTTACTATTCATGGGTTACTATTCATGAAGTTACTATTCACGAAGTTACTATTCACGAAGTTACTATTCAGTTACTATTCACTAGTACTATTCATGTAAGTCGTGAAGATGTTTTTTTTTGTGGAATTTCTATCTTTGGTGTTTGAGTTACTATTCACGATACTTTGAAGACTATTCACGATGATACTAAGACTATTCACGATACCAAGACTATTCAATTTAAAAATAAAATTTCTTCTTTTCGTCTAAAATATCTATTTCGGATACTAACTTTCGATCAGATCCATGTTTTGATCATTCTCGAATTTTACACCACTACGATTATTTTTGAGGTATTTTTGGACACGGATAAAACAAAAGTACTAATCCTTAATCCTTAATCCTCTTGTCATTTTGTTTCACCGGATTCGCTTTTTAAAAATATTTTCATCATCCTCGCCATTTTAAATGATGATATTATGGAATATCTTCGGCCCAGAAGAGTAAAGATGAATGAAAGAATATTGGCCCAGAAGGCAAAGATGAATGATTTTCAAGAATATCTTTCGCCAGAGAAGCAAAAGATGAACAGTGTTTAAATGAATATGACTAATCGATGAATATCTTTCGCCCAGAAAGCAAAGATGAATATTTGATTCCAGATGTATATCGATTGATGTTACAGGATAAAAGATAGACGATGAACTTTTAAATTCATACATGTAAGATAGTAGTTTGCATTCTCTACTTAACTCTTCTAATGAATTATTATTTCACGTAATATTGATTTAAAATTTGTTGCCTATCAGATTCTATTTAGATTTTTCCCCGTCAAGACTAACGATAATTTGTCAGATATTATCTTAGTCATAATATTCTTTATCGAAGCTAGCTGAGCTCACCCTTTTCCTTTTTGTTCCATTTTTTCTCTCGAGGCTAGAATATAACGATAATTTAGCCTAAAATGGAATGAAGGTTTTAGAAAGGATTGTTTAGTAGTCCTCACCATTTTTGTAAAATAATGTATCAATAAATGTGATGAGGATTTATTTGAGTATAGAGATATGCCTGTAAGATAATATTTGTATTCAAACTCACGCTTTTATCGTTGTAATAATAAAGTCAGAAGTTGTTTTCGTATCTACGTACGACAACTCGTAATGGGTGATGTATACCTATATATTCTATTATTAAAAAACATTTTACCCTCATAAAAATACTACAAAACACTATGCAAAACACTACGCAACACTACGCATAATAAAATATAATATATTCTATTTATGTAATAACTTTAATAAAGTATTTCGCTTTTTATATAAAGATGTTTCGCTTTTATTACGTTAATAATAATATAATAAACAAAACGCCATTATCGCTATAATAATTCATATTATTAATCGACAATAATGGAATCAAACCGAGTGACTTCTCACATAAGATCAATAATCAATACCGTAAGCTGCTACTACGCAACCACACGACATCGTATTTTTTTACTACCAAGTAGTTCAACAAGATCAACCAGAAAACTTCCGCCGTTATTTCAATAAAATATTTTGTCGCTTTTCAATCCGACAATAATTTCGCTAGTGGGTCCACCAATGATTGAGTCATTGCATTTAATATTCCCTCGCTAAACCTAATATTCCCCACCAATCTAATATAATATAACCACTCAGATACTTTTGCAAAATTTATAAATACTACCCACAACTATAATATTATCTCAAATTCACACCATAATATTAAAAAATTATTTCGACAAAATTTAAATCTTTATCGATAAAACTGGGTCTCACAATCTCCCTCCTTATGGAATTTTCGCCTCAAATTAGGGTACGACTCTGTATGATAAAGAGGTGAGGATACTTCAATACCTTTTATCGTTGAAAACATTAAATTCATCTTCGCAATCCTACCAAAGATATTCATTAACAATTCATCTTTGCACTATACAGCCAAAGATATACAATCAGAAACCAATAATGCCGAGACGCAACTTAATAATATCAATGCACCATTAATTATCCATGCACTAATCGCCAAGGATATTCGTGGTTTTCAATTACGGCCATGATTATACCGAATAATCCTGGTCATAATCATACCAAGTCTATCAATGCACTACTACCAAAGACGATTTTTACCACATCCATGAATTAATATTTCATCACGAGACTCATTTCAATAATTAATCCATATCATCGAATCATCCCCGCACTACAAAGTGCCAAGGATATTCATTAAGATCACGCACCAATTAATTATCCATGCACTACTACCAAAGATAATCGTGTCGTATTCATTAAGATCACGACCATTAAATTATCCATGCACTACTACCAAAGATAATCGTATTCATTAAGATCACACCACAAATTATCCATGCACTACTACCAAAGATAATCGTATTCATTAAGATTCACGCACCACAAATTATCCATGCACTACTACCAAAGATAATCGTGGTATTCATTAAGATTACGCACCATAAATTATCCATGCACTACTACCAAAGATAATCGTGGTATTCATTAAGATCACGCACCACAAATTATCCATGCACTACTACCAAAGATAATCGTGGTATTCATTAGTATCACGCACCACAAATTATCCATGCACCACTACCAAAGATAAATCGTATTCATTAAGATCAATGTACCACAAATTATCCACGACTACTACCAAAGATAATCGTATTCATTAAGATCACGACCATAAATTATCCATGCACCACTACTACAAAGATAATCGTAGTTTTCAATTACTACTATGATTATACCTAACAATCCTCGGTCATAATCATACCAAGTCCATCTACGCACCACAAAAAGCCATGTATTGACTTTCAACATAATATAAGTATGAGGATAATGATATAAAGAATCAATCAAATGAGATAAAGGATAAATATTAAACATTTATAATATAATTTATCCAGATTCAAGAATATCCCCATGTTATCAATCACTTAATAATCTTATAATCTAATATCATTAATATTATAACAATATTTTAATCACTTCTTAAATTTATAAACAATTTATTTCAATTGTTTACGCTTTTACCATATAATGCATTTAATCATTCAAAATGCCATACTCATAAGATATCATCACCAATTATCAAATCCTCATCAAAAAAAAATATGCATATACTCTATATAGATTCTCTAGCCATAAAATCCTATTTTCAACTTTGTTATTTCACATAACATATTTAACTCATATGTTCAGAATTAAACTATTTTCATGAAAAATACCAAATCAGTCCCAAAAATATTTCTTTTCTGGGATTTAGCATAATATAGTCCCATAATGAAAAAATATATTTTCTCTAATTTTTAAAATTCATTTACTATTTTTCAAAAATCAATTTCTAATTAATTCCTTAAGAAATTAGCTACCCCAAGTTTAACTCCAAAATTCCCAAATCTTGGCAGGACCTTACACATGTTAACGTGAGCTTCCAGTTTAAATTTCATGGTCATCTGAGTTATAGAACTCCTAAGTTATAGCATTTTTCGTTTAAAAACCTAAATATTGAAATAGTCATAACTTGCTCATTTTAAGTCGTAATGAGCTCATTTTTGGACAGGAGGTACTTTATACCATATACCTTCATGTCCCAAAAGGCCAGAATTTTTTCTCATAATTTAAGTGGCCGAAACAGCCCTCTAAAATCATGGCAAGCAGTTTTTTTTGGTTTTTGCAGCTTTGCACCCTTTGCTAAAATCAGTCCACACAAAAATCTACAACACCTTTTCCAGTAATTCCACTTGGATTAGTTAGGTAACTCATAGATCTAACTCTAGGACTTGACCACACTCAAAAATTCAAAATATAATAGAGATATGGTCAATTGAATTTCATGTTACGCTTTTCACCAAAATCTGATTTTCAACTCTTTGTGATTTCTAAGAAACTTTCATGTTTTCACATACTAACCAATATAACTCATCATAACACTTACTAATACCACATATACCCATGATTTTCATTAGTCCAATGCTTTTATTATGACTTTCATCATAAACCACGTAAATGCATCCATTTTAGTCAAGAAATATTCGAGGGTTTAAGAAATGGGTTTTCAGATCGGGGTCAATACAAAATTCGATTTCACGCCTAAGTAGGCTAAGAAGTCTTCAAGAATACGCCAAGAAATTTATTAATAATAGAAATATCATTCAAAAATCGTGACTCTCATCCAAGACTTGATAAGACGTCACATCGATACCAATCGTGACTTCTATCCCTTAACCTAGATAAAGACCTCACAATGATACCTATAAACTTGCCATCTTCATTCACGATGTCGCCTACGTAAAGTCCGCTTTTGCAGCATTCCACACAAGGAAGTCAACAACTAAAGGTTCGGGCTCTTTACTTATGGCTTGATATGACAATGATTAACTTTAGTAGTTCGTTACTTTGAATTCGCATAACAAAGTTGGTTATGAATATAAAAGCTAACAACCTTATTTAAAAGCATGATGAGTAGTTAACCAATCGATTCCTAAAATCACATCAAAGGCAAGTATTTTCAAAAAGATAAGATCGACAGTAACGTGAAAATGTTTATTTGAATCAAACAAGATTTAAAAATAAGAGAGGTAACGTAAGGCTCCTACTAACTAAGTTTCAACCAATAAGTCAAAGTTTAACTTCTTCTGAGTCAAATTTAAACGCCGAACACAACTAGTGAAATAAAAGAGTGGGTAGAATCGGTATCTAACACTCAGATAGACTTCGCAAGAGCTTATGATTAACTTACCCGTGATAATTTTATTCGTGTTCCTCGTCACGAGAAAAAAACGCCTCTTAAACCACGGCTTTGGTTTGTTCGGGACAACTTTTGGTGCCTCCATCCTAGTTGAATTGTCTTTTCAGAAACGACAAAAATCGAGCTGTTGACCTTCTTCCACAATTATAACATGCTTTGACGGCATGGCGCAGCTTCGGATCGATGTGTCCTCTCCTCCGCATTTGAAGCATACGATAGTGGTCTTTCTCCTTCCTTAACAAAAAAAATGGTGCCGACGCTTTTCCATCATTGTTGAATCTCCTTTTCGAAATGTCCATTCTTATTGTTTTGGCCTCGATTACCACCAAGTGGTTACCATATCCGCCCGTTGATTCCTCCACGCTTGTTGTCACCGCTCGACGACTACTCGCCGGTATTATAATTTTGCTTACCGCTTTCTTTTAGTCAAGGCTGACTCGTTATCGCGCTTCCACTAATCGAGCCCTATTTACAACATCCAATAAAAACACGCTTTACGAGAAATAAGATGTCGACGATCTCCGCTTCAAACCTCTTAAAAACATTCGCGCCATTCTCTCTTCATTATCCACCAAGTGGGACGCAAATCGTGATAACTCCGCAAATTTTGCCTCGTATCATGCTACACTGGCCATATTGTTTTGTTCCAACTTGATAAACTCCACCTCCTTCATGTGGCGTAATACTTTCGTGAAAGTATTTGTCGCTGAATGCCCCTCGAACTTCTCCCAAGATATCTTCAAGACAAAGAAGTCGAGTACGCTTTTACCGATTCCCACCAAGAATCCGCTTCTCCGCAAGAAATATAAAGGCGTAAAGGAACCTTTGCTTCTTCTGAGCATCCCAAGACATCAAATATCTTGGTAATCTGCTTTTATCCATGCTTCCGCCGTAAGTGGTTTTTGCTCTCCTTAAACTCCGGTGGTCCCAGCCTGAATTGTTTAATGGTGACCACCGAGAGTTTTCCGTGTTTCCACCCACGCTTTTGGACAGAGTCGCTTTACCGATGTCGCATGAATTTAAAACCTCTTAAACGCATCATGGCCGCTCATCAATCGATCAATCGTTGTTGTTGTTTATGTGAGGATTATCGCCATCCCGTCAGACATTGTCCCGATTATCGATCCGTGGAGAATCAATAGCCTCCTCGTGCTCCATTGCTATTCTCAACATTCTTGATGCCATTTTCAAACACCGCCACAAAATAAGGGTTAATCGACATGCAACATATTATCACTATACTCGATCGACCAATCAAATACCAAATAAACTTAGTAGGTCATACTAATAAGGAATTCCCTATCTCTCCCTCCTAGTTCTATTCTCACATCTTAGCTGTGGATCATATCCCTAAGCTCGATACCAACCGCGACGCCCCAAAATTAGGTATACGCCACCCATCTTGGGTCGCCACTTACATGGTACATAAATTCAAATACAACTTACTAATATAATCTGTCGTGGTATAATATTTACATAAATCGTGAGTTTGAATACAAATATTGTCTACTAGATATTATACAAACTCAAAAGGAGTCCTCATTACAACTATTATCACACTATTTCACGTAATAGTGAGGACTACTAATGCTATCCTCTCGACCATTACTCCGCTCCCCGACTCGTCTCAAATTTATGTTCTCATTTCCTCAAGAGAATAAAGGAAAGAAAGGGTGAGCTCAACTAGCCCAAGAAGAAATATTATGACTAAGATAATGCGTAATAAATTATCATTAGCCTTCAACAAATGTTAAACCGATAAAATACAATAGACAACCAGCTTTAATCGCAATTGAATACGTAATCCATTAAAAGAGTCAAGAGAAAATAAAGTCTACTATCTTTTAGGTTTTAAAAGGTTTTCATCAATTTTATCACTAAGACTCATTTTTAATGAATAAACCACAATATCTAATCATCCCCGCACTACTGGCCAAGGATTTTCATCAAATTATCAATGGTCATGACTATACCGAATCACCCCCGGTCATAATCATACCAAAACTATCCATCATCGCATTATGTGCCATCGAGGACTTTTATCACATCATTTATAACAAGCCATGATTATACCGAATGATCCTCGGTCATAATCATACTAAGTTCATCTACGCACGTAAGCCAAAGATAACATAATATAACACGAGGATGATGACAATGACATAATAATTCAATAAAACAAGTTCAAGAATTATTTTATCCAGAATTATTAACGCCCAAATTGTCAACAAGATACATCGCTTTTGTAGAGTAAAATTCAAGAATGATCGTAAGAATATTTCCATGAAAAGATATCGATGAAACGCAAATATCAAGGATATTCTACTAATTTCATGGAGTATGTAAGTCAAAGTTTTAACCAACCGGGTATAATAAAGAATGGAATAACAAAAGAAATCACCACGCACGCAGATCAGAAGAAGTTGTTCATTCCAATGTAATAATAATAACTAACCAGTCGTGAAATTCACAACTGTGATGTTCCAATGTAATAATAAAGATGGAACTGCATCCTGTGAAAACACACACACAGGATATTCAAATGTAACGATAAAAAGATTTGGAACCAGTCCCGTAAAACACATGCATGTGATGTTCCAAATGTAATAATAAAAAATTTGGAACTGTGTCCTGTAAAACACATGCATGTGATGTTCCAATGTAATAATAAAGAACCAAATGGTAAACCACGATCACCAAGATAGGGGGATTCACAGATACAAAAGTTATTCCAATGTAATAAATAAGAATGGAATAACATAAGGATTTCACCAAGTATAGGTACGCCACGTATATACAAAAGTTATGTGTATAGGTATGCCACTTTTTACAAAAGTTATTCCAATGTAATAATAATGAATGGAATAATGTAAGTTCTCTTCATGAATAAGAAAGAATAACACTCTTACTTGTACAACAAATAATATCCTTACCGTAAAAGAACCGGATATCAAAGTAAAGGAAGTACCGTAATACTCTTCTTCTTTTCTCTATAGATTTTCTCTATAGCTTCTCTCTATAATTTCTCTCTCTGTAGTTTCAAATGAATTCGTAAGAAAATAATGAAGGAACGAGCTTCTATTTATAGAAAATAGAATGCATAGTAATTAATCCATGAACTATCTGTATTGATTTACTTTAACTGACTCATCCATATTTAAAGAAAAATCTTTTAAATAAAATATAATATATTCTATTTATATAAAAACATTTTACTATGCAAATACTATGCAACACTACGCAAAAACACTACGCAAAACACTACGCAACACTATGCATAATAAAATATAATATATTCTATTTATGTAATAACTTTAATAAAGTATTTATTTTATATAAAGATGTTTCGCTTTTATTACGCTAATAATATTTAATAAAACAAAACGCCATTATCGCTATAATAATTCATATTATTAATCGACAATAATGGAATCAAACCGAGTGACTTCTCACATAAGCATCAATAATCAATACCGTAAGGCTACTACGCAACCACACGACATCGCATTTTTTACTACCGAAAGTAGTTCAACAAGATCAACCAGAAAACTTCCGCCGTTATTTCAATAAAATATTTTTGTCGCTTTTTTTCAATCCGATAATAATTTCGCTAGGGTCCACCAATGATTGAGTCATGTATTTAATATTCCCCGCTAAACCTAATATTCCCCACCAATCTAATATAATATAACCACTGTGATACTTTGCAAAATTTATAAATACTACCCACAACTATAATATTATCTCAAATTCACACCATAATATTAAAAAATTATTTCGACAAAATTTAAATCTTTATCGATAAAACTGGGTCTGGAAGTTCTTCAGAAATACGTCAGAAAGTCAATAACAACAGGAATATTATTCAAATTTGACGTGTCTTTATTCAAATCCATAACATGGGCTAAGAAAGCTTGACATTTCGCATTTTTCAATAAACGAATAGCTTTTATGATTAGATATTATAGTGATTGATTTTAATGTTTTAGTTGCTTGAATTCGCATAACAGTTGGTTTAGAATATGAAAACTAATAACCTTATTTAAAATAATCAATTTTGGAATGATGAGTAGTTAACCAATCAATCCCTAAAATCACATCAAAAGCAAGTATCTTTAAAGAGATAAGGTCAATGTAAAGGTAATGGTGCCAACTTGAATCAAACAAGATTTATAAACAAATGGATGTGATGAAAGTTTCTCCTAACTGAGTTTCCACAGAGATAGTCAAAGTCTAATTTCTCCGTGAGTCAAGTTTAAACGCTGAGCACAAGCAGAGAGATAAATGAATGGGTAAGACCCCAGATCAAGTAAGGTATAAACTTCGCAAGAATTTATAAATAAAGCTTACCCGTGATCACTCGCGTTTGGGTTCCTCGCATTTCAACTAGTCACAACAAACGCTTCTTCCCTAATCGCTGACTTTTAACTTTTTCGGGATAGCCTTTTTGAGTCACCATCCCGGCTGAACTAGGTTTCGCCATCAGACAATCTCGAGCGATATGTCCTTCCTTTCCACAATTATAGCATACCTTGAATCGTCTAGGCGCTTTGACCGATATGTCCTCTTTCCCAGATTTGTAATATATAATCGGTGGTCGTTTCTCTCCCTTAGAACCGCTTGTCACGCCAAGACCGCCGCCTTCATATGGTCGTTGTTAAATCTCTTTTAAAATCTCCTCCCGACTCGCTTCTTCTATTTTCATGGCTATGATTACCACCAGAGTGGTTACCATTTTTGTCCGTCTATTTCTTTCTCCATTGGTTATCATTATTCTGCTGATCGCTATCTCTGCGTACGATCCTCGTCAGGGTCCCTCAATGACCGTACTCGTTATCTCGCTCTAATAATCGAGCCCTCGTTTACAACATCCGAATAGAGAGAAAATTTATGAGAAATGAGATATCGACGACGCCTGTTTCAAACCTCTAAGAAACATCCGCGGTTACACGCTCCTCATTCTCCACCAAATGAGGTGCAAAACTCGATAACTCGCAAACTTTGCCTCGCATCGAGACACCGCCATGTTGTTTTTGCTTCTAACTAATAAACTCCACTTCCTTCATATGATTTAACACTTTCGTGAAAGTATTTGTCATTAAATAGTTTCAAACGCTCCCAAGACATACCGAAAAGCGTACCGATGGGTACGCTTCACGACTCCCACCAAGAATCCGCCGCCACTTTAACATAAAGGTGGCGAATGGAACCTTCGTTTCTCCGCATCCCAAGACATCGAATATCTTGGTAATTTTTTGACCCATGTTTCCGCCATGATCGGATCCGCTTTCCTTAAATTTCGTGGTCCCAACTCTTCGAATCGCTTCCACGTGACAAACCCGTGAATTGCTATCATTTTCTCCTCAGATTTTGAACACGAGTCTCCTCGTTCGATTTTGCATGAATCGCAAAAAGCTTCTAAACATCCCCTCGCTCATCATCTCGCTTTCCGGTGGTGTTGTTCATGGAGGAATATTGCCATTGCTCAGACGCTCTCCTCGCTGGTGAGTATGCAGCGCTCCACTGGCCTCATTTCCATTGTTAATATTCTCAACGACATTCTCAAATTATGTCATAAAATAAGGGTTAATTAAGGAAATCAATATATCACATAATATCCCAATATATCGACCAACTAACAAATAAGCTTTAGTAGACACACTAAATGTAAGGATTTACTGCCTCCCTCCTAGTTCTATTCCCCGATCTCCGCCAGAGATCATATCCCTAAGCTCGATACCAACCGCGACGCCCCCAAAATAGGTATACATCACCCATTCTCGAAGTCGCCAATACATGGAATGTAAACAACTACAACTTTATTATTACAACTTATAAAATTGTGAGTTTGAATACAAATATTATCTTCTGCATAATATCTATACTCAAATAAATCCTCATCACATTTATTGATACATTATTTTACAAAAATGGTGAGGACTACTAAACAACTCTTTCTAGAACCTTCATTCCATACCCCGACTAAGACTCGCTATATTCTCGCCCCGAGAAAGAAAATGGAAAAAAAGGAAAAAGGTGAGCTCAACTAGCCCAAAGAAGAATATTATGACTAAGATAATATACAACAAATTATCGTTAGTCTTCAACATGGAAAAATCTAATGTAATACAATAGACAACAAATTTTAAATCAATATTCGCAATGAAATAATAATTCATTGTAAGAGTTAAGTAGAGAATGCAAACTACTATCTTCTATGTATGAATTTAAAAGTTCATCGCTCATCTTTTATCCCCGTAACATCAATCAATATACATCCGAATCAAATATTCATCTTTGCACTACAGCCAAAGATATTCATCGATTGGTCATATTCATCTAAACACATGTTCATCTTCGCACCACGGCCAAAGATATTCTTCAGAAATCATTCATCTTTGCACTATGTGCCAAAGATATTCAATAATATCATCATTTAAGACCGAGGATTATGAAAATATTTTTAAAGAAACGAATCCAAAGGAAACAAAATGACAAGGATTAAGGATTAAGGATTCAGACTTTGTTTTATCCACGTTCAAAAATACCTCAAAAATAATCATAGTGGTGTAAAATTCAAGAATGATCAAAACATGGATACAATCAAAGCTAGTATCCGTATAGATATTTTGACAAAAAGAAGAAATTTTATTTTTTAAAATAGAATAAAATTTTCGATTTGAATAAGAATCCGTCACCAAAAGATAGAAATTCCAACAAAAACATCTTCACGTGAATAAAGACTCAGAATAAGAATCGTGAATAAGAGGTCATGAATAAGAATCGTGAATAAGAATCAAGAATCTGACACCAAAAGTTCCAAATTTGATAAAAACTTCAGATCAATATTTCAAGATAATGATATTGAAGAAATAATATCATTCGAGAAAAAAATAATATCCCTTACCTCTAAAGATTAAGATTTCTAGCCGAATACCTGATATAAGGTCAAGGAACTCTTGCACCGCCTAACAATACTCAAAGTATACTCAAAATACTCACAAGAATATGCCGATAATATATAGAGAGAAAACTTCAGCTTTCAAGTGTGATTTTCAATTCTAACCCAAGACCCTATTTATAGAAAATGCTAGAACACCAAAGGTAAAATTTAATAAAATATTAATATATATATTAAGATTTCTACGCCAACCTTCCTAGATCTGATCTCAGCTCATTATGCACATGTTGTAGCCCACAAAACAAACAAAAAACGTTTTTTATTTTTTAAAATATTTTAAACTTCCAAAAATCAATTATTTTTGAGCTTCTAACTTCAATAATTCATAATAAATAGCCCTTCTATCGTAAAATTGAATCTCATGAGTTTTTATAGGAAATTCAATTCTCTACAACTTTTCAGTAAGAAAGTTTTTCCAAATTCCAAACATAAATTGACCAAATCCACAAACCAAGAGGATTTTACAAGCTATAATCAAATTTCACCAATAAATGGGGTCCACCGACATGTTTAACATGTTTTTAAACATTTATTGCAACAAAAATACTCTTCCTCCTCAGATACTCATATATCCCACATTCATTGTAAAAATATCACCATTATTATATTATTAAAATATAATAATATATTTAAATGAATTATCTTATCGTAAAAAGATAAAATTTCAATTTTCAACAATTGTCACATTAAAATTTTTCTCCATCTATATCCACATAAAATCAATATTTTCCTCATCATATGAATCAATAATTAATTATTCACAAATAATATTACGTAATCACAATATCGACAACCGTGCGCTCCTGTCAGAAAGAGGGGCTTTCCAATAAGAATTTTCTCTCATCTTGCGCAAGCAATTAGGTGACCAAACCTCTCCTTAGATGTAACTTTCTAGACATTGCCAATAATGTTATCTAATAATATTATTCAGATAATATGAATTATTGCTTCGATAATGAAAAATATTTTGTAATGACAATTATCAAACAACAAAGAATATAAAATATCAACGCAAAGAATTATTGAATCAATAAAATAAAATATCGAACAAGAATTCATCAGAACCATTATTGAGTAAAGGCCTTTCACGTAAGAATCAATAATCGTGCAATACTGTGCTATGCATATGTGTTTTAACCAATTTAGTATTTTAACAAAGATTAATTAAAATAACTACGCCAAATATTTTTAACCAACTTATATTTCACGCTTTCTTCATCCAATCGCTTCCTTAATGGGCCCACACATGGTCAGTGTCTTGGTCGCATTTAATATTCCCTGACAAGACATTAATAATATTCCACAACCAAACCTAATATTCCCGACAACAATGAATATTTTATAACCACTTGCTTATTTTGAAATATTTAAAGTATTTTACCCCTAACTATCCACATTAATCACATCAACCCTTACTATTTCAAAATAATAAATAGAGAAAATTAAATTTCATTAATAATAAGTTCAGTCTTACATGTAACATCAATCAACAATTCCTCGCCCACAATCACGCAGTATAACCTCATAATCGTAATTGTAGTTCTAAATTCCTTTCCTCATCCAAGACAAATATAATTTTCATCACTTATTTTACTAAAACATCAAAGATCATGGTTATACCAAATCACGCTCATGTTCATAATCATACTAATAAATTCATCTTTGCACCACTACCAAAGATATTCATCAACAGATTCATCTTTACACTACAAAGCTAAAGATATTCATCAATGTGTCATCTTTCAGACTGAGCCAAAGATATTCATCAATAATTCATCTTTGCACTACAAAGCTAAAGATATTCAACAATGTGTCATCTTTGCATTACGAGCAAAGATATTCATCAATAATTCATCTTTGCAACTAAAAAGCTAAGATATTCATCAACAAATCATTTTGCACCACGAGCCAAAGATATTCATATATCAAATAAATACATAATCATTTCAAAAGTTATATAACAATAATTATAACCATGTTGATCAATTCACCTTTGCACTTAAGCTAAAAATATTCAATTGTAAATTCAATGGTCAGCGATCATACCAACCAACAATTCAACTTTTGCACCATCGCCAAAGAGAACTTATGGTCAACGATCATACCAATAATCTACCCATCTTTACACTCAAGTCAAAGAGAAATATCATCATTAGTGGTTATAAGAATGTTATATAAAAACAATATAATCAAAAAAATGGTTTTAATTTCAAGAGTAAGATTCATAAATCAACGATAATTTGGTCAAAGAAGAAACCAATTTGTCATGAATAAGACTCGTATTCAGACATACAAGACAGTATACATGCATAAGTAACTCGATTACTTAAAAGATAAAGTTTCATAATAAAATTCATATCCATATTTATAACACCTTAATCCAAATGTTATATGTGACGCCCCAAAAAATAGTATACATCACCCATTCTCGAAGTTGTCAATACATGGCATGTAAACAACTACAACTTTATTATTACAACAAGAAATTGTGAGTTTGAATACAAATATTATCTTCTAGACAATATCTATACTCAAATAAATCCTCATCACATTTATTGATACATTATTTTACAAAATGGTGAGGACTACTAAACAATCCTTTCTAAAACCTTCATTCCATACCCCGACTGCACTCGCTTATATTCTCGCCTCCCGAGAAGAAAAATGGAACAAAAAGGAAAAAGGTGAGCTCAACTAGCCCAAGAAAGAATATTACGACTAAGATAATATACAACAAATTATCGTTAGTCTTCAACAGGAAAAATCTAATAGTAATACAATAGACAAATAAATTTTAAATCAATATTCGCAATGGAAATAATAATTCATTGAAGAGTTAAGTAGAGAATGCAAACTACTATCTTCTATGTATGAATTTAAAAGTTCATCGCTCATCTTTTATCCCCAGTAACATCAATCAATATACATCCGAATCAAATATTCATCTTTTGCACTACGTGCCAAAGATATTCATCATTGGTCATGTTCATCTAAACACTGCTCATCTTTTGCACTACGGCCAAAGATATTCTTCAGAAATCATTCATCTTTGCACACAGCCAAAGATATTCAATAATATCATCATTTAAGACCGAGGATGATGAAAAATATTTTTTAAAGAAACGAATCCAAGTGAAACAAAATGACAAGGATTAAGGATTAAGGATTCAGATTTTTGTTTTATCCATGTTCAAAAATACCTCAAAAATAATCATAGTGGTGTAAAATTCAAGAATGATCAAAACATGGATACAATCAAAGCTAGTATCCGTAATAGATATTTTGGACAAAAAGAAGAAATTTTATTTTTCTATGAATAAAATCAGATACTTGAATAAAGTGTCAGATACGTGAATAAGAGTCTACACCAAAAGATAGAAATTCCACAAAAAACATCTTCACGCTTCAGCTTAATAAGACTCGTGAATAAGAATCGTGA
Source organism: Panax quinquefolius (assembly GCA_020205615.1). Classification (NCBI taxonomy): domain Eukaryota; kingdom Viridiplantae; phylum Streptophyta; class Magnoliopsida; order Apiales; family Araliaceae; genus Panax; species Panax quinquefolius. The sequence goes on along the minus strand of CM035156.1, from coordinate 35,632,898 downwards.
ATAAGAACTCGTGAATAAGAACTCGTGAATAAGAACTCATGAATAGTAACCCGACATGAAAAAGTTCCAAATTTGATAAAAGTTCCAACCAATATTTCAAAGATAATGATATTGAAGAAATAATATCATTTCGAGAAGAAAATAACATCCCTTACCTCGAAAGATTAAGATTTCTAATTGAATACACAGATATAAGGTCAAGGAACTTCAGACCATCTAACAATACTCAAAGTATACTCAAAATACTCACAAGAATACGCCGATAATATAGAGAGAGAAAACTTCAGCTTCGGTGTGATTTTCAATTCTAACCCAAGACCCTATTTATAGAAAACGCTAGAACACCAAAGCAGTAAAATTTAATAAATTAATAATAAAATTATATAAATTTCCTACACATGCCTAGAATCTGATTTCAGCCATCAAACACATTCCACATTCTAGAAAAAGTAAGTAAAAAACGTTTTTCTAATTTTAAATATTTTAAACTTCCAAAATCAATTATTTTTGAGCTTCGTAACTTCAATAATTCATAATAAATAGCCCTTTCATCAGAAAATTCGAATCTCATGCGAGTTTTTATAGGAAATTCAATTCTCTACAACTTTACAGAAGAAAGTTTTTCCAAATTCCAAATAGAAATTGACCAAATCCATAAACCAAGCGATTTTACTGCTATAATCAAATTTCACCAATAAATGGGGTCCAATTTACATGTTTAACATGTTTTAAACATTTATTGCAACAAAAATACTCTTCCTCCTCAGATACTCATGTAAGACCCCAACTTTTATAAATAAAGATGAATTTTTCTATAAATATTATTTTGAATATTATGGAATAAATTTGATATAATGTTATAGTCATGGGTAATATTTATAAATTTTGCAAAGTATGCAAGTTGTTATAAAATATTCGTTTATTCTGGGAATATTCTTTTGTTAGGGAATATTCGCACAACTACCAATCATTGGTGGACCCCATAATGTAATTATATCATTTGATCGAGAAAACGACAAAAAATATTTTATAAAAATAACTACGGAGGTGTTACCGTTAAAACCGCTGAACTACCCTATGGTAAAAGTACAAAGAATGCTGCGGTCGTGATAAGAAGCACACCAGATTGATCGATGATGCTTACGTGAGAAGTCACTCACCTATGCTTAATTATCGCTACAAAGAATCACGATCATATCTCTTATATTATCGATTCAATTATTGTCACAAGATCATCCAGATAATATGTTATAAGATTAAATCAATAATTGAGACGACAAGTTATAAATGATTAATAATTGTTGAAAGATTAAATATGTGTTGATGAAAAATAAAATGATTTGTGGTAAGTTTGATTATTTTACGGGGGCCTATATGTCATCATCTAAGAGTCTCTTCACAATAAGAGTAATTACCTTGGGTGAATAGTAATTACCTTCGCCAATCAATAATTATTTACCTTCGCCAATAGTAATTACCTTCACAATAGTAATTACCTTCGTGAATAGTAATTACCTTCGAATAGTAATTACCTTCACAAATAGAATCAATAATTCAATAGTACTTGTCTTTACACATTAGCGTCGAACCACTTGTCGCTTCACATTACATTAAAAGGCCGAACCACTTCGTTTCACATTACAAAAGGCCAAACCACTTTTCTTTTTTCACATTATTAGTCGTCAAGCCACTCGCTTTTCACACTATGGCAAGTGCTAAGCTAGAAATCTTCTATAAATAGAGGCCTAGTGCTTCATTATTTTTCACTTAATTCATTCAAGCTTATAGAGAGAAAGTATAGTAGAGAATAAGAGAGAAAGAAGAAGATATTTGTTACTACACCGTCGCAAAGATTCAATCTCCTACCAAAAGTAAGGGTGTTATTCTTTTCTTATTCATGAAGAGAACTATTGTTATTCCATCGCTTATTATTCTCGTTGAATAACTCAGATACGTGGTTTACCCTATACTTGGTGACATTCTTCTATTATTCTGTTGAACATTCTTTATTATTCGCCTTTTTGAACATCCGCTGAACATCTCGTCAGTGTTTTACACCTGACCGGTTCCGCCTTTTTATTATTATTCGCTGGAACATCCCGTCTCATGTGTTTTACACCGACCGGTTCCGCCGCTTTTATTATTCTCGCTGAATATCCTATCTCGTGTGTTTTACACCGGATCCGGTTCCATCTTTCTTTATTATTCTGTTGAACATCCCGTTTGTGTGAATTTCACCCGACCGTTCCGTTATTTATTATTCGTTGAATAACTCGTCTGCAAATATGGCTATCGCATTTACGGTGATTTCTTTTGTTATTCCATTCTTTATTATACCCAAATGGTTAAAACTTGACTTCTATACTCCATGAAATTAGTGGAATATCCTCGATATTCAAGCGCTTCATCCAAAGATCTTTCATGAAAATATTCTTCCGATCATTCTTGAATTTTACTCTACAAAACAAAGATCATGTCGATAATTTGACGTTAATAATTCCTCGGATAAAATAATTTTGAACTTGTTTTTTATTCAATTCTTATATCATTGTCATCATCCTCATGTTTATATTATTTGAAAGTCATCTGTGGCCTCAGAAGTGCATGGGATGGACTTTGGTATGATTATGACTGAGACTATTCTGTAATCACGACCGTAATGTTACAAATGATGTGATAAAATCCTCGCAAGGGTCAGAAAGTGTATCGATGGATGCTTGTTGGTATGATCCATTATTAATGAATACACAAATATTCTCGCCGTAGAAGTGTATGAATAATTGTGGTCGCGATACTAAAGAATATCCTCGTCAGTAAAAGTGGGTGATTCGATGATGTGAATATTTATTAAAGTTTCGAGTCTCGCCTATAACAAATGATGAAAACCTTTTAAACCATAAAAGATAGTAGATTTTATTTTCTACTGAATTTTTTTAATGGATCAGATATTCACCGCAGCTTAAACCTTGATGTCTATTATATTTTATCGCTTAACATTGTCAAGACTATTGATAATTTATTTCGCATTATCTTAGTCATAATTTTTCATCGGGCTAGTTGAGCTCACCCTTTCTTTCACCGTTTTCTTCGTGAAATGAGAATATAGCGGGATTTAGCTCTGGGAAAACGAGTGATGGTCCCAAGATAAGATTAGTAGTCCCTCACTATTTCGTGAAATAGTGTGATAATAATTGTAATGAGGACTTTTTTTTGAGTTCAGATAATATCTAGTAGATTTATATTTGTATTTAAACTCACAGCTTATGTCGATTGCATACCTACGCTTATGTTAGTAAGTCAGATTAAATTTCAGACTACGTAAGTGGCGCACCCAAGATGGGTGATGTATACCTAATTTGGGGGGCGCCAGCTGGTATCGTAGCTTAGGATATGATCCCCGCTAAGATGTGAGAATAGTACTAGAGGGGAGAGACGGGAATACCTTTTCAGTATATGACCTACCTAAGTTTTATGTGCTATTTTATTGGTTGGTCGTAAGATAGGATAATTTGTTATACGTCAATTAACCTTTTGTTTTGTGGCAAGATTCTCAAAAATGACATCCGAGAATGTTGAGAATAAGAATGGAGCGCAAAGATCGCTGATTCACCACATATCAATAATCGTGATAATGTGCATCGTGAAGGCGATAATCCTCACGCAAACAACAACACCGACCAAATGATGAACGATCAAATGTTCAGAGGCTTTATGTAATTTATGCAACAAAGAAAGTAGAGCGATTCTCGCCCAAAACGTAGGTGGAAACACGAAAACTCTCAAGGTCACCGCTAAACAATTCAAGGAGCGGGACCAACGGAGTTTAAGGGAGAGCCAAAACCACTTTCGTGGAAGCATGGATAAAGCAGATTACCAAGATATTTGATGTCTGGGATGCTCCGAGGAGCAAAAGGTTCCTTCACGCTTTTATGTCATAGGCGAGAGGCAGACACATCGGTGGAATTCCAGAAACGACTCAACCTCATCAGATCAAAGATATCTGGGAGAAGTTCCAGAGTCGTTTCAACGACAAATACTTTCCCGAAAGTATTCGCCACACGTAAGGAGGTGGAGTTTATCAAGTTCGAACAAAACAATACGATCGTGTCGCAATACGAGGCAAAATTTCATGAGTTATCACTATTTCAAGGCCCCCCACTGGTGGATAATGAAGAGAGAATGGCGCTAATGTTTTTAAGAGGTTTCAAGTCGAGATACGCCAACATCTTATTTCTCATAAACCGTGGTTTGTATTCGATGTTGTAAATAGGGCTCATTAGTGGAGCGCGATAACGAGTCAAACGAACTAAAAAGAGAAATGCAAAAAAATTATAATACCAATGAGAGTAGTCATCAAGTTTATGACAACAAGCGTGGAGGGAATCAACAAAGCCAGAGATATGGTAACCACTTCGGTGGTAATCGTACAAAACAATAAGAATGGACATTTCAAGAAAAGGAGATTCAACAATGATGGAAAGACGCCAAGACCAAAGACCCGTTGTTAAGGAAGGAGAAAGACCACCTATCATATGCTTCAAATGCGAGGAGAGGGACACATCGGGCCCAAATCGCGCGCCACGCCGCCCAAAGCATGTTATAATTGTGGAAGAGAAGGTCACTTAGCTCGATTTTGTGCCATCAAGACAAATTCAACTAGGATGGAGGCACCAAAGGTCGCCCTGTAAAAGTCAAAACCCAGAAGGCAAGGGAGAAGCGCTTTGTTGTGACTCCTCCAGAGAGCAAGGAACCCGAATGAGGTCATCACATGTAAGTTTTATCATAAACTCTAATGAAGTCTATACTTTATTTGATACCTGTTCTACCCATTCTTTTATTTCTCCTACTTGCGCCATCGATTAAATTGACTCGAGAAATTAGACTTCGACTTATCTCGTGGAAACTCCGCTGGGAGAAACCTTCATTACATCCATCGCTTATAAGTCTTGTTTGGTTCAAATTTGCACTCTCACATTACCCGTCGATCTTATTTCATTAAAAATACTTCAGATTTGACGTGATTCTGTGGATTGATCGTTAACTACTTATCATGCAAAAATTGATTGTTTTCGTAAGGTCATAGCTTTCATATTCCTAATCAACCTATTATGCTAATTCAAACGACCAAACCATTAAAATCAATCACGGCCATCTCAAGCCATAAAGCTATTCGCTTATTGAAAAACGGATGTCAAGCTTTCTTAGCTCATGTCACGATTTAAACAAAAAATACGCCGCTTTTGAACGATATTTCTATTGTTAATAAATTTCCGACGATTTCTCAAGAACTTCCCTCGCCTACCCCCAAGCGTGAAATTGAATTTGTATCGACTCAAACCCAGACAAAACCTATTTCCAAAGCCCCATATCGAATGGCTCCTATGAACTTCGTGAGTTAAAGACCCAACCGCAGGAATTGTTAGACATGGCTTTATTCGCCCTAGTACTTCTCCTCGGGGTGCTCCTCTGCTCTATTCGTGAAGAAGAAAGATGGGAGTATGCGATTTTGTATTGATTATCTGGAGTCAATCATGTCACCATCAAAAATAGGTATCCATTGCCACGTATTGATGACCCGTTTGACCAGCTTGTAAGGAGCCAAATTCTTTTCAAAGATCGATCTTCGCTCCGGATATCACCAATTGAAGATTAGAACCACGACATTCCAAAGACGGCCGTAACCCCAGACGGCATTATGAATTCCTAGTCATGTCCTTCGATCGACTAATGCCCCGCCGCTTTCATGGATATGATGAACCGAGTATTCAAGGAATATTTAGATCACTTTGTGGTCGCCTTTATTGATGACATCCTTATTTATTCCAAAAGCCGTGAAGATCATGAGCAACACTTGAGGTCGACACTCCAAAAGCTTCGTGAATATAAGCTTTATGCCAAGTCAAGAAATGCGAAGTTCGCTTCGAAGAAGTAGCATTCCTGGGCACGTGGTATCAAGTCATGGAATATCCGCTGACCCAAAGAAAGATCAAGCTATTCAAAGTCGGGAACAACCTAAATCAAATGATCAAGCACGTAGCTTTCTTGCTTAGCCGGGGTTATTATCTGAGATTCGTGGAAGGATTTTTCTAATCGCTACTCCATCGACTCAAACCGACTAAAAGATACAAAGTTCTATTGGAGCGAAGAATGTGAGAAGAGTTTTCAAGAACTCAAGAGAGACTTATTTCAAAGACTGCTCGACAATACCATCCGCCTTGAGGGATTTGTCATCTACAAAGTGATGCTTCGCAAAGGGTTGGGATGTGTTCTCATGCAACATGGAAAAGTTATAGTTTATGCCTCATCGACAACTCAAAGAATATGAGAGGAATTATCCTACTCATGATCTAGAGTCAAGGCAAATCATTCTTTTGCACTTAAAATTTGGAGGCATTACTTCAGATGGGGAGAAAGTGGAGATCTTTACTTGATCATAAAAGCCTCAAATATTTCTTCACTCAAAAGGAACTCAACACGCGCAACAACGACGCTGGTTTGAACTCATTGAAAGATTATGATCATACCATCCAATACCATCCTCGAAAAGTTTAACGTGGTAGCCGACGATCGAGTAGTAAGATCATATGCAAGCACGAAAAGCGATATTGTCAACGCAAAGGCCCATTTTTGTGTGACTTGCAAAGGATGGAGATAGAGTTAAAGACCTGTGGACGCATGTGATGATAGATGTAGTATACGAGTAGAACCGACTTTAATCGATAAAGTTAAAGTCGCCAAGCTATGCACTGAGCCGATGCGATGAGGAAGAAAGTGCAAGAAGGTGCTACATTTAAGCAAGAATCGATGAAGAAGGAATACTTCGAGTCAACCTGCATTTTGTTCCTAACGACCTCGATTTAAAGTATAATATCATGATGGAGGCGCACAACACACCATTTGCAATCCATCTCGGGAGTACCAAATGTATCATGATATTCGCCATACATTTTGGTGGAGCAATACGAAGAGAGAGATAATACTGTTTATCTCAAGGTGTCTAACTTGTCAACGAAGTTAAAGTTTTGAGCATCAAGTACCAAAAGGTCCATCAGAACCACTTGAAATTCCAGAATGGAAGTGGGAGCACATTACCATGGATTTCGTTATCGGCCTTCCTAAGGTTTCTCAAGGCATTGATGCGATTTGGGTCATTGTTGATAGATCGACCAAGTCGCTTCATTTCTTACCGACACGAGAAACTTATACACTTGAACGCCTTTCGTCAGATGTACATAAACGAGATTGTAAGATCGCATGGTATGCCTAAGATCCATAGTTTCGATCGAGACCCAAGATTCACTTCACGATTTTGGGTTAGTTTGCAAAAAGCTATGGGCACAGATTTCACGATTTAGTTTCTAAGATATCATCCCTCAGATTTGGACGGACAATGGAGAGGACTATTCAAACTCTCAAGATCTATTAAGACTCGTGGTCCTTGATTTCAAGGAGTGGGACAAGTTCTTACCATCGTGGAGTTTTCCACAACAACAGCTTATCAAGCAAGTATCGCATGGCTCCATTCAAGCGCCAGATGGAAGAAAGTGTCGCTTCCAAAGATACTGGGACGAGGTGGGTGAAGCAACGTTGTTGGGACCGAGTTGGTACGTATGACTACTTTAAAAGATTCAAACGATCCGACAACGATAAAAACCTCACAAAATCGATAAAAGAGTTATGCCGATCTTCATCGAAAGGACGTGGAATTCGATATAGAGATCATGTGTTGTTAAGAGTCGCTTCCATGGAAAGGAGTTACAAGATTTGGAAAGAGAGGAAAACTTAATCCTCGATTCATCTGGCCCATTTTAATCCTCGATCGAGTAGGAACTGTGGGCCTATAGACTCGCCTACCGCAAATATGTCTCGTGTTCATAACGCTTTTCACATATCCATGTTACGAAAATATGTGAAAGACCCCAACCATATTATCGAAGTTAGAACGGATTTAAATAATGGAAGATTCGACGTATTAAGAGGTTCCTGCTCAAATTTTGATAAGAAGGAACATATTCTACGCCCAAGGTTATACCTCAAGTCAAAGTTTTGTGGAGGAACCACGATGTCGAGGAAATGACTGGGAGTTAGAATCAAATGAAATCAAGGTATCCTTACCTCTTCGACATACCAGTAACGCACCTAATTTCGAGGGCTTAAATTTCATAAGAAGGGAGGTCAGAAGACCCCAACTTTTATAAATAAAGATGAATTTTCTATAAATATTATTTTGAATATTATGGAATAAATTTGATATAATGTTATAGTCAGGTAATATTTATAAATTTTGCAAAGTATGCAAGTTGTTATAAAATATTCGCTTGGTCTGGGAATATTCTTTTTGTTAGGAATATTCGCATAACTACCAATCATTGGTGGACCCCATAATGTAATTATTGTTTTGATCGAGAAAAACGACAAAAATATTTTATAAAAATAACTACGGAGGTGTTACCGTTAAAACCGCTGAACTACCCTAAGAGTAAAAGTATAAAGAATACGCTGTGGTCGCATAAGAAGACACCAGATTGATTATCGATGCTTACGTGAGAAGTCACTCACCTATGCTCAATTATTGCTACAAGAATTGTCACGATCATATCTCTTATATTATCGATTCAATTATTATCACAAGAGATCATCAGATAATATGTTATAGTATTAAATCAATAATCGAGAGACGACAAGTTATAAATGATTAATAATTGTTGAAAGATTAAATATGTGTTGATGAAAAATAAAATGATTTGTGGTAAGTTTGATTATTTTATGGGGGATATATGTCATCATCTAAGAGTCTCTTCAGGTAATAAGAATTATTTCTTTAAATGAATAGTATCATTACCTTCTTCAATAGAATTACCTTCGTCAATAGTAATTACCTTCTTCACAATAAATTACCTTCACAATATAGTAATTACCTCTGTCAATAGTAATTACCTTCGTGAATAGTAATTACCTTCACATAATTACCTTCACAATAGTAATTTACCTTTAGTAGACGTCAACCACTTGTCGCTTCACATTACAAAGCGTCGAACCACTTGTCGCTTCACATTACAAAAGGCCGAACCACTTGTCGCTTCACATTACAAGGCCAAACCACTTTTTTTCTTTTCACATCATTAGTCGTCAAGCCACTCGCTTTTCACTACGAAAGTGCTAAGTTTAGAAATCTTCTATAAATGAGAGGCCTAGTGCTTCATTATTTTTCATTTAATTCATTCAAGCTATAGAGAGAGAAAGTATAGTAGAGAATAAGAGAGAAAGAAGAAGAGTATTTTGTTACTACACACCGCAAAGATTCAATCTCCTAAAAAAAGTAAGGGTGTTATTCTTTCTTATTCATGAAGAGAACTATTGTTATTCCATCGCTTATTATTCTCGTTGAATAAACTCAGATACGTGGTTTACCCTATACTTGGTGACATTCTTCTATTATTATTCGTTGAACATCCCCGCTCGGTGTTTTACAACCGACCGGTTCCGCTTTTTTTTATTATTCCGCTGAACATCCTGCTCAGTGTTTTACACCCGACCGGTTCCGCCTTTTATTATTATTTATTGAACATCCTGTCAGGTTGAATATCCCTTTTATCATCTCGTTGAATATCTGTGTGTTTTACACCGATCCGGGTTCATCTTTTTATTATTCTCGTTGAACATCCCGCTCTTGGTGAATTTCACCGACCGGTTCCGTTATTTATTATTCGTTGAATAACTCGTCTGCAAGGCCTATCGCATTTACGGTGATTTCTTTTGTTATTCCATTCTTTATTATACCCAAATAAGTTAAAACTTTGACTTCTATACTCCATGAAATTAGTGGAATATCCTCGATATTTCATGCTTCATCCAAAGATCTTTTCATGGAAATATTCTTCCGATCATTCTTGAATTTTACTCTACAAAACAAAGATTATGTCGATAATTGACGTTAATAATTCCTCGGATAAAATAATTTTGAACTTGTTTTATCAATTCTTATATCATTGTCATCATCCTCATGTTTATATTATTTGAAAGTCATCCGTATTCAGAAGCATGGATGGACTTGGTATGATTACGACCAGAGACTATTCGTAATCACGACCGTAATGTTACAAATGATGTGATAAAAATCCTCGGTCAGAGAGTGCATCGATGGATGCTTGTTGGCATGATCATGATTATTAATGAATACACAAATATTTCTCGCCCAGAAGTGCATGAATAATTGTGGTCGGATACTAAAGAATATCCTCGTCAGAAAAGTGTGGGTGATTCGATGATGTGGAATATTTATTAAAGTCGAGTCTCAAATTTATAATAAAATGATGAAAAACCTTTAAAACCATAAAAGATAGTAGATTTTATTTTCTACTGACTTTTTAATGGATCAGATATTCACCGCAGCTTAAACTTGATGTTTATTGTATTTTATCGCTTAACATTGTCAAGACTATTGATAATTTATTTCGCATTATCTTAGTCATAATATTTCATCGGGCTAGTTGAGCTCACCCTTTCTTTTTCACCGTTTCTTCGTGAAATGAGAATATAGCCGGGATTTAGTCTGGGAAAACGAGTGATGGTCCCAAGATAAGATTAGTAGTCCTCACTATTCGTGAAATAAGGTGATAATAATTGTAATGAGGACTTTTTTCGAGTTTGTATAATATCTAGTAGATTTATATTTGTATTTAAACTCACGCTTTATGTCGATTGCACACTACGCTTACGCTTATGTTAAGTAAGTCAGATTTAAATTTGCACTATGTAAGTGGCGCACCCAAGATGGGTGATGTATACCTAATTTTGGGGGCGCCACAGCTTGGTATCGTAGCTTAGGATATGATCCCCGCTAAGATGTGAGAATAGTACTAGGAGGGGAGAGACGGGAATACTTCGCTAGTATGACCTACCTAAGTTTATGTGCTATTTTATTGGTTGGTCGTAAGATAGGGATAATTTGTTATACGTCAATTAACCTTTTGTTTTGTGGCAAGATCTCAAAATGACATCCGAGAATGTTGAGAATAAGAATGGAGCGCAGCGATCGCTGATTCACCACATATCAATAATCGTGATAATGTGCATCAGAAGGCGACAATCCTCATGCAAAAACAACAACACCGACCAAATGATGAACGATCAAATGTTTAGAGGCTTTATGCAATTTATGCAACAAAGAAAGTAGAGAGCGACTCTCGCCCAAAACGTAGGTGGAAACACTTGAAACTCTCAAGGCTGGTCACCGCTAAACAATTCAAGGAGCGGGACCACCGGAGTTTAAGGGAGAGCCAAAACCACTTCATGAAGCATGGATAAAGCAGATTACCAAGATATTTGATGTCTTGGGATGCTCCGAGGAGCAAAAGGTTCCTTTTGCCGCTTTTATGTCATGCGCGAGAGCAGAGACATCGTGGGAATCCAGAAACGACTCAAACTCATTGCATCAAGATATCTTCGGGAGAAGTTCCAGAGTCGTTTCAACGACAAATACTTTCCCGAAAGTATTCGCCATACGAAGGAGGTGGAGTTTATCAAGTTAGAACAAAACAATACGATCCGTGTCGCAATACGAGGCAAAATTTATGAGTTATCACGATTCATGGCCCCCTCTGTGGATAATGAAGAAAGAATGGCGCTAATGTTTTTAAGAGGTTTGAAGTCGAGATACGCCAACATCTTATTTTCATAAACCGTGGTTTGTATTCAGATGTTGTAAATAGGCTCGCTTAGTGGAGCGCGATAACGAGTCAACGCAACTAAAAGAGAGAAATTTGCAAAAATTATAATACCAAAAGTAGAGACTAGTCATCAAGCTAAGGACAACAAGCGTGAGGGAATCAACAAAGCCCGATATGGTAACCACTTTGGTGGTAATCGTGGCCAAAACAATAAGAATGGACATTTCAAGAAAAGGAGATTCAACAATGATGGAAAGACGCCAAGACCAAAGACCCGTTGTTAAGGAAGGAGAAAGACCACCTATCATATGCTTCAAAAATGCGAGGAGAGGGACACATCGGGCCCAAATCGCGCGCCACGCCGTCCAAAGCATGTTATAATTGTGGAAGAGAAGGTCACTTAGCTCGATTTTTGTTGCCATCAAGACAAATTCAACTAGGATGGAGGCACCAAAGGTCATCCCCCTGTAAAAGTCAAACCCAGAAGTGCAAGGGAGAAGCGTTTGTTGTGACCTCCCAGAGAGCAAGGAACCCGAATGAGGTCATCACGTAAGTTTATCATAAACTCTAATGAAGTCTATACTTTATTTGATACCGTTCTACCCATTCATTCTTTTATTTCTCCTACTTGCGCCATCGATTAAATTTGACCCGAGAAATTAGACTTTCGACTTATCTCGTGGAAACTCCGCTGGGAGAAACCTTCATTACATCCATCGCTTATAAGTCTTGTTTGGTTCAAATCTGCACTTCACATTACCCGTCGATCTTATTTCATTAAAAATACTCAGATTTGACGTGATTCTAGTGGATTGATCGTTAACTACTTATCATGCAAAAATTGATTATTTTCGTAAGTGTGTTAGCTTTCATATTCCTAATCAACCTATTATGCTAATTCAAACGACCAAACCATTAAAATCAATCACGGCCATCTCAAGCCATAAAGCTATTCGCTTATTGAAAAACGGATGTCAAGCTTTCTTAGCTCATGTCACGATTTAAACAAAATACGCCGCTTTTGAACGATATTTCTATTGTTAATAAATTTCCGACGATTCTCAAGAACTTCCCCGGCCTACCCCAGAGAGCGTGAAATTGAATTTTGTATCGACTTGAACCCCAGACAAAACCTATTTCCAAAGCCCCATATCGAATGGCTCCTATTGAACTTCGTGAGTTAAAGACCCAACCGCAGGAATTGTTAGACATCGCTTTATTCGCCCCTAGTACTTCTCCTCGGGGTGCTCCCCTGCTCTATTCGTGAAGAAGAAAGATGGGAGTATGCGATTTTGTATTGATTATCTGGAGTCGAATCATGTCACCATCAAAAATAGGTATCCATTGCCACGTATTGATGACCTGTTTGACCAACTGCAAGGAGCCAAATTTTTTCAAAGATCGATCTTCGCTCCGGATATCACCAATTGAAGATTAGAACCACGACATTCCAAAGATTCGCTTTCGTAACTCCGCAGACGGCATTATGAATTCCTAGTCATGTCCTTTCGATCGACTAATGCCCCGCCGCTTTCATGGATATGATGAACCGAGTATTCAAGGAATATTTAGATCACTTTGTGGTCGCCTTTATTGATGACATCCTTATTTATTCCAAAAGCCGTGAAGATCATGAGCAACACTTGAGGTCGACACTCCAAAAGCTTCGTGAATATAAGCTTTATGCCAAGTCAAGAAATGCGAGTTCGGTCAAGAAGTAGCATTCCTTGGGCACGTGGTATCAAGTCATGGAATATCCGCTGACCCAAAGAAAGATCAAGCTATTCAAAGTCGGGAACAACCTAAATCAAGGATCGGCACGTAGCTTTCTCGGCTTAATGGTTATTATCGGAGATTCGTGGAAGGATTTTTCTAATCGCTACTCCATCGACTCAAATTGACTCAAAAGATACAAAGTTCTATTGGAGCGAAGAATGTGAGAAGAGTTTTCAAGAACTCAAGAGGAGACTTTATTTCAAGACTGCTCTCGACAATACCATCCGCCTTGAGGGAGGGATTTGTCATCTACAATGATGCTTCGAGCAAAGGGTGGGATGTGTTCTCATGCAACATGGAAAAGTTATAGTTTATGCCTCGCGACAACTCAAAGAATATGAGAGGAATTATCCTACTCATGATCTAGAGTTGCAAATGTTGTCTTTTGCACTTAAAATTTGGAGGCATTACTCAGATGGGGAGAAAGTGGAGATCTTTACTTGATCATAAAAGCCTCAAATATTTCTTCACTCAAAAGGAACTCAACACGCGACAACGACGCTGGCTTGAACTGCTGAAAGATTATGATCATACCATCCAATACCATCCTCGAAAAGTTTAACGTGGTAGTAGCCGACGATCGAGTAGAAAATCATATGCAAGCACGAAAAGCGATATTGTCAACGCAAAGCCCATTTTGTGTGACTTGCAAAGGATGGAGATAGAGTTAAAGACCTGTGGACGACGATGATGATGATAGCGAGTATATGAGTAGAACCGACTTTAATCGATAAAGTTAAAGTCGCTCAAGCTACTGCACTGGAGCCGATGCGCGATGAGGAAGAAAAAGCAAGAAGGTGCTACGCCTAAGCAAGAATCGATGAAGAAGGAATACTTCGAGTCAACTCCTGCACTTTGGTTCCTAACGACCCGATTTAAAGTATAATATCATGATGGAGGCGCACAACACACCATTTGCAATCCATCTCGGGAGTACCAAAATGTATCATGATATTCGCCATACATTTTGGTGGAGCAATACGAAGAGAGAGATAGCGCATTTGTTTATCTCAAGGTGTCTAACTTGTCAACGAAGTTAAAGTGAGCATCAAGTACCAAAAGGTCCATTGCAACCACTTGAAATTCCGAATGGAAGTGGGAGCACATTACCATGGATTTCAGCACGGCCTTCCTAAGGTTTTCAAGGCATTGATGCGATTTGGGTCATTGTTGATAGATCGACCAAGTCCGCCATTTTTTACCCGACACGAGAAACTTATACACTTGAACGCCTTCGTCAGATGTACATAAACGAGATTGTAAGATCGCATGGTATGCCAAGATCCATAGTTTTCGATCGAGACCCAAGATTCACTTCACGATTTTGGGTTAGTTTGCAAAAAGCTATGGGCACAGATTTCACGATTTAGTTTCTAAGATATCATCCTCGATTTGGACGGACAATGGAGAGGACTATTCAAACTCTCAAGATCTATTAAGACTGTGGTCCTTGATTTCAAGGAGTTGGGACAAGTTCTTACCATTGGTGGAGTTTTCCACAACAACAGCTTATCAAGCAAGTATCGCATGGCTCCATTCAAGCGCCAGATGGAAGAAAGTGTCGCTTCCAAAGATGCTGGATGAGGTGGGTGAAGCAACGTTGTTGGGACCGAGTTGGTACGTATGACTACTTTAAAAGATTCAAACGATCCGACAACGATAAAAACCTCACAAAATCGATAAAAGAGTTATGCCGATCTTCATCGAAAGGACGTGGAATTCGATATAGAGATCATGTGTTGTTAAGAGTCGCTTCCATGGAAAGGAGTTACAAGATTTGGAAAGAGAGGAAAACTTAATCCTCGATTCATCTGGTCCATTTTAATCCTCGATCGAGTAGGAACGTGGCCTATAGACTCGCTTTCTACCGCCAAGTATGTCTCGTGTTCATAACGCTTTTCACATATCCATGTTACGTAAATATGTGAAAGACCCAACCATATTATCGAGTTAGAACCGGATTTAAATAGCGGAAGATTTGACGTATGTAAGAGGTTCCCTGCTCAAATTTTGATAAGAAGGAACATATTCTACGCCCAAGGTTATACCTCAAGTCAAAGTTTTTTTGTGGAGGAACCAACGATGTCGAGGAAATGACTGGGAGTTAGAATCAAATGAAATCAAGGTATCCTTACCTCTTCGACATACCGTGTACGCATCCTAATTTCGAGGGCTTAAATTTCATAAGAAGGGAGGTCAGAAGACCCCAACTTTTATAAATAAAGATGAATTTTCTATAAATATTATTTTGAATATTATGGAATAAATTTGATATAATGTTATAGTTGTGGGTAATATTTATAAATTTTGCAAAAGTATGCAAGTTGTTATAAAATATTCGCTTGGTCTGGGAATATTTTTTTGTTAGGAATATTCGCATAACTACCAATCATTGGTGGACCCATAATGTAATTATCATTTGATCGAGAAAACGACAAAAATATTTTATAAAAATAACTACGGAGGTGTTACCGTTAAAACCGTTGAACTACCCGGTGGTAAAAGTACAAGAATACGCTGTGGTTGCATAAGAAGACACCAGATTGATTATCGATGCTTACGTGAGAAGTCACCACTACGCTCAATTATCGCTACAAAGAATTCACGATCATATCTCTTATATTATTGATTCAATTATTGTCACAAGATCATCAGATATAATATGTTATAGTATTAAATCAATAATTGAGATTTACAAGTTATAAAATGATTTATAAATGATTAATAATTGTTGAAAGATTAAATATGTGTTGATGAAAATAAAATGATTTGTGGTAAGTTTGATTATTTTATGGGGGTCATCATATATGTCATCATCTAAGAGTCTCTTCGTCAATAGTAATTACCTTTTGTGAATAGTAATTACCTTAATAATAGTATTTACCTTCACAATAGTAATTACCTTCACAATAGTAATTACCCCTTGTGAATAGTAATTACCTTCGCCAATAGTAATTACCTTTACCAGACGTCGAACCACTTTGTCACTTTTCACATTACAGCGTCGAACCACTTGTCGCTTCACATTACAAAGCGCCGAACCACTTGTCGCTTTCACATTAAAAAGGCCAAACCACTTTTCTTTTCACATTATTAGTCGTCAAGCCACTGGCTTTTCACACTAAGAAAAGCTAAGCTAGAAATCTTCTATAAATAGAGGCCTAGTGCTTCATTATTTTTCACTTAATTCATTCAAGCTTATAGAGAGAAAAGTATATAGAGAATAAGAGAGAAAGAAGAAGAGTATTTTGTTACTACACCGTCAGTAAAGATTCAATCTCCTACCAAAAGTAAGGGGTGTTATTCTTTCTTATTCATGAAGAGAACTATTGTTATTCCATCGCTTATTATTCTCATTGGAATAACTCAGATAACGTGGTTTACCCTATACTTGGTGACATTCTTCTATTATTCTCGTTGGAACATCCGTCTGCATGTGTTTTTACCCGACCGGTTCCGCCTTTTTTATTATTCTCGTTGGAACATCCTGTCTCGTGTTTTACACCTGATCTCGGTTCGCCTTTTTATTATTCTCGCTGGAACATCCCGCTCTCAGGTTTTACACCGGACTCGGTTCCGCTTTTTTATCATTCTCGTTGAATATCCTATCTCGTGTGTTTTACACCGATCCGGTTCCATCTTTATTATTCTCGTTGGAACATCCCCGCTTGCGGTGTGAATTTCACCCGACCGGTTCCGTTATTTATTATTCGTTGAATAACTCGTCTGCAAGGCCTATCGCATTTACGGTGATTTCTTTTGTTATTCCATTCTTTATTATACCCAAATTGGTTAAAACTTTGACTTCTATACTCCATGAAATTAGTGGAATATCCTCGATATTTGCGTTTCATCCAAAGATCTTTTCATGAAAATATTCTTCCGATCATTCTTGAATTTTACTCTACAAAACAAAGATCATGTCGATAATTTGGACGTTAATAATTCCCGGATAAAATAATTCTTGAACTTGTTTTATCAATTTTTATATCATTGTCATCATCCTCATGTTTATATTATGTTGAAAGTCATCTCGTGGGTCTCAGAAGTGCATGATGGACTTGGTATGATTATGACCAGAGACTATTCTTGTAATCACGACCGTAATGTTACAAATGATGTGGATAAAATCCTCAAAGGGTCAGAGTGTATCGATGGATGCTTGTTGGCATGATCATGACTATTAATGAATACACAAATATTCTCGCCCGTAAGTGCATGAATAATTGTGGTCGTGATACTAAAGAATATCCTCGTCAGAAAAGTGTGGGTGATTCGATGATGTGAAATATTTATTAAAGTCGAGTCTCAAATTTATAACAAATGATGAAAAACCTTTAAAACCTAAAAGATAGTAGATTTTATTTTCTACTGACTTTTTAATGGATCAGATATTCACCGCAGCTTAAACCGTTGTTTCTATTGTATTTTATCGCTTTAACATTGTTCAAGACTATTGATAATTTATTTCGCATTATCTTAGTCATAATATTTTATCGGGCTAGTTGAGCTCACCCTTTTCTTTCACCGTTTCTTCGTGAAATGAGAATATAGCCGGGACGAGTGGAAAACGAGTGATGGTCCTCAAGATAAGATTAGTAGTCCTCACTATTCTCGTGAAATAGTGTGATAATAATTGTAATGAGGACTCCTTTTTGAGTTTGTATAATATCTAGTAGATTTATATTTGTATTTAAACTCACGCTTTATGTCGATTGCATACCTACGCTTATGTTAGTAAGTTGTATTTAAATTTCGCATCATGTAAGTGGCTACCCAAGATGGGTGATGTATACCTAATTTTGGGGCGCCACACATAAAATTAATATTTTCCTCATCATATGAATCAATAATTAATTATTCACAAATAATATTACAGTAATCACAATATTGACAACCGTGCGCTCCTGTCAAAGAGGGGCTTTCCAATAAGAATTTCTTCATCTTGGCAAATAATATTAGCAATTAGGTGACCAAACCTCTCCTTGATGTAACTTTCTAGACATTGCCAATAATGTTATCTAATAATATTATTCGAGGATAATATGAATTATTGCTTCGATAATGAAAAATATTGTGTAATGACAATTATTCAAACAACAAAGAATATAAAATATCAACGCAAAGAATTATTAACTCAATAAAATATCGAACAAGAATTATCGTAACCATTATGAGTAAAGGCCTTCTTCACGTAAGAATCAATAATTGGTGCAATAGTGCTACCGTGTTTTAAACCACGGGTATTTTAACAAGATAATCAGTAATAACTACGCCATTATTTTTAATCAACTTATATTTGTCGTTTTCTTCATCCAATCGCTTTTCGTTATGGGGCTCACACACGGTCAGGCTACCGTCGCATTTAATATTCCCCGACAAGCATTTAATATTCCACGACCAAACGAATATTCCCAAACAACAATGAATATTTTATAACCACTTGCTTATTTTGAAGTATTTGCGTATTTTACCCCTAACTATCCACATTAATCACATCAACCTTACTATTTCAAAATAATAAATAGAGAAAATTAAATTTCATTAATAATAAGTTGGGGTCTTACAACCTCCCTCCTTATGAAATTTCGTCCTCGAAATTGACGACGCACTGGTGTGTTTCAAAAGGTGAGGATACCTCGCTTTCATTTTCGCTTCCAATTCCCGTGTCATTTCCTCTATATCATGATTCCTCCACAAAACTTTAACTTGTGGTATGACCTTTCATGCGCAGTAGGACATGCTCCTTCCTATCCAAGATCTTGACAGTACCTCCTCATACGCTAAGTCTTCTGGCTATTTCGTCCTGGGTTCTAATTCTATAACGTGGTTCGGGTCTTTCACATATTTACGAAGTACGAGATATGTGAAACACATTATGAACACGAGACATACTTGAGGTAACGCAAGTCTATAGGCTACATTTCCTACTCGGTCAAGAATTTGAAATGGACCAATAAATCGTGGATTGAGCTTTCCTCTCTTCCCAAATCTTATAACTCCCTTCCATGGAGTAACTCGCAACAATACATGATCCCCTACACTAAATTCCACGTCCTTTCGATGAAGATCCGTGATAACTCTTTTGTCGATCTTGTGCCGCTTTGTATACGTTGTCGAATCATTTGGATCTTTTCCATAGTCATACGTATTAACTCGGGTCCTAACAATATTGCTTCACCCACCTCGTCCCCAACATATCGGAGAGCGACACTTTCGTCCATATAATGCTTCAAATGGAGCCACACCTATACTTGCTCGATAATCGTTGTTGTAGGAGAATTCTACCAATGGTAAATACTTATCCCAATCGCCTTGAAGTCTAGGACACGAGTCTTAATAAATCTTCAAGAGTTTGAATAGTCCTTTCGATTGTCCGTCTGGTTTGAGGATGGTACGCCGAATCAATCGTAAATCTGCGCCCATAGCTTTTTTGCAAGCTAACCCAAAATCTTGAAGTGAATCTTGGGTCACGATCCAAACTATGGATACAGCATGCCATGCAACCTCACAATCTCATTCACGCATATACTAGCAAGATGTTCAAGTGAATAAGTCTCCCGATGTCGGCAAGAAATGAGCAGACTTGGTTAATCTATCAACAATAACCCAAATAAGCATTGATGCCCGAGAAACCGTAGGAAGACCCAGAACGAAATCCATGGTAATGTGTTCCCACTTCCATTTCGGAATCTCAAGTGGTTGCAACGGACCTTAGGACTAGATGCTCCGCCTTTACACGTTGACAAGTTAAACACATTGAGATAAACTTTGCAATCTCTCTCTTCATATTGTTCCACCAAAATGTATATCAAGATCACGATACATTTTAGTACTTCGAGGATGGATTGCAAATGGTGTATTGTGTGCCTCCATCATAATCTTGTACTTCAAATCGAGTCGTTAGAACACAAAGTCTAGAGTGGACTCAAGTATTCCTTCTTCATCAATTCTCGCTTCCTAATAGCTCCTTCTTGTACTTTACTTTCTTCTTCATACGCATCACTCCGGCCTGTGGTGGCTTGAGCAACCTTAACTTTTTCTATTAAAGTTGGCTCTACGCGATACTTGACATCATCGCACTTTTCCTCGTGATATGATCTTCTACTCAACGCGTCATCTACCACGCTCGCTTTTCGTGATGGTATTGAATAGTGTGGTCGTAGTCTTTCAATAGCTCGAGCCAACGTCACGCCGCATGTTGAGTTCTTTTTGAGTGAAGAAATATTTAAGGCTTTTATGGTCCGAATATATCTCCACTTTCTCCCCATATAGATAGTGCCTCCATATTTTTAGCAAAAACGATCGGGCCGCTAACTCTAGATCATGAGTAGGATAATTCCTCTCATACTCTTTAAAGTGTCACGAGGCATAGGCTATGACTTTCCCACGTTGCATGAGAACACATCCTAACCCTTTGCTCAAGCATCATCAGAGATAACAAATCCATCCGAAACGGATGGTATTGTTAGAAAAAAGCCAAATAAGTCTCCTCTTAAGCTCTTAGAAACTCTTCTCGCATTCTTCACTCCAAACGAATTTTGTATCCTTCCGAAGTTAGTTGAGTTAATGGAGTAGCGATTCGAGAAAACCCTTCCACGAATCTCCGATAATAACCGGCTAAGCCCAAAAAGCTACGTGACTTCACCACCGACTTTTGGTTGTCTCTAACTTTGTATTGCTTCAATCTTCACGGATCAACAGATACTCCATGTTTCGACACCACGTGCCCAAGGAATGATACTTCCTCAAGCCGTAACTCGCATTTCTTCAATTTGGCATATAGTTTGTTTTCACAAAGCCTTTGGAGTACCAAACTTCAAATGGTGCTCATGATCTTCACGACTTTTGGAATATATAAGGATGTCATCAATAAAGACAACAACGAACTAATCCAAATATTCCTTGAATACTTGGTTCATCATATCCATGAAAGCCGCAGGAGCATTAGTTAGTCCAAAGACATGACTAAGAATTCATAATGCCTATACCGAGTTCGAAAGGCGTCTTTGGAATATCCTCGCCTAATCTTCATTGATGATATCAGAATCTAAGATCGATTTTTGAAAAGAATTGTGCCCTTCAGAATCGGTCAAACAAGTCATCAATACGAGGTGAGGATACCTATTCTTGATGGTGACATGGTTCAATTTCGATAGTCAATACAAAGTCGCATACTCCCGTCTTTCTTCTTTACAAATAAAACAGAGCACCCCAAGGAGATGTACTAGGGGATCGATGAAACCGATGTCCAACAATTCTCGTAGTTGGACCTTTAACTCTGAAGTTCAATAGAGCCATTCGATATGGGGTTTTAGAAATGGGCTTTGTACAAAGTTCAAGATCAATAAAGAATTCAACTTCACGTTCGGGGTAGACGGGAAGTTCTTGAAATACGTCAGAAAGTCAATAACAACAGAATATTATTCAAATTTGACGTGTCTTTATTCAAATCCATAACATGGGCTAAGAAAGCTTGACATCCATTTTTCAATAAACGAATAGCTTTATGGTTAGATATGATGGTGATTGATTTTAATGGTTTAGTTGCTTGAATTCGCATAACAGTTGGTTAGGAATATAAAACTAACAACCTTACGAAAATAATCAATTTTGGCATGATGAGTAGTTAACCAATCAATCCTTAAAATTACATCAAAAGCAAGTATCTTTAAAGAGATAAGGTCAATGGTAAGGTAATGGTGCCAACTGAATCAAACAAGATTTATAAACAAAGTGGATGTGATGAAAGTTTCTCCTAACTGAGTTTCCACAGATAGGTCAAAGTTTAATTTCTCCCGAGTCAAGTTTAAACGTTGAGCACAAGCAGAGAGAGAAAATGAATGGGTAGCACCCAGATCAAGTAAGGCATAAACTTCGCAAGAATTTATAAATAGCTTACCCGCGATCACCTCGTTTGGGTTCTCTCGATTTTGACCGACCACAACAAACGCTTCTTCCGGAATCGTTGACTTTGACTTTTTCGGGACGATCTTTTGAGTCACCGTCCCTCATTGAACTAGGTTTCGCTATCTGCATAATCTCGAGCGATATGTCCTTCCTTTCCACAATTATAGCATACCTTGAACTGCTGGACGGTTTGACCGATATGTCCCTCTTTCCGCATTTATAAGATACGACCGGTGGTCGTTCTCCTCTCCTTAGAACCGGCTTGTCGACAAGACTTTGTCATCTTCATACGGTCGTTAAATCTCTCTTTTTAAAATCTCCTCCCGACTCGCTTCTTCTATTTTCATGGCTATGATTACCACCCGTGAGTGGTTACTATTTTTGTCCGTCTCTTTCTTTTCATTTGGTTATCATTATTTCGCTGATCGCTATCTCTCGTACGATCCTCGGTTGTGGTCCTCAATGATCAGTATATTTCGTTATCTCGCTTCTAATAATTGAGCCCTTTACAACATCCGGAATAGAGAGAAAATTTATGAGAAATGAGATCTCGACGTATGTCGGTTCCAAACCTCTAAGAAACATCCGCCATACACGTTCCTCATTCTCCACCAAATGAGGTGCAAACTCGGATAACTCGCAAACTTTGCTCGTCATCGAGACACCGCCATGTTGTTTCGCTCAATCTAATAAACTCCACTTCCTTCATATACGATTTAACACTTTCGTGAAAGTATTTGTCATTAAATAGTTTCTAAAACGCTTCCCAAGAGCATGATGAGTGCGGCCGATGGTACGCTTCACGAGACTCCCACCAAGAGTCCGCTTCGCCACGGAACATAAAGGTGGCGAATGGAACCTTCGTTCTCTCCGTGCATCCCAAGACATCGAATATCTTGGTAATTTGCTTGACCCATGTTTCCGCCATGATCGGATCCGCTTTCCTTAAAATTCGTGGTCCCAACTCTTTGAAATCGCTTTGTTGTGACAACCCGTGAATTGCTATCATTTCTCCTCGTATTTTGAACACGAAGTCTCCCTCATTCGATTTTGCATGAATCGCAAAAAGCTTCTAAACATTCCCTCGTTCATCATCTCGCTTTCGGTGTTGTTTCACGGAGAGAACATTGTCACTGTTGCACGTTCTCCTCGTTGGTGAGTACTGAGCGCTCTCCACGGCCTCATTTCCATTGTTAATATTCTCAATCGACATTCTCAAATCACCGTCATAAAACAAGGGTTAATTAAGGAAATCAATATATCACATAATATCCCTATATATCTCGACCAACTAAAAAAATAAGCTTAGGTAGGACACACTAGCGAAGGATTTACTCGTCTCTCCCTCCTAGTTCTATTCCCCGATCTCGCTGGAGATCATATCCCTAAGCTCGATACTAACCTGTGATGCCCCAAAATAGGTATACATCACCTATTCTCGAGTTGTCAATACATGGTATGTAAACAACTACAACTTTATTATTACAACAAAAACTGCGTGAGTTTGAATACAAATATTATCTTCTAAACAATATCTATACTCAAATAAATCCTCATCACATTTATTGATACATTATTTTACAAAATGGTGAGGACTACTAAACAATCCTTTCTAAAACCTTCATTCCATACCCCGGCTCGCACGCTTATATTCTCGCCTCCGAGAAGAAAAATGGAACAAAAAGGAAAAGGGTGAGCTCAACTAGCCCATAAAGAATATTATGACTAAGATAATATACAACAAATTACCGTTAGTCTTCAACAGGAAAAATCTAATAGAATACAATAGACAACAAATTTTAAATCAATATTCATAATGAAATAATAATTCATTAGAAGAGTTAAGT
Source organism: Panax quinquefolius (assembly GCA_020205615.1). Classification (NCBI taxonomy): domain Eukaryota; kingdom Viridiplantae; phylum Streptophyta; class Magnoliopsida; order Apiales; family Araliaceae; genus Panax; species Panax quinquefolius. The sequence continues at coordinate 35,608,696 of CM035156.1, read as the reverse complement.
AGAGAATGCAAACTACTATCTTCTATGTATGAATTTAAAAGTTCATCGCTCATCTTTTATCCCTATAACATCAATCAATATACATCCGAATCAAATATTCATCTTTGCACTACAGCCAAAGATATTCATCGATTGGTCATGTTCATCTAAACACACTGCTCATCTTTGCACTACTGTACCAAAGATATTCTTCAGAAATCATTCATCTTTGCACTAAAGCCAAAGATATTCAATAATATCATCATTTAAGACCGAGGATGATGAAAATATTTTTTTAAAGAAACGAATCCAAAGTGAAACAAAATGACAAGGATTAAGGATTAAGGATTCAGTACTTTGTTTTATCCATGTTCAAAAATACCTCAAAAATAATCATAGTGGTGTAAAATTCAAGAATGATCAAAACATGGATACAATCAAAGCTAGTATCGAGAATAGATATTTTGACAAAAAGAAGAAATTTTATTTTTTATGATTGAATAGTGTCAGATACGTGAATAGTCGTGAGTATCGTGAATAAGTAACTCGACACCAAAAGATAGAAATTCCACAAAAAACATCTTCACGTTTCATGAATAGTACTCGTGAATAAGAACTCGTGAATAAGTAACTCATGAATAAGTAACTCGTGAATAGTAACTCATGAATAATAGTAAGCGGCATGAAAAAGTTCCAAATTTGATAAAAGTTCCAACCAATATTTCAAAGATAATGATATTGAAGAAATAATATCATTTGAGAAGAAAATAACATCTCTTACCTCGAAAGATTAAGACTTTTAAATTGGAATAAGGTATATAGTCTTTGAAGGAACTTGCACCGCCTAACAATACTCAAAGTATACTCAAAATACTCACAAGAATACGCTCGATAATATAGAGAGAGAAAACGTCGAGTTTACGGTGTGATTTTCAATTCTAACCCAAGACCCTATTTATAGGAAAATGCTTAGAACACCAAAAGCAGTAAAATTTAATAAATTAATAATATAATTATATAAATTTCCTACACATGCCTAGAATCTGATTTCATCCATCAAACACATGCCACATTCTAGAAAAAGTAAGAAAAAACGTTTTTCCAATTTTAAATATTTTAAACTTCCAAAAATCAATTATTTCGGAGCTTCGGAACTTCAATAATTCATAATAAATAGCCCTTTCATCAGAAAATTCAAATCTCGCAAATTTTTATAGGAAATTCAATTCTCTACAACTTTACAGAAGAAAGTTTTTCCAAATTCCAAATAGAAATTGACCGAAATTCATAAACGGGCAATTTTACGGGCTATAATCAAATTTTCAGTCAATAAATGGGGTCCACCGACATGTTTAACATGTTTTAAACATTTATTGCAACAAAAATACTCTTCCTCCTCGTATACTCATATATCCCACATTCGTTGTAAAAATATCACCATTATTATATTATTAAAATATAATAATATTTTTAAATGAATTATTTTATCGAGGAAAAGATAAAATTTCAATTTTCAACAATTGTCACATTAAAATTTTCTCCATCTATATCCACATAAAATTAATATTTTCCTCATCATATGAATCAATAATTAATTATTCACAAATAATATTACGAGAATCACAATATCGACAACCGTGTAGTTCAGGAAAAGAGGGCTTTCAATAAGAATTTCTTCTTACTGCGCCGCAATTAGGTGACCAAACCTCTCCTTTAGATGTAACTTTCTAGACATTGCCAATAATATTATCTAATAATATTATTGAGGATAATATGAATTATTGCTTCGATAATGAAAAATAATTTGTGTAATGACAATTATCAAACAACAAAGAATATAAAATATCAACGCAAAGAATTATTAACTCAATAAAAATCGAAGCAGTAATTATCTGTAACCATTATTGAGTAGTGCCTTCTTATGTAAGAATCAACAATTGGTGCAATAATGGTAATGCTTCTTGTGTTTTAACCACCGGGTATTTTAACAAGATTAATCGTGAATAACTACTGTTATTTTTAACCAACTTATATTTTGTCGTTTTCTTCATCCAATCGCTTTTCAGTTATGGGGCCCACACACGGTCGCTGCGTCGCATTTAATATATCCCCAAAAGATCTTAATATTCCACGACCAAACGAATATTCCCCGACAACAATGAATATTTTATAACCACTTGCTTATTTTGAAGTATTTGCGTATTTTACCCCTAACTATCCACATTAATCACATCAACCCTTACTATTTCAAAATAATAAATAGAGAAAATTAAATTTCATTAATAATAAGTTGGGGTCTTACATTATAAATCACTTAGAAATCTCATAATCTAATATTATTAATATTATAATAATATTTTAATCATTTCTTAAACTTATAAATAATTTAATCCAATTATTTACACTTTAATAATTAATGCATTTAATCATCTAAAAATGTCAAACTCATAAGATTTCATCATCATTAACCAAAACCCTCATAAAAATTTGCATATACCTCATATATGATTCTCAAGCCAATAAATCATATTTTTCAATTTTCTTACTTCACATAACATATTTAATTCATTTACTCATAACTAGAACATTTTCATGAAAACTACCAAATCAGTTCCAAAAATATTTCTTTTCTGGGATTTAGCATAACATAGTCCCATATTGAACATATATTTTTCTCGAAATTTTAAAAATTCATTTACTATTTTTCATATGGCCAAAACCACCGAATATTTAAACATTTATCATAAATTATACTTTTATCCAAAAATTCTGAAATTAATACGGTATACTGATATTACATAGATGTACTCCCAATAAAAATTTCATCAATTTTGGAGTTAACCACAAGGAGTTATAAACAGTTACTTTTAAAATAGTCTTTTCTCATAAAATCCATAACTCCTAATCTATACATCCAAAAATCACCATTTTTGGACACAATAAACAAAACTCATCAAATTATCATTTCAAATTTTTCCAAAATTTTTGAAGGTCCGAAAAAATACAAAACTGAAAAACATAACCAACCTTAAAAATCTCTTACTATCTCTTACCTCAAAAAAGCAAAGTCTTTAATTAGAATAATATTTGAACGAACTTGCACCGTATAGCAACACTCAAAGTATACTCAAAATACTCACAAGAATACGCTCGATAATATAGAGAGAGAAAACTTCAATTTCTGGTGTGATTTTCAATTCTAACATAAGCACCCTATTTATAGGAAAATGCTTAGAACACCAAAGCAGAAAATTTATTAAATATTATTATATTTTTTCCAAAACTTCATACGCATGTTTTACCATCTGAACTCAGCCCCTATCACATGTTAAATGAGGAAAACAAAATGAAAAATACGTTTTTGTAAATAAAAATAATTAAAACTTTCAAAAATCAATTATTTCGGAACTTCAATAATTCATAATAAATAGCTCTTTTATCAAAAAATTCGAATCTTGCGAGTTTTTATAGGAAATTCAATTCTCTACAACTTTACAGAAGAAAGTTTTTCCAAATTCCAAACAAAAATTGACCAGAATTTACAAAGCGGGTAATTTTACATGGCTATAATCAAATTTGATCAATAATTGTGTCCACCAAACACACAAAATATGTGTTAAACATTTATTACCACAAAAATACTCTTCCTCCTCATATACTCATATATCCCACATTCATTATAAAATATCATCTGTTAATATATTATTAAAATAATATATTTAAATGAATTATTTTATCGGAAAAAGATAAAATATTAATTTTCAACAATTGTCACTTTAAAAATTTTCTCCATCTATATCCACATAAAATGAATATTTTCCTTATCATATTAATCAATAATTAATTATTCACAAATAATATTACGTAATCACAATAATGACAACCAAGCAGTTCAGGAAAAGGGGCTTTTCAATAAAGATTTCTCCTTCGGCTGCAATGATTAGGTGATCAAACCTCTCTCTCTTGATGTAACTTTCTAGACATCGCTAATAATGTTTTCTAATAATATTATTAGGATAATATGAATTATTGCTTCGATAATGGAAAATCTTTGTGTAGTGACAATTATTAAAACAACGATAATATAAAATATCAACGCAAAGAATTATTGAATCAATAAAATATAATATTGAGCAAGTAATTATCGTAACAATTATCGAGTAGTGCTTTTTACGTAAGAATCAATAAGCCGTGCAATATCTGGTGTCTCTCTTGTGTTTTAACCACCGAGTATTTTAACAAAGATAATCCAGAATAACTACGCCTGTCATTTATAAACAACTTATATTTGTTGTTTTCTTCATCCAATCGCTTTCAGTTATTAGCCCACATAAGGCCCACACATCGATATTCTTGTCAAAAGAATATTGATATTCCTAACAACAATAAAATTTGCATATTTTGTAAAATTTGCATATTTCACTCATAACTTTAAACTTTTATCAATTTAACCATTTACTGAATAGTAATTATAAGAAAAATTGAATACTTTTATTTCATACTTTTATTGCATATTTTGTAGTAGTGCTTATCATAAAGAAGAGTTTTAAAATTTTGAAAATAACAGAATCTGTAACAAAGGCAGAAAAAAAATTAAAAATTTTCACCAAAATCAATATAGCGCTTATGAAAAAGGGACAATACTATAACAATGTAACAATAAAAATTTATCAAAGTCAGAAGAAGGGACAAAAGAATCATTTCTGTCAACTATTACTCTCAGCACTACAAATTAATCGATGACTTATCAACACTAAGAATCGATTTGATCAAGTATGGAGGTTCGATTTTATCGTTACTCTCAATTGTTGGATCGATTTGAACAAGTGTGAGATTTCACTTTTCTTCTTTACATTTTTTCCTAAACAATCAAATTAAATTATATCTGATGAAAATCGATTTGGCTTCCAAAAAAGACATATATGCATGTGGGGTCCACAAACAGCTGTTTGGGAGAGAATTTTTCCCTCCAAATCCACCTACTAACGGCCACGTTGATCCATTTCAGCTACATCAATTTTTTTTATAACTCAGCAGCTTACGTGTCTATTTCTGTTTAAAGTTAAAGGACTTGATAATTTTTTAACGATTTATAAGAAAAATAAAGTATAGTCAGTTGAATATTAAAAAAAAAAGGGCAAAACTAATGATTTGGCCATTAAAATTGGCACGTTTTATTGAATACCCAATTGAACTTTTAATTTTTTAAATTAAGTCACTGAACTAATTCTTATTTTCAAATTGGGTCATTCCGTTAAAAAAAGTTAACACACGTTAATTTTTTTGTCTACATTATGCGACGACGTGGCAAAAAAAAAAAAATATTGCTTGTGGCAAAAAAAAAAAGCAGATTTTAAAATAAAAAATTAACATTTTAAAGTTTTAAAATAACAAAAACATAATAAAATAAAACAAAAAATACTGATTTTTCAAAAAAACAGATTTTTTAAAAAAGTTTTTTAAAACAAATTTTTAAAAAATATATATTTTAAAAAACAGATTTTTTTAAAAAATTGATTTTAAAAATAGTTTTTTAAAAATCAGATTTTTTAAAAACAGTTTTTTTTTAAAACAGAATTTTTTTAAAAAATAGATTTTTAAAAAAACGGATTTTTTTAAAAAAAAAACATTTTTTTAAAAAAAAAATCTGTTTTTTTTTAAAATTTGTTTTTTTTGAAATCTGTATTTTTTTGTTTTATTTTATTATGTTTTTGTTATTTTTAAAACTTCAAAATGTTATATTTTTTATTTTTAAAATCTGCTTTTGAATTTTTTTTGCCACATAAGCAATTTTTTTTTGCCACGTCAGCGCCACGTAGACAAAAAATTAACGTCTGTCAACTTTTTTTAACGGAATGACCTAATTTGAAAATAAGAATTAGTTCAGTGACTTAATTTACAAAATTAAAAGTTCAATCGGGTATTCAGTAAAACGTGCCAACTTTGGCGGCCAAATCATTAGTTTTGCCAAAAAAAAAAAAAAAAAAATTAAATTGATTGACTGGATGTTGACTTAAAATAGAGCGCTGAAAAAAATATTTATTCTCTTAAACATTGGACACTAACTTTTCGTGGAAGTTATTACTAGTAATATACGTTGTCATGCGGTGAGATATATATAGTACTTTTAATAAAAATATTTTTATAAAATATTTATGATAATATTTGATTATAAAAGTATAAAGTGTTTTTGAAAAAAATTAAATTATATGAAAGTATGTTATATAAAAAAATTCAACAATGGACAAATTTATAAATTATATTTTGACCAAATGTGATTCCCTTAAAAATATAATATTTAATTTTTTTTAACCAAACTCTCTAATCACTAAAATAAGAATTTAGCGGATATGCAAACATTAAAATATATTTATAATTAATTTAAAAATATTACTCACCAATGTCACCATGTTACTCTAAAAAGACATTTGCTACCCATCGTATTAGGTGATAATCTCATATTATCATAATATAAATCAATCATCAATTATGTTTAGTACATGTGATAACCAGTAATCAATATACCTACTAAAGTTTTTAAGATTCTCACTTAAGTTGTTTATATGGATAACCAAATGCTGAGTGACGTACTTATTTTTAGAGTTCCAAATCATTAAAAAAAGTTATGTTTGGAGCTTGAGTTAAGTACTTAGGATTTTATTTCATACCTCATTTTATTTTGTAAGTCATTTTAATTAAATATTTTTATAATTTATTTTAACTTATAAGTTAAAATAATATCAAATAAGTCACTTAGAGAGTAAGGGGCTTAATAGCTGAATGAACTGAATCGATCAGCCATTAAATGCATTTGTTTTGAAAAAAAAATCGTCTGAATAACTGAATCGGTCAGATGATTGAGCTGAATGGTTAAGTCATATTTTTTTGGCTGAATAAAGTAAAAAAATTAAAAAATATTAACTATTATATTAAGTAATATTAAATAAATTTACAACAACTTTGAATTTTTTTAGAGAGATAAAATTATCAAACAACTTTTTTCATTCAGATTCAAATTCAGTTCATTCAAATTCTGATTCAAATTTATTTAATTTTTATCAAATATCACCTAAGTCTGGTGCCAACTGTCGTGATAATTCCAATTCCAAAAAAGTCGTAGTTGGAGTTTGGGTTGGATTAGTTTAAAAACGGGATAAATCAACTTTTAGTATCTGTAATGGGACACGACTTACAATTTGGTACCCGAAGTGAAAAAAGTTATAAACTGGTGATTGTACTCGAAAAATGTTACACTCTGTTAAACATTAGGGATTCGACTTACAATTTGGTACCCGAAATGAAAAAAATTACAAACTGGTGATTGTACTCGAAAAATGTTAAAATCTGGTGTTTGTACTTTCTAATTTTCAAATAATCGTTAAAATTGATCCAACGGGAGAGTCAAACATACAGAGAGAAGCGAAGTCGACGCGAAGAAGATCCTCGATGTTTTGTTCCATATTTCCTTGCCTCCCATATTCGCACCATTGCTCCACAGTTGCACCGACTTGGAAACTCTGGTGTAATCCATTCATTTTTATTACATGAACTACAACCTTCTTTCCCGATTTCATTTACGATTCCACTCCAAGACGAGCTCATCCTTTCAATTAAACACTGAAAACCCTTTAATAAATATATGGGAATCAGTATTTAATGGAGAATCGAGACAAGAAGAATGAGAGAATAAGAAGGACACAAGAAGAGAACCCTAATTTTCAAACAGAATAAAGATGAAACCCTACGGTTTAACGAAGTGTAATATTTTTCGAGTACAATCACTAGTTTATAATTTTTACAATTTCGGATACCAAATTATAAGTCGTGTCCCTAATGTTTAACGGAATATAATATTTTTTGAGTACAATCACCAATTTATAATTTTTTTATTCCAAATACCAAATTATAAATCGTGTCCCAGTATAAATACCAAAAGTTGTATCCGGTTTAAAAACTAACCACAAAGACGGTTTAAAACAAGTCATTGCCGTACTTCCCCAAACATTAACCGGTTAGTTATGTTGGGAATTTGGTTTGATAACATCACCCGTCACTAGTCAGTAGCATAATACCACGCGGCAACTTATGAGTATACTCACCACTAATCCACCGCCAATTTTCGGGTTTGAAACCCCGAAAATCGAACACAACTCCGTCTGTAAAACGCCGCGGCTACCTGTCAAAACCCTAATACTAACACCCTTTCAATTTCATGAATTTCAGGTAGGCATATTATTATAATTCAATCCCTAAAACATCTTGAAATATCTACCATCTCGTTTTCATCATTTATGTAATCTTCAACGGTACCCTGGGGTTTGTTTATGGAGATGATTACTTTTTTATGGAGATGACACTTGCTTGCAGTTTTATTTAACAAAAAAAAGAAAGAAAAAGAAATCCACCGTTTTGATAAGAAAGTTTGTAATTGAATATATAATTATAGTTTCTATTACGGTATTTTTTGTTAGTGGAATTATGTGGGTTGAAGATTTGCAGTATGATTACTTGTTTACAGGGTAGAATTATTCTTCTTATATATTTAAATTAGATGAGGGGGAGTATCATCAAGCCATTGCCAGAATCTGTCAAGAGTTCAGTTCGTTCCGGGATTCTGGTGTTTGACTTGACAAGGGTTGTTGAAGAGCTTATTTTCAACAGTCTTGATGCGGGTGCCACAAAGGTAGTTGTCTCGTATCTCTTGTTATCAATGATTGTAAATCCTGATTTTGTGCAGTTTATTTTTGTATTTTTCCTTTTTAGAATACTAGGATTGGATGCATTGCTCCAAATTGATTTTGGAAGGAATTGATGACTGTTTTTTAAATGTGAATCAACATATGAGAGGAAAGGTTTAGTTGAAAGACGGGTTTTTAGTTAATGGGTTAGCCTTTGGTGCTGAATTGGTACCCTACTCGGATGGAATCATATACGCAGCTCTCAGCCATATTGTAATGATCTCGGGATAGTCTCACTTAATATTTTGTTATTATTAATATTTGAGAAAGTTATTCCCTTTTTGGGATTACATGTATTAAAGTTTTGCATGTCTGCTTATACCTTATACAAATGTTGGATCTCTTGTATTACTATGCGTAAATTATTGAAGTTAACTGTTAGTTTTTCTGTCAGGTATCTGTTGCTGTAGGCATTGGGACAGGCTACATTAAAGTGGCGGACAATGGTTAGTCTCGAATTTTTATTAGAGAATCAAATTTCTGGGAATCATGTTTATTAATCAAAACTCATTCCAAAAATATACTATTTTATGGCAGGTTCTGGTATTACTCGGGATGGATTGGTGCTATTGGGGGAAAGATATGGTAAATAATTTCAGTTATCGTCAAAGAATATTAGTTTTGCTGCATCCCATGCATACATATGGATCAACTTACATTTACCATGTAGTAATGCTGGATTCTGTTCTTTGATATCATACACAGTTCTGGGGAAAAGTGGGTAAACAAGAATTGTGATTGCTTGGTGATCAATAGAATATGACACAAATATACACATTAGTTATTGCAGAAGCCCGAAGTATGAAACACAAGGAATTCAGTTGCATACATTTTGCACTAATTTGGATTTCAGAAACCTGCTTTAAGTTTTTGTTTGTCTAAAAGATTCTAACCTCATTGAAATAGAATCCATAGATATTTATATGCTTACTACTTGAAGAGTGTGCAAAGGCAAAACGGTTCCGGTAATTTTTTGTTGTGCATCGAAGCTGTTGTATTTACAATTTTACATATTGAGGGCGCTAAAAGTACAAAAGGAGTATTTTGTGTTTTATTTTGATCTGGGCATCTTGAAAACTGGAAATTATTTCACCACTCTGCCCCCCACTATTCAAAAAGATAAAGGGGAATTCGCAAAAATGGAAGTTGGAATACTTTCTTAGTTTATTGGTCGAGCTCTTATGTCACCATTAATTGAGAGCTTGGTAAGTTTCCAGACCTGGTCCATTCAGAGGCATTGCCTTGTTCATAGACTAGAATTAATTAGTTGGAAAAGTATCTTACAAATAAGAATGTAGTGAAGTGTGTAAAATCTATCAATAATATTACTGACTGATCTGAAATGGGTATGTTTTTAAAAGGAAGCTATATAACTATCAATCTTTATTGAAACATCTGAACCTACTGATTCCAGGTGAAGTTAAACAAATAAATATGATAGCTGACTGACTGAAAAATCAAAGCTGGACTTTGAGCCATTTCAAATTATCTACTAACATTTATTTCCATCTTGACCAAACTTTCTCTGAACACATGCAAAAGTTTCCAATCTCAGAATTTTAAGTTAGTATTTGATTGATCACCTGTATGTATTGCAACTTTCTTTTTTCACCACTGTTTCGTGACCCACGAATGACCATCTCCTTTCTGAACTCTTCGACCAAGCCTTTAAAATTGTCATATTTATCGATAAACCTGCTGGTGGTAATTGCGGGAATGAAAATTCTGATAGTTTTTTCAGATGTACAACCTTTTTATAAGGGAATAAGTTTTTCTAGTTTCAACTTTTTAATTTTGGAATTCTATTGAATTGCATAATAAAGCTGGAGATGACCAATGTTTTTATTAATATTTTTTATGAGCATTTTTTTTCTAATAATAAAAAATATATGTTTGAAGGGGTAAAGTAAAGGCAAGTAGATCTGACAGCGTTGCATGATTCTTTAATTTAAACTTCAACACTGGAAGATTTGAAAGCTGAATTCTACTTTTTAACGAGTTCTCATTTTTTTGCACTCATGCTTCTAATTTCTAATTATTTAATTATTGCTGCTCATACAGCAACATCAAAATTTGACCAGTTGGCTGATATGGACACTGCTACTGGAAATTTTGGCTTTCGCGGGGAAGCATTGGGATCTATTTCAGATGTGTCTTTGTTGGAAATTGTTACAAAAGCACATGGGAGGCCAAATGGCTATCGCAAGGTCATGAAGGTAGCGATCTTTATATTTTGAATGCATCTGCTAGCCAAAAAAAGTCCTATACACATTTGCTGTATCTGTATCAATGTTGCAATAATTAATTAATTTTTTCCCTATTTTCCAGGGATGCAAGTGTTTATATCTTGGAATTGATGATGCAAGACAAGATGTAGGCACAACAGGTAAAGCATTCTCATGGTTGTTTATATTTGGCTAGTAAGGCATAAGTGTTCCCGTTTGGAATAACTGCTCATGCTTATCTTCACATCTATGTCCCTTCTTTTCCATCTCACTGCCTCTCTCTCTCTCACACACACGAGAACATAATTCTCGCACATGAGTTTTTTTTTTTGTTTTATTATTAACATTTCAGATCGAGATACCAAGTTTTCTTTCACTGAGCATCTTGGTTAAGCATCCTGCTCTGACTGGCTTCTTTAGATGAACTTGTCTACATCATTCTCCATTTTTTATAGCATCCAGATGCTGATACGGCACCTTTTTCCCATCTTCTAAAACACATGCATTTAGTGTTACACCGGCCTGCTGAACCTTGAATAAAGGAAATTAATACCCAACTCATGGAACTTTCAGAAACTTAAGCACAAAAAAGAGAAGTTAACTTTCTAATTGCACTATTTCTTCCAGATCTCGTGTACAAAGTTGTTTGTAATTTTAGATAAAGCAAGTAGTATGGGCAATAACAATTAATATCCTTGATCCTTATGTTACAACTTACATCTACAAGTGCTTTTCAGTGTTGATTCTGGTTTCTAGTGATGACAAGTGTTGCTTTGGCCAACCATTGTTTTCTAGATTGCAACTGTGTAGGGGTTGCTATATAGTGTGTGTATGTATATATGCAAGGAGAAGTCACTTTCATAGCTCATTTACGGAAGACAAGCCAACTCATTAACCAAAGTGGAACAAATGAACAAGCTACAACATATTTGATAATTGAATCAATGAAAAAAGGAAGGATTCTTCGTTTTCTACAAGAGTCCACGTGTGTTGAAGTTGAGTTAAGAGAAAATTCTTTTTTCGTTTTAGTGGGATTTTGTTATTAACTGATAAGGTAGCCATGCTGGCGTATATTTTTCATGGGCTCAACCCGTGCCATATGGTCCTAGGATGAATATTTTAACATGGTATCAATGCTGGACCTTGGAGGTCCACTAACTTCCTGGGTTGCGGGGTAGAAAAGTGAACGTGGGAACTCATTTTAGTCAAGTCTATCAACATTTAGACCTTTATCTACCTTCATGGATGCATTTTTCCTATTTTCTCTCCATGTGCAAGAGTGAGTCAGAAGTGAGGGAAGGCGTGATTTGTGTGAACGTCTCTTATTGGCTAATTAAAGCGTCCAATCCAACATATATGGCTGTGGGTCTCTTCGCTCATTTACATATGATTTTAAATTGAATCTAACAGTTTTACTTGTTGAAGGACATGTAAATAATTTGGTTTAGTTTGTAAGGGCTTTCTTGGCTCTTTGCAGTCGTTGTTCGTGATTTATTTTACAACCAACCAGTTCGGAGGAAGCAATTGCAATCCAGGTTCCTCCTTGCTCAGCACCTCTTTCTGTCTAACTTAAAATTTTGATGTTCCTAACAAGCGTAACTAAAATGATTCTTGTACTGACAATGCTGCGGACTGGCTTAATGTGGTTGTTATTTTCATAACAAATTGGAAGCCCCAGGAAGGTTCTGCACTCACTTAAAGAATGTGTACTTAGATTCGCCCTCATGCACTTGAAGGTTTCCTTCAAAGTTGTTGATATTGAGAGGTGCTTCTCGTGACATTTGTTAGAATGACCTCATTTATCTTCTTTCTTTGCATTTATATTGCATCTTTTCTTAATACAGTGAAGATGAACTGCTCTGCACACATCCTTCCTCTTCTCCTTTGCTACTATTGATGAGTGGTTTTGGGATCGACGTTTCCAGTTCCCTGCATGAATTCAATGTATCTGATGGTATATTAAAGCTTTCTGGATACATATCTGGTCCTTGTGAAGCTTTGTCTGGAAAGGTATAAACCGTATAATGGTTCAGGCTGATTAGCCCCTGGTTTGATATACTATATATTCTCTTTTAGCTTCTCTGTTTCTTATTAAAGAGTTTCTATTTTTGCAGGCGGTTCAATATGTCTGTATCCATGTCTTTGCATTTCTCTGATGATCTATGAAAGGAAACTGGTGGATGGATTGCTAGTTAAGAGAATTAAGTTTCTTATGCATTTGTTTTCATTGACATCCACATGCAGATATCAACTCGAGGTTTGTTTGCAAAGGACCCATTCATAAACTGTTGAGTCAATTGGCAGCTAAGTTCATCTGTTTAGATCTGTGTAATTCTAACAATGGATACCATAGTGGGAAGCGATGTAGGGTTCAAACTCATCCATCCTACATTTTGAACTTGGGTTGCCCACGATCTCTTTATGATTTGACTTTTGAACCATCAAAGACCTCTGTTGAGTTCAAGGTATCATTTTCCTTGCCCAAACATGAATACTAGTGTTGATTTCTTTTTTTTGGATTGGATAAAATGGATACTATTGTTATTTGCAGCTTGGTTTTATTCACTTTATTCTATTTTACATATCTGTGCCATATTTTGATTTGTTTGAACTTTATCTGGTTGACATTGCATTTAATGTTTTCGGTCCTCAGAAAGTTTTTGGAGTTTTAGGGTTTTAGCCGAATCTAAATATATTGAAATGCACATATGCATTCAGGGTGGACCTGTTTAATGCAAATGAGAGTAGTTATTGTTTTTAATTGACCAATTATAGATCAATTTTAATAAATGGAGTTTGGTTTCATAAATTTTATGGCCATTTTGATGATGGTGTATCTACACAAAGTTTGTGAATTTATTTTACATCTTTCATAGCTTGGGGAAATATTTTCTTTTCCTAGGGGCATGGTGGTGGTCCTAACTTAATTAGGACCAGATGTCCTCATTTATTTGGAGTTCAGACAAACTCAAAGGGAACGAGTGTAAATCAAATGAATCAAAATTTAATCTAGTGAAATAATAACTCACACAGAGAGAAGAGAAAAAGAGTCGTAAAGTAAGTTCTTTTCACCATGCGGCTTATTGATACTTGCTAGTTACAAATATTAGGCTCAACTTTGCACTTTTGGATGACTTCCATGGTCAAACTTACTTAATATAGGTAAGCTCAATGCCCAGTTCACATTGCTTCAGTGCTGTATTTTCAATTATATGCATGAAGCGAGAAACTCAGAACCTTGTATAATTCTATATTCCAGTAAACCATATGATTTTAGCACAGACAGTAAACTTTCATGATGTTTGAAATCACAATGAGTAAAAGGACCCCATGCATATATTTAAGATATTACGCATTGCACTTCATTGTGTGAAATAAATGTCGCGATTGTAGTAATTTCTCTCCTTTTTATGTGATTGAAAGGAATTAATGTTGTAAAAGGCTTATCGAAGCTCTATGATTCCCTTAAGTTACGATATATTATCATTTTCCGGTCTGAGATACCTGCACATTATAAATGGGCAGTGTGTTCTTGTGAAATATATTTATCAATTTTGTGATAACCACTGAAATCCTTTTGGGCTATGTCTTCAGGATTGGGATCCCATACTTTCATTCCTCGAAAAGGCAATAACAAACTTTTGGAATAAAAACGTATCTTATGGTAACAGCAGAACTCATGAAAATGATATATCTGAATAAACCTTGATTTGACAGTTTATTATTGAATTTGCGGTTACTGATTATGTTTCTCCAGGAAATTGCCTCAGTCATGGTGCTGATATGTTAGTAAATGATGATATGTGGAAGGAAGATGGTAATATTTTTAGAGCAGAAGAAGGTAATATTCCCTTTCTTTTAGCGCTAAACATAAATTGAGCATCCAGGTTAAGTTCTTTAGACAGTTACTCTGATTCAGCAAGTTATTTTATATTTGTAAAGTATGTACTATCACCTGTGGACGAATATAAGCTTTTGTTGTATGGCTCATGCTTGTTGACTATGTTAAAGGACAGATATTTGGTTTCTTCGAGCCCATATGGTTATAACTTTTTGTTTCTGAATTTTGTGAATAGATGTGGCAGCAGACTGTGGAATGAAAAGAAAGAGGTGTAGAACCCAGTTTCGTCAGGTTTCTCCTGACCTTCCCTCCCCCCAAACGAAGATGCTGATAAAAGAGTTCAAGCATCTGTCTCCCTGTAGAAGCAACAGAGTTTCTTGTCTGAAGTCAAGCAGAAAAACGCTGGAATTTGATGAGCACCAAGTGGAGACAGTGTTTGCTTGTGAATCCAACTATTCATTTCAGATGCATGATGGAGTACTTTCCCCTTGCAGAGAAACAGTTGACCAAGAGAATGGCCGCCATCTGGAGACACCTGATGGTAAAGTTTCTTATGCAGAGGATTATTTCTTGGAGAATAATTTCACTACAGAAAGATCCAATGAGCACGTGGACCGTATTATTGGTACAAGAAGTAATGATGTTTCTCTTAAACTTGATGCTGACATGAGGGATATATTAGCTTCTAGTGGTGAGTTATCTGCTGATTGTTTTGAAGTCAGTAATAATGTAGAGGAGACCAGTGAGAATCTTAAAGAAGAAAAATCCTTTCTGCAGAGTTGCTCTTCACGAAGAGACCTGCTATCTGATAGAGCCTTTTCTGCAAGTGATAAAGGATTTGAATTTCAAATTAATAGATTCAGAAACCAAGGAAAGTGGCTTGGCCATGTTGATAGGGTTGATATAGGAGACGTTGATGATAGCAGCCAGATTTTTGAATCATGGCAAGATGAGAGAGCAAGTATATGGTCCTCCCCCAGGCTTATAACTCAACATGACATGTGTATGGGTCCAGATATTACAGCAAGAGATTCAATGCAGTTATTTCCAATAATTGGAGAGTGTTTTGACAAAGATAGGGACCTTCTTCCCGACTCTGATGATCATTTTCGAGAATGTGGCTCAAAACATGTATCTTTTAAATCAAAATGGTCTTGTTTGACACCAAATCCTTTCATGAAGACCATATTAAGGGAAACTGAGCATTTTATTGATGAAGATCTGCTTGAAAAGAACTTTAAAATTGCTAGTTACGACTATTCTGCAGATAGAAAAGATAAAGACTGCATTTCTTGTTATGGTAGTATGCGAAATAACTTTGGCTGGGGGAACTGCTCCACTTCAAGTTGCATGGAGTCTGGTCTTAAAGATTATGGTAGTTCCCAAGGAGATATCTGTAATTTTCAAGTAGATAATCTAGACTATGATTTGTTCCCAAAATGCCTTGATGAATATTCTGATGAAATAAAGTGGTCAAGTCTTGAGGCTTGTGGTAAAAATAGAAGTATGACAGGCGCTGAACCATCACACCACATTTCATCAACAATATGTGTTGATAAGGATAAAGATCGAAGGGCTCAAATTAGCTGTCATGAAAAGGCATATGGAAAAAGGCCTAGAAGAAGCCATTCTGCTCCACCTCTTTACAGAGGCAAGAAGAAGTTCTTAGCCTGTAATAGTGGTTTGAATATGGAGGCAGGAAATACCCAAATAGCTACCACCTATGATGGCCCAACTCTGAAAGGTACAGCTTCAGTACAAATTGCCTTTAGAATTTAAAGATGGAGTAATTGCCTGCCAGCTAATAATTTTTTATGCTGTCAGGAACTTGTGACATGAAGCATCCCAAACAATCATCTGGTTTATATCATCTATCATCCAAGCCCCAATCTGTGTTAGATTCATTAAATGATTCTAGGTATAATTTTCTTTATACTTCCGTATCCAGCTTCAGATGTTAGATGGCAAATTGTTAATTTTACTGTGGTATTATTTTCAGACTAGATACAAGGACTACAAACATGAAAAAAGTACAAAATTGTGAAATGCAGACAAGGGCCCAAGACCTCCATATCAACATGGATTTTGAAGGTACCCCTCTGCTGTTAAGTTTACATAAAACTTGTTTGTTGTTTACTAGTGAATGGTGATAGATTTTTTGGAGGGTTTCTAAGCACGTGTCTGGGTTAATCATGCCAACATTTTGAAGGATCAGTTTGAACCGCTATTATTTACCCTTCAAAGTCCTAAAATATCTTTCTGAAATTAGAAATATTAAAAGTAACACAGTATCCAAGTCCTTTTCCCCTTCAAAAAACTCTTTACCAGTATTTAAGCAGAGATTATGCTCATTGCATATTACTCACAACTGTCATCACCTCCATAAAATTGATGTACTTCTCATCCATGATATGTCATCCTTCAGATTACACATCAAAGAAAAGTCGAGATTCATTAACTTCAGGGATAAAATGGCGGAGCAACTGTCTGACTGCAGTTGAGTACCCTAAGAATTTATTTATTACATTTTAATGTGCTGGTTCAGTATATGATTGGTTTCATTACATTTTGACTCTGATAATTATGAGTTCTTCACTGATTAATTAGAGTGGAGAGAAGTTGAACAATCTTTACAATAAGGGAGCAAATATACTTGACATTTCCTCTGGGATATTGCACCTTGCTGGTGATTCATTAGTTCCTAAATCCATCAGTAAGGACTGTCTCAAGGGTGCCAAAGTTCTTCAACAGATAGACAAGAAATATATTCCAGTTGTCAGTGGTGGAGTACTTGCTATTATTGACCAGGTATACTCACGGAAAATACCTTTTAGCTCGTGTAAACAATAGTCTTTTTTTCGCATCAATCATTGAGGAGCACAAGGAATAAGAGTTGAGTCTCTTGGTAGAGGACTAGGAGTAGTGATCATAATAAGAGCAGTTTCTTTGATGAGAAATCAACTAGAATATTATATGGTTTAGTCAAAAGAAAAATGTGTCAAAGTCTTCAGAGCAGAAGCCTAAAATATATGTGCATGCATAAACATCTGTGCTTCTGTGGCGATTGCTCATGTGAACACACATGTTAGCGAGGCACTGAATATTTGTACTATTTTTTTGAGTGTGGGTGGGGGGAATAGTTGCATGGATGCAGGGTCAGAGTTACTTGTGCCTTGTTTTTTTTGGCAGCATGCTGCAGATGAAATAATACGACTAGAAGAGCTGCGTCAGAAGGTAAAGAAATTTGTAGTTGTAAATGTTGAAATGCTATGTCCAGCATGGCTTAGATATTTATTGAAATTTTAGGTGCTTTCTGGAGATATGAAGACAATTACCTACCTGGATGTGGAGCAAGAGTTGGTATGTGTGCTTTGGAAGCTATATGTTTGTATCTAGCAATAATGGTTGATGTACTTCTCTATATTTCTTAACTTTCACTGCAAGCTTTCAATGTTTATTGTTATTATGTTTTAAACAACAGGTTTTACCTGAAATTGGCCATCAACTGCTGCACAATTATGCTGAACAGATACAGAATTGGGGTTGGATCTGCAACATTAATACTCAGAGTTCAAAGTCTTTCAAAAAGTAATTTCTCGTTTCCTGTTTAGAGAACCTTCGTGAGCTTCTCTTGTTATGCTGATGCATACATCTGTAAAATTAACTAATGACAAATGTTTTATCATCCATTTATTATTGATGTGGTCCTCCGTGATACAGGAACTTGAAACTTCTACAGAGGCAGCCATCTGCTGCCACTTTACTATGTAAGGCCTTTGACAACAACTCCCCCCCCAAAAAAAAAAAAAAAAAAAAAACACATTTTATTACTAGTTACTACCTTCTACTGCATGTCCACTGCAAGCTTAGCTAGTTCTTTTCTTGATCATCTCATCAACTATCCACTAGTATATATATGGGGTAACATAAAAAAAAAAAGGTGATGCTAGTGCTGGAGAATTACTTTTGCTTTAAGTCAATATGGTGTTTTAAAGTAAAATTGACCAATATGGTGCTTCAGTGGGCTCCACGAGAAAACAAATAAACTCAAATTATATAGGATGGAATGTCTTTAGTGCAGTAATACTAATTTTATGTACACTAGATGAAACACGTCAACACCTTGTCTATTTAAAGTAGCCGATATGCTTCCAGTCTTTGCTTGATATTAAATATATAAAAAAAATAGTTTCCATGCAGGCTTATTATTAAATTTCAACCGTTATGTATCGAAAATAACTTATTCTTTAATGAACTCACAGGTGCCATGTATATTAGGTGTCAGTTTAACTGATGCGGATCTCTTGGAGTTTCTTCAGCAGGTAATTTAGCAACTTCTGAGTTTCTTAGGTTTTATGATAGTTCTGTTTGAGGGTTATTTAGTTCCCTTATTTGAAATGTATGTGATGTGTTTATGCTCCTGTTTTTATCATAAATAGCTGGCTGATACCGATGGATCGTCAGCAATACCTCCATCGGTTCTTCGGGTGCTGAACTTCAAAGCATGCAGAGGTACAATGTTTACATCTCAAAACTCTTTATCATACCAAAGACTTGTCAGACTAAAGTTACATGTGGTTTCCGTGTATCATCATTATTCAGGGGCAATCATGTTTGGTGATGCATTGCTACCTTCAGAATGTTCTCTCATTGTGGAAGAGCTGAAGCAGACTTCATTATGTTTTCAAGTGAGTTTGTTTGTAGAAGCTTAGCGAGCTGATGATGGAAACTTAAGTTTGACTACTGTTATCTGCTTAATTCACTGATTTAACTGTCCGAGAATTTGTTCTCCAGTGTGCTCATGGGCGACCGACAACTGTACCTATTGTGAACTTGGAATTGTTGCATAAGCAGATAGCTAAGCTTGGAGTAGAAGGCAGTGGGTCGAATGAGTTGTGGCATGGATTACGTCGACATGAAGCCACTCTTGGACGTGCAGCCCAGCGTTTGAACTCAGCGGGAGTCCGGTGTTAAAGAAGATCAACTAGCCTTGTTGTCAGAATGGGATTCTTGCAAATATATAATACTAGATGACCCTTGTTGGGAGTGCAAGTGGTTCAATTGTGATACACACGACGTCATTTCAGTTTACATTGTGAGGGGCGACATTATTTCCATTGCCATTGTCATTGTATGTATGATTGGTTTTAATTTGAATACAACAAACTGCATCCCTTGCTTATAACCCCTTTGTATGTAAATCGAATAAAACTCAATTCCAATATGACATTCCGTACAAAATACACGGAGTAACAGGAAAAGTTATTGTTGCTTTAAGGAATTAAGTGTTATTGTCTGCGGCGAGGTACGGTTTGTTGTACAATGAAATGAGCGTTTTCATATAACTAAGGTGGTGTTTGATTGCATTTTAAGGACGACATCTCTTAATGCATCTTAAGAATAATCAAAATACAAAGAAATTAATTAATATTTTTATTTAAAGAAATTAATTGATATTTGGCTAATAATATGTGGGTTCCTGTTGTTTACTAAATTACATTTTGAGAGAAATTACATTTTTGAGGTTGGTTGGAGGATCAAATCCTCAACCAAAGATTCGTTTGGGAATTTTGCGTACAAGCAAGTCCGTGAGACATTTCCCTGCATACGGAAATTATAAAACGTGGGAGAACGTGAGGATGATAGAAATAGGTAACAGATTATTTAAGTTCAAAAAAAAAGAAAAGTAGTTAAAAAGATGCATCAGTTTCGGAAATTAAATTGTAATTATGTAAAACAAGAAAATAATATCTCAGCTCTAATCTTTATCCATTAGAAATTAGTTGGGATCCGGCTATTAGTTGATCTCCAAATCTCATCCCTTATCTATGATGAGGATATATATATACTCTCCAAATCTCATCCCTTAATTTGAATTGAATAGTTAATTGTCATATATTACAAATAAAAATTGGAATGATAAAGTGAATTTATAGTTGGTTAATTATCGGGAAATAAAGAGATAAACCCAAAATTTAAGGAGATGGATGGATGAGTTGTACTTAAATTATTTAAAGAAATTAAGCACTTTTTTATATCTTAATTATAATATGTGACTTTATCTTAATCATTCATTAATTAGATTTTGACAACTCACCCTTAATTTAAATGAAGGGATTGAGATTAGATTTTGAGAACGAACTGAACTGAAAATGAATGAATCTCACTTCGTTAGGATAAATTAATTAAAAAAGAGCTATTTTTTTGGAAAATTAATTAATGTTGAAGTAAACAGTCAAAAATAACTGCTAGTAAATCTATCTTTACTGGACTATTTTGTGGATATATATATATATATATATATATATATATATATAGCGTATCCTACTTAATTTTTCTCAAACACAGATTCACGTGTAAATATAGGACTCATTCAAGATACCCTAATGGTTAGGATCACTTTAGATATATACCTACCTACTAATTTAATAAAATGATGAGGTTGGTTAATTAATTACATACCAAACTTAGTTTCCCAAATGTAAGTAAATAATATATATATGAACTAATATATACATATATAAATAATATATCCTCCTATCCTCCTGAACTAACCACTCCCAAACAAATATTCACTGTTGAGTCCTCCTCCTCCTCCTCCTGCAAACCTCACTGTGAACTGTTGAGTAAACCGATTATAGCGATAATTTTATTGATAATTTTATTATAGAAATTAGACTATATATATAATAAGTATATATATATATATAAAAAGTTAAGTAACACTAAAAAATTCAAATATCCTACTAACTTAAATATTTGTGTGGCTAGAAATATGAGCGAAAACAATGCCGGCAGATCAAATTCAGCTACCAACACGCAAACCGATAAACAAACCGAAGACTTTAATAGCTGGCTGCCGATCACCGCTTCCCGGAAAGCAAAATGGTGGTATTCTACTTTCCATAACGTAACTGCCGTCGTCGGTGCAGGTGTGCTAGGCTTACCATACGCCTTTTCCCAACTTGGCTGGTGCGTATTTAATATTAGTTGTGTTACGTATTTAATTTTAATCTTTGTTGATCAAGTGTTGTACTATATATATATATATATATATATATATATATATATATATATATATATATATATATATATCCTAATAATTGGCAGTTGATATATATATATATGTAGGGGTCCGGGACTTGTTACTCTAATTGTTTCGTGGCTAGTAACATTTTACTCGTTCTGGCAATTGGTGGAGTTGCATGAAATAGTGCCTGGAAAACGATTTGATCGGTACACGGAATTAGGGCAACATGCTTTTGGGAAGAAGGTAGGATATTGGATAGTTATGCCTCAACAAATGGTTGTTCAAGTGGCGTCAGACATAGTATTTGTGGTCACCGGAGGGAATTCCTTAAAAAAGAGTTTTGATATGTTGAACCCATGGTTTATTGGGGTTAGGAAGACTTACTTCATTATGATTTTTGGATTCTGTCAATTGATTCTCTCACAAGTTCCCAACTTTAACTCCTTGAAGCTAGTCTCCGTAATTGCAGCTGTCATGTCTTTTAGGTAAATAAATAAATATGTTTCATCATTTTTCATATATAGTCTCGACTGTGTATGTACATAATCATACATACATACATGTTCATTAATACATGAATATAATTAATTAGTGAATTAATGGTGCATGCATGCAGTTATTCAATGATGGCATTTATCGCATCGATGATTAAGGGTAAATATCATCACAAGCATGTAAGTTATGGTGTGAGATCCCATACAAGGGCTGGAATAATATTTGATGTTTTCAGCAGTCTTGGTACAATTGCCTTTGCGTATGCAGGCCACAGTGTGTCTTTGGAGATACAAGCCACAATTCCCTCTACTCCAGACAAGCCATCTAAAAAACCTATGTGGAAAGGTGTCATATTCGCCTACATTATTGTAGGTGTTTGCTATTTATGTGTTTCGGTTTCTGGATTTTGGGCGTTTGGTGACTCGGTGGATGATGATATTCTTGTCTCGCTAGAAAAACCTTATTGGCTTATTATTCTTGCTAATTTTATGGTTTTCATCCATGTTCTTGGAAGTTATCAGGTAATTAAATTTTTTTAAAATTATTATTACTCCATTAAATTAACTGTACTGAAAATATTAAATTTGTTTAATTAATTAGGTGTTTGCAATGCCCGTATTCGATATGATGGAATCTTATATGGTAAAAAGACGGAACTTTAGTCCCGGACGGCCTCTTCGCCTCATTGCACGGAGTACATACGTGGGTGAGTATATATGCAATTCTTGAGGCTATAAGCACCATTGAATATTCATCTGAATTCTGAATATATAGCTAATGCTGAAAATATTAATGTCACAGTTTTCACAGCCTTTGTTGGAATATGCCTTCCTTTTTTTGGAGGTTTATTAGGATTTTTCGGAGGACTTGCATTTTCATCCACCTCATATTTTGTAAGTTATTGAATATTATTAATTTGCTTTTTATTTTATAATAATTCTGTTTTAACAATTAATTAATTTTCACAGATCCCTTGCATTATTTGGATCGTCCTCAAGCAACCCAAAAGATGGAGCTTTCATTGGACTGCATCTTGGGCGAGTGTTTTTTTCTCTCTTATAAATTCAATTATATTACTATATTATCTTTTTATATTTTTTATATTAATATTTATTTATCTTTATATTTAGATCTTCTAAATAATATAAAAAAATCTTATTTTACCCCTCATAATTCATTTGATTTTGCAGTTTATTATATATATCATATATATATAATACTTAAGATAGGGATTAATTAATGTGTTATTTTTTATGAACATATATATTATATTGTTAATGCATGATCTTTGTTCTATTTCAGGTATGCATTATAATTGGTGTTATAATTACAGTCCTTGCACCTATCGGAGGATTACGATCTATCATTATATCTTTCAAAACTTACAAGATGTTTTCATAATTGTTTGTTTATATTAGTATTTCTTTTTCAGTTTCATTAATAGAACACTCTCCTAATACTAATTATGTTTTCATTATTCTGATTTAGTCTCATTTGCATTAATTCTGCCCTTATAATTATTCAATTGAGACAAAATAATAATAATAATAATAATAATAATAATAATAATAATAATAAACCTTGTTTGTCAAAAAAGTGTATGCAAAAAATATAAGAGTACATAACTTGATTTGAGATTGTAGATCGTTTATATGTGTTTTAGAGATTTTTAATATTTTTTTTATGAATGTAAGATTCGAGGTATATATTCATGTGAAAAAAGAAATATATAAAAAATATATGCAGTTCTCTAATATTATTATTATAACTGAGTAAACAAAATATATTTTTGATGGCTTATACTTGTTCATTTTTCATTTCTATAGTTTGTTAACACGTAACTCCCAATCAATTAAAGTTTATGTGCATTTGGGAGAGACGATCTTTTGATAAATGTATTATTTATTCTCTAAGTTTTAAAATAAAAGATCATTATCAGATTTCAAAAGTCAATTTTAAAACTCTTTTAATCATATATGTAATATGGAGTCAATCTTATAATTCTATCTAATTCCAAATATTTATGTATGAATTTTTTTGTTTTTTTATATATGTAACATGGGGACAACTTACAATTTTATCAAATTCCATATATTGATGTACGTTTTGATTATAATTAATTTGATAGAAGAACTCTAGGGTCATACTTGTTTGCAGTCTTTAAAATTGAAATTGAAATTAAAATTATTAAATTAGGGAGACTATTTAATATCATATCAAACCATGTATAAAATACCATTTGAATTTATAGACAAAAATTTAATATCATATCAAAAGTAAAATAGTATAAACGATAAAATTTTATTTAATTTTTAAATAATTCTTTTTAAAACAAACATAACATCAAATGTTAAACAAACATAAACTTAAGACTATTTAATTCAACTATTAATAGTCTTTAAAATTATAATTCATGTTAATATATTTTAATTATAATCTTTGCAAAAAGGTTAATCCTATCATCATTTCAGATTAGGAAATATCATTTTTGTACAATTGTCCCTTTCATTAAAGTAGAAGAGATCTATTTGCTAGAAATACATTGCTACCACTCATCTATTTGCTAGAAGTACAGTGTCCTGTCCGGGAATTGTCCAAGCCTACTTTGAACATTACAAAAACAAATTAATTTCATTTATCAGACGAGCCAACATTTTCTCTACAATCTGCAGCCGCACACAAAGCCTTCCATATGGGAACTAACATTTTCATGGGTGGATGCAACTCCTGAACAACAAACTTCAACAGTATGAGCCACACAAATAAGCTGTGTGTGTGTGTGTGTGTGTGTGTGTGTGTGTGAGTGAGAGAGAGAGAGACAGAAATTACAAAGTAGTTTTTTTCCCTCCAAAATCCCAATAAACTATAAAGGAGATTTTTTCTCTCAATAAAATACTAAGGATATTACTTGCTCAACTAGTTCAGGTACTGCGGATCTAGCAAGGGACAAGGGGGTCACTTGCCCAACCTTGAATTTGGATTTATTTCTTTCTATTAATAAAGGCAGGCATATATTTATATGTATATATAACAGTGATCGCCCTTGAAAATTAATAAAGTTCCTGCATCCCCCACTGCTTACAAGTAGTCCTTGCCTATTTCATGCCTACTTGCAATAATTAAACAGATTTAGCATGAGCCCACTAAACAAAATGATTTACCTTGAAAACTAATGCAAGTTCCTTTTCGCCTCGTACAATTAGAGACAAGCTCCAATAACAAGTAACAGGAGTCACACATTCATTCAGCACAGGTTTCAAAATCTTGCTCATGGGAATAAACCGCCGGATCTTTCTCCCACTGTATTGAAAAGAAAAAGAAATGATTCTGTTAGAAGAGCTTGTGATCAGAGAGCCAAGAAAAGTAAGACATTCTATAACAATTGAATTGAAGCATACTTCTGTTCGGTAACTGAAGCACAAGGGTCAAAATGTGAAAGATATCCCATGTTCTTAGTAGTTAGCAATAGAAAGAATTTGATAGGGTTCTCAAGAGGGATTGAAGAATCTGGCAGATTATAGAAGTCCACAGAAATTATATTGTAATATACTTATAAATGAAAATGATACCTTAAAAATGCTCTGACATGTGTATGTTGAAAGAAGAGAGATACACTCTCATTTGTCTACTAAGAAAGGATAGGAAGCAAATTTTATAAACCTGTTCACCGTGCAAGACTTGCAACATTTTTTGTTCTAGTCAATAGTTGTTGTTTTCACACACAAAAAAAATCTCTAAATCCACATCAGGAAGACACTTGTTTTAGTTAGTTCTATAGTTAAAACAAGAGACTTTTGACTTTACCAAGACCTAGAGAGAGAGGTGGAGGGAGGGAGGGAGAGCAACTTTAGAAAATTACTTGGTATCCAGAAATTTTCCACTCCCAAATCTCCTTGGAGCAATGAATTTGATCTACCCAAGGCAGCTCTTTCCTCAGGATGGACAAAACTCAACATGCATTGCAAATACATTCTACATGCCCTTACAATGAATGAAAACTCGTAAAAACGTAACAGGATTGCGAAGTACCTTCTATAGTGAGTTTCAAGCTGGACTCCAAAAGTTGGCATAATTACAACGGATTCTGAGACATTTAAAGAAAATATAAGAAAAGAATAGGAGAATGCTTCATCAGGATGAACATTTAAGTGACTTATTGAGCTACATTTTTTTACTAATAATACAAGAGTAGGGAAAAGAATAAAGAAATAAAGAAAGAATCAATAAACACAAATATGTAATAGAAAAGTAACTGTTGAACTCACCACTATTAGGTCTTATTGAACAATTAACACATTAAGTAAGACATGTCCCGAGGTTATCTTTTGCTAATAATTTAAAAGAATTGACGAAGATCAATAGCCATTAGTTAAAGCTTTATTGCATTCTATAAATTCCAAATTGTAACATTCAAAAACTTTGCATGTACTGAATTTTTTCTAGAGAAGTTTTATTTACAATTCTCTACCAAAACCTACAGCCCCCAATCCTCACACTCCTATGATGAAGTTATTAACTTAATGTCGCACACTTCTACGTAAATGATGATAGACATATCACAACAACACTGAGAGATGAAAGCTAGGGTAGAGAATGTAATTAGATGCCCCGGTAGTTCTAGCCAGACAACTGTTGAATCTTATCTAATAGCCCAGCACAGTGGGTAGCCTTTTGAATTCAGTAGATAGAAGAAACTATTAGATAGATCAGTAGTATTAAGGACTAAGGAGCAGGTGAGTCTTGTCAGTTTAAGCAAAAGTTTATTTTACGGCTCCATGAGAAGGGCAGTGGGTAGTAATGGTCTTGTTGTATCTCACTCGTCTTCAATGGGGTCTACTCTTTCTTTTTTGGGAGAGTATGCAAATAATTATTTGTTAAAGTTAAGTGGACATGTAACTTGGGACTACCTAAAGAGGTAATGTAGAACTTTTATCGTGGGATTGAGGGAGTAATAATAATGTTCTTGAAATTTGAAGCATGCGTCAAAGACTTTCCACAACCATGAATGCAAGTAGTTCTAATAACAAGTACTATATTCGACAATAATGACATATTGACGCGGAGCAATATATAGGAATCAAAAAGAACAAATAGTTTACTTTATATTACTGTTTAGAGATAAAATCAATGTAATTATCTTTTAATTATACTTGTAGAATATTATTAGGAGTCTGTTTCCTTATTATTATGATATTCTGATTGATTTATGGTAGGAGGTAATTATGACTTGTTTTAAAGTAAGGTTACCTAAGTTATAGAGTTTTACTTAGTCTCCAATCTCCATGTTTACTTGGTCTGTTTTATATAAATATTGTAATCCACGAGTTAAATAGAATTGACTTGTTAATGATTGTGTTTTTTTAACTATTCCCTGCCTTCTTTCCACCTTGTTCTACATCACATATAATGTTAGGATAATTCCATATAAAGTGTATGCAGAAATCATTATCAAAATGTACTTACTCCTGCACATATTTAGAAAAACTTCAAGGTCTCTAACTCAGATCCTCACCTTTCTCAACAGGCTTCCAGAACAATAATTTGATGAGTAACGCCAATACAAGTAGGGTCCAGAGAAGAATAGAAATTGACTTGTCCTGTCATGTTGGTCATAACCTAAACATTATACATATACCTGAAGCTTCATGAATACTTATGTGATACAATATGATTACAAGAATGTCACAAAGTTTGTCATATATATCTAAAATGATAAAAGCATTATAGGCTTCAAAATAAATGAAATGAGTGAGACAATTAACTGTTTATCTATACCGTTGTCATTAATACAAACTCATTACCTCAGTTGATAAGTAAAATACTCCCTCCATTCCGATAAATAAGATCAATATTGACTTTTTAAAGTCAATGTGACATACTTTCAAATTGAGAATTGATGTAATTGAAAACAATCAATTTTGTCATTAGTAGTACTTTTTAGATAGCTTACAATATTCATAATTGTCTTTCATAAAACTAAATGAATTCATTTTTTGAATTTGAAAATATCTCTAATTGGCTTCAAAAAATAAAACTTGATCCTATATTTTGGAATAGAGGGAGTATAAAACATGAATCTGGAAGGAAATTCCTTCTAAGCCCAAACCAATAGCGGTACATTGATAAGATAGAATTTAAGTGGAGGTGGCATGATGATGAAACTAGGATGACATGCTCAATTTTTATACTACTATCAGTAAAATAAGGACTCCTTTTGTGGGAATTTTATTTGGCACATGGGACTCTTTTTGTGAACATAGGGGGTACCTTATAGTATTTCCTTAATTTTGTCACTGAACTATATATATATATATATATATATATATATATATATATATATACACATATACACACACACAAACACACATTATTATACATTTAAATTTTCAAAATAATTCATAATATATCCAACCAGTCCTAACTTTACCTTGTTTAGCAAGAGAAGAAAGGGATTTGCTACAAGAAGAAGACCAGAGAGGTATAAGATGAACCCCATTGCGGCATTTCGTCGAACAACAATATGGTGAGTATCGAGGGCTTAAAGAGGACCTCTGTCATCATGTATATATGTATAGCTCGCATTTGCAATGGCGGCCTGGACCATTTTGATACGAAACCACAGTTAATATCATCGTTTATACCTAATTCGATCACACATTATATGACAAGGGTATTTCAAATTGAATGAGAAAAACCAAATTAGATTGGCATAAAACTGAGGCATTGCTATAGAAAGATCGATAGCTAATGATTATGGAGGGAAAAAGAGAGAATTTACCTTGTTCTAATTTGTGATTCCGCAAATCCCATTCTTTTTATTGCTGAAGCTGGAGCTGGAAGAATGTTACCCCTTGAAGGCAATCCGAGTCGGGTCAGGTATAGAACTAAATTTAATAAACTAATTAAAAATTCTCAACTATATTCTACTAATCTACTCTCTTTTTTTACACCGTCCGCCCTATACAATATTTTAAATTAATGTTATGTTTGGATTCAAATAATGAAATTGGTGATCAAATAAAATAGAGAAGAGAATAAAATAGTGAGTGAAATCGTTTATGATCCAAATTAGTTAATACTTTCACGAATAAAAGTGAATCGTTTATGATAGTATTAATTTGAACAATGATCGAAATTATTATTTTATATTTTCTCGAATAAAGTTCACAAATTATGGTTGACTACATGCCAATGAAATCATTAAATACAAAAAAAAAAATCAATTTATAAAAATGAGTTATTCCATTGTTACGGTCGGTAAAAAAAATTCTCTAAAAAGGTGTCCAAAAATATTATTTAAATTCAAAAAAATATTTAATTCTGAACAATTTAAGTTGGGTCTACTCTTTTAGTGAAAAAAAAATTATTATGTATTTATATGGAGTTTATTGAGGATAAAATTAGAATTTGCTAATATTATGTCTTCTACTTTGATTTTTCTTTATTTGAATGAATGATATAGTACTTGAGAAGGAATACTTTTTAGTTTTTATTCTTTTCAAAATATATACACTTGGTCCAAATGTGGACAGTAGACAGGGGATTGTTACTCATGTCATCATGTCATGTTCTTTTGATATTTCAGAAGTCAACAAATATATTAATAGATATTATGAAAATATTAATGATTTGTGAAAATAACACTCTCTAAAAAAAATAGTGAGAAATATACCCAAAGCCCATTTGTATTTAAATTAGAGAAAAATTCAAATAACCTTTTTCTTGTTACTCCCTACGTCTTTAAATAGTCATATATTTATAATGCATCTTTTTTAAATGTTGGTGATTGTTTTATATTTTTGTTAATTTCATTCAAATGATAATTTTGCTATTTATTTTGTTTGGATATGGAGTTTTCAAAGCTTTTCTATTACAGTTCAAAATGAGAACCACAGATATGCAATATTTTGTGTCGTGTAACACTTAATGGAAAAACAACCAAGGAATTTAAGGAAAAAAAGATTGAAGACGAGTCTTAGAAAGTAAACATGTGAGACCTGGAAATTCACTTGAATTTCTACACATTTTAGTCTACAAAGAGTCTTTGGTTTGCTAAGAGTCACTAGGTGCATGGTTCCACAAATGCAAAGACACAACCTGCACACACATTTATTATAGTGTTTATGTGAAATGGATGTTGCAGCTTTTCCTATCAAAGATAGTTTCATGTGGCAAAAAAATATTTAGAATTTTAACTCTTTCAAATTTACACTAGATATCTTTTTCATGATGATACCTTTTTTGGCGGTGGGTCAATTATTTTGAAGTTCTTATTTTATTTTATTTTTCTTTAATCGCAAAGGAGCTCTAAATCAATTTTGGTCACATGAACCTTTTAAGCAAAGTGGGTATCATTATGCTATTTCCTTATTACAATGCTTTTTTACATGTTAATGTATCGGCGATCAGTATTCAAATAAAGTTTGCATATATGATTAATTAATTACGAAATTTTCTAATTTTTATCAAATATACTTTTTCATATTGTCAACTCACATTTTTTATTTAGATTCATCTTTATGTAATAATTTGTGTTAACCTAGTTAATAGGGAATATTTGCTTACTGTGTACCCAAAAGGATTTGTATTTAAAGTAGTAAAAATTCAAAAAACCTTTTCTTGGTACTCCCTACGTCTTTATATTTATTATGTTTCATCTTCATTTGATCTGATGTTAACGAGCATATGATTGATTAAAACGTAGTGTAAACAATAGCTAAACAAATATGAAGGGGAAATACCCAGAAATGCTCATAATCATACTTTAATCAAAACACTTTTATCTTCAAGCAAAAGCCACCAAAGTTAATCGACAGAACACCAAACACCAAACACCAAAACAAATAGTCAACCCAACAAATTCATTGGTCTTATAAAACAAAACTCAGATTCAGTATGTTAAGGCGTGGTTCATATATTTCCAAGAATTAAGATATCATTTCACTAATAACTATCAAGCCCATAAAACTATATCCAAGCTCGTCTGGCCTTTAGCCTCATATAACCACTTTGGACATACATATATAAGAGCAGTTTGATAGAGGGGTGTCAACCAGTCATATTGTAGTCATCCGGATGCAGATATGAACTGTAATTCCCAGGATTGTCCATCTTTCCGATCAAGTGGTCCATTCCTGCATTTTAGTAAATTTTCAGGCAATGAGAGGATTTTCATAATCAAGTCAAAAGGAACTAGACAAAATGAATTTCAACAAAGAAAGATGGTATTAGTACCCTGCTCCGTGCTTTTAATTAACATGATATGAATTTTGTTTAAATACTATAGTTAAATCATCCCAAGACAAATATCTATAATTTCAAAAAGACAGCCTAATTACTTCCCCCTTTACCTTCCAAGTAAATAGTCTACGAACTGATAAACGCTCCTACCAACACACCTACCTGCTGTCTAAACTACAAATTTAAACTCTCTTAAGTTTCTCTAATCCTATGGTGGTAATAAATCTCTGCAATACTTCATTATTCTTAGAGCAACATGGAAGGCTGAAATCTGGCAAAATCATAATTTTAGCCCAAAAAACTATACAAGACACAATATGCAAGCTAGGGGAGAAAATCTCTAATCCATCAACCACAAATATCTCCAAAATATGAACATGCATCATCTGAAGTGCCAAATTTATTTATGTAGACGAACAAACATCAGAAAGCTACCATAAAAAAAGGTTCTGATGTCTCAATAGAGAACAAATGTTGAGACTGAAAACTGAAAATGCGACTCCGATTCAAGTTCTTTGCAGAAGAAGGATAACCACACAACTAAAAGAACATTGCCTGAAGGCATGAGAAATTAATGATCAGGTGACATTATGCTGTACAAAGAGCAGACAGATATAGCCAACAACAAATACTTGGGATAAGACTTTTTTAAAGTTGAATCAAGTTTTTTAAATGGTGAGGCAGCAACAGAGAAATGTTTGTCTGTAAACGATAATTGCATAAAAATGTTGCATCAACAAATTCAACAAATTTTTACAAGATACTATATCAATTACCATTCAATATGAGAAATAAACAAGCAGAAGAACTCTACATGTAACTATCATGTTCTCTTAGTTGTTCCATTTACACTTTTCACACTTTAATAGAAGACAATGACTATGATTGCATAAAGTAGAATTAACCGGTTAAAGACGTGAGAAATACATGGTGGAACAAGATTTAATCAATATATCAAATGTTATAAATATACATACTTGGATTTGATAACATGCTTCCGTAGAAAGACATTTGGCCCATACTCCCAGCAGGCTTTGAATTGGTGTCAGATGGAAACACGGGCTCCACCTTATGTGACCGTGGATCTATGCTACGCATCCCAGAACTTATCTCAGGGTTTTGGAAGCACAGGTCCTCGGCTCTTGGAACTGAGTCATGCTGCGACTGAAAATCCTCTGACTTTGTTTTATTATCATTGGGTGATTCAACTTCGGTCTCCACTTCAGATTCAGCATTGTTTGGTGCAGAAACCTGTTGCTTCCTTTTAGATCGAGCACGCCTATTTTGGAACCAATTATAAACATTTGTTTCAGAAATCTGGCCATGTTGAGACAATTCAGAGGTTATCTCTTTAATTTTCTGCTTGGTTGGAGTTCCATTCCCTTGCTCAAAGATACGCTCAAGAATTTGAAGCTGCACTGGTGTTGGAGTCCACCTTTGTCTGCCAGTAATTTTATGGCCAGCAGATGTTACTAATGGGTCACAATACAGATTTCCCAATCTGGTTCCTGATAAAAACAAAAGCAAGATTCTTATGGCAAAATTGTAGTTTTCAGGACTAAGCAGTGAAGCTCCATTCTTTGCAGATGATAAACAGTTATGATTAGCAAAATAGCAATAAACAAGAGCCAAGGGTGGGTATCACCAGCAATCAAGAGTATGAGCATGTTGAAGGGTCAATATTAAAATCAAATACTTAAACATACTATAAAAGAAATCCTCTGCATTAACCATACGGCTAGTAAGCTGAAGAAACTTTTGAACTAACTGGTTAGTGCAGATAAGCTTAAGCGGTTGAAATATTTATTGTTATTTGTGTCTTATGTATTAATTACTTGACTATAAGGATTCAAAATCTCCAAAAATTACCAAAATAGACAAACGAATGTCACCTAAATGACCAGAGCACATAAAATAAGAAATACATGGATATCAAATTAATATTTTCTGTGACATGCTTCCGGTTCTATTTCCTCCTGCATGAAGATAAAATCCAAGAAATGTGGAAGGGAAGGTAGCCCCCATGGCTATGGATTATGTGATTTGAGAACTTGTTGAATTTACATTATCTTCATGATGACTACTTGGTCATGCAGATCGCAGAGGGAACAAGGTGCAGCTCTAAAACACGAAGCATGTACTCCAAGCTATAGTTAGTGTACCTTTTATAACAAATTGTCCTTGGACTAATTTAAGATTTGAGTGTTTGGCTGATAATAATTTTTAAAAAAAAATCAACTTCTTATAGGCATTTGCTCTACAGGAACTAAACAATTAATCAACATGTACAGAGTTATGCTCAACATTGGCAGAAAGGTGGAAAATCATAATGGACAAGTACTTTATATTGGCAGTGCAATGATCATATTTCTGCGAGTATTTTGATATCAACTGGAATAACTAGGTTTAAAAAATAAATTGTGTAGATGCTTAACTAAAGACAATAAGGAATGTACAATTAAACATTGCAAAATTAGGAAAGATACTAGAAAAGTCCAGAATTTATTAACATCAAGAAAATTAAAGAAAAATAAATGTTAGGAAATGTAATAATATATGCTTTCCTAGATAGATATCCTTTCCTTAACCCATAGAAGAAGTAATAAATTCTCAACAGATTTCCTTCTAGGCATGTTTTTTAAAATTCAACTTGAAACACTTTAAAAAAGTAAACAATCAAAAACTGATCTCCCAAAAAATCCCATTTAAATTTCAAATGACTAGTTTCCAAAATTATAAACCGTGAAACAATAACAATAAAACAATAAATTTACATAAATTAAAGGAAAATCAAAGTGCCTCCATTAACAAAGATTCAAACAAGCAACCAAGCCACACACATGACGCAACACAATACCATCATGAACTAAATCACATACATAATAAACTATATAATTCTCCAGAATTATACAATTAATAAATATATACAAAGAGGTAGAGAAGATAGAAAAACCAGCTAGATCGTGGTGAGAAGTGAGGGATTTGTGTAAATCGACGAGCTGTTCACAAATGGTGGCGTAAACGGCGATTTGCTTGCGAAGGACTTCCATTTGCTCGTCGGTCATCACCTTCACGAACATTCCATTGTTATTGGTATTTCCTTCTTCGTGATTTTGCTGTTTTTGGTGTTGGGATTGTTGCTGATTTTCCCACTCCATTTTTGGTTGTGGGATTTGGGTCTTTTTTTCTCTCACGAGTTTACTGGAGAGTGAACCGTGAGGGTCAGCAGTGGCGTAGGTTGAGAGAGAAGAAAAAGTAACGAGAAAGTAAAGAAATGGCGGACAATTGGACAAAAGGCAAGGACAAAAAGTATTGTGTTGATTGGTATAGTGTACTCGCAGGCGTATTTTAGCATTGCCATTTGCATTTTCTTTTTTTAATTCATTTTTGTTGGAAAATAAAAGACTTGCTTAATGTAATTGGAAAATAAAAAACTTATTTTGCATATATATTACAAATATACACGATATACAATGCTGAATTTATCATTTTTAGACCCAATAATTTCAACACCCTAATTATGTTTATTTGTTTATTTGTAAAGGATTATAATTTCTAGAATTATAATTCCAAGACCGGAAATCTCTAAACTAATAATTCAAAGTCTAAATTTAAAAATAAATACGACACTTAAAATTAATAATTATATTCAAAATATAATTATTTAAATGACTCATTGGCACGATAGAGCATGCATAAATATGAGACCTGATTAGATGAAATTAAATTTCATTAATTAAATAATACAATATCAACACATAAATCGAGAGATAATATTTTTTTTATGTATCAATATTATATTGATCAATCAAAATTTAACTTAATCATAAATTAATTACGTGATAATTAAATCCGCATAATAATTATATAGTGATTTGATATATGCAATATGCATGCGGCAGGTGGGTGGGTACATTACAATTTGCATAGATAGATTGGGGCAGGGGGAATGAATGAATGTTACGTTCCATTTCCATATGATTAAGCGATAAACCCGGGAGTGGTCACTGGTCACTCTACTCTGACATGCACCATTTTAATTTTAATGTCAGGTCCTGACAAATTTTGGACTTTGACATTATCATTAACAAACAACAAGTCCAAAATTTATCTAACGCTTATAGCGCGGTACAGGTAACAGATTTATGTTTCTTTTATGAAGCCAACAACCACCCAATAACCACCGAGTCCGGTGCATTTGTATCCAACTAATTATGAATATTATAAATTATCAAAAAAAATTATTAATTATATTATTTATTGTTTTAAAAACTTAAATAAATCGTATCAATTTTAAATTATAAAATATTTCAAGAAACTTTTAAAAAATCAATGATCATATAATTTAAAACAGAAAGAGTACTTCATTTTTTAGGGGAAGAGTAATATTACCTTTGTCAAAAATATCAGTCAAAATTTATAGATTAGATGTATTATAGTCCCTGAATATTCATAAAAAGAATAAGATATACATGTAGTTATCTTTAAGGGTTGGTTTAGGAGTAAGTTCGATATATTGTCTCTATGTAAGTCATGGTAGATTTTCTTCCATAACTCTTGAGAGGTGGACATTCTTTTTTATGAAGTGAACTTTATGTTAAGTTTAATTCATACTTAACACAATATTGACTTATAAGTGATAATGTGATCTCTTTATTTGTATATCAACACTATATTAAATATAAAATAAATTTATCATAAAATTTATTTTATGCTAACTAGTCTCGTTATTGTGGGGGCAACCTATTGCATCAACAAAATTTTATTTATTTGCATCAAAAAAGAATATACATGTAGAATTGTAGATAGGGATCAGGAGATCATATCATAGCTAATCATGTGTTGCTACTACTTTGTCAAAAGATAAACTAGAATAAGGAAAAGTTTTGGCGGACAGGAATAATGGACCGATTAATTGAACAATTTTTATTTTATTTTTTTTTGTTAGTGACTTCTAAAAAATGTATAATATTTATTTCAATAGAAATTTTTATAAAATATATACAAATACAAGGTTATACATTTTCATGGACGGATCTACACTAGGGGCAGGGGGGGCACCTACCCCCGCTGAATTTTTTGTGTCTTCCTTAGCTCTTTTCCTTTTCCCAATAGTACACACTCTATCACCACTCTCTTTTTGTATAAGTGATTTTTTAAAGTAAGGATAATTTTGTATTATTTCTTTTCTTCATCTCTCCATGTGTAATATTTGGCTCAAAAAATAAGTACTCTCTCCTATTTTTTTTTTCTTTTTAACTAACATCCTGTAAAGTTTTTAATTTAGTTGTAGAAAAAAATGAGAATTTTTTTTTTGACTCGAAATATACTTATTTTTTAAATATTTTTTTCTAATTAAAACTCAAAAACACCACTTTTCTTAAAAAAAAAACTCTTCTATTACAAAATTGACATTATCTCCTTTTATTTTCATTCGCTTCCTTTTCTTTTATCACCAAATTAAAACTCAAAGACAAAGACAAGTGTGAGACCCCATATTTTATGGGTAATATTTATAAATTTTGCAAAGTATGCAAGTTGTTATAAAATATTCGTTTATTTGGGAATATTCTTTTGTTAGGAAATATTCGCATAACTACCAATCATTGGTGGACCCCTAGCATAATGTAATTATTCATCGGATCGAGAAAACGACAAAATATTTTATAAAAATAACTACGGAGGTATACCGTTAAAACTGTTGAACTACCCTTGGTAAAAAAGTATAATAATACATTAGGTCAGACAAGAAGACCTTGCAGATTGGTTATTGACGCTTACGTGAGAAGTCACTCAATTTATGCTTTCAA
The DNA here is from genome assembly GCA_020205615.1 of Panax quinquefolius. Taxonomy (NCBI): domain Eukaryota; kingdom Viridiplantae; phylum Streptophyta; class Magnoliopsida; order Apiales; family Araliaceae; genus Panax; species Panax quinquefolius. The sequence goes on along the minus strand of CM035156.1, from coordinate 35,571,338 downwards.
TTATTACATACAAGAATTCTTTGATCATATCTCTTATATTATCGATTCAATTATCATTATAAGATCATCTCAGTATAATATGTTATATTATTAATTGAGACGACGAGTTATAAATGATTAATAATTGTTGAAAGATTAAAAATGTGTTGATTAAAAATAAAATGATTTGTGGTAATATTTATTCAATCCTTAATGCAGTATAAAGTACATTATAGACGTTTGTGGTAAGTTTGATTGTTTTATGGGGGGCCCATGTATATGTCATTATCTAAGAGTCTCTTCGTCAATAGTAATTACCTTTGTGAATAGTAATTACCTTCGTCAATAGTATTTACCTTCGTCAATAGTAATTACCTTCGTCAATAAAGTAATTACCCTTGTGAATAGTAATTACCTTCATCGATAGTAATTACCTTTACCAGACGTCGAACCACTTGTCGTTTCACACATTCGAACCACTTGTCGTTTCACAATGAGCGTCGAACCACTTGTCGCTTCACATTACAAAAGGCCAAACCACTTTTCTTTTCACATCACCAACGCAAGCCACTCGCTTTTCATTACATGGTGCTTAATTAGAAATCTTCTATAAATAGAGGCCTCAGTGCTTCATTATTTTTCACTTAATTCATTCAAGTTTATATAGAGAGAAAGTATAGAAACTATAGAGAGAAAAAGAAAAAGTATTCTGGCCACTTCACCTCGCCAATATTCAGATTCTTCTAAAGGTAAGGGTATTATTTATTGTATGCAGAAGGTGTTATTCTTTCTTATTCATGAAGATAACTTCATTATTCCATTCGTTATTATTTCATTGGAATAACTTTATAAAAGCCAGTATACCCTATACATAACCTCGTGATATGCAGATACCCTATACTTGTGAAATCTTATGTTATTCCATTCTTATTTATTCTATGGAATAACTCAGACAATGGAATCCCCTATACTTGGTGATCTTCTTCGTTATTCCATTTCTTTATTATTCATTGGAATATCTCGCTCATGTGTTTACACCCGGACCAGTTAAAATCTTTATCATTCTGTTGGAATATCCTATCTCGTGTGTTTTACACCCGGATCTGGTTCCATCTTTATTATTTTGTTGGAACATCCGCTCGATTGTGAATTTCACCCGACCCGGCCCGTTATTATTATTCTCATTGGAATAACCCATACGCCAAGACCGCATGCATAGTGATTTCTTTTGTTATTCCATTCTTTATTATACCTGGGTTGGTTAAAACTTTGACTTATACTCCATGAAATTAGTAGAATATCCTCGATATTTCGTTTTCATCCAAAGATCTTTTCATGGAAATATTCTTCCGATCATTCTTAAATTTTACTCTACAAAACAAAGATTACGCCGATTGACAATTTGGACGTTAATAATTCCCTGGATTAAATAATTTTGAACTTGTTTTATTGAATTATTATGTCATCATCATCATCCTCACGTTATATTACGTTATCTTTGGCTTTACGATGCGTAGATGAACTTAAGATGATTATGATGAGGATCATTAAGATAATAATCATGGCATTATAAATGATGTGATAAAAAGTCGCCGATTGGCACTCAGAATGCATTGATGGATAGGTTTTTGGTATGATTATGATTAGGGGTGATTCGGTATAGATAACTTAACGACCATCGATAATTTGATGAATATCCTGGTCGTAGAATGGTGGGTGATTCGATGACGTGGATTATTTATTAAAGTGAGTCTCAATTTATAATGATGATGAAAAACCTTTAAAAACCAAAAGATAGTAGATTTTATTCTCTACTGACTCTTTTAATGGATTGCTTATTTCCACCGCAGTTAAACTCATTGTACTATCAGTATTTTATCGCTTAACATCGTTTGAAATTTAATGATAATTTATTCGCATTATCTTAGTCATAATATTTTTCTACCATTATTTGATTTCACCCTTTTTCACTATTCTTCTTGTGAAATGAGAACATAAATTTGGGACGAAGTCGGGGAGAATGAGTAATGGTCCGGAGGATAAGATTAGTAGTCCTCACTATTCTCGTGAAATAGTGTGATAATAGTTGTAATAGCGACTCATTTTGAGTTTGTATAATATCTAATGTATAATATTTGTATTCAAACTCACGCTTTATGTCAGATTGCACTGCTACATGCTTATGTTAGTAAGTTGTTTTTGAATTTACGTACTACGTAAAGTGGCGACCCAAGATGGGTGACGTATACCTAATTTTGGGGGCGTCACAACAAGGTATTAAAACTCCAAAATTATTTACTTAATTTTCTTTATCCCGTGTGGCCTTGTCCAACTCTTTTGAATTTGTCACATTTGTACTATATTGGATTTTTAATAAAAAAAATTGTTGATAAAAAAATTATTCTAATATTTTCCTTATAAAAAAATCATGAATATATATACACACACACACACACATATATATATATATATATATATATATATTAAAACTTAACGACTTAAGTGTTGAGAAATTATATTTAATTCAGAAAAGTATATATAAATATATAGTTATAATTTTTATTCTTAACAAACAAAAAATTGAATTTGACCACACTAAATTTTGTGACTGGATCAGCCCCTATATATTTTATACCTAAAACACTATATTTTATAAAAATTTCTGTTAGAATAAATATTATATATTTTTTAAAAATTACTAGCTAGCAAAAAAAAAAAAAAAAACTGTCTAATTAACCGGTCCATTATTCTTGTCTGCGTAGCATTGCTCCTAGAATAATCAATCTCATCTCGATGACTTTTTAATTGATTATTGACTACAATACAAAGTATTACTGTGGTTCAACACGCTTTCATGTTTTAAGGTTCGGATGTGACAATATTACATTTTTTATTTTTTATTAGGTGAGATCAAATTATCGCCGACATAACACGTGCACCTCTATAGCCCACTCATTAAGGTTGCCTTGCCTCGTAAGTTTTCTATCCCTTCCTTATTTGTGACTTGAGTGATACTCCATCTACTCATAATATATGATATTTTAGATTTATGTATAAAAATTAAAAAAATAATTGTATAAAAATAAACAGAACAAATTTAAAACACTCATTTTAAATAATAATATCTTTTAAATAACACTCTTTTATTAAAATTGTGTTATTTTGGAGATTTTATTAAAATACAAAATAATATTAAAAGTAAGTTTGCCCACTTGCTTTTTTTTTTATTTACAAAAATACCATTAAATATGGTATTAATCGTCTATAGTATTCTTTACCATATATTTATTTCATACTAACTCGTTTGTAATATTTTCTTATAAAAAGGAATTTTGAAAATATTGTGACTAATAATTTTAAATTATATAAAACGTCAAATAATTTTAAAAAATATAAAATAATCTAAAACGTAGGAAGTACTTCAAGTCTCAAATCTGATCCGGCCCATAAATAATTGGGCCTTGAAAATAGTAGTTTCCTCAATAAAAACTCAATACACCAAATACACTACAGAAAATAAGGAGAGTTTATACCCACCCAGGCTTTTGCCTTCTCTCTCTCCAACTCTAACATGGGAGCAACCCCAACCCCTGGAGTCAAACTCAGTTGACTTCCATCACGATCCTCTATAAGAATTTTTTTGTGAGAGTTTTATTGTGGAGTTTATAACATATTAAAAATGAGATCCAATGGTTCACAAATTTTATCTAAGAAATTTAAAAAAATTATATGTAAAAATAAACGCGTTTGGTGGCTTATAATTTTTTATCAACTTGTAAAAAAAAATTCTTATCAAAACGTTGTGAGCCATTGAATCTCCTTTTTAATGTGTTGTCAACCCCACAATAAAACCCTCACAAGATCCTCACAGAGAAATTCTCATAGAGAATCTTGATTCAAACTCTTGTGAATGTTTGTAAAAATCATCAACCTTATTCTCTCTCTTCAAAACATTTATAAAAGGCTAAAAATATTTATTTTGCTTGATGAGTTTGATGTATATCTCATTCAATTGAAGAGACTGATAAGACAAAAAAAATATGAAAGTAACAAATAATATTTTTAAAATTATCACGTAGGTAAACAAATTTCAATTTTAAAAAAAATTGCTACTACTGTTAGAGCATTCACAACAGGTTCCTTATCTCTATCCCTACTCTGTAGTACTATTGGGTCTTTCTGTAGGATAGGGATTCAATTTTTTCACTGTACCCAACAGGTTCTTTATATTGATTCCTTAAATATTAATTTTTGAAATTTAAAATTTAAAATTTAAAAGTTAAAATTTGAAAGCTCAAACAATCAAATCATGTTTTGAACGTTGTAACTATTTTTTAATTTAAAAGTAATTGTTGTATGAGTTTAAAAATTACAATTATTTTAATTTAAAAATAAATATTGCTAGAAATCAAAATGTGCAACGATTAGAGGTGGCAAACAGCCGGGTCGCGGGCTTCTTCCCCTAATTTTTTTTTTTTTTTTGTAAAATTTTGCTACACCAAAAATAGTAATAATAATAAATATTAAAAATAATAAAATAATTTATAATAAACAATAATTCTAATACATATAAACATTGTCCGCTTAATATAAACAATAATTCTACTTATTCATAACTTCATATAAACATTCACAATATATCATTTTACATAAATAGGGAACACTCTTTTGATTCTCTCATTTTGAGGAGTCAAATCATATATAGGGATTAAATAGAGAATTATATAAGAATAAGAAAATTGTTGGATTACGAAGATTAATATAAAGAATAATTGGAAAATACAACTAAATATTTAAAATGAAAAAAAAACTATGAAAAGTATTGCAGTTAATGTAGTCGGTGTAAATGATCAAAGATGGATACATATAAAAACAATTTAATTGAAAAACCATAAAGAGCAAATATCCAGGTGTATTGCCTTTACTTGTTAAGTAGTGGAGGCAAAAAGACCTATTTAGTTCTTATACTCATGATTTAGTTCATTTTCGTTCCTACACATTTTTTTCACGCAAAAACCTCTGCACTATTTTGAAGAGTATTATACTTTAGTCATCAGCCTTTGCCACCTCATTTAAAAAGCTGACATGACATTTAAAGAAAAATAATGACATGAATATTTCTTAGCTCTAAATTCACATATTTTGTTATATATATTCAAATTACACCCAAAATATTGTATTATGTAAAAATTCAAGTTCCATAATTTATTTTTTTTAGGTGTTTTAAAAAAAAGACCGGATTTTAAACCTGTCAAAGAGTCCGGACAGGATCCGATTTCTATATATATATACTAGCGATAAGTCGATAAGTCAGGCTCAAGAAACTACAGTAATCGTAAAAAAAATTAAATTAAAATTTGAAAATTATTACATTATCTAAAGACACATATTACCACAACAATTAATACAAATTCAATCATCGAGCTATTTGGTAAGGCTTAACTCTGCGCGTCTTAAAGGCAATCAGATAATTCAAAAAAACTAAAAATAAATTATGAACAAAAAAATTGAAATGAGAGTTATCTTGCGGCAACATGTGATATTTGGGACTTGTACTGCTCTTTCTTAACAAACACATGCTACTAAGAGGAGAATTATCTCCTAGTGACACAATCTAGACGCATCATGTACATATAACAACCATCTTGAAATTAGATTAGATTAATACCAATGCATGATGTGCATATAACAACATAAAGGCACGATGTAATAAAAAATATTACATTATTTAAAGACATATATCAACACAATAATTAATACATACTCAATCATCAACATATATCCAACCACCAAAATATCAAGTTAGTCGGTACTAATTTCAAGAAATTTTGACAGAGTTTCCTTTAAAAATAGATATCCAAAAAATTTGAAACCTGTCTACAAAACTTACAATCATCAATACATATACAAACCACCAAAAAAATAATCATTCCATACCCAAAAATCATCAGAACCATGTAAGACCCCAACTTTTATGAATAAAAATGAATTTTCTATAAATATCATTTTTGAATATTATAGAATAAATTTGATATAATGTTATAGTTGTGGGTAATATTTATAAATTTTATAAAGACGCAAAGTTTGTTATATAATATTCGACGGTCATGGAATATTCGCATTTACCAAGACAATCATTGGTGGACCCCAGTGTAAGACCCTAACTTATTATTAATGAAATTTAATTTTCTATTTATTATTTTGAAATAGTAAGGGTTGATGTGATTAATGTGGATAGTTAGGGGTAAAATACTAAATATTTTAAAATAAAAAGTGGTTATAAAATATTCATCATTTTGGGAATATTCGTTTGGTCGTGGAATATTAAATGCGCTGTGGGGAATATTCGTAATACTGACGTACTTGACCATGTGTGGGCCCCATATGTGAAAGCGATTGGATGAAAGAAAACGACAAATATAAGTTGGTTAAAAATAACGGCGTGAGTTGTTACCGTTAATATCTTTGTTAAAATACTCGGTGGTTAAAACACGAGTTAGATGCTGACATTATTACAAATTATTGATTCTTACGTAAAAGCCTTTCACTACTCAATAATGGTTACAGAATTAATTGCTCAAGATTTTATTTTATCGATTCAATAATTGTTGCGTTGATATTTTATATTGTTGTTGTTTCAATAATTGTCATTACACAATATTTTTCATTATCGAAGCAATAATTCATATTATCCGAATAATATTATTAGATAACATTATTGGCAATGTCTAGAAAGTTTCGCCTAAGGAGAGGTTTGGTCACCTAATTGCTACCAAGAAGGAGAAATTCTTATTGGAAAGCCCCCTCTTCCCGGAGCTGCTGGTTGTCAATATTGTGATTCGTAATATTATTTGTGAATAATTAATTATTGATTCATATGATGAGGAAAATATTGATTTTATGTGGATATAGATGGAGAAAAATTTTAATGTGACAATTGTTGAAAATTGAAATTTTATCTTTTTCTCGATAAGATAATTCATTTAAATGTATTATTATATTTTAATAATATAATAATGGTGATATTTTTACAAACGAATGTGGGATATATGAGTATCTGAGGAGGAAGAGTATTTTTATTGCAATAAATATTTAAAACATGTTAAACATGTCAATGGGACCCCATTTATTGATCGAAATTTGATTATAGCCTCAGTAAAATCCTCCGCTTTGTGGATTTTGGCCAATTTTGTTTGGAATTTGGAAAACTTTCTTCCGCAAAGTTCTTTGAGATCAGATTTAGGAAGGTTGGCGAGAAATCTTAATATATATATTAATATTTTATTAAATTTTTCGCTTTGGTGTTCTAAAGCATTTTCCTATAAATAGGTGCTTAGGTTAGAATTGAAAATCACACCGTAAATCAAGTTTTCTCTCTATATTATCGAGCGTATTCTTGTGAGTATTTTGAGTATACTTTGAGTATTGTTAGACGGTGCAAGTTTCTTCAAAGACTATACCCAGATTCCAAACTAGAAGTACTAATCTTTCGAGGTAAGGGATATTATTTTCTTCTCAAATGATATTATTTCTTCAATATCATTATCTTTGAAATATGGTTAGAACTTTTTATCAAATTTGGAACTTTTTCATGTTGGAGTTACTATTCATGAGTTACTATTCACGAAGTTACTATTCACGAGTACTATTCATGAAGCGTGAAGATATTTTTTTTTGTGAAATTTCAATCTTTTGTGTCTGAGTTATTATTCACGATATCAAGACTATTCACGATACTCTGACTATTCACTTAATAATACGAACTATTCACCGAAAAATGAAATTTCTTCTTTTGTCCAAAATATCTATTATGGATACTAGCTTTGATTGTATCCATGTTTTGATCATTCTTGAATTTTACACCACTATGATTATTTTGAGGTATTTTGGACGTGGATAAAACAAAGTACTAATCCTTAATCCTTAATCCTTAATCCTTGTCATTTTGTTTCACCGGATTCGCTTTTAAAAATATTTTCATAATCCTCGCCTTAAATGATGATATTATTGAATATCTTTGGCCCGTAGTAAAGATGAATGATTTCGATAAATATCTTCGGCCAGAAAGTAAAAGATGAACAGTGTTTAGATTTAATACGATTAATCGATGAATATCTTCGCCTCAGAAGTGCAAAAGATGAATATTTGATTCCGTATGTATATTGATTGATGTTACAGGATAAAAGATAGACGATGAACTTTTTAATTCATACATAGAAGATAGTAGTTTGCATTCTCTACTTAACTCTTCTAATGAATTATTATTTCCGGCCGCTAATATTGATTTAAAATTTGTTGTCTATCAGTATTCTATTAGATTTTTTCTGTTGAAGACTAACGATAATTTGTTGTATATTATCTTAGTCATAATATTCTTTATCGGGCTAGTTGAGCTCACCATTTTCCTTTTTGTTCCATTTTCTTCTCAGAGGCGAGAATATACGAAAGTACGAGCTCTGGGTATGGAATGAAGGTTCTAGAAAGAGTTGTTTAGTAGTCCTCACCATTTTTGTAAAATAATGTATCAATAAATGTGATGAGGATTTATTTGAGTATAGATATTGTCTAGAAGATAATATTTGTATTCAAACTCTGCGCTTTTCTTGTTGTAATAATAAAGTCAGTAGTTGTTTTCGCACTATATATCGACAACTTAGAATGGGTGATGTATACCTATTTTTGGGGCGCCACAGTTGGTATCGAGCTTAGGGATATGATCTCTGGCGGAGATCGGGGAATAGAACTAGGAGGGAGAGACGAGTAAATCCTTCGCTAAAGTGTGTCCTACCCAAGCTTATTTGTTAGTTGGTCAAGATATAGGGATATTATGTGATATATTGATTTCCTTAATTAACCCCTTGTTTTACGACAGATTTGAGAATGTCGATCGAGAATATTAACAATGGAAATGAGATCGTGGAGACGCTCAGACTCACCAACGAGGAGAACGCGGCAACAGTCGACAATGTTCCTCCCGTGAATAACACCACCGAGCAGATGATGAACGAGGGATGTTTAGAAGCTTTTTGCAGTTCATGCAAAATCGCACGAAGGAGACTCGTGTTCAAAATATTGGGAGGAAATGATAAGCAATTCACGGGTTGTCACAACCAAGCGATTCAAAGAGTTGGGACCACCGTAATTTAAGGGAAAGCCAGATCCGATCATCACGGCGGAAACACGGGTCAAGCAAATTACCAAGATATTCGATGTCTTGGGATGCACGGAGGAACAAAGGTTCCATTCGCCACCTTTATGTTCCGTGGGGCGAAAGGCAGATCATCTGGTGGAGAGTCTGTGAAGCGTGCATCCATCCGTACGACTCAAAGATGTCTTGGGAGACGTTTCAGAACTATTTAATGACAAATACTTTCCGAAAGTGTTCGTTATACGAAGGAAGTGGAGTTTATTAGACCGGAGCAGAACAACACGACGGTGTCTCAAAGACGAGGCAAAGTTTGCAGAGTTATCGAGTTTGCACCTCATTTGGTGGAGAATGAGGAATGTATGATTACGGATGTTTCTTAGAGGTTTGAAACCCAAGATACGCCAAGATCTCATTTCTCATAAATTTTCTCTATTCAGATGTTGTAAAACAGGCTCAATTATTAGAAGCGAGATAACGAAAGTACGGCCAACTCAAGGACCACAACCAGGATCGTACTCGAGAGATAGCAGCCAACAAAATAATGATAATCACGGAGAAAGAAACAGACGGACAAAATGGTAACCACTCTGGTGGTAATCATGGCCATGAAAATAGAAGAAAAGAAGTCGGGAGGAGATTTTAAAAGAGGAGATTTAACAACGACCTATGTGAAGACGACAAAGGTTTCAAGTAAAGAATCGGTTCTAAGGGAGGAGAACGACCATTAGGTCATTATATGCTACAAATGCGAAAAGAGGGACATATCACCAAATGCTAATTTCTTAAGGAATTAATTAGAAATTGATTTTTGAAAAATAGTAAATGAATTTTAAAAATTCGAGAAAAATATATTTTCATTATGGGACTATATTATGCTAAATCCCGTAAAAGAAATATTTTAGGACTGATTTGGTATTTTTCATGAAAATAGTTTAGTTACTGAACATATGAGTTAAATATGTTATGTGAAGTAACAAAGTTGAAAATATGATTTTATGGCTAAAGAATCCTATATAGAATATATGCATATTTTTTGATGAGGATTTGATAATTGGTGATGATATTTTATGAGTATGGCATTTTTGAATGATTAAATGCATTATATGGTAAAAGCGTAAACAATTGAGATAAATTGTTTATAAATTTAAGAAGTGATTAAAATATTGTTATAATATTAATGATATTAGATTATGAGATTATTAAGTGATTGAAAACATGGGGATATTCTTGAACTCGGATAAATTATATTATAAATGTTTAATATTTATCCTTTATCTCATTTGATTGATTCTTTATATCATTATCCTCATGTTTATATTATGTTGAAAGTCATCTCATGGCATGTAGAAGGCATAGATGGACTTGGTATGATTATGACCACGGATTATTCTAAGATAATCATAATAGTAAATGAATACACAATTATCTTTGTCAGAGTAGTATGGATAATTTGTGGTCGTGATATTAATGAATACACAATTATCTTTTGGTAGTAGTGCATGGATAATTTGTGGTCGTGATACTAATGAATATCCTCGGCCCGTAGTGCGGTGGATGATTCGATGATGTGGATTAATTATTGGTGAGTCTCAAAGAATGAAATATTAATTCATGGATGCGTTCAAAGTCATCGTGGCTTACGTGCATAGATGGACTTGGTATGATTATGACCAGGATTGTTTCGGTATAATCATAACTGTAATTGAAAACACAATTATCTTGGCCGTAGTGCATGGATAATTTGTGGTCGTGATACTAATGAATATCCTTGGCACCGTAGTGGTGGATGATTTGATGATGTGGATTAATTATTGAAATGAGTCTCAAAGAATGAAATATTAATTCATGGATGCGTTCAAAGTCATCCGTGGCTTACGTGCATAGATGGACTTGGTATGATTATGACATTGTGGATTGTTCGGTATAATCATAATCAGATTGAAAACACGAATATCCTTGGCCCGTTGGTGCATGGATAATTCGTGGTCGATGATATTATTAAGTTGCGTCTTAGCATTATTGGTTTTTGATTTGTATATCTTTATTGTAGTGCAAAAGATGAATTGTTAATGAATAGCTTTGCGATTTCAAAGATGAATTTAATATTTTTAAACGATAAAGGTATTCAAGGTATCCTCATCTCTTTATCATACCAGTATCGCATTCTAATTTCTCGAGGGCTTAAATTCCATAAGGAGGGAGATTGTGAGACCCCTGATTTTATCAATAAAGATTTAAATTTTGTCGAAATAATTTTTAATATTATGGTGTGAATTTGAGATAATATTATAGTTGTGGGTAGTATTTATAAATTTTGCAAAGTATGCAAGTGGTTATATTATATTCGATTGGTCTGGGAATATTCGGTTTAGCGGGGAATATTCGCACAACTACTCAATCATTGGTGGACCCACAATGTAATTATTGTCGGATTAAGAAAACGACAAAAAATTTTATTGAAATAATGACGAAAGTTTTACCGTTGATATCTTTGTTGAACTACTCGGTAGTAAAAGTACAAGAATACGTGTGGTTGCATAGAAAGACATTACCAGTATTGATTATCGATGCTTATGTGAGAAGTCACTCGGTTTGATTCCATTATCACGATTAATAATATGAATTATTATAGCGATAATGACGCTTTTGTTTTATTCGTATTATTAACGTAATAAAAATGTAAACATCTTTTTATATAAAATAGAATACTTTATTAAAGTTATTCTATAAATAATATATTATATTTTATTATGCATAGTGTTGCATGTAGTGTTTTGCATAGTATTTTGCATAGTATTGCATAGTGTTTGCATAGTAAAATGTTTTTATATAAATAGAATATTTTATATTTTATTTAAAAGATTTTTCTTTAAATATGGACCGTCGATTAAAGTAAATCAAACTGGACCGCTCATGGATTAATTCTTATGCATTCCATTTTCCTATAAATAGAAGCTCATTCCTTCATTATTTTCTTACTTAATTCATTGAAACTCTAGAGAGAAATTATAGAGAGAAGTTTATAGAGAGAAAATTATAGAAAGAAGAAGAGTATTCTCGCTACTTCACTACTTCTATATTCGGTTCTTTTTACTGTAGAAGGGTGTTATTCTTTCTTCTCGAAGAGAACTTCATTATTCCATTCATTATTATTACATTTGAATAACTTCGTAAAAGTGGCATACCCTATACATAACTCAGATCACGCCAGATACCCTATACTTGGTGAAATCCTTATGTTATTCCATCGCTTATTATTACATTGGAATAACTTGTGATACGCTAGTTTAACCTATACTTGGTGACATTCTTCTATTATTCATTGGAACATCCCGTCACATGTGTTTTACACCGGACCGGTTCCGCTTTTTATTATTCTGTTGGAACATCTATCTCATGTGTTTTACACCTGGACTGGTTCCGCTTTTTATCATTCTCATTGAATATCCTATCGTGTGTTTTACACCGGATCTGGTTCCATCTTTATTATTCTCGTTGGAACATCCCGCTTGATGTGAATTTCACCGACCTGGTTCCGTTATTATTATTCATTGAATAACTCGCTCATGCATCGCAATCGCATGCATGGTGATTTCTTTTGTTATTCCATTCTTTATTATACCCGGTTGGTTAAAACTTTGACTTCTATACTCCATGAAATTAGTAGAATATCCTTGATATTTGCGTTTTCATCCAAAGATCTTTTCATGGAAATATTCTTCCGATCATTATTGAATTTTACTCTATTTAAACAAAGATCATGTCGACAATTTGGACGTTAATAATTCATGGATTAAATAATTCTTGAACTTGTTTTATTGAATTACTATGTCATTGTCATCATCCTCATGTTATATTATGTTATCTTTGGCTTACGTGCATAGATGAACTTAGTATGATTATGACCGAGGATCATTCTTAAGATAATCACGACTTGATATAAATGATGTGACAAAAGTCCTCAAATGGCACTGTGAATGCAGATGATGGATAGTTTTTGGTATGATTATGACCATGGGTGATTCGGTATAGTCATTTGACCATTAATAATTTGATGAAAATCCTTGACCGTGGTACGAGGATGATTAGATGTGGTGGTTTATTATTGTCGAGTCTCAATGATAAAAATTGATGAAAACCTTTTAAAACCTAAAAGATAGTAGACTTTATTCTCTACTTGACTCTTTTAATGGATTGCTTATTCCACCGCAGATTAAACCGGTTATCTATTGTATTTTATCGGTTTAACATCTTTGTTGAAGGCTAATGATAATTTATTACGCATTATCTTAGTCATAATATTTCTTATCGGGCTAGTTGAGCTCACCTTTTCTTTTCACCGTTATCTTCGTGAAATGAGAACATAGGCCGGGGACCAGTCGGGAACGAAGTAATGGTCCAGAGGATAGCATTAGTAGTCCTCACTATTACGTGAAATAGTGTGATAATAGTTGTAATGAGGACTCCTTTTGAGTTTGTATAATATCTAGTAGACAATATTTGTATTCAAACTCACGCTTTATGTCGTATTGCATACCACGTGCTTAGGTTAGTAAGTTGTATTTGAATTTATGTACCATGTAAGTGGCGACCCAAGATGGGTGACGATACCTAATTTTGGGGGGCGCCACACCATCCCCAAACAGACGAAGACAATCGGAGAGAGGACTATTCAAACTCTTGAAGATTTATTAAGACTCGTGTCCCAGACTTCAAGGCGGTTGGGATAAGTATTTACCATGGTGGAATTCTCCTACAGATTATCGAAGCAAGTATAGGTGTGGCTCCATTCGAAGCATTATATGGACGAAAATGTCGTTCTCCAATATGTTGGGATGAGGTGGGTGAAACAACATTGTTGGGACCCGAAGTTAATACGTATGACTCACCTAAAAGATTCAAATGATTCGGACAACGTATACAAACAAGACAAGATCGACAAAAGAGTTATGCGGATCTTCATCGAAAGGACGTGGAATTTAGTGTAGGGGATCATGTATTGTTGCGAGTTGCTCCATGGAAGGAGTTACAAGATTTGGGAATAGAGGAAAGCTCAATCCACGATTTATTGGTCCATTTCAAATTCTTAACCGAGTAGAAAATGTAGCCTATGACTTACGTTACCTCAAGTATGTCTCGTGTTCATAATGTGTTTCACATATCATGTACTTCGTAAATATGTGAAAGACCCAACCACGTTATAGAATTAGAACCGGGACGAAATAGGCGAGAAGACTTAACGTGTGAGAGAGGTACTGTCAAGATCTTGGATAGGAAGGAGCATGTCCCTACGTGCAAAGGTCATACCACAAGTTAAAGTTTTGTGGAGGAATCATGCTATAGAGGAAATGACTCGGGAATTGGAAAGCGAAATGAAAGCGAGGTATCCTCACCTTTTCAAACACACCAGTGACGTGACGTCAATTTCGAGGATGAAATTTCATAAGGAGGGGAGTTGTAAGACCCCAACTTATTATTAATGAAATTTAATTTTCTATTTATTATTTTGAAATAGTAAGGGTTGATGTGATTAATGTGGATAGTTAGGGGTAAAATACGTAAATATTTCAAAATAAGCAAGTGGTTATAAAATATTCATTGTTGCGGGAATATTCGTTTGGTCGTGGAATATTCTGATCGCTTGTTGGGAATATTAAATACGGACAGTAGCGACCATGTGTGGGCCCCATAACTGAAAAGCGATTGGATGAAGAAAACGACAAATATAAGTTGGTTAAAAATAACGGCGTAGTTATTCTGGTTTATCTTTGTTAAAATACTAAATTGGTTAAAACACACAGAAGACACCGCGGTATTGCACCAATTATTGATTCTTACGTGAAAGGCACTACTCAATAATGGTTACGATGAATTATCGTTTAGTATTTTATTTTATTGATTCAATAATTGCTGCGTTGATATTTTATATTGCTGTTGTTTCAATAATTGTCATTACACAATATTTTTCATTATCGAAGCAATAATTCATATTATCTGAATAATATTATTAGATAACATTATTGGCAATGTCTAGAAAGTTTTGTCTAAGGAGAGGTTTGGTCACCTAATTGCTTGGCCAAGATGAGAGAAATTCTTATTGAAAGCCCCTCTTCCTGAGGCGCACTGGTTGTCAATATTGTGATTCTGTAATATTATTTATGAATAATTAATTATTGATTCATATGATGAGGAAAATATTGATTTTATGTGGATATAGATGGAGAAAAATTTTAATGTGATAATTGTTGAAAATTGAAATTTTATCTTTTTCTGATAAGATAATTCATTTAAATGTATTATTATATTTTAATAATATAATAATGGTGATATTTTTACAACGAATGTGGGATATATGAGTATACGAGGAGGAAGAGTATTTTTGTTGCAATAAATGTTTATAACATGTTAAACATGTCGGTGGACCCCATTTATTGACTGAAATTTGATTATAGCCTGTAAAATCCTCCGTTTGTGGATTTGGTCAATTTTCATTTGGAATTTGGAAAATATTTCTTCCGCAAAGTTGTAGAGAATTGAATTTCCTATAAAAATTCGCGAGATTGAATTTTACGATAGAAGGCTATTTATGATGAATTATTGAAGTTCCGAAGTTCCGAAATAATTGATTTTTGGAAGTTTAAAATATTTTAAATAATAAAAAGGTTTTTTGTTTGTTTTGTGGGCTAAAACATGTGCATAATGAGCTGAGATCAGATCTAGGAAGGTTGGCGTAAAATCTTAATATATATATTAATATTTTATTAAATTTTCTCGCTTTGGTGTTCTAAAGATTTTCCTATAAATAAGGTGCTTAGGTTAGAATTGAAAATCACACGTAAATCAAGTTTTCTCTCTATATTATCGGCGTATTCTTGTGAGTATTTTGAGTATACTTTGAGTATTGTTAGGCGGTGCAAGTTCCCTCAAAGACTATACCCGTGATTATTCGGTAGAAGTACTAATCTTTCGAGGTAAGGGATGTTATTTTCTTCTCAAATGATATTATTTCTTCAATATCATTATCTTTGAAATATTAGTTGGAACTTTTATCAAATTTGGAACTTTTTCATATGTTTAGGGTTACTATTCATGAGTTCATTATTCACGAGTTACTATTCACGAGTACTATTTATAGGCTAAGCGTGAAGATATTTTTTTGTGAAATTTCAATCTTTTGGTGTAAGAGTTACTATTCACGATATCTAAGACTATTCACGATATATCGACCACTATTCACGAATCTGAACTATTCAATAGAAAATGAAATTTCTTCTTTTTTCCAAAATATCTATTATGGATACTAGCTTTGATTGTATCCATGTTTTGATCATTCTTGAATTTTATACCACTATGATTATTTTTGAGGTATTTTTGAATGGATAAAACAAAAGTACTTAATCCTTAATCCTTAATTCTTGTCATTTTGTTTCAATTGGATTCGTTTCTTTAAAAATATTTTCATAATCCTCGATCTTAAATGATGATATTATTGAATATCTTTGGCCCTGTAGGCAAAGATGAATGATTTTGAAGAATATCTTTGGCCCGTAGTGCAAAGATGAACGGTGTTTAGATGAACATGATTAATCTGATGAATATCTTTGGCACAGAGTGCAAAGATGAATATTTGATTCCGAGATGTATATTGATTGATGTTACTGAGGGATAAAAGATAGCGATGAACTTTTAAATTCATATAGAAGATAGTAGTTTGCATTCTCTACTTAACTCTTCTAATGAATTATTATTTCCATTGCGAATATTGATTTAAAATTTGTTGTCTATTGTATTCTATTAGATTTTTACTCGTTGAAGACTAACGATAATTTGTTGTATATTATCTTAGTCATAATATTCTTTAATCGGCTAGTTGAGCTCACCTTTTTCCTTTTTGTTCCATTTTCTTCTCGTGAGGCGAGAATATAAGCGAGTACTAGTGGGGTATGGAATGAAGGTTCTAGAAAGAGTTGTTTAGTAGTCCTCACCATTTTGTAAAATAATGTATCAATAAATATGATGAGGATTTATTTGAGTATAGATATTATCAGAAGATAATATTTGTATTCAAACTCACGCTTTTCTTGTTGTAATAATAAAGTTGTAGTTGTTTCGTACCATGTATTGACAACTCGGAATGGGTGATGTATACCTATTTTGGGGGCGTCACACCCCGCAACAGAATTATTGTCGGATTGAGAAAACGATAAAAATATTTTTATGAAAATAACGGCGGAAGTTTTACCGTTGCTACTATTGAACTACTCGGTAGTAAAAGTACAATAATACGCGTGGTTGCATAGTAACACACGGTATTGATTATTAATGCTTATGTGAGAAGTCACTCAGTTTGATTCAATTATTGTCGATATTTTATATGTTATTAAATCAATAATTGAGATGACGAAATTGTTAATATTATTATTTGCATTATTAACGATGTCTAGAAGTTACGCGAGGAGAGTTTGGTCACCTAATTGCGCCGCCAATAGGAAGAAATCCTTATTGAAAAGCCCTCTTTCCGAGAAACGACACAGTCGATTAATAGTATGAATAATAATATAATGATTATGACGTTTTGTTTTATTCAGTATTATTAACGTAATAAAACAAAAAATTTTTTATATAAAATGTAATACTTTTATAAAGTTATTCGATTTTTATTAAAGCTAATAGTAAAATCTTTTTATATAAAATGTAATACTTTTATAAAGTTATCATTTTTATTAGACAATAATTAGAATATATTATATTTTATTATGCATAAGTGCTGCATAGTGTTTGCATAGTAAAATCTTTTTTAAAAGTTATTCGTTTTATTAGATTTTAAATAGAATATATTATATTTTATTTAAAAGATTTTACTTTAAATATGGACTGTCACGATTAAAGTAAATCAATTTGGAATAGTTCATGGATTGGTTATTATTCATTCCATTCTTTCTATAAATAAGCTCATTCCTTCATTATTTTTTACTTAATTCACTTTGAAATTATAGAGAGAGAAACTATAGAGAGAAAGAAGAAAAGTATTCACTACTACTTACTATCTCAGATATCAAGTTTCTTTTACGGTAGGGGTATTATTTCTTTTGTATTCATGAAGAGAACTTCTATTATTCCATCTTTATTATTTCATTGGAATAACTCAGATATCTGTGAGCTACCCTATACTTGATGAAATTCTTCGTATTCCATTCTTTATTATTACGTTAGAATATCCTGTTTTGTGCTTTACTTGGGACCCGGTTCCGTCTTTATTATTCTCGTTGGAATATCCTCGCTCGTGCTTTTACGCGGAATTGGTTTAAATCTTTATTATTCTCGTTGAAACATCCTGTTGGTGTGAATTTCACGACACGGTTTGTCATTTAGTATTCATTGAATAACTCATGCATCAAGCAATCGCATGCATGGTGATTTTTGTTGTATTCCATTCTTTATTATTCATTTGGAATATCCCATCGATCACGTATTACGCCCCGACCTGGTCAGAAGACCCCAACTTGTTATTAATGAAATTTAATTTTTTCTATTTATTATTTTGAAATAGTAAGGGTTGATTTGATTAATGTGGATAGTTATGGGTAAAATACACAAATATTTCAAAATAAGCAAGTGGTTATAAAATATTCATTGTTGTCGGGGAATATTCGTATGGTCGTGGAATATTCGTACTGTCGTGGAATATTCGTACGACGGCGCAGCCATGTATGGGCCCCATAACGGAAAGCGATTGGATAAAGAAAACGACAAATATAAGTTGTTTAAAAATAAGCTGCGTAGTTATACTCAAATTATCTTTTGTTAAAATACTCGGTGGTTAACACAAGAAGCACACCAGACGCACAAATTATTGATTCTTACGTAGAAAGACACTACTCAATAATGGTTACAGTAATTACTGTTCAGTATTTTATTTTATTGATTTAATAATTATTGCATTGATATTTTATATTGCTGTTGTTTCAATAATTGTCATTACACAAGATTTTCATTATCGAAGCAATAATTCATATTATCTGAATAATATTATTAGATAACATTATTGGCAATGTCTAAAAAGTTACATTCAAGGAGAGGTTTGGTCACCTAATTGCGGCGCCAAGAAAGAGAAATTCTTATCGAAAGCCCCTTTTTTCTGAAACCGCACGGTTGTCAATATTGTGATTCTCGTAATATTATTTGTGAATAATTAATTATTGATTCATATGATGAGGAAAATATTGATTTTATGTGGATATAGATGGAGAAAATTTTAATGTGACAATTGTTGAAAATTAAAATTTTATCTTTTTCTCGATAAAATAATTCATTTAAATATATTATTATATTTTAATAATATAATAATGATGATATTTTTACGATGAATGTGAGATATATGAGTATATGTGGAGGAGGAGTATTTTTGTTACCAAAATATTTAAAGCATGTTTTATGTGTCGGTGGACCCCATTTCTTGGTGAAATTTGATTATAAGCTTGTAAAATCGCCCATTTGTGGATTTGATCAATTTCGCTTGGAATTTGGAAAAACTTTCTTCGCAAAGTTGTAGAAAATTGAATTTTCTATAAAAAAATGCGTAGTTTTGAATTTTTTACGACAAAAGGGCTATTTATTGTGAATTATTGAAGTTCAAGTTCAAATAATTGATTTTTGGAAGTTTAAATTATTTTAAATTAGAAAATGTTTTTCTTACTTTTTCTAGAAGGTGGCATGTGCTTATTGAAATTGAAATCGATTTCAAGAGTGGCGTAGGAATTTTGTTATATATATTTATATTTTATTAAATTTTCTACTTTTGGTGTTCTAAAGATTTTCCTATAAATAGGGTGCTTAGGTTAGAATTGAAAATCACACCGTAAATGAAGTTTTCTCTCTATATTATCGAGCGTATTCTTGTGAGTATTTTGAGTATTGCTATACTCAGGTGCAAGTTCAAGTCATAGCTTTATATCCAGGTGTTTCAAATTAAGTACCTTGATCTTTCGAGGTAAGGGATATTATTTTCTTTTAAATGATATTATTTCTTCTAATATCATTATGCCGAAGTATTAATCTGAACTTTTAAATCAAATTTGGAACTTTTAGTGTCGGGGTTACTATTCACGATACTACGACTAATTATTCACGATATCATACATTTATTCACGAATATACGACACTATTCATCGAAAAATGAAAATTTTTCTTTTCGTCAAAATATCTATTATGGATACTAGCTTTGATTGTATCCATGTTTTGATCATTCTTGAATTTTACACCACTATGATTATTATGAGATATTTTTGGACATGAAATAGTGAAATACTTAATCCTTAATATTTATTCTTTTGTTTTCACCGGATTCGTTTTTTTGAAATATTTTCATCATCCTCGACCTTAAATGATGATATTATTGAATATCTTTGGCTCAGTAGTGCAAAAGATGAATGATTTCGATAAATATCTTTGGCCGTAGTGCAAAAGATGAGCAGTGTTTAGATGAACATGATTAATCGATGAATATCTTTGGCTCAGAGTGCAAAAGATGAATATTTGATTCCGATATATATTGATTGATGTTAGGGGATAAAAGAAGATAGACGATGAACTTTTAAATTCATACATAGAAGATACTAGTTTGCATTCTCTACTTAACTCTTCTAATGAATTATTATTTCACCGCTAATATTGATTTAAAACTTGTTGTCTATTGTATTCTATTAGATTTTTCCTTGTTGAAGACTAACGATAATTTGTCAGATATTATCTTAGTCATAATATCTTTATTGGGCTAGTTGAGCTCACCCTTTTCCTTTTGTTCCATTTTTTTCTTCTCGTGAGGCGATAATATAAGCGATGCACGAGCCGGGGTATGGAATGAAGGTTCTAGAGAGAGTTGTTTAGTAGTCCTCACCATTTTTGTAAAATAATGTATCAATAAATGTGATGAGGATTTATTTGAGTATAGATATTTTCTAGAAGATAATATTTGTATTCAAACTCACAGCTTTTCTTGTTGTAATAATAAAGTTGTAGTTGTTTTGCATCATGTATTGACAACTCGAGAATGGGTGATGTATACCTATTTTTGGGGCATCACACTTGTTAGATTATTTATTATTACGATGGAATAAACTGCCTACATGCAAGTACCACATGCACGGTGATTTCTTTTGTTATTCCATTCTTTATTATACTTAGTCAAGTTAAAGTTTTGACTTCTACACTCCATGAAATTAGTGAAATATTCTTGATATTTGCGCTTCATCCAAAGATTCATTCATGGAAATATTCTTCCGAGCATTCTTGAATTTTACTTTACAAAGAAGTATCATGTTGACAATTTGACGTTATTAGTTCCCCGAATAAATTAATTCTTGAACTTGTTTTATTGAATTTTTATATCATTGTCATCATCCTCATGTTTATATTATTTTTGAAAGTCATGTGGGCCTCAGAAGGCATAGATGGACTTGGTATGATTATGACCAGGATTATTCTTGTAATCACGACCGTAATGTTACAAATGATGTGGTAAAAGTCCTCATTGGCTTTGAAGTGCATTGGTGGGACGAGTTGTTGGCATAATCATAACCATTGATGATTACACAAATATCCTTGGCCCGTAGTGCATGGATAATTTGTGGGTCGTGAATTCTAATGAATATCCTTGTCGTAGAATGCGGTGGATGATGTGGATTATTTATTGTCGAGTCTCGGTGATAAAAGTGATGAAAAACCTTTTAAATCATAAAAATAGTAAATTTTATTCTCTACTTGACTCTTTTAATGGATTGCATGTTCCACTGCAGCTTAAACCGGATGTCTATTGTATTTTATCGGTTTAACGATCTTGTTGAGGACTAATGATAATTTATTCGCATTATCTTAGTCATAATATTTTTCTTTGGGCTAGTTGAGCTCACCCTTTCTTTCCTTTGTTCTCTTGTGAAATGAGAACGTAGCCGGGATTAGTCGGGGAACGGAGTGATGGTCCGAGATGGTGTCTTAGTAGTCCTCACTATTCTGTTAAATAGTGTGATAATAAATGTAATGAGGACTAAATTGAGTGTGGATATTGTCTAGATGACAATATTTGTATTAAAACTCACAGGATGTATTTTATCGTATTTTACACGACTGTTGTATAATCAAGTTATATTTGAATTTAGTACCATGTATTTGGCGACTCAAGATGGGTGATGTATAACTATTTTGGGGGCGTCACAGTTGGTATCAAAGCTTAGGGATATGATCCCTCACTGAGATGTGAGATAAGAACTAGGAGGGGAGAGACGGGGAATTCCTTTGCTAGTATGACCTACCTAAATTTATTTGGTGTTTAATTAGTTGGTCAGAGTATAGGAATAATATGTGATATATTAATTAACCCTCGTTTTGTGGCAGTATTTGAAAATGGCATCCGAGAATGTTAAGAACATCAATGGAGCACATGAGACCGTTGAGTCTCCACAGATCAATAATCAGGATAATGTGCATCAAGAAGGCGACAATCCTATTGCAAACAACAACACTGACCAAATGATGAACGATGGAATGTTTTGAGGCTTCATGCAATTCATGCAACATCAAAGTAGAGCGGCTCTCATCCAAAAAATACAGTGGAAACATTGGCAACTCTCTGACGGTCACCGCCAAAACAGATTCAAGGGAGTGGGACCACCGGAGTTTTTTGGAGAGCCAAAATCACTTAAGGCGGAGACGTGGATAAAGCAGATCAACGAGATATTTGATGTCTTGGGTTGCTCCGAGGAGCAAAAGGTTCCTTTGCCACTTTTATATTCATGCGAGGGTGATTCTTCGGTGGGAATCAGTAAAGCGCGACTCAACCTCGCCGTGACCGAAGATGTCTTGGGAGAAGTTCAAGAGCTGTTCAATGACAAGTACTTTCCGAAAGTATTCATCACATGAAAAGAGGTAGATTTCATTAAACCGAACAAAACAACATGGACCGTATCACAAAGACGGGCCAAGTTTGTCGAGTTGTCCCGGTTATAGCGTCCCATTTGGTTGATAATGAGGAGAGAATGACGCGAATGTTTCTAAGAGGTTTGAAACCGGAGATACGTCAATATCTTATCTCTCATAAACCGTGTTTATATTGAGATGTTGTTAATAGGGCTCGATTATTGGAGCGCGATAATGAGTCAACCCAACAAAAAGAGAGAGGTACGATAAAATGATAATACCAAATGATAAGCGAATATCAAGCGGTGAAAATAAGCGTGGAGGGAATCAACATGCCAGAAATGATAACCATTTCGGTGGTAATCATGGCCAAAATAATAAGAATTAACATTTCAAGAAAAGAAGATTCAACAATGATGGAAAGACGTCAGCATCAACACCTGTCGTTAAGAAAGGAGAACGACCACCTATCATATGCTTCAAATGTGGAGGGGAGGGACACATCAGTCCAAACTGTGTGATGCCCTCCAAAGCATGTTACAATTGTGGAAGAGAAGGACATCTGGCCCGATTTTATCGTGCACCAAAGACTAAGTCCAGCTGGGATGGAGGCAGCAAAGGCCGTCCCAGACAAGAAAAAACCGGTTGTTCAAGGGAAAGCGTTTGTCGTGACCTCCCAGAAAGCAAGGAACCTGAACGAGGTTATCACGGGTAAGCTTATCATAAATTCTAGTGAAGTATATACCTTATTTGATACTGGTTCTACCCATTTTTTTATTTTTCCTACTTGCGCTCAACGTTTAAATTTGACTCCGGAGAAATTAGACTTTGACTTATCTGTTGAAACTCCGTTGGGAGAAACCTTCATTACATCCACTGTTTATTAGTCTTGTTTGGTTCAAATCGGCACCTCACATTATCGTCGACCTTATTTCATTGAAAATACTTGCATTTGGACGTAATTCTAGGGATTGATTGGTTAACTACTCATCATGCAAAAATTGATTGTTTTTCGTAAGGTTGTTAGCTTTCATATTCCTAATCAACCTATTATGTGAATTCAAGCAACCAAACCATTAAAATCAATCATCGCTCATCTCAAGCCATAAAGCTATTCGTTTATTGAAAACGAATGTCAAGCTTTCTTAGCTCATGTCACGGATCTAAACAAAAATACGCCAATTTTGAATGATATTTCTATTGTTAATGAATTTCTGACGTATTCCCCTCAAGAATTTCACGGCCTACCCTAGAGCGTGAAATTAAATTTTGTATCGACCTTGAACTCTGCATACAAAACCTATTTCCAAAGCCCCATATCGAATGGGTCGCTATTGAACTTGAGGAGTTAAAGACCCAACCGCAGAGAATTGTTAGACATTGGCTTTATTCGCCCTAGTACTTCTCGTTGGGTGCTCCTGCTCGCTCGAAGAAGAAGAAAGATGGGAGTACGCGACTTTGTATTGATTATCGGAGTTGAATCATGTCACCATCAAAATAGGTACCCATCGCCACGTATTGATGACTGTTTGACCACCACCGTAAGCGCCAAATTCTTTTCAAAGATTGATCTTCGTTAGGATATCACCAATTGAAGATTAGAACCATGTGACATTCTAAAGACGGCTTTCAGAACTCGGTATGGGCATTATGAATTCCTAGTCATGTCTTTTGGATTGACTAATGCTCCTGCTGCCTTTATGGATATGATGAACCGAGTATTCAAGGAATATTTAGATCACTTTGTGGTCGTCTTCATAGATGACATCCTTATTTATTCCAAAAGCCGTGAAGATCATGAGCAACACTTGAGGCTGATACTCCAAAAGCTTCGTGAATATAAGCTTTATGCCAAGTTTAAGAAATGCGAGTTTTGGCTTCGAGGAAGTTGCATTCCTTGGGGGCACGTAGTATCAAGTCATGGAATATCCGCTGACCTAGCAAAGATTGAAGCTATTCAAAGTGGGAGCAACCTAAATCGATGACCGAAAGACGTAGCTTTCTCGGCTTTATTTGGTTATTATCTGAGATTCGTAGGAGGGTTTTCTTGAATCGCTACTCCACTAACTTCGGTGACTCAAAAGAAGAAAAAATTCGGTTGGAACGAGGAATGTGAGAAGAGTTTTCAAGAACTCAAGAGAGACTCATTTCAAAGACTGCTCGACAATACCATCCGGCTCGGAGGGGTTTGTCATCTACAGTGATGCTTCGGGCAAAGGTTTAGGATGTGTTCTCATAAAACATGGGAAAGTCGTAGCCTATGCCTCTCGACAACTTAAAGTATATGAGAGGAATTATCCTACTCATGATTTAGACTTGGCGTGATGCGTTTTTGCACTAAAGATTTAGAGGCATTACTTGTATGGGAGAAAGTAGAGATCTTTACGGATCATAAAAGCCTCAAATATTTTTTTTACTCAAAAGGAACTCAACACGCGACAACGACGTTGGCTTGAAGCTGTTGAAAGATTATGATCATACCATCCAATACCATCCCGAAAAAGCGAACGTGGTAAATGACACATTGAGTAGAAGATCATACGCGGTACGAAAGTGCGATATTGACAACGCAAAGGCCCATTTTGTGTGACTTACAAAGGATGGAGATAGAATTAAAGACTCAGGGACCCATGTGATGATGATGGCGAATATCTGAGTAGAACCGACTTTAATTGATAAAGTTTAAAGTCGCTCAAGCTGCGGACACTGGAGCCGATGCGTATGAGGAAAAAAGGTGCAAGAAGGTACTACGCCGAAGCAAGAATCGATGAAGAAGGAATACTTGAGTCAACTCTGGACTTTTGTGTTCCTAACGACTCGATTTAAAGTATAGAATCATGATGGAGGCGCACAACACACCAATTTACAATCTATCTCGGGAGTACCAAATGTATCGTGATCTTCGCCATAGTACATTTTGGTGGAGCAATATGGAGAGAGAGATAGCGTTGTTTATCTCAAGGTGTCTAATTTGTCAACGAGTCAAGGCGGAGCATCAAGTGCCAAAAGGACCATTGCAACCACTTGAAATTCCAGAATGGAAGTGGGAGCACATTACCATGGATTTCGTTACTGGTCTTCCCAAGGTTTCTCAAGGCATAGATGCGATTTGGGTCATTGTTGATAGATTGACCAAGTCTGCTCATTTCTTACCAATACGAGAAACTTATACACTTGAACGTCTTCTTTCAGTATGTACATAAACGAGATTGTAAGAATCGCATGGTATGCCAAGATCCATAGTTTCGATCGAGACCCAAGATTCACTTCACGATTTTGGGTTAGTTTACAAAAAGCTATGGGCACAGATTTACGATTTAGTTCGGCTTATCATCCTCAGAAGGACGGACAATCAAAGAGGACTATTCAAACTCTTGAAGATTTATTAAGACTCTATGTCCTTGACTTCAAGGGAAGTTGGGACATATTCCTACCATTGGTGGAGTTTTTCTACAACAACAGTTATCAAGCAAGTATTGGCATGGCTCCATTCGAGGCGTTGTATGGAAGAAAGTGTTGCATGGCTCCAGTATGTTGGGATGAGGTGGGTGAAGCAACGTTGTTGGGACCGGAGTTGGTACGTATGACTACGAAAAAGATTCAAACGATCCGACAACATATAAAAATCTCACAAGACCGACAAAAGAGTTATGCTGATCTTCATCGAAAGGACGTGGAATTCGATATTGTAGATCATGTGTTGTTACGTGTTGCTCCATGGAAAGGAGTTATGAGATTTGGAAAGAGAGGAAAGCTCAATCCTTGATTCATTGGCCCATTTTTAATCCTCGATTCGAGTAGGGATCGTAAGCTTTATAGACTTAACTTTTTTACCGCCAAGTATATGTCGTGTTCATAACGTTTTTTATATATCCATGTTACGTAAATATGTGAAAGACCCGAACCATATTATTGAGTTAGAACCGGACGAAATAGCGGAAGATTTAACGTATGAAGAGGTTCCTGTTCAAATCTTGGACAAGAAGGAATATATTCTACGCTCCAAAGTTATACCTCAAGTCAAAGTGTTATGGAGGAACCACGATATTGAGGAAATGACCTGGGAGTTAGAATCTGAAATGAAATCAAGGTATCCTTACCTCTTCGACATACCGTGCACGCACTCTAATTTTGAGGGCTTAAATTTCATAAGAAGGGAGATTGTAAGACCCCAACTTTTATAAATAAAATGAATTTTCTATAAATATCATTTTTGAATATTATAGAATAAATTTGATATAATGTTATAGTTGTGGGTAATATTTATAAATTTTGCAAAGTACGCAAGTTGTTATATAATATTCGATTGGTCAGAGAATATTCGTACAATGACACAATCATCGGTGGACCCCACAACAAATTATTGTCAGATTGAGAAAACGACAAAAATATTTTTATGAAAATAACGGCGGAAGTTTTACCGTTGATACTGTTGAACTACTCGGTAGTAAAGAAACAAGATGTCTGGCGTGGTTGCATAGTAGCTCACCAGATTGATTATTAATGCTTATATGAGAAGTCACTCGGTTTGATTCAATTATTGTCGATATTTTATATGTTATTAAATCAATAATTGAGATACTTGAAGTTGTTAATATTATTATTTGCATTATTAACGATGTCTAGAAGTTCGCCAAGGAGAGGTTTGGTCACCTAATCAAGCGTCGATAGGGAGAAATCCTTATTGAAAAACCCTCTTTCGGAGAACGACACGGTCGATTTAGTGTGAATAATAATAATGATGATGACGTTTTGTTTTATTCATTATTATTAACGTAATAAAATGTAAAAAACTTTTTATATAAAATAAAATACTTTTATAAAGTTATTCGTTTTATTAGGCTAATAGTAAAATCTTTTTATATAAAATGTAATACTTTTATAAAGTTATCTCATTTTTATTAGAAAATAATTAGAATATATTATATTTTATTATGCATAGTGTTTACATAGTGCTTTGCATAGTGTTTGCATAGTAAAATCATTTTAAATGTTATTCGTTTTATTAGATTATAAATAGAATATATTATATTTTATTTAAAAGATTTTGCTTTTAAATATGGATCGTCTCAGATTAAAGTAAATCAACTGGACCGTTCATGGATTGATTATTATTCATTCCATTCTTCTATAAATGAAGCTCATTCCTTCATTATTCTTTATTTAATACTTTGAAATTATAGAGAGAGAAACTATAGAGAGAGACTATAGAGAGAAAGAAGAAAAATATTCTGCTACTTCACTACTCCGATATCAAGTTTCTTTTGCGGTAAGGGGTATTATTTCTTTTGTATTCATGAAGAGAACTTCTATTATTCCATCTTTATTATTCTGTAATTATGAAAGTGATCCAAATTTTCACTTAACTCAATATGAAAGTAAATAGCTTAATTTTTTTTAAAAGTAAATCATGATTCATTGGCGTTCATTTTCCAGTTTCAGACATAATTCATATATGGTTATAATTTCTCCTTTACTTCCAGAACTCGTAATTTATTGTTTTCTCTTTTATACTATAAGACAATGAGTGCACAAAAAACCACCCTCACCAAAAAAAGACACAAATAAGCACTTTAAAAAGAGTATAAATCAACTATGTTCCGGGAATATTTATTTCAACAGTAAATCAAGATGGCTCAAGTTAGGATAGGTTGTTTCAACATGTTCAAGGACTAAATGCTACTCTTGGGCTCAATGTGACCTTAAAATTTAAGGTTAATATCAATAGTACTCGTGGGACAGTAAATTTGAGACTTGATTCGGGCTCAAGTGGTTACTATAAATATGTTCAAAATATTATTTAATAACGCCATACCTTTCTCATCTCCTAAGTGACTATAACTACGACATTTCGTAATATTGGACTTATGATTTGTTTTCCATTCCCAAGCATCTAAGAGCGAATTTAATCAGGTACTTTTCAGTTTTTAATCTCTCTCAAAATGACAATATTAGGTGCTGCCAATTAGTTTTGAAATTAGGGTATTGGAAATTTGAATTAGAAACATCCTAGTTCGAGGGTTTTGATTTTGATATGAATTTTGATATTGGGTAGGGAAAATGTTAATCAAAAATCCCAATTTCAAGATTACTAAAGGAGTAGACTAAAGGTACGACATACATTAAAACTAACAAATGAAGAGCATTTCAAATCAAGAATCTGACAAAACAATTTTTCTACCAAGAAAGAAGTTTGTTGATTGCTTGGAACGTAACAAAAGTCATGAACCAATTACCTGAACTAAGTTGCAAAACATTAAAAAAGGTAGTAATATTTACACAGAGTCCAACAACACCTCCGGATATACGATATTTTTCGTGGTAGATAATCCATTAGAAGGAAGAAGGACACTGATGCGATCAGCCGACGTGCACCTAGACATGGCCACATATATGTGATCATGGCTGAATACAGGCAAGCACAGATCTACACCAACAAACTTGACTGACTGGCCTTGCGACTTATTGATTGTCATAGCATATGTTAAGCGTACTGTGAATTGGCGTCTAGTAATTTGAAATGGTAAATCTTTGAACGACGGTGATAATGATATCCGCGGGATGAAACATGATTCAAGAGATGCATCACCAGTTAGAATTCTAGCCTCAATAACTCGCGATCGCGCACTTGACAACCATTAGTGCGGTCCAATTCATGAGTCCATCTTTCGGGGTTATATTCCTCAACAATATGATGGGGCACCCGACCTTTAGCTCCAACTTGAAAGGAGGTAAACCTGGCGGGTTTAGAGAATTTAGAAACTCACTTGGATAATGATTAGTGGTAAAACGACAGTGTTCGTCCCCATCTGACACCTTGTCAGCTGCCAAGTAGGTATACGTCTCACCAGGATAAATTTGTAGAGCTGTTTCGTTGATGGCGCAGACATCATCATTCTGAGCAGAAAGAATTGTGTTCTCAGTTAAGTAGGATGGGGTTACCACACTGAGCACATCTAGTTATGGATAAACTCTGGAAATTAGTTCATGCAGAGTTCAACACCTTTGTATCGTTGGAGGAAGTTCCACAGTATCTTGCGTACCGATCCCAATCTAAGTATGATGTGAAATATATCAGTACATATAAATGAATAATTAAATGAATAATCTGTAATATAAATCACCTCTTCCAAGAAGGATGCGTGAGAAGAATTTGCAGGATGATTGCTATTCAGACGCATGTTTATGCTTAAAGTCAATACGCACACACTCGCCCACATTGTAGAACGTCTTAAAGATGCACCAACAATTTGTTCTCACCGACCCTTAGGTATCACCGGTAGTATTTGACGAAAATCCCGCCAAGCACAATCGTTGTAAAATCCCAAATTTTACGAATAAAGATTTAATTTTCTCAAAATATTTTTTTGAAAATTATGGTGTGAATTTGAGATAATATTATAGTTGTGGGTAGTATTTATAAATTTTGCAAAGTATGCAAGTTGTTGTATTATATTTGATTGGTCGAGGAATATTCTTTATGTCGGGGAATATTCGTACGACGGTACAATCTTTGGTTGACCCCGCAACGGAATTATTGTCGGAATGAGAAAACGACAAAAATATTTTTATTAAAATAATAGTGGAAGTTTTACTAGTTATCTTGTTGAATTACTCGAGTAGTAAAGCACGATGTCTGGTGGTCAGATATAGTAGCACAAGATTGATTATTGATGCTTTACGTGAGAAATCACTCATTTATACTCAATTATTGCTATAGTAATTCACGATCATCATATCTCTCATATTATTGATTCGATTATTGTCAAGATTATCATCGCATTATATGTTATATTATTAAATCAATAATTGAGGCGATAAAGTTATTCATATTATTAAATTACAATATTCTACAATGTCTAGAAGTTCATCAATGAGAGGTTTGGTCACCTAATTTGGCATGATAGGGAGAAATCCTTATCGAAATCCCCTTCCGGGAACAACCTGGTTGCTAAATATTGTGAGTTATAATATTAATGATGAATAAATTCGTGTTAATTAAAGATGAATTTGATAGTTTAATTGTGTTGGGATTATTTTTGTTAGTAGAAATCGACATCTATTCCGATGATAATTGATATTTGGAGGTTATATTGTTCAATCGAGTATTCAGGGAACTTTTTGTGTGGGAGTACTATTCATGAGTTACTATTCACGAGTTACTATTCACGAGTTACTATTCATGAGTTACTATTCACGAGTTACTATTTACGAGTTACTATTCACGAGTTACTATTCATGAGTTACTATTCACGAGTTCTTATTCATGCATTATTCACGAAGTTCTTATTCATGAATTACTATTCACGAAGTTACTATTCATGAGTTACTATTCACGAGTTACTTATTCACCCGATTACTATTCACTCTAGTATTGTGAATTTGGTATTTGGGTACAATATTATTTCATGAGGAGATGTCTTTAATTTTTCGAATAGTTGGTTGAAGTTATAATAATGAATCAATATGGACATTTGGTGGAAAGTTATAATAGTGAATCAATATGGATCATTTGGTTTAAAAGTTTTAATAGTAAATCGGTATGGACCGTTGCTTTAAGTTTTAATAGTAAATCAACTGGATCGTCCCGTTTAAAAGTAAATCACTCTCGACCGTTCAGAATTAATTCTTATTCAATCCATTCTTCTATAAATAAGCTCATTCCTTCATTATTTCTTACGAATTCTTTGAAACTCTAGAGAGAAATTATAGAGAGAAAGAAGAAGAGTATTCTGCTACTTCACTACTTCGATATCCAGTGTCTTTTACGGTAAGGAGTGTTATTATTTCTTATTCATGAAAAGAACTTCTGTTATTCCATTCTTTATTATTCTCGTTGAATAACTGTGATACTGTGGTATACCCTATACTTGGTGAAATCCTTACGTTATTCTATTTTTATTATTCTGTTGAATAACTTTGTGATGTCTGTGACATACCCTATACATAACTTTGTATCATGCAGATACTACTATACTTGGTGAAATCCTCGTTATTCCATTCTATATTATTATGTTGGAATAACCTTTTTATCTAAGCACCGCATAACGTGGTGAAATTCTTCCATTATTACATTCTTTATTATTACGTTGAATATCCTGTCGGTCTTAATTTACTTTGACTAGTTCCATTATTTATTATTCGCATTTATTATTCTCGCGGAATATCTCCTCATGCATCGTTTACGCCGACTGGTTCCATATTTATTATTACGTTAGAATAACCTACTGCGTCTTTATCTATCACATTCTGGTGATTTCATTTGTTATTCCATTATTTATTATACTCGGTTGGTTAAAGTTTTAACTTCTATACTCCATGAAATTAGTGGAATATCCTTGATATTTGCGCTTCATCCAAAGATCTTTTCATGAAAATATTCTTCCGAGTATTCTTGAATTTTACTCTACAAAGAAGTATCGTGTTGATAATTTGGACGTTATTAGTTCTGGATAAATTAATTCGTGAACTTGTTTTATTGAATTCTTATATCATTGTCATCATCCTCGTGTTTATATATTTTTAAAAGTCATCGTGGTATTTGTAGTGCATAGATGGACTTGGTATGATTATGACCAGGATTATTCGGTATAATCTTAACCGTAATGTTATAAATGATGTGATAAAAGTCCTCGTTCGCCCGTAGTGCATTGATGGACGAGTTGTTGGCATGATCATGACCATTGATGAATACACGAATATCCTTGGCCCGTAGTGCATAGATAATTTGTGGTCGTGACCCTAATGAATTTCCTTGGCCGTAGTGCAAGGATGATGTGGATTATTTATTAAGCTGAGTCCCAGCGATAAAAGTGATGAAAAACTTTTTAAATCATAAAAGATAGTAGATTTTATTCTCTACTTGACTCTTTTAATGGATTGCTTATTTCGCTGCAATTAAACTTGTTGTCTATTGTATTTTATCAGTTTAACATTGTTGAAGGCTAATGATAATTTATCCTGCATTATCTTAGTCATATAATTTTTTACTGGGCTAGTTGAGCTCACCCTTTCTTTCATCGTTCTCTCAAAAAAAAATGGGAACGAAATGGGATTTAGTCGGGAAATGGAGGACGATCCGGTGATAGAATTAGTAGTCCTCACTATTCTGTTAAATAGTGTGATAATAAATGTAATGAGGACTTATTCTGAGAGTGGATATTGTCTAAAAGACAATATTTGTATTAAAACTCACAGCTCTTGTAGTATATTTAAGTTTGTATTTGTATTTTGTACCATGTATCTGGCGACCCAAGATGGGTGATGTATACCTATTTTGGGGGCGTCACAGTTGGTATCAAAGTTTAGGGATATTATCCCTGGCTAAGATGTGAGACAAAAACTAGGAGGGGAGAGACGGGGAATTCCTTCACTAGTATGACCTACCTAAGTTATTTGTTATTTAATTGGTTGGTCAGAGTATAGGGATAATATGTGATATGTCAATTAACCCTTGTTTTGTGACAGTGTTTGAGAATGGCATCCGAAAATCTTTGAGATAGCAATGATGAAGCACATGAGGCGTTGATTCAAAATTTAAGCAAAATGTAATGACCAACAACACGATAATAATCGTACCGGTGGCAACGGCCATCGGAACAATGATGACCATCATGGGGGAAATTATCATGCCAAGAATGGTAACCACTTCGGTGGTAATTATGGCCAAGATAATAGAAGTGGAAATTTCAAGAAGAGAAGGTCACCTATCCCGATTTTGTCGTTCACCGAAGACAAGTTCAGCTAGGATGGAGGCACCAAAGGTCAGATCTAGAAAAGTCAAAACCCAGTAGTCTGAGGAGAGCGTTTTTGTGACTTCTCAAAAGCGAGTAACCCAAACGAAGTTAGCACGGGTTAGTTAATTATAAATTCTTGCAAAGTCTATACCTTATAAGATACCGGTTCTACCCATTATTTTATCTCTCTTGCTTGCGTTCAACATTTAAATTTCACTCCAAAGAAGTTAGACTTTGACTTATTGGTTGAAACTTCGTTAGTAGGAGCCTTCGTTACCTCCACTGTTTATAAATCTTGTTGATTCAAATCGACATTTTCACGTTACCTGTCGATCTTATCTCTTTGAAAATACTTTCCTTTGATGTAATTTTTGGAATCGATTGGTTAACTACTCATCATGCTTTTCGTAAAGTTGTTAACTTTCATATTCCTAACCAACCTGTTATGCGAATTCAAGCAAACAAATCCCAAAGTCAATCATTTTCATATCAAGCCATAAGTAAAGAGCTCTGTGCCCTTTCGTTGTTGACTTCCTTGTGTGGAATGCACCGAAGCCAGATTATCCGTAGGGGACGTCGTGAATAACAGTGGCAAGTTGATAGATATCAATGTGACATGTTATCCAAGTCTTGGATGAGGGTCACAGTTATGAATGATATTTCTATTGTTAATAAATTTCCTGACGTATTCTTGAAGACTTCTTAGCCTACCCCAGAGCGTGAAATCCAATTTTGTACTGACCCCAGTACAAAACCCTATTTCTAAAACCTTAAATATTTCTTCAACTAAAACGAATGTATAATGCGCCAAAGACGGTGGCTCGAGCTATTGAAGATTACGATCGTACCATTCAATACTATCGTGGAAAAGTGAACGTTGTGACGCCCCCAAAATAGGTATACATCACCTATTCTGAGTTGTCAATACATGGTACAGAAACAACTACAACTTTATTATTACAACAGTAAAACTGTGAGTTTGAATACAAATATTATTTTCTAGACAATATCTATACTCAAATAAATCCTCATCACATTTATTGATAC
Organism: Panax quinquefolius; assembly: GCA_020205615.1. NCBI lineage: Eukaryota > Viridiplantae > Streptophyta > Magnoliopsida > Apiales > Araliaceae > Panax > Panax quinquefolius. The sequence continues at coordinate 35,536,517 of CM035156.1, read as the reverse complement.
ATTATTTTACAAAAATGGTGAGGACTACTAAATAATCCTTTCTAAAACCTTCATTCCATACCTCGACTCGTACTCGCTATATTCTCGCCTCCTGAGAAAAATGGAACAAAAGGAAAAGGGTGAGCTCAACTAGCTTTCAAGAAGAATATTATGACTAAGATAATATACAACAAATTATCGTTAGTCTTCAACAGGAAAAATATAATAGAATACAATAGACAACAAATTTTAAATCAATATTCAGCAATGAAATAATAATTCATTAGAAGAGTTAAGTAGAGAATGCAAACTACTATCTTCTATGTATGAATTTAAAAGTTCATCGTCTATCTTTTATCCTTGTAACATCAATCAATATACATCGGAATCAAATATTCATCTTTGCATCTAATGTGCCAAAGATATTCATCGATTGGTCATGTTCATTTAAACACTGCTCATCTTTGCACTACGGGCCAAAGATATTCTTCGTAAATCATTCATCTTTTTCTCACAGCCAAAGATATTCTTAAGAAATCATTCATCTTTTGCACTACGAGCCAAAGATATTCCATAATATCATCATTTAAGACCGAGGATGATGAAAATATTTTTTAAAGAAAGCGAATCCAAAGAAACAAAATGACAAGGAGTAAGGATTAAGGATTCGTACTTGGTTTTATCCACGTCAAAAATACCTCAAAAATAATCATAGTGGTGTAAAATTCAAGAATGACCAAAACATGGATACAATCGAGTTAGTATCCGAATATGTGTTTTAGACGAAAAGAAGAAATTTTATTTTTCGGTGAATAAGCACCAGTATACGTGAATTGTGTCAGATATCGTGAATAGGCCGACACGTGAATAGTAACTCAGACACCAAAAGATAGAAATTCCACAAAAACATCTTCACGCTTCACTTAATAGTACTCGTGAATAGTAACTCGTGAATAAGAACTCATGAATAGTAATTTCGTGAATAGTAACCCATGAATATTAACTCATGAATAGTAACCCCGACATGAAAAAGTTCCAAATTTGATAAAAACTTCAGATCAACATTTCAGTATAATGATATTGAAGAAATAATATCATTACGAAAAAAATAATATCCCTTACCTCGAAAGATCAGTACTTCTAGCTAGAATACCGGGTATAGTGCTGAAGGAAACTTGCACCGTCTAGCAATACTCAAAGTATACTCAAAATACTCACAAGAATACGCTCGATAATATAGAGAGAAAACTTGGTTTACGGTGTGATTTTCAATTCTAACCCAAGACACCTATTTATAGAAATTGCTTAGAACACCAAAGCAGAAAATTTAATATATTAATAATATTATTTTTCCACATCTTTCTCACGCACACCATCTGCTGAAATCAACCACTAACACATGTCCCATAAGTGACAAAAACGTTTTTCATGCAAAAGTTACTTAAAACTCAAAAAAATGATAATCAATTAATTTGAACTTCAATAATTCATAATAAATAGCCCTTTCTTGAGAAAATTGAATCTCATGAGTTTTTATAGGAAATTCAATTCTCTACTACTTTTCGGAAGAAAGTTTTTCCAAATTCCAAATAGAAATTGGACCAGAAATCCACAAAGCAGGCGATTTTACGGTTTATAATCAAATTTCATCAATAAATGGGGTCCACCAGACATGTTTAACATGTTTTAAACATTTATTGCAACAAAATACTCTTCCTCCTCGATACTCATATATCCCCATTCGTTGTAAAATATCACCGTTAATATATTATTAAAATAATATATTTAAATGAATTATTTTATCGTAAAAGATAAAATATTAATTTTCAACAATTGTCATTTTAAAAATTTTCTCCATCTATATCCACATAAAATCAATATTTTCCTCATCATATAAATCAATAATTAATTATTCACAAATAATATTACGTAATCACAATATTGACAACTGTAGTTTCGGGAAAGAGGGGCTTTCCAATAAGAATTTCTTCTTCTTTGGCGGCCGCAATTAGGTGACCAAACCCTCCTTAGATGTAACTTTCTAGACATTGCCAATAATGTTATCTAATAATATTATTAGGATAATATGAATTATTGCTTCGATAATGAAAAATAATCGTAATGACAATTATTGAAACAAGAATATATAAAATATCAACGCAAAGACAATTATTGAATCAATAAAATAAAATCTTGAGCGAAGAATTATCGTAACCATTATTGAGTAGTGCCTTCACGTAAGAATCAATAATTGGTGCAATAACGTAAAGTGTATTTGCTTCAACAACGCGTATTAGTGTGTTTTAACCAACGGGTATTCCAACGAGATACTTCGCTAAATAACTACTACCAAGTATTTTTTTTTTTTAAACAACTTATATTTGTCGTTTTCTTCATCCAATCGCTTTCCATTATGGGGCTCACACACGGTTTGCTTGGCATCGCATTTAATATTCCCGACAAAGCATTGAATATTCCACGACCAAACGAATATTCCCAAGCGATAATGAATATTTTATAACCACTTGCTTATTTTAAAATATTTGCGTATTTAACCCTTAACTATCCACATTAATCAATTCAACCCTTACTATTTCAAAATAATAAATAAAGGAAATTCCTTTTTATTTAAAAATTTGGGGTCTTACAACCTCCCTCCTTATGAAATTTCGTCCTCGAAATTGATATACATACTGGTGTTTCAAAAGGTGAGGATACCTCGCTTTCATTTCCGTTTCCAATTTCCGTGTCATTTCCTCTATAGCATGATTCCTCCACAAAACTTTAACTTGTGGTATGACCTTTCTTGCATTGTGACATGCTCCTTCCTATCCAAAATCTTGACAGTACCTCCTCATACGTTAAGTCTTGACTATATCTCGTCCGGGTTCTAACTCTATACGCGTGGTTCGGGTCTTTCACATATTTACAAAGTACATGAGATATGTGAAACACATTATGAACACGAGACACATACTTGATGTAACGCAAGTCTATAGGCTACATTTTCTACTCGGTCAAGAATTTGAAATGGACCAATAAATCGTGGATTGAGCTTTCCTCTCTTCCCAAATCTTGTAACTCCTTCCATGGAGCAACTCATGACAATACATGATCCCCTACACTAAATTCCACGTCCTTTCGATGAAGATCCCATAACTCTTTTGTCGATCTTGTGCCGTTTGTATACGTTGTCGAATCATTTGGATCTTTTCGGTAGTCATACGTCTTAACTCGGGTCCCAACAATGTTGCTTCACCCACCTCATCCCAACATATTGGAAACGACATTTTTCGTCCATATAATGCTTGAATGGAGCCACACCTATACTTGCTCGATAACTATTGTTGTAGGAGAATTCCACCAATGGTAAATACTTATCCCAACTACCCTTGAAGTTCAGGACACGAGTCTTAATAGATCTTTAAGAGTTTGAATAGTCCTCTCGATTGTCCGTCTGGTTTGGGGATGGTGTCTTAGAACTAAATCGCAAACTGCGTGCCATATAGCTTTTTATGCTAACCCAAAATCTTGAAGTGAATCTTGGGTCACGATCCGAAACTATGGATACAGGCATGCCATGCAACCTCACAATCTCATTCACGCACATACTAGCAAGACGTTCAAGGAATAAGTCTCCGTGTCGGCAAGAAATGAGCAGACTTGGTTAATCTATCAACAATAACCCAAATAGCATTGATGCCTTGAGAAACCGTAGGAAGACCCGTAACGTAAATCCATGGTAATGTGTTCCCACTTCCATTCCGGAATCTCAAGTGGTTGCAACGGACCCTTAGGTACTAGATGTCTCGCCTTTACACGTTGACAAGTTAAACACATTGAAATTAACTTTGCAATCTCTCTCTTCATATTGTTCCACCAAAATGTATGTCGAAGATCACGATACATTTTAGTACTTCCAGGATGGATTGCAAATGGCGTATTGTGTGCCTCCATCATAATCTTGTACTTCAAATCAGTCGTTAGGAACACAAAGTCTCAGAGTGGACTCAAGTATTCCTTCTTCATCAATTCTCGCTTAGGAATAGCTCCTTCTTGTACTTTCTTCTTCATACGATCACCCGGCCAAGATTGGTGGCTTGAGCAACCTTAACTTTTTCTATTAAAGTTGGCTCTATGCTGTATACTTGACATCATCACACCTCGTTCGCATATGATCTTCTACTCAATGCGTCCACTACCACACGCTCGCTTTTACTGGATGGTATTGAATAGTGTGGTCGTAGTCTTTCAATAGCTCGAGCCAGCGTCATTGCCGCGTGTTGAGTTCTTTTGAGTGAAGAAATATTTAAGGCTTTTATGGTGCGAATATATCTCCACTTTCTCCCCATATAGATAGTGCCTCCATATTTTTAAGCGAAAAACGATCACTTTGCCAACTCTAGATCATGAGTAGGATAATTCCTCTCATACTCTTTAAGTTGTCGCGAGGCATAAAGCTATGACTTTCCCACGTTGCATGAGAACACATCCTAACCCTTTGCTCGAAGCATCGGCATGAGATAACAAATCCATCCGAACCAGATGGTATTGTTTAAGCAAAAAGAAATAAGTCTCCTCTTAAGCTCTTGGAAACTTTTCTCGCATTCTTCGTTCCAAACGAATTTTGTATCCTTCCGAAGTTAATGAGTTAATGGAGTAGCGATTCGAGAAAACCCTTCCACGAATCTCCGATAATAACTAAGCTGCTCAAAAAGCTACGTACTTGATCCACCGACTTTGGTTGCTCCCAACTTTGTATTGCTTCAATCTTCACGGATCAACAGATACTCCATGTTTCGACACCACGTGCCCAAGGAATGCTACTTCCTCGAAGCGTAACTCGCATTTCTTCAATTTGGCATATAGTTTTTGTTTTGCGAAGCCTTTCGAGTACCAAACTTCAAATGGTGCTCATGATCTTCACGACTTTTGGAATATATAAGGATGTCATCAATAAAGACAACAACGAATTGATCCAAATATTCCTTGAATACTCGGTTCATCATATCCATGAAAGCCGCAGGAGCATTAGTTAGTCCGAAAGACATGACTAAGAATTCATAATGCCCATACCGAGTTACGAAGGCGATCTTTGGAATATCCTAAGTTCTAATCTTCAAATTGATGATATCCGTAAGCGAAGATCGATTTTGAAAAGAATTGTGCCCTTGCGGTGGTCAAACAAGTCATCAATACGAGGTAGAGGATACCTATTCTTGATGGTGACATGGTTCAATTCCGATAGTCAATACAAAGTCGCATACTCCCGTCTTTCTTCTTTACAAATAAAAGCAGGAGCACCCCAAGGAGATGTACTAGGGGAATGAAACCGATGTCCAACAATCCTCGTAGTTGGACCTTTAACTTCTGAAGTTCAATAGGAGCCATTCGATATGGGGTTTTAGAAATGAGCTTTGTACAGGTTCAATATCAATAAAGAATTCAACTTCACGCAGGGGGTAGTATCGGAAGTTCTTGGAAATACATCGGAAAATCGATAACAATGCAGAATATTATTCAAATTTGACGTGTCTTTATTCAAATCCATAACATGGGCTAAGAAAGCTTGACATCCGTTTTTCAATAAACGAATAGCTTTATGATTAGATATGATAGTGATTGATTTTAATGGTTTAGTTCTTTAGAATTCAACAACACAGGTTGGTTAGGAATATGAAAACTAACAACCTTACGAAAACAATCAATTTTGGCATGATGAGTAGTTAACCAATCAATCCCTAAAATCACATCAAAAGCAAGTATCTTTAAAGAGATAAGGTCAACAGGTAAGGTGATGGTGCTAACTTGAATCAAACAAGATTTATAAGCGAGTGGATGTGATGAAAGTTTCTCTAACGGAGTTTCCACGAGATAGGTCAAAGTCTAATTTCTCCGAGTCAAGTTTAAGCGTTGAGCACATGCAGGAGAGATAAATGAATGGGTATACCCCAGTATCAAGTAAGGTATAAACTTTGCAAGAATTTATAAATAGCTTACCCGTGATCACCTCGTTTGGGTTCTCGCATTATGATGATCAACCACAACAAATGCTCTTCCGGAATCGTTGACTTTGACTTTTTCCGAACGACGATTTTTGAGTCACCGTCCCTCATTGAACTAGGTTTCGCTCTGCGCATAATCTCGAGCGATATGTCCTTCCTTTCCACAATTATAGTATACCTTGAACTGTTGTGGGCGATTTGGTGATATGTCCCTCTTTTCGCATTTGTAGCATATATGACCGGTGGTCGTTTCTCCTCCTTAGAACCCGATTCGCCAAGACCGCATTGTCATCTTTATATGGTCGTTGTTAAATCTCCTCTTTTAAAATCTCCTCCCGACTCGCTTCTTCTATTTTCATGGCCATGATTACCACCGAGTGGTTACCATTTTTGTCCGTCATTTCTTTTCTCCATTTGGTTATCATTATTACATTGATCGCTATCTCTCGAGCACGATCCTCGGTTGTGGTCCCCTCGGTTGACCGTAATCGTTATCTCGCTTCTAATAATTGAGCCACATTTACAACATCCTGAATAAAGAGAAAATTTATGAGAAATGATCTTGGCGTACGTAGGGTTTCAAACCTCTAAGAAACATCCGCGTCATACGTTCCTCATTCTCCACCAAATGAGGTGCAAACTGGATAACTCGCAAACTTTGCCTCGTCTTCGAGACACCGCCATGTTGTTTCGCTTCCGGTCTAATAAACTCCACTTCCTTCATATGACAAACACTTTCGTGAAAGTATTTGTCATTAAATAGCTTTCTCAAACGTCTCCCAAGACATCGCCGAAAAGTTTGGATGGTACGTCACGCTTCACGACTCCCACCGATGAGTTCGCTTCGCCACGGAACATAAAGGTGGCGAATGGAACCTTCGTTTCTCCGTGCATCCCAAGACATCGAATATCTTGGTAATTTGTTTGACCCATGTTTCCGCCATGATTGGATTTGGCTTTCCCTTAAATTCGTGGTCCCAACTCTTTCGAAGCGCTTTCGTTTTGTGACAACCCGTGAATTGCTATCATTTCTCCTCGTATTTTGAACACGAGTCTCCTAAATCCGATTTTGCATGAAGCGCAAAAAACTTCTAAACATCCCCTCGTTCATCATATACGCTTCAATGGTGTTGTTCACAGGAGGAACATTGCCACTGTTTGCACGTTTCTCCTCGTTGGTGAGTACAGCATCTCCACGGTCTCATTTCCATTGTTAATATTCTCGGTTGACATTCTCAAAATCCGCCATAAAACAAGGTTAATTAAGGAAATCAATATATCACATAATATCCCTATATCTTGATCAACTAAAAAAAAATAAGCTTAGGTAGGAAAAACTAGCGAAGGATTTACTCGCCTCTCCCTCCTAGTTCTATTCCCCGATCTCCGCCAGAGATCATATCCCTAAGCTCGATACCAAACTGCGGCGCCCCCAAAATAGGTATACATCACCTATTACGAGTTGTCAATACATAGTATGCGTAAACAACTACAACTTTATTATTACAACAAAGAAGCTGTGAGTTTGAATACAAATATTATCTTCTGATAATATCTATACTCAAATAAATCCTCATCACATTTATTGATACATTATTTTACAAAATGGTGAGGACTACTAAACAATCCTTTCTAAAACCTTCATTCCATACCTCGACTGCATGACTCGCTTATATTCTCGCCTCCACGAGAAAAATGGAACAAAAGGAAAAGGGTGAGCTCAACTAGCTCAATAAAGAATATTATGACTAAGATAATATACAACAAATTATCGTTAGTCTTCAACAGGAAAAATCTAATAGAATACTGATAGACAACAAATTTTAAATCAATATTCGCAATGAAATAATAATTCATTAGAAGAGTTAAGTAGAGAATGCAAACTACTATCTTCTATGTATGAATTTAAAAGTTCATCGTCTCATCTTTTATCCCCGTAACATCAATCAATATACATCTGGAATCAAATATTCATCTTTGCACTCTGATCAAAGATATTCATCAGTTGGTCATGTTCATTTAAACACTGTTCATCTTCAGACTACGGGCCAAAAGATATTCTTGAGAAATCATTCATCTTTTTCACTACTGTGCCAAAGATATTCTTAAGAAATCATTCATCTTTGCACTCTGAAGCCAAAGATATTCCATAATATCATCATTTAAGATCGAGGATGATGAAAATATTTTTTAAAGAAAGCGAATCCGGTGAAACAAAATGACAAGGATTAAGGATTAAGGATTAGTACTTGGTTTTATCCACGTCCAAAATACCTCAAAAATAATCATAGTGGTGTAAAATTCAAGAATGATCAAAACATGGATACAATCGGAGTTAGTATCCGTAATATATGTTTTAGACGAAAAGAAGAAATTTTATTTTTCTTTGAATAAGATCAGATATCGTGAATTGTGTAGATATCGTGAATAAAGTCAGAGTATCGTGAATAGTAACTCACACCAAAAGATAGAAATTCCACAAAAAACATCTTCACGCTTCATTAATAGTACTCGTGAATAGTAACTCATGAATAGTAACTCGTGAATAGTAACCCATGAATAAGAACTCATGAATAGTAACCCCGACATGAAAAAGTTCCAAATTTGATAAAACTTCAGATCAACATTTCAAAGATAATGATATTGAAGAAATAATATCATTCTGAAAAAAATAATATCCCTTACCTCGAAAGATCGCATTTCTTAGCTAGAATCACGTGTATAGTCTTTGAAGGAACTTGCACCGTCTAGCAATACTCAAAGTATACTCAAAATACTCACAAGAATAAATTTCGATATATAGAGAGAGAAAACTTCAGATTTCGGTGTGATTTTCAATTCTAACCTAAGCACCTATTTATAGGAAATCGCTTAGAACACCAAAGAGAAAATTTAATATATTAATAATATTATTTTTCACATCTTCCTACGCACACCATCAGCTGAAATCAACCACTAACACATGTCCCATAAGTGACAAAAACGTTTTTCATGCAAAAGTTACTTAAAACTCCAAAAAATGATAATCAATTAATCCAAGAACTTCAATAATTCATAATAAATAGCCCTTTCTTCAGAAAATTGAATCTCATGAATTTTTATAGGAAATTCAATTCTCTACAACTTTGCAGAAGAAAGTTTTCCAAATTCCAAATAGAAATTGACCGAAATCCACAACCAAGCGATTTTACAAAATTTATAATCAAATTTCGATCAATAAATGGGGTCCACCGACATGTTTAACATGTTTTAAACATTTATTACAACAAAAATACTCTTCCTCCTTGTATACTCATATATCCCCCATTCGTTGTAAAATATCACCGTTAATATATTATTAAAATAATATATTTAAATGAATTATTTTATCGGAAAAAGATAAAATATTAATTTTCAACAATTGTCATTTTAAAATTTTCTCCATCTATATCCACATAAAATCAATATTTTCCTCATCATATAAATCAATAATTAATTATTCACAAATAATATTATGAGAATCACAATATTGACAAACCAGTGGGTTCAGAGGAAAGGGGCTTTCAATAAGAATTTCTTCTTCATGGCGGCGCAATTAGGTGACCAAACCTCTCCTTAGACAAAACTTTCTAGACATTGCCAATAATGTTATCTAATAATATTATTAGGATAATATGAATTATTGCTTCGATAATGAAAAATATTGTGTAATGACAATTATTGAAACAACAATGAATATAAAATATCAACGCAAAGAATTATTGAATCAATAAAATAAAATCTTTGAGCGGTAATTATCGTAACCATTATTGAGTAGTGCCTTCTTACGTAAGAATCAATAATTGGTGCAATACTGCAAGTGTCAATCGCTTTCAACAAACGCGTATTAGTGTGTTTTTAACCCGGGTATTCCAACAAGATAACTTAAACAACTTCTGTTATTTTTTTTTTTTAAACAACTTATATTTGTCGTTTTCTTCATCCAATCGCTTTCCATTATGGGGCCCACACATGGTCTGCGCCGTCAGTATCGAATATTCCCAAAGCAAAGATTTAATATTCCACGACCAAACGAATATTCCCTAAGCGATAATGAATATTTTATAACCACTTGCTTATTTTGAAATATTTGCGTATTTAACCCTTAACTATCCACATTAATCAATTCAACCTTACTATTTCAAAATAATAAATAAAGGAAATTCCTTTTATTTAAAAATTTTGGGGTCTTACAAAGCGTGGTAGGTAGCGCATTGAGTAAAAGATCGTATCGTTCTGAGTGTGAATATATACGAACCTATGTGAAGATAACGAATATCTGAGTAGAATCGACTTTAATCAATAAAGTTAAAGCCGTGCAAGCTACATACTCAGAGCTGATGAATGTGAAGAAGAAGGTTCAAGAGGGCGTTATTCTAGAAGCAAGAATCGATGAAAAGAGGAAATATCAACCCTCGATTTTATTGGCCCATTTGAAATCCTTGATCGAGTAAGAACTATGGCTTATAGACTCGTTTTACCGCCAAATATGTTGCGTGTTCATAACGTTTGTCACGTATCGATGTTACGTAAATATGTGGACGACCCGAACCACATTATTGATTTAGAACCGGACGAGATAACGGATAATTTAACGTATGAAGATGTACCTGTTAAAATCCTGGAAAATATTCTACGCTTAAAGGTTATACCTCAAGAGTTAGAATCTGACAAAGTGTACTCATCTGTTCGGCATACCAAGTACGTACGTAAATTTCGAGGGCAAAATTTCATAAGGAGGGGAGATTGTAAAATCTCAAATTTTACGAATAAAGATTTAATTTTCTCAAAATATTTTTTTGAAAATTATGGTGTGAATTTGAGATAATATTATAGTTGTGTGTAGTATTTATAAATTTTGCAAAGTATGCAAGTTGTTGTATTATATTCGATTGGTCGGGGAATATTCTTTATATCGGGGAATATTCGTACAACGGTACAATCATTGGTGGACCCCGGAACGGAATTAGTGTCGGAATGAGAAAATGACAAAAATATTTTTATGAAAATAACGGCGAAAGTTTTACCGTTAATATTGTTGAAATACTCGGTAGTAAAAGTACAGTAATACGCGTGATTGCATAGTAGCACACAGTATTGATTATTGATGCTTACGTGATAAGTCACTCAGTTATACTCAATTATTGCTATAGTAATTGCTGCATCATATCTCTCATATTATTGATTCGATTATTGTCAGCATCATCTGCATTATATGTTATATTATTAAATCAATAATTAAGACGACAAAGTTATTCATATTATTAAATTTCAATATTTACAATGTCTAGAAGTTCTGTCAATGAGAGGTTTGGTCACCTAATTGCGTGCCAATAGGGAGAAATTCTTATTGGAAAGCCCCCTCTTTCCTGGGAACAACCTGGTTGCTAAATATTGTGAGTTATAATATTAATGATGAATAAGTTCGTGTTGATTAAAGATGAATTTGATAGTTTCATTCAGGTTGGTATTATTTGTGTTAGTAGAAATCGACATCTATTAGATGATAATTGATATTTGGAGGTTATATTGTTCGATCGTATTCTAGGGAACTTTTCATGTGAAGTACTATTCACGAGTTACTATTTACGAGTTACTATTCACGAGTTACTATTCATGAGTTTCACAAGTTACTATTTACGAGTTACTATTCATGAGTTACTATTCACGAGTTACTATTCATGAATTACTATTCACGAGTTGCTATTCACGAGTTACTATTCACGAGTTACTATTCACCAGGTTACTATTCACTCTAGTATTGTGCATTCGGGTATTTGGGTACAATATTATTTCATGAGGAGATGTGCTAATTTTTCAGACCGTTGGTTGAAGTTATAATAGTGAATCAATATGGACCGCTGGTGGAAAGTTATAATAGTGAATCAATATGGATCGCTGGTTTAAAAGTTTTAATAGTAAATCAGTATGGACCATTGCTTTAAGTTTTAATAGTAAATCAATATGGACCGTCCGTTTAAAAGTAAATCAATCTGGACCGTTCAGGAATTAGTTACTATTCAATCCATTCTTCTATAAATAGAAGCTCATTCTTTCATTATTTTTTACGAATTCACTGAAACTCTAGAGAGAGAAATTATAGAGAGAAAGAAGAGTATTACTCGCTACTTCACTACTTCGATATCCAGTGTCTTTTACGGTAAGGAGTGTTATTATTTCTTATTCATGAAAAGAACTTCTGTTATTCCATTCTTTATTATTCTGTTGGAATAACCTGTATACGCGGCATACCACATTATTGATTTAGAACCGGACGAGATAGCGGATAATTTAACGTATGAAGATGTACCTGTTAAAATCCTGGAAAATATTCTACGCTTAAAGGTTATACCTCAAGAGTTAGAATCTGACAAAGTGTACTCATCTGTTCGGCATACCAGGTACGTACGTAAATTTCGAGGGCAAAATTTCATAAGGAAGGGAGATTGTAAAATTTCAAATTTTACGAATAAAGATTTAATTTTCTCGAAATATTTTTTTGAAAATTATAGTGTGAATTTGAGATAATATTATAGTTGTGTGTAGTATTTCTAAATTTTGCAAAGTATGCAAGTTGTTGTATTATATTCGATTGGTCGGGGAATATTCTTTATATCGGGGAATATTCATACGACGGTACAATCATTGGTGAACCCCGGAACGGAATTATTGTCGGAATGAGAAAACGACAAAAATATTTTTATGAAAATAACGGCGGAAGTTCTACCGCTAATACTGTTGAACTACTCGGTAGTAAAAGTACAGTAATACGCATGTTTACATAGTAGCACACGGTATTGATAATTGATGCTTACGTGAGAAATCACTCAGTTATACTCAATTATTGTAATAGTAATTGTTGTATCATATCTCTCATATTATTGATTCGATTATTGTCAGTATCATCTGCATTATATGTTATATTATTAAATCAATAATTGAGATGACAAAGTTATTCATATTATTATATTGCAATATTTACAATGTCTAAAAAGTCTTTGTCGAATAGAGGTTTGGTCACCTAATTGCGGCGCCATAGGAGAAATCCTTATTGAAAGCCCCTCTTTCACGGGAACAACTTTGGTTGCTAAATATTGTGAGTTATAATATTAATGATGAATAAGTTCGTGTTGATTAAAGATGAATTTGATAGTTTCATTGTGTTGGGATTATTTGTGTTAGTAGAAATCAACATCTATTCCGATGATAATTGATGTCTGGAGGTTATATTGTTCAATCGGGTATTCGGGGAACTTTTCGTGTCAGAGTACTATTCACGAGTGAGGCATTGTACCCACTCTGCATCATCTTCCAGGAGCCCCATAGTTACACACGCTGATTTAAAACTATCATGAAACACACCATTGATCGTGCGTAAACCATCAAAAGAATGCGGTCCTCTATCAACTGTTAATAGTAATCGAAGGTAAAATCGCTCCCCAGAATTGGGCGTAGCAAAGAATAATCTGCCAATTGCAAACCTACTTTGTCTCGGAGTCCAAATCTTCCGACCTTTGTTCCAAACAAAATGTTGGGGAAATTCTTGGTATGTGTAGGCACGTGCAACATCATTTGAAGAACAACAGTCAAAGAATCCAGTCAGAGTTGTGATTTGACTCGTAGACCCAAGTCTTATTGTTTCAAGTGTTTTAGTAGGATCGTAAACAACTTGATGCATCCCAGGTAAATGTAGATCTAGCCGTACAACCAAAGGAATTTCTTCATGAAGAGGATAACCGAAGAGTCGCCATGCAGCCTCTGTCGGTCCAATATACCTTGCATCAAGGTATTACTTTATCTCATTGTTTCCGTCTGGTCCCTCTAAAACCATAGTTGTGCGGTCATGACCTTTGTAAATGTACTTGTGGATATATTTGACGCACCTCATTCCTGCACAGACCTCCACATTTTTATGACAATTGAACTTTCTTGATAGGTGTGGATTGTAAGGTACGACGTCTCGATTATCAAATATATGCCATCTGGTGGTGTAAGACTGACCATTACGGCGACGACGATAAACAGGGTACCCATGTTCATCCATGGTAGTTAAATCTACAAAGGCTTTTGGATAATGGAATCAGCATGCACCGTTCACCATGCAAGTTGAATAAGGGTTTCGAGAACCATAGGGACCATGAACCATATAACTCTTGATTGTTTCGTACAGAGTTGGATCAGTGGATGGATCTGGGAATTCAGCACTAACTAACCGATCCACTTATGCAGTTGTCTGAATCTTGTCAGGGCCATGAAGGAAGAATAAAGCATGCATATGTGGTAACCCTCATTTTTGGAACTCAATGGTGAATACATGAGCAACTTTTTGACCAAAAATCTGTTCATTTTTTACCTCATGCATCAGGGCATGCCATTTTAACTCAAATACACGGGCAACTATGTCTGGACGATCCAAAGAGGTTTGGTGTTCTAGTAAGGCAGCTGTTATTTCGGGCCATTTTGGGTTGGCCGTCATGGTGAGAAAGATGTCAGGGTGTTAGTGGTACCTTGTAATGGCCATAGAGTCATAAAAAATCTGGCTCATGTTACTTGCACTCCCAGTAAAGGACGATGATAGAACAAAGCGTTATCGATCGTCGGTCGAGCCCAACTCATCAACACCTTTAGTCACACAAATTTGCATAAATCTCACGACGCAACTTATCCTGATTAAGTCTGATGTAAGATAACCTGTTTTGCTCCGTTGATGCCCAAGCATCTACTATAAACTCTTGAAATAACTTTCCTCCTCTAAGAATTGTCGAATACCCGGTGGGACGTGGAAACATACGATAATTTTAAAATTGCATTTGTGTCATCCTTCTTACTGAAAAATCATTTTGTTCGGAGTTCCACTGTCGTAGACCAGGTTCCCAACCAAGCTCACCAGTAGGGAATAGAAGTACATAGTGTAATGGTAAATATGTTGTGTTAGGTTTTAAGAAAATCAAAGTAGCAATCAAATTGCAAAATATAGCGGAAGCGAGATAAAATCAGATTTTAAAATTTTTCACAAACCAATTACCCGGATCATCCTTTATGCATATTATTAATTAAAAGCGAAGAATAAGAAATTATGAAATCATACCCTTGTAAACGAGCTTCCTCAGATGCGAGTTCACCTCCTAATTCTCCACGATCTCCTTGAATCTCCGAGTTGATTCCTTCCTTTGATTAACGTAAGCCACCCAAGTGTATGGCCTCTATTGGTGATCCACCAAGGAAGAGGAATTTTTCAAGAAGAAGGGATTTCGCTCAAACCCTAGTTTTTCCTATCCCGAATAAGAAAAGGGTGTACTCTCTCAAATCTTGGAATTACGTATATTTCATATCTAATATAAGACTCCTCTTATAAAGATATTATATAACCCTATTTTATTTAAAATAAGGTATTATTTATTTAATTAAACTCTTTTAATTAAATGGGCTCCCCTAATCCTATTAGGGGTAATTAATTAAACTCCTTTAACTAATTTTCTTCCTAATCCAATTAGGAATAAATGAGAGTACTTATATTAAATTAATTCCTAAACCTTTTAGAAATTAAAATAATAATAATTATAATAATATTAATAAGACTCCTCTTATTAATTTATATTTAATATTTCTAAAATATTAAATAATAAATATTAAGCTATTTAATTTATTCTATCACCATAGATTAAATTAAATATACTTAACATATTATTACAATTATGCCATTAACTTCTTAAATAATTATTCTTCCTTTTATGGTGTGACCCTTTAGGTTCTCCATATTAAACCGGTTGTTAATAAATCAATTGAACAATTCTAATCTCATTTAAATAAATAAATTAAACAAATAATTTATTTAAATAAATAATATTTATTCTCTGATAAGGATAAGCCTCCTAGCGATCAACGACTTTCCGGATAATATAGATTTCAACATTAATCATAAAAGAACCTTTGAGTAAATAGTTACCGTCTGATTCAATCCTTCCACCATACTATGTCCCAATTAAATATAAGACATGGAATTCTTGTCAAGTCTTATTTTATTTAATTATATGTATTTCGATTCTAAATGAACAACTCCCAATGAATGCAAATTAGAAACTACTTTCTAATTTCATTCCACCTCGCCAAGGATTCTGAGGTTGTCATTTATCGAATCACATAGGACATTTCTCCTTTTACTAGAAGTGGTAGATTCTTTATTGATCATTCATTATCTTCTATATATAACTTATTACACCCAAGCATACCCTTTGATATACTCTAAGAGTCTTAAGGAATAAGTCAAAGTGTAATTCATTATATATAAGATACTATGATGATCTCAAGTCCAAGGATCATTTGTCTACTATCACTACAGGAATCCTATTGACGAGGTAAGTAAAACTCCATTAGGTATTCCTTAGCGAGTCACGTTCAAGTGAACTTATTCTCTAATAAACACCTACATACTTGCTTTAGTGTCTCCACACAAATGATCGTGAGATCAATCATCCTCATCCAATGAAGCAAATAACGTATGTACCAATCTATCAGGATTCACTAATCCCCTATTTAGTAATCCAATGATTGGGAACTATTTTAGTTTTAAGCTTTTAAGAATTTAGATCTCATTAGAATGATCATCATCATTATTCTAAAAGCGTTGCTTAAAACTATGGGTTTATCACATATTATTAAAAACAGCACCATGTTGATAATAAATGCCTTTAATAAATAATTCTTTTATTAATAAATAAATAAGATTGATTACGGTATATGCTTTATCATCATACATGATTGGCTTGTATGCATAATACTTTCAATCTCCCACTGCACTAAAAGCCAATCGCCGTGGTATCTCATACCCATCTTCTCTAAGTGACGATCAAACCTTTGTTGTGTTAACGCTTTAGTAAATGGATCGCAATATTGTCTCGAGAGTCCACACGCTCCGGTGGCGTCTCTCTTTCAATGATCTCTCGATCAAATGAAATCGCCGCAACACGTGTTTGGATTTACGATAAGACACTGGGTTCTTAGCTTGCAATGACTCGAGTGTTGTCGTAGAATAAAGGCCTTTGGTCCTTTAATGCTAGGAACCACACCAAGTTGGTAATGAACTTTTCATCCAAACGACTTCCTTTGTAGCTTCACTTGCGACTATGCATGACTGCTCTCACATTGAATCAAGAATCTGTTTCTTTGCTTGGAACTTTTCAACTCATCTTGCGCCACCGTTTAAGGTAAACACATACCCAAACGGAGTTATTGTCATCTTGGTCTGTTTGAAAACTTGAGTCCGTGAAGCCCTCTAGTTTTAATTCGGACCACCGTAAACAAGAAATACATCCTTAGTTCTTCTTAAGTACTTTAGGATATTTTTCACCGCCTTCCAAAGGTTGTTCTTCTCTCCGGATTCGATTGATATCTCGCTTGTTACACTAAGTGCATGAGCGACATCTGGTCTAGTACATATCATCTGCGTACATGATAGATCCTATTCTTTGAAGCATAAGGAATCTTACTCATACGGTTTCTCTCCTCAGTGTCTTTGGGGCTTGTTTCTTGAGAGATGTATTCCATGGCTCATCGGCATGAGACCTCTTTTTGGAATCTTCCATGCTAAACCTTTTTAGCATCATGTTAATGTCACGTTCCTTGGGATAAGCCAAGCATCCTATTAGATCTATCTCTATAGATCTTTATCCCCAAAATATAGGATCTTCTCCCAAGTCCTTCATGGAGAAGTGTTTAGATAACCAAATTTTTATTGTTTTGCGGCATAGGAATATCATTCCCTATCGGTAGTATATCATCAACATATAATACAAGGAATGAAACAAAGGCTCCCACTAACCTTCTTGTACACACATGGTTCATCCTCATTTTGATAAAATCAAACTTTTGATTGTCTCATCAAAGCGGATGTTCCACCTACTGAGAAGCTTGCTTTAATCCATAAATGGATCGTTGTTAGCTTCTGAGACTTGATTTGTTCCAACCTTTGAAACAAATCCCTCTGGGTTGTGTCATATACACATCCTCCTCAAGTTTCCCATTGAGGAAGGCCGTTTTCACGTCCATCGCCAGATTTACGTAGTCGTGGTAAAAGTGCTGATCGCAAGCAAAATCCGAATGGACTTGAGCATTGCTCTTTGGTGAGAAGGTTTCGTCATAGTCAACTCCTTGTCTTTGTTTGAAACCTTTTTGCAACCAAATCGGGCCTTATAGGTCTCTACCCGTCCGCTTCCGGTCTTTCTTTTAAAGACCCATTTACACCCAATAGGCTTAATGCCTTGGTGGTGAGACCAAAGTCCATACTTGGTTCTCATACATGGAGTCCATCTCGGATTTCATGGCTTCTTGCCATTTCTACGAGTCTTTACTACTCATGCTTTGTTAAGTAATTCAATGGATCATCATCATCTATGATCGTACCTCATTGTCATCTTCTATGACAAGTCCATACCTTTTCTGGCATCTTTGGTACTCTTCCGGATTCTGAATAGGGTGTGGTACATGAAGGAATCTCTACTTGATTAGGTACCTCACTTTGATCTGTAGCATTTTGTGGTTCTTGAACCTCTTCAAGATATATCTTACTCTAATTTGACCCCTTGAGGATAAACTCCTTTTCAAGAAGGCGCATGTTTGCAACAAACACCTTTTGATCGGTTGGATGATAGAAATAATACCCGATGTTTCTTTAGGGTATCCCACAAATCTACATTTGTCGGATCTAGTCTGCGACTTATCGTTTTCAAACTTTTTGACATATTTGGACAACCCCAAGTCTTAACATGCTTAAGATTTGGTTTCCTCCTGTCCATAACTCATATATGGGGGTCTTGGGGACGGATTTTGTAGGTACCTTGTTAAGTAGGTATGCAAATTGATTCTAGGCATATCCCCGAATGAAACCTGGAAGGTCAGTAAAACTCATCATAGATCGAACCATGTCCAACAATGTTCGATTTCTCCTTTCAGATACACCATTCATTTGTGGCGTCCCTGGTGGATTCCATTGTGAGATTATACCATTTTCTTTGAGACAATTGAGAAACTCACCACTTAAGTATTCTCCTCCTCGATCAAATCAAAGAATCTTAATACTCTTACCAGTTTGCTTCTCAACTTCACTTCTAAACTCTTTGAACTTTTCAAATGATTCAGATTTGTATTTCATTAAATACACATATCCAAATCTTGAGTGGTCGTCGGTTGAATGTAATAAAATAAGAATACCCTCCTCAAATGCGATCGTTGTTGTCATAGGTCCACATACATACGTGTGTGCAACCCTAACAACTCAGTAACTCTTTCTCCTTTTCCACTAAAAGGAGATTTAGTCATTTTACCCATGAGACAAGAGTCACAAGTTGGATATGATTCATAATCGAGATAGCTCTGGAGCCCATCTTTATGCAACTTGGATAATCTTGTTTCATTAATATGACCAAGTCTACGATTGCCACATGAAGGTATAATTAACATCATCTCTTTTCCTTTTATTAGTTTGTTCAATTTGAAATATATTTTCATGCAAGTCAAGTATATAAAGTCCATTTACGTAAATTACCAACACCATATAAAACATTATCATTATAAATGGAATAACTGTTGTTCTTTATTATAATATTAAAACCATCCATATCCAATACGAGAGATGAAATAATGTTTCTAATGATATTTGGAACAAAATAACAATTATTTAAATTAATGAACTTGGCTAAGATGTGAATAGTACGAGGGAGGAGACTCGGGAATTCCTTCAGCTAGTATGACCTACCTAAGTTTATTTGGTATTTGATTGGTCATCGAAGTATAGTGATAATATGTTGCATGTTAATTAAAGGTGCTAAACAATTTAAAGTTAATGACCTTTGCTCCATTTCCACTTCGTGGGAACTCGTCGAGGGCATCAAAGACCTCGGATACGGATAAACAAAGTCGATTGGTTTCTCATGAAGAGCGTTTTTCATGACTTCTTAAAAAGCAAGTGACTGAAGCGAAGTTGATTATAAATTCTTGCGAAGTACATACCTTATAAGGTTCTACCCATTATTTTATCTACCTATTCATGTTCAACATATTACTTTAACTTATACTTACCGTTGGGAGAGAACCACATCCGTTACTGTCTCGTCAATCTTATCTCTTTGAAAATATTTCTGCCTTTGATCCAATACCCAAGTAGAAGATTAACTTTAAAAATTAATTTCAATCATAAACTTAAAGGTCAAATATTTCCTCGATTAGTATTGAATAAGAGTTGAAATCGATTTAGTGAAAACTTTAATATGAAAGCTTCTCCTAACTAAGCAAGTTCTTCCTAGTCCAAAAAAGCTGATGTTCAAGATTTGGGGAATTTTTGGAGTGAAAACTTGAAAGTTTCCAAGAATTAATCACAAATTGATTTTTGAAATAGTAAATGAATTTTAAAAAGTGAGAAAAATATATTTTCATCACGGTAATCCTGAATATTTTCTTCAAATATTAGAAGTTAGATCGAAAATATGAGAAAGTATATGGAATTCTTTTTTGAAAAGGTGTTGTAATGAGCTTTAGTTGGCACAATGGGTAAAGCAAATTCCTTTAAGTGATTAAAAATATTGGTATAATATTAATGATATTAGAAAGATTATATTGATTGATAACATGGGATATTCTTGAACCTCTGATAAATATATTATAAAATGCTTTATCTTATTTGATTGATTGATATCCTCCGTTTTAATGAATATCCTAGATGCCTTGAAATATCAATTTGGCTGTAGTGCGTTAGAGGATGATTCGATGATATGGATTAATTATTGGGTAGTGGATTAATTATTGAAATGAGTCTTAATAAATATTAATTCATGGATGTGGGTAAAAGTTATCAGCAAGTAGATGGAATTGTTAATGAATATCTTGCTTTGTGGTCAGGATGATTCAATGATGGATTAATTATTGAAAAAATGAATTTAATGGAGCTTTTCAAATCATAATACGTAATTAAACATAAATTAAAAGTATTGAGGTATTCGGATGAATGTGGGTATCCTCATCTCTTTATCATATGTTCAAAAGTCATCATGAACTGCGTTGCATAGATGGACTTGGTATGATTATACTGAGGATCATTCGGTATAATGCAATTGTTCTAATTCTTTTTTGGAGGCTTAAATTCCATGCACACGAGCGGGGAGATAATTGTGAGATGAGTCAGTGAACGAATGATATTTTATGGATGTGGTAAAATAAAGATTTAAATTTTGTTGCAAAAAATAATTTTTTATATTATGGTGTGAATTTGAGATAATATTATAGTTGTAGGTAGTATTTATAAATTTTTTGCAAAGTATGCAAGTGGTTATATTATATTCGATTGGAATTTTGGAATATTCTTGAGTGGTATTATAGCGGGGAATATTTAGCGAGGGATAACTATTTTCAATCATTGGTGGACCCCTTACAACGTAATTATTGTTTGATTGAGAAAACGACAAAAATATTTTATTGAAATAACGGCGGAAGTTTTACTTGATTCTTGTTGAACTACTCCGGTAGTAAAGCACGATGTCGTGGTTGCATAATGTATACGGCAGATTGATTATCGATCTTATGTGAGAAGTCACTCGGTTTGATTCCATTATCAGCCGATTAATAATATGAATTATTATAGCGATAATAACGCTTTGTTTTATTCGTATTATTAACGTAATAAAACGTAAAACATCTTTTTATATAAAATAGAATACTTTATTAAAGTTATTCTATAAATAGAATATATTATATTTTATTACGCATAGTGTTGCGTAGTATTAGATTTTGCATAGTGTTTTGCATAGTATTGCATAGTGTTTTATAGTAAAATGTTTTATATAAATAGAATATATTATATTTTATTTAAAAGATTTTTCTTTAAATATGGAATGGTCGATTAAAGTAAATCAATCCTTGACGTTCATTTGGATTAATTCTTATGCATTCCATTTTCCTATAAATAAAAGTTTCATTCCTTCATTATTTTCTTTAATTCATTGAAACTCTAGAGAGAGAAATTAGAGAGAAGTTTATAGAGAAAATTATAGAAAGAAGAAGAGTTATAACTACTTCACTACTTCTATATTAGGTTCTTTTACTGAAGAAGGGGTGTTATTCTTCTTGAAGAGAACTTACATTATTCCATTCATTATTATTACTGTTGGAATAACTTTGTAAAGCAGCATACCCTATACATAACTTGACATAATGCCAGATACCCTATACTTGGTGAAATCCTTATGTTATTCGTTTCATTGCTTATTATTCATTGGAATACTTTTTGTATCACATGATTTATTCTATACTTGTGACATTCTTCTATTATTCGCTGGAACATCCCGAATGCATGTGTTTTACACCGGGACCCGCTTAAATTTTATTATTCATTGGAACATCCCCAGCCATGTTTTACACGGACTGGATCCGTCTCTTTATCATTACATTTGGAATATCCTATCCGTGTGTTTTGCCACGGATCCGGTTCCATCTTTATTATTCTGTTGGAACATCCCGTCTTTTGTGAATTTCACCGACTTTGGTTCCGTATTATTATTATTATTTGGAATAACTCATACATGGCATCTGCATGCGTGGTGATTTCTTTGTTATTCCATTCTTTATTATACCAGTTGGATTTAAAACTTTGACTTCAGACTCCATGAAATTAGTAGAATATCCTTGATATTTGCGTTTCATCCGAAGATCTTTTCATGGAAATATTCTTCGATCATTCTTGAATTTTACTAAACGTAAATAAAGTATTGTTGATAATTTGGACGTTAATAATTCAATGGATTAAATAATTCTTGAACTTGTTTTATTGAATTATTATGTCATTATCATCATCCTCATGTTATATTATGTTATCTTTGCTTACGTCGTAGATGAACTTAGTATGATTATGACCGAGGATTAAGTATAATCGTGACTTGATATAAATGATGTGACAAAAAGTCCTCGATGGCTCGTATGTCTACACGATGGATAGTTTTTGGTATGATTATGACCGAGGGGTGATTTAGATAATATAGTCGTGACCATTGATAATTTGATGAAAATCCTTGACCGTAGTACGAGGATGATTAGATGTAGTGGTTTATTTATTAAGTGAGTCTCGGTGATAAAAATTGATGAAAACTTTTTAAAACCTAAAAGATAGTAGACTTTATTCTCTCTATGACTCTTTTAATGGATTCTTATTCATTTATGATTAAATGGTTGTCTATTGTATTTTATCGGTTTAACAACTGTTGAAGGCTAATGATAATTTATTCTGCATTATCTTAAGTCATAATATTTCTTCTTTGGGCTAGTTGAGCTCACCCTTTCTTCTTCGTTCTCTTCGTGAAATGAGAACATAGGCTGGGACGAAGTCGAGGGAGCGTAAGTAATGGTCCAGAGGATAGCTTTAGTAGTCCCTCACTATTACGTGAAATAGTGTGATAATAGTTGTAATGAGGACTCCCTTTGAGTTTGTATAATATCTAGTAGACAATATTTGTATTCAAACTTCATGATTTATGTCGTACATTACACGACGGTTATATTAATAAGTTGTATTTGAATTTATGTACCGTGTAAGTGGCGACCCAAGATGGGTGACGTATACCTAATTTTGGGGGCGCTACACTCATCCTGCTTTCACTTCTTACTTGACGGTCCACGATATTATTACATATGTGAGAACCACATCCCAGATCCAATACCCAAGTAGAAGATTAACTTTCGGAAAAATTAATTTCAATCATAAACAAACCTCGATTAGTATTCAAGCTTCTCCAAGCTTCTTCCGCTGATCTGCGAGATAATCCTTGCAGTTCCTCTTCCAAATGACTTGGCTTATTGCAATGGAAGCAAATTCCTTTTGCTAATTGGATCGAGTTTCTTTGATCCTTCACTTTCGCCTTTCCCTTAGCCTTCTTGGATTTCTTCCTTCGAAGATACCTTGGGCCTCTTCCTTTTCTTGGAAGAATTATACACCAGTAAGACATGGTTCTTCTTGGATGGGAAGTGACCTTCAGCAGTTTTCAACATGTTAAGTAATTCAGGCAAGCTGACATCCAACTTATTCATGTGAAAATTCACAACAAATTGTGAGAAGGTATCTGGGAGTGACTGCAAGACTAAATCTTGACTCAACTCCCCATCCATGACGAACCCAAGCTGTCCAAGACGTTCAATTAGATTGATCATCTTTAGGACATGAGTCTCAACGGTAGTGCCCTCGGTCATCCGAGATCGGAAGAGTTCCTTAGATATTTCATATCTAGCAGTCCTACTTTGCTCACCATACAACTCTCCAAGGTGCGAAGGCATAGTAGGAGCATCCATGTTTTCATCCGACATTTGAAACTCGTTACTCATGGATGCGAGCATGATGCATTGAGCCACAGATGCATCATCTTGCCACTGTTTAAAAGTAGCAATCTCTTCCTCAGAGGCTATCTCTGCAACTTTTGCAGGTACGGGCGAATTTAGGACATAAGAAATCTTTTCAGCAGTGAGAACAATTCTCAGATTCCTTAACCAAATCAAGTGTAGTTCGATTAAAATACGGTTTGTTAAGATCAAGTATGCCGCGTGATGAAATTAGTGAATGTGACATTTTCAAAATTCTCGCATGTAAAAAGACAATATTTTAGCAAACAATCATTTATTAATTACCAAAATAAATTAGGTCTTATTTTATATTGGTATCTCTCACTATTTTCTTCAAACTATATTACCCTCATTTATATAGTTCTAAGAAAATCTAATTAAAGTTTTCTTTAGTGAGAATAAGGATCCCATTTCAAATATATATAGCCTTGTGGTGACACAACAAACTATATATAAATAAATAGGTAGACAACTCTTGTCAATTACATCAACATGTAACTCCTTATGTTTTGCCTCTTGGATTATTTTGATCAAGTGATGGCACATCCAGAATCAAAATTATCTAAGTTAAGTCCAACCTAGCACTTCCATATATTCAAAAAAGAAAAATATCGCCCTTGTGGTGACACAACAAAACAATATCGTTCAATTTTCTTTATAAGCATCAAATGTGATAAATTAACATCTTAAATACTTAATACTTGCCTTGTGGTGACACAACAAACTCATATTAAATATTTAATACTCTATTAATTTTATCATGCTGAAAGGCGACGTTCGATATTCTAAATATCTTTGAACGCTTAAGACTTAATAATAAAAACTTTGAGGATTTGTTATTATTTGTCTCATCTTGTTTAGCAGCATGCAAATATATATATAAAATACGCGTCGTATTATTAAAACACGCGAAGCATGTTTGCATAATATATAATATATATAATACTAGTATGCACATATAGAATACTATATTCTACGGATTGATTATGGACTTTTATTCTAGTTTGGTTCACTAGAGCCACCAAGTGAACCAAAAGGTCAAACCCTAAGGTGCAAAGAATAAACATTTAAATATAACTATTACATTTAAACTGGGGCTCCATTACAAATCGGGTCTTCAAGCGCTCCTTGATCTTGGTCTTCGGTTCTTCTAAAAAATTCTAACTAATCCTATTACATTAAACTATTTAATTTAAATAGAAACCTTGATCGTGATCAAGAGAAAGTACATGGAGAGAGATAGAATTTACATCAAGAAGAAAACGAGAAAAAGGCGAGGTACGCAGCAGACCCCATTTAATAAAACCCATTCATTCAAACATCCAACTAAAATAAATCCAATCATATTGGTCAATTGATCCATAATCAATCCCATTTATTATCATACATATCATCATATGTATCAATAAATTAAATCATTCCATATATATATGAGTATCATTTAATGGGCAATTTTATGTTGCATGAAATCCAATTTCAAGATTAAAATAAACTCTTTTATTTTAATTATAAAATTATTAAAATTAATATATATATATATATATAACAATTATATATATATATATAATAAAAGTCGTACCTTTTTAAAATTTTCGGACCTGCTACCATTGTTACATTGCTAACAATATTATATATATATATAATAACATAACAACCATGGGCTCCACACGGTAAACAAAATTTTTACTAAAAGCAGCCAAGCAGGAACGGTTTATATAATATATATATATAATCTATAATATATAATATATATAACAGGCGACCAAAAAATGAAATAAGCAGGTCTGGCCATTTTTTTACAGCCAAACGGATCCCTTAATCAACAAAAAGTGTAAACTACTTGACCAAAAGCTGGATCACAAATGCATTGACTAAAATCCTGACCGCCAATTTGCTTGACAAAAAAAAATGGGTGCCAATTTGCTTGACAAAAAAACCGGACCTTGCTTTCATAAAATAATAATTTTATACAACAAATTATGCCCAATAAATTATTCTAAATACATACCCATACTGTGAGACCCCAGATTTTATCAATAAAGATTTAAATTTTGTCGAAATAATTTTTAATATTATGGTGTGAATTTGAGATAATATTATAGTTGTGGGTAGTATTTATAAATTTTGCAAAGTATGCAAGTGGTTATATTATATTCGATTGGTGGGGAATATTGGTTTAGCGAGGGAATATTAATACAATGACTCAATCATTGGTGGACCCCACAATGTAATTATTATCGGATTAAGAAAAGCGACAAAAATATTTTATTGAAATAATGGCGAAAGTTTTACTGGTTGATCTTGTTGAACTACTCGGTAGTAAAAATGCAAGATGTCGTGTGGTTGCATAGTAGCACACTGCGGTATTGATTATTGATGCTTATGTGAGAAGTCACTCGGTTTGATTCCATTATTGTCGATTAATAATATGAATTATTATAGCGATAATGACGTTTTGTTT
This sequence comes from Panax quinquefolius, assembly GCA_020205615.1. NCBI lineage: Eukaryota > Viridiplantae > Streptophyta > Magnoliopsida > Apiales > Araliaceae > Panax > Panax quinquefolius. The sequence continues at coordinate 35,509,685 of CM035156.1, read as the reverse complement.
TATTCAGTATTATTAGCGTAATAAAAGCGAAACATCTTTTTATATAAAATAGAATACTTTATTAAAGTTATTACATAAATAGAATATATTATATTTTATTATGCATAGTGTTGCATAGTGTTTTGCATAGTATTTTGCATAGTATTGCATAGTGTTTGCATAGTAAAATATTTTTATATAAATAGAATATATTATATTTTATTTAAAAGATTTTTCTTTAAATATGGACCGTCAGATTAAAGTAAATCAATACAGATAGTTCATGGATTAATTCTTATGCATTCCATTTTCCTATAAATAGAAGCTCATTCCTTCATTATTTTCTTACGAATTCATTGAAACTCAGAGAGAAAATTAGAGAGAAGCTATAGAGAGAAAATTATAGAAAGAAGAAGAGTATTCGCTACTTTACTACTTCTATATTCAGTTCTTTTTACGGTGAGGGGTGTTATTCTTTCTTCTTGAAGAGAACTTACATTATTCCATTCATTATTATTACATTGGAATAACTTTGTAAAAGTGGCATACCCTATACATAACTTTGTACGCATGGCATACCTATACTTGGTGAAATCCTTATGTTATTCCATTGCTTATTATTACATTGGAATAACTTTTGTATCTGTGGTTTACCCTATACTTGGTGACATTCTTCTATTATTACATTTGGAACATCTCGCGTCATGTGTTTTACAGGACTGGTTTAATTTTATTATTCTACATTGGAACATCACATGCGTGTGTGTTTTACAGGACTGTTTAAAATCTTTATCATTACATTGGAATATCCTATCGTGTGTTTTACAGGATGCGGTTCCATCTTTATTATTACATTGGAACATCCTGTCGGTGTGAATTTCACGACTGGTTCCGTTATTATTATTACATTGGAATAACATACATCTGAAATCGCATGCATGGTGATTTCTTTTGTTATTCCATTCTTTATTATACCCGGTTGGTTAAAACTTTGACTTCTATACTCCATGAAATTAGTAGAATATCCTTGATATTTACGTTTCATCCAAATATCTTTTCATGGAAATATTCTTACGATCATTATTGAATTTTACTCTACGAAAGCGATATCATGTTGACAATTTGGACGTTAATAATTCATGGATTAAATAATTCTTGAACTTGTTTTATTGAATTACTATGTCATTGTCATCATCCTCATGTTATATTATGTTATCTTTGGCTTACGTGCATAGATGAACTTAGTATGATTATGACGGGGATCATTCGGTATAATCATGACTTGATATAAATGATGTGACAAAAGTCCTCGATTGGCACTGTAATGCGATGATGGATAGTTTTGGTATGATTATGACCATGGGTGATTCGGTATAGTCATGACCATTAATAATTTGATGAAAATCCTTGGCCGTAGTACGGGGATGATTAGATGTGGTGGTTTATTATTAATTTGAGTCTCGGTGATAAAATTGATGAAAACCTTTTAAAACCTAAAAGATAGTAGACTTTATTCTCTACTTGACTCTTTTAATGGATTGCTTATTCCAAGCTGATTAAAGCTGGTTGTCTATTGTATTTTATCGGTTTAACCTTTGTTAAAAGGCTAATGATAATTTATTACGCATTATCTTAGTCATAATATTTCTTCTTTGGGCTAGTTGAGCTCACCCTTTCTTTCTTTATTCTCTTGAAATGAGAACATATTTGGGACGAGTCGGGGAGCGTAAGTAATGGTCAGAGGATAGCATTAGTAGTCCCTCACTATTACGTGAAATAGTGTGATAATAGTTGTAATGAGGACTCCTTTTGAGTTTGTATAATATCTAGTAGACAATATTTGTATTCAAACTCACGGATTTATGTCGTAGTATTATATACCTGACAGTTAGGTTAGTAAGTTGTATTTGAATTTATGTACCATGTAAGTGGCGACCCAAGATGGGTGGCGTATACCTAATTTTGGGGCGTCGCGAGTTGAGTATCGAGCTTAGGGATATGATCCTGGCTAAGATGTGAGATAAGAACTAGGAGGGAGAGACGGAAATTCCTTCGCTAGTATGACCTACCTAAGTTTATTTGGTATTTAATTGGTGGTCGGTCGAGTATAGGAATAATATTTGATATATTAATTAACCCTTGTGTTGTGGCGGTGTTTGGAAATGGCGGTGAAAATATTCACAATGGAGTGAATGTGATTGTTGTGACACCTTTAATCACTAATCGAGGTTAATGCGATTGTGGAGACGAGGAACAAATTAGAGATATCCATGTAGTAAATGAAGAACTAATTGTTGCATTAGAGAGCTAGTTGCAGTGTAGAAATTTGAAAGTGAGGAAGAAGAGGAAGAAGAGGAACACGAGGAGAATTGGTTAGAAGAAATTTATGATCAAAACTTAGAATTACAAAATTGTGTTCGTGAGCTAGAAGAAGAACAAGGTTGAAGAACCAAAACGGTCGTGGAACAAAGGGATACAACAATTCAAAATTGGGTTACCCGATATGTGATGCTCGAACAAAATCACGCTTTGGCGAGTGGTGTAAGATATTAAAGTTGGAATCGAGAATTTAAAATCAAAGATCATTTGAAAGAAGAAACAATCGAACGAAGGAGAATAGCGATGCATGGGTAAAAGCTCGCACAGCGTTGATAGTGTAGAAAAAGACGTCCAGATCAATAAAGCCAAATAGATGAAATGGACTTTGCTTTTTGGACAATGAATTAGGAGAACCCAACATCAAATTCGGAATTACCATGTGCATAGAGGTCAACACGAATTCGATATGGATCGAGGAGAATAATGATTCAAATCATGGATCGGGGAATGTGAAGAAGCACTTAAGGGTGGAATGTACCCTATAGTAAAGTCAAATTCGGTAATTTAAGCGAGAGCGTTTGTCGAGAAACCGAACGAAGTTATTACGGGTAAATTAATTATTGCGAAGTCTATACTTTATTCAATACAAGTTCTACCCACTCTTTTATTCTACCTAGTTGTGTTCAATGTTTAAATTTGACTCCGAAAAAAAAATTAGACTTTGATTTATCTATTGAAACTTCGTTGGGAGAAACCTTCGTTACCTCCACTGTTTATTAATCTTGTTGTTTCAAATAAACACTTTCACGATCTTATATCTTTAAAAATTCTTGCCTTTGAGGTAATTTTTGAAAAGCGATTGATTAACTACTTATTATTCTTTTTTTGTAAGGTTGTTAGCTTTCATATTTCTAACCAACCCTGTTTACGAATTCAAAGTAACCAAACCCTAAAGTTAATCTTTGTTATATCAAGCCATAAGTAAAGAGCCCCGATCCTTTCGTTGTTGACTTCCTTGTGTGGAATGCATCAAAGCCGGACTTCACGTGGCGACATCGTGAATGAAGATGTCAAGTTTATAGGTATCATTGTGAGGGCTATCTAGGTTAAGGGATAGAAGTCACAGTTGGTATCAATGTAACGTCTTATCCAAGTCTTGGATAAGAGTCGCAGATTTTGAATGATATTTCTATCATTAATAAATTTCTTGAGCGTATTCTTGAAGATTTCCTAGCCTACCCTAGGCGTGAAATCGAATTTTGTATTGACCCCAAAGACAAAAACCCATTTCTTAAACCCTCAAATATTTCTTCAACTAAAATGAGCATTTTACGTGGTTTATGATGAAAGTCATAATAAAAGCATTGGAATAATGAAAATCATGGGTATATGAAGTATTAGTAAGTTTTATGATGAGTTATGTTGGTTAGTATGTGAAAACATGAAAGTTTCTTAGAAATCACAAAGAGTTGAAAATCGATTTTGGTGAAAAGCGTAACATAAAATTCAATTGACTATATCTCTTATTATATTTTGAATTTTTGAATGTGGTCAAGTCCTAGAGTTAGATCTATGAGTTACCTAACTAATCCAAGTGGAATTACTGGAAAAGGTGTTGTAGATTTTTGTGGGGACTGATTTTAGCAAAGGAGGCCAAAGCTGTAAATTTCAAAAATGCTACTGCCCAGAAACTTTAAGGGACTGTTTCGGCCACTTAAATTATGAGAAAAATTCTGGGCTTTTGGGACATGAACGTATATGGTATAAAGTACCTCCTGTCCAAAAATGAGCTCATTTCGACTTAAAATGAGCAAGTTATGACTATTTCAATATTTAGGTTTTCCGCGAAAAAACGCTATAACCATAGGAGTTCTATAACTCGATGACCATGAAATTTAAAATTAGAAGCTCACGTTAACATGTGTAAGGTCCTGCCAAGATTTGGGAATTTTGGAGTTAAACTTGAGGTAGCTAATTTCTTAAGAAATTAATTAGAAATTGATTTTTGAAAAATAGAAAATGAATTTTAAAATTCCGAGAAAATATATTTTCATCATGGGACTATATTATGCTAAATCCCAGAAAAGAAATATTTTTGGGACTGATTTGGTATTTTTCATGAAAATAGTTTAATTCTGAACATATGAGTTAAATATGTTATGTGAAGAACAAAAGTTGAAAATAGGATTTTATGGCTAGAGAATCTTATATAGAGTATATGCATATTTTTTGAGAGATTTGATAATTGGTGATGATATCTTATGAGTATGACATTTTGAATGATTAAATGCATTATATGGTAAAGCGTAAACAATTAAGATAAATTGTTTATAAATTTAAGAAGTGATTAAAATATTGTTATAATATTAATGATATTAGATTATGAGATTATTAAGTGATTGAAAACATGGGGATATTCTTGAATCTGGATAAATTATATTATAAATGTTTAATATTTATTCTTTATCTCATTTGATTGATTCTTTATATCATTATCCTCATGCTTATATTATGTTGAAAGTCATACGTGGCTCATGTAGTGCATAGATGGACTTGGTATGATTATGACTGAGGATTGTTCGGTATAATCATAGTAGTAATTGAAAACACAATTATCTTTGGTAGTAGTGCATGGATAATTTGTGGTCGTGATCTTAATGAATGCACAATTATCTTTGGTAGTAGTGCATGGATAATTTGTGGTCGTGATCTTAATGAATACACAATTATCTTTGGTAGTAGTGCATGGATAATTTGTGGTCGTGATCTTAATGAATACACAATTATCTTTGGTAGTAGTGCATGGATAATTTGTGGTTGTGATCTTAATGAATACACAATTATCTTTGGTAGTAGTGCATGGATAATTTGTGGTCGTAATGATTAATGAATACACAATTATCTTTGGTAGTAGTGCATGGATAATTTGTGGTCGTGATCTTAATGAATACACAATTATCTTTGGTAGTAGTGCATGGATAATTTGTGGTCGTGATACTAATGAATACACGATTATCTTTGGCCGTAGTGCATGGATAATTTGTGGTCGTGATCTTAATGAATACACGATTATCTTTGGTAGTAGTGCATGGATAATTCATGGTCGTGATACTAATGAATATCCTTGGCACGTAGTGCGAGGGGATAATTCGATGATGTGGATTAATTATTGAAATTTGAGTCTCAAACAATAAAATATTAATTCATGGATGTGGTAAAAGTCATCTTTGGTAGTAGTGCATTGATAGACTTGGTATGATTATGACCACGGATTATTGGTATAATCATGGTAGTAATTGAAAACACGAATATCCTTGGCGATGGTGCATGGATAATTCGTGGTCGTGATACTATTTATTTGAGTTTGACATTATTGGTTTTCTGGTTGTATATCTTTGGCACATAGTGCAAAGATGAATTGTTAATGAATATCTTTGGTAGGATTGCAAAAATGAATTTAATGTTTTCAATGATAAAGGTATTCAAGGTATCTTCACCTCTTTATCATACCAGTATCGTACCACTAATTTGAGGGCGAAATTCCATAAGGAGGAGATTGTGAGACCCCAGATTTTATCGATAAAGATTTAAATTTTGTCGAAATAATTTTTAATATTATGGTGTGAATTTGAGATAATATTATAGTTGTGGGTAGTATTTATAAATTTTGCAAAAGTATGCAAGTGGTTATATTATATTCGATTGGTGGGGAATATTCGGTTTAGCGAGGGAATATTAAATACAATGGCTCAATCATTGGTGGACCCCACAATGAAATTATTATCGGATTAAGAAAAGCGACAAAAATATTTTATTGAAATAATGGCGAAAGTTTTACCGTTGATCTTTGTTGAACTACTCGGTAGTAAAATACGATGTCGTGTGGTTGTGCGTAGACATGCGGTATTGATTATTGATGCTTTATGTGAGAAGTCACTCGGTTTGATTCCATTATTGTCGATTAATAATATGAATTATTATAGCGATAATGACGTTTTGTTTTATTTAGTATTATTAACGTAATAAAAGCGAAACATCTTTTATATAAAATAGAATACTTTATTAAAGTTATTCATAAATAGAATATATTATATTTTATTATGCATAGTGTTGCGTAGTGTTTTGCGCATAGTATTTTGCGTAGTATTGCATAGTGTTTGCATAGTAAAATGTTTTTATATAAATAGAATATATTATATTTTATTTAAAAGATTTTCTTTAAATATGGACCGTCAGATTAAAGTAAATCAATGCAGGACCGTTCATGGATTAATTCTTATGCATTCCATTTTCCTATAAATAGAAGCTCATTCCTTCATTATTTTCTTACGAATTCATTGAAACTAGAGAGAGAAATTATAGAGAGAAGCTATAGAGAAAATTATAGAAAGAAGAAGAGTATTCGCTACTTCACTACTTCTATATTAGGTTCTTTTTACGGTAAGGGGTGTTATTCTTTCTTCTTGAAGAGAACACATTATTCCATTCATTATTATTACATTGGAATAACTTTTGTAAAAGTGGCATACCCTATACATAACTAACATGTATACGTGGCATACCTATACTTGGTGAAATCCTTATGTTATTCCATTGCTTATTATTACATTGGAATAACTTTTGATCTCTGCAGTTTACCCTATACTTGGTGACATTCTTCTATTATTACATTGGAACATCCATGCTGTGTTTTTTACAGGACACTGGTTCCGATTTTTATTATTACATTGGAACATCCATGTCATGTGTTTTACAGGACTGGTTAAAATCTTTATCATTTCTGTTGGAATATCCTATCATGTGTTTTACACCGGATCCGGTTCCATCTTTATTATTACTGTTGGAACATCCGCCGGTGTGAATTTCACGACTGGTTCCGTTATTATTATTCATTGGAATAACACATACATCGCGAAGTACCGCATGCATGGTGATTTCTTTTGTTATTCCATTCTTTATTATACCCGGTTAAGTTAAAACTTTGACTTCTATACTCCATGAAATTAGTAGAATATCCTTGATATTTGCGTTTCATCCGAAGATCTTTTCATGGAAATATTCTTCGATCATTATTGAATTTTACTCTACTAAAAAAGATATCGTGTTGACAATTTGGGCGTTAATAATTCATGGATTAAATAATTCTTGAACTTGTTTTATTGAATTACTATGTCATTGTCATCATCCTCATGTTATATTATGTTATCTTTGGCTTACGTGCATAGATGAACTTAGTATGATTATGACCGAGGATCATTCGGTATAATCATGACTTGATATAAATGATGTGACAAAAGTCCTCGATGGCACTGTAATGCGGTGATGGATAGTTTTTGGTATGATTATGACCATGGGTGATTCGGTATAGTCATGACCATTAATAATTTGATGAAAATCCTTGGACAAGTGGTGCGAGGGGATGATTAGATGTGGTGGTTTATTATTAAATTTGAGTCTCGTGATAAAATTGATGAAAACCTTTAAAACCTAAAAGATAGTAGACTTTATTCTCTACTTGACTCTTTTAATGGATTGCTTATTCAGCTGCAGATTAAATGGTTGTCTATTGTATTTTATCGGTTTAACAACGTTAAAGGCTAATGATAATTTATTACGCATTATCTTAGTCATAATATTTCTTCTTGGGCTAGTTGAGCTCACCTTTCTTTCCTTTATTTCTCTTGAAATGAGAACATAGCCTGGAGACGAGTCGGGAACGTAAGTAATGGTCCGGAGGATAGCATTAGTAGTCCTCACTATTACGTGAAATAGTGTGATAATAGTTGTAATGAGGACTCCTTTTGAGTTTGTATAATATCTAGTAGACAATATTTGTATTCAAACTCTCACAGTTTATGTCAGATTGCATACCACGACAGTTAGGTTAAGTAAGTTGTATTTGAATTTATGTACCATGTAAGTGGCGACCCAAGATGGGTGGCGTATATACCTAATTTTGGGGGCGTCACACATACATATGTGGAATCAAAATAATTAATAATTCGCATAAAGTTTGGCTCATGATACCACTGTTAGGTTTTATGAAAATCAAAGTAGCAATCAAATTGCAAAATATAGCGGAAGCGAGATAAAATCAGATTTTAAAATTTTTCACAAACCAATTACCCGGATCATCCTTTATGCATATTATTAATTAAAACGAAGAATAAGAAATTATGAAATCATACCCTTGTAGAAACGAGCTTCCTCAGGTACGAGTTCACCTCCTAATTCTCCGCGATCTCCTTGAATCTCCGAGTTGATTCCTTCATTTGATTAACGTAAGCCACCCAAGTGTATAGCCTCTATAGGTGATCCACCAAGGAAGAGGAATTTTTCAAGAAGAAGGGATTTGGCTCAAACCCTAGTTTTTCCTATCTGAATAAGAAAAGGGGTGTACTCTCCAAATCTTGGAATTACGTATATTTCATATCTAATATAAGACTCCTCTTATAAAGATATTATATAACCCTATTTTATTTAAAATAAGGTATTATTTATTTAATTAAACTCTTTTAATTAAATGGGCTCCCTAATCCTATTAGGGGTAATTAATTAAACTCCTTTAACTAATTTTCTTTCCTAATCCAATTAGGAATAAATGAGAAGTACTTATATTAAATTAATTCCTAAACCTTTTAGAAATTAAAATAATAATAATTATAATAATATTAATAAGACTCTCTTATTAATTTATATTTAATATTTCTAAAATATTAAATAATAAATATTAAGCTATTTAATTTATTCTATCACCATAGATTAAATTAAATATACTTAATATATTATTACAATTATGCCATTAACTTCTTAAATAATTATTCTTCCTTTTATGGTGTGACCCTTTAGGTTCTCCATATTAAACCTAAGGTTGTTAATAAATCAATTAGAACAATTCTAATCTCATTTAAATAAATAAATTAAACAAATAATTTATTTAAATAAATAATATTTATTCTACAATAGGATAAGCCTCCCCTAGCGATCAACGACTTTCCGGATAATATAGATTTCAACATTAATCATAAAAGAACCTTTGAGTAAAAATAGTTACAAATACAATTCAATCCTTCCACCATACTATGTCCCAATTAAATATAAGACATGGAATTCTTTGTCAAGTCTTATTTTATTTAATTATATGTATTTCGATTCCTAAATGAATAACTCCTAATGAATGCAAATTAGAAACTACTTTTAATTTCATTCCACCTCGCCAAGGATTCTGGGTTGTCATTTATCGAATCACATAGGACATTTCTCCTTTTACTAGAAGTGGTAGATTCTTTATTGATCATTCATTATCTTCATATATAACTTATTACACCCAAGCATACCCTTTGATATACTCTAAGAGTCTTAAGGAATAAGTCAAAGTGTAATTCATTATATATAAGATACTATGATGATCTCAAGTCTAAGGATCATTTGTCTTACTATCACTACAGAATCCTATCGACAGTAAGTAAAACTCCATTAGGTATTCCTTAGCGAGTCACGTTCAATTGAACTTATTCTCTAATAAACACCTACATACTTGCTTTAGTGTCTCCACACAAATGATCATGAGATCAATCATCCTCATCCAATGAAGCAAAGAACGTATGTACCAATCTATCCGGATTCACTAATCCCCTATTTAGTAATCCAATGATTGGGAACTATTTTAGTTTTAAGCTTTCTAAGAATTTAGATCTCATTAGAATGATCATCATCATTATTCTAAAAGCGTTGCTTAAAACTATGGGTTTATCACATATTATTAAAACAACACCATGTTGATAATAAATGCCTTTAATAAATAATTCTTTTATTAATAAATAAATAAGATTGATTTACAAATTATATGCTTTATCATCATACATGATTGGCTTGTATGCATAATACTTTCGGGATGACACTAATTGATCGGCTCAGGGCTCTATTATCTCCTTTTAGGTGCAGAACAATATCCCGCATACCACTACTCTCACTACCATCACCAGGAAAAATTACAATTTATTTCATCGATTGGTTGGAAGATTAGACTCGATGCCTATTAGTTGATGAGGTGTAATGAAAGTGAGCACGTAAATCATGATCCAAGATTTCGACTCGTTAGTATTTCATGGGCACGTTTGTACTTTGAAGCAAAATGATTCAACGCGACAACAAACAATTCACAGTACAGTGTTGAGGACATCTCGACACAAGTTATTATTCCGCGCACAGTGAATATCCAATGCAGTGGTTGGGTCATATATATACAACTGACAGTAGATGGGTGCGTGACCATCCGGGGGTAACAATAACTCGGTACGGTGACGTAATTCTCCATAGATAGTGAATGGTGTTGGCCCTCTTGAGTTGAGTAATCTGTCGTCAAGCTTAGCACCCAAGCTCGTGAAAGCATTAGCTGCATTGTACTCCCTAATATGCCGACGAAATGATTTTGCTTGACCATCATGGCCATCAAACAATGCACAAATAGGAGGTGGGGATGCAATGAGTTCCGGTAACTTAATTTTGCCTTGTAGACAACATGTTCCGAATCTTGGATTGGACAATCCTGTGCGAGATAATCGTTAAATCCCGCTTGATGTAAAAATTTGAACAATAAGGACTTTGAATATTCATCTACCGAGAAAATGGCGCTCATTATTCGCCGGGGATAATAACATTCATTTCGTCATCACTAAACATCACATCAACATCGCTAAAGGGTTCTGGTGGGAATCTACAAATAAAAATTTTATGTACACAAATATGAGAAGTAAGAAAATAGTAGGCAACTAATAAACTATATAGAACATACATACACTGTTAGATCTGCCAGAACAGGAGACGACGTCATGAGGACATTGTCGTTAGTTTGATGAGAATGTGGTGCTACATCGGGGACAACTTCATAGTGAGCAAAGTTTGTCTCTAAATTTCGAGGGGAGGGTAATGGTCGCACCAGAATAGGTGAGAATAAAGCAAAGTCAGTTAGAATGAAAACTGGGTCGGACGCAATTGTAGGTGTTAGATAACATTCCAAATTATTTGTCCGCGACCTTTTTTGTGGAAGGTGTGATATAGTGGCTCAGTGCAATGGAGTTAGGTCTTGTAGATCATGACATAAGGGTTGTGGGGGAGTGTAAATCACCGGTATTTTTCTATGCAACTATCAAACAGGGGAAAGATAATACATTACAACTATATTTGTCTTAAGAGCAAAAGAGATACGTATCAAGTACTTGATAAAAAAACTTACCAAAGAGGTAGACATATTTTCTTTTCCATTTGTCCGACAATTAGTGGGCGTGTGACATACTCGTGTTTTCCGCACAAGTACGCATTCATTCTGGCATTGTAGGTAGTTAGTTTTATGTATTTTAATCCAAATACAAACAATGACAATAGTAATTGTACCTCGACATTGCACAATTGAGTACACGAATGTTCAGCCAATATTGTACGAAGAGATGGTTGGGAATGCGAGGGGACTGCAGTAACCATGTTAGCAAGTGGGGCATGCTTGGAGAATTGGGAGAGGGATTTGTTTGGTGTCAATACTGAAAAGTCTTTGGGTAGAGGTTAAGTGTAATTCTCAAAATGCTCTCTTTCCCGACGTGCGCGTTGTGCCATCTTATACCGCGAGCACGTACTACTATCATTGCGATTTTGTTCACGTTTAGCGCTTTGGGCCTTAATTTTAGAGGAAGAGAAATTTGATGCGGGAGCCTAAGATAGGAAGTGATGTGTGAAATAAGTTAAATAATTAGCGAACTAATATAATTTCAAATCCACGATAGAAATTGCATTAATTTCATCGCAAAGTAAACATAACGTAACAATTCTGAAGGAAAACAAAAAAATTAAGAAAACTAACTAAGAATCTATAATATGTAAGAATGGCTAAGGAAACCAATACATAATTTGGACAATATGTTAGCAGGTCAAAAATCAAATTCATGTAGAGTTGTGAAATTCATGTAAGAATAGAGTCGTGTGTGCGTGAGAGAGATGTGTAAGGGTGAGAGTGAAGGGTGAGGAACTCAAAAATATCACCGAAAATATAGTGTATATCGCTCTAATCGAAATACCAACACGTTATGATGTGTTAAATAATTTTTATAAATACTTGAAGAACGATCAATACAACATACCGATTGAGTAACCCAATTTTCTTTTCGGTTGAGTATTTGAATTTTGTTTCCCCTTAAATAGAAGAAGATGGAGCGATTGTTAGGTTGTTCAAGTGATTCACATTTGAATTCGCCTAGGAAGTACAAAATAAGGCATTAGGTTAGCATGTCCAAAAAGCATAACTTTTTAAAATCCAATTCTTAAGAAATATCGCTCTCATAATAATACCACAACACAACAATTCTACTCGATGATGGTATGGAGTCGTGTGTGCATGAGAGAGAAGTGTAAGAGTAAGCGTGAGACTGAGACTGAGACTGAGGGGTGGGGAACTCAAAAATATCACCGATAATTTTTATCAAAAGATAAACAATGATTAGTACAACATACCGGCTGATTAAACCAATTTATTCTTTCCCCTTCGTTGAAGATGGAATAACACTTAGGTTATTCAAGTGATTCACATGTGAATTCTCCAATGAAGTACAAAATAAGACATTAGTAAAAAAAATGAAAACTAATATCAAAATAAATTTTTTTAACAATACCAGTAATCTTACCTTATCCATATGTAATTAATTAAGTGCACATTTAGACAAAACATTGACAGGTATGTTGTTACTATCACTTAGATCAACCTGTAAGTGCAAACTTAATAAATTAAACATGAGTTAAACATGAGCAATGTAAAGCGCAAAGGCATTTCGTATCTTGAATATCATGACAAAAATTTAACATTTGATCAAAACTATGCTTAGTTTCAAAAATACATTCAATACTATTGTTCCAAATCTTCCGAGCCTAGCTCTTATTTTTAATTTTTTAATTTTGTTTTACTATACATTTATACTATAGATTGTTCTATAAGAGAGGAAGTTGAATCAGAATAAAAGGTTGAGTTTATTTTCTTGACATCTTATGTTTAACTTGTATAATCCCAAATTTTACGAATAAAGATTTAATTTTCTTGAAATATTTTTTTGAAAATTATGGTGTAAATTTGAGATAATGTTATAGTTGTGGGTAGTATTTATAAATTTTACAAAGTATGCAAGTTGTTGTATAATATTCGTTTGGTCGGGAAATATTCTTTTTGTCGGGAATATCCATACGACGGCACAATCATTGGTGAACCCACAACGGAAGTACTGTCGTAGTTAGAAAATGACAAAAATATTTTGTGAAAATAACGGTGGAAGTTTTACCGTTAATACTGTTAAACTACCCGGCAGTAAAAGTACAGTAATACGCGTGGTTGCATAGTTGCACACGATATTGATTATTGATGCTTACGTGATAAGTCACTCAGTTATACTGCATTATTGCTACAGTAATTGATGCATCATATCTCTCATATTATTGATTCAATTATTGTCACAGTATCATCTGCATTATATGTTATATTATTAAATCAATAATTAAGACGACAAAGTTATTCATTTTATTAAATTGCAATATTTACAATGACTAGAAGTTACATCGAGAGAGGTTTGGTCACCTAATCAGGCTATGATAGGAGAAATCCTTATTGGAAGCCCCCTCTTTCTAGGAGCAACCTGGTTGCTAAATATTGTGAGTTATAATATTAATGATGAATAAGTGCGTGTTGATTAAAGATGAATTTGATAGTTTCATTATGTTGGGATTATTTGTGTTAGTAGAAATCGACATCTATTTCGATAATAATTGATGTCTGGAGGTTATATTGTTCAATAAGGTATTCGGGACACTTTTCGTGTCGGAGTACTATTCATGAGTTACTATTCACGAGTTACTATTCATGAGTTACTATTCACGAGTTACTATTCATGAGTTACTATTCACGAATTACTATTCATGAGTTACTATTCATGAGTTACTATTCATGAGTTACTATTCACGAGTTACTATTCATGAGTTACTATTCACCCGATTACTATTCACTCTAGTATTGTTCACTCGGGTATTTGGGTACAATATTATTCCATGAGGAGATGTCTTTAATTTATCGTAGTTGGTTGAAATTATAATAGTAAATCAATATGGATCGTTGATTTAAAGTCTTAATAGTAATTTGTCCCTTCAATATTACCAAGGTTAATTGCCCCTTCGCAAATAGTAGTTGTCTCTTCAATATTACTAAGAGTTATTTGCCTCTTCGGTGTTCCAAGGGTTAATTATCCCTTCGTAAATAGTAGTTGTCTCTTCAATATTACCAAGAGTTATTTACCTTCTTGTTCCAAGAGTTAATTATCCCTTCATAAATAGTAGTTGTTCTCTTCAATATTACCAAGAGTCATTTTGACCCTTCGTTAAGACCAAGAGCCACTCTCGCTTTTTCTATAAATAGAAGCTCATTCCTTCATTATTTCTTACGAATTCTTTGAAACTCTTGAGAGAGAAATTATAGAGAGAGAAAGAAGAAGAGTGTTCGCCACTTCACTACTTGATATCCGGTGTCTTTTACGGTGAAGGGATATTATTTATTGTACCCGTAAGGGTGTTATTCTTTCTTATTCATGAAGAGAACTTCTATTATTTCATTCTTTATTATTCATTGGAATAACTTTGTATATGCAGATACCCTATACATAACCACGTATCATGGCGTACCTATACTTGGTGAAATCCTTATGTTATTCCATTCTTTATTATTGGTTGGAATATCACATGCATGTATTTTACACGGACACTGGTTCTGTCTTTATAATTACATTGGAATATCACATACGTGTGTTTTACAGGACACGGTTCCGCTCTTTATTATTACATTGGAATATCACGTCGTGTGTTTTTACCGGACACAGTTAAATTACTTTATTATTCTGTTAGAATATCCATGCATCGCAATCCGCATGCGTGGTGATTTCTTTTGTTATTCCATTCTTTATTATACTCGGTTGGATAAAGTTTTGACTTATACTCCATGAAATTAGTGGAATATCCTTGATATTTGCGCTTCATCCAATATCTTTTCATGGAAATATTCTTACGAGTATTCTTGAATTTTACTCTCTAAAAGAAGTATCATGTTGACAATTTGAGCGTTATTAGTTCTAGATAAATTAATTAAGTGAACTTGTTTTATTGAATTCTTATATCATTGTCATCATCCTCATGTTTATATTTTTTTTGAAAGTCATCTGTGGCCTGTAGTGCATAGATGGACTTGGTATGATTATGACCAAGGATTATTCGGTATAATCATGACCGTAATATTACAAATGATGTGATAAAAGTCCTCATTGGCCCGTAGTGCATTGATGGACAGTTGTTGGCATGATCATGACCATTAATGAATACACGAATATCCTTGGCCCGTAGTGCATGGATAATTTGTGGTCGTGACCCTAATGAATATCCTTGGCCGTAGTGCAGGGATGATGTGGATTATTTATTAAGCTGAGTCCCAGCGATAAAAGTGATGAAAAACTTTTTAAATCATAAAAGATAGTAGATTTTATTCTCTACTTGACTCTTTTAATGCATTGCTTATTCCGTTGCAGTTAAACTTGTTGTCTACTGTATTTTATCAGTTTAACATTTGTTGAAGGCTAATGATAATTTATCCTGCATTATCTTAGTTATAATATTACTTACTGGGCTAGTTGAGATCACCTTTTCCTTTACTGTTCTCTTCAGGAAATGAGAATATAGCTGGGACGAGTCGGGGAACGGAGTGACGGTCCAAATGATAGCATTAGTAGTCCTCACTATTCTGTTAAATAGTGTGACAATAAATGTAACGAGGATTGAATTTGAGTTTGTATATCATCTCATGAGGACTCCATTGAGAATGGATATTGTCTCTAAAGGCGGTATTCTTGTTTAAACTCTTAGATTATGTTTTGTCGTAATTTACACGAAAGTTGTATTATTAAGTTGTCTTTGAATTTTGTACCATGTATTTGGCGACTCAAGATGGGTGATGAATACCTATTTTTGGGGGCGTCACATAACTTCTTTAATTGGTGTCGTTTTTCATTAAGAATAATGTCCATGAAAAGGATTTCAACGAATTTGATTTTCTGGAAGAAAACAAAAACAACAGAATCTATGTGTTAAGGTTTAAGTATTTGGAGCCAATCAAGTCCCTGGATACAACTCACTCCAATCAACCTAACATAACATAATAGATAATATGATTCCCAGTTTAATAAGTCAAGCTAATAAATCATAGTCATTACGCGTTAGGAGGCACATGAAAGTGAGGAATTCAGTATTCAGATGAATTCAATTCGATACATCAGAAAGGAAAGAAACAATAATAAATAAATTTAAAAGTTTCTCCACAAGTGTCAAGTAATAGACTTAATTCAAAGTTCAAAGCATTTCTTAAGCAAATGTAATTAAATAGAATATTAGATATAACTTTATCAACACTAACTCTGATTAATTTTCATCTAACTTACCGTGTTAATCATTAAGAAATTCAAAATGAATGGTATCATTCAAATAGTGAAAATTAGACACCGTGACACTTAATCATCAGGAACACATGCAATAATTTATTTAATAAAGGAATACTGATTGCAATAATTTATAAGAGCATGTAATTAGAGAAAATACTTTTTTCTTAAGGTGGTAGTTCTAATTGAAGTAGCTTTTAATTATAATTTAAGTAGCTTTCAAACATTAAACCCACAACAACACATAAAAATGAACAATACAGAACAAACAATCTAATACAACATTATTCTTCTTGTAATCTAATTTGATTTTTCTGAGATTACTTCAGTATTCATACAATTCTATAATTCTAAAAGCTGTAAAATATTTCATAACAAATAGCTAGGAGAAGTGAACCAATTACAGTAGTACAAAAAATATATGTTTAGTGACATCTATGGTATATTCCCTCTGTTTGAAAATTAGATATATATTTTGATTTTATTTTCTCGAGTTGATTTGCAAAATTCTAAAATTCAAAATTGATATGATTTGTTTAAGTTTTGAAAACATCAAAATTCGATATACCTCTAATGTCGGAGCAGAGGGAGTATTTATTTTAAAGCCAATACAACTGACTGTTCAATCTAAGTATTTATGAAAGGCCTCCATTTGAATTCTAATTTTTTTCGCATTTTAAAGGGGTAAAGGGGTAACATGCGAAAAACAATATGAAAAATTTATATCTTTTCCAACTTTCAAGTTGGGGAAACCTCCATAGACAGTCAAATAGGGTTTAAAGCTCTCACCACAAGTTTTACTTTGGTGAAGTTTTAGTTCTGATATAAGACTATTAGCTTAAATTATGTCTTTTAAGCCAAAACATTTTGGGATTGAAGGATATACAATTAATAACCTAAGGTACTATAAATAATATCTAATTTAAACATAAACAAACTTGGTAGAGCCCTATAGTGACATTTTAAATACTAAACTCTTATCTAAATGTAATGGAATACAAATTTAAATCATATTCATTGAATTGTGAACTTTTTCCAATATAGACGTTTCGATTCACGCTTAAAGTTACCAAAGATATGATAGATGATACATTAAACTTAGTATAGCTTGTAACTAATATCAAGATATCTTGATTGAGGAAAGAGAAAGTGCAAGAATAGCTTTATGCCTTCAAGAATGATACCACAATCAAATAATATCAAATATATAAATTAAAAATTCTCTTATTAGATGAATCATACATGTCCATATATTGCATACTCAAATCACCATGGATTTGAGTCTGAATGATGTCTTCAACTACTTCTGCAAACAAAAGTAAAAACTCCACATTTTCTTTTTCAATGCTAAGAGTGCAGGACTAACAGTAATTCTGCAATCACTATGTGTAGTTATCATAAATAACATCTTACGTCTCTTTGCATATGCAACTTAACCAAGTTTGGAAGTTTCGTAATAAGAAAACTTGAACTTAGAGGCATACTCTAACTTAAAGAAAAAAGAAAAGGAAACTAAAAATAGGTATACATCAAAATAGGTATACATCACCAATCTTGAGACGCCAAATACATAGTACTAAATTTAAATACAACTTGATTATACAACAGTCGTGTAAAATATGAAAAAAATACATGTTGTGGGTTTTAATACAAATATTGTCATCTAGATAATATCCACACTCAATTTAGTCCTCATTACATTTATTATCACACTATTTAACAGAATAGTGAGGACTACTAAGCCACCATCTCAGACCATCACTCCGTTCCTCGACTAGTCCCGGCTACGTTCTCATTTCCTAAGGAGAACAGTGAAAGAAATGGTGAGCTCAACTAGCCCAGTAAGAAATATTATGACTAAGATAATGCAAAATAAATTATCATTAGTCCTCAACAATGTTAAACTGATAAAATTCAATAGACATCAAGTTTAAGCTCATGGTGGAATATGCAATCCATTAAAAGAGTCAAGTAGAGAATAAAATCAACTATCTTTTATGATTTAAAAAGGTTTTTTTTATCACTTTTATCATTGAGACTCAGCTTAATAAATAATCCACATCATCCCTGCACTACGGCCAAGGATATTTATTAGGGTCACGACCACAAATTATCCATGCATTACGGGCCAAGGATATTTGTGTATTCATCAATGGTCATGATCATGCCAACAACTGTCCATCAATGCACTTCGGTCCAATAAGGACTTTTACCACGTCATTTGTAACATTACGGTCATGATTACACCTAATAATCCTGGTCATAATCATACCAAGTCCATCTATGCACTACAGGCCACAGATAACTTTCAAAAATAATATAAACATGAGGATGATGACAATGATATAAGAATTCAATAAAACAAGTTCAAGAATTAATTTATTAGGGAACTAATAACGTCAAATTGTCAACATGATACTTCTTTGTAAAGTAAAATTCAAGAATGCTCGAGAAAAATATTTCCATGAAAAGATCTTTGGATGAAACGCAAATATCAAGAATATTCCACTAATTTCATGGAGTGTAGAGAAGTCAAAACTTTAACCAACCGAGTATAATAATGAATGGAATAACAAAAGAAATCACCATGCATGCGATTGCCCGCGTAAACGAGTTATTCCATCGAATAATAAATAACGAGAACCGGTCGGCGTAATACGCACCAAGCGAGGATATTCTAATGTAATAATAAAAATGGAATAACAACGAAATCACCATGCATGCGGCACTTGGCATAGATGCAGAGTTATTCAACGAGAATACTAATTGAGCGGAACCAGGTCAGGTGAAATTCACACCAACAGGATGTTCCAATGAGAATAATAAAAGGCGGAATCAGTCGGCATGAATTAAGCAGACGAGATATTCAACATAATAATAAAGATGGAACCAAGTCCGACGTAAAGCACAAACAGGATATTCCAACAGAATAATAAAGATGGAATAATAGAAGTTCTCTTCATAAATAAAAAAGAAATAATACCCCTTACAGTAAAAGAAACTTGATATCGGAGTAGTGAAGTAGCAGAATACTTTTCTTCTTTTCTCTCTATAGTTTCTCTCTCTATAATTTCGATTGAATTAAGTAAGAAATAATGAAGGAATGAGCTTCTATTTATAGAAGAATGGAATGAATAATAACAATCCATGAACGGTCCAGATTGATTTACTTTAATCTGGACGGTTCAAATTTAAAGCAAAATCTTTTAAATAAAATATAATATATTCTATTTATAATCTAATAAAATGAATAACTTTTAAAAAAATTTACTATACAAACACCTTGCAAAACCTTTATACAAATACTATGCATAATAAAATATAATATATTCTAATTATTGTCTAATAAAGCAGATAACTTTATAAAAGTATTACATTTTTTATATAAAAAGATTTTACTATTAGCCTAATAAAACGATTAACTTTATAAAAGTATTACATTTTATTTAAAAAGTTTTCTGTTTTATTACGTTAATAATACGAATAAAACAAAAGCGTTATCATCATCATTATTATTATTCACACTTTATTAATCGACCGGTCGTTCCCGGAAAGAAGGGCTTTAATAAGGATTTCTCCTATTGGTAGCATGATTAGGTGACCAAACCTCTCTTGGCGGAACTTCTAGGCATCGTTAATAATGAAAATAATAATATTAATAACTTCAAATCATCTCAATTATTGATTTAATAACATATAAAATATAAACAATAATTGAATCAAACGAGTGACTTCTCACATAAGCATTAATAATCAATCTGGTGTTACTTATGCAACCACTGGCGTATTATTCTGTACTTTTTACTACCGAGTAGTTCAACGGTATCAAGCGGTAAAACTTCCGTCATTTTTTCATAAAAATATTTTTGTCGTTTTCTCAATCAAATGATAATTACATTGTGGGGTCCACCAATGATTGTCTTGAAGTCGCATGAATATTCCCCGACCAATCGAATATTATATAACAACTTGTGTACTTTGTAAAATTTATAAATATTACCCACAACTATAACATTATATCAAATTTATTGCATAATATTCAAAAATGATATTTATAGAAAATTCATTTTTATTCATAAAAGTTGGGGTCTTACAATCTCCCCTTCTTATTAAATTTCGCCCTCGAAATTAGGGTACGTACCTGGTATGTCGAAGAGGTAAGGATATCTTGATTTCATTTCAGATTCTAACTCCCAGGTCATTTCCTCAACATCGTGGTTCCTCCATAACACTTTGACTTGAGGTATAACCTTGGAGCGTAGAATATGTTCCTTCTTATCCAAGATTTGAACATGAACCTCTTCATACGTTAAATCTTCCGCTATTTCGTCCAGTTCTGACTCAATAATATGGTTTGGGTCTTTCACATATTTATGTAACATGGATATATGAAAAACGTTATGAACACGAGACATACTTGGCGGTAAAGAAAAAGTCTATAAGCTCTGATCCCTACTCGATCGAGGATTAAAAATGGGCCAATGAATCGAGGATTGAGCTTTCTTCACTTTCCAAATCTCGTAACTCCTTTCCATGGAGCAACACGTAACAACACATGATCTCTAATATCGAATTCCACGTCCTTTCGATGAAGATCAGCATAACTCTTTTGTCGGTCTTGTGAGATTTTTATACGTTGTCGGATCGTTTGAATCTTTTCCGTAGTCATACGTACCAACTCCGGTCCCAACAACATTGCTTCACCCACCTCATCCTAGCATATTGGAGAATGACACTTTCTTCCATACAACACCTCGAATGGAGCCATGTCAATACTTGTTTGATAACTGTTGTTGTAGGAAAACTCCACCAATGGTAAGAACTTGTCCCAACTTCCCTTGAAGTCAAGGACATAGAGTCTTAATAAATCTTCAAGAGTTTGAATAGTCCTCTCTGATTATCCGTCCATCTGAGGATGATAAGCCGAACTAAATCGTAAATCTGTGCCCATAGCTTTTTGCAAACTAACCCAAAATCGTGAAGTGAATCTTGGGTCTCGATCCGAAACTATGGATCTTTGGCATACCACATGCGATCTTACAATCTCGTTTATGTACATACTGAACAAGGCGTTCAAGTGTATAAGTTTCTCGTATTGGTAAGAAATGAGCGAGACTTGGTCAATCTATCAACAATGACCCAAATTGCATCTATGCCTTGAGAAACCTTGGGAAGACCGATGCTTGAAATCCATAGTAATGTGATCCCACTTCCATTACGGAATTTCAAGTGGTTGCTGATGGACCTTTTGGTACTTGATGCTCGCTTTTACTCGTTGACAAGTTAGACACCTTGAGATAAAAGCAGCGCTATCTCTCTCTTCATATTGTTCCACCAAAATGTATAGCGAAGATCACGATACATTTTGGTACTCCCGAGATGGATTGCAAGCGGTGTGTTGTCTTGCCTCCATCATGATTTTTACTTTAAATCGGGGTCGTTAGGAAACTGAAAGTGCGGAGTTGACTCGAAGTATTCCTTCTTCATCGATTCTTGCTTCGGCGATAGCACCTTCTTGTACTTTTTTCCTCATACGCATCGGCCTCCAGTGCGTAACTTGGCGACTTTAACTTTATCGATTAAAGTCGGTTCTACTCGTATATTCGCCATCATCACATGGGTCCCTTGAGTCTTTAATTCTATCTCCATCCTTTGCAAGTCATACAAGATGGGCTTTTGCGTTGACAATATCGCACTTCTACCCGCGATATGATCTTACTACTCGATAAACGCGTCTACCTACCACGTTTGCTTTTCCAAGATGGTATTGGATGGTATGATCATAATCTTTCAACAGTTCAAGCCAACGTCGCTGTCGCATATTAAGTTCCTTTTGAGTGAAGAAATATTTAAGGCTTTTATGATCCGTAAAGATCTCCACTTTCTCCCCATACAAGTAATGCCTCCAAATTTTAAGTGCGAAGACAACAGCTGCCAACTCTAGATCATGAGTAGGATAATTCCTCTCATATTCTTTGAGTTATCGAGAGGCATAGGCTATGACTTTCCCATGTTGCATGAGAACACATCCTAACCCCTTGCTTAAAGCATCACTGTAGATGACAAATCCCTCAAGGCGGATGGTATTTATCGAGTAAGTCTTTGAAATGAGTCTTCTTTTGAGTTCTTGAAAACTCTTCTCACATTCCTCGTTCCAACCGAATTTTGTATCTTTTCGAGTCAGCTGAGTTAAGGGAGTAGCGATTCGAGAAAACCCTTCTACGAATCTTCGATAATAACCAGCTAAGCCGAGAAAGCTACGTACTTCGGTCACTAATTTAGGTTGCTCCCAGATTTGAATGGCTTCAATCTTTCTTTGGGTCAATGATAGATATTCCATGAGTTGATACCACGTGCCCCAGGAATGCTACTACTTCCTCGAGCCGAACTCGCATTTCTTCAACTTGGCATAAAGCTTATATTCACGAAGCTTTTGGAGTGTCGACCTCAAGTGTTGCTCATGATCTTCACGACTTTTGGAATAAATAAGGATGTCATCGATAAAGATGACAACAAAGTGATCAAATATTCCTTGAATACTTGGTTCATCATATCCATGAAGCGCGCGACAGGAGCATTAGTCGATCGAAAAAGATGACTAGGAATTCATAATACCCATACCAAGGTTACGGCGAAAGCCGTCTTTGGAATGTCATCCGGTTCTAATCTTCAATTGGTGATATCTCTGGAGCGAAGATCGATCTTTGAAAAGAATTTAGCACCTTCTGGTGATCGATCAAAGGTCATCAATACGTGGTAATGGGTTTATATTTTGATGGTGACATGATTCAACTCCCGATAATCAATACAAAGTCGCATACTCCCATCTTTTCATTAGGTTTGTAATATTCTTGAAGCCATGATCAAAATTGCATAAAAAATGGAAACGTAAAATCGAGTTTAAAAAATTTACAAACCATATACGGATCACCCTTTATGCATAATTATTAATTAAGCGAAAAGATAAAGAATAAAATCATACCCTTGAAGATCGAGCTTCCTCGGTACAAGTTCACCTCAAATCCTTTTCGTGTTCAACTTGAATCCATCGGGTTTGGTTCCTTCCTTTGATCGGCGTTAGCCACCCATATGTTTGGCCTCTGGGGTGATCCACGAGGAAAAAAAAAAGATTCAAGAAGAAGGGTATTTGGCTCAAACCCTAATTTTCTATCTCTATAGAAAAGGTACTCTCCAACAAATTGGAATTATATCGTTGTAAAAGTCAACAACCCCCACACCCATAATAAGACTCCTCTTATTTATAGATGTGGGCCACCCACCTTAACAATTAAGGAATTGGGTTTTATTTTTATTTAATTAATTAAGCTCCCTAATCTTATTAGGGATAATTAATTAAACTCCTTTAACTAATTTTCCTCCTAATCTATTAGGAATAAATGAAATACTTATATTAAATTAATTCCTAAACTCTTTTAGAAATTAAAATAATAATAATTGTAATAATATTAATAAGACTCCTCTTATTAATTTATATTTAATATTTCTAAAATATTAAATAATAAATATTAAGCTATTTAATTTATTCTATCACCATAGATTAAATTAAATATACTTAACTATATATTATTACGATTATGCCATTAACTTCTTAAATAATTATTCTTCCTTTTATGGTGTGACCCTTTAGGTTCTCCATATTAATAGGTTGTGAATAAATCAATTAGAACAATTCTAATCTTATTTAAATAAATAAATTAAACAATTAATTTATTTAAATAAATAATATTTATTCTCTGATAGGGATAAGTCTCCTAGCGATCAGCGACTTTCCGGATAATATAGATTTCAACATTAATCATAAAAGAACCTTTGAGTAAATAATTCTGCGTACAATTCAATCCTTCCACCATATAATGTCCCGATTAAATATAAGGCGTGGAATTCTTGTCAAGTCTTATTTTATTTAATTATATGTATTTCGACTCTTAAATGCCTGACTCAAATAATGCAAATTAGAAACTCCTTTCTAATTTCATTACGCCTTAACCCGAGGACTCTTGGGTTGTCATTTATCGAATCACATAGGACATTTCTCTTCTTTTATTAGAAGTGGTAGATTCTTTATTGATCATACATTATCTCCATATACTGACTTATTATACCCAAGCATACCCTTTGATATACCCTAAGGGTCTTAAGGAATAAGTCAAAGTATAACTCATCATACATAAGATCTATGATGATCTCAAGTCAAGGATTACTTGTACTACTATCACTACTGAGAATTCTATTGATGCAAATAAAACTCCATTAGGTATTCCTTAGCGAGCCACGTTCGATGAACTTATTCTCTAATAAGCACCTACATACTTGCTTTAGTGTCTCCACACAAATGATCGTGAGATCAATCATCCTCATCATGAAGCAAACAAGCGTATGTACCAATCTATCCGGATTCACTAATCCCCAATTTAGTAATCCAATGATTGGGAACTATTTTAGTTTTAAGCTTTCTAAGAATTTAGATCTCATTAGAATGATCATCATCATTATTCTAAAAGCATTGCTTAAAACTATGGGTTTATCACATATTATAAAACGACATCATGTAGATAATTAAAAGCCTTTAATAAATTAATACTTTTTATTAATAAATGAATAAGATTATTGTTACAAAGTATATGCTTTATCATCAAACATGATTGGCTTGTGTGCATATTACTTTCAATCTCCCACTTGCACTAAAGCCCGATCGCCATTGTATCTTATACTCTTCTTCTCTACAAGTGGCGATTATCCTGCTTTGTTGGATAAGCTTTAGTTAATGGATATGTAATGTTGTTCTTGAGAGTCCACCATCTCTATAGTGATTTCCCATCTTTCGATGATTCTAATAATCAAATGAAAGTGCCACTGACACATGTTTAGATCCAAGATGAGACTTAGGAACTATTCTAGTTACGTAATGAACTTTTAATCCAAACAATCAACTTGCGACTTCATTTATAGCTATATACTTTGTCTTTATCACTAAACCAAACAACTCTTTCTTTGTTTGGAACCTTTCAATTCAACTTTGCACCTTTATTCAAGATAACGCTTTACCTTAAAAGTGATTTTTACGTCGTCTTGAGTGCATGCGAAAAACTTGAGTGCATTAAGCCCTCTAGTTTTAATTAAGACCCACCATGAATATGATCACATCCTTAGTCTTGGGTTAAGCACTTTAAGATGTTTTCATGACTCATAGTGAACTTCTCCATAATATGGTGATCGACATCGGGTCTCGTACATTTCATTGCATACATGATTGTCACTCATGCGACCTCTCTTTTCGAGAGTGCGTGGGGACTATTAAGAGATACACTCCATAGCTCATCAACATGAGACATCTCTTGGAGTTTGCCATGCTAAAGCGACTTTAGCATCAAATGAATATCGTTCCTTGGGTTAAGTCGAGCATCCTCTTGTATCTATCTATATAGATTTTATCCCCAATTAAGATACTCTTCCCAAACCATTCATGGAGGAATGTTTAAACAACTTTATCTTTCTTGATTGTAGCATTGGTATGTCATTCCTTATTCGTAGTATATCAACATATAATATTAGGAATGTCACGGCGCTCCCCATGACCCTTTTGTACACACTAGGTTCATTCTTATTTTGATAAAATCAAACTCTTTTGATTGCCTCATCAAAACGAATGTTCCATATTTGAGAAACTTGCTTCAATCCATTTCTCGAGTGTCTACAACACACTTACCTCATCGTATATAAGCTGGATCATCATCTTACATGATGTGTACCTCATCATCATCATCTATGATGAATCCATACCTCCTAGGTATCTTGGTACTATTCGGATTCTGATTGGTTGTGGTACAATAGAATTCATCTACAAGTTCCTCTTATTTGACTTATAGTGTTTTGTGGTTCTTGAGCTCTTCAAGATCTATTATCCTCCCACTAGCCCTTGATAATAAACACATTTATCTTAGAAAGCGTGTGTTTCATAACAAACACCTTTTGCTAAGTAGGATTATAGAACATATACCCTAAACTTACTTTAGGATGTCCCACAAATTGTACTTGTCAAATCTTGTCCCAAGCTTATCCTTTGAAACCTTTTCACATAAGTTGGACAACCCCTTATCTTAACATACTTAAGATTAGGAATCCTCCACATCCATAACTTTTATGGAGTCTTGAAATTTGGATTTTGAGGTTACCATTTTGTAGATATGCGACCATTTCTAGGATATGACCACAGAAGGATCTTTGAAATGTCGGTAAAATCATTATGGACCGCACCATGTCCAACAAGGTACGATTTTTCCTTTCGGATACATCAATCAATTATTTACGTATCATGAGGTGTCCATTATGAGAAAAACCATTTGAGATGATCTAGAAACTTATTGCACAAGTATTTATTCCTTGATCTAATCAAAGAATCTTAATACTTTGCCAATTTGTTTCATTTACGAATTCTTTGAACCTTTCGAATAATTCATACTTGTATTCAACAAATACATATATTCAACTCTTTGAATGATCATCTCCTTTTCTTATATTATTTTGTTCGATTTATAAAATAATTTTCCACGTAAGTCAAGTATACAAAATCTATTAAGTAATATTCGATTCTATACAAAACATTATTATTATAAATAGAACAACAATTGTTCTTAATTATAATACCAAAGATTTCATTGTCCAATGATAAAATGGAAATAATGTTTCCAACGAGAGGCTGGAATACAATAACAACTTATTGACTTAATAGATTTGCCGTAGGCATTGCTAAACTATAAGTTTCTATGGCTAATGCAAAGCAACCTTTGCTTCATTTTCCACACATAGGATTACTTATATTTGTTTAGCTTTCTACTTACCTTGGTCCTTCATAAATCTATATTTATGATAACCAAAATCGGTATCAATACCCAAGTAGAACCTTGACTTAAAGAAAATTTTATTTTAAATCATGAACAAATTTGTATTTATAATAGAAACTTCACTAAGCTTCTTTGGTTAGCCTCTGCAAGAATACTTCTCATGATTTCTTTTCGGTGTCGGGCTTATTGCGGTGGAAGCAAACTCCTTTCTTTATCCGTATCGAGTTTTGTTCTTATTATCCTTTGTTTACGCCTTTCTATTTACCTTCTTTGAATCGTTCTTCTTTTCGGAAGATCTTTTGGCCCTACTAGTAAGACTTGATCTTTCTTGGTTGGAAAGTGACTCTCATCATTTTTCAATATGTTAAGCAAATCGGTGAAAGGCGATATCTAGCTTGTTCGTATGAAAAATTCACAACAATTAATGAAAGGAGTCCGGGAGTGAGGCAAGATCAAATCTTGGCTCAACTCTCCATCCATGACAAAACCGGTTGTCTAATTGATCAATCAAATTGATTATGTTAAGAACTTTTTATGCATACTATAGTGTTATTGGCCATTCTAGATCGGAAGAGCTCCTTAGATATCGATATCTATCGGTCCTACTTTTCTCACCATCAACTACTTGATGTGCGGGAATATAGTAGGAGCATCCATAGTTTCATCTCTTGTTTGAAGCTCGTTACTCGTGGATGCGAGCATGATGCATTGAGCCAATTGTGCATCATCTTGCCACTTTCTAAAAGTAGCAATGTCTTCCTCAGAGGCATTATACGCAACCATTTGCGAGGATAGGCGTATTAAGGACATAAGATAGCTTTTTGATTTATGAGAACTATTCTCAAATTCCTTAACCAATCCGTTTAATTGATTGCGGTTAATTTAGCATCTAATATGCTTGTGATGATAGTAATTTTAGACATTGTAAAATTACGTAAATGAATTTATAATTAACAACATTTTAACATACATTCTTTTATTAATTACCAAAATAATTTAGGTCTTGTTTTAAATTGGTATCTTCCACTATTTTCTTCAAACTATATTACCCTCACTTATATAGTTTGGCAAAATCTAATTAAAGATTTGCTTAGTGAGAATAAGGATCCCATTTCAAATGTATATAGCTTTGTGGTGACACAACAAACTATATATAAATAAATAGGTAGACAACTTTTGTCAATTACATCAATTTATCTGACTCCTTTTCTTTTTGCCTCTTAGATTATTTTGATCAGTGGTGGTGGCACATCAGAATCAAAATTATCCAAGTTAAGTCAGACCTAGCACTCCATATATTCAAAAAGAAAAATATCATCCTTGTGGTGACACAACAAAACAATATTGTTCAATTTTCTTTATAAGCATCAAATGTGATAAATTAACATCTTAAATACTTAATACTTGCCTTGTGGTGACACAACAAACTCATATTAAATATTTAATACTCTATTAATTTTATCATCTGCTAGAAAATGACGTTCGATATTCCAAATATCTTTGAGCGCTTAGGACTTAATATAAAAATTGAGGGGTTTGTTATTAATTTGTCTCATCTTGTTTTTTAGCGGCGCATATATATATATATAAAATCGCGTCGTATTAATGAACATCGAAGCATGTTTGCATAATATATAATATATATAGTATAAGCATGCACATATAGAATACTATATTCTACACGGAATTGATTATGGATTTTTATTCTAGTTTGGTTCACTAGAGCCACCAAGTGAACCAAAAGGTCAAACCCCAAAGGGGTGCAAGAATTAATATTTAAATATAACTATTACATTTAAACTAGGGCTCCATCACAAAGCGGGTCTTCAAGCGCTCCTTGCTCTTTGATCTCTAATTCTTCAAAATTTAATTCTAACTATTCTATTACATAACTATTTTAAAATAAATAGAAACCTTGATCGTGATCGAGGGATACATACATAGGAGAGAGATAGAATTTACATTAAGAAAAATTAGAGAAGGCGAAGTCTGTGAGACCCCATTTAATAAAACCCATACATTCGTACATCCAACTAAAATAAAATCAATCGCATTGGTCGATAGTCCATAATCAATCCCATTTATTATCATACACATCACCGTATGCATCGATAAATAACATTCATCTTATGAATAATAAACATTTAATATATATATTGATATCATTTAATGGGCAAATTTAATTAGTATAAAATCTAGTTTTGAATCAAAATAAACTCCTTTATTTTAATCCAAATTTAAATCAAAATAAAACTATTTTATTTTAATTTATCTAATTTTGAATAAAATAAACTATTTTATTTTAATCAAAATCTTTAATCAAAATAAACTCCTTTATTTTAATTAATTATGGAATCAATTCCAAGTAAAAAAAAATCTTTAATTAAAATAAACTCTTTTATTTTAATTAATTATGGAATCGATTCCATAAAAAAAAATCTTATTAAAGGAAACACGAATTATCTTTCCTATTCATAAATAAACTCCTTTATTTTGAATAATATGAAATCTAATTTCATATCTAAATAAACTCCTTTATTTAAGGAAATACGGATTTTCTTTCTATTCACAAATAAACTCTTTTATTTTGAATAATATGAAATCTATTTCATATCTAAATAAACTCCTTTATTTAAGGAAACATGGATTCACTTTCCTATTCACAAATAAACTCCTTTATTTTAGAAAACATGAAATCCAATTTCAACTCCAATTAGTTATCATGGAATCCAATTCCAACTCAAATTAGTTAGCATGAAATTCTAATTTTAAAATTAAAATAAACTCTTTTTATTTTAATATTAAAATAAACTTTTATTTTAAAATTAAAAAAAATATTTATTTTAATTATAAAATAATTAGAATAATATATATATATATATATATATATATATATATATATATATATATATATATATATATATATATATAATAATAGTGCATCCTTTATTCATGTATATATATAATAAATATATATATATAATATATATAAAAAAAAAAACTAACTCTCTGACTTCTTTAAAAAAAAAAAAAGAGCGTGACTTCCTTAAAAAAAAACTAACTCTCGACTTAGTTTTCAAATTGTATACAAACTTTTTTTTTTTTTTTTTAAAAAAAAAATTTTATAAATAAAATTATGCCCAATTAAATTGTTCTAAACACATATCAATATACATATTAAATTAAAACAATTAATAATTTGCATAAAGGTTTGGCTCACGATGCCCTTTATTAGGTTTGTAATATTCTTGAAACCTTGATCAAATTGCATAAAAATGCGGAAGCGTGTAAAATCGAGTTTAAAAATTTACAAACCATATACCGGATCACCCTTTATGCATAATTATTAATTAAGCGAAAAGATAAAGAATAAAATCATACCCTTGAAGATCGAGCTTCCTCGAAGTACAAGTTCACCTCAAATCCTTTTTCGTGTTCAACTTGAATCCATCGGGTTTGGTTCCTTCCTTTGATCAGCGTTAGCCACCCATATGTTTGGCCTCACAGAGGTGATCCACGAGGAAAAATAAAGATTCAAGAAGAAGGGGTATTTGGCTCGAACCCTAGTTTTTCTATCTCTATAGAAAAGGTACTCTCCAACAAATTGGAATTTATATCGTTGTAAAAGTCAACAACCCCCACACCCATAATAAGACTCCTCTTATTTATAGATGTGGGCCACCCACCTTAACAATTAAGGAATTGGGTTTTATTTAATTAATTAATTCTTTTAATTAATTAAGCTCCCTAATCTTATTAGGGATAATTAATTAAACTCCTTTAACTAATTTTCCCTCCTAATCTATTAGGAATAAATGAGAAGTACTTATATTAAATTAATTCCTAAACTCTTTTAGAAATTAAAATAATAATAATTGTAATAATATTAATAAGACTCCTCTTATTAATTTATATTTAATATTTCTAAAATATTAAATAATAAATATTAAGCTATTTAATTTATTCTATCACCATAGATTAAATTAAATATACTTAACTAATATATTATTACGATTATGCCATTAACTTCTTAAATAATTATTCTTCCTTTTATGGTGTGACCCTTTAGGTTCTCCATATTAATAGGTTGTGAATAAATCAATTAGAACAATTCTAATCTTATTTAAATAAATAAATTAAACAATTAATTTATTTAAATAAATAATATTTATTCTCTGATAGGGATAAAGCCTCCTAGCGATCAACGACTTTCCGGATAATATAGATTTCAACATTAATCATAAAAGAACCTTTGAGTAAATAGTTCAAATACAATTCAATCCTTCCACCATCTGATGTCCCGATTAAATATAAGGCGTGGAATTCTTGTCAAAGTCTTATTTTATTTAATTATATGTATTTCGACTCTTAAATGCACTGACTCAAATAATGCAAATTAGAAACTCCTTTCTAATTTCATTACGCCTTAACCGAGGACTCTTGAGTTGTCATTTATCGAATCACATAGGATATTTCTCTTCTTTTATTAGAAGTGGTAGATTCTTTATTGATCATACATTATCTCCGTATACTGACTTATTATACCCAAGCATACCCTTTGATATACCCTAAGGGTCTTAAGGAATAAGTCAAAGTATAACTCATCATACATAAGATACTATGATGATCTCAAGTCAAGGATTACTTGTACTACTATCACTACTGAGAATTCTATTGATGAATGAATAAAACTCCATTAGGTATTCCTTAGCGAGCCACGTTCGATGAACTTATTCTCTAATAAGCACCTACATACTTGCTTTAGTGTCTCCACACAAATGATCGTGAGATCAATCATCCTCATCCGATGAAATGAATGAGCGTATGTACCAATCTATCCGGATTCACTAATCCCCGATTTAGTAATCAATGATTGGGAACTATTTTAGTTTTAAGCTTTCTAAGAATTTAGATCTCATTAGAATGATCATCATCATTATTCTAAAAGCATTGCTTAAAACTATGGGTTTATCACATATTATAAAACGACATCATGTAGATAATTAAAAGCCTTTAATAAATTAATACTTTTTATTAATAAATGAATAAGATTATTTACAACATATGCTTTATATCATCAAACATGATTGGCTTGTGTGCATATTACTTTCACTTTCTTCTCACGCGGTGAGCGAGCAGAGCACCCCGAGGAGAAGTACTAGGGACCGAATAAAGCCGATGTCTAACAACTCCTGCGGTTGGGTCTTTAACTCCACGAAGTTCAATAGGAGCCATTCGATATAGGGCTTTGGAAATAGGTTTTGTACCAAGTTCAAGGTCGATACAAAATTCAATTTCACGCTCACGGGGTAGGCTTTAGAAGTTCTTGAGGAATCGTCAAGAAATTCATTAACATTAGAAATATCATTCAAGCGGCGTATTTTTGTATAGATCCGTGACATGAGCTAAGAAAGCTTGACATCCGTTTTTCAATAAACGAATAGCTTTATGGCTTGAGATGACAGTGATTGATTTTAATGGTTTGGTTGCTTGAATTCGCATAATAGGTTGATTAGGAATATGAAAGCTAACAACCTTATGAAAATAATCAATTTTTACATGATGAGTAGTTAACCAATCAATCCCTAGAATTACGTCAAATGCAAGTATTTTCAATTAAATAAGGTCGAATTAATGTGAGGGTACCGATTTGAACCAAACAAGACTTATAAGCGAGTGGATGTAATGAAGGTTTCTCCAGCGGAGTTTCAAACAGATAAGTCAAAGTCTAATTTCTCCGAGTCAAATTTAAGCGTTGAAAGTGTAAGACCCCAACTTATTATTAATGAAATTTAATTTTCTCTATTTATTATTTTGAAATAGTAAGGGTTGATTTGATTAATGTGGATAGTTAAGGGTAAAATCATGAAATACTTCAAAATAAGCAAATGGTTATAAAATATTCATTGTTGTCGGGGAATATTCGTTTGGTCGTGGAATATTAAATCTTTGTCGGGGAATATTAAATATGAAGTAGCGACCATGTGGGCCCATAAGCGGAAAGCGATTGGATGAAGAAAGCAACAAATATAAGTTGTTTAAAAATAACTATGGCGTAGTTATTCTGAATTAATCTTGTTAAAATACTCGGTGGTTAAAAACAGAAGTAGCTGCGGTATTGCACCAATTATTGATTCTTACGTGAAGAAGGCCTTTACTCAATAATGTTTACGATAATTCTTATTCGATATTTTATTTTATTGAGTTAATAATTCTTTGCGTTGATATTTTATATTCTTTGTTGTTTGATAATTGTCATTACACAATATTTTTCATTATCGAAGCAATAATTCATATTATCTGAATAATATTATTAGATAACATTATTGGCGATGTCTAGAAAAGTTACATCTAAGGAGAGGTTTGGTCACCTAATTGCGCGCGATGATGAAGAAATTCTTATTGGAAAGCCCCTCTTCTCTGAGGAGCGCACTGGTTGTCGATATTGTGATTACGTAATATTATTTGTGAATAATTAATTATTGATTCATATGATGAGGAAAATATTGATTTTATGTGGATATAGATGGAGAAAATTTTAATGTGATAATTGTTGAAAATTAAAATTTTATCTTTTACGATAAAATAATTCATTTAAATATATTATTATATTTTAATAATATAATAATGGTGATATTTTTACAACGAATGTGGGATATATGAGTATACGAGGAGGAATAGTATTTTTGTTGCAATAAATGTTTAAAACATGTTAAACATGTCGGTGGACCCCATTTATTGGTGAAATTTGATTATAGCTTTGTAAAATCGCTTGGTTTGTGGATTTGGTCAATTTTTATTTGGAATTTGGAAAAACTTTCTTCTGCAAAGTTGTAGAGAATTGAATTTCCTATAAAAATTCGCGAGATTCGAATTTTCTGATGAAAGGGCTATTTATTATGAATTATTGAAGTTCCAAAGCTCCGAAATAATTGATTTTTGGAAGTTTAAAATATTTAAAATTTGAAAAACGTTTTTTCTTACTTTTTCTAGAAGGTGGCATGTGTTTGATGGCTGAAATCAGATTCTAGGCATGTGTAGAAATTTATATAATTATATTATTAATTTATTAAATTTTACGCTTTGGTGTTCTAGCGATTTCTATAAATAGGGTCTTGGGTTAGAATTGAAAATCACACGAAGCTGAAGTTTTTCTCTCTCTATATTATCGGCGTATTCTTGTGAGTATTTTGAGTATACTTTGAGTATTGTTAGGCGGTGCAAGTTCCCTTTAGCACTTATATCCGGTATTAAATTTAGAAATCTTAATCTTTCGAGGTAAGGGATGTTATTTTTTTCTCGAATGATATTATTTCTTCAATATCATTATCTTTGAAATATTGGTTGGAACTTTTTATCAAATTTGGAACTTTTTCATGTGGGATTCTTATTCATGAGTTCTTATTCACGAGTTATTATTCATGAGTTCTTATTCACGAGTGATTCTTATTACGAGTACTATTTAATAAAGCGTGAAGATGTTTTTTGTGGAATTTCTATCTTTTTTTATTCTGAGTCACTTTATTTCGTATTATCTTTATTCACGATATCTGACTATTCATAGAAAAATAAAATTTCTTCTTTTTGTCCAAAATATCTATTACGGATACTAGCTTTGATTGTATCCATGTTTTGATCATTCTTGAATTTTACACCACTATGATTATTTTTGAGGTATTTTTTGAACATGGATAAAACAAAATCTGAATCCTTAATCCTTAATCCTTGTCATTTTGTTTCCTTTGGATTCGTTTCTTAAAAAATATTTTCATCATCCTCGGTCTTAAATGATGATATTATTGAATATCTTTGCTTTTGTAGTGCGAAGATGAATGATTTCTGAAGAATATCTTTGGCACAGTAGTGCAAAGATGAGCAGTGTTTAGATGAACATGACCCGGTGATGAATATCTTTTGGCTGTAGTGGAAAGATGAATATTTGATTCGGATATATATTGATTGATGTTCTGAGGGGATAAAAGATGAGCGATGAACTTTTAAATTCATACATAGAAGATAGTAGTTTGCATTCTCTACTTAACTCTCTTAATGAATTATTATTTCATATGCGAATATTGATTTAAAATTTGTTGTCTATTGTATTCTATTAGATTTTTCCTGTTGAAGACTAACGATAATTTGTTGTTGTATATTATCTTAGTCATAATATTCTTTCTTGGGCTAGTTGAGCTCACCCTTTTCCTTTTTGTTCCATTTTTCTTCTCGGGAGGCGAGAATATAGCGATGCAGTGGGGTATGGAATGAAGGTTCTAGAGAGAGTTGTTTAGTAGTCCTCACCATTTTTGTAAAATAATGTATCAATAAATGTGATGAGGATTTATTTGAGTATAGATATTATCAGAAGATAATATTTGTATTCAAACTCACGATTTCTTGTTGTAATAATAAAGTTGTAGTTGTTTACGTACCATGTATTGACAACTCGAGAATGGGTGATGTATACCTATTTTGGGGGCGTCGCGGTTGGTATCGAGCTTAGGGATATGATCTCTGGCGGAGATCGGGGAATAGAACTAGGAGGGAGAGCAGAGTAAATCCTTAGCTAGTGTGTCTACTAAGCTTATTTGTTAGTTGGTCGATATATAAGGATATTATGTGATATATTGATTTCCTTAATTAACCCCTTATTTTATGATGATATTTGAGAATGTCGTGAGAATATTAACAATGGAAATGAGGCAGAGTGGAGCGCTATGTACTCACCAGCGAGGAGAAGCGATGCAGCAGGTGGCAATGTTCCTCTCATGAACAACACCTGTGGCGAGATGATGAGCGAGGGGATGTTTAGAAGCTTTTTGCGATTCATGCAAAATCGAGACGAGGAGACTCGTGTTCAAAATCTGAGGAGAAATGATAGCAATTCACGGGTTGTCACGACCAAGCGATTTCAAAGTTGGGACCACACGAATTTAAGGAAAGCGGATCCGATCATGGCGGAAACATGGGTCAAGCAAATTACCAAGATATTCGATGTCTTGGGATGCGCGGAGAACGAAGGTTCCATTCGCCACCTTTATGTTCCGTGGCGAAGGCGGACTCTTGGTGGGAATCGTGAAGCGTACCCATCCGGTACTTTTCGGCATGTCTTGGGAGGCGTTTGAAACTATTTAATGACAAATACTTTCACCGAAAGTGTTCGTCGTATGAAGGAAGTGGAGTTTATTAGATTAGAAAGAACAAAACAACATGGCGGTGTCTCGATGACGAGGCAAAGTTTGCGAGTTATCGAGTTTGCACCTCATTTGGTGGAGAATGAGGAGCGTATGGCGCGGATGTTTCTTAGAGGTTTGAAAAACGGCATACGTCGATATCTCATTTCTCATAAATTTTCTCTCTATTCGGATGTTATAAGCGAGGCTCAATTATTTAAGCGAGATAGCGAATACGGTCATTTGAGGACCACAACGAGGATCGTGCGGAGATAGCGATCAGCGAGAATAATGATAACCGGCGGAGAAAAAAGCAGACGGACAAAATGGTAACCACTCTGGTGGTAATCATGGCCCGTGAAAATAGAAGAAGCGAGTCGGGAGGAGATTTTAAAGAGGAGATTTAACAATGACCATGTGAAGGCAGCGGTCTTGGTGACAAGCCGGTTTCTAAGGGAGGAAACGACCACGGTTATATATCTTCTACAAATGCGGAAAGAGGACATATCGGTCCAAAGCGCCCCACAGCAGTTTAAGGTATGCTATAATTGTGGAAAGGAAGGACATATCGCTCGAGATTATGCAGTAGCGAAACCTAGTTCGGCGTGAGGACGGTGACTCAAAAACATCCCGAGAAAAGTCAAAGTCAGCGATTAGGGAAGGCGTTTTGTTGTGGTGGTCATAATCGAGGAACCCAAGCGAGGTGATCACGGGTAAGCTATTTATAAATTCTTGCGAAGTTTATACCTTACTTGATCTAGGGTGCTACCCATTCATTTATCTCTCTGCATGTGCTCAGCGTTTAAACTTGACTCAGGAGAAATTAGACTTTGACCTATCTGTGGAAACTCCGTTAGGAGAAACTTTCATCACATCCACTTTGTTTATAAATCTTGTTTGATTCAAGTTGGCACCATTACCTTACATTGACCTTATCTCTTTAAAGATACTTGCTTTTGATGTGATTTTAGGGATTGATTGGTTAACTACTCATCATGCCAAAATTGATTGTTTTCGTAAGGTTGTTAGTTTTCATATTCTAACCAACTTTGTTATGCAATTCAAACAACTAAACCATTAAAATCAATCTTTGTCATATCTAATCATAAAGCTATTCGTTTATTGAAAAGCGGATGTCAAGCTTTCTTAGCCCATGTTATGGATTTGAATAAAGACACGTCAAATTTGAATAATATTCTGTTGTTATTGACTTTTCGGCGTATTTCTGAAGAAGAACTTCCGGTCTACCCCGAGCGTGAAGTTGAATTCTTTATTGATCTTGAACTGGTACAAAGCCCATTTCTAAAACCCATATCGAATGGCTCTATTGAACTTCGGGAGTTAAAGGTCCAACTACGAGGAATTGTTGGACATCGGTTTCATTCGTCTAGTACATCTCCTTGGGGTGCTCTGTTTTATTCGTAAAGAAGAAAGGCGGGAGTATGCGACTTTTGTATTGACTACTCGGGGAATTGAACCATGTCACCATCAAGAATAGGTATCCTCTACCTCGTATTGATGACTTGTTTGACCGATTTCAAGAGGGCACAATTCTTTTCAAAAATCGATCTTAGATTACGGATATCATCGGTGAAGATTAGGCGAGGATATTCAAAGCGCGCTTTAGAACTTCGGTATGGGCATTATGAATTCTTAGTCATGTCTTTTGGATTGACTAATGCTCTATGACTTTCATGGATATGATGAACCAAGTATTCAAGGAATATTTGGATCGGTTTGTTGTTGTCTTTATTGATGACATCTTATATATTCCAAAAGTCGTGAAGATCATGAGCACCATTTGAAATTTGGTACTCAAAGGCTTCGTGAAAACAAACTATATGCCAAATTGAAGAAATGCGAGTTACGGCTTGAGGAAGTAGCATTCCTTGGGCGCGTGGTGTCGAAACATGGAGTATCTGTTGATCCGTGAAGATTGAAGCAATCTGAAGTTGGGAAGCAATAGAAGTCGGTGGTTGAAGTGCGTAGCTTTTTGGGCTTAATTTGGTTATTATCGGAGATTCGTGGAAGGGTTTTCTCGAATCGCTACTCCCATTAACTTCGACTAACTCGGAAGGATACAAAATTCGTTTGGGCGAAGAATGCGAGAAGAGTTTCAAGAGCTTAAGAGGAGACTTATTTTGCTTTTGTTCTAACAATACCATCTGGTTCGGATGGATTTGTTATATCTGATGATGCTTGAGGCAAAGGGTTAGGATGTGTTCTCATGCAGCGTGGGAAAGTCATAGCCTATGCCTCATGACAACTTAAAGAGTATGAGAAGAATTATCCTACTCATGATCTAGTTGGCGGCGTGATCGTTTTCATTATTAAAGATATGGAGGCACTATCTATATGGGGAGAAAGTGGAGATATATTGGACCATAAAAGCCTTAAATATTTCTTCACTCAAAAAGAACTCGACATGCGGCGTGACGTTGGCTCGAGCTATTGAAAGACTACGACCACACTATTATTGATACCATCTGGAAAAAGCGAGCGTGGTGGACGCGTGGCGTTGAGTAGAAGATCATATGCGAGGAGCGAGTGCGATGATGTCAAGTATCGCATAGAGCCGACTTTAATAGAAAAAGTTAAGGTTGCTCAAGCCACCCAGGCCGGGTGATGCGTATGAAGAAGAAAGTACAAGAAGGAGCTATTAGAAGCGAGAATTGATGAAGAAGGAATACTTGAGTCCACTCTAGACTTTGTGTTCCTAACGACTACGATTTGAAGTACAAGATTATGATGGAGGCACACAATACACCATTTGCAATCCATCTTGGAAGTACTAAAATGTATCGTGATCTTGACATACATTTTGGTGGAACAATATGAAGAGAGAGATTGCAAAGTTTATCTCGATGTGTTTAACTTGTCGGCGTGTAAAGCGGAGCATCTAGTACCTAAGGGTTTGTTGCAACCACTTGAGATTCGAAATGGAAGTGGGAACACATTACCATGGATTTCGTTACGGGTCTTCCTACGGTTTCTCGGGGCATCAATGTTATTTGGGTTATTGTTGATAGATTAACCAAGTCTGCTCATTTCTTGCCGATCACGGAGACTTATTCACTTGAGCGTCTTGCTAGTATATACGTGAATGAGATTGTGAGGTTGCATGGCATGCACTGTATCCATAGTTTGGATCGTGACCCAAGATTCACTTCAAGATTTTGGGTTAGCTTGCAAAAAGCTATGGAGCGCATTTACGATTGATTCGGCATACCATCCTCAAGCAGACGGACAATCGAGAAAGGACTATTCAAACTCTTGAAGATTTATTAAGACTCTGTGTCCTAGACTTCAAAGGCGGTTGGGATAAGTATTTACCATTGGTGGAATTCTCCTACAACAACGAGTTATCGCAGCAAGTATAGGTGTGGCTCCATTTGAAGCATTATATGGGACGAAAGTGTCGCTCTCTCGGTATGTTGGGACGAGGTGGGTGAAGCAACATTGTTGGGACGAGAGTTAATACGTATGACTACGAAAAGAT
Source organism: Panax quinquefolius (assembly GCA_020205615.1). NCBI lineage: Eukaryota > Viridiplantae > Streptophyta > Magnoliopsida > Apiales > Araliaceae > Panax > Panax quinquefolius. The sequence goes on along the minus strand of CM035156.1, from coordinate 35,469,358 downwards.
CCAAATGATTCGACAAGCGTATACAAATGACACAAGATCGACAAAAGAGTTATGCGGATCTTCATCGAAAGGGCGTGGAATTTAGTGTAGGGGATCGTGTATTGTTGCGAGTTGCTCCATGGAAGGAGTTACAAGATTTGGGAAGAGAGGAAAGCTCGATCCACGATTTATTGGTCCATTTCAAATTCTTGGCCCGAGTAGGAAATGTAGCCTATAGACTTGCGTTACCTCAAAGTATGTCTCGTGTTCATAATGTGTTTCACATATCGTATCAGTAAATATGTGAAAGACCGAACCACGTTATTGAGTTAGAAGCCAGGACGAGATAGTAGAAGACTTAGCGTATGAGGAGGTACTGTCAAGATCTTAGATAGGAAGGAGCATGTCTACTGCATGAAGGTCATACCACAAGTTAAAGTTTTGTGGAGGAATCATGCTATATAGGAAATGACACAGGAATTGGAAGCGGAAATGAAAGCGAGGTATCCTCACCTTTTGAAACACACACGTCGTCGTCAATTCGAAGACGAAATTTCATAAGGAGGGAGGTTGTAAGACCCCAACTTATTATTAATGAAATTTAATTTTCTCTATTTATTATTTTGAAATAGTAAGGGTTGATTTGATTAATGTGGATAGTTAAGGGTAAAAACGCATAAATATTTCAAAATAAGCAAGTGGTTATAAAAATTATTGTTATTGGGGAATATTCGTTTGGTCGTGGAATATTAAATCTTTGGGGGGAATATTAAATGCAATGGTAGCGACCATGTGTGGGCCCCATAGCATGAAAGCGATTGGATGAAGAAAGCGACAAATATAAGTTGTTTAAAAATAAGCAGGCGTAGTTATTCACAGATTAATCTTGTTAAAATACTCAAATTGGTTAAAAACACGATAGCATAGCATACGGTATTGCAACAATTATTGATTCTTACGTAAGAAGGCACTACTCAATAATGGTTACGATAATTCTTATCAAGGTATTTTATTTTATTGATTAATAATTCTTTGCGTTGATATTTTATATTCTTTGTTGTTTTGATAATTGTCATTACAATATTTTTCATTATCGAAGCAATAATTCATATTATATCGAATAATATTATTAGATAACATTATTGGCAATGTCTAGAAAGTTACATCTAAGGAGAGGTTTGGTCACCTAATTGCGCGGCAAGATGAAGAAATTCTTATTGGAAAGCCCCCTCTTTCTGAGGAAGCGCACGGTTGTCGATATTGTGATTACGTAATATTATTTGTGAATAATTAATTATTGATTCATATGATGAGAAAATATTGATTTTATGTGGATATAGATGGAGAAAATTTTTAATGTGATAATTGTTGAAAATTGAAATTTTATCTTTTACGATAAAATAATTCATTTAAATATATTATTATATTTTAATAATATAATAATGGTGATATTTTTACAATGACGAATGGGATATATGAGTATCTGAGGAGGAAGAGTATTTTTGTTGCAATAAATGTTTAAAACATGTTAAACATGTCGGTGGACCCCATTTATTATTTGAAATTTGATTATAGCTTTGTAAAAAATCGCTTGGTTTGTGGATTTGGTCAATTTCTATTTGGAATTTGAAAAAACTTTCTTACGTAAAGTTGTAGAGAATTGAATTTCCTATAAAAATTCGTGAGATTTGAATTTTTTTGATGAAAGGGCTATTTATTATGAATTATTGAAGTTCCAAAGCTCAAAATAATTGATTTTGGAAGTTTAAAATATTTAAAATTTGAAAAACGTTTTTCTTACTTTTTTCTAGAAGGTGGCATGTGTTTGATGGCTGAAATCAGATTCTAGGCATGTGTAGGAAATTTATATAATTATATTATTAATTTATTAAATTTTACGCTTTTGGTGTTCTAGCAATTTCTATAAATAGGGTCTTAGGTTAGAATTGAAAATCACTTTAAGCTGAAGTTTTCTCTCTCTATATTATCGGCGTATTCTTGTGAGTATTTTGAGTATACTTTGAGTATTGTTAGGCGGTGCAAGTTCCCTTCAAACCTTATATCCGGTATTCCAAATTTAGAAATACTAATCTTTCGAGTAAGGGATGTTATTTTCTTCTCAAATGATATTATTTCTTCAATATCATTATGTTGAAATATTGAGTTGGAACTTTTTATCAAATTTGGAACTTTTTCATGTCGGGGGGTTACTTATTCAGTTATTCTTATTCACGAGTTACTATTCACGAGAGTTTATTCACGATTCTTATTCTTATTCACGAAGTACTATTCGTGAAGCGTGAAGATGTTTTTTTGTGAATTTCTATCTTTTGGTGTCTGAGTTACTATTCACGATATCTGCACTATTCATTCAAAAAAATAAAATTTCTTCTTTTGTCCAAAATATCTATTACGGATACTAGCTTTGATTGTATCCATGTTTTGATCATTCTTGAATTTTACACCCTACTATGATTATTTTTGAGGTATTTTTTGAACATGGATAAAACAAAGTCTGAATCCTTAATCCTTAATCCTTGTCATTTTGTTTCTTTGGATTCGTTTCTTTAAAAATATTTTTCATCATCCTCGGTCTTAAATGATGATATTATTGAATATCTTTGGCACATAGTAGTGTAAAGATGAATGATTTCTAAAGAATATCTTGGCTAGTAGTGCAAAAGATGAGCAGTGTTTAGATGAACATGACCCGGTGATGAATATCTTTGGCTTTGTGTAGTGCAAAGATGAATATTTGATTCGAGATATATATTGATTGATGTTACGGGGATAAAAGATGAGCGATGAACTTTTAAATTCATTCATGGAAGATAGTAGTTTGCATTCTCTACTTAACTCTTCTAATGAATTATTATTTCATTGCGAATATTGATTTAAAATTTGTTGTCTATTGTATTCTATTAGATTTTTCCCTGTTGAAGACTAACGATAATTTGTTGTATATTATCTTAGTCATAATATTCTTTCTTTGGCTAGTTGAGCTCACCCTTTTCCTTTTTGTTCCATTTTTCTTCTCGGGAGGCGAGAATATAGCGAGTATGTAGCAGTGGGGTATGGAATGAAAGTTCTAGAGAGAGTTGTTTAGTAGTCCTCACCATTTTTGTAAAATAATGTATCAATAAATGTGATGAGGATTTATTTGAGTATAGATATTGTCTAGAAGATAATATTTGTATTCAAACTCACGATTTTCTTGTTGTAATAATAAAGTTGTAGTTGTTTTTGTACCATGTATTGACAACTCGAGAATAGGTGATGTATACCTATTTTTTGGGGCGTCAAATTTAAGTAGGAGAAATAAAAGAATGGGTAGAACCGGATCAAATAAGGTATATACTTCACTAGAATTTATGATAAGCTTACCGTGATGACCTCATGCTCGTTCCTTGTTTTTCTGGAGGTCACACGACAAACGCTCTCCTTGAACAACCCGGTTTTGTCTTTATGCAGGATGACCGCCGCTTCCATCCCAAATTTGGACTTGTCTTGATGACATGAAAAATCAGGCCATGTGTCCTTCTCTTCCACAATTGTAACATACTTTGGAGGGCATCGCACAGTTTGGACTGATGTGTCCCTCCCCTCCACATTTGAAGCATATTATAAGTGGTCGTTCTCTTTCCTTAACGACAGGTGCTGATGCTGACGTCTTTCCATCATTGTTGAATCTTCTTTTCTTGAAATGTCCATTCTTATTGTTTTGGCCATGATTACCACCGAAGTGGTTACCATTTCTGGCATGTTGATTCCTTCCACGCTTATTGTCACCGCTTCGATGACTGCTATCACCGGTATTATCATTTTGTCGTCTTCTCTCTTTTGGTTGGGTTGACTCATTATCGCGCTCCAATAACTGAGCCATATTAACAACATCTGAATACAAACACAGTTTATGAGAGATAAGATATTGACGTATCTCTGGTTTCAAACCTCTTAGAAACATTCGCGTCATTCTCTCCTCATTATCAACCAAATGGGATATAAAACCGGACAAATTTCGGCAAACTTGGCTTCGTCTTGTGACACGGTCATGTTGTTTTGTTCCGGTTTAATGAACTCTACCTCTTTCATGTGACGAATACTTTCTGGAAAGTACTTGTCGTTGACCATTTCTTGGAACTTCTCCCAAGATATCTTGACAAGCGCAGTTGAGTATGCTTTCTGATTCCCACCGATGTCGCCCTGCCCACAACATAAAAAAAGTGGCAAAGAGAACCTTTTGCTCCTCGGAGCAACCCAAGACATCAAATATCTTATTGATCTGTTTTATCCACGTCTCCGCCTTAAGTGGTTTTGGCTCTCCAAAAAACTCCGGTGGTCCCAGCTCCTTGAACTGTTTGGCGGTGACCGTCCGAGAGTTGTCAGTGTTTCTACCTGCATTTTGGATAGGAGCCGCTCTCGCCTGATGTTGCATGAATTGTATGAAGCCTCGGAACATTCCATCGTTCATCATTTGGTCAGTGTTGTTGTTTGCATTAAGATTGTCGCCTTCCTGATGCACATTATCCTGATTATTGATCTATGGAGACTCAACGGTCTCCTGTGCTCCATTGATGTTCTCAACATTCTCGGATGCCATTTTCAAATACTGCCACAAAACAAGGGTTAATTAACATATCACATATTATCCCTATACTCTGTCCGACTAATTAAATACCAAATAAACTTAGGTAGGTCATACTAGCAAAGGAATTCCCCGTCTCTCCCCTCCTAGTTCTTATCTCACATCTCAGCCAGGGATCATATCCCTAAGCTTTGATACCAACTGTGACGCCCCCAAAATAGGTATACATCACCCATCTTGAGTCACCAAATACATGGTACTAAATTCAAATACAACTTGATTATACAACAGTCATGTAAAATATGACAAAATACATGCTGTGAGTTTTAATACAAATATTGTCATCTAGATAATATCCACACTCAATTTAGTCCTCATTACATTTATTATCACACTATTTAATGAATAGTGAGGACTACTAAGACACCATCTCGGACCATCACTCCATTCCCCGACTAGTCCATGCCACGTTCTCATTTCTCAAGAGAAAACGGTGGAAAGAAAGGGTGAGCTCAACTAGCCTAGTAAGAAATATTATGACTAAGATAATGCGAGAATTAATTATCATTAGTCCTCAACAAAGGTTAAACCGATAAAATACAATAGACATCAAGTTTAAGCTGCGGTAGCAACATACGATCCATTAAAAGAGTCAAGTAGAGAATAAAATCTACTATCTTTTATGATTTAAAAAGGTTTTTCATCACTTTTATCGCTGAGACTCAGCTTAATAAATAATCCACATCATCCTTGCACTACGGCCAAGGATATTCATTAGGGTCACGACCACAAATTATCCATGCACTACGGGCCAAGGATATTTGTGTATTCATCAATGGTCATGATAATGCCAACAACTGTCCATCAATGCACTTCGGGCCAATGAGGACTTTTACCACATTATTTGTAACATTACGGTCATGATTACAAGAATAATCCTCGGTCATAATCATACCAAGTCCATCTATGCACTACAGGCCACAGATGACTTTTAAAAATAATATAAACATGAGGATGATGACAATGATATAAGAATTCAATAAAACAAGTTCAAGAATTAATTTATTCAAGAACTAATAACGTCCAAATTGTCAATATGATACTTCTTTGTAAAGTAAAATTCAAGAATGCTCAGAAGAATATTTCCATGAAAAGATACTGGGTGAAGCGCAAATATCAAGAATATTCCACTAATTTCATGGAGTGTAGAAGTCAAAACTTTAACCAACTGAGTATAATAAAGAATGGAATAACAAAAGAAATCACCATGCACGCGGCACTTCAAGATGATAAAAGTTATTCCATTAGAATAATAAATAACTTAAACCGGTAAGGCGTAATACTTATCGGCTGTGATATTCCAGCGAGAATAATAAAGAATGGAATAACAACGAAATCACCATGCATGCGGTACTTTGATGACAAGTTATTCCAACGTAATACTAAATGACGGAACCAGTCGGTGAAATTCACACCAATAGAATGTTCTAACGAGAATAATAAAGCGGAACCGGTCCCGGCGTAAGACTAATAGGATATTCCAATGTATATAATAAAGATTTTAACCAGCGTAGAAAGCATGACATGGATATTCCAAATGAATAATAAAGAATGGAATACTGATGAAGAATTTTACCAAGTATAGGTAGCTTGGCAGATCAAAAGTTATTCCAATGAATAATAAAGATGGAATAATAGAAGTTCTCTTCATGAATACAAAAGAAATAATACCTCTACCGTAAAAGAAACTTGATATCGAGAGTAAGTGAAGTAGCGAGAATACTTTTCTTCTTTCTCTCTATAGTTTTCTCTCTATAATTTCAAATTGAATTCGTAAGAAATAATGAAGGAATGAGCTTCTATTTATAGAAGAATGGAATGAATAGTAACAAATCCATGAACGGTCCAGATTGATTTACTTTAATCGGATGGTTCATATTTAAAGCAAAATCTTTTAAATAAAATATAATATATTCTATTTATAATCTAATAAAACGAATAACTTTTAAAAAGATTTTACTATGCAAATACTATCTGCAAAGCACTATGCAAATACTATGCATAATAAAATATAATATATTCTAATTATTGTCTAATAAAATAGATAACTTTATAAAAGTATTCTGCTTTTTATATAAAAGATTTTACTATTAGCCTAATAAAACGAATAACTTTATAAAAGTATTCATTTTATATAAAAAGTTTTTCTGTTTTATTACGTTAATAATACTGAATAAAACAAAACGTCATCATCATTATTATTATTCACACTATTAATCGACTGTGTCGTCCTGAGGAAAAGGGGGCTTTCAATAAGGATTTCTCCCTATTAGCGCGCAATTAGGTGACCAAACCTCTCCTTGGCAGAACTTCTAGACATCGTTAATAATGCAAATAATAATATTAACAACTTCGTCATCTCAATTATTGATTTAATAACATATAAAATATCGACAATAATTGAATCAAACTGAGTGACTTCTCACATAAGCATTAATAATCAATACCGTGTGCTACTATGCAACCACGCCAGACATCGTATTTTTACTACCGAGTAGTTCAACAAGATCAATGGTGAAACTTCGTACCGTTATTTTCATAAAAATATTTTTGTCGTTTTCTCAATCCAAACAATAATTACATTATTAGAGGTCCACCAATGATTGTGCCGTCATACCTAATATTCCCCGACCAATCGAATATCATATAACAACTTGCGATTTTGCAAAATTTATAAATATTACCCACAACTATAACATTATATCAAATTTATTGCATAATATTCAAAAATGATATTTATAGAAAATTCATTTTTATTCATAAAAGTTGAGGTCTTACAACTTTTAACCCTGCCATAAAAATGAAAAATGAAACCCATAGTCACATAAGAGAAAAAGCGGTGGCAATCACATTTATGAAAACTCATACAAGCATATTGACTGAACAAATATTAAACATCTTATGAAATAACAATAATTTATAATAAGTCATTGTTAAATAAATAGTATAACGATTAGTACAATAACTACCATTGAATTAGAGAGGTGTTCATGTGAAACCTACTTTCAAATATTTGTACTCTATGGAATTCGAATTATGAATTAATATGAAATTCAAGGTGAAAAGGACAGTTCCTAGTACTTATTTTACAAGAGCTTTTTTGCTATAAATTTGCTGTGCTTGCTTGTGTGTTATAAATCTTTTGTTATGTGACTAATAAATTCAATTCCAAACACAACAAGTTAATCTGAGCTTCCAACCAAAAAACTCACGAAAATTATTGCTCTCGCTCGGTCACCCTCTATAATTGATTCTTAAATTACTATTAAATGTTATGCTATATTTAATGAAACTTTGTATACTAAATATATAATTATTGGAGTATTTTTGAAGAATTATTCTTCTTCTCTTAATCATTGTCGCTTTGGGGCGCTCTCTTTGTTTGATACTACTTGAATTCAGTGGCTCAACAGATCTCAAAATAGTACTCCACTTTAGGGGTAATTCCAGTCCCAACTCACTAAATTTGTTCAATAAATATATTCAAAATCGAATTTGACATGGTGGATGATCAAACATATCTGTGGGCAGTTGGCTTGGTAGTTAATAGTTTGAATTCAAAAGCTTGTTGGCCATTAGCTGAAATTCCTAATCAGTTGGGGTTATCAACTGCATACATATTCTGTATTATTTATATGCATTGTTCGAGCTGTGTATTGCAGATAATTAGAGTGAGTCTTGCACGCCCTTAGCCAATGTAATAAAAGGTTGGGACGTTGTCCTGTAAAGTGTGGATGCAATTTTAAAGGAATTACATGCAAAGAAAAGAGTGGAAAATGACAATTTCAAGTTTTCTTCATTTACACATAAACTCAATATTTAGAGCACACTCATCGCTAAGCTATTCACAGATACTGATAATTTGCTAAAAAAAAATAAAGACAACACTATGCTTGTTCAGGCATTTCTTCGAACAGTCTTGATTCAATGTACATTAGCATAATATACATAGTTAGAAACTCAAACTATTGAACCATTAGCTCAACATTTGAAGACCTATTCAAACAAATTCTTTCAAACAGTAAGATTCAGCTCATATGATTGAAATCTAAACAGAAAATAGCCAGTAGAAAATGGTAAAATAATAGACAATCATCATCAGAGGCACATTCAGACAAAAATTTAAACTTTTTGCAGAAAATAGAAGAATTCAAGAGAATGAGACAGAAATCACAGTATAAAAAGGAACCCACTTGGAGTAATTGAGGAAGAACACAATATAATACAACAACAAAAATACCCAGAACATAAACAACAACAACAAAAAAAAAGAAAAAGAACATAAACATATTCAATCTATAAACAAAAATACCTAGAAAAAAATAACCATCAAATTATGCCTAATAAATGCCTAATAATGATCCAGAAACCAAACTAAGCTCAAATTAAGGATATCAGTAAACCAAAGAAAAGGGTAATAAAATTTCATTATGAAAATCATGGAAAATGTTTAGGGTTGGGTATGAGATTTAGGGTTGGGTATGAGAGATTTAGGGCTGAAATTAGGGCTGGGTATTGGGTATAAGAGATTTAAGAGAGTTTTGAGGGACGGAGTTGTTTGGGGTTGGGAATGAGAGAGAGCTCTGTTTGTGGTAGAAGAGAGAGTTTTGAGCTCTGTTTAAAATTTGAATAAGTGAGAGAGAGAGCTGCTGACGTAGGATTCAGATGTGACATTTGTCTATTTTCTCTCTCTGCTCTCCTTTATATTATATATATATATATATATATATATATATAAATCTATGCGGTTATTCGGGTAACAGAATACAACAATTTCAATAACCGTATTCAAACCCGAAAATCAGAATATTAATTGGTTATAACCGAATTGAAGAAAATAACCGAATAACCAAAATAATTTGGTAAAAAAAAATCGGTTATTCGACTTCATCCATATTTTTGTTAGACCTAGCTCCAAATGTGCGAGACAATGCCCTTTTTTCTCAAAAGAGATATTAAAAATGCCCTAATACATTTAACTATGGAAATTAAAACCCCAATAATTACATACTCATAACAAGCATTGAAATTATGTTTGGTTGTGGTTGATGAACTGAATGCATAAAACTGGGTGCGTTCTTATTGTAATTTCAATCAAACTTTTATATTTCTCCAAAAAAAAATTGAATAGCAGCAAATCAATGCACATACTGCAAAAAATTGGTTATTATATATATGGGCTATATTATAGAGATATAGTTGGACTATGGCGACATTGTTTTTGTGCTATAGTGATTAGTGACAGGTTGTCATATACCAGAATAACTAACTGTCGACTGTGTAATACACAATTATGTACATACATTTTTTTTTTATATATATATATATATATATAAATGAAACTAAAAACAAAAACCCACATAATTAAACATACTTGAAATACCCACCACATAGCTATTAGTTGAACAAGAAAAAGAAAAGCTTTAAAACCTCTCAATTACAAACTTTACCGCTGGTGGAAAAGATGTCGTTGAAAAATAAATATTTCGGCCTTAGATTACCCTCTCTACGCACGTAGTGCCCGTGTTTCCGTTCATCGTTATCACGTCTTCCACACAGATGCTAAACTAAGAAAGCAACTGTGACGCCCCCAAAATAGATATACAACACCCATTCTGAGTCGCCAAATACATGGTACAGAAAGCAAACTACAACTTCAATAATACAATTGTCGTGTAAAATACGACAACACATACTGTGAGTTTAAATATAAATATTGTCTTCTAGACAATATCAACACTCAAATAAGTTCTCATTACAATTATTCATATACTATTTTATAGAAATAGTGAGTACTGCTAAAACATCTTTTTAGAACCATCACTCCATACCCCGACTCGATCCTGCTATGTTCTCACCTCCTGAGAAGAAAAATGGAACAAAAAAAAAAGGGTGAGCTCAACTAGCCCAGTAAAGAATATTATGACTAAGATAATATACAACAAATTATCATTAGTCTTCAACAGGGAAAAATCTAATAAAACATAATAGGCAACAAGTTTTAGATCAAAAACTGCTGCAATAAAGCAAAGAATCCATTATTAAGAGTCAAGTAGTGAATGAGTTCTACTATCTTCTAAGATTTAAAAGTCCATCATCAATATTTTATCCCTGTAATAACAATCAATATACATCTTTAATCGAATATTTATCTTTGCACTACGGCCAAAGATATTCATTTGTATCACCAGTTGGTCATGTTCATCTCAACACTTGTTCATCTTTACACTACGGGCCAAAGATATTCATCAGTTAATATATCATTCATCTTCGCACTACAGGCCAAAGATATTAAATAATATCATCATTAAGGACTGAGGATGATGAAAAATATTTTAGAGAACGAATCTAGTGAGACAGAAGGACAAATATTAGGGATTCGTGTTACAGTTTATCCAAGATCACTAATACTTCATAATAACCAATTTTGAAGCAGAATTCAAAAATAACTATCAAAACATGGATACAATCAAAGATAGTAGTCAAAATAGACATCTTGGACAAAAAGGAAAATTTTTATTTTTCGATGAATAGTGTCGATTCGTGAATAGTGTCATATACGTGAATAAGGTTTGATACGTGAATAGTAACTCCTACACAAAAAGTTCCAAATTTGATTAAAAAGTTCACCAATATTTCAAGCATAATGATATTGAAGAAAATAATATCATTTAAGAAAAAAAATAACATCCTTACCTCAAAATAACCAGATTTACGATTGAATTTGGATATAGTGCTAATGTAAACTTGAACCAGATAAAGAACACTCAAAGTATCAAAATACTCACAAGAATAATACGCTCGATAATATAGAGAGAAAGAGAGAAAACTTGTTTCGGTGTGATTTTCAATTCTAACTTAGCCTCTATTTATAGGAAAATGCTAGAACGCCTAAAGGAGACTAAATTAATAAAATATTAATTTTTTTTCTTCTTCCACGCCAACCTTCACTAACCATGTGACGCCCCAAAATAGGTCCATTCCATCCAACCCATTCGAGTCGCCAAATACATGGTACGTAAATAACTACAACTTTATTAATACATTTGTCGTGCAAAAATACGACAACAACATATATCTGTGAGTTTAAATACAATTATTGTCTTTCTAGACAATATACATACCCAAATAAATCCCCATCATAATTATTGATACATTATTTTATAAAATGGTGAAGACTACTAAACAACTCTCTCTGTAACCTTCATTCCATACCCCAACTAGTACTCGCTACATTCTCGCCTCCGAGAAGAAAAAATGGAACAAAAAGAAAAGGATGAGCTCAACTAGCCCAAAGAAGAATATTATGACTAAGATAATATACAACAAATTATCGTTAGTCTTCAACAGAGAAAAATCTAATAGAATACAATAGACAAACCGCTTTTAAATCAATCTTGTCGCAAATGAAATAATAATTCATTAGAAGAGTTAAGTAGAGAATGCAAACTACTATCTTCTATATATGAATTTAAAAGTTCATCGTCGATATTTTATCCCGTAACATCAATCAATATATATCCGAATCAAATATTCATCTTTTGCACTACAAAGCCAAAGATATTCATCATTGGTCATGTTCATCTAAACACTGCTCATCTTTGCACTCACGGGCCAAAGATATTAATCATCCATTCATGTTCATCTCAACACCTATTCATCTTCGATCACGGCCAAAGATATTCATCAAGAAATCATTCATCTTTGCACTACTGAGGCCAAAGATATTCAAAGAATATCATCATTTAGGACCGAGGATGATGAAAAATATTTTAAAGGAAACGAATCTAGTGAAATAAAAAAGAACAATTATTAAGGATTCAGTATTTTAAACAATCCAATTTCAAAAATACTTCATAAGTAATCGAGTGGAGTAAAATTCAAGAATGATCAAAACATGGATACAATCAAAGCTAGTATCCATAATAGATATTTGGACAAAAGAAGAAATTTCATTTTTCTATTGAATAAGTGTCGATTTGTGAATAGTCAGTATACGTGAATAAGGCCGTATACGTGAATAAGTAATCTCAAACAACAAAAGATAGAAATTTACAAAAAAATATCTTCACGCTTCATGAATAGTACTTGTGAATAGTAACTCGTGAATAGTAACTCATGAATAAGTAACTCGTGAATAAGAACTCATGAATAAGTAACTCGTGAATAGTAACTCGTGAATAAGAATCTAATGAATAAGTAACCCAGACATGAAAAAGTTCTAAATTTGATAAAAGTTCCAACCAATATTTCAAAGATAATGATATTGAAGAAATAATATCATTTGAGAAGAAAATAACATCCCTTACCTCGAAAGATCAAGATTTTAATTAAACACCTGGGATATAAAGCTATGACTTGGACTTCGCATCAGTATAAGAATACTCAAAGTATACTCAAAATACTCACAAGAATACGCTTCGATAATATAGAGAGAGAAAACTTCAGATTTAAAGTGTGATTTTCAATTCTAACCTAAAGACTTATTTATTTATAGGAAAATGCTTAGAAACACCAAAGTAGAAAATTTAATAAATTAATATTATTTATTTTTTTCTACATCTTCCTACGCATCAAGCATCTGAATTCAGCAATTAAAACACATGCAAGAACCACACTCAAATCACCAAAAACGTTTTTCATATTAAAATATTTTAAACTTCAAAATTAATTATTTTGGAGCTTGAACTTCAATAATTCATGATAAATAGACCTTTTATCGGAAAATTTGAATCTCATGAGTTTTTATAGGAAATTCAATTCTCTACAACTGCGGAAGAAAGTTTTTCAAATTCTAAAGAGAAATGGACCAAATCCATAAACGGATGATTTACTGTATTTATAATCAAATTTCAACCAAGAAATGGGGTCCAACCGACACACAAAAATGTGTTAATCATTTAATGCCACAAAATACTCTTCCTCCTCAGATACTCATATATCCCACATTCATTGTAAAAATATCACCATTATTATATTATTAAAATATAATAATATATTTAAATGAATTATTTTATCGTAAAAAGATAAAATTTTAATTTTCAACAATTGTCACTTTAAAAATTTACTCCATCTATATCCACATAAAATCAATATTTTCTCATCATATAAATCAATAATTAATTATTCACAAATAATATTACAGAATCACGATCTTTGCAACTGTGCCGTTCTCAGGAAGAGGGCTTTCAATAAGAATTTCTCCTTCTTGGCCGCAATTAGGTGATTCAAACCTCTCCTTGCAGATGTAACTTTCAGACATTCTAATAATGTTATCTAATAATATTATTAGGATAATATGAATTATTGCTTCGATAATGGAAAATACAATAGTAATGACAATTTATGAAACAACAAGAATATAAAATATCAATACAAAGAATTATTGAATCAATAAAATAAAATATCAATAAAGAATTACTATAACAATTATCGAGTAGTGTCTTCTTACGTAAGAATCAATAATTCGTGCAATACCGTCTTATTATTCAACAACGCCGTATTAGTGTGTTTTAACCACCGGGTATTCCAACAAGATAATTCAGAATAACTACGCCTGCTATTATTTATAAACAACTTATATTTCATCATTTTCTTCATCCAATCGCTTCACATGGGGCCCACAGACATCGCTACTGTTGCATTTAATATTCCCGACAAGCATTTAATATTTCACCACCAAACGAATATTCCCTAAACAATAATGAATATTTTATAACCACTTGCTTATTTGAAATATTTGCGTATTTTACCCATAACTATCCACATTAATCAAATCAACCCTTACTATTTCAAAATAATAAATAGAGGAAAATAAATTTCATTTATTAATAATTTGGGGTCTTACAAACCAAGCCACCAGCAGGCATCTATGAAAAAAATTCAGCAACCCACATGTTTATAACATAAGTGGGTCCCACCCATAATTTAATAAAAATTATTTTATTTTCTGAAACTTCAATAATTCATAGAAAATAGCCCGTTTATCAGAAAAATACGAATTTTATGTCCATTCTGCCTGAAATCGAATTCTCTACAACTTTGTAGCTTTGAGTTTTTCCAAATTCTAAACAAAAAATATTCAAAATCCACAAACGGGTGATTTTTAATTCCTCCATTCTGACAAAATACTGATAAAACACCTCAGCATTAATTCCTTCATTTATAACCACATAAATAAATTCATCATTTATATCTACATCAAATAAATATTTTTTTATCATATAAATCAATAATTAATTATTCACAAATAATATTACAAAATCACAATTACGACAACTGGTCTGCTCCTGTGAAAGTGGAACTAATAAGGGATTTCTCTTTCTTAAGTAGCAATTGATTAGGTGACTCAAACCTCTCCTCGATGTAACTTTCTGTACATTCACAAGAATTTATCTAATAATATTATTCAAATAATATGAATTATCGATCCGATAATGAGAAATCATGCGTTGATAATTATTGAAACAACAATAATATAAACTATCAACGCAGAGAATTATTGAATCAATAAAATAAAATATTGAATAAGAACTCAATGAATAATTATCGAAAGAGTGTCTTCTTACGCATTTAATCAATAATTCAACCCATCTTGCAATCTGCGTATCATCTTGTGTCACCACGCCAGACATCAGTATTTTAACCACCGATAATCCAACAATTGTTAATTAGAATAACTCTACGCTAGTTATTTATAAAAACTCAAACTTTGTTGTTTTCTTCATCCGATGATTATTAGTTATGGGGACCATAATTGATCGCTACTGGTTGCATAATACGGATATTAAAACAAAAATAATATTTCACCACCAAACGAATATTTAAAACGAATGAATATTTTATAACCATTTACTTATTTTGTAAAATTTGCACATTTCACCTATAACTAAAGTATTATATCAAATTAACACTTTATTAATTTAGAATAATGAATAGAGAAAAATTCAATTTTATTTATAATAAGTTGGAGTCTTACAGCAATTCTCCAACACACCGAGAATAATCAATCTGAACCGATGTGGGCAAGCCTGTGTTGGAATTGCGCCTCAAGGGACTCTTTGATCTGCAGTTCTAATGTTCAAATTTCCTCGGTGGAGAAGTCAACCAAACCACCGCCAGTGAAGTTCAGTACGACGTCAATGAAGGAGTCTTACATGTTACCTTCCATTCCAACCCTCGATTTCTTTGGAGGAGTATTACATTCCATAACCTCTCGCTTGAACTCTTCTTTTTCTTTTTCTTTCGGTTTGTTGCTCGTTGTACTATGACCATTTAAGGAAGGAGTGGAAACTCCATTTCTACCCATTGCTATACACGTTTGGAGCTAAGAAATATCCACATCATCATTTTTCTTTTTCTTTTTCAATGTCATGTCAGTTTTTAAAATGTGGTGACAGTGGTTGAAGACTAAAGTAATACACTCTCATATAAAATCGTTCACATACATTTAAATACATATTGGTATGACCCACGTGACTTGCTCTATATGTGAGCCATACCAATATATATATGAGTGTGTATGTGAGTGATTTTTATGTGATAGTAGACTTATTGGTCTAAAATATTGCAAGGGGTTTTATTTGGAAAAAAAAAATGTGCAGGACGAAAAAGAAACTAAATCAGAGTATAAGGACTAAATGGGTCTTTTTGCCTTAAGTGGATTCATTGACTTCGTACAACACATAATCACTTGCTCCTGTGTACTCCAATGAAAGGTATTCATATCCAATCAAACCATTCCGAAATCCGAGAGCGCTTAACATATGCACAAGTTGTTGAAATTCTATTGGATCATTCCACGTCGTCTCAATGGTCTGCGTTGTAGTAGATCTTCATCTTCGGTATCTTTTATTTCTTTGGCTGGGCCCAATTACTTTCTTAAATTTGATCTTCTCTTTATCCACAGTTATTACCAAATCACACCGTCCAAACAAATCACACTTTCCAAATACTCGGAATAACCAACACGTGTCCTCCTCTGTCTCTCTCCCCATAAATAAAAACCAAATAAACCGTTCTGCTGTCCTCTTGTCTTTTTCAAGTCAAATACAAATCCAAACGAAGTTTTAATTAAAAGAAAAACTGTAATCAACCGTTCTACTTTCCGGCGATTTTCTCTAAGCACAACAATTAAACTGAAACTCTCACGTTTTCTTCACCGGCGATCGAAATATTTGATCTTCAGCTACTTAACCGACGATCGGCTTCTTTTGATCTTCGGCGATTCAGAGTTGAGCACAGAAGTTACTGAAAAGTCTGTGAACAGATTTGAGAAATCTTCAATTGGATCTCTTCAGCAATGTTTGTGAAAAAGCTTGTCGAAAAGGCTTCTTTCAAGAAGGTAACTTCATCTCTGTTCTATTTCTCTGTCTAAAATTTATCAGCGTACTTAATTCAATCTAATTTTTTGCTCTGCTCTGCTCTGCTCTGCTCTGCTAATTGCATTCTGAGGATTAAATGATATGAATTTCGATTGTTTTTTGTTTTGCGTTGTTTTGTTCTTTACTAAAAGGTTACAATCATTCACTCAATTGATATTTGCTGAAGAACTGGAGGTGATTTGGAACAGATTATTAGACAATGCCTAATGTTTGTATTAGTTTAATACTGATTTTGACAGGTGATTTTGCAATGTGATCTTTTTAATTGTGTGTTTTTGTGTATTTGTATTCAGTCTCATCTATTGCTTCCTGATTCCAAACAAAAGGTTGTTTGTTTTTATAATTAATAAATATAGTTTGATGTTAAATGCAGCAATATGTAATTTCAAATCTCAAATGAATATTACTGAACATATTGTTTGAATCAATTGGCTGTGGATGTGCATATGTATATGGCTAATATACATGTTTTCACTATGTCTACGATAAAGAATGTAGTAAAGGAATCAGGATTTAACTTACTGAAATTCGACTAATTAAGTTAGAATTCTACTAGGATAAATGACGGATTTTGTTATAAGTTAAGCAACCTATTTATCCTCACTGAAAATTGCTACTTTCTAGGTTTTAATGTTTTTGAATTGAAAATATTGTGTTGCAGCCAGGTGGATATTCAGATGATTTAAAATCTGAAGTCGTAAACCCACGTTTGGTTTTCCATTATGGCATCCCATCCGGATCTTTCTTGTTGGCTTATGACTCCATTCAGAAGATACTTGCTATATCCACTAAGTAAGTTTTTCATCTCAAGTAAACTTCCAATTCACTAATTTAAATAACTCTTATTAAAGGTTCCAATACTCATTGTATCCATGGTATAAAATGTTATACAATTTTGTCAATGTTTCTTTATTTCAGGGACAGTTTTATACAGTTTAACTATTAACACTTTTGCTCGACTTTACAAGTTTATGTTCACACATTTGAGTAGCTGTTATTAAACATCAATTGCTTGATTTCATGCACTGCATTGCCCTCGTGCTGCAAATTCATTTTATTCATCTAACGGGACACCTTAATGTATATTGACATCCACATTGTTAAAGAAATTATTGAGTTTCCATTAAGTAGCTCATCACTTATTTCAATCAGTGCTGCATTTTCTTAGAGATTGCCGAATTAAATTATTTGGGAATGGTCACTCTCAAACTCTACTGGAATCTTCGGAAGCAATACCAAGCAAGTTTATGCAGGTTGTGTACCCTGCATTTTCCTTTCTTTAAGTCTTGTCTATTATATGTAATGTCATAGATGTTTGTTCATAACACGAAATCATTATAATTCCTGTTAAATTTTTCTTGTGAATTAGAACATAATGATAACTTGGTACTATTGTGGTCTTTCTCTTACAGTTTATTGAGAACCAAGGCATCCTTCTAAACATAAATGCCGATAATCATATTGAGGCAAGTCATTTAGGGACACCTGTTGATGAAGTTTAAGTTATTTTAAAATTGTGTCGTTTACTTATTTGTTTGTTGAATATTCATCAATATTGTCAAACGGATGGAAACTAATGTTAGGCTTTACCTGTATTCTTCTTCCTATGTTTGCTACTAAATGTAGGTCTGGGATGTAGACAGGAAATTGTTGTCTCATGTACGTGTTATTAAAGAAGAAATTACCTCTTTTATGGTCATTCCACGTACTGAATACATGTAACTCTTCTCAACTTCATCTGGGAATATATGAGAAATGCTTCCAACAAGGATTTAAAAAATGGATATTGTATCTTATCTGGCAGGTATGTTGGAGATTATGTTGGTAATATATCAGTTCTGAAACTTGATAAAGAACCATGTAATTTATTACAAATGAAATACCGAATACCTTTTTCAGCATCTCATGGTGAGAAACATTCTTGGTTTATTTGCTGTTGCCTAGTTTTTGTTTTTGTAAAATATTCTTTCTTTTTTCATGTCACTGTATATACATTACTGGTGATAAATTTGTTTTGCCTTGTTATAAAGTTGTCTCAAAAGATTATTATTCAATCACTACTTGTTGAATATGCACCAGAACTTAATTTGGCAAAATCGTTGGTCTAATATCTAGTTTAGCTCCCTATTACATCTGTAGCAAGCCTGCTTTATTTGAAAGATTTCACTTTCTAAAATCACAATTAAATTGTATAATGTGTATTTTATATTGCAATCAACCATATTCCTTCTGGCTTTTGATAGTTCAATTCCTTTCCGCTTACAGATGCATACTATCCCTATCCATCGTATCCAATAAATTTTGCAATTGTACATTGCCTGATTCACCTTCAACTTCTTAGAAATGCATACCCCCTTTAAACTACTTGTTTTCTTGAAGCTCATAACTTCAAATTCCTTTTTTGGGTTTCTCAATTAAACCTAATATATAAATGAAATCGTTGAAATCCCAAAAGTGATTAAGATGATTAATTAGAAATGACCTCAAACCATCGTTATTAGTTGGCAATAACTGAAGCGTCTTGTTAAATTTTATTCTAAGGTTTCTTCCTCTAATCTGTGTTGTACTCTTCACTCATGTTGACTTGATGAATCAAATAAATAGGGTACTCAACTGAAGTTGCTGATGACACAGCTGTAATGTATATACTGCCTCAACCTATAGCTGAAAGTAAGAGGTAGTTTCTCCATATTGATATTTCCTTTTCTCTTTAACTATTGTTTTTTAATGTTATAGACCTGAATGGCTGAAAAATAGTGGCAGCAGTCTTGCCCTTTCAGAGACACTGAACCAGAGGTTCAAGTATAAGGATCTTGGAGTAGCTTTTTGCCTTTGCCTGAACCACTATATATATATATATATATATATATATATATATATATTATATTATTATTGTTTAATACATTGAACAAGGCTTTTTAGGGTCTCAAGTACAAACAAGTGTTGGTTTAATTACTTTCATTGTAATCTGTGACTTACATCTCTAATGCTTGATTTCATTTGATGCAGGATTCTTATAATTTATAGAGATGGTTTCATTACATTATGGGCAATTCAAGATAGCAAAGCCGTCTTCACAACCGGTGGAACTATGTTGCAGTCAGTAAATCATGAAACAAAGAAAGTAACAGCCGCATGTTGGGCCTGCCCTTTTGGAAGCAAAGTAGTTGTTGGATACAGCAATGGAGATATTTTTATCTGGAGTATTCCATCTAGCTCACTTTCTGAAACAGAATTAGACTTATGCACCACTCAGGGTGCTCCGATTCATAAATTGAATCTTGGATATAAATTGGACAAAATACCTATTGCGTCATTGAAGTGGGTTTATGCAGATGGGAAAGCAAGTCGGTTGTATGTTTTGGGATCCTCAGACTTTTTATCTGCAAATTTGTTACAGGTATTTGGATGTATCCGTATTTGCATGTTCTGTGCTATCCTGTGTGTATACATCTTTGGAATGACATTCTGAACTGAAATTTCTATAATTTCCTATTAAAGAAACTTCACACTTATGTTGCAGGTAATTTTAATTAATGAACACATTGAATCTCGGACAACCAAGTTGGGGCTTCATCCACCTGAGCCCTGTGTTGATATGGCAATTATTTCAAGTTCCATTGACCAAAGCAAGCACAACCTAGATTCTTTTCTTTTGCTCGGAAAATCTGGTCATGTTTATGCCTATGATGACTGTGTGATTGAAAAGTACCTATTACAGAGCCAATCTAGGTCACCACCATCACTCCCCAAGGATGTAATGGTGACTCTGCCATTTGCAGATTCAAGCATCACCATAGCAAAATTCATAACTGACGATCAATATATGTTAGGGACTGCAAATGAGGTATTTAGAACGTTTTGTCTTTATTGCAAATTGTCTTCAAGACTGAGCATTTAACACATTGTGGGTCTTTACTACTTCATCAATGTAGGATTATGCTACGCTGGCAAAAAACATACCACCGCCTTTTGCTTTTGAGACAAGGCAAAAAGATGGAGCATACTCGAAAGCAACCAACTTTAGCAGGTTTTCGGAATTTAAGAACTTGTACATAACAGGACACACAAACGGAGCTATAAACTTCTGGGATGTATCATGCCCACTTTTTATACCGATTATGTCATTAACTTTGCAGGTATGCTCTGTTTGGACATTGCACCAAATTATTGCTGTTCAAAAATGATAGATCTATTTCGGAAATTATACCTTTTCTCAATGTTTAAATTATTAACCACTGAACCATTTCACAAAAAGATTATTTTTAATCCTCTGTGTAAACATGGAAATACAGCATAGGCATTTAAGAAATTTTAAAAACAAAAGACCCTGCTCTTCTTTAATTCCTTGTTCAAGAAAACTAGTGAGTGGTAGTAAAAAGTAATATAGAATGAGAGATGCATAGTAAAATTATTATAATATGTATTTGTTTTAGTACAATTTTTGGCTTATAGAGGGATCAAGTATGTTCAATTTGTGGTACTTTGAACTATTAGAAGTACAACTTATGCTCACGCTTTCTAATCAGATGCGTTTCCATTACTTTCTACTCCATTAATCATACCAGTTTTATTGTTCTGGAACAGAACAGAATCAGTGACGCAAATTCCCTTCCCTTATCATCAGGATTGTTATTATTTTAATACTTCAGAGTTGTTTCCTCATTTTATTTATTTATAAAATAAAATTTATTATCTATAGATGGTTGGGGGGGAAGTGCGGGATTAAAAGTTCTAATTCACTCCATTAGGACCTTCCAACAGTCATCATTTGGCTCTGAAGCAATTAGACTGAACTATTTTCGACCGTCTCATCATTTAATTTTCTTCAGCTTCTCTTATTCAAGTATTCAACAGTTTTCTCGTGTTCTGCTTATTTTACTCTATATCTCTATTCATGCAGAGCGAGGATGATGCATCTTTAAGTGGTGTGCCACTCACAGCATTGTACATTGATATTAACTCACGGCTTCTAATTTCTGGAGATCAAAGTGGAATTGTTAAGTGTCCTTAATTTGAAATTTTCAGCAAATAGTGATAATTTTTCTAATGTACCTCTGGGACTTTTCTGTGTTTTACTATTATTTTGTCATGCAGGTCCGGATTTTCAAATTTAAACCGGAACCTTTCTCAACAGAGAGCAGTTTTATGTCCTTACAAGGTATATCAACAAGTTTGTCAATTGATAGTTTCTCTTACCAGGACTTGGTATCCACTATTTGTCAGTAATGTTTTTCGTGTAGTCATTTGTTTATGTGAGAAAGAGGCCGTACTAGGTCTTATATTCTAATGTATCAGCTTCATCTAACTTTATGACTGTAGTAGTGTTTATGCCAGTTCAAAGGTTGCCACCCAAAATATCTGTGGTTATTCATGGTCCTTGGAAATATCTCACATTACAATTCTATTATAGGCTCACAAGATATTGAATCGTAGTTATTATGTACTATTGTATTTGTAAATTTTGGTCAGCGACTGTACAAGTTCCAGTTATGCAAAATTATATGAAGAAAGTGTTGAATGAAATAATTACTCAAAAGCTTCAGTTAACTCTGTTGTAAACTTGGCCTAAATAACCCCCCCCCCCCCCCCACCCCAAATAAAATTTATTTGAGACATGAATTTTTATTTTTTCCAGGAAGTTCGAAGAAAGGAAACAATCACATCATCCATAGAATTCAACTCCTGAAGGTCACTGGGTGTGTGCTTTCCATATACCCAAACCACAATTTAAAGCATCTTGCTATTGGTTCTGATAAAGGATATGTGAGATTCTTTTTAGTTACTTTGACCTGCTTCTTAATTTTTTTAATTAATTCTCTTGATTAATTTGTACTGCGTAGTTCAGGTGTTTTTGCTGTTCTAACTAATATTCAGCTTATACGCTTTAAGAAGTTGAAATTAGTAGTTTACCGGCTTCAACTATAAATGTACCACATTTTAGAGATAATTCTTGATACAATTGACCAATATAATAACAAATGAAAATGGTTTCAAAAAGTACTGGTAGATGAATGTACACTTTCACCCATTACTTTGACCTAAGAAATACTTATTACCAGATAAAAGATGGTGATTATCTAGTTTCTTTCATCTGAGAATTTACGCCAAAGTCCAAAGACTGCTCTACTTTAATCATAAGTTGCCTGCTTCCTTGGCATTCCTGTTTCTTCAGTTATTCTGTTTGGGAGGGTGGGGGTATAGGTGAGAAGCATTAGCACATTTCACTTATTTGATATTTTCAGGCAATCCTTGAATTTGATTTTTTTTATATATCAAAGTATTGTTGTATTAATGTAATCATTGTAATTTTGTATTATCAATTTTCATAGTAGCTATAATAATTTTTTAACACTATTTGTATACAGGTCTCGCTAATTGATTTGGAGGGCCCCACTATATTGTATGAAAAACATATTGCCAGCGAACTATCTGCAGCTGTCATCTCTCTGCAGTTTGCAACCTGCAGCTTCCATGGCTTTGAGAAAAATGTTTTAGTGGTGGCAACAAAGGATTCATCAGTTTTGGCAGTTGAGAGTGATACAGGAAACCCATTAAGCTCAGGCATGGTCCATCCTAAGAAACCTTCTAAAGCTCTATTCATGCAGATTTTAGGTATCAAAAACCCACTTTATTGAGTTTTTATTGTCTTTCACTTGGCAGGACATATTTGATGTATTAGACTTCATAAATGTAAATAACTACCAAGTCTAATCGGTACTTGGCAATATCCAAATATCAATAGAGTGTCATCTGTTTTTTCTCTACAGATGGACAAGATACCTCAGGAAGAGGATCTAATATGTCAGAGGGACTAGACTTGAATAAGGGAAATTTTGTTGACAATGGAATACAGAAACAACTATTATTAATATGTTCAGAGAAAGCTATTTATATCTATTCTTTGGTGCATGTAGTTCAGGTTTGAAGAATTTAGCTATACAGTTACTTGCAATATACATAAGACTGCTATAACTTGTTTTATATGGATGAGTTCCATTCGTGTTGTTCAGGGTGTTAAGAAGGTTTACTACAAAAAGAAGTTTCAATCCTCTTCTTGTTGCTGGGCATCTACTATTTACACTCCTGATGCTGGCCTTATACTCTTGTTTACCAGTGGAAAAATTCAGATAAGGTGAAGGCCTTTTTTTTATGTATTGTTTTATCTATGTAATTTGTTCCATTTAACTTGAATCAAGAGACCACACTCTAATATCAGACATGGTTTACACAGTCTGAAACCCAGAAGGAACACAACGCTATTTTGAAAGTTATATTAGCCTCAGAACTATAGTTAATAATCTTTCCACTGCCTACATACATGCTTAATTTTGCACCTGAGATGTAGGTAGGGATCTTCTTCCAGTATTGTACTTTAAGTGGAGAGCAAAGGAGCAATTACATTAATCTGTAACATATCACTGTACATGATCTGTTGCACGCTGAAATACTTTTCTTATTCTTATGTTCCATTCAATGTTTGGCATGTTTTGTCACAAAAACAACATTACAAACAAAGAACAGACCCTTAAATGGCAAATTCTCCAACTACTGTTTTAAGCATTTAAGTAGGACCGGAGTTCTAAGTTTTTGTTCTTTAACTGAAGAATTTAGCCAGTTGGGATTTCATGGGCTAAGAATGATGTTGATTACTTTTTGCAAGTGATTATACTGTATTATGCATGATAATTCCCAATATTATAATAGTATAAGAAGTAGAAGGGAAACAAGCTTTGAAGGTTATGGTGGACTTAAGTTTGCAGAAGTTTTCCAGTCAAATCATGCATTAATTACTTACATAATGTTTACTGCCTGAATTCTACATTATGGAGTTTCAGATCATTGCCAGAATTGTCCCTTGTAATTGAAACTTCTATAAGAGGCCTAATGTCTTCCACTTCAAAACCTAACTCAATCTCTGATAGTTCCATATGTTCGTCACGGAGTGGAGAAATAATTATGGTAATACTGTGACTTTATAAATCAACTATGCTTCTTGACATTATAGCTTTGAAATGCTCATATGATTTGTTAAAACTCCTCCATACAGGTGAACAGCAATCAGGAAGTCTTTATTGTCTCAGTTTTACTACGAAAGGAAATCTATAGGTAATGATTGAGTCATTTTCCAATATGTTTTGAAATGTTTTGGACATAAAAGGATGATCATGGTACCCGGACATGGGGACCAACATTTCTTTATTATTAGTTTGTTGAGAAATCAGGTTCACACAAATACGCTAAGATAAATATAAACACACTACTGTATAAGATATAAAATAATAATACCATAACTTTTACATGGAAACCCAACTGGGAAAAAGCACGAGAAGAGATATCAAAAATCCACTATGAAAATTATATGAAAAAAAAATAAACTCTCAATTGAGAAATAAACACACAGTTTATCTCTCTCTACATGCTCACACTCAGAATACTCTAACTGAGCTTTTCTACTCTCTCGAATGCTTTGCTCCTCAACTGATGGTGTGTCTAAACTTGCAGCTAATGGGTTCCTTTTATAGTGCAACAGAGGAGACAAACTCCTCATTTTATGACTGCTAGTCTAATACATATGCTCCCATTTCAAACCTTGAGCAATGTGATAATATTTGTGGGTCCCCTTAATAAATGCAAGGAAACTTTTCAACAATTTCCATCTTGACTTGTATTTTCCAACTATTGCATATTTGTGAACTTCTTTCAGGGATACACCACCACGAACTCAACATTCGACGAAATGAATTAAGTTCAAGCAGTGCTTGAACTTTTCTACTGTAACTGACTTTGTGAGTATATTTGTGGCATTCTCCTGTGTGTGAACTTTGCGAATTGCAATGTCATCACTGTTCAGCCACTCACGAATCTTCTGATACCGAACATCTATATGTTTGGTCCCGGCGTGGAACTCCTGGTTCTTCGCTAAATGAATAACACTTCAACTATTACACTGTATCTGGATATTGCCCTGCTTGAAACCTAGTTCTTCAACTAGTCTCTATAGCCACAAAGCCTCCTCGCCTGCTTCTGTCAACGCCATATACTTAGCCGTTGTTGATAATGCTACCGTACTCCTCCACAAAAGGTGTATACTAACCCTGCTGTAGATCTCCTTGAATCTAGTTCTCCAGCATAATCCGAATCAACAAACCCCGTAACATCACTTCTTGCGGTATCACGATTAAACATAAGACCGTAATTAGTTGTACTTGTTACATGACAAAAAATCCATGTCACAACATTCCAATGCTATTTCCCTGGATTTTCCATCTACCTGCTAACCACACTAACTGCATGTGAGATATATGGCCTTGTGCATACCATGGTGTACATTAGACAACCCACCGCATTTACTGTACTTTGGACATATACTCCACCTCATCCTCTGTCTGTGGGCTCAACTGTGAAGATAACCTGAAATGTGTTGCGAACGAAGTGCTAACTGGTTTACCATTGTGCATGTTAAACCTCTCTTACTCTCTAAGGCCTTCTACATATCCTTTCTGAGTTAGCTTCAGTATTCCTGCCTGACAATCTTTGTGAATTTCCATACCTAGGATCTTATTGGCTGATCTAAGATCATTCATGTCAAATTCACTGCTCAGCAAATTCTTCAATTGAAGAATATTTGACTTCTTCTTTGCTGCTATTAGCATGTCATCTACGTATAATGTCAACAATACTAGAGAACCATCATCAAGCGATCTGAAATACACACGTGTCATACTCAGAACTAGAGTAACCATGAGCCACCATGAAGCTGTTAAACTGCATATACCACTGTCTCGGGGACTGCTTCAAACTGCAAACTAAGCCTTCTTTCGCTGGTTCAATAAACCCCTCAGGTTGTGTCATGTAATCTTTTCTTCTAAATAACCATTGAGAAAAGTTATTTACATCAAGTTGCTCTAACTCCATATCTTGTGACACAACTGGTGAGAAGATCTCATTATAGTCGATTCCCTCTCTCTGAGAGAATCCCTTTGCCACTAACCTAGCCTTGAATCTTTCACCTTTAGACTGAGCTTCCTTTTTCCTGAACACCCACTTGCATCCTATATCCTTCAATCCTTTGGAAGTTGAACTAACTCCCAAGTCTGGTTCTTCTGTAAAGATTCCATCTCTTCTGCGCTATCGCTATTGCGTATTTATCATTATCCTGGGACTAAATAGCATCCTGATAGCTAGTTGGTTCTCCACTACTAGTAATCAAGGCAAAGGCAACCATGTCTTCGAACCATATCTCTGCACTGGTTTACTGTCTCGCCTTTCCCGATCTCTAACAAGATTATAGGACCTCTCCTGGGGATCTAAAGTATGACCATCTTCAATCACTTCAGCTATTTTTGTCTCTTCAAGAAGCTTCACCTCAACTGGTTGTTTCTGCAACTCACTTGTTGCATATTCTTCATTCTCGGATTTGTTCAACATGTATTTCTCATTGAACACCACATTTCTGCTGACAACCTTCTTTTTGGTTACTGGATCCCATATCTTGTATCCCTTGACTCCATCTTCATATCCAAGGAAAATACACTCCTTTGACCTTGGATCAAGCTTGGACTATCGCTCCTCGACTGACAGATGAACATAAGTTGGACAACCAAAGATTTTCATCACAGAAAAATCAACTGGTTTCCCACTCCATATCTTTTGGGATTTTGTATTCAAATCCTGCTGAAGGAGATCGATCTATCAGATAATAGGCTATGTCGAGTGCCTTAGCCCAGAAACTTTTGGCCAAACTTGCATTCAACCTCATACATCTGGCGCGTTCCAATAGAGTTCTGTTCATTCTGTCTGCAACCCCATTTTGCTCTAGAGTTCTTTTAACTGAGAAGTACCTAGTAATAATTTCGTCCTGGCAAAACTGTAAGAATGATTTATCCTTGTATTTCGTGTCATTATCTGATTTGAAATACTTCATCTTCTTTTCGGTCTGGTTTTCTATTTTAGCTTTCCACTGCTTAAAGATTCTAAAAACCTCGTATTTATGCTTCATAAAATACACCCACACTTTTCTCGAGTAGTCATCTATGAAGCTGACAAAATAATGGGCTCCACCCATTGATGTATGCTTGATAGGCCCCCAAACATTTGAATGTACATAATTAAGTACATTCTTACTGGTATGTGCTTCTACGTTGAAGCTGACCCTTAGTTGTTTGTTGTACAAGCAAAACTTATAAAATTCCAAACTGCACGTTTTGACACCTTTCAACAATTGTCTTTTGTGAAATTCTTTCATCCCACCTTCACTCAAATGACCAAGTCGCATGTGTCATAATTATGTACTATCACTGTTGAAATTATCCTGCACAGAAATTGTTGCTCCACCAACAACTGTGTTCCCTATCAACTTGTAGAGGGTGCCCTTTTTCTGGCCCTTCATAATTACCATTGAACCCTTGGTAATTTTCATGACACCATCTCTAACTGAGATACTACAGCCTATAGAGTCAAGTACTCCAACCGATAGCAAGCTCGTCTTCAATATCTGGAATATACCTTACATCACCTGATGTTCAGACAACCCCGTCAAACAGTTTAACTTTGATGGTGCCTATCCCAGTAACTTTGCAGACTGCATTATTACCCAATAAAACTGTACCACCATTGCAGGATGTAAAACAATCCCTGTGAGGGGACATATGAAAAGAATAACCATAATCAATGTACCAATCTATAAGTCTTTTACTATCTCTAACAAATAAGAGATCACCTTGTGAAGCTTCATTTTCTGTCAGTGTGTACAGCTCTCCATCGCTGAACACATCTGCTTACTCAACAACATTAGCAGAATTTTCAATCTGCTTACCTTTCTTCTTGTTTTATTTCTTCAACAATGGACAATGATTTTTGTAGTAGCCCTTCTCGTGGCAATGATAACACTCGACCTGAGATTTATTGTGACACCCCCAAATCCAGATACTCAAACTTCCCTCAGATTTGGTGTTCACTCAACAAAATAATTAACATCTATCTACCCATAATAAAGATAACAATAAAATTTAAATAAAAATCCTCCCATTAAAGGGTTACAATAACTTAAACAAATAAATCCCAGGTTATCTAACCTTAATACATCAAATGTGGAACATCATAAACAAATAAGTCTTAAACATCACATAATAAGTCTTAACATAATCATTCTCAAATACTAAATAAGTCTTCATCATTTGATTGCTTTACCCTTGCCCTTACTTGGGTGACTCATCAACTTTCTCAATCTTAGCTGCAATGTTATTATGCAAGAGTGAGCAATAATTGTCCACAAGTTTAACAATAGAAATAATAATAACATGTGAATAATCAATGGATACTGAACAAAAGAAAGCTCGGCTTTTGAATCAAAAGTACATCTGAGGGTCATAAGATCATGAACTATGTCCCAGGTTATCAAGTATTTCTACTTTAAACCTTTAACAATCGTAAGACAATATGGACCTAACTTCTCGTACTTAGGGAGATCAGCCTTATGTACCATATATGTGCACAACATCCTAACGCTATCGCGTAATATAATCCCCTGTAGCAGGGTTGTTCATCTCAGCTTTGACATTAGAGTCCGCACCAAAGGAAGTTTGGTTTGGATTGATCTCAAGGGTAATTTAGAGTTCAATAATCATCAACTAAGGATTAGTTGAATCAATAAGGAATCACTATCTATTCAAGGTTTCAATGCAATATCGAAATCAATAATCAAATCAAAGATTGAATCTCAACTCTATATAATTGACTGAAAAGATTGGATCTCAATTCTACATAATTGAATGAACTTTGTACAATAAAAGTAATACTTCAAAAGAATTAGAACATTTCATTTGGAATCATAAACTCGAATAATTAAGCTTTGAACAGTTCGATATAAGAATACGAAGCTTGCTCAATAATAATAAGATTTAAGAACTTGCTCAATGTAAGAATAGGGTTTGGAAACTTGCCTCGTGCGTAGGCTAAACGATTACTACTCACGTTCACCACAAGTCCTACACACATACCATATGTATTCACGACATTCATTAGTTACATTAATAGTAACCTTATAGGTTTAGCTCCCTTTTTTTAATACAACTTGTTAAATTGGTTTAAATTATGCTCATTACCATCATTCACATATACAGGACTGAAATCTCAAATCTTAAGTTTAAACAACATCATATCATCTCATGGACATCACTTTTTTTTTTATTTTTTAACGTGGTTTAACCAGTTACAAAACATAGCAGTTACAAGGTCACAAGACCTTTTCTAATTTATTTTTATAATTCTCTTATTATATGGTCCATTAGTAACACTTTCACTTAATTATTTAATATAAACTCCTCTTTATTTAACAAATCATTACCCTTCTAATTTAATTACTTAATTAAATTAGAATATTTTCATTCCCTCACTATTATTACACTCGGATAAATTATTCCATAATAATTTCCATCAAATATTTATTTTATTCTATAAATATTTCAACTAAAATATTCATTTTATTTGATAAATATTTTAATAATAATTTCCATCGAATATTTATTTTATTCCATAAATATTTCAACTAAAATATTCATTTTATTTGATAAATATTTTAATTAATTTTTTTTTTTTTTTTTTTTGCCCATCGGGGCAGGGTGATTTAGCTTGGTAACGCCTTCATTGGTGGGTTACCCAGATTCGATTCTGCGATTCATGAAGAACACGAGCGAGGTCAAATTAAAGCCAAAATCTCACACAAACAACGAATACAGTTTCAACCATATGTTCTAAACTTAACATAAACATTCTATAACATTCTTAGCATGCTTTTAACAAATTTAATCACATAAACAACAAGATTTAAACTTATAATTTTCATGTTCTTGCTATTTTTTAAAGTTTCGTCAAATTTCATGAAATCACAAATTACAAATTCATCATAATACCAAATCAGTCCGTTTAAGTTTCGTTCTTTTCGTTTTTACATATATAAACAAAATCAATTATCAATTTACTGTTTAACGTACAATTAAGGCATCAATTTTTGTCCTTATGGGCCACATTCAAACATTATTTCTCTGTAACTTTCAATATTCCAACTTAATCTTAATTTCATGGATTAATTACTCTAAAACACGTATAATTCGTATATTATTGAACTATACATGTTAATGAACATATACAACATCATAGATTTAACAATTAGTCATGAAAATTCAATTACAGAAAGTTAAAAGCCAGTTTTCATGAAAAACTTTAAGAACGTAAATTAAAAGTTTAGATTAAGGGATTACCCTTGATTTCTCTGCCAAAGATGACAAGAATTTTCTTTAATTCTCCAACTATTTCTTCTCCATTCTTATAATTCTCTCAAATCTCTCTCTTTTCTCTCTCTGTGATTTTCTCAGACTTATAATATGAATGAACTGACAAATACATATTTTAAAAACAACTAGTGCGTACATGGGTAGCGGTTAAGCGCGGTTTGGCCTTAACTGCTCTCATGTCCTCAAGACCTTGTTTGGCTTGTTTTAATTCCCTTTTCTAATTTATTTTAATTAACTTATTTATTATATAGGTTATTTGTCACGCTTTAATTAATCAAATAATATTATTTAAGCTCAGTTAAATAAAAGGTAATATTACCCATTAAATCACATCATCACATATTTAAAATTCTCATTTATTATTTATCAGATAAATAAACCTCTAATTAATTATTAAATTAATTAGAACAACATTAAAATTATTTGACAATTCATTTAATTTAATTATCTTAATTAAATTCTCACTTTGATCAATAAAATTATTCCACATTAATTTAATCAATGTGGCACACTTAATTAAATTAATCTACCACAATTCCAAAAATGTTTATTTTACTCCATAAATAAACCAACAAATATTTATTTAATTCAATAAATATTTAAAAATTAATTACAAAAATCTCCTTCGTCACATTTATCCTTCTTGTCTGGTCTCGATTGAGACCTTCTCGTTCCTTGCCGGAATTTTTCTAGGACCCCTGTCACGCCCATCTGAAAATGTAAGAAGACTCTATCCTTGATTTTTGGAAGTAGTGCCCCTATCACATCGTCAACTGCAAGCTTCTCCTTCCTAACAAGGACTGGTAGAGAGACAAGAAGTAATAAGGCTTTATCTTTTTCGTCCAACTTTACATCTATATTGGTTAGTTGGGTCACCAATCTATTAAACTCATTAATATGATTAGTCAAATCTAACCGTTCTTCCATCCAAAGCTAGTACAATTCCTTCTTCAAATATAACCGATTTGACAGAGACTTTGACTTGTAAACTTTCTCAAGTTTCTCCCACAAGTCCTTCGAAGAGATTTCTGTCAAAACCTGATATTTGATATACTCAATCTGATTGTTGCCACGGCCTTTGCTTCATGTTCCGTCCATTTTGCTTTGTCATAGTTGTTGGTTTCTTCCCTTCTAGTGTCTTTGTCAATCCCTTTGACCGTACACTGCCAAATACTAAAATTTGACTTTCCGTCAAAGGGTTCAACTTTGTACCTCGCACTTGTGTTTGTCATCTTCGTATTTGTGAACTGCGAGATTTCTCTTTATACAGATTGTACCAGTTGGTCAGGTAAGTGCAAGTCGGGTGGGAGTCTCTCCGTGCTTTGCAACGTGACTAATTAAATAACCATCTTTCTTAAAGGCATTGTCTTTTGAACCTCTTTCCTAGACACCAACGGCGTGAACCAGAAACTCTGATACCAATTGTTGAGAAATCAGGCTCACACAAATACACTAAGATAAACATAAACACACTACTCTATGAGATAAAAAAATAATAACACCAGAATTTTTAAGTGGAAACCCAACTGGGAAAAACCACGGGGAGAGATCTCAAAAATCCACTATGAAAATAATATGAAGAAAATAAACTCTCAACTGAGAAATAAAAACATAGTTTATCTCTCTCTACACCCTCGCACTCAGAATGCTCTAACTGAGCTTTTCTACTCTCTCGAATGCTTTGCTCCTCAGCTGATGGTGTGTCTAAACTTGCAGTTAATGGGTTCCTTTTATAGTGCAACGGAGTAGACAAACTCCTCAGTTTATGACTGCTAGTCTAATACATATGCTCCCATTCCAAACCTTGAGCAATGTGATAATATTTGTGGGTCCCCTTAATAAATGCAAGGCAGCTTTTCAACATAGTTCTGTATTTTTATATTGTTATGCATCAGCTGCTTGGGTCTGTCTTTTTTTTATACTTAAAAATGCTCCCCTCCATTCCAAAATATAAGAGCATTTTTTCTTTTGATTTTTGCATATCATTTTGCTCTTATATTTTGGGACAGCTGAAGTAATAAAATAAATAGTAAATTACTTTTAAAACTCTTTTGAGTTTTATGGTTCTTAATGGAATTTAGTTGTTGATCTTTTGTGCAACTTCAAATAAAGAGAGAAATATATGCAGACTTATTCCTTTTCTTTTCTTTTCTTTTCTAGAAATATTGAGGCTTATTCTTATAACTATATTTATATGGTGATGTTTTCTCCAGACACTTGGACTCCATCAGCCAGGTTTACATCAAAGATTTAGTTGCACCAGGGCTTAATCCTGAACCTGCAATCCATAAACAAAAGAAAAAGGTACATGCTGTCCCTAAACTCTGCCCCACATTATAATTTGGCACTAGATGATTCTAATATTTATGCTGCAACAGGGTATATTTAGTTCTGTTTTGAAAGACTTGAAGGGAAGTAAAACAAAGCATGAACCTGAGGCAGATGCTGAAGATGCTAGAAAAAGTGTCGAAGTCTTTACAGTAGCTAACTTTCCATTGGATGCGGAAAGCAAAGAATCCCATATCACGGATGATGATGAGGTTGAGATACTGGATATAGGTATCCCTTCCCTTGCATCTATTAGCTGATTTCTTTTCTGTTTGAAAGAAACAAAATAGTAGAAACAAGCAGAATGGTCAGATAACGGCATTTGAAGCTTGAGCTTTTTGCTGTGGTTCATTTTTACTGCATGCTATAATATTCTTCGTCTGTCCCATTTTTCATGTTATTGTCAACATGGCACATAGTTAAGAAAGACAGATTTTGACCACTTGGTCCCATAAATACTTCTCCCTTATAATATAATATAGATGTTGGGGTCCATAAACCTTTTTTTTTCTAGTTTCTCTAAGGAAGTATAATGTTTTTATATAAATTTCATTGACTTGTAAATGTGACATTTTTGTGACATCTCAAAATGGCAGGTAAGACACAAATGTCAGATGCATTACTTTTCTTTATCCCGGGTACACCTTTAAACAAAGTTACCAAGGTCAAGACTCAAGAGTAGGATAATATTAAATGAACAAAATTTATGCAATTCAACTTCATGGAGGGTTTTGCTTAGCAGACTGATGATTTGATGTTTAGCCAACCTGCTAAAAGACTGAATCGCATTGACACCTTATTTTTCTCTCTAACTTAATGTTGAGTACTATGTTTACATGGCCAAACACATTAACCTTTTCCTTTTTATGCTTGTGTAAGATGATATCGACCTCGGAGATCCAGGAGATAAACCTAAAGGAAACTCTATGATGGCAGCATTAAACAAACAGAAACTGACTAGTAAATTTCAGGTGTTGAAAGGTTAGTCCATATGGTTGACAGCATCACTTAATTGTTTTTCACTTTTGATTACTAATACCTATGTCTTCAGTCGTATGTGTATGTAATATGCTTAATGAGGAAAGTTGGTGGAATTTATCGATTTCTATTAGCAAGAATTCTTTGATGTTCTTACTTTATATAATGTGCCTTAGGTCTATAATATTTCATAGGGCATCCACATGGGAAAAGTGACAAAATTTGCCACCCCGTTTTAGTTAGTATATTGATAATTATAGCTTCACTATAAAGAAAAATTTATAGATAGTAACCTCACGGGAATGATTATATTTACTTGTAAATCTTAAAGAACTTGCCATAATTCGGTCCTTATATGCAAATGCAATTCAGATGGTCTAGAAAGATCAGAATAGTAAAGAAAACTTGAGGAATGTCAATGGCAATATAGCTCCAATGATGCATTTTTTTTAACATGGCTTGAGGCAGAGAGGGCTTAGACTCCTTTTTAGATGAGAAATTTTGTAAGATCAAAGTAACGCACCATTTTAATACCCTGCTTGAGACCTTTCAAAAGATAATTAAAGCAAAAAATACAGTCACTCTGTAAATGTGAGGAAGAGATTTTTGTTGGGGACATTACCAGAAAACTTTAGCCTAGAAAAGGTGAAATTGTGTTTCCCTTGTTAGCATGATTTTCCGTATTACCTGTCCTAATTTTTCCAAGGGGTATTCCAATGCTACTTTCTTCTTTCTCGTAATTTCCCGGGGTATGTTAACCAAAAAGAGAAAAGGAAATATTGAAGGTGATAGAAATTTTCTTTATGCAGGTAATTTTGCAGGTAAATTGAAACAAATGAAGGGAAAAAATGAGAAAGTTCCGGCCAAGGAAGAGCCACAAGATGAGAAGGCTGGTACAGTTGATCAGATTAAGAAAAAATATGGTTATACTTTGACTGGTGTAAGTATGCCTCCAACGCATTTATCATTTATTTATTAACTTACTTATTGGCGAAGCTCCTTTTTAACAAAAGAACTTTTTGCCAATTTCCAATAAATAAGGTCCAACAGTCAACAATTTTCTTTCTTTGTTTAATGCTTCAGTTTTATTGTCCATTGACATTTATTTTCTGACTTGAGAAAAGTAGAAGACATTACCTTCACAAAAATGAAAGGACTTTTAGTTATATTATCAATGTCAGTTTTAGGAAGCAATCAGCTGTAAGTATGGCTACTCAGGTTCTATATTAATGGTGCGATCTACATGTATTGTCATTATGGATGCAGAACTATGGTTCTACACAAGTACCACACAAGATTAACAATTAAATTAAACTAGTAATATTTATTTGTTCGTTTTCAATGCAGGAACCAAGTGCTGTAAATTTGGCACAAAACAAGCTGAGCGAAAATATAAGTAAGTTGCAGGTATTACAAAAAGCTTCATTTTGAAACATATTGTGATTCCTTGAGAGTAACTGTATAGAAAAAGCCAGTTTGTTCCTTCACTGAGAGTTAAATTTCATTGAATCAATCCTGCACATCTGCTCCTTAGTAAGAACTGTATACATGTCTTTTAATTTGTCATGCCCAAGCAATTTGTATATTCTGGTAGTTAACAGATCAATTTGTGACCATATCTTTGGCTAGAGCTGATTGCAATTGGAACACTGATGATGCTACGTTTGGATTGAGAGAATTGAATAGATGAATGAATGAAATAAAAAGTGTATTTGATGATCATTTTGGAGGATAAACCATTCCAATGAATGAAATCCATCCTTTTGTTTTTTTATTCCATGTGGAGGTGAATAAAATACATTCCAATCAAACAATCAAACATACATTTAAAATACCTTAAAATCATTTCATTCCGTCTTCCATTCCATTCCATTCCTTCAATTCAATCGCAGCATGATTTGCATAATTATCATTTAACAAAGTTGTACAAATTTCATCAATGGAGGGCTGTACTTCCATTAGGTGCTCAAAACCAAGTAGATCAATAGGACCTTGTGGATGTTTCTTTTGTTGTGTACAGAAATA
Organism: Panax quinquefolius; assembly: GCA_020205615.1. Taxonomy (NCBI): domain Eukaryota; kingdom Viridiplantae; phylum Streptophyta; class Magnoliopsida; order Apiales; family Araliaceae; genus Panax; species Panax quinquefolius. Next base: position 35,432,726 of record CM035156.1, on the reverse strand, counting down.
TGAACCCTGTTGAAATATCTGTTTTTTCTTAGGACCCTTATCTGTTGTTATTGTGCAAGAATAAAAAAATCCAAACGCAGCATGATTTGCATAATTATCATTTAACGAAGTGGTACAAATGAATTCATCAATGGAGGGCTGTACTTCCATTAGGTGCTCGAAACCAAGTAGATTAGTAGCGAGAGCAGATTCTCTGTTCCCTTGTGTCCCTTCACTTAAATTTTGACACCTAGTCTCTTACTTAACACTAATTAATTTTAAAATTAAATAAAAGATCATGTGGGGACACGGAATTTGGGACAGAGGATCTGCTCTCATCAGCAGCACCTTGTGGATGTTTCTTTTGTTGTGTACATAAATATGAACCCTGTTGAAATATCTGTTTTTTCTTAGGACCCTTGTCTGTTGTTATTGTGCAAGAATAAAAAGAAAGAAAAACTTTCTTTTCTTTTCTTTTTTCTTTGAACATATCTATAATTACCGTCTCCTGCAATTTCTTGAGATTTTTGTTAATTTGACAGGGCATCAGCATGAAAACAACTGAGATGCAAGACACAGCCATATCATTTTCTTCTATGGCCAAAGAGGTGCTGCGATCTGCTGAACATGGTCGTCGAAGCTCCTGATCTATCTTCCTTTTTAATTCTTTTATCTGTATATAAGAAGCCAAGGTGTGCAGTAAGAATTATTTTAAATATGTACTCTTAGTTGTTTCCATATTTCTTGGAATGGCATGCAAGTTTGATGCTACAATGTAGCTAGCAGTTTTATTATTAGAGCATTAACTTTGAACAATATGGACCTGTAGTGATACATATATTGGAAAGTTTCCTGCAATAATTTGCTTAGAAACTGCTAGTTTTGAACAGCTGCAGCTCAATATTATATATATATATATATATATATATATATATATATATATATATATATATATATACAGGTAAATGATCCTCTTATGTATTTGTTATGGATAAAAAATAGGCATGCACCATGTCTATCGTTAAATATAAGAGCCAACGGCCGAAATTAAAACTAAAAAATTAGCATCAACTCGTCCGCTACTAATAGTAACGGATGACGTTGAAAATAGTACCGTCGTCCGCTACAATTAGTAGCGGAGTTTGCTATTAATAGTAACGGATGTGAATTTTTCAATTATAATCTTGGCCGTTAGTTCTTATATTGAACGATAAAAGATGGTGTACGCTCATTTTTTATCCAATACTATGGATCATTATATATATATATATATATATATATATATACAAAAAATCTCAAAAATGAACAAGTTAATTAATTGAACACTAAAAAATTATTATAATATGATGTTTTTTTTATTCAAGTCAGAATGTAAAGTCGCCATTATATATATATGTTATAGTATGGTGACGACTTTTTGTTCTATGGCGACGGTATTTACAAAAACTTCGGCCTTATCGTCACTATAATAGCGATTCATTCAAATTAACAAACAGATCCTTGAGAGACAATCTATATATATATATATATATACATACTTCTGGAGTACTTGTTTTGGGTACAAAGATGGTAATTAAATTGATTTCTAATTTAGATACACTAATAAAATTGTTAAACATTCCTTGGCTTCTTGGATAAATTAATAGACACGTAATAAGTCAATAGAGAAATACTATAAATTTCGGTGTCTTTCACAGTTTTAATTTATTTGACATGTTTTGCATAATTGAAAACATTTTTTAAAACAAGTGAAGCAACTTGTATGGTCTTGTGCTTTTCTTAATTTGAAGTCACTCAGTCACCAAACATTATAAATTCTTAAATAGTGAAGTAATCATATACTGTACTTACTAAATTTTACATTATTAAGTTAATTAATTTATTTGGTGAGACCCTGTGCTAGGTTGTGAGTCACCACCATTCAGGCCAGCAATCAGTGTCAACAGCTTTCTTTTTTCCCCAGAAATCCCATTGCTTAAAGGTTTCACTTTTTCCTTGGCTTCTCCTTTTTGGCATATCAATAAGTTCACCATGTCCCATTTATTAGAAATACTGAAATCTTATCACAAGGTTTAACCAAATAGAATTTGGCATATTCGCCCCCATCAAAAAGGATGGAACTATACCTTGAGGCGATTACAAAATCAAAATCAGGATACCTTTTGCCCCATTTTGTAATCGACTAGGATCATCTCCATTTTAAATAAATGGAGGCTCTCTATTTCATGATTTAAATTTAAAATTATCTCGTGTCAGTATGTCACATTCTAACATATTTGAAATATAAATCATAAAATAAAGTCTCTATTTATTTGAAATGAAGTGACTCCTTTGCAACGCCTTTCTGTGAAGTTTCACATATTTAAGAATTAAATTTATTTACTACCACTAAGAAAGTTAGGTCCATTTTGGGTTACCTTCATACTCCAATTCCATAACCCCAAAAATTACTTAATAATTCTACCAAATCCCACTTTTCAATTTACAAAGCTTATAACCCCAAAAATTGAAAAATATGATATGATGTAAACAAATTTCTCTACCCTGTCTTGTACTATCTCCGTTCTTTAATATAAGTCGTTTTAAAAAAAAATATTGTTAATATAAATCGTTTGAGAATTTCAAGTAAGCATTAATTGCTTAGTTTCCAATATTACCCCAAATAATAAATATAACTTTGTTTCTCTCACTATTTTCAGTCTAATAAATAACAATCTCTTATTCCAATACAAAGACAATTAGACAATTGATATTATAATTAATATCATACAATCATTTCCTTAATACTTGTGCACAACTCTAAAACGAACGAGAGCAGATCCACTGTCCCCAAATTTCTTGTCTCTTTTGTATCCTCCCACTTAAATTTTGACACATGTCCTTTTATTTAATTTTAAAATTAATTAGTGTTAAGTAAAAGATTAGGTCTCAAAATTTAAATAGAGACACAAAAGGACAGAATTTAGAGACAGATGATCTACTCTCATAACGACCTATTCGGAGAGATTAGTTCAGAAGAGGAGACAGAATTTTTTTTAGAGAAAATGAAAGTAGGTACGCGTTTAGAGGTTTTTTTATAAGAGAAGAAAAGAATAGAAAGGAAAGTTGAAATAAAAGTACTTTTTTAAGTTTTTTTTCCAAAATTGAGAAGATCGGAAGAGAAAACTTGAGTTAGTAATATTTTGATAATACCAATTCTGCCCTTAAATTTTTAACCACGCAATTTAATTCCCACCCACGTCCTAGTGTTTCTAACATATCACTTTCATATTATTTTCACAACTCACATCACAGGCAACGACCACCTTCACCCTCTTATTCCCGGCAGTTTTTTCTCCTGAGCTGCTAATTTGTTTGTGAAAACAAAAACATGTACACACCGTCAATTGAAGGATTTGTTCAAAATAATGAGTTCAGTTCAACCCCGAGGAATTAATTAGAATTACGCATTTATTTGTGTATCATATGCCTTTTTTCTTTTCTCCTCACAAACTCTTGTAGCCAAAATATCAGAGGTGTTCATCAACGGATACCAACTCTTCTTCTTTTTCTTTCCCTTTCACACATTTGTACAAACACCAATAATATAATAATAATTTCACTGAAGTGAAATGCAAGATCATCCCCCTCCTTTTCACAATTACTCCACTATCACGATTTGACCACTGAGCTGAATTATATTAAAAAAAAAAAAAAGTACACAAGGATATGAGCTTCTTCAGAAGAGATCTGCTGCCCCTGAAACTAATTTCATGTTCCTCTAATAATAATAAGACAAGTAGTTCCCCTAAAAAGGATCCTAAATAAAAAAGAGCTATTTATCAGGATTTAGGATAGAGACTAATCCCAAGGATGGTTAAACACATCCCTATAATCTTTTCCCCACAAATCCCCTTTCCCCAACAGCTGCTTTTTTTTTCATTACTCATCATCATCGTCATCATCCTGCAAACAACCAAATAATCAATTATCACAATTTTAATAAACATTTACAAATTTAAATACAGTTAATTTACCAACCTCTCCGCTCTCATCGTCGTCTTCATCATCATCGTGAACTTCTGATCTTGACTTATCAGACTCATCCGCATCAGCCTCGTCTTTCTCCTCGGCCTATAAATGAAATTCAAGTAACAATTTTGAATGCTTAGAACTAAACAAAATATATCAAAATACAGCCGTTCTTTTTCTAGTACAAAATTAAATTACCTCTTTCTTGTTATTGTAAGCCTGAAGGTTCTTATCATAATCCACCTTCCTTTTCTCGGCTTTAGCTACATAGGGAGCTTTCTCCTGAAGGGAAAAATAAAAACAACTAATTAAGCATACAAAAACAAATCAGGTAAAAAACAACTGAAATCAAAATCAAATAATTCCAACAAAACTACTCACAGCTTCCGACAGCGATTTCCACTTGTCACCACCGGCTTTGCCCACCTAATAAACCCAAGGCAACAATTAGACTAAACAAATAAACCGATCGAAAAGCCAATCAAATAACAGATCCAATCACCATGAGAAAACTTACAACGGAGACAGATTTGTTATTTGGATGCTTCTCTTTGTACGTCTTCCTAAAATCCTCCCTTTATTCAACAAAATTTCATAAAAATAACCGTTAGTATAAACTTCCTCATATATATACAGAGGTTCAACACAAACAGAATTTTTAGGTCAATAATTCGTACATGAAAACGAAGAAAGCACTCGCAGGCCTCTTTGGCTTATTAGGATCCTTATCCACCTTACCCTTCTTCGCCGGCTTTTTACCAGCTCTATCGCCTCCGCCGGCACCTCTTTTCTTCACGGCAAGCCTATAACCATAACACAAAAACATCAACAACGAAAATACAAACAAAATCCTAGATCTGACAACAATTAACTCAACCAATACGCAAAACATCAAAATAAAGAAGAAAACTCACCTACTATCGGGCTTTTTCGTTTCACCTTTTGATCTACCTCCTTTCATGGCTATTCCTGTGAAAAAACGATAAAACTCGGTCAGACTCGGCACGGAACGGGATGTAGTAAATAGAACTCAGCTGAGCGAGGGCGGCGAGAGCGTTTTTTTGATACCTTTAGGTTTAGGTTTGTGTGGAGAGAGAAGAAACGCGAAGGAGAATAATATAGAGAGAGAATCGAAGAGAGAGAAACAAGAGGAATAGATAGAGATATGCTTTGCTTCGGTGTAGTGTGGTGTTGTGTGTGGTGAGGTGTGATTAACCAAAGGAAAAGAGAGGGGATAAGAAGGGAGACCTTCACTTCACATATTATTAAAATTTACGTACATGAATAAATCGAAGCCCGGGTTTTGGCGGGAATTTCAAATTCCTTTTGGCACTGTCACCAATCCGTGTGCTCCGTTCCTATTGGTTTTCTCCCTCTTCTTCCCGGCCTCTTTCCAATTGTGTTTTCTCTGTGTTTCTTCTTCTGTTCATCTCCGCCCTTTGTTGTACTGACTGGTGGAATACTAATGACACGTGGACAGATCCGAAGGAGTCTGGGTTTTACCTGATTGACCCACACGTGTGATGTTTGTAGGCTGTAATGACGGACTTAACCTTTTATATTACTATGACGATTCGGAACCGGTCATTGTAGCGTATTAATGGGACTGGAATAAAATGAGCCAGGCCACGTTTTTGGGTTATTTTGGTAAATGTACTGAGATAATTAGTGCTTTATATTTCTTCCACTAATCTGCTGAATAATGTTGACAATGTAAAGGTGTAATTGTGTAAAGGTTTGATGATTAGATTAAGGTCGTAAACGAGTCGAGCCCAAGCGAATATAGATAGAATAATTTGAAACGGTAAGCTCATTCTCGAATTTAAACGTATTTGAAAATTTTTACTCAAATTCGACTCGACTCAAATATTTATTACTCAAATCAGATTACATTCAAACTACTCGCGAACTCCAAATTCAAACTCGAATTCTAGTATCTACATAATAACTAATTTTATAATAAATTAAATTTGTTATTTTACATAGAAATGAGAAAATATATTTACTATTACACTTTATAAATATAAAATCACAAATAAATTTAAAAACAAAATAAAATAATAATAATTAATTATCCTAATTTGATTTAATTTTGTAATCGAAATTGTATCAATTGTCATATTCGAGAATTCGAGTAGTTTGAATCTTAAACGAACCGAGTAACCTTATTAATATTCTACTCGTATTTATTTATTTTTAAATATTTTTATTTAAATTTGAATCATATTATTATCGAATTCGATTCTAACTCATATTTTTTCGAATTGATAACAAAGTATTTAATTTGTTTACAACCTTAAATGAAATGACCATAAAGGGTATGTGTTTAACCCAAAAAATAGGTCCATTCCATCCAACCCATTCTCGAAGTCGCCAAATACATGACATGTAAACAACTACAACTTTATTATCACAACAATAAAGCTGTGAGTTTAAATACAAATATTATCTTCTGTATAATATTTATACTCAAATAAATCCTCATCACATTTATTGATACATTATTTTACAATAATGGTGAGGACTACTAAACAACTCTCTCTCTGTAACCTTCATTCCATACCCCGACTAAGACTTCGCTACATTCTCGCCTCCCGAGAAGAAAAATGGAACAACAAGGAAAGGGTGAGCTCAACTAGCCCAAGTAAAGAATGTTATGACTAAGATAATATACAACAAATTATCGTTAGTCTCCAACAGGGAAAAATCGATAGAATACAATAGACAACAAGTTTCGGATCAATATTCGCAATGTGAAATAATAATTCATAGAAGAGTTACGTGAGAGAATGAAATCTACTATAATCTATGAATTTAATGGTCCATCATCAATATTTTATCCTCAGTAACATCAATCAATATTCATCTCAAATCAAATATTCATCTTTGCACTTCTGCCAAAGATATTCATTAATCGATCATATTCATCTCAACACTGCTCATCTTTGCACTAAAGGCCAAAGATATTCATCATCTCATCGTATTCATTTAAAACACTGTTCATCTTTTGCACTCTGTGCCAAAGATATTCATCGATCGGTCATATATTCATTTAAACACTGTTCATCTTTGCACTACACAGCCAAAGATATTCATCGATCGATCGTGTTCATTTAAACACTGTTCATCTTTTGCACTACTGAAGCCAAAGATATTCATCGATCGGTCGTGTTCATTTAAACACTGCTCATCTTTGCACTACTGAGCCAAAGATATTCATCGAAATCATTCATCTTTGCACTACTGTGCCAAAGATATTCAATAATATCATCATTTAAGACTGAGGATGATGAAAAATATTTTTAAAGAACGAATCCAGTGAAACAAAATGACAAGGATTAAGGATTCGTACTTGGTTTTATCCACGTTCAAAAATACCTCAAAAATAATCATAGTGGTGTAAAATTCAAGAATGATCAAAACATGGATACAATCAAAGCTAGTATCCAGAATAGATATTTTAGACGAAAAGAAGAAATTTTATTTTTCGATGAATAGTCAGAGTATCGTGAATAGTCAGTATATGTGAATAGTCTTGATATCGTGAATAGTAACTCAGACACCAAAAGATAGAAATTCCACAAAAAAAACATTTTCACGCGCCACTGAATAATACTCGTGAATAAGAACTTCGTGAATAAGTAACTCATGAATAGTAACTCGTGAATAGTAACTCATGAATAGTAACCCCGAGCATGAAAAAGTTCCAAATTTGATAAAAAGTACCAACCAATATTTCAAAGATAATGATATTCAAGAATTAATATCATTTGAGAAGAAAATAACATCCCTTACCTCAAAGAATCGATTTCCGGAAGGAAAGGTCGGAAGTGATCTTTGAATGAAACTTGTCTTTGAGCAAAGAACTCTCAAAGTATCTAAATACTCACAAAATACGCTCAATAATATAGAGAGAAAGAGAAAACTTTGTTTACGGTGTGATTTTCAATTCTAACTAAAGCCCTCTATTTATAGGAAAATGTTAATTACAAAAGCGAGACTTGACCACACTACACGATGGCTTTACACCGCTACTATTGCCACCCACCACATTTGAAATAAAATTCAAAGACATTTTTTCACCAACCACAAGTGGGGCCCACTAAATTCTAGAATTTTCCACCAAAATCAATTATAACCCTAATTTAAGATCAGACACCTCTTAAAATTCATAACAAATCATTCGTGCATTTTTTAACGGTTCAAAATTTGTGGACATATACTCAACTTATGTATGTATAACATACCCAAAAATTACCACAATCCAACGGTCGGATTAAAAATTATAACCCCCGCAATATATCTCAAAACCCCTGATTTAATTTTTAATACCTCCAATCCGATAAAATACTGATAAAACACCTCAACATAATTTCTTCATTTATAACCACATAAATAAATCCATCATTTATATCCACATAAAATAAATATTTCTTTATCATATGAATCAATAATTAATTATTCACAAATAATATTACAGAATCACAATTATGACAACCAGGCCGTTCCCAAGAAAGAGGGGGCTTTCCAATAAGGATCTCTCCTTACTGGCGCGCAATTAGGTGACCAAACCTCTCCTTAGATGTAACTTTCTAGACATGCCAATAATGTTATCTAATAATATTATTCAAATAATATGAATTATTGATCCGATAATGGGAAATCATCGTGCAGTGACAATTATTGAACAACAATAATATAAAATATCAACGCAAAGAATTATTGAATCAATAAAATAAAATATTGAATAAAGAACTCTCGTGTGAAAATTATTGAGTAGTTCCATCTTACGACGTAATCAATAATTCAACAATCTTTGTGCAATACTGGTAGTAATCTTCTTTAACCGACGCCAGTATTCGTATTTTAACCACCGCATTATTCCAGCGATCTTAAGCAGAATAACTACGCCTCGTTATTTATAACCACCCAAACTTTGTCGTTTTCCTCATCCAATCGCTTTTCAGTTATGGGGCCACACATGGGCCATATTTAATAAATACGAATATTCCCGACGAAGCATTTAATATTCCACGACCACCAAACGAATATTCCGAACAAAAATGAATATTTTATAACCACTGCTTATTTTGAAATATTTGCGTATTTAACCCTTAACTATCCACATTAATCAAATCCACCCTTACTATTTCAAAATAATAAATAAAAGAAATTCCTTTTATTTAAAAATTTTTTGAGGTCTTACAACCTCCCTCCTTATGAAATTTCGTCCTCGAAATTGACGTCATGACGATACTGGTGTTTGAAAAGATGAGAATACCTCGCTTTCATTTTCGTTTCCAACTCCCGTGTCATTTTCTCAATAAAGCATGGTTTCTCCACAAAACTTTAACTTATGGTATAACCTCGGTAATAGGTCATGTTCTTTCCTCTACAAAATCTTGACAGTACCTCCTCGACGTTAAGTCTTGGCTATCTCGTCCGGTTCTAACTCAATGGCGTGTTTTGGTCGTCCACATATTTACGTAACATCGATACGTGAAAACGCGTTATGAACGCGCGTCATACTTTGTGGTAAAACGAGTCTATAGGCCACGGTTCCTATTCGATCGAGAATTTCAAATGGATTAATAAATCGAAGGTTTGAGCTTTCCTCACCTCACCGATTCTCGCTTTTAAAATAACAACTTCTTGCACCTCCTTCTTCAAATTCATCACTCGATTGTGTAAATTTGAAACGACTTTAACTTTATCGATTAAAGTCGATTATACTCAGTATATCATCACGCACTCGTATATCATCACGTGGGTACCTAGAGTTTTCATCTCCATCTCTATTATTTGTATATTATACGAAATGAGTCTTTGATAATATCGTACTCAGATTCAGATATCGATCTTCTACTCAACACGTCACTACCACGTTCGCTTTTCCAGGATGGCATGGTCGAACATGTCTTTGAAATGAGTCTCTCTCGAGTTCTTCAAGCTCTTCCCACATTCCTTGCTCCATTCGAATTTTGTATCTCTACGAGTCATTACGTTAATGGAATAGCGATTCGAGAATATCCTTCAACGAATCTCGATAATAACCAACTAAGCCTGAAAGCTACGTATTTTGATTATCGACTTAGGTTGCTTCTCAACCGTGACTCATATCCCAATCTTGGATAAGACGTCACAATGACACCTATCATTTATTTATCGCACTAATATGACGTCCCTTACGAGAGTTCGGCAGGTGAATTCCACAAAGGAAGTCACAAGATAAAGGCTCAAGTACCAAATTTATAGTTGAAATTTAACTCCACGAAGTTCAATAGAGCCATTCGATATGAGATTTTAGAAATGAGTTTTTGAGGGTTCAAAGTCGATACAAAATTTAATATCATCTTTGGGAGTAAGCCAATAAATTCTTCAGAAATACGTCAGGAAAATCAATAACAACAAGAATATTATTCAAATCGACGTGTCTTTATTCAAATCCATAACATGGACTAAGAAAACTTGACATCCGTAATAAACGAATGACTTCATGGGTTGATATGAAAATGTTTGACTACAATGGTTTGATCGCTTGAGTTGAATAATGAGTTGCTTAGGAATATGAAAACTAACAACCTTACAAAAGCAATCAATTTTGGCGTGATGAGTAGTTAACCAATCAATCCCAAAAGCAAGTATCTTTAAAGAGACAAGGTCAACGGGTAATGTGATAGTGCCAACTCGAATCAAACAAGATTTCTAAACAACGGATGTAATGAAAGTTTCTCTAAGCAGATTCTCCATAAATAAGTCAAAGTCTAATTTCTCCGTAGTCGAGTTCAAACGTTGAGCTTAAGCAAAAGAGATAAAAGAATGGGTAGAGGCCAGATCTCAGTAAGGTATAAACTTCGCAAGAATTTATAATTAACTAACCGTGCTAACTTCGTTCGGGTTCTCAGATTTTAACCGGTCACGACAAACGCTCTTCCGGAATCGTTGACTTTGACTTTTACGGGACATCCTTTTCGAGTCACCATTCATTGGATTGGGTTTCGATATCGTCTGATCTCGAGCGATATGTCCTTCTTTTCCACAATTATAGCATACCTTAAACTGTTGTGGGCGGTTTGGTGATATGTCCCTCTTTCCCACATTTGTAACATACGTAGATGGTCTTTCTCCTCCTTGGAACCGGTTGCCCTTTGGGCCGACGTCTTCACATGGTCGTTGTTGAATCTCCTCTTTTTAAAATCTCCTCCCAACTCGCTTCTTCTATTTTCATGGCCACGATTACCACCAGAGTGGTTACCGCCTTTGTCAAGTATTCTTCTTTCTCCCCTTTGGTTATCGTTATTACGATGACTCGCTATCTTTGGTATGATCCTGGTTATGGTCCCTCGGTTGAACGTACTTTCGTTATCTCGCTTCTAACAATCGAGAGCCATTACAACATCCGATCAGAGAGAAAATTTATGAGAAATGAGATCTCGACGACGCCGGGTTTCAAACCTCTCGAAACATCCGCGTCATCGTTCCTCATTCTCCACCAAATGAGGTGCTGAAACACGGATAACTCGCAAACTTCGCTTTCGTCTTTGGGACACCGTCATGTTATTCGCTCCAATCTAATAAACTCCACTTCCTTCATATGACGAATACTTTCGGGGAAGTACTTGTCATTGAAATGTTTCAAACGTCTCCCATGACATCTTTGAGTCGCAATTGAATGGGTACGCTTCACGATTCCCACCGATGTCTGCCTCGCCGCGGAACATAAAAGTAGCGAATGGAACTTTTCATTCTTTCGTGCATCCCAAGACATCAAATATCTTGGTAATTTGCTTGACCCATGTTTCCGCCATGATCGGATCGCTTTCCCTGCAGTCGGTGGTCCCAACTCTTTGAATCGCTTGCATTTGTGACCACCCGTGAATTCTTTATCATCTCCTCTCGTATTTTGAACACGAGTCTCCTCGTCGATTTTGCATGAACCGCAAAAAGATTTTAAACATCCCTCGTTCATCATCGCTTTCCGGTGGTGTTATTCATGGGAGGTACATTGCCCGACTGTTGCACGTTCTCCTCGTTGTTAAATGACAGGCATCTCCACGGTCTCATTTACACCACTATTAATATTCTCAATTCGACATTCTCAATTATTGTCATAAAACAAGGGTTAATTAAGGAAATCAATATATCACATAATATCCATATATTGACCAACTAACAAATAAGCTTAGGTAGGACACACTAGCGAAGGATTTACTCGTCTCTCCCTCCTAGTTCTATTCCCAGATCTCAAAATGGAGATCATATCCCTAAGCTCGATATAACAGTTGTGGCGACCCCAAAATAGGTCCATTCCATCCAACCCATTCGAGTCGCCAAATACATGATGCGAAACAACTACAACTTTATTATCACAACAATAAAGCGTGAGTTTAAATACAAATATTATCTTCAGAGCAATAATATTTATACTCAAATAAATCCTCATCACATTTATTGATACATTATTTTACAATAATGGTGAGGACTACTAAACAACTCTCTCTCTAGAACCTTCATTCCATACCCGACTAGTACATTTACATTCTCGCCTCCGAGAAGAAAAATGGAACAACAAGGAAAAGGGTGAGCTCAACTAACTTGGGTAAAGAATGTTATGACTAAGATAATATACAACAAATTATCGTTAGTCTCCAACGAGGAAAAATCGATAGAATACAATAGTAAACAACAAGTTTGAGATCAATATTCGCAATTGAAATAATAATTCATAGAAGAGTTACGTAGAGAATGAAATCTACTATAATCTATGAATTTAACGGTCCATCATCAATATTTTATCCCTGTAACATCAATCAATATTCAACTCAAATCAAATATTCATCTTTTGCATCTGGCCAAAGATATTCATCAATCGGTCGTATTCATCTCTCAACACTGTTCATCTTTGCACTAAAGGCCAAAGATATTCATCATCGGTCGTATGTTCATTTAAACACTGCTCATCTGCACTTCTGGCCAAAGATATTCATCGATCGGTCGTATTCATTTAAACACTGTTCATCTTTACACTACTGAGGCCAAAGATATTCATCGATCGGTCGTATTCATTTAAACACATTCATCTTTGCACTACAGGCCAAAGATATTCATCATCGGTCGTGTTCATTTAAACACTGTTCATCTTTGCACTACTGAGGCCAAAGATATTCATCGAAATCATTCATCTTTGCACTACTGGGCCAAAGATATTCAATAATATCATCATTTAAGATCGAGGATGATGAAAAATATTTTTAAAGAACGAATCCGGTGAAACAAAATGACAAGGATTAAGGATTAAGGATTCGTACTTGGTTTTATCCACGTCAAAAAAATACCTCAAAAATAATCATAGTGGTGTAAAATTCAAGAATGATCAAAACATGGATCTGATCAAAGTTTAGTATCCGAATAGATATTTTGGATGAAAAGAAGAAATTTTATTTTCCGATGAATAGTGCCAGATACGTGAATAGTGTTGTTTATGTGAATAAAGGCGTATCGTGAATAGTAACTCAGACACCAAAAGATGAAATTCCAAAAAAACATTTTCACGCTTCATTTAATAATACTCGTGAATAAGAATGGCTCGTGAATAGTAACTCATGAATAGTAACTCATGAATAGTAACTCATGAATAGTAACCCCGACATGAAAAAGTTCCAAATTTGATAAAAAGTACCAACTAATATTTCAAAGATAATGATATTGAAGAATTAATATCATTTGAAAAGAAAATAACATCCCTTACCTCAAAGAATCGAAGACTTTGGAAGGAAAGGTCGAAAGTGATCTTGAATGAAACTTTATCTTGAATAAACAACTCTCAAAGTATCTAAATACTCACAAAATCGCTCGATAATATAGAGAGAGAAGAGAAAACTTTGTTTACGGTGTGATTTTCAATTCTAACTTAGCCTCTATTTATAGGAAAATGTTAGCCCGTAGAAAGCGGCGACTTCGACACTTACACCGATGGCTTTACTCGCTACTATTGCCACCCACCACATTTGAAATAAAATTCAGCACATTTTTCACCAACCACAAGTGGGGCCCACTAAATTCTAGAATTTTCCACCAAAATCAATTATAACCCTAATTTAGAATCGAGACACCTCTTAAAATTCATAACAAATCATTCGTGCATTTTAACGGTTCAAAATTTGTGGACATATACTCAACTTATGTATGTATAACATACCCAAAAATTACCACAATCCAACGGTCGGATTAAAAATTATAACCCCATAATATATCTCAAAACCCACGATTTAATTTTTAATACCTCCAATCCAGATAAAATCTACGATAAAACACCTCAACATAATTTCTTCATTTATAACCACATAAATAAATCCATCATTTATATCCACATAAAATAAATATTTCTTTATCATATGAATCAATAATTAATTATTCACAAATAATATTATTGTAATCACAATTATAATGACGGTAGTTCCAGGAAAGAGGGGCTTTCAATAAGGATCTCTCTCTACTTGGCGCAGCAATTAGGTGACCAAACCTCTCCTTAGATGTAACTTTCTAGACATTGCCAATAATGTTATCTAATAATATTATTCAAATAATATGAATTATTGATCCGATAATGGGAAATCTTGTGCGTTGACAATTATTGAACAACAATAATATAAAATATCAACGCAGCAATTATTGAATCAATAAAATAAAATATTGAGCAATAACTCATCGTGAAAATTATTAGAAGTAGTGCCATCTTACGTACAAATCAATAATTCAACAAATTTGATGCATCTGGTGTCTTCTTTGTGCGATACAGCGTATTCTTGTATTTTAACCATCGGGTATTCAACGGTCTTAATTGATAACAACTACGCCAGTTATTTATAACCACCCAAACTTTTGTCGTTTTCCTTATCCAATCGCTTTTTCCGTTATGGGGCCCACACATGGTTTTGCTACCGTCGTCATTTAATATTCTCGACAAGCGATCGAATATTCCACGATCAACGAATATTCCTCGACAAAATGAATATTTTATAACCACTTGCTTATTTTGAAATATTTGCGTATTTAACCCTTAACTATCACATTAATCAAATCCACCTTACTATTTCAAAATAATAAATAAAAGAAATTCCTTTTTATTTAAAAATTTTTGAGGGTCTTCTGACGGTATGGGATGGCAAATGTCTGTAAGACCCCAAATTTTTTATAAATAAAGATGAATTTTTCTATAAATATTATTTTGAATATTATGGAATAAATTTGATATAATGTTATAGTTGTGGGTAATATTTATAAATTTTGCAAAGTATGCAAGTTGTTATAAAATATTCGTTTTAATTGGGAATATTCTTTTGTTAGGAATATTAAATATGATAAACGGCTCAATCGTTGGTGGATCCCACAATGTAATTATATCATTCGGATCGAGAAAATGACAAAAATATTTTATAAAAATAACTTACGGAGGTGTTACAGTTAAAAGCCATTGAACTACCCGTGGTAAGAAAAGTACGATGAATGGCGCGTGTGGTCGTATAAGAAGACACTCAGATTGATTATCGATGCTTACGTGAGAAGTCACTTCCTACGCTTCAATTATTACACACGATAATTCTTTGATCATATCTCTTATATTATTGATTCAATTATTGTCACAAAGATTATCATACATATAATATGTTATAGTATTAAATCAATAATTGAGACGACAAGTTATAAATGATTAATAATTGTTGAAAGATTAAATATGTGTTGATGAAAAAAATGATTTGTGGTAAGTTTGATTATTTTATGGGGGCTCGTATATGTCATCATCTAAGAGTCTCTTCATCGATAGTATTTACCTTCGTCGATATTAATTACCTTCGTCGATAGTAATTACCCTTGTGAATAGTATTTACCTTCAATCGATAGTAATTACCTTCGTCAATAGTAATTACCCTTGTGAATAGTATTTACCTTCGTCGATAGTATTTACCTTCGTTAATAGTAATTACCTTTACCAGACGTCGAACCACTTGTCGTTTCACATTACTGAGCGTCGAACCACTTGTCGTTTCACATTACAAAAGCGTCAAACCACTTTTCTTTTCACATCATTAGTCGTCAAGCCACTTGCCTTTTTTCACACGGCGAGGTCTTAAGCTAGAAATCTTCTATAAATAGAGGCCTAGGGCTTCATTATTTTCACTTAATTCATTCAAGCTATAGAGAGAAAGTATAGAGAGAATAAGAGAAAGAAGAAGAGTATTTTGTTACTACACCGTTGCGAGATTCAATCTCCTACCAAATGTAAGGGGTGTTATTCTTTCTTATTCATGAAGAGAAGCTGTTGTTATTCCATTGCTTATTATTACATTGGAATAACTTTGTATCGTGGTTTACCCTATACTTGGTGACATTTTCTATTATTACATTGGAACATCACATGCGTGTGTTTTACAGGACCTAGTTAAAATCTTTATTATTTTGTTGGAACATCACATGCGTGTGTTTTGCTTTGGGACTTGGTTAAAATCTTTATTATTTTGTTGGAACATCACATGCGTGTGTTTTACAGGACCTAATTTGGTAAAATCTTTATTATTTTGTTGGAACATCACATGCGTGTGTTTTTACAGGATCCGGGTTCCATCTTTATTATTCATTGGAACATCCCGCTTGATTGTGAATTTCACGACTTCTGGTTCCGTTATTTATTATTACGTTGGAATAACTCGTATGCATGCGCCTACATCGCATGCGTGGTGATTTCTTTTGTTATTCCATTCTTTATTATTACCAAGTTGGTTAAAACTTTGACTTCTTATACTCCATGAAATTAGTGGAATATCCTCGATATTTGCGTTTCATCGAAGATCTTTTCATGAAAATATTCTTCCGATCATTCTTGAATTTTACTCTACAAAACAAAGGTATCATGTTGATAATTTGGACGTTATTAATTCTCGGATAAAATAATTCTTGAACTTGTTTTATTGAATTCTTATATCATTGTCATCATCCTCATGTTTATATTTTTAAAGTCATACGTGGCTGTAGTGCGTAGATGGACTTGGTATGATTATGACCGAGAGACTATTCGGTGTAATCATGGTAGTAATGTTACAAATGATGTGGTAAAAATCCTCGATTGGTAGTAGTGCATTGATGGATGAGTTGTTGGCATGATCATGACCATTAATGAATACACAAATATTATTGGCTCAGAGTAGATGCGTGTGGCGACCCCAAAATAGGTCCATTCCATCCAACCCATTACGAGTCGCCAAATACGTGATGCGAAATAACTTACAACTTTATTATTACAACAAGAAAATCGTGAGTTTGAATACAAATATTATCTTACAGACAATATCTATACTCAAATAAATCCTCATCACATTTATTGATACATTAAAAAATGGTGAGGACTACTAAACAATCCTTTCTAAAACCTTCATTCCATACCCCAGGCTACGACTCATTTATATTCTCGCCTCATGAGAAAAATGGAACAAAAAGGAAAAGGGTGAGCTCAACTAGCCCGGTAAAGAATGTTATGACTAAGATAATATACAACAAATTATCGTTAGTCTCCAACAGGAAAAATCGATAGAATCTGACAATGTACAACAAGTTTCGGATCAATATTCGCAAATGAAATAATAATTCATGTAGAAGAATTACGTAGAGAATGAAATCTACTATAATCTATGAATTTAACGATCCATCATCAATATTTTATCCCAGTAACATCAATCAATATTCATCTCAAATCAAATATTCATCTTTGCACTACTGGGCCAAAGATATTCATCGATCGGTCGTGTTCATCTCAACACTGTTCATCTTTGCACTAAAGGCCAAAGATATTCATCGATCGGTCGTATTCATTTAAACACACCTGCTCATCTTTGCACTCTGAGTGCAAAGATATTCATCGATCGGTCATGTTCATTTAAACACCTGCTCATCTTTGCACTACAAAGCCAAAGATATTCATCGATCGGTCGTATTCATTTAAACACCGCTTTCATCTTTGCACTCTGGCCAAAGATATTCTTCAGAAATCATTCATCTTTGCGCACACAGCCAAAGATATTCAATAATATCATCATTTAAGACCGAGGATGATGAAAAATATTTTTAAAGAACGAATCCGGTGAAACAAAATGACAAGGATTAAGGATTAAGGATTCATACTTGGTTTTATCCATGTCAATAATACCTCAAAAATAATCATAGTGGTGTAAAATTCAAGAATGATCAAAACATGGATACAATCAAAGCTAGTATCGAGAATAGATATTTTTATTTAAAAGAAAAATTTTCATTTTTCGGTGAATAGTCTTAGATTGATAAGTGAATAGTCTTGATATCGTGAATAAAGGTCGATATCGTGAATAGTAACTTACACCAAAGATAGAAATTCCATAAAAAACATCTTCACGCTTCACGACTAGTACTACTCGTGAATAGTAACTCGTGAATAGTAACTCATAAATAGTAACTCGTGAATAGTAACTCATGAATAAGTAACCCCGACATGAAAAAGTTCCAAATTTGATAAAAGTACCAATCAATATTTCAAAGATAATGATATTGAAGAATTAATATCATTTGAGAAGAAAATAACATCCCTTACCTCAAAGAATCGGTCTTGGAAGGAAAGGTCAAGTGATCTTTGAATGAAACTCATCTTGAGCAAAGAACTCTCAAAGTATCTAAATACTCACAAAATACGCTCAATAATATAGAGAGAAAGAGAGAAAACTTTGTTTACGGTGTGATTTTCAATTCTAACTTAGCCCTTACTATTTATAGGAAAATGTTAGCCGTACCAAGCGAGACTTGACACGCACCGATTGCTTTACACCGCTACTATTGCCACCCACCACATTTGAAATAAAATTCAGCACATTTTTCACCAACCACAAGTGGGGCCCACTCAATTCTAGAATTTTCCACCAAAATCAATTATAACCACGATTTAGAATGAGACACCTCTTAAAATTCATAACAAATCATTCGTGAATTTTTAGCGTTCAAAATTTGTGGACATATACTCAACTTATGTATGTATAACATATCCAAAAATTACA
Organism: Panax quinquefolius; assembly: GCA_020205615.1. Taxonomy (NCBI): domain Eukaryota; kingdom Viridiplantae; phylum Streptophyta; class Magnoliopsida; order Apiales; family Araliaceae; genus Panax; species Panax quinquefolius. The sequence continues at coordinate 35,413,665 of CM035156.1, read as the reverse complement.
ACGATCCAACGGTCGGATTAAAAATTATAACCCCTTAATATATCTCAAAAACCCCGATTTGATTTTTAACACCTCAATCAGATAAAATAATCGATAAAACACCTCAACATTAATTCCTTCATTAATAACCACATAAATAAATCCATCATTTATATTCATATAAAATAAATATTTCCTTATCATATGAATCAATAATTAATTATTCACAAATAATATTACTGAGAATCACAATTATAATGACGGTAGTTCCTGGGGAAGAGGGGCTTTCAGATAAGGATTTCTCCTTCTTGGCGCCGCAATTAGGTGACCAAACCTCTCCTCGATGTAACTTTCTAGACATTGCCAATAATGCTATCTAATAATATTATTCAAATAATATGAATTATTGATCCGATAATGGAGATAATGCAAATGACAATTATTGAACAACAATAATATAAAATATCAACGCAGCAATTATTGAATCAATAAAATAAAATATTGAAGCAAGAATTCTCGTGTGAAAATTATTGAGTAGTGCCTTCTTTACGTAAGGATCAATAATTCAACAATCTTTGCAATACCGTGTCTTCTTTGTGCTAACCACGCGTAGACATCGTATTTTAACCACCGAGTATTCCAGCGGTCTTAATTCGTGAATAACTACGTAGTTATTTTTAACCAACTTATATTTGTCGTTTTCTTCATCCAATCGCTTTCGTTATGGGGCCCACACATGGGCTGCTGCCGCGCATAAATCGAATATTCCGAAGCGATGCGAATATTCCACGACCAAACGAATATTCCCCAAACAATGATGAATATTTTATAACCACTTGCTTATTTTGAAATATTTGCGTATTTAACCCCTAACTATCCACATTAATCAAATCCACCCTTACTATTTCAAAATAATAAATAAAGGAAATTCCTTTTATTTAAAAAATTTAAAGGTCTTACAACCTCCCTCCTTATGAAATTTCGTCCTCGAAATTGACGTGCGATACACAGTGTTTCAAAAGGTAAAGATACCTCGCTTTCATTTCCGTTTCAACTCCCGGTCATTTCCTCAATAAGCATGGTTTCTCCACAAAACTTTAACTTATGGTATAACCTCGGACATGACACGTATTTTCCTATCCAATATCTTGACAGGTACCTCCTCAAACGTTAAGTCTTCATTTATCTCGTCGGTTCTAACTCAATGACGTGGTTCGGGTCATCCACATATTTACGTAACATCGATACGTGAAAAGCGTTATGAACACGCGTCATACTTGGCGGTAAACGAAGTCTATAGGCCACGGTTCCTATTCGATCGAGAATTTCATTTGGATTAATAAATCGAAGGTTTGAGCTTTCCTCACCTCACCGATTCTCTCGCTTTTGAAATAACAACTTCTTGCACCTCCTTCTTCAAATTCATCGGCTCGGTGTGTAGCTTGAGCGACTTTAACTTTATCGATTAAAAGTCGATTATACTCGTATATCATCACGTACTCAGTATATCATCACGTGGGTACCTAGAGTTTTCATCTCCATCTCTATTATTTGTATATTATCTGAAATGAGTCTTTGATAATATCGTACTTTCGTATTTCTTGATATCGATCTTCTACTCAACACGCCGCCTACCACGCGTTCGCTTTTCGGGATGGTATGGTTAGAATATGTATTGTAAATGAGTCGCCTCTTGAGCTCTTGGAAAATCTTCGCATTCCTCGCTCCATACGAATTTTGTATCTTTTCGAGTCACTAAGTTAGCGGATAGCGATTCGAGAATATCCTTCAACAAATCTCCGATAATAACCAACTAAGCCTGAAAGCTACGTATTTCGATTCTGAGCTTAGGTTGTTCTCAATTGTGACTCATATCCCAACCTTGGATAAGACGTTACAATGACACCTATCGATTTACTATCGCGCGAATATGGCGCCCCTACGGAGAGTCGGCGGTGCATTCCACAAAGGAAGTCACCAGATAAAGGCTCGGTACCAAATTTATAGTTGAATTTTTAACTCACGAAGTTCAATAGGAGCCATTCGATATGAGATTTTAGAAATGAGTTTTTTGTCTAGGGTTCAAAGTCGATACAAAATTTAATATCGGGCTTTGGGAGTAAGTAAGCAAGAAATTCTTGAGAAAATACGTCGAGGAAAATCAATAACAACAAGAATATTATTCAAATCGGCGTGTCTTTATTCAAATCCATAACATGGACTAAGAAAACTTGACATCCGTAATAAGCGAATGGCTTCATAAACGATATGAAAATGTTTGATTACAATGGTTTGATTGCTTGAATTGAATAACGAGGTTGCTTAGGAATATGAAAACTAACAACCTTACGAAAGCAATCAATTTTGGCGTGATGAGTAGTTAACCTTAAAATCACATCAAAAGCAAATATCTCTATAGAAATAAGGTTAACGAGGTAATGTGATAGTGCTAACTTGAATCAAGCAAGATTTCTAAACAACAGATGTAATGAAAGTTTCTCTAACTGGATTCTCCATAAATAAGTCAAAGTATAATTTCTCCGTAGTCAAGTTCAAGCGTTGGTATGCAAAGCAAAGAGATAAAAGAATGGGTAGAGGCGGTATCTAGTAAGGTATAAACTTCGCAAGAATTTATAATTAACTAACCGTGCTAACTTCATTCGGGTTCCTCGATTTAATTAGAGCCACGACAAACGCTCTTCCGAGAATCGTTGACTTTGACTTTTACGGGACATCCTTTTGAGTCTTGCCGCCCACGCACTAGGTTTCGATATCGTATGATCTCGAGCGATATGTCCTTCTTTTCCACAATTATAGCATACCTTAAAACTGTTGTGGGCGGTTCAATGATATGTCCCTCTTTCCCAAGATTTGTAACATCTGACCGATGGTCTTTCTCCTCCTTGGAACCCGGTTGCACCTTTGGCCGACGCGTCTTCACATGGTCGTTGTTGAATCTCCTCTTTTAAAATCTCCTCCCAACTCGCTTCTTCTATTTTCATGGGCCACGATTACCACCGGAGTGGTTACCGCCTTTGTCCAAGTATTCTTCTTTCTCCCTTTGGTTATCGTTATTCGATGACTGCTTTATCTTTGGTATGATCCGGTTATGGTCCTCGGTTGAACGTATTACTCGTTATCTCACTCTAACAATGAGCCCTCATTTACAACATCCGAATAGAGAGAGAAAATTTATGAGAAATGAGATCTTGACGTATCGCCGGGTTTCAAACCTCTCGTAAACATCCGCGTCATCACGTTCCTCATTCTCCACCAAATGAGGTGCAAACACGGATAACTCCGCAAACTTCGCCTCGTCTTTGGGACACCGTCATGTTATTCGCTCCAATCTAATAAACTCCACTTCCTTCATACGCCGAATACTTTCGTGGAAGTACTTGTCATTGAAGCTGCATTTCAAACGCGTCTCCCATGACATCTTTGAGTGCGGTGAATGGGTAAGCTTCATGATTCCCACCGATGAATCGCCCGCCACGGAACATAAAAGTAGCGAATGGAACTTTTCGTTCTCCGTACATCCCAAGACATCGAATATCTTGGTAATTTGCTTGACCCGTGTTTCCGCCGTGATCGGATCGGCTTTCCCCTGCACGGTGGTCCCAACTCTTTGAAGCTGCTTGCATTTGTGACCACCCGTGAATTGTTATCATCTCTCCTCTGTATTTTGAACACGAGTCTCCTCAAATCGATTTTGCATGAAGCGCAAAAAGATTTTAAACATCCCTCGTTCATCATCGCTTTCAATTGGTGTTATTCACGGGAGGTACATTGCCACCATTTGTTGCACGTTCTCCTCGTTGTTAAATATACAGCATCTCCACGGTCTCATTTACACCACTATTAATATTCTCGATCGACATTCTCATTATTGTCATAAAACAAGGGTTAATTAAGGAAATCAATCACATAATATCCCTATATCTTCGACAACTAACAAATAAGCTTAGGTAGGACACACTAGCGAAGGATTTACTCGTCTCTCCCTCCTAGTTCTATTCCCCGATCTCCGCCGGAGATCATATCCTAAGCTCGATATTAAAGCATGGACGACCCCAAAATAGGTCCATTCCATCCAACCCATTACGAGTCGCCAAATACATGGTACGTAAATAACTACAACTTTATTATTACAACAAGAAAGCTGTGAGTTTGAATACAAATATTATCTTACAGACAATATTTATACTCAAATAAATCCTCATCACATTTATTGATACATTAAAAAATGGTGAGGACTACTAAACAATCCTTTCTAAAACCTTCATTCCATACCCCAGGCTTGCACTCGCTATATTCTCGCCTCCCGAGAAAAATGGAACAAAAAGGAAAAGGGTGAGCTCAACTAGCCCGATAAAGAATGTTATGACTAAGATAATATACAACAAATTATCGTTAGTCTCCAACGAGGAAAAATCGATAGAATCTGATAAACAACAAGTTTCGGATCAATATTCGCAGTGAAATAATAATTCATAGAAGAGTTACGTAGAGAATGAAATCTACTATAATCTATGAATTTAACGATTCCATCATCAATATTTTATCCTCGTAACATCAATCAATATTCATCTCAAATCAAATATTCATCTTTGCACTTCTGAGCCAAAGATATTCATCGATCGGTCATGTTTCATCTCAACACTGTTCATCTTTGCACTAAAGGCCAAAGATATTCATCGATCGGTCGTATTCATTTAAACACCGCTCATCTTTGCACTACTGCCAAAGATATTCATCGATCGGTCGTATTCATTTAAACACTGCTTTCATCTTTGCACTACTGAGCCAAAGATATTCTTGAGAAATCATTCATCTTTGCACTACTAAAGCCAAAGATATTCAATAATATCATCATTTAAGACCGAGGATGATGAAAATATTTTTAAAGAAACGAATCCAATTGAAACAAAATGACAAGGATTAAGGATTAAGGATTCATACTTGGTTTTATCCATGTCAATAATACCTCAAAATAATAATCGTAGTGGTGTAAAATTCAAGAATGATCAAAACATGGATACAATCAAAGCTAGTAGATCCGAATAGATATTTTAGACGAAAAAGAAAATTTTCATTTTTGATTGAATAGTCTCGTATTCGTGAATAGTCAGAGTATCGTGAATAGTCTTAGTATCGTGAATAAGAATCTGACACCCAAAGATAGAAATTCCACAAAAAAACATCTTCACGCTTCGTGACTAGTACTCGTGAATAGTAACTCGTGAATAGTAACTCATGAATAGTAACTCGTGAATAGTAACTCATGAATAAGTAACCCAGACATGAAAAAGTTCCAAATTTGATAAAAAGTACCAATCGATATTTCAAAGATAATGATATCAAGAATTAATATCATTTGAGAAGAAAATAACATCCTTACCTCAAAGAATCAGATGCTTGGAAGGAAAGGTCGGAAGTGATCTTTGAATGAAACTTATCTTGAGCAATAAAGAACTCTCAAAGTATCTAAATACTCACAAAATACGCTCAATAAATATAGAGAGAGAGAGAAAACTTTGTTTACGGTGTGATTTTCAATTCTAACTAAAGCCCTCATTTATAGGAAAATGTTAGCCGTGCCAAGGACTTTGACACACTGCCACGATGGCTTTACTCGCTACTATTGCCACCCACCACATTTGAAATAAAATTCAGCATTTTTTTCACCAACCACAAGTGGGGCCCACTCAATTCTAGAATTTTCCACCAAAATCAATTATAACCCCGATTTAGAATCGGACACCTCTTAAAATTCATAACAAATCATTCGTGAATTTTTAACGGTTCAAAATTTTTGTGGACATATACTCAACTTATGTATGTATAACATATCCAAAAATTACAACGATCCAACGGTCGGATTAAAAATTATAACCCCAGCAATATATCTCAAAACCCACGATTTGATTTTTAACACCTCCAATCCGAGATAAAATATCGATAAAACACCTCAACATTAATTCCTTCATTAATAACCACATAAATAAATCCATCATTTATATTCATATAAAATAAATATTTCCTTATCATATGAATCAATAATTAATTATTCACAAATAATATTACTGAGAATCACAATTATAACAACCAGTAGTTCCTCAGAGAAAGGGGCTTTCAGATAAGGATTTCTCCTTCTTGGTAGCCTTGATTAGGTGACCAAACCTCTCCTTGATGAACTTTCTAGACATTGCCAATAATGCTATCTAATAATATTATTCAAATAATATGAATTATTGATCCGATAATGGAGATAATGTGCGTTGACAATTATTGAACAACAATAATATAAAATATCAACGCAAAGAATTATTGAATCAATAAAATAAAATATTGAGCAAGAACTATTGTGAAAATTATTGAGTAGTGCCTTCTTCTTACGTAAGGATCAATAATTCAACAATCTTTGTGCAATCTGGTGTCTCGCCAAGAACTAACAACCGCGGCATTATTCGTATTTTAACCACCGGGTATTCAACATCTTCTTATTCAGAATAACTACGTAGTTATTTTTAACCAACTTATATTTGTGCGTTTTCTTCATCCAATCGCTTTTAGTTATGGGCCTACATACATTCGCTACGCAGTAAATGCGAATATTCCCGAAGCGATTTAATATTCCACGACCAAACGAATATTCCCACAACAATAATAATATTTTATAACCACTTGCTTATTTTGAAATATTTGCGTATTTAACCCCCTAACTATCCATATTAATCAAATCAACCCTTACTATTTCAAAATAATAAATAAAGGAAATTCCTTTTATTTAAAAAATTTGAGGGTCTTCTGACGTGAATAATTGTGGTCGTGATACTAAAAGAATATCATTGGTAGTAGTCGAGGGGGTGATTCGATGATGTGGAATATTTATTAAAGTGAGTCTCATTTATATGATGATGAAAAACCTTTTAAAATCTAAAAGATAGTAGACTTTATTTTCTACTTGACTCTTTTAATGGATTAGATATTCATTGCAGATTAAAGCTGGTTGTTCATTATATTTTATGAGTTTAACATTGTTGAAAACTATTGATAATTTATTACTGCATTATCTTAGTCATAATATTTTCTTCTTTGGGCTAGTTGAGCTCACCCTTTCTTTCACTTTATTCTCTTGTGAAATGAGAATATAAATTTGGGACGAGTCGAGGAAGCAGTGATAGTCCGAAGATAGCATTAGTAGTCCTCACTATTATGTGAAATAGTGTGATAATAATTGTAATGAGGACTCCTTTTTGAGTTTGTATAATATCTAGTAGAGCGATATTTGTATTTAAACTCACGATTTATGTCAGTATTGTACACCTACGATTATGTTAGTAAGTTGTATTTAAATTCTGTACCATGTAAGTGGCGACCCAAGATGGGTGATGTATACCTAATTTTGGGGGCGTCACATGTCCTATGTCTCGTTAACCTTCTTCTATTTGCTTGAAAGGAATTATGTAACTTCTCATTGTTAAGTTTGACTATAACGCTCTGTTTTTGAGTTTTAAAATGAACATAAAAGAAAAGAAATAGACGAAAAATTTAAGTTTTCTTTCCAATTTTTATGTTTCTGAGTTTTTTAATAAACGAAAAAGAAAAGAAATGGATAGAAAACTTGGTCGTTTTCTCTGCCAAAGTTATCCGTCTAAAATTGGCCTGATTTGGACAGAAAAAAATTTGGAATAAGTAATATTTTTATAATTCCCATATTATCTTCAATTTTTAATATAATAAATTTTAAATTACAACTCATGTTCTCAATTTTAAATTTATATTATTTTTTATTAAAAACTCAGAAACAATAGAAAGAAAAATTCCAAATTTTTTATTTTTTTATTTTATGTTTTAATTTAAATTTTTTATTCTTTTCAAAACTCATAAACAGAGTGTAAAATTGAGCAATAATATGCTATTTTTGTCATTTCATTTTTTATATTAAGAGTGGTATAGGCAATTGATTATTTTTCGGGCATAAATTTTAGCCAAGTTTGATCATGTCAAATCACATATTCATTTTTATTATTTATGTCACCCATGATTCGCACCGGATCGGTGAGCTTATTAACTTTAAAAAGTGGATATGATTAATTATGACCAATTATTATTACTAATATAGTATTATATCCGTTTTTAAAAGATTGTCATTTAAAATTTTTATATATGAATTAAGAAAGTACAGTATCATTTACCAAGTAAATTTTATTTAAAATTTTATCACTACCTCTTTATGAGAAGTTGAAAATTATCAATACATGAGAGAGAATTTCTTGGGACAATGAGAAATGGTAGGGGTAATATAGGAAAATAAATAATTTATTCTCCTCAAAAATTATAAACGACAAATATTTTGGAGCAAATTTTTTCTTATAAAACGATAATCTTGTAGGAACGGGAGGAGTACATAATTTTGTAAGCTATTTTTATAAGATTTTTTTATCACCATAACAATACTTTTTATAAAAAAAGGTGTAATTTTTGTAAGCGGTGCTCATTTCGTTTCAAAATTAGAGATATAATTTGACTTTTAAGATTAAATGATAACATATTAAATTTTAAAATGTGTATAATTCATAAAAATTTAAAATGAAATAATTTTTGTAATATACTATACAATTATAATAATTATATCAACTAAAATTAATTAAATTCACATCAATTTAAAATTTAATATATTGTTGACATAAAAAGCTAAATTATATATCTAATTTTGAAAAGGATGAAATATTTTGATTTGTTTCAAACAATAATATATCAACCGTTTCCGGTCCCAAACCCATTTGTTTGGTTGGGCTTAGGCCCAGTTTTCGTCGGTTTCTTCCGGGTACTAAATTCCTATAAACAAAATTAGCCACCTTTTTCGGGCGTAAGCGGATTGGATTTGGTCCCACGACGAAGTGAGAACGAAGACAACAATAAAGCTAAACAACAGATCAGGGATTGAAAAATCAGAGCGGAATCTGCCTGGCTGAGAAATTTAGAAGTAATTTATATACATATATATTATATTTATATTTATATAGAGAGAAGTAGTAGTAGAAGAAGAAGAATGGAAGAAACCCTATGCCTAAAAGAACATGGAAAATCACTTGCAGCTCCAATCATCTTCGTCATTGTCCTTGCATTTCAGTTTCTCTCTAGATACTTAGAAAATATGAAGAAGGTATTACATGTCGCATTTGCTAACCGAATCATTAGAATTCACTCCAAATTTGAATTTAGTTTTTCCTAGATATTATTATTTAGAAATTACTCAAATATAAGCTGAATATTGAGTTTTTATTTATTTTTAGTTGTCCTGTATTCTTGATAGTCAAATCGTTTTTTTGTTTGCCCATTTGATGCTATGATTTACGCGCGGTAATTGGGTCTTTTATATGTGTTCGTCACTTTTAGGGTACACTTGTGTTATGCAGTTACAATGAAGTTACAAGTGTGAGACTAAAGGACCATTATGGATACTATAGGGCAGTAGTATGGTTTAATTATCATTGGTACTTACTGGAATATTTCTAATGGAATGGAATATTATTTTATTAGTTAAATCTGTAGATAAATTTGAAGGTATTTTCATTTGCAAGTTGTAACAAATACTTTCATCTCCAGAAAATATCTATGAATGCTAAGGATGTTCAGTTGCGTGCAGAGATTAAGCAACTCTTGAAAGAAGCCAGCGCGTTTTCACAGTGAGTGATATTTATGAATTTGAATACAACATATTTTCATGTTTCCATAGCACAAGAATTTGAGTGTAAGTTTAGCTTTGCTCTTGTTGCATGCATGCCGTTTTTTATGAGTCTCAAGATTTTAATTATCCAGACGTGTGTGTGTATGCAATGGAATGTTGGTATCATTGCTGGCACTCACATAGTAGTGTTTTGCAACATCTTTTACCGTTTTACGGGTTATCAGACAATATGTTGGCATTGAAGTAGTTTTGTTCTATTTCATATTTTTTTGATATCAAAGTGATTGCATTTTCTAGCAACAATACTATGTGGATGACAATCAGCAGATCTTAATGAATAATGATTTTTGCCATCCGTCTCAAGATAAAAGTCCTTCATTGACTATTATGTGAGGATGTAAAATGAGCAAACAATTGAGGCTTAATTCATTCTCGCTCGACTAAAAGTTCGATTCGAGTTCTACTCAAAATATAAATGATTCAAATATGAACAAATTTTAATGTTCGATAATTTATTTGAGCATTCTCAAATTGTATTTTTTTTTATTGATATTCGGATCATATTCGTTCGAAAAGTTCAAACTGTTCGTGCTCGATTCGAGCTCGACTCGGTAGCTAAATGAGTCTCAATCAAACCTTATTTTATACTCGATAAATTTTTTGAACCAAATCTAAGCAACTCAATATTTTGCTCGACTCGGTTCATTTACACCCTTACTTTTATGGTCAAATTGATCTTTTTAACATTCTTGCCATGACAAAAATGTTAAAAATTTCAGTTGAACATGGCAAAAAAAAACATTGAGATTAGTACTTAATTGTATATAGTTTATTATATTTGTAGAATTTTTGCATACATATAAAAGAATTACATGATCTATTGATTTAAAAAATGGTTAATTTGTCATAAAAGTCAATGGAGGACTTTTATCTTAGGGCGGAGGGATTTTTGCTTTAGTGTAAGAGTATTAAAAATGGTTTTATGAATAAATTACTAGTCGTTGAACTTTTTTGAACTAAACTTAATTACCTATTTGGGCTCAATATAGGAAGCGTGATGCTAGGGTCTTAAATTTTTGATCTCAAAAAGTGATGGGGACAAGGATAAATATTACACAGGTAATCTCACATGAAACTAAATCAATTCTAATTATTCAATATATTAAAATAATGAAGTACATCAATATTTATAATACTCCTAGACAATTTTACCTAACTTGGACTCTAATAAGATAAATACAAATCAAATAAGATAATTGCAAATTAAAGAAACTAAACAACTTCTAATCCATAGGATTCCAAAGCCTCTTATATTGTTCTAACCAACTTTCACGGTCTCGTTTTACATCAGTTCTCATTCGTTGAAAAAAGCCCAACTTCGTTGAGTTATCAACACAAGAACAATCACGTCGGATAACCAAGGAAGTCTTCACAAGTTTCAAATTTGGCACGTCGAGAGCACAAATAAGAGTGAAATTGGTATTGCCTTTGATAATCGAATAAATATTAGAACGAGCGTCATGTTGGACGCACTAAGATAATGTGACAAACCTTAAGGGGTAAAATATCACACAAACGGTATCCTTAAGCTTGCCAACGAAAAATGTAACCAAACTCCTCTGGGTAACCCGCAACCTTGTATTGGTAATCCATGCATACGGCTCTGGGTGAGGCTCAACTTTTAACCAAAGTTTCTTCACTGCTTCCTCAGTGATAACATCCATACAACTCCCAATATCAATCACAAGATAACACATGTCCCGCACATATGATTCTCGTTGAAAAATTCGTCCACGATGGATATGAGGACCATCCCTAAGTTTCTGAGTTCTGAGTAACAAGTAAAGGTCGAAGAACACCTAAACATCCTTCCAAATGAGCATAAATATTAACACGAACATCATGTTGTGCATGTCGATCCTATAACCATTTACGCACTAAGATAATGTGACAAACCTTTTGGGGTAAAACTAAGCTTGCCAACGGAAAATGTAACCAAACTCCTCTGGGTAACCCGCAACCTTGTATTGGTAATCCATGCATACGGCTCTGGGTGAGGCTCAACTTTTAAACAAAGTTTCTTAACTGTAGTGATAACATCCATACAACTCCCAATATCTACCACAAAATAACACATGTCCTGCACATATGATTCTCGTTGAAAAATTCATCCACGATGGATTTAAGGACCATCCATATGTTTCTGAGTTCTGAGCAACAAGTAAAGGTCGAAGAACACTTAAACATCCTTCCAAATGAGCATCAGCTTCCAAATCTTGCTCATCGGGCTTATATTCGTCGTTTATCGACTTGCAAAGCTCTTCATTTAAGTCAGTTTTCCTGCACTCTTTGTCAACAATAGCAAGTTACCAAGAGGGAGAAGTGGCAACATTCATCTTCGATGAATGACACTCAAAAGACATGTGACCAAAACCACGACAGTTATAACACCTAGATGTATGGTTGTTGCTAGCATTAGAAGAACCTGGTGTACGATTAGACTTGCTAATAGTTGAAGGGCTTGTTGACAATCGTTCCACTTTAAAATATGCTCCCTTCGAGTTTGGACTTTTATTGGAGGCCTAACAGAATTCCTTTTCAAATTATCCTCTACTTGGGTGGCAACTTGAACAACATCATCCAAGAGCAAGAGTTTACATGAAGCTACACCACCTGCAATTTTCAAATTCAATCCTTGACGGTATATGGAGATTAAAACTTCTTCAACCCAAGGAAATTCAGACCGTGTAACCAAATTGTAGAACATTGAAGTATACTCGGTTATAAATTTACTTCCTTGTACCAACTCAGTTAATTGCAAATATGGTCGGTGCCTGTAAATGAACCGATCCGAACTTTGTCGAACTTGAACCGAATTCGAACACTGTTAGTCGAACTCAAACATGTTCGAACCAACACCCATGTGCGAGTTCGATCATTAGCTGTTTGCGAACATAGTCGAACATGATTGAGTTTGCAAACGTTCACAATCACATGCTTGTTCGCAAAAGTAATCAAATTCGTGAACGTGATCAAGCTCGCGAATATTTTGACAAAACACGTCGGCTAATTATATTTCCAACTTTCAAGTCAGTTAATAATTTTCACATGTAAGAAATCGAACCACTCGAACCCATGTTAGAAATCGAAGTACTCGAATTGATCTCGAACCAAACTCGAACTTCTTGAACCGAACTGTTCGCGAACACAGACGAACTGAACCACATGGTTCGCGAACATGTTCGATTGTGCAATCGAACATGAAACCATGTGTGAACTCGACTTGTCAAGGCATCAAACCGAACTCAAACTGAACAAGTTTGCGAACGGTTTGGTTCGTTTGCGGGCCTATTGCTTATAATCTGAAGGTAAAAAAGTCATGTCAATGCAGCTTTCATATCTTTCCATCTTCTCTCAGCTGTATATAAATTTCCTTGATGTTGATTCACCAAATACGAGTTGTCCCTTTCAATTTCGCTTCAGCAAAGAACAGTTTTCTTTCATCAGATAATTCATACCATTGAAAAAAACTCTCCAAGATGTGAATCCAATCAAAGAATGTTTCGGGACCATTATCGGCATTGAAATCTCTGACATCTAATTTTGCTCCTCTATCCACTGCATTTATCCTAGGATCTGGAACCTGGAACATGAGGATTAACTCGTGGATTAGGGTCATGCTGTTGTAGTCTTAGATAATTAAGATCTTGGATGGGGTCTTCAAAATTTTTATGACGCATTCCGTGAGTACATCAATTTTTACTGTAAGTGTTGTAATAGAAGCTTGAACATTTGTTGCATTTGCAATAAGTGTTGTGATTGAGTCTTCAATCCTTTTGAGACGCTTATCTTCTTGTAACATATAAGCATCAAGCTTGGCGTTGATTTCTCTAACATTTATCGTGGTTCTCGCAAATAATTTTTTTTGACTTGCTCTAGGGGCTTAAGTTCAGAAAGTATAAAGAAACATGGACTAAACTGAAACTAATGAAACGTCAAGGGCTGGAATTGAAGAAGATGAAAGTACATGGATTGATATGTAAAATTTTCAGGGGTATTTTAAAATTTAAGAAAACTTGGGGAGACTAAAGTAGAAAACTATAAAAACTTTGGGGTACCTAAGAGTATTTTACCAAGAGATATTTAGGCTCAGAGAAGGCTATTAGAAGATAACTCTTGTTAGATGAAGATGACAATAACGGCGGAAGCACTAAATATGGCGACTGTAACGGCGGGGAGTTTACACTTCTTATCTTTTAGTTTTTTATTTCCTCTCTTCTTCTACCTTTCTTTTTCTGTTTCTTTTTGTTGGTTTGTTTGGTTGTGATACCAAAAATGATGGGGACAAGGATAAATATCACACAAAACTAAATCAATTCTAATATCAAAATAATGAAGTACATCACTATTTATAATACTCCTAGACAACTTTTCTAACCTAACTTGGACTCTAATAAGATAACTACAAATCAAATAACATAACTGCAAATTAAAGAAACTAAACAATTTCTAATTCATGGGCTTCCCAAGCCTCTTATATTGTTTTAACCAACTTTCACGGGCTCGTTCTATATCAAAAAGTGTCTTAAATGATGTGTCACCATGGCATTGGTTGGGTAGACCTCATGTGATTTGCTATGCCATAAATTATTATTAAAATATTCAATGTCATGCCATTTTTGACAAAAATTGAGACCTCTAGTATTGCTCTTACTTAAGAATGCTATGTTGCTAGTAGTGTCATTATTTATTTATTCTATGACTCATTTGGGGTTTTGACTTTTGATAGCCACCTAAACTCTCATCATCTAGACACCCTGGTTTTGGTGTGAGGGAGGCCTTCGATTTTGATTTGAAGTTTAGAACTAGTTGCATATTAAGCACATTAGTTGAGTTCTCACGGAACATTCATTTTCAGGTCATCCCTCGCTCCTTGAATAGTTGTATACTCATCTCATGAACCAACATGCTATCATGACACCATTACATGTTTTAGGATATTGTTATCTTTAAAAAAATGTTTTTTTTTTGAAACTATTGTTTGTAGTATTAGAATATTGTTGTTCTGCATCCTTGCATTCTGATGCAGGACAATAATCTGAAAGCTTGAATTTGCAGAAATAATTGGAAAAACAGGAAAAATAACTAGGCTTAGGTTCCACATCTAGCTACCCCTAGGATCTCTCAACCTCGGTAAGACAAATAACATGTTTTTAATCTGTCATAAACAATAATAATGTGTATAGATCAAAATAACAAGTAGTGTTAGTCTTTATAGAGACCAAATAATAACTTGCATACAAATATGGGGCTGGAACTATGAACAAATAGAAATCTGAAACTATAAATCCACTAACTAATAATTTAATTACAAAAACAATTTCTTTCCAGATACAAATAAAAATTTCAGTTCCATTGTTTTATGTTGTCCCCATCATTCAGGCTGATTTCTTATGCGAGGAACTCAAAAATTGTAGTAGTAACAATTCATGTTACTCATCAAATTCTTGTAGCTTAGCCTACCGAATATGTTGGTAAAGCTTGTTGAAAGATGTACAAAAGACACTGGTTTAAGTCTTGTCCTGAGCTTTCATACTTCACTCACCTCCTCGGGTATACCTGAGACATAAGTTCTTTAGGAATGTTAGTTCTTTTGTTTCTTGGTCTAAACACTGCAGTAATTTAAAGGCCATATATCATGGGTGTGTTGCATTCTGTGTTATTTCTAATTTTCAGGCAAAAGGAAAGGAGGGATTTAAATAAATGGTTAAACATATTTAATTTTATTGCACATAATAGAATATAACAATGTAACAACTCTCTGACTCTTTGTTAATTGCAGACCTTCAACATTTGCTCAAGCTGCCAAACTTAGGAGGATGGCAGCAGCTAAGGAGAAAGAACTTGCCAAAAGTATGTTACTGTATAACTTTATTGAACAACTTTATATTTGTGGCTTTTTTTCAGAAGCATATTTATGACTTTATGTGAGACATTTATATATTACGGCAGACTAAAGTCAGCCGAGTTCATGTGACCTAAGCTACTGCATCTGACCCAATTTGAGTTTCATCATTTCCTTATTTGAAGATACAAAATGAGTGTCATGGCTAGAGTGATGTGAGGGATAAAGTATGTGGGTCCTGCAATGTGTTGTAATAAATACTTAGGATTACCTTTTGCAAAAAATATAAAGTCCTCCAGCTTTTCTTACCTTTGTTTTGTTAAGCTATTAGGAATCTACTGATGATCCTCTAAAGCAAGTCAAGTCTACATCCATCCCTACACTACTAGCCGTCAGAAGAACTTAACTTGTTTCATCTTTCTTCAGCATCGACTGTTAACAATGTTTCTTCGTCTACTACTGTCAATCGTTCCCTTGTCTATAGTTGCTCATATCTTATCCCTAGATCCCAGTTCCCCTAACCGATACCTATTGTTGTTGTTTTTGGTTGCTTATGCAATTCAGATGTGCTCCGTGCGCGCGAATGCTCTAACAACTTTACATGACATGCAGATCAAGAATTGCGCAGCAAGGAGATAAAAATGTCATATGATTCATATGCAAAAGTGCTGATGATGGCAAAGGTGATCCCCGGAACATTTTTTATTTTAGAAGGCTACATGATTATTTGTTAAGGTTTGAGAAGTTGATTCATTTAGTTATGGTACAGATCTTTGTATATTCTGCCCTTATTTTGTGGTTTTGGCGGTTTCCTGTTGCTGCCATATCTGAGCAACTTGTGCAGCCCTTTGGTAATACATTCATGTCCCTCTTACTTTAGTTTTTGAGACTGTTTCTGTTCTGCTTATAAAACAAAATTCCGTTCAAATATTTGGGGGTTCCCATTAAGTTCATTTCCCTAACACTTTGATCTCACGTCCAGATATATATTGCTCACTACCTTGAGACTGCAATACTTAAATTTGTTTGACTAGTGTATGAAAACCAAAATTATGAATTTTTAATAATAATTTGAGAAAATAACTGCAGTTGTCTTGATATAACTGAATCCATCTTTTTCTGCAGGGAGGATTCTGTCTTGGAGAGCTGGAGGTCCTTTGAATGACAAAGTTATGGTAAATAGAACTAGGAGTTGCAATTTTAGTATGATTCAGTTCTTCACTTTTTTTGTTTGTGGTTTACTAGCTGTTGAGGCATTCAGTTCTGGTAGGGACTAGATGTGGGAAAGAGTTGGAGTGGGAGGTTGGATTTTCTTGTTGAGATATTCAGTAGGGTAGGGGGTCCTGTATGCATTTTGTTTTATTTTTGTCCTCTCATCAGGTGGGAACCAAATTGTTCTAATTTGTGGAAGTCTGCTAGGCTTAATAATTTGTAGGAGAGGAATGACTGAAGGCCAGTTTTTTATACTTTTGCAGTGGCTCTGTGGTTAGAAAGTTGACTTGATGTGTCATGGTAAGAGTTGTGAGTTGGCATTGTTTGCCATTATTTTAGAGCATACTCCTACCATCACAAAATGAGAGATATATTTTGACTTTTTGAAGTCAGTTTATGAAATCCTAAAATTCAGAGATTGACACGAATTTACTTAATTTTAGTACTAGGGTATTAATAGTTACAATATTTGTTGCTTTTAAAACTTTAATGGACATGTATTAATTTTGAATTATAAGATTTCACAAATTTATATAGTTAAATGTATATCTAATTTTGGGACTTAGGGAGTACATAATTACGGTCGTCTTACTCAGTAGTACTTGGTGGCATGTTAAAAAGAAACGTGACTGTGCCGCCACATGGTGGCAACACACAGAACAGTTACTGAGTTAACATTCTTAAACCTTGCTGCTCATCCCAAAGTTCCCAGCTCTCGTCGGATGAGAGTTTATGTAAATTTTCGAATGTATTATTATTTTGATGAGGTATATTATTGCAGGAAGGTCTTTATTATGTGATTCTTCTGATCAGATCATTGTTTTGATACAATTGCAGGTTGGGATTATACCATGGTTGATAGTGTCTACTAGGGTTGGCAAATTTGTTTGTCGAAAAATTTTCAAGTAAAAAGGTGAAAAATCTTCAAGCAAGCCACAAAGGAACATCTTTGCGCTCTGTATCATTACACATTTTTCTTCTTTGATTATTTGTAAATTCAAGTTTGATAATTTGCTGGTTGGAAAATTACCTCTTAAAAAAGAAAAAAGAGAGTATATTTTGTATTTATCAGCTGAGCATAAATTTTGAAAAGAAATAGACCTATAAAATATTTTGATGGGAAATTATGCATTTGTCCTGGTTTTTTAAGGGTGTAAGAGCATTTACAACAGTTTTTTTATCTTTATCTCTACTCTGCAGTGCTATTGTGTCATTCTGCAGGATAGGGATTCAATTTTTTCAGTATGTACTCAAAGATTCTTTATATTGATTCCTTAAATAATAAAATTTAAAATTTAAAATTTAAAATTTGAAAGTTCCAACAATTAAAACATGTTTTGATTGTTGTAACTATTTTTTATTTAAAAATAATTGATGTTTGAATTTAAAAAATGCTATTATTTTAATTTAAAAATAGATGTTGCTAGAAATCAAAAAGTGCAACGATCATTTCAATTTAGCATTCTTCTCCTACTTCTAACATCACAAATGTTTCAGTTTTTTCGAAGAAGGCATCAACATCTTTTACTTGACTCTACTGAACAAGAGGTTCTGCATGAAAATTGTTTAATCATGGAAGGATAAATTTTAGAGAGAAAAGGCAAAGCGAAGACACATCAAGGTTTTGTTCTCGGTCATGTTTACATCGATCGTGATCGTAAGACGGGCCATGAAAACTTGGTACGAGATTACTTCTCCCCAACCCCGACATTTCCTCACAGACTATTTCGAAGACGATTTCGCATGAGTCGTAATTTATTCCTCCGCATTTATGATGCTGTTTTGGCTTATGATGAATATTTTGTGCAACGTCGAAATCTTTGACGCTTACGGAGGGCTTATCTTCATTACAAAAAGTTACCGCAAAGACTTTCGAAATGTTGTGTTATGGAGTTTACGGTGATATGGTGGATGAGTATCTTGACTACTGTAAAGCACAAACAAATGAGGCAATGAAAATTTTGTTGAAGCGTTGATTAATATTTTTGGTGATCAATACTTGAGGTCACCTACTGCCAACGATGTAAGTAGGTTATTTTTACTACATGAGGAGCGTGGATTCCCAGGAATGCTTGGCAGCATTGATTGTATGCATTGGACATGGAAAAATTGTCCAAGTGGATGGAAGGGTCACTACTCGGGCCATTGTGGTGATGCAACAGTAATATTAGAGGCAGTGGCCTCACGTGATCTTTGGATATGGCATACTTTCTTCGGCCTTCCAGGTTCACTCAATGACATCAATGTTCTTGAACGTTCTCCTGTTTTTGCAGATGTTATTAATGGTCGTGCTCCGTTAGTGAACTTTATCATCAATAATCATCAATACGATACGGAATATTATTTGGCAGATGGTATCTATCCAAAATGGTCTACTATTGCAAAAACAATTCAAATGCCACAAACTCAAAAGGCAAAAAATTATGCAAGTGCTCAAAAGTCTGCACGGAAAGATGTGGAACATGCATTTGGAGTTCTCCAATCACGTTTTCATATAATTCGGCAACCTTGCAGGTATTTTAGGTTAGCAACATTGAAGAATATCATGAAGGCATGCATTATAATGCATAACATGATTGTAGAAGACGAGCGTGACCTATACAAGTCATTGGAGAAAGGTAACTATTATTTATTTGAAGAAATTTCCTCTCTAATAGTCGATTGCGAGTATGAACACTTTGATTATAACCAATTCATTGCGGGACGTGAAAAGTTACAAGATAAAATTATGCATTGTCGTCTTCAAGAAGACTTAATTGAGCATCTATGGGAAAGGCACGGAAATGTTGAGTAATTGTGTTTCTGCTTATATAATAAATGTTTAAGTTCTATTGTTCTGTTTGAATTTTTGAATGTAATGTCAAGTTCAAGTTTTTTGTTTAAATATAATGTCAAGCATTTATATAATATCATAATAAAATTTCGTAAAGTAATTGTAGGTTAAAATAAGTCCAAAGAAACTTCAATTACCATAAGTCCAAACAAACTTCAAAAAATACAAGTCGAGAGATATTGAAATTTTAGTAAACCTAAAGAAACAGAAACACACTAAAATTGCTACAAGTCCATAGAAAGTTAGATAGGACAACTAAATCGTCTACTTGTTAAACGCTATTTCAAAGATCTTTGCTTGTTTCATTTCAATGTACTTTCGCTGCATCTCATTCAAGCTAGACATGTCAATAGTCATAACCTTCTCCTCTTTATGCTCCCTATCAAGTTCAAGTTTCTCCCTCTTCAATTGTAGATATTCATTCATTTTTTTGCTATCCTGGAAAATGACATCCATCTTCTGATCATGAAACTTTTGCATTAAATCTTGTGACTTTTTCGAAATGAATGCCGGTTTGAGACTCTTCACTATCTTCCACCTTCATTTTTTTGTTCTTCCGTCACTCTTTACCGGCCTTCTTACCAATTGGCCTTTCCATTTCTACATGACCAGAGGCACTCGCATCGTCTCCTAAATTGATCGAATCTGATGCAGCTACACTTCGGCTCAAATTGGGGTGCACCACTTCTGTAATCCACTTTGAAGAATTCTTGAGCACTTGATAACAGTGTAAAAACTTGAAAACACCTTTTTCCTTCTCCTCTGAAGACCATGTTTTAATGGCTTGATTAAGCTATAAAAATATTGTGCAATATGTCAAAATAATAAATATGAAACTATCATTTATATATTAAAGTGATTATTATAATAAAGAAAATTTTACCTTCTCTTGGTCAGTCATTCCACTCGGATTCGCATACTCAATGCTTTGAACAATCCCAGAAAACTTCAAGCATTTAGTCCTGATAATGCTGAATCGGTTGATTATTGATTTCTCTGGTCGATATGGATAGCTGCTTGCATTCGACAAGTACTCTCTCCATACTCTAGTCCAATATTGTTCTTTGGCTTGGTCAGTTCCAATCACATCATCCTCACTAGTATGCTCCCATGCCGCAATTATAATGAGGTCTTCCGCTACAGTATAATTTTCTGCCTTTCTAACTTTTGGCTTATCCATGCTTGCATTATCTATTTGAGAATCCATATTGATGTAGCTTCCAAGCAAAGAGAACAAAATTAAAAATATGCAATTTTAAAATTAAAACCCCTTCATTAGTTATATCAACAAAGGTTTCTGTACATACAATAATTAAAGCATAAACCTCAAACCTTCAAATTTCAAATCTGGACTCACTAAGTAAGACTGTAAAAAGGAGAGCATGGTCTTTATGTGTTGTCTCTTTATGTCTTTATAAGTTCTTTGTATGTTGAGAAAAAAATACAAAGGAAGTGGGGCTGTTTTAGATGAAATTGAAAACCAAGAAGAAAAAAACCGACTCTTTTTCTACGAGTATTAGTTGAATAACTTGATACTCCCTCCACCCCAAAAACTAAAGGTTTAAAAAAATACAGAATTCCTCAAATTATTTATCCTAATTTCATTATCAGGTTAGCAGTACTAAAAATACAGTAATATTTATATATTTTGCAAATGAGGTCTCTTTTTCCCCCCCAAAACGGAGGGACTATCTAGGAATAGGAGATGCCATGACAAAAGGAATAAAAAGTGAGCTCAGTGTTAAAGAATGAATCAACACCTCTTTCATTTCTATGCAGAATGTGGTACAAGACTTACAAAGGGGAACAAATCTATCCAATCCCCACCTTAAACCATTAATACAAGTAGTATGATCTGATTTAAAAAAGAAGAAGAACACTAGCCAAGTGCCACAACGCACTGATGTAAACATGAACAACACGAAATAGAAGGAAAACAACAATCATAGAGAAAACAAACAAAATTGTGTTCTGGATATCACTTGCCACAACCAAAAGAACAAGAAAACAGAGGAGAGACATAGTTAATCATCATAAATAACAGAAAAGAAGAATATATAACATCATAATTTACAACCTTGCACTATGTAAACAGTAAAACAAACGAATGTTCACATTGTGTTAAGCAAACTTAATCAGAACTTGGGCTACGAAACAGTGGATAAAGTAAATTGCACATTAAGCATAGTTAGTCATTTTGCAAGTCAAATTTTAGTAATAAACATGATCCAGTGGCCTTTGCTCTAGTAGCTAGTATCTTGTGAATTAACCAAATCAACCAAGTCAATTTAATAAAACACATTGGAAAACTAATTCTCCCTTCCCGTGTGAATCTAATATGAAACTATCAAGTAAAGAAATATAAATTTTGAAAAATAATCAAGAGAAATCACACACAAAAGGACAAAGGGGAAAATTATATAAAGACCATTAAAAAAATACTCAAAAAATAGGCTGAATTCTAATCTCTGCCCAGAAAAATACCTCAAGAAATCATACTGTTCCAATAACTCTTGAAAATGGTAAATTAATTCTCGAAATTGCCTAAAAATAAAGAGAATTACAAAGAAAGAATTAATACCAAATTCAGTGTAACTCGTTCAGATCAGTCGCCGCAGTCGTTTCTTATTCTCGGCCTGAGCTTTTGAGCTTTTGTTGAACTGAAAAATCAAAGGAGAACCCTAGATATGTCACGTGTTGTAGAAGAAGACAATCAGCGAAGAGGAGAATCGGTGAATTTTGGAGAGGAGAATCGGTGAATTTTGGAGAAGGAAATCGTAGGTTGAAGAAGATTCGGGATGTTAATTTTTTGCACCTTTCTAAAGCTGACGTGTCAGGGTGCGAAAGGTACTTTTACGTATATAGAGAACGTTTTTTTCATTCCCTCGTACTGAGGAGTAAAATCATATAGAATTAAATAAGAATAGAGAAACTGTTGAATAATAATTTATTGACCTATTTTTTAAAATTGGGGATAAAGAATGTATTAGGGAAACTATTGTGAATGCTCTAAACGAATCGAGTTGATTTGAGTATTGAATTGTTCAAATTTGGTTCACAAAATTTATCGAGTATAAAATAAAGTTTGATTGAGACTCATTTAACTATCGAATCGAGTACGATTTCGAATTGAGTCTGAGCAGTTTGGATTTTTTTGATCTGAGTATCAATAGAAAATTATAATTTGAGAAGGTTCGAGTAATTTATCGAATTTTAAAATGTGCTCATATTTAATTCATTTATATTTCGAGTCGAGTTCGAATTGAACTTTTAGTCGAGCGAGTACGAATCTAGCCGAACTGCTTGTTTATTTTACAGCCTTATGGTTTTTAACGTTGTGTTGCAATCTTAATAGTAGTTAGAAAAACAAAAACTTGTCCTTAATTACCCCCAACTTATAGTATTTTTAAGAACTTGTATAAAAATATATTTATTACATGAATAGTTGAGTTTCTTAAATTTTATATAATTCTTTTTGTTCATCCTCTTAAAATTTAAAATTTTATTTTTAATAGATAATATGCTAATATACTCAATTTTATATATATTGTAAATACTTTATTAAGGGTTTTGATTATCATAAAAAAAATTCAAACATGGTATGCTAATTATATACAAAGTTATGGACAAAGTCTAGTAGTAAGACCGGTAAAATTACATCTTTGAATTATATAGGAGTCGGAGTTATTAATATATATATTTTTTGTTATAAATTGTTGTGATTTAACTTTTACGATTATGTTATTTGTAAAAGTTATATTATCGAAATTATAATTATAATTTATGAAATTATAATTATTTATGAGATTATTATAATTATAATTTTAAAATTATTTAATTATTTTATAATTTCTAAACTAATAAAAATAACAAACAAGACACTTAATTATTTTTTCTTGAGAAGTTAAAATTTTCATATATTAAAATATGCTACATTAATCCTATAAATATGTCGCACTTCTCAGGTTGGGACTTGGGAGCTTAGACTAGTAGTTACACTATATATACATTTTAATTTAACTAGGGTTTCTTGTTATGTCACCTTTCTGAAACTAAAAGCTTGCCCGGGGCTTTCAATTTTCTCTCTGGATTTTAGATTTGCAGTTCGCAGAGGACGGTTTCGGTAGCCATGTACGGATCAAGGGGGTAAGTTGATAATTACGCTTTTCCTTTTTCTATTACTAGTCTGCTACTTGTTTATTGATGTTGAATTTGTTCTGTTTCTATGGCATAAACCCTAACTGATATTGTGATGAATAGTTTTTTTTTTTTTTTTTGCTAATTTAAATTTAAACTCACACACACAACCTTCGCCACTGCCCAGGCTTGAAACCCCACCCTCTTGGTACTCAAGAGATGGGGGTAACCATTGGGCTGCGTAGTGATGTGACTGCGTATATT
Source organism: Panax quinquefolius (assembly GCA_020205615.1). NCBI lineage: Eukaryota > Viridiplantae > Streptophyta > Magnoliopsida > Apiales > Araliaceae > Panax > Panax quinquefolius. The sequence continues at coordinate 35,389,638 of CM035156.1, read as the reverse complement.
TGATTTTTAAATTTGGATATTAAAATGACACGAAATTAAATGGTAAAGGTGTGTATAAGGTTTGATTCTGGTTGTGTTAATAAGGAGTTTCTTGGGATGATTCCAATATATTGGAAGTGTGAATTCATACATTGTTTTTTTGGGTGGAAAAGTAATACTGGATAGAAACCAGCATTAAACTTGATTTTATGTTGTTCTGCCTAATTTGCCATTTTGCCTATTATGTGAATAATCTGTATATTTTTAGACACTTAATATACTTTATAATATGTAAGGCATTTTGTCCAAGTTAATATTGGTATCTAATGATGAGCATTATGGTGCGAGGTAGACAGGTTCGTAGATAGGATATTTGATTCATACATCTATCAATATTAGGAATTTAAATAATTAACTTAGTTTTAACTTGCGTTGTTCATTGAACATACTTACAGTTCGGATCTGATGATTGCCCTCTCCTCCACCAGCACCTTTTTTTGGTGGGGCTGGGGGGAATTCTTCTTAAAATGATTATAATCGAGTCTGCCATTGAATTCTTTCCTGTTTCATCCCTGTGTTTTGGCTTGAACCATGGTGTATGATGCTCTACTTTATATGTTTCATCTGGTATAAATTCATATGTTTTTTCATCAGCTGTGTGCATATCTGTATGCCTTTTATATTCTTAATATTTGAAAAAAGTATGTATGTTGTTTATAAGGGTTGAGAACATATGGAAATATTGTTTAGGAAATAAACTAAGAATGAGGAAGCTAGATGTTAGGGAAACATGGGTTGGGTTGGTTTATTGACAAGGTTGAGTGGGGGATTTGTTTTCTGTTGGGTATGAATAATTGAAGGGCAATGTTTGGGAGCGGGGGGGTTTCAGACGGGTACGAGATCGGCTCAAAGCGACCAAGAATGATGGAATCAAATCCCTACTTCGCAGTGAGCAGCAGTTCAAGTGGTTTCCAGCCTTATGGCTATGGCAGTGGATTTCAGATTTCGGCGTTTCCTGTGGTTCGTCTGAGGGGTATTCCTTTCGACTGCACTGATATTGACATCTTCAAGTTCTTTGATGGACTTGACATCGTGGATGTGTTGCTGGTGAACAAGAATGGGCGGTTCTCCGGAGAGGCATTTGTTGTGTTTGCTGGACCAATGCAGGCCGACCTTGCTCTTCAGAGAGATCGACAGAACATTGGGCGGAGATATGTGGAAGTTTTCCGGTGCAAAAAGCAAGAGTATTACCATGCTGTGGCTTCTGAGGTAAACTATGAAGGAATCTACGATAATGACTTTCATGGGAGCCCTCCTCCAGCACGACCAAAGAGGAGTTCCCAAGACAAGGATCAGATGGAGTACACTGAGATATTGAAGTTGCGCGGTCTCCCTTTTTCTACCAAGAAGTCTAATATCGTCCAATTCTTTAAAGATTATAAACTGGTAGATGATAACATACATATTGCGTGCCGTGCGGATGGTAAAGCTACTGGAGAAGCATATGTAGAGTTTGTTTCAGCTGAGGAAGCTAAGAAAGCCATGGCCAAAGACAAGATGACAATGGGATCACGATACGTGGAGCTGTTTCCTTCAACACCAGATGAAGCTAGACGAGCCGCGTCCAGATCAAGGCAATAAGTAATAGGCATTCTAAAAGGGACTTTAGATGCTGAACTTGTGGTTGTGGTTTCTGGATCAACTGCATCTATTATGTTTCTCCCATCTTTCGGTGTCTTCTCTACGGGAAATCTTCAGCAATGAGATCTGTAATCTTTCTTTTCTTGGATATTGACTTTTTATTATTTAGTTAAGAGTTTATTTTAAAATTTGTAAACTGGCAATTTGTGCCTTGTCCTGTGGTTGGTTGGGCGTGAATGCTGTTAAAGGCACTATTATACTCTCCCGAAGAACTTACAATCTGAGTAATTTTTAGTTACAAATATTTTGAACATGTCTCCTTCAGTGTTGCATTTCAGCCTTACTAGAGGAATGCTTTGTTAATCACTCTTTTGGTTTACTATAAATTACTTTATTGGGTGTATTTTATGTTGTTAGAAAGCTTCCCTCTTGGGTGAATGGGTATACAGTTGGTGCATCATGTGTATAGTAAAAGCCCCAAAAAGATCATGCTCCCCCCTCCCCACCCCTAAACACACGCACACACCAGATCTCCACTGCAAGCTAATGGATAAAGATTTCAGCTCAAGCCCTCTTTGATTAGCACTGAATGACTTGTTTCAGAAAAAAATCGTCTGAATGATTCAGACGATTTGGGCTGAATGGCTAAGTCTCGTTTTTTTGGCTACATGAATTTTTTTTTATTTTTACAATATTAATTATTATATTAAGTAATATTAAATAAATTTACAACAATTTTGATTTTTTTCAGAAGGATAAAACAATAAAAATTTGTTATTTAAATGTTTTAGACATGTCAATTATCAAATAATTTTTTGGGTCCTTTACAATAATATACAACATTTAGAAAGTAATTACACTATTAGTGCACTCATAAAATATTTACACAATTAATACATTTTTTATATTTATTTACAATATTAGTGCAATTAGGATTCTTTAATTTAGGGAATTAGTATAGGATTCAATTCATAATAATAAGGAAACCTAAAATCAAGGAGAAATAACTACCATAATTAATAATTCAAATTCAAATATCTTGTATCTCACAACAAAAACAAATTCAAATTCAAAAATAATAATTAAAATTCAAATATTAAAAGTTTGGCATCGTCATCTTCCTCCTCCCCTTCGCCGGTCATCTTCTTCCTCCCATTCGCCGCCGCTTCAACACCTTGAAGATGTTGATCTGTAGATCTTGAAGGTGTAGCCGCCATGGACGCCGATCTCCTCATCCATTACGGCCACAACTGCCATTATAACGAAGGTTGATTTAGTCCAGAAATTAAAAGGAGAAAAAGATAAATTTTAGTGCAGTTGGTATCCAAATATTTATACAAAGGTAACCATTTTAGTTTTTTGTGGGAAACAAGAGAAATTTCGGTCTTGATTAGTAAACAAAACTTTCAAAGTTAACAATTTTAGTTTTTGTTGGTTACATTTGTATTAAGGTTTGGCTACCAATCAATTTATATAAAAAAAAAATCTATAATAGATTTTTATAATTAATTAGTAACCCAATAAAATCTGAATTTAGTTACCTTTGTATTAACATTTGCTACTAATCGCATTATAAAAAAAAATCTTCAATATATTTTTTTTAATTAATTGGTAACCCAATAAAATTGAATTGGTTACATTTGTATAAAGTGTTAGCTACTAACTGCACTCTTAAATAAAAAAATCTATAATAGATTTTTTAAAAATAAATTAGAAACTTAATAACATTGAATTGGTTACCTTGGTATGAATGTTTGGCTACCAACTGTACTATAAAAAAACGCAGCAACTGTATTATGAAAAAATTGCAGGTTTGGATGTGGAGGATGGCGTTAATGGTGTGGATGTGGAGGATGACGTTAACAAGTTAGGACTGTCTAGGTTAATGGTGGAAGATGACGTTAATGGTGGAGGAGAGCGGATGAGAAGGGCTTAATTTATAGGAAACAAAAAATAACCACTACTCACAAACACTTTGATGAAAACAACTTATACTGTTTGAGTAGTTGATTCTAACTACTATTTGAAACTTGAAAAGCAAGTGAACTTACTATGATAGCCCCAAGAGGATCAATCCACCTAAGGGTGTAAATGAGTCGAATTGGAGCGAACAGAGAGCTACTCGAATTCGACTCGAAATGATAAATTCATACTCGAATTCGAATTATATTTGAAAATTCCTACTCAGATTCGACTCGACTCGAATATTTATTACTCGAATTCGATTCGATCCGACTCGACTCGAATATTTATTCAAACTACCCGCGAGCTTCAAATTCAAGCTCGAATTCGAGTCTCCACATAATAACTAGTTTTATAATAAATATAATTATAAATTAAATTTGTTTTTTACTTAGAAATGAGAAAATATATTTATTATTACACTTTACAAATATAAAATCACAATTAAAATTAAAAACAAAACAAAATAATAACTAATTATCCTAATTTGATTTAAATTTGTATATATTATAAGAGAATGCATCGAACATCTAATCGAATATGTATTAACTTAGAGTATGTATCGAATCACTGATCAAGAATTGAGTAGTTTGAATCTTAAGCGAGTCGAGTATAACCTTGTTGATTCTACTCATATTTTTATTCGAACTATTTTTAATGCTCAAATTTGGATCATATTATTAACGAATTCGAGTCTCGCTCGTATTTTTTCGAGTTGAGCCCGAATCGAGCTCGAACTGTGTTGGCTCGTTTACAGCCTTAAATCCACCAGAAGAATCTTATGGCTAAGATGGCTGCTGCCAAGCCAATTGAGTTGGTCATGACATCAAAGAAATGATCGAGTGCATAACGATATCATTTTTGAATTGGCGACAATATACCATCAGTATAAACTTTATAATTGTGACTGAGACCATGATCCCAATCATCCATTTTTCTTTCTCGGGGTCTCTATCAGGCTGAGTCTGCATAAATTTCTCAATTTGGATCTCAATTTGGTTTTATGCCGGTGAATGTTGGGAAGTGGGATCGGTCGACGACGGAACATCAGCACCAACTCGGCAACCTTCAAGCATGAACATAATATCGGCCATGGTGGGTCGGCAACCTTCAAGCATGAATACGTTGAATGAAGAAGAAGAAGGGGGAAGATTAATTAATACAGTTATTCTAGATGAGGAGAGAGAGAAGAATCTAAATTAAGGAATCCTAATTGCATACTAATTCCCTAAATTAAGGAATCCTAATTGTACTAATATTGTAAATAAATATAAAATTCTATTAACTGTGTAAATATTTTATGAGTATACTATTTTTGTAATTTTTTTCAAAAATGTAATAAAATATGTAAATCATCCTAGTTTTTTTCATTCAGATTTAAATTCACCTCATTCAGGTTGAATGATCAGATTCATTCAATTTTTATCAAATACCACCTTAATTCACAATCACAACTAACAGGGCAACAGTCTAAAACCCACTTCACATGCACTGTGACGCCCCCAAAATAGGTATACATCACCCATTCTGAGTCGCCAGATATCACTTTATAAAAATCAAATACAAACTTCATTTATACAACTGTTGAATTGTCGTGCAGAGTAAGACAACAGATAAGCTGTGAGTTTCATTACAAAATCTATGTAACTCTTATAGTGCCTCGACCACAACACCTTACAAAGGTACTTTACATAAAAGTATAATCAAAAATTATTTTAGAAATTAAAATCTTTGGAAAGTGCTCAAGGAAACCTTCATACATGGGAGGCCATGCGTCTTGGTTATGATAGATATCATATGTCCACATAATTATCCTTGGTTGACCCAATAGACCCTAAAGGAAAACGAGAAGATTACTATCATCTTTTATCCAATGGTGAGTCTTCTCTTGACAGATAACTATCTCTACTGTCTCCAAGTGAAAATTATACTTCAAATAAACTCCAAGATCATATAGGTAGTGCTCGTAGATATACTCAGCAAGTGGATGTGCACAACCCTGTCTTATGATAATACGAGATTATATGTCATTAGACATCTTGTATGATAGTGGCAAAACACATTTTCAAAGTTGGGTTCTCATCAACCTATTGTTGTTCACCAAAATCAATTATTAAGTGACGTATAACATACGACACGCACATCTTAGGTCCTTAATGTAATTATATATTGCATGTCATGCCGTTTTATAATGTATTGAGAAACTTCAACAGTCTCGGACCATCTCACTATTTCCCTGTTATCCCCGCTCGACCCAGCTACACTCTTATTACCTGAAAGGAATTGTGAAGCAAAAGGGTGAGCACAACTAGCCCAGTAAAGAATATCATGACTAAAGATAATTAAATTATCAATAGCATTCATCAGTAATAAATCAAAGATTTAGAACATATGGTAGATGATAAAACTCTTCAACCATAGTTGCAGCGGAACGAGCAATCCATTAAAAGAGTCAAATAGACCATCAGGTCTATTATCTTCTCCAAGTTAAAAGTCCACCAATAATATTTTATCCCTGTAATATCAATTAACAATTTCTGTCCACAATCATATGAATAACTCATAATCATAATTGTGATTTGAATTCCTTTTCGCACCCAGGAAGAAGATAATTTTCATCACCTATCTTCACCTGAAACATCAAAAATCATGGTTATACCAAATCACAATTTTTGCTCATAATCATACTAATAATTTCATCTTTGCACTACTACTACCAAAGATATACAATCAGATAACCAAGAATCAATGGTTCATCTTTGCACTACAGGCCAAAGATATATAACTGTAAAACCAATAATGCTGAGACTCAGCTTAATAGTATCACGACCACGAATTATCCATGAATTACGGGCCAAGAATATTCGTGTTTTCAATTACGGTCATGATTATACCGAATAATCCCTGGTCATAATCATACCAAGTCCATCTATGCACTACGGGCCAAAGATGACTTTTACCACATCATTTGTAACATTACGGTCATGATTATACCGAATAATCCCTGGTCATAATCATACCAAGTCCATCTATGCACGTAAGCCACAGATGACTTTTAACACAATATAAGCATGAGGATCATGACAATGATATAAATAATCAATCAAATGTGATAAAGGATAAATATTAAACATTTATAATATAATTTATCCAGAGTTCAAGAATATTCCAATGTTATCAATCACTTAATAATCTCATAATCTAATATTATTAATATTATAACAATATTTTAATCACTTCTTAAACTTATAAACAATTTATTTCAATTGTTTACGCTTTTACCACATAATGCATTTATTCAAAATGCCATACTCATAAGATATCATCACCAATAATCAAATCCTCATCAAAAAAATATACGATATACCCTATATAGGATTCCACAGCCATAAAATCCTATTTTCCAATTTTGTTACTTCACATAACATATTTAACTCATTTACTCATAACTAGATCATTTTCATGAAAATACCAAATCAATTCCAAAAATATTTCTTTTCCGGGATTTAAGATAATATAGTCCCATAATGAAAATATATTTTTCTAGGAATTTTTAAAATTCATTTACTATTTTTCAAAAATCAATTTCTAATTAATTCCTTAAGAAATTAGCTACCTCAAGATTAACTCCAAAAATTTCCAAATCTTGGCAGAATCTTACACATGTTAACGTGAGCTTCCAGTTTAAATTTTGGTTATAGCATTTTTCGTCGGAAAAACCTAAATATTGAAATGGTCATAACTTGCTCATTTTAAGTCAGAATGAGCTCATTTTTGGACAGGAGATACTTTATACCATATAATTTCATGTCCCAAAAGGCCAGAATTTTTCTCACAAATTAAGTGGCTAAAATAGCAAAATAAAGTTTTTGGGCAGTAGCGTTTTCGGTTTTTGCAACTTTGCACTCCTTTGCTAAAATCAGTCCACACGAAAATCTACAACACCTTTTCCAGTGATTCCACTTGGATAAGCTACAAAACTCATAGATCTAACTCTAGGACTTGACCACACTCAAAAATTTGAAATATAACAGGAGATATGGTTAATTGAATTTCATGTTCCGTTTTCACCAAAATCTGATTTTTAACCCTTTATGATTTCTAAGAAACTTTCATGTTTTCACATAATAACCAACATAATTCATCATAACACTTACTAATACCACATATACCCATGATTTTCATTAGTCCAACGCTTTTATTATGACTCTCATTATTGTAACGCCCCCAAAATAGGTCCATTCCATCCAACCCATTCTGAGTCGCCAAATACATGGTACAGAAAACAACTACAACTTTATTACAACAATTGTCGTGCAAAATACAACAACACATATCTTTGTGAGTTTGGATACAAATATATACCAACCTGTAGTACGTCACAATGACACCTTACATAAAGGTATAGTCAAAAACATTTTAGAAATTAGAATCTTTGGGAAGTGCTCAAGGAAACCTTCGTACATGGGAGGCCATGCTTTTAGGTTATGGTAGATATCATATGGCCACAGAATTATCCTTGGTTGACCCAATAGACCCCAAAGAAAAACGAGAAGATTACTATCATATTCTTCCCAATGGTGAGTCTTCTCTTGACATATCATTATCTCCACTGTCTCTAATTGGGTATTATACTCCAAACAAACACCAAGATTATATAGGTAGTGCTTGTAAATATACTCAGCAAGTGGATGTGCACAACCTTGTCTTATGATAACACGAGTTTGTATGTCATTAGACATCTTGTATGGTAGTGACAAAACACCCTTCCAAAGTTAAATTCACCTCACCCTCAACAACTATAGACCACCACTCTATTCCCTCGCTATCCCCCGCTCGACCCAGCTACACTTTTATTACCTGAAAGGAATTGTGAAACAAAAGGGTGAGCACAACTAGCTCAGTAAAGAATATTATGACTAAAGATAAATAAATTATCAATAGTCTTCATCAGTAATAAATCAGAGATTTAGAACATATGGTAGATGATAAAACTTTTCAACCATAGTTGCAGCGGAATGAGCAATCCATTAGAAGAGTCAAATAGACTATAAAGTCTATTGTCTTCTCCACGTTAAAAGTCTACCAACAATATTTTATCCCGTAACATCAATCAACAGTTCCTTTCCACAATCATATGAATAACTTCATAATCATAATTGTGATTCTAAATTCCTCTTCTCATCCGGGACGAAGATAATTTTCATCATCTGTCTTTAATCGAAACATCAAATATCATGGTTATACCAAATCACGAGTTCGTTCATAATCATACTAATAAATTTATCTTTGCACCACGGCCAAAGATATTCATCAACAGATTCATCTTTACACTACAAAAGCTAAAGATATTCAACAACAGTCATCTTTGCATTCGAGCCAAAGATATTCATCAATAATTCATCTTTGCACTACTGTGCTAAAGATATTCAACAACAGTCATCTTGCATGCATTACGAGCAAAAGATATTCATCAATAATTCATCTTTGCACTACTGGTGCAAAGATATTCAACAACAAAGTCATCTTTGCATTACGAGCCAAAAGATATTCATCAATAATTCATCTTTGCACTACAAAGCAAAGATATTCAACAACAGTCATCTTTGCATTACGAGCCAAAGATATTCATCAATAATTCATCTTTTTGCACAACAAAATTTAAAGATATTCAATTGTAAATTCAATGGTCATGATCATACCGAACCAACAATTCAACTTTTGCACTCATCGGCCAAAGAGAACCTATGGTCACGATCATACCAATAATCTACCCATCTTTACACTCAAGTCAAAGAGAAATATCATCATTAGGGTTATAAGAATGTTATATAAAATAATATAATCAAAACATGGTTTTAATTTCAAAAGTAAGATTCATAAATCAATGATAATTTGGTCGGAGAAGAAACCAATTTGTCGTGAATAGTACCCCAGATTCGCATGCAAGTAAATCGTATCGTGCATAGTAACTCCTCGATACTAAAAAAGATAAAGTTTCATAATAAAATTCATATCCATATTTATAACACCTTAATCCAAATGTTATAAATCACTTAGAAATCTCATAATCTAATATTATTAATATTATAATAATATTTTAATCATTTCTTAAACTTATAAACAATTTAATCCAATTATTTACACTTTAATAATTAATGCATTTAATCATCTAAAATGCCAAACTCATAAGGTTTCATCATCATTAACCAAAACCCTCATAAAAATCAGCATATATCTCATATATGATTCTCAAACCATAAAATCATATTTTCTAATTTTCTTACTTCACATAACATATTTAATTCATTTACTCATAACTAGAACATTTTCATGAAAATACCAAATCAGCCCAAAAATATTTCTTTTTCGGGATTTAGCATAAAATAGTCCCATATTGAATATATATTTTTCTCAAAATTTTAAAAATTCATTTACTATTTTTCATATGGCCAAAACCACCGAATATTTAAACATTTATCATAAATTGTACTTTTATCCAAAATTCGAAATTCACAGAGTACAATCGATATTATATAGATGTACTCTCAATAAAAATTTCATCAATTTTGGAGTTAACCGCAAGGAGTTATAAATAGTTACTTTTAAAATAGTCTTTTCTCATAAAATCCATAACTCCTAATCTATACATCCAAAAATACCTCAAAATAATCATAGTGGTGTAAAATTCAAGAATGATCAAAACATGGATACAATCAAAGCTAGTATCCGAATAGATATTTTAGATTTAAAAGAAAAATTTTCATTTTTTATTGAATAGTCAGATTCGTGAATGAATAGTCAGAGTATCGTGAATAAGAACTCAGTACACCAAAAGATAGAAATTCCAAAAAAAATCTTCACGCTCTTCACGAAAAAACTTCATCTGAATAGTGAACTCGTGAATAGTAACTCATGAATATAGAACTCGTGAATAGTAACTCGTGAATAGTAACTTCGTGAATAGTAACCCCCGACATGAAAAAGTTCCAAATTTGATAAAAAATTCCAACTAATATTTCAAAGATAATGATATTGAAGAAATAATATCATTTGAGAAGAAAATAACATCCCTTACTATCCCACACCTCAAAAGAAGCAAAGACTTCGACGGGATATCGGATATATGACTCAAGGAAACTTGCAGACCGATGAATATCAACTCACCAAGTATCTAAATACTCACAAATTACACTCAATAATCTAGAGAGAGAGAGAAAACTTTGTTTCGGTGTGATTTTCAATTCTAACTTAGCCCTCTATTTATAGGAAAATGTTAGCCCGTAGGAAAGCAGACTTGACACTGCCACACGATGGCTTTTACTCGCTACTATTCCACCCACCAAAAATCAGCCATCTTCCCCAACAACCAAGAGTGGGGCCCACTCAATTCTAGAATTTTCCACCAAAACCTAATTTTTGAATCGGTTACCTCTTAAAATTCATAACAAATCATACGCTCATTTTAACGGTTCAAAATTTGTGGACATATACTCAACTTATATATGTATAACATATCCAAAAATTACAACGATCCAACGGTCGGATCAAAATTTATAACTCACGCAATATAGCTGAAGAACAACGATTTTTCAATATCTACAAAGAATTTTTGGGTGATTCAAATTTCTACAGATTAGCTTACTTCTAGGGCTTTCTTTTGATATATGGCTCATCTCTTAACTCATTATACATTAAAGAGTTATGGATTTTACAAAATCAAGTAATAAACTAATTTTTCTGAAAATCCCATATTTTGTTCTCCATTTCGACAAATACTGATAAAACACCTCATCATTAATTCCTTCACTTATAAATACATAAATAAATCCATCATTTATATCCACATCAAATAAATATTTTCTTATCATATAAATCAATAACTAATTATTCACAAATAATATTATGTAATCACAATAATGACAACCAGCAGGTTTCAGGAAGAGGGGCTTTCAATAAGGATCTCTCCTCACTCGCACGCAATTAGGTGACCAAACCTCTCCTTAGATGTAACTTTCTAGACATTGCCAATAATGTTATCTAATAATATTATTCAAATAATATGAATTATTGATCTGATAATGAGAAATAAGTGACAATTATTGAAACAATAATAATATAAACTATCAACGCAGCAATTATTGAATCAATAAAATAAAATATTGAACAGTAATTACTTTAACAATTATTGAGTAGTGCCTTCTTATGTAAGGATCAATAATTCAAAAATATCGTAAAACCAGGTGCTATCTTGCGCAAAAACACGCCAGACATCAGATTTTAACCAACGGGTATTCCAACAAGATTAAGCTTGATAACGATTACGTAGTTATTTATAAAAACTTAATTTTGTCGTTTTCTTCATCCCTACGCTTATTACATTATGGGGCCCAAAAAATGGTGCATACTAATACGAATATTCCCTACGGAAAGAATATTCCACGACCAAACGAATATTCCCCGACAACAATGAATATTTTATAACCACTTGTGTATTTTGAAAAAAATTCATATATCACCCTTAACTTTAACTTTTATCAATTTAACCATTTACTGAATAGTAATTATAAGAAAAATTGAATACTTTTATTTCATAAAATTTGGGGTCTTACAATCTCCCCTCCTTATGAAATTTCGTCCCCGAAATTTACGTACCTGGTATTTCAAAGAGTTGAGAATACCTTGCTTTCATTTCAGATTTCATCTTTCCTGTCATCATGATTTCTCCATTGCTCATCTCCTGTATTTCATATATCATTCTAGAATATAGCTTCAAAACAAGGGTTAATTTAACAAATTAACATATCACATAATATCCCGATATTATGACTGACCAACAAATAAGCTTAGGTAGGACACACTAAATGGGAAGGATTTACTCATCTCTCCCTCCTAGTTCTATTCTAGATCTCCGCCAGAGATCATATCCCTAAGCTCGATACCAAATGTAACGCCCCAAAATAGGTCCATTCCATCCAACCCATTCTCGAGTCGCCAAATACATGGTACAGTAAAACAACTACAACTTTATTACAACAATTGTCGGCAAAATACAACAACACATATCTTTGTGAGTTTGGATACAAATATATACCAACTGTAATACGTCACAATGACACCTTACATAAAGGTATAGTCAAAACCTGCTGTTTTAGAAATTAGAATCTTTGGGAAGTGCTCAAGGAAACCTTCGTACATGGGAGGCCATGCTTTTAGGTTATGGTAGATATCATATGGCCACGTAATTATCCTTGGTTGACCTAATAGACCCCTAAAGAAAACGAGAAGATTACTATCATATTCTTCCCAATGGTGAGTCTTCTCTTGACATATCATTATCTCCACTGTCTCTAATTGGGTATTATACTCCAAACAAACACCAAGATTATATAGGTAGTGCTTGTAAATATACTCAAAGAAGTGGATGTGCACAACCTCGTCTTATGATAACACGAGTTTGTATGTCATTAGACATCTTGTATGGTAGTGACAAAACACCTTCCAAAGTTAAATTCACCTCACCCTCAACAACTATAGACCACCACTCTATTCCTCGCTATCCCCCACTCGACCCAGCCTACACTTTTTATTACCCGAAAGGAATTGTGAAACAAAAGGGTGAGCACAACTAATTTCAATAAAGAATATTATGACTAAAGATAAATAAATTATCAATAGTCTTCATCAAGAATAAATCGTAGATTTAGAACATATGGTAGATGATAAAACTTTTCAACCATAGTTGCAATGTGAATGAGCAATCCATTAGAAGAGTCAAATGACTATAAAGTCTATTGTCTTTCTCCACGTTAAAAGTCCACCAACAATATTTTATCCTCGTAACATCAATCAACAGCCTTTCCACAATCATATGAATAACTCATAATCATAATTGTGATTCTAAATTCTCTTCTCATCCGGATTTAAGATAATTTTCATCAATTGTCTTTACCCGAAACATCAAATATCATGGTTATACCAAATCACGGTTCTGCTCATAATCATATTAATAAATTTATCTTTGCACCACACGGCCAAAGATATTCATCAACATTCATCTTTACACTACAAAGCTAAAGATATTCAACAACAACAGTCATCTTTGCATTACGAGCCAAAGATATTCATCAATAATTCATCTTTGCACTACAAAGCAAAGATATTCAACAACAGTCATCTTTGCATTACGAGCAAAAGATATTCATCAATAATTCATCTTTGCTTCACAAAGCAAAGATATTCAACAACAAGTCATCTTTGCATTACGAGCCAAAGATATTCATCAATAATTCATCTTTGCACTACAAAGCTAAAGATATTCAACAACAAAAGTCATCTTTGCATTACGAGCCAAAGATATTCATCAATAATTCATCTTTGCACTACTGTGCTAAAGATATTCAATTGTAAATTCAATGGTCATGATCATACCGGTCAACAATTCAACTTTTGCACCTCTTGGCCAAAGAGAACCTATGGTCACGATCATACCAATAATCTACCCATCTTTACACTCAAGTCAAAGAGAAATATCATCATTAGGGTTATAAGAATGTTATATAAAATAATATAATCAAAACATGGTTTTAATTTCAAAAGTAAGATTCATAAATCAATGATAATTTGGTCGGAGAAGAAACCAATTTTTGTCGTGAATAGTACCCGTATTAAAGACATAGTAAACCGTGATACGCGCGTAAGTAAGAACCTCGATACCTAAAAGATAAAGTTTCATAATAAAATTCATATCCATATTTATAACACCTTAATCCAAATGTTATAAATCACTTAGAAATCTCATAATCTAATATTATTAATATTATAATAATATTTTAATCATTTCTTAAACTTATAAACAATTTAATCCAATTATTTACACTTTAATAATTAATGCATTTAATCATCTAAAATGCCAAACTCATAAGGTTTCATCATCATTAACCAAAACCCTCATAAAATCAGCATATATCTCATATATGATTCTCAAACCATAAAATCATATTTTCTAATTTTCTTACTTCACATAACATATTTAATTCATTTACTCATAACTAGAACATTTTCATGAAAAATACCAAATCGGTTCAAAATATTTTTTTTCTGGGATTTAGCATAAAATAGTCCCATATTGAACATATATTTTCTCAAAATTTTAAAAATTCATTTACTATTTTTCATATGGCCAAAACCAATTTAATATTTAAACATTTATCATAAATTGTACTTTTATCCAAAATTCGAAATTCACAGAGTACAATCGATATTATATAGATGTACTCTCAATAAAAATTTCATCAATTTTGGAGTTAACCGCAAGGAGTTATAAATAGTTACTTTTAAAATAGTCTTTTCTCATAAAATCCATAACTCCTAATCTATACATCCAAAAATACCTCAAAATAATCATAGTGGTGTAAAATTCAAGAATGATCAAAACATGGATACAATCAAAGCTAGTATCCGAATAGATATTTTAGATTTAAAAGAAAAATTTTCATTTTTCTATTGAATAGTCTTGCCGTATTCGTGAATAAGGTCAGATATCGTGAATAGTCTAGATATCACGTGAATAGTAACTCAGACACCAAAAGATAGAAATTCCACAAAAAACATCTTCACGCTTTCAATAATAAGACTCGTGAATAGTAACTCGTGAATAAGTAACTAATGAATAGTAATAATGAATAGTAACTCGTGAATAGTAACTCGTGAATAGTAACCCGACATGAAAAAGTTCCAAATTTGATAAAAAATTCCAACCAATATTTCAAAGATAATGATATTGAAGAAATAATATCATTTGAGAAGAAAATAACATCCCTTACTATCCCTTACCTCAAAAAAAAAGACTTCCGACGGGATATCTGGATGTACGACGTGAAGGAAACTTGCAGACCGATGAATATCAACTCACCAAGTATCTAAATACTCACAAATTACACTCAATAATCTAGAGAGAAAGAGAGAAAACTTTGTTTACGGTGTGATTTTCAATTCTAACTTAGCCCTCTATTTATAGGAAAATGTTAGTTCACCAAGCAGACTTGACTCGCTACCGATGGCTTTACTCGCTACTATTCCACCCACCAAAAATCAGCCATCTTCCCCAACAACCAAGAGTGGGGCCCACTCAATTCTAGAATTTTCCACCAAAACCTAATTTTAGAATCAGTTACCTCTTAAAATTCATAACAAATCATACGTTCATTTTAACGGTTCAAAATTTGTGGACATATACTCAACTTATATATGTATAACATATCCAAAAAATTACAACGATCCAACGGTCGGATCAAAATTTATAACTCACTTAATATAGTCAAGAAGAATCGATTTTTCAATATCTACAAAGAATTTTGGGTGATTCAAATTTCTCTGATTAGCTTACTTCTAGGGCTTTCTTTTGATATATGGCTCATCTCTTAACTCATTATACACAAAGAGTTATGGATTTTACAAAATCAAGTAATAAACTAATTTTTTCGAAAATCCCATATTTTGTTCTCCATTTCGACAAATCCGATAAAACACCTCATCATTAATTCCTTCACTTATAAATACATAAATAAATCCATCATTTATATCCACATCAAATAAATATTTTCTTATCATATAAATCAATAACTAATTATTCACAAATAATATTACGTAATCACAATAATGACAACCAGCAGTGCGCAGTTCGAAAGAGGGGCTTTCAATAAGGATCTCTCTCATCGGGCGCGCGCAATTAGGTGACCAAACCTCTCCTTAGATGTAACTTTCTAGACATTGCCAATAATGTTATCTAATAATATTATTCAAATAATATGAATTATTGATCCGATAATGAGAAATCGTGCGTTGACAATTATTGAAACAATAATAATATAAACTATCAACGCAAAGAATTATTGAATCAATAAAATAAAATATTGAGCAAGAATTACTTTAACAATTATTGAGTAGTGCCTTTCATGTAAGGATCAATAATTCAAAAATATTGTGTAAAACCGTGTGCTCATCGCATAAACACGCCAGACATCGTATTTTAACCAACGGGTATTCCAATGTTGTTAATTCAGAACGATTATGCCGTTATTTATAAAAACTTAATTTTGTCGTTTTTTCATCCCACAGCGAGTTATTCTCATTATGGGGCCCAAAATGGCAAGGCGCTACTGTCATTGCATTTAATATTCCCCACGTAAAGAATATTCCACGACCAAACGAATATTCAAAACAACAATGAATATTTTATAACCACTTGTGTATTTTGAAAAAATTCATATATCACCCTTAACTTTAACTTTTATCAAATTAACCATTTACTGAATAGTAATTATAAGAAAAATTGAATACTTTTATTTCATAAAATTCGGGGTCTTACAATTATAATCAACGTAACCAGATTATTTCCACAATTTAATAAGGAATGAATACAATGGATCATTCACCATGCATGTGGCAATCTACATAGACAGGTTATTCCAAAAGAATAATAAAGAATGGAATAACAAAAGGATTTACCATGCATGCGATAGAGACCGCACAGACATGTTATTCCCAACAGAATAATAAATGCGAAATAATAAATAATGGAACCAGGTCAGGTGAAATTCACACCGACAGTGTGACGCCCCCAAAATAGGTATACATCACCCATTCTGAGTTGTCAATACATGGTACAGAAACAACTACAACTTTATTATTACAACAAGAAAGCGTGAGTTTAAATACAAATATTATCTTCTAGACAATATCTATACTCAAATAAATCCTCATCACATTTATTGATACATTATTTTTATAAAATGGTGAGGACTACTAAACAACTCTCTAGAACCTTCATTCCATACCCGACTCGCATTTCGCATTATATTCTCGCCTCCCGAGAAAAATGGAACAAAAAGGAAAAGGGTGAGCTCAAGTAGCCCAATAAAGAATATTATGACTAAGATAATATACAACAAATTATCGTTAGTCTTCAATGGGGAAAATCTAATAGAATACAATGATAGACATCAAATTTTAAATCAATATTCGCAATGAAATAATAATTCATTAGAAGAGTTAAGTAGAGAATGCAAACTACTATCTTCTATGTATGAATTTAAAAGTTCATCGCTCTACCTTTTATCCTCAGTAACATCAATCAATATACATCTGAATCAAATATTCATCTTTGCACTACAGCCAAAGATATTCATCGATTGGTCATGTTCATCTAAACACTGTTCATCATTCTTTGACTACTACCAAAGATATTCTTAAATCATTCATCTTCAGATTATAGAGGCCAAATGTGACGCCCCAAAATAGGTCCATTCCATCCAAACCCATTACGAAGTCGCCAAATACATGGTACATAAACAACTACAACTTTATTATTACAACAAGAAAAGCTGTGAGTTTGAATACAAATATTATCTTCTGCATAATATCTATACTCAAATAAATCCTCAACACATTTATTGATACATTATTTTACAAAATGGTGAGGACTACTAAACAACTCTCTCTAGAACCTTCATTCCATACCCCGACTAGTACATTTCAATTTACATTCTCGTCTCCCGAGAAGAAAAATGGAACAACAAAGAAAAGGGTGAGCTCAACTAGCGAAAGAAGAATATTATGACTAAGATAATATACAACAAATTATCATTAGTCTTCAACAGCGAAAAAAAAAACTAATAGAATACAATAGACAACAAGTTTTTAAACCAATATTCGCAATGAAATAATAATTCATTAGAAGAGTTAAGTAGAGAATGCAACTACTATCTTCTATGTATGAATTTAAAAGTTCGTCGTCATCTCTTTATCCCCGTAACATCAATCATCATACATCCTGGAATCAAATATTCATCTTTGCACCACAGCCAAAGATATTCATCGATCGATCATGTTCATCTCAACACTGCTCATCTTTGCACTATGGGCCAAAGATATTCATCAAGAAATCATTCATCTTTGCACTACAGCCAAAGATATTCAAAGAATATCATCATTTAGACCTGAGGATGATGAAAAAAATATTTTAAAGGAAACGAATCCGGTGAAACAAAAGAACAATTATTAAGGATTCAGTATTTTAAACAATCCAAGTTCAAAAATACTTCATAAGTAATCGAGTGGAGTAAAATTCAAGAATGATCAAAACATGGATACAATCAAAGCTAGTATCCGAATAGATATTTTAGACGAAAAAGAAAATTTTCATTTTTCGATTGAATAAGTCAGATATCGTGAATAGTCGTATACACGTGAATAGTAACTTTCAGACACCAAAAGATAAAAATTCCACAAAAAAAACATCTTCACGCTTCATGAATAGTACTTTCGTGAATAAGAATCTCGTGAATAAGAACTCACTTGAATAATAAGAACTCGTGAATAGTAACTCATGAATAGTAACCCCATATGAAAAAAGTTCCAAATTTGATAAAAGTTCCAACCAATATTTCAAAGATAATGATATTGAAGAAATAATATCATTTGAGAAGAAAATAACATCCCTTACCTCGAAAAGGAAGACTTTTAGTTGAAACAGGATATAAGGCTATGACTTGAACTTGCAAGTATAGCAATACTCAAAGTATACTTAAAATACTCACAAGAATATGCTCGATAATATAGAGAGAAAACTTCAGCTTTACGGTGTGATTTTCAATTCTAACCTAAGACCTATTTATAGAAATCGCTTAGAACACCAAAGCGTAAAATTTAATATAATAATAATATATTATATATATATTCCTACGCCAACCAAGACTCCTGAAATCAGCATGTTTACAACACATGGGGGCAACCAAAACAATAAAAACGTTTTTGTTGATATAAATAATTAAAACTTCCAAAAATCAATTATTTGAAGCTTGAACTTCAATAATTCATAATAAATAGCCCTTTCATCGAAAATTCGAATCTTGCAGTATTTATAGGAAATTCAATTCTCTACAACTTTGCGTAAGAAAGTTTTCCAAATTCCAAATAAAAAATTGACCGAAATCCTCAACCAAGGCGATTTTACGTGCTATAATCAAATTTCAACCAAGAAATGGGGCCCACCGACATGTTTAACATGTTTTAAACATTTATTGCAACAAAAATACTTTTCCTCCTCGATACTCATATATCCCACATTCATTATAAAAATATCACCGTTAATATATTATTAAAATAATATATTTAAATGAATTATTTTATCAAAAATGATAAAATATTAATTTTCAACAATTGTCATTTAAAAATTTTCTCCATCTATATCCACATAAAATCAATATTTTCCTCATCATATAAATCAATAATTAATTATTCACAAATAATATTACGTAATCACATCATTGACAACCAAAAGCAGCGGTTCAGGAAAGAGGGGCTTTACAATAAGAATTTCTCCTCATGGCCGCATGCAATTAGGTGACCAAACCTCTCCTTAGATGTAACTTTCTAGACATTGCCAATAATGTTATCTAATAATATTATTCGGATAATATGAATTATTGCTTCGATAATAAAAAATATCGTGTAATGACAATTATTGAAACAATGTTAATATAAAATATCAACGCAACAATTATTGAATCAATAAAATAAAAAATCTTTGAGCAAGAATTATCGTAATAATTTTTGAGTAGTGCCTTCTTTACGTAAGAATCAATAATTGGTGCAATACCGCTGGTGTGTTCTTGTTCAACAACGCCAGCGTATTAGTGTGTTTTAACCCGGGTATTCCAACAAGATAATAAAGAATAACTACGTCGTTATTTATAAACAACTTATATTTGTCGTTTTCTTCATCCAATCGCTTTTCGTTATGGAGCCCATGGTAAGATCGCTGGCCGTCGCATTTAATATATTCTGACAAAGCATTTAATATTCCACGACCAAACGAATATTCCCTAATAATAATGAATATTTTATAACCACTTGCTTATTCGAAATATTTGCGCATTTTACCCATAACTAACCACATTAATCAAATTCACCTTACTATTTCAAAATAATAAATAGAGGAAAATAAATTTCATTTATTAATAATTTTGGGGTCTTACAACCTCCCTCCTTATGAAATTTCGTCCTCGAAATCGACGTGACGTACTGGTGTGTTTGAAAAGATGAGAATACCTCGCTTTCATTTCCGTTTCAACTCCCGGTCATTTCCTTAATAACATGGTTTCTCCACAAAACTTTAACTTGTGGTATGACCTTCGACGTAGGACATGCTCTTTCCTATCCAAAATCTGACAAAAGTACCTCTTCATACGTTAAGTCTTTGGCTATCTCGTCCTGGTTCTAACTCAACGAGCGTGGTTTGGTCGTCCACATATTTACGTAACATCGATCGTGAAAAGCGTTATGAACACGCGCCATATACTTGGCGGTAAAACGAGTCTATAGGCCACGGTTCCTATTCGATCGAGAATTTCAAATGGATTAATAAATCGAAGGTTTGAGCTTTCCTCACCTCACCGATTCTTGCTTTTGAAATAACACTTTCGCACCTCCTTCTTCAAATTCATCGGCTCCGGTGTGTAGCGAGCGACTTTAACTTTATCGATTAAAGTCGATTATACTCGATATCATCACGCGTGGGTACCTAGAGTTTTCATCTCCATCTCTATTATTTGTAAATTATTGAAATGAGTCTTTGATAATATCGTACTTCGTACTTGTATACGATCTTCTACTCAACACGTCGCACTACCACGTTTCGCTTTTCAGGATGGCATGGTCGTAACATGTCTTTGAAATGAGTCTCTCTTGAGTTCTTCAAGCTCTTCCCACATTCCTTGCTCCATTCGAATTTTGTATCTCTACGAGTCATTGCGTTAATGGAATAGCGATTCGAGAATATCCTTCAACGAATCTCCGATAATAACCAACTAAGCCTGAAAGCTACGTATTTCGATTCACCGAGCTTAGGTTGTTCTCAACTATGACTCATATCCCAACCTTGGATAACACGTTACAATGACACCTATCGGTTTACTATCGCACGAATATGGTGTCCCTACGGAGAGTCGGCGCGGTGCATTCCACAAAGGAAGTCACCGGATAAAGGCTCGGTACCAAATTCTATAGTTGAATTTTTAACTCACGAAGTTCAATAGAGCCATTCGATATGAGATTTTAGAAATGAGTTTTGTATTAGGGTTCAAAGTCGATACAATATTTAATATCGTGTTTGGGAGTAAACCAAGAAATTCTTGAAATACGTCGGGAAAAATTAATAACAACAGAATATTATTCAAATCGACGTGTCTTTATTCAAATCCATAACATGGACTAAGAAAACTTGACATCCGTAATAAACGAATGACTTCATAGCTTGATATGAAAATGTTTGACTACAATGGTTTGATTGCTTGAATTCGAATAACAGATTGCTTAGGAATATGAAAACTAACAACCTTACAAAAGCAATCAATTTGGCATGATGAGTAGTTAACCTTAAAATCACATCAAAAACAAATATCTCTATAGAAATAAGGTTAACAGGTAATGTGATAGTGCCAACCTGAATCAAGCAAGATTTCTAAACAACGGATGTAATGAAAGTTTCTCCTAACGGAGTCTCCATAAATAGGTCAAAGTCTAATTTCTCCGTAGTCAAGTTCAAACGTTGAGCGCAAGCAAGAGAGATAAAAGAATGGGTAGAACCGGTATCTAGTAAGGTATAAACTTCACAAGAATTTATAATTAACTAACCCGTGCTAACTTCGTTCGGGTTCCTCGCATTTTGACCGGTCACAACAAACGCTCTTCCAGGAATCGTTGTCTTTGACTTTTCTGGGACATCCTTTTGAGTCACCATTCCCGTTGGACTGGGTTTCGATATCGTACAATCTCGAGCGATATGTCCTTCTTTTCCACAATTATAGCATACCTTAAAGCTGTTAGGGCCAATGATATATCCTCTCTTTCCGCATTTGTAACATACGACCGGTGGTCTTTCTCCTCCCTTGGAACTAGTTGCTACTGGCACTGACGTCTTCAAATGGTCGTTGTTGAATCTCCTCTTTTTAAAATCTCCTCCCGACTCGCTTCTTCTATTTTCATGGCCACGATTACCACCAGAGTGGTTACCGCCTTTGTCCGTATTCTTCTTTCTCCATTGGTTATCGTTATTCGATGATCGCTTATCTTGAGATGATCCTCGGTTATGGTCCCTCGGTTGAACGTACTCGTTATCTCATTTCTAACAATCGAGCCCCCGCTGACAACATCTGAATAGAGAGAAAATTTATGAGAAATGAGATATCGACGTATGTCGGGTTTCAAACCTCTCGTAAACATCCGCGTCATACACGTTCCTCATTCTCCACCAAATGAGGTACAAATTCGATAACTCGGCGAACTTCGCCTCAGATTGGGACACCGCGTCATGTTATTCTCGCTCCAGTCTAATAAACTCCACTTCCTTCATATAGACGAATACTTTCGGGAAGTACTTGTCATTGAACTGTTTCTGAAATGTCTCCATGACATGTTGAGTGTTGGATGGGTGCACGCTTCATGATTCCCACCAAAGAATGCCTCGCCATTTAAACATAAAGGTAGCGAATGGAACTTTTCGTTTCTCCGTGCATCCCAAGACATCGAATATCTTGGTAATTTGTTTGACCCACGTCTCCGCTTTAATCGGATCCGGCTTTCCCTGCACTCGGTGGCCCCAACTCTTTGAATCGCTTGGTTGTGACCACCGTGAATTGCTATCATTTCCTCCTGTATTTTGAACACGAGTCTCCCTCAAATCGATTTTGCATGAATCAGTAAAAACTTCTAAACATCCCCTCGTTCATCATCTCGCTTTCGATTGGTGTTGTTCACAGGAGGAACATTGCCACGACACAGACGCGTTCTCCTCGTTAGTAAAATCTGAGCATCTCCACGGTCTCATTTACTCCATCGTTAATATTCTCGATCGACATTCTCAAATCTCGTCATAAAACAAGGGTTAATTAAGAAAATCAATATATCACATAATATCCCTATATATCGACCAACTAACAAATAAGCTTAGGTAGGACACACTAGCGAAGGATTTACTTGTCTCTCCCTCCTAGTTCTATTCCCCGATCTCCGCCAGAGATCATATCCTAAGCTCGATACCAACCGTGACGCCCCAAAATAGGTCCATTCCATCCAACCCATTCTCGAAGTGCCAAATACATGGTACGAAACAACTACAACTTTATTATTACAAAAGTAAAGCTGTGAGTTTGAATACAAATATTATCTTCTAGACAATATCTATACTCAAATAAATCCTCATCACATTTATTGATACATTATTTTACAAAATGGTGAGGACTACTAAACAACTCTCTAGAACCTTCATTCCATTACGACTGTACTCGCTTACATTCTCGCCTCCCGAGAAGAAAAATGGAACAACAAGGAAAAGGGTGAGCTCAACTAGCCCAAGTAAAGAATATTATGACTAAGATAATATACAACAAATTATCATTAGTCTCAACGGGAAAAAAAAAACTAATAGAATACAATAGACAACAAGTTTTTAAACCAATATTCGCAATGAAATAATAATTCATTAGAAGAGTTAAGTAGAGAATGCAACTACTATCTTCTATGTATGAATTTAAAAGTTCATCGCTCATCTTTTATCCCCGTAACATCAATCATCATACATCCGGAATCAAATATTCATCTTTGCACTACAGCCAAAGATATTCATCATCGGTCATGTTCATCTCAACACTGCTCATCTTTGCACTATGGGCCAAAGATATTCATCAAGAAATCATTCATCTTTGCACTACATGCCAAAGATATTCAAGAATATCATCATTTAGACCGAGGATGATGAAAAAATATTTTAAAGGAAACGAATCCAAATTGAAACAAAAGAACAATTATTAAGGATTCGTATTTTAAACAATCCAAGTTCAAAAATACTTCATAAGTAATCGTAGTGGAGTAAAATTCAAGAATGATCAAAACATGGATACAATCAAAGCTAGTATCCGAATAGATATTTTAGATTTAAAAGAAAAATTTTCATTTTTCTATGAATAAGTCGATATCGTGAATAGTCAGATATCGTGAATAAGTGTCGTGAACGTGAATAAGAAACTCAGACACCAAAAGATAGAAATTCCACAAAAAACATCTTCACGCTTCATTAATAGTACTCGTGAATAGTAACTCACTTAATAGTAACTCATGAATGAAAGAACTCGTGAATAGTAACTCATGAATAGTAAACCCTATACATGAAAAAGTTCCAAATTTGATAAAAAGTTCCAACCAATATTTCAAAGATAATGATATGAAGAAATAATATCATTTGAGAAGAAAATAACATCCCTTACCTCGAAAGACAAGATCTTTAATAAACACCAGGATATAGGCTATGACTTGAACTTGCACAGATATAGCAATACTCAAAGTATACTTAAAATACTCACAAGAATATGCTCGATAATATAGAGAGAAAACTTGATTTCGGTGTGATTTTCAATTCTAACCCAAGCACCCTATTTATAGGAAATCGCTTAGAACACCAAAGCGTAAAATTTAATATAATAATAATATATTATATATATTCCCACGCCCAACCAAGACTCCTGAAATCAGCATGTTTACAACACATATGGGGGCCAACCAAAACAATAAAAACGTTTTTGTTGATATAAATAATTAAAACTTCCAAAATCAATTATTTGAGACTTGAACTTCAATAATTCATAATAAATAGCCCTTTCATCAGAAAATTGAATCTCATGCAGTATTTATAGGAAATTCAATTCTCTACAACTTTGCAGAAGAAAGTTTTCCAAATTCCAAATAAAATTGACCGAAATCCTCAAACCAAGCGATTTTATTGTTATAATCAAATTTGTCAAGAAATGGGGCCCACCGACATGTTTAACATGTTTTAAACATTTATTGCAACAAAAATACTCTTCCTCCTCGTATATACTCATATATCCCACATTCATTATAAAAATATCACCGTTAATATATTATTAAAATAATATATTTAAATGAATTATTTTATCAAAAATGATAAAATATTAATTTTCAACAATTGTCATTTTAAAATTTTCTCCATCTATATCCACATAAAATCAATATTTTCCTCATCATATAAATCAATAATTAATTATTCACAAATAATATTACGTAATCACATCATTGACAACAGTGCAGTTAAGGAAAGGGGCTTTACAATAAGAATTTCTCCTTACTGGCGCGCAATTAGGTGACCAAACCTCTCCTTAGATGTAACTTTCTAGACATTGCCAATAATGTTATCTAATAATATTATTCGGATAATATGAA
Organism: Panax quinquefolius; assembly: GCA_020205615.1. NCBI lineage: Eukaryota > Viridiplantae > Streptophyta > Magnoliopsida > Apiales > Araliaceae > Panax > Panax quinquefolius. The sequence continues at coordinate 35,363,760 of CM035156.1, read as the reverse complement.
TTATTGCTTCGATAATAAAAAATATATTGTGTAATGACAATTATTCAAACAACAAAGAATATAAAATATCAACGCAACAATTATTGAATCAATAAAATAAAATAATCGAATAAGTAATTATCGTAACAATTTTTGAGTAGTGCCTTCTTACGTAAGAATCAATAATTGGTGCAATACCGTGTTACTTGTTCAACAACGCATTATTAGTGTGTTTTAACCACGTGTATTCCAATAAAGATAATAATGTGAATAACTACATCGTTATTTATAAACAACTTATATTTGTCGTTTTCTTCATCCAATCGCTTTTCGTTATGGAGCCCACGAAGAAACATGGCGTCAGCATTTAATATTCCCGACAAGCACGAATATTCCACGCACCAAACGAATATTCCCTAATAATAATGAATATTTTATAACCACTTGCTTATTCGAAATATTTGCGCATTTTACCCATAACTAACCACATTAATCAAATTCACCCTTACTATTTCAAAATAATAAATAGAGGAAAATAAATTTCATTTATTAATAATTTTGGGGTCTTACAACCTCCCCTCCTTATGAAATTTCGTCCTCGAAATTGACGTACGTACCTGGTGTTTCGAAAAGATGAGAATACCTCGCTTTCATTTCCGTTTCCAACTCCCAGGTCATTTCCTTAATAACATGGTTTCTCCACAAAACTTTAACTTGTGGTATGACCTTCGTACGTAGGACATGCTCTTTCCTATCCAAAATCTTGACAGGTACCTCTTCATACGTTAAGTCTTCGGCTATCTCGTCCGGTTCTAACTCAATGACGTGGTTCGGGTCGTCCACATATTTACGTAACATCGATACGTGAAAAACGTTATGAACACGCGTCATACTTGGCGGTAAAATGAGTCTATAGGCCACAGTTCCTATTCGATCGAGAATTTCAAATGGATTAATAAATCGAAGGTTTGAGCTTTCCTCACCTCACCGATTCTTGCTTTTGAAATAACAACTTCTTGCACCTCCTTCTTCAAATTCATCAGCTCCGGTGTGTAGCTTGAACAACTTTAACTTTATCGATTAAAGTCGATTATACTCGTATATCATCACGTGGGTACCTAGAGTTTTCATCTCCATCTCTATTATTTGTAAATTATTGAAATGAGTCTTTGATAATATCGTACTCGTGCTTGTATACGATCTTCTACTCAACACGCCGCCTACCACGTTCGCTTTTCCGGGATGGCATGGTCGTAACATGTCTTTGAAATGAGTCTCCTCTTGAGTTCTTCAAGCTCTTCCCACATTCCTTGCTCCATTCGAATTTTGTATCTCTACGAGTCAATTTGCGTTAATGGAATAGCGATTCGAGAATATCCTTCAACGAATCTCCGATAATAACCAACTAAGCCTGAAAGCTACGTATTTTCGATTTCTGATTTTAGGTTGTTCTCAACTATGACTCATATCCCAACCTTGGATAACACGCTACAATGACACCTATCGGTTTACTATCGCATACGAATATGGTGTCCCCTACGGAGAGTCGGCGGCTTTTTGCATTCCACAAAGGAAGTCACCGGATAAAGGCTCGGTACCAAATTTATAGTTGAATTTTAACTCTCGAAGTTCAATAGGAGCCATTCGATATGAGATTTTAGAAATGAGTTTTGTACCGGGTTCAAAGTCGATACAATATTTAATATCAGGTTTTGGGAGTAAACCAAGAAATTCTTCAGGAAATACGTCAGGAAAAATTAATAACAACAGGAATATTATTCAAATCTGACGTGTCTTTATTCAAATCCATAACATGGACTAAGAAAACTTGACATCCGTAATAAACGAATGACTTCATAGCTTGATATGAAAATGTTTGACTACAATGGTTTGATTGCTTGAATTGAATAATGTATTGCTTAGGAATATGAAAACTAACAACCTTACAAAAAGCAATCAATTTGGCGTGATGAGTAGTTAACCTTAAAATCACATCAAAACAAATATCTCTATAGAAATAAGGTTAACGGTGTAATGTGATAGTGCCAACCCTGAATCAAGCAAGATTTCTAAACAACGGATGTAATGAAAGTTTCTCCTAACAGGAGTCTCCATAAATAAGGTCAAAGTCTAATTTCTCCGTAGTCAAGTTCAAATGTTGAGCGTAAGCAAGAGAGATAAAAGAATGGGTAGAGGCCGGTATCTAGTAAGGTATAAACTTCACAAGAATTTATAATTAACTAACCGTGCTAACTTCGTTCGGGTTCCTCGCATTTTTGACCGGCCACAACAAACGCTCTTCCAGGAATCGTTGTCTTTGACTTTTCTGGGACATCCTTTTGAGTCACCATTCCTCTGGACTGGGTTTCGATATCGTATAATCTCGAGCGATATGTCCTTCTTTTCCACAATTATAGCATACCTTAAACTGTTGTGGGCGGTTTGGTGATGATATGTCCCTCTTTCCGCATTTGTAACATACTGACGGGTGGTTTTCTCCTCCTTGGAACTAGTTGCTATCTTGGCGCCGACGTCTTCAAATGGTCGTTGTTGAATCTCCTCTTTTAAAATCTCCTCCCGATTCGCTTCTTCTATTTTCATGGCCACGATTACCACAGAGTAGGTTACCGCCTTTGTCCGTAGTATTCTTCTTTCTCCGTGGTTATCGTTATTACGATGATCGCTATCTTGATATGATCCTCGGTTATGGTCCCTCGGTTGAGCGTACTCGTTATCTCGCTTCTAACAACTGAGCCACGCTGACAACATCTGAATAGAGAAAATTTATGAGAAATGAGATCTTGGACGTATGTCGGGAGTTTCAAACCTCTCGAAACATCATCCGATCATACGTTCCTCATTCTCCACCAAATGAGGTACAAACACGGATAACTCAATGAACTTCGCCTCGTCTTTGGGACAAATCGTGTTATTCTGCTCGGTCTAATAAACTCCACTTCCTTCATATAGACGAATACTTTCGGGGAAGTACTTGTCATTGAACTGCTTCTGAAATGTCTCCCGCTGACATACGCCGTGCGGTGGATGGATGGGTACGCTTCACTGATTCCCACCGATGAATCGCCTCGCCACGAAACATAAAGGTAGCGAATGGAACTTTTCGTTCCTCCGCATCCCAAGACATCGAATATCTTGGTAATTTGTTTGACCCACGTCTCGCTTTAATCGGATCCGGCTTTCCCGTAATTACGGTGGCCCCAACTCTTTGAATCACTTGTTGTGTGGCTTGTGAATTGCTATCATTTCTCCTGTATTTTGAACACGAGTCTCCTCAAATTCGATTTTGCATGAAGCGTCAAAAACTTCTAAACATCCCCTCGTTCATCATCTCGCTTTCGGTGGTGTTGTTCACGGGAGGAACATTGCCCACTGTTGCACGTTCTCCTCGTTGGTAAATCTGAGGCATCTCCACGGTCTCATTTACTCCAATCATTAATATTCTCGGTCGACATTCTCAAATCTTTGTCATAAAACAAGGGTTAATTAAGAAAATCAATATATCACATAATATCCCTATATATCTTGACCAACTAACAAATAAGCTTAGGTAGGACACACTAGTGAAGGATTTACTTGTCTCTCCTCCTAGTTCTATTCCCGATCTCACTTGGAGATCATATCCTAAGCTCGATACCAAGCTGTGGCGCCCCAAAATAGGTCCATTCCATCCAACCCATTCTCGAGTCGCCAAATACATGGTACGAAGTAAAACAACTACAACTTTATTATTACAAAAGTAAAGCTGTGAGTTTGAATACAAATATTATCTTCTAGACAATATCTATACTCAAATAAATCCTCATCACATTTATTGATACATTATTTTACAAAAATGGTGAGGACTACTAAACAACTCTCTCTAGAACCTTCATTCCATACCCGACTGTACTCATTACATTCTCGCCTCCCGAGAAGAAAAATGGAACAACAAGGAAAAGGGTGAGCTCAACTAGCCCAATAAAGAATATTATGACTAAGATAATATACAACAAATTATCATTAGTCTTCAACAGAAAAAAAACTAATAGAATACAATAGACAACAAGTTTGTAAACCAATATTAAATGAAATAATAATTCATTAGAAGAGTTAAGTAGAGAATGCAACTACTATCTTCATGTATGAATTTAAAAGTTAAATCGTCTCATCTTTTATCCTGTAACATCAATCATCATACATCTCGAATCAAATATTCATCTTTGCACTACTGAGCCAAAGATATTCATCGATCGATGTGTTCATCTCAACACACATTCATCTTTTCACTATGGGCCAAAGATATTCATCAAGAAATCATTCATTTTGCACTACATGCCAAAGATATTCAATAATATCATCATTTAGACTGAGGATGATGAAAAAATATTTTAAAGGAAAGCGAATCCGATTGAAACAAAAGAACAATTATTAAGGATTCGTATTTTAAACAATCCAAGTTCAAAAATACTTCATAAGTAATCGAGTGGAGTAAAATTCAAGAATGATCAAAACATGGATACAATCAAAGCTAGTATCCGAATAGATATTTTGATTTAAAAGAAAAATTTTCATTTTTAGATTGAATAGTGTCAGATATCGTGAATAGTGTAGTGTCAGACACGTGAATAGTATCTCGACACCAAAAGATAGAAATTCCAAAAAAACATCTTCACGCACGCTTCATGAATAGTACTCGTGAATAAGTAACTCGCTGAATAGTAACTCATGAATAGTAACTTCGTGAATAGTAACTCATGAATAGTAACCCCGACATGAAAAAGTTCCAAATTTGATAAAAAGTTCCAACCAATATTTCAAAGATAATGATATTGAAGAAATAATATCATTTGAGAAGAAAATAACATCCCTTACCTCGAAAGACAAGATTTAGTTAAAAACAGGATATAGGCTATGACTTGAACTTGCCACAGTATAGCAATACTCAAAGTATACTTAAAATACTCACAAGAATATGCTCGATAATATAGAGAGAAAATTTCGGTTTACGGTGTGATTTTCAATTCTAACCTAAGCACCCTATTTATATGAAATTGCTTAGAACAAAAGCAGAAAATTTAATATAATAATAATATATTATATATATATTCCTACGCCAACCAAGACTCCTGAAATCAGCATGTTTACAAACATGGGGGGCAACCAAAACAATAAAAACGTTTTGTTGATATAAATAATTAAAACTTCCAAAAATCAATTATTTTGAACTTGAACTTCAATAATTCATAATAAATAGCCCTTTCATCAGAAAATTTGAATCTTGCGAGTTTTATAGGAAATTCAATTCTCTACAACTTTGCGGAAGAAAGTTTTTCCAAATTCCAAATAAAATTGAGTAGAAATCCTCAAACCAGGCGATTTTGTGCTATAATCAAATTTCAGTCAAGAAATGGGGCCCACCGACATGTTTAACATGTTTTAAACATTTATTGCAACAAAAATACTCTTTCTCCTCGTATACTCATATATCCCACATTCATTATAAAATATCACCAATTAATATATTATTAAAATAATATATTTAAATGAATTATTTTATCAAAAATGATAAAATATTAATTTTCAACAATTGTCATTTTAAAATTTTCTCCATCTATATCCACATAAAATCAATATTTTCCTCATCATATAAATCAATAATTAATTATTCACAAATAATATTACTGAGAATCACATCATTGACAATGAGGCGGGTTCAAGGAAGAGGGGCTTTCAATAAGAATTTCTCCTTATTGGCGCCTTGATTAGGTGACCAAACCTCTCCTTGACGAACTTTCTAGACATTGCCAATAATGTTATCTAATAATATTATTCAGATAATATGAATTATTGCTTCGATAATAAAAAATACTATGTAATGACAATTATTGAAACAACAAAGAATATAAAATATCAACGCAACAATTATTGAATCAATAAAATAAAATCTTGAACAAGAATTCTTCGTAACAATTTTTGAGTAGTGCCTTCTTACGTAAGAATCAATAATTGGTGCACCGTGTGCATATTCTTTGTTCAACAATGCGTATTAGTGTGTTTTAACCACCGGGTATTCCAACAAAGATAATAATGAGAATAACTACGCCGTTATTTATAAACAACTTATATTTGTCGTTTTCTTCATCCAATCGCTTTTCAAGTTATGGAGCCCACACGAAGACCGCTATGCCGCATTTAAATTCGAATATTCGACAAAGCGATCTGAATATTCCACCACCAAACGAATATTCCCCGACAATAATGAATATTTTATAACCACTTGCTTATTCGAAATATTTGCGCATTTTACCCATAACTAACCACATTAATCAAATTCACCCTTACTATTTCAAAATAATAAATAGAGGAAAATAAATTTTATTTATTAATAATTTTGGGGTCTTACACCAAAGATATTCAATAATATCATCATTTAAGACTGAGGATGATGAATTTTTTTTTAAAGAAACGAATCCAGTGAAACAAAATGACAAGGATTAAGGATTAAGGATTCGTACTTTGTTTTATCCATGTTCAAAAATACCTCAAAAATAATCATAGTGGTGTAAAATTCAAGAATGATCAAAACATGGATACAATCAAAGCTAGTATCCAGAATAGATATTTTGGACAAAAAGAAGAAATTTTATTTTTCTATTGAATAGGTCAGAGTATCGTGAATAGTAACCCGACACCAAAAGATAGAAATTCCACAAAAAACATCTTCACGCTTTCATGAATAGTACTCGTGAATAAGAACTCGTGAATAAGAACTCATGAATAGTAACTCGTGAATAGTAACTCATGAATAGTAACCCCATACATGAAAAAGTTCCAAATTTGATAAAAAGTTCCAACTAATATTTCAAAGATAATGATATTGAAGAAATAATATCATTTGAGAAGAAAATAACATCCCTTACCTCGAAAGATTAGTACTTCTAAATTGGAATACGTGTATAGTCTTTGAAGGGAACTTGCACCGCCTAACAATACTCAAAGTATACTCACAAGAATACGCTCAATATATCGAGAGAGAAATAGAGAGAAACTTCGGTTTACGGTGTGTTTTAATTCTAACCTAAGCACCTTATTTATAGGAAAATGCTTTAGAACACCAAAGCAGAAAATTGAATATAATATTAATATATTTTCACATTTTCTTTAGCCCACCTTAGACAACTGATCTCAGCCCATTTGAATCACATGTGAGGCCAACTTAGTTGCAAAAACGTTTTTCTCAAAATAATTAACTAAAACTCCCAAAAATTAATTATTTCGGAACTTCGGAACTTCAATAATTCATAATAAATAGCCCTTTCATCAGAAAATTCGAATCTCGCGAGTTTTTATAGGAAATTCAATTCTCTACAACTTTGTAGAAGAAAGTTTTCCCAAATTCCAAATAGAAATTGACCGAAATCCACAAACGCAGGCGATTTTACATTTATAATCAAATTTCTATTAATAATTGTGTTCACCAACACACAAAACATGTGTTAAACATTTAATGCCACAAAAATACTCTTTCTCCTCATATACTCATATATCCCACATTCATTGTAAAAAATATCATCGTTAATATATTATTAAAATAATATATTTAAATGAATTATTTTATCGAGAAAAAAGATAAATATTAATTTTCAACAATTGTCACATTAAAATTTTCTCCATCTATATCCTCATAAAATCAATATTTTTCATCATCATAAATCAATAATTAATTATTCATAAATAATATTTCACAGTAAAAATCATTATTATTCAATATTTTCCTCATCAATAAACCGGCAAATAATCCCAGGAAAGAGAGGGGCTTTCCAAAAAGAATTTCTTCTTACTTGGCGTATGCAATTAGGTGACCAAACCTCTCCTTAGGCGTAACTTTCTAGACATTGCCAATAATGTTATCTAATAATATTATTCAGGATAATATGAATTATTGCTTCGATAATGAAAAAAATCGTGTAATGATAATTATTTGAAACAATGAATATAAAATATCAACGCAACAATTATTAACTCAATAAAATCTTGAACAAGAATTTCAGTAACCATTATTGAGTAGTGCCTTTTACGTAAGAATCAATAATTTGTGCAATACCTGTGTGCTATCGTATTTTAACCATAGGGTATTTTAACAAAGTGAAGATAATTTTAGCCAGAATAACCACGCTGATTATTTTTAAACCACTTATATTTGTCGTTTTCTTCATCCAATCGTCGTTATGGGGACCACACATGGTCATGCTTGGCCGCATCTAATATTCACAAGCGATTTAATATTCCACGACCAAACGAATATTCCCGAACAACAATGAATATTTTATAACCACTTGCTTATTTTGAAATATTTGCGTAATTTACCCATAACTATCCACATTAATCAAATCAACCCATTACGAATAGCTTTATGGTTAGATATGGCGGTGATTGATTTTAATGGTTTAGTTGCTTGAATTGCATACAACAAAGTTGGTTAGGAATATGAAAACTAACAACCTTATTTAAAACAATCAATTTTGGCGTGAAGAGTAGTTAACCAATCAATCCCTAAAATCACATCAAAAGCAAGTATCTTTAAAGAGATAAGGTCAACGGTAAGGTGATGGTGCTAACTTGAATCAAACAAGATTTATAAAAAGTGGATGTGATGAAAGTTTCTCTAATGAGTTTCCACAGAGATAAGTCAAAGTCTAATTTTTAGAGTCAAGTTTAAGCGTTGAGCACGTGCGGAGAGATAAATGAATGGGTAGCACCAGTATCAAGTAAGGTATAAACTTCGCAAGAATTTATAAATAGCTTACCCGTGATCACCTCGTTTGGGTTCCTCGCATTTTGACGATCCACAACAAAACTTCTTCCGGAATCGTTGACTTTGACTTTTACAGAGACGATCTTTTGAGTCACCGTCCCCCCCATTGAACTAGGTTTATTCTGCGTCTAATCTCGAGAGATATGTCCTTCTTTTCCACAATTATAGCATACCTTGAACTGTTGTGGACAGTTTGGACTGATATGTCCCTCTTTCCTGCATTTATAGCATATGACCGGTGGTCGTTCTCCTCCCTTAGAACCGATTCTTCTTAAGACCGTCGTCTTCACATAGTCGTTGTTAAATCTTCTCTTTTAAAATCTCCTCCTCGACTCGCTTCTTCTATTTTCATGGCCATGATTACCACCAGAGTGGTTACCATTTTGTTAATCTCATTTCTTTCTCCCTTTGGTTATCATTATTACATTGATCGCTATCTCCGAGTACGATCCTGGTTATGGTCCTCGGTTGGCGAGTACTCGTTATCTCGCTTCTAATAATTGAGCCACATTTTACAACATATCCGAATAGAGAAAGTTTATGAGAAATGAGATCTTGACGTATGCGAGTTTCAAACCTCTAAGAAACATCCGCGTCATCGTTCCTCATTCTCCACCAAATGAGGTGCAAACACGGATAACTCGCAAACTTTGCCTCGTCTTCGAGACACCGTCGTGTTGTTTTGCTCTAATCGATAAACTCCACTTCCTTCATATAGCGAACACTTTAGGAAAGTATTTGTCATTAAATAGTTTCAAACGCTTCCCCAAGACATCTTTGAGTGCTTGGTGGATGGGTACGCTTCACTGAGACTCCCATGAGAGTCTGCGCTTCGCCACGAAACATAAAGGTGGTGAATGGAACCTTCGTTCCTTCGTGCGCATCCCAAGACATCGAATATCTTGGTAATTTGCTTGACCCATGTTTCCGCCGCCGTGATCGGATCCGGCTTTCCCTTAAATTCGGTGGTCCTGACTCTTTGAAGCGCTTGGGTTGTGACAACCCGTGAATTGCTATCATTTCCTCTGTATTTTGAACACGAGTCTCCCTCGTTTGATTTTGCATGAGCGCAAAAAGCTTCTAAACATCCCTCGTTCATCATCATCTCGCTTTCGGTGGTGTTGTTCATGGGAGGAACATTGCCGACTTTGTTGCACGTTCTCCTCGTTGGTGAGTAGTCTGAGCGTTTCCACGGTCTCATTTCCATTGTTAATATTCTCGATCGACATTCTCAAACATCGTCATAAAACAAAGGTTAATTAAGGAAATCAATATATCACATAATATCCCTATATCTTGACTAACTAACAAATAAGCTTAGGTAGGACACACTTAGCGAAGGATTTACTCGTCTCTCCCTCCTAGTTCTATTCTAGATCTCCGCCGGAGATCATATCCCTAAGCTCGATACCAAATTGTGGCGCCCCCAAAATAGGTATACATCACCCATTCGAGTTGTCAATACGTAGTACAAAAAACAACTACAACTTTAGTATTACAACAAGAAAAGCGTGAGTTTGAATACAAATATTATCTTCTGCATAATATCTATACTCAAATAAATCCTCATCACATTTATTGATACATTATTTTACAAAAATGGTGAGGACTACTAAATAACTCTCTCTAGAACCTTCATTCCATACCCCGACTCGTACTCATTTATATTCTCGCCTCACGAGAAAAATGGAACAAAATGGAAAAGGTGAGCTCAACTAGCCCAGTAAAGAATATTATGACTAAGATAATATACAACAAATTATCGTTAGTCTTCAACAGGAAAAATCTAATAGAATCTGATAGACAACAAATTTTAAATCAATATTCAGCAATGAAATAATAATTCATTAGAAGAGTTAAGTAGAAACGCTTGAAACTACTATCTTCTATGTATGAATTTAAAAGTTCATCGTCTATCTTTTATCCCTGTAACATCAATCAATATACATCGGAATCAAATATTCATCTTTGCACTACAAAAGCCAAAGATATTCATCGATTAGTCGTGTTTCATCTAAACACTGTTCATCTTTGCACTACTACCAAAGATATTCTTCGAAATCATTCATCTTTGCACCACGGGCCAAAGATATTCAATAATATCATCATTTAAGGCGAGGATGATGAATTTTTTTTAAAGCGAATCCGGTGAAACAAAATGACAAGGATTAAGGATTAAGGATTAAGTACTTTTGTTTTATCCATGGTCAAAAAATACCTCAAAAATAATCATAGTGGTGTAAAATTCAAGAATGATCAAAACATGGATACAATCAAAGCTAGTATCGAGAATAGATATTTTGGACAAAAGAAGAAATTTTATTTTTTGGTGAATAGTGCAGATATCGTGAATAGTAACTCTCAGACACCAAAAGATAGAAATTCCACAAAAAAAAACATCTTCACGCTTAATGAATAGTACTCGTGAATAGTAACTCATGAATAGTAACTTCGTGAATAGTAACTCATGAATAGTAACCCAGACATGAAAAAGTTCCAAATTTGATAAAAGTTCCAACCAATATTTCAAAGATAATGATATTGAAGAAATAATATCATTTGAGAAGAAAATAACATCCCTTACCTCGAAAGATTAGTACTTCTAAATTTGGAATCTAGGGTATAGTCTTTGAAGGAACTTGCACCGTCTAACAATACTCAAAGTATACTCACAAAAATACGCTCAATATATCGAGAGAGAAATAGAGAGAAACTTGGTTTACGGTGTGTTTTCAATTCTAACCTAAGCACCTATTTATAGGAAAATGCTTAGAACACCAAAAGCGAAAATTGAATATAATATTAATATATTTTTCACATTTTCTTTAGCCCACTATAGACAACTGATCTCAGCCCATTTGAATCACATGTGAGGCCAACTTAGTTGCAAAAAACGTTTTTCTCAAAATAATTAACTAAAACTTCGCAAAAATTAATTATTTGAACTTGAACTTCAATAATTCATAATAAATAGCCCTTTCATCAGAAAATTCAAATCTCGCGAGTTTTTATAGGAAATTCAATTCTCTACAACTTTATAGAAGAAAAGTTTTCCAAATTCCAAATAAAAATTGATCGAAATCCACAAACGGGCGATTTTACAGGCTATAATCAAATTTCGGTCAATAATTGTGTTCACCAACACACAAAACATGTGTTAAACATTTAATGCCACAAAAATACTCTTCCTCCTCATATACTCATATATCCCACATTCATTGTAAAAATATCATCGTTAATATATTATTAAAATAATATATTTAAATGAATTATTTTATCAGAAAAAGATAAAATATTAATTTTCAACAATTGTCACATTAAAAATTTTCTCCATCTATATCCTCATAAAATAAATATTTTCCTCATCATATAAATCAATAATTAATTATTCATAAACAATATTATAGAATCACATTATTGACAACCAGGCGAGGTTCCAGGAAAAGGGGCTTTCAATAAGAATTTCTTCTTCTTTGGTAGCATGATTAGGTGACCAAACCTCTCCTTAGATGCGAACTTTCTAGACATTGCCAATAATGTTATCTAATAATATTATTCAGATAATATGAATTATTGCTTCCATAATGAAAAATCTTGTGTAATGACAATTATTGAAACAATGAATATAAAATATCAACGCAACAATTATTAACTCAATAAAATCTTTGAAGCGGTAATCTTTGTAACCATTATTGAGTAGTGCCTTCACGTAAGAATCAATAATTGGTGCAATACTGGTATCTTCTTGTGTTTTAACCACCGGGTATTTTAACAAGATAATAACGGTAATAACCACGCCGTGATTATTTTAAACCACTTATATTTGTCGTTTTCTTCATCCAATCGCTTTCAGTTATGTGGCCCACACACATCGCTACGTCGTCGTATGAATATTTCGACAAGCGATCGAATATTCCACGACCAAACGAATATTCCCAAACAATAATGAATATTTTATAACCACTTGCTTATTTTGAAATATTTGCGTATTTTACCCATAACTATCCACATTAATCAAATCAACCCTTACTATTTCAAAATAATAAATAGAGAAAATTAAATTTCATTAATAATAAGTTGGGGTCTTCTGAGATGAGGATATTAAAGACGAGAATAATAAAGAACGAATAATAATAAAAGAATTTCACCAAGTATGCGGTGCCAGATAAGCATAAAGCAGGTTATGTGGCGCCCCCAAAATAGGTATACATCACCCATTACGAGTTGTCAATACATGGTACGAAACAACTACAACTTTATTATTACAACAATAAAAGCGTGAGTTTGAATACAAATATTATCTTCTAGACAATATCTATACTCAAATAAATCCTCATCACATTTATTGATACATTATTTTACAAAATGGTGAGGACTACTAAATAACTCTCTCTAGAACCTTCATTCCATATTCTCAGGCTGCATTTTCATTTATATTCTCGCCTCCTGAGAAGAAAAATGGAACAAAAAGGAAAAGGTTGAGCTCAACTAGCCCAGTAAAGAATATTATGATTAAGATAATATACAACAAATTATCGTTAGTCTTCAACAGGGAAAAATCTAATAGAATATAATAGACAACAAGTTTCAGATCAATATTCGCAGTGGAAATAATAATTCATTAGAAGAGTTAAGTAAAGAATGCAAACTACTATCTTCTATGTATGAATTTAAAAGTACCTCGTCTATCTTTTATCCCTGTAACATCAATCAATATATATCCGAATTAAATATTCATCTTTTGCACTACTGTGCCAAAGATATTCATCGATTAATTGGTCATGTTCATCTAAACACTGTTCATCTTTGCACTACGGGCCAAAGATATTCATCGAAATCATTCATCTTTGCACTTCTGGGCCAAAGATATTCAATAATATCATCATTTAAGGCGAGGATGATGAAAATATTTTTAAAAAAAGCGAATCCGGTGAAACAAAATGACAAGGATTAAGGATTAAGGATTCGTACTTTATTTTATCCATGTCCAAAAATACCTCAAAAATAATCATAGTGGTGTAAAATGCAAGAATGATCAAAACATGGATACAATCAAAGCTAGTATCCAGAATAGATATTTTGGACGAAAAGGAAAATTTTCATTTTTCGATGAATAGTGCCGTATTCGTGAATAGTACCGTATACGTGAATAGAAACCCCAACACTAAAAGTTCCAAATTTGATTAAAAAGTTCAGATCAATACTTCGGCATAATGATATTAGAATAAATAATATCATTCAAAAAAAAAATAATATCCCTTACCTCGAAAGATCAGTGCTTCTAGCTGAAATACCGAATATAGGCTATGACTTGAACTTGCACCGTATAACAATACTCAAAATATACTCAAAATACTCACAAGAATACGCTCGATAATATAGAGAGAAAACTTGATTTACGGTGTAATTTTCAATTCTAACCTAAGCACCCTATTTATAGGAAAATGCTTAGAACACCAAAGCAGAAAATTTAATATAATATTATTATTTATATTAACCATTCCTACGCACACCTTTGAATTCAGAATTCAGCAATTTCACACATGCAAAATGAGGCCCACACATTGAAAAAACATTTTTGTGAATATAAATATTTAAAACTTCCAAAAATCAATTATTTCGGAACTTCGGAACTTCAATAATTCATAATAAATAGACCTTTTATCAAAAAAATCGAATCTCACGAATTTTTATAGGAAATTCAATTCTCTACAACTTTGTAGAAGAAAGTTTTTCCAAATTCCAAACAGAAATTGACCTAAATCCACAAACGGACGATTTTAAAGGCTATAATCAAATTTCGATCAATAATTGTGTCTACCAACACACAAAATATGTGTTAAACATTTAATGCCACAAAAATACTCTTCCTCCTCATATATTCATATATCCCACATTTATTATAAAAATATCACTGTTGATATATTATTAAAATAATATATTTAAATGAATTATTTTATCAGAAAAAGATAAAATATTAATTTTCAACAATTGTCACATTAAAAATTTTCTTCATCTATATCCACATAAAATCAATATTTTCCTCATTATATAAATCAATAATTAATTATTCACAAATAATATTACAGAATCACAAGATCTTGCAACTGAGGCGGTTCAGGAAGAGGGGTTTTCAATAAGAATTTCTCACATCTTGGTAGTGATTAGGTGACCAAACCTCTCCTTAGATGACGAACTTTCTAGACATTGCCAATAATGTTATCTAATAATATTATTCGAGATAATATGAATTATTGCTTCGATAATAAAAAAATCTTGTGTAATGACAATTATTGAAACAACAAACAATATAAAATATCAACGCAACAATTATTATATCAATAAAATCTTTGAGCGATAATTCACGTAACCATTATTGAGTAGTAGTGCCTTCTTACGTAAGAATTAATAATTGGTGCAATACTGGTGTCTTCTTGTGTTTTAACCATTTAGTATTTTAACGAAGATACTTGGTGAATAACTACGTAGATTATTTTTAAACAACTTATATTTTGTCGTTTTTCTTCATCCAATCGCTTTTCCAGTTATGGGGCCCACAAAAGCTAAGGCCGTCGTCACGAATATTCCCAAGACAATGAAGAATATTCCACGACCAAACGAATATTCCCCGACAATGAATGAATATTTTATAACCACTTGCTTATTTTGAAATATTTGCGTATTTTTCCCATAACTATCCACATTAATCAAATCAACCCTTCTTATTTCAAAATAATAAATAGAAAATTAAATTTCATAAATAATAAGTAGGGTCTTACAACCTCCCTCCTTATGAAATTTCGTCCTCGAAATTGACGTGACGTCTTGGTGTTTCAAAAGGTGAGGATACCTCGCTTTCATTTCCGCTTTCCAATTCCCGGTCATTTCTCTATAGCATGATTCCTCCACAAAACTTTAACTTGTGGTATGACCTTTCTTGGCGTAGGACATGCTCCTTCCTATCCAAGATCTTGGCAGGTACCTCCTCATACGTTAAGTCTTGGCTATTTCGTTCGGTTCTAAAATACATAGCGTGGTTTGGGTCTTTCACATATTTCTGAAATGCGGATATGTGAAACACATTATGAACACGAGACATACTCGGAGGTAACAGCGAGTCTATAGGCTACATTTCTACTCGGTCAAGAATTTGAAATGGACCGATAAATCGTGGATTGAGCTTTCTCTCTTCCCAAATCTTGTAACTCCCTTCCATGGAGCAACTTCGCAACAATACATGATCCCTATACTAAATTCCACGTCCTTTCGATGAAGATCCGCATAACTCTTTTGTCGATCTTGTGCCGGTTTATATCGTTGTCGAATCATTTGGATCTTTTACGTAGTCATACATACCAACTCGGGTCCCAACAATGTTGCTTCACCCACCTCGTCCCAACATACTGGAGAGCAAAATTTTCGTCCATATAATGCTTCGAATGGAGCCACACCTATACTTTCCTGATAACTGTTGTTGTAGGAGAATTCCACCAATGGTAAATACTTATCTCAACTGCCCTTGAAGTCTTGGACACAGAGTCTTAATAGATTTTCAAGAGTTTGAATAGTCCTCTCTGATTGTCCGTCCGTTTGAGGATGGTATGCCGAACTGAATCGTAAATTCGTGCCCATAACTTTTTGTAAGCTAACCCAAAATCTTGAAGTGAATCTTGGGTCACGATCCGAAACTATGGATACTGGCATGCCATGCAACCTCACAATCTCATTTACATATATACTAGCAAGACGTTCAAGGGAATAACTCTCCCGTATCGGAAAGAAATGAGCAGACTTGGTTAATCTATCAACAATAACCCAAATAGCATTGATGCCTTGAGAAACCGTAGGAAGACCCGTAATGAAATCCATAGTAATGTGTTTCCACTTCCGTTTCGGAATCTCAAGTGGTTGCAACGGACCCTTAGGTACTAGATGCTCCGCCTTTACACGTTGACAAGTTAAACACATTGAGATAAACTTTACAATCTCTCTCTTCATATTGTTCCACCAAAATGTATGTCGAAGATCACGATACATTTTGGTACTTCCAGGATGGATTGCAAATGGTGTATTGTGTGCCTCCATCATAATCTTGTACTTCAAATCAGAGTCGTTAGGGACACAAAGTGCAGGTGGACTCAAGTATTCCTTCTTCATCAATTCTCGCTCGGAATAGCACCTTCTTGTACTTTCTTCTTCATACGCATCGGCCCGGCCCAAGGTTGCTGGAAAGCAACCTTAACTTTTTCTATTAAAGTTGGCTCTGTCGTATACTTGACATCATCGCACTCATTCTCGCATATGATCTTCTACTCAACGCGCGTCCTACCACGTTCGCTTTTCGAGGATGGTATTGAATAGTGTGGTTGTAATCTTTCAACAACTCAAGCCAGCGTCGTTGCCGCATGTTGAGTTCCTTTTTGCGTGAAGAAATATTTGAGGCTTTTATGGTGCGAATATATCTCCACTTTCTCCCCATATAGATAGTGCCTCCGGATCTTTAAGTAGCGAACGAATGTCGCTAACTCTAGATCATGAGTAGGATAATTCCTCTCATACTCTTTAAGTTGTCATGAGGCATAGGCTATGACTTTCCCACGTTGCATGAGAATACATCCTAACCCTTTGTCAGGAAGCATCATTTGTAGATAACAAATCCATCCGAACCGGATGGTATTGTTAGAATAGGTGTCGAAATAAGTCTCCTCTTAAGCTCTTGGAAACTCTTCTTGCATTTTTCGCTCCAAATGAATTTTGTATCCTTCCGAGTTAGCTGGGTTAATGGAGTAGTGATTCGAGAAAACCCTTCCACGAATCTTCGATAATAACCAACTAAGCCCAAAAACTACGTATTTGATCCACCGACTTGGTTGCTCCCAACTTTGTATTGCTTGATCTTGGCACGGATCAGCAGATACTCCATGTTTCGACACCACGTGCCCAAGGAATGCTACTTCCTCAAGCCAGAACTCGCATTTCTTCAACTTGGCATAAAGCTTGTTTTCACGAAGCCTTTGGAGTACCAGCTTCAAATGGTGCTCATGATCTTCATGGCTTTTAGAATATATGAGGATGTCATCAATAAAGAAAACAACGAATTGATCCAAATATTCCTTGAATACTCGATTCATCATATCCATGAAAGCCGTAGGAGCATTAGTCAATCCGAAAGACATGACTAAGAATTCATAATACCCGTATCGAGTTCTAAAGGCAGTCTTTGGAATATCCTCAGTTCTAATCTTCAGCTGATGATATCCAGAATGAAGATCGATCTTTGAAAAAATTGTGCTCCTTGCAACTGGTCAAACAAGTCATCAATACGAGGTAGAGGATACCTATTCTTGATGGTGACATGGTTCAATTCCGATAGTCAATCTGAAAGTCGCATACTCCGTCGCTTTCTTTCTTTTACGAATAAAGCAGGAGCACCCCGAGGAGATGTCTTGGGGACGAATGAAAGCCGATGTCCAACAATTCTCGTAGTTGGACCTTTAACTCTGAAGTTCAATAGGAGCCATTCGATATGGGGTTTTAGAAATGGGCTTTGTACCGGGTTCAAGATCAATAAAGAATTCAACTTCACGTTACGGGGTAGATCGGAAGTTCTTCAAAAATACATCGGAAAGTCAATAACAACAGAATATTATTCAAATTTGGCGTGTCTTTATTCAAATCCATAACATGGGCTAAGAAAGCTTGACATACGTTTTTTCAATAAGCGAATAGCTTTATGATTAGATATGGCGGTGATTGATTTTAATGGTTTAGTTGCTTGAATTGCATAACAAAGTTGGTTGGGAATATGAAAACTAACAAACTTACGAAAATAATCAATTTTGGCATGATGAGTAGTTAACCAATCAATCCCTAAAATCACATCAAAAGCAAGTATCTTTAAAGAGATAAGGTCAACGGGTAAGGTGATGGTGCCAACTTGAATCAAACAAGATTTATAAGCGAGTGGATGTGATGAAAGTTTCTCTAACGGAGTTTCCACGAGATAGGTCAAAGTCTAATTTCTCCGGTCAAGTTTAAGCGTTGAGCACAAGCGGGAGAGATAAATGAATGGGTAGCACCGGTATCAAGTAACGATATAAACTTTGCAAGAATTTATAAATAGCTTACCCGTGATCACCTCGTTTGGGTTCCTCGCATTTTTACCGATCACAACAAACACTCTTCCGAGAGCAGTTGATTTTGACTTTTACAGGGGACGATCTTTTGAGTCACCGTCCTCATTGAACTAGGTTTTGCTACCGTCAATCTCGAAGCGATATGCCCTTACTTTCCACAATTATAGCATACCTTGAAGCTGGTATGGGCGGTTTGGACTAATATGTCCCTCTTTCTGTATTTATAGCATATGACCGGTGGTCGTTCTCCTCCCTTAGAATCGATTCTTTGCAAGACTTTGTCATCTTCACATGGTCGTTGTTAAATCTCCTCTTTAAAATCTCCTCGACTCGCTTCTTCTATTTTCATGGCCATGATTACCACCGAGTGGTTACCATTTTTTGTCCGCCTTTTTCTTTCTCCATTTGGTTATCGTTGTTTTGTTATTTGCTATCTCCGGTATGATCCTCGATTGTGGTCCCTCGGTTGGCCGTACTCGTTATCTCGCTCTAATAATTGAGCCACATTTACAACATCTGAATAGAGAGAAAATTTATGAGAAATGAGATCTTGGCGTATGCCGGGTTTCAAACCTCTAAGAAACATCGCGTCATCGTTCCTCATTCTCCACCAAATGAGGTGCAAACACGGATAACTCGCAAACTTTGCCTCGTCATTGAGACAATCATGTTGTTTTGTTTTCTAATCGATAAACTCCACTTCCTTCATATACGAACACTTTCGGAAAGTATTTGTCATTAAATAGTTTCAAGCGTTTCCCAAGACATCTTTGAGAAAAAGTTTGGATGGATGTACGCTTCACGAGACTCACCCGATGATGTCTCGCCACGGAACATAAAAGGTGGCGAATGGAACCTTCGTTCTTCGTGCATCCCAAGACATCGAATATCTTGGTAATTTGCTTGACCCATGTTTCCGCCGTATGATCGGATCGGCTTTCCCTTAAATTCGGTGGTCCTGACTCTTTGAAGCGCTTGCATTTGTGACAACCCGTGAATTGCTATCATTTCTCCTCGTATTTTGAACACGAGTCTCCACAAATCTCGATTTTGCATGAAGCGCAAAAAGCTTCTAAACATCCCCTCGTTCATCATCTCGCTTTCGGTGGTGTTGTTCATGGGAGGAACATTCACACTGCTGCACGTTCTCCTCGTTGGTGAAAGTACTGAGCGTTTCCACGGTCTCATTTCCATTGTTAATATTCTCAATCGACATTCTCAAATATCGTCATAAAACAATGGTTAATTAAGGAAATCAATATATCACATAATATCCCTATATCTTGACCAACTAACAAATAAGCTTAGGTAGGACACATTAGCGAAGGATTTACTCGTCTCTCCCCTCTTAGTTCTATTCCCCGATCTCCGCCAGAGATCATATCCCTAAGCTCTGATACCAACTGTGGCGCCCCCAAAATAGGTATACATCACCCATTACGAGTTGTCAATACATGGTACAAAAACAACTACAACTTTATTATTACAACAAGAAAGCGTGAGTTTGAATACAAATATTATCTTACAGACAATATCTATACTCAAATAAATCCTCATCACATTTATTGATACATTATTTTACAAAATGGTGAGGACTACTAAATAACTCTCTCTAGAACCTTCATTCCATACCCAGGCTGCGTACTTTCGCTATATTCTCGCCTCACGAGAAAAATGGAACAAAAAGGAAAAGTGGTGAGCTCAACTAGCCCAAGTAAAGAATATTATGACTAAGATAATATACAACAAATTATCGTTAGTCTTCAACAGGAAAAATCTAATAGAATCTGATAGACAACAAGTTTTAGAACAATATTACAATGTGAAATAATAATTCATTAGAAGAGTTA
The DNA here is from genome assembly GCA_020205615.1 of Panax quinquefolius. Lineage (NCBI taxonomy): Eukaryota > Viridiplantae > Streptophyta > Magnoliopsida > Apiales > Araliaceae > Panax > Panax quinquefolius. Next base: position 35,342,980 of record CM035156.1, on the reverse strand, counting down.
AGTAGAGAATGCAAACTACTATCTTCATGTATGAATTTAAAAGTTCTCGTCTCATCTTTTATCCTGTAACATCAATCAATATATATACGGAATTAAATATTCATCTTTGCACTACTGTGCCAAAGATATTCATCGATTGGTCATGTTCATCTAAACACTGTTCATCTTTGCACTACTGGGCCAAAGATATTCATCGAAATCATTCATCTGCACTACTACGGGCCAAAGATATTCAATAATATCATCATTTAAGGCGAGGATGATGAAAATATTTTTAAAAAGCGAATCCGATTGAAACAAAATGACAAGGATTAAGGATTAAGGATTAGTACTTTATTTTATCCATGTCCAAAAATACCTCAAAAATAATCATAGTGGTGTAAAATTGAGAATGATCAAAACATGGATACAATCAAAGCTAGTATCCGAATAGATATTTTTGACGAAAAGGAAAATTTTCATTTTTTGATGAATAGTCTTAGTATTCGTGAATAAGATCAGATATATCGTGAATAAGTAACCCCAGACACTAAAAGTTCCAAATTTGATTAAAAAGTTAGGATCGATACTTGACGATAATGATATTAGAATAAATAATATCATTCAAAAAAAAAATATCCCTTACCTCGAAAGATCGAGACTTCATTTGAAACAAGAATATAGGCTATGACTTGAACTTGCAAGTATAACAATACTCAAAATATACTCAAAATACTCACAAGAATAATTTCGATAATATAGAGAGAAAACTTGATTTCGATGTAATTTTCAATTCTAACCTAAGCACCTATTTATAGGAAAATGCTTAGAACACCAAAGCAGAAAATTTAATATAATATTATTATTTATATTAACCATTCCTACGCACACCTTTGAATTCAGAATTCAGCAATTTCACACATGCAAAATGAGGCCCACACATTGAAAAAACGTTTTTGTGAATATAAATATTTAAAACTTCCAAAAATCAATTATTTCGGAACTTCGGAACTTCAATAATTCATAATAAATAGAACTTTTGTCAAATAATTCTAATCTCGTGAATTTTTATAGGAAATTCAATTCTCTACAACTTTGTAGAAGAAAGTTTTTCCAAATTCCAAACAGAAATTGACCGAAATCCACAAACGGACGATTTTACAGGCTATAATCAAATTTCGGTCAATAATTATGTCTACCAACACACAAAATATGTGTTAAACATTTAATGCCACAAAAATACTCTTCCTCCTCATATATTCATATATCCCACATTTATTATAAAAATATCACCGTTAATATATTATTAAAATAATATATTTAAATGAATTATTTTATCAGCGAAAGATAAAATATTAATTTTCAACAATTGTCACATTAAAAGTTTTCTCCATCTATATCCACATAAAATCAATATTTTCCTCATTATATAAATCAATAATTAATTATTCATAAATAATATTACAGAATCACAAGATCTTGTAAACCGGAGCGGTTCAGAGAAAGAGGTGCTTTCAATAAGAATTTCTCTCTTCTTGGCGCAATTGATTAGGTGACTAAACCTCTCATTAGGCGTAACTTTCTAGACATTGCCAATAATATTATCTAATAATATTATTCGAGATAATATGAATTATTGCTTCGATAATAAAAAATCTTTGTGTAATGACAATTATTGAAACAACAAAGAATATAAAATATCAAACAAAGAATTTTTAAATCGATAAAATCTTTGAGCGATAATTATTGTAACCATTATTGAGTAGTGCCTTCTTACGTAAGAATCAATAATGGTGCAATACTGGTGTCTTCTTGTGTTTTTAACCACCGAGTATTTTAACAGTATTAACGGTAACAACTACGCCATTATTTTTAAACAACTTATATTTGTCGTTTTCTTCATCCAATCGCTTTCCGTTATGGGGCCCACAAAAGGCTGCTTGGCAATCATACGAATATTCTCGACAAAGAAGAATATTCCACGACCAAACGAATATTCCCCGACAACAATGAATATTTTATAACCACTTGCTTATTTTGAAATATTTGCGTATTTTACCCATAACTATCCACATTAATCAAATCAACCCTTACTATTTCAAAATAATAAATAGAGAAAATTAAATTTCATTAATAATAAGTTGGGGTCTTACAGGTTATTCCAACATAATAATAAAGAATGGAATAATAGAAGAATTTCACCATGTATGCGGTACTTCGCATAAACAGGTTATTCCAACATAATAATAAAGAATAGAACAACATAGGGATTTCACCAAGTATAGAGTATGCCACTTATATAGGTTATGTATAGGGTATGCCGCGTATACAGGTTATTCCAACAGAATAATAAAGAATGGAATAACAGAAGGATTTCACCAAGTATAGGGTATCTGCGTATCTGAGTTATTCCAATGTAATAATAAAGAATGGAATAACATAAGGATTTCACCAAGTATAGGGTATGCCACTTATATAGGTTATGTATGGGGTATCTTGGCGTATCTGAGTTATTCCAAAGAATAATAAAGAATGGAATAACATAAGTTCTCTTCATGAATAAGAAAGAATCACACCCCACTACAAGTAAAAGAAAGCGAGGATATAGAAGTAGTGAAGTAGCAGAATACTCTTCTTCTTTCTCTCTATAGATTTTCTCTCTATAGCTTCTCTCTATAATTTCTCTCTCTAGAGTTTCAATGAATTCGTAAGAAATAATGAAGAAATGATCTTCTATTTATAGAAGAATGGAATGAATAGTAACTAATTCATGAACGGTCCAGATCGATTTACTTTTAAACGGACGGTCCAGATCGATTTACTATTAAAACTTAAAGCAACGGTCCATATTGATTCACTATTCTAACTTTTAAACCAAATGATCCATATTGATTCACTATTATAACTTTCCACCGGTGGTCCATATTGATTCATTTAACCAACATGATTCGAAAAATTAGCACATCTCCTCATGGAATAATATTGTACCCAAATACTAGAATGCACAATACTAGAGTGAATAGTAAGATGAATTTCGAGTGAATAGTAACTTATGAATGAATAGTAACTCGTGAATAAGAACTCATGAATAGAGCACAAAAAGTGTCCCAAATACTCGAGTGAACAATACTAGAGTGAATAGTAATTTCGGTGAATAGTAACCCGTGAATAGTAACTCCGACACAAAAAGTGTCCCAAATACTCGAGTGAATAATACTTTCTCCAGACATCAATTACAATCGAAATAAATGTTTAACACAAATAATTTAAACACAATGAAACTATCAATTCATCTTTAATCAACACGAACTTATACATCATTAATATCACTACTCACAATATTTAACAACCAGGTTGTTCCCAGGAAAGAGGGGGCTTTCCGATAAGGATTTCTCCCTATTGGCGCGCAATTAGATTATCTAACCTCTCATTGACAGAACTTCTAGACATTATAAATATTACAATTTAATAATATGAATAACTTTGTCGTCTCAATTATTGATTTAATAAAATAACATATAATGCAGATGATACTGACAATAATCGAATCAATAATATGAGAGATATGATGCAACAATTACTGTGGCAATAATTGAGTATAATTGAGTGACTTATCACGTAAGCATCAATAATCAATATCGTGTGCAACTATGCAACCACGCGTATTACTGTACTTTTACTACCGGTTATTTTATGATAACTTGCTTACTTTGCAAAATTTTCACATATCACCCTTAACTTTAACCTTTATCAATTTAACCATTTACTAAATAGAATAATTATAAGAAAATTGAATACTTTCATTTCATAAAATTCGGGGTCTCACAATCTCCCCTCCTTATGAAATTTCGCCCTCGAAATTTACGTACCTGGTAGTTTGAAGAGATGAGAATACCTTGATTTCTTTTCGGATTGTACCTTCCCGGTTATATCCTCTGTATCATGATTTTTCCATTGCTCATCTCCTGTATTTCAGATATCATTCTAGAATACGGTTTCAAAATAAGGGTTAATTGACATGCCACATATTATCCCTATACTACGTGACCAATTAAATACCAAATAAACTTAGGTAGGTCATACTAGCGAAGGAATTCTGAATCTCTCCCCTCATAGTTCTTGTCTCACATCTCACCGGGGATCATATCCTAAGCTTTGATACCAATTGTGGCGCCCCAAAATAGGTATACATCACCCATTCGAGTGCCGAGATATCACTCTATAAAAATCAAATACAAACTTTATTTATATATTTGTTGAATTGTCGTGCAGAGTACGACAACAGATAAGCTGTGAGTTTCAATACAAAATCTATGTAACTCTCATAGTTCCTCGACCACAACACCTTATAAAGGTACTTTACATAAAAGTATAATAAAAAATTGTTTTAGAAATTAAAATCTTTAGAAAGTGCTCAAGGAAACCTTCATACATGGGAGGCCGTGCGTCTACAGGTTATGATAGATATCATATGTCCACGAAATTATCCTTGGTTATTAATAGACCCCAAAGGAAAACGAGAAGATTACAATCATCTTTTATCCAATAGTGAGTCTTCTCTTGATAGATAACTATCTCCACTGTCTCCAAGTGAAAATTATACTTCAAATAAACTCCAAGATCATATAGGTAGTGCTCGTAGATATACTCAGCAAGTGGATGTGCACAACCCTGTCTTATGATAACACGAGATTGTATGTCATTAGACATCTTGTATGATAGTGGCAAAACACCCTTTCAAAGTTGGGTTCTCATCAACCTATTGTTGTTCACCAAAATCAATTATTAAGTGACGTATAAACATACAACACGCACATCTTAGGTCCTCAATGTAATTATATATTGCTTGTCATGCCGTTTTATAATGTATTGAGAAACTTCAACAGTCTCGGACCATCTCACTATTTCCCTGTTATCCCCGCTCGACCCGGCTACACTCTTATTTACGAAAGGAATTGTGAAGCAAAAGGGTGAAGCACAACTAGCCGATAAAGAATATCATGACTAAAGATAATTAAATTATCAATAGCATTCATCGGTAATAAATCAAAGATTTAGAACATATGGTAGATGATAAAACTCTTCAACCATAGTTTGTGGTGAACAAGCAATCCATTAAAAGAGTCAAATAGACCATCAGGTCTATTATCTTCTCCAAGTTAAAAGTCCACCAATAATGTTTTATCCCTGTAACATCAATCAACAATTTCTGTCCACAATCATATGAATAACTCATAATCATAATTGTGATTTGAATTCCTTTTCGCACCCAGGAAGAAGATAATTTTCATCACCTATCTTCACCTGAAACATCAAAAATCATGGTTATACCAAATCACAATTTTTGCTCATAATCATACTAATAATTTCATCTTTGCACTACGGCCAAAGATATACAACTGTATAACCAGTAACCAACAGTTCATCTTTGCACTACAGGCCAAAGATATATAACTGTAAAACCAATAATGCTGAGACTCAGCTTAATAGTATCACGACCACGAATTATCCATGCATTACGGGCCAAGAATATTCGTGTTTTCAATTACGGTCATGATTATACCGAATAATCCCTAGTCATAATCATACCAAGTCCATCTATGCACTACGGGCCAAAGATGACTTTTACCGCATCATTTGTAACATTACGGTCATGATTATACCCAATAATCCCTGGTCATAATCATACCAAGTCCATCTATGCACGTAAGCCACAGATGACTTTTAACACAATATAAGCATGAGGATCATGACAATGATATAAATAATCAATCAAATGTGATAAAGGATAAATATTAAATATTTATAATATAATTTATCCAGGGTTCAAGAATATTCCAATGTTATCAATCACTTAATAATCTCATAATCTAATATCATTAATATTATAATAATATTTTAATCACTTTTTAAACTTATAAACAATTTATTTCAATTGTTTACGCTTTACCACATAATGCATTTATTCAAAAATGCCATACTAATAAGATATCATCACCAATAATCAAATCCTTCATCAAAAAAATATGCATATACCCTATATAGGATTCCCTAGCCATAAAATCTTATTTTCCAATTTTGTTACTTCACATAACATATTTAACTCATTTACTCATAACTAGATCATTTTCATGAAAAATACCAAATCAATTCCAAAAATATTTCTTTTCTGGGATTTAGCATAATATAGTCCCATAATGAAAATATATTTTTCTAGGAATTTTTAAAATTCATTTACTATTTTTCAAAAATCAATTTCTAATTAATTCTTTAAGAAATTAGCTACCTCAAGATTAACTCCAAAAATTTCCAATCTTGGCGAGAATCTTACACATGTTAACGTGAGCTTCGGTTTAAATTTTGGTCATCGAGTTATAGAATTTTATAGCATTTTTGGAAAAACCTAAATATTGAAATGGTCATAACTTGTTCATTTTAAGTCAGAATGAGCTCATTTTTGGACAGGAGGTACTTTATACCATATACTTTCATGTCCCAAAAGGCTAGAATTTTTCCCACAAATTAAGTGGCTGAAATAGCCACTTAAAGTTTCTGGGCAGTAGCGTTTTCGGTTTTTGCAACTTTGCACTCCTTTGCTAAAATCAGTCCACACGAAAATCTACAACACCTTTTCCAGTGATTCCACTTGGATAAGCTACAAAACTCATAGATCTAACTCTGGGACTTGACCACACTCAAAAATTCGAAATATAACAGGAGATATGGTTAATTGAATTTCATGTTCCGTTTTCACCAAAATCTGATTTTTAACCCTTTGTAATTTCTAAGAAACTTTCATGTTTTCACATAATAACCAACATAACTCATCATAACATTTACTAATACCACATATACCCATGATTTTCATTAGTCCAACGCTTTTATTATGACTCTCATTATAATCAACGTAACCAAATCATTTCCATAATTTAATAAGGAATGAATACAAAGGATCATTCCACCATGCATATGGCAATCCACATGTATGAGTTATTCAGCAATGAATAATAAAGAATGGAATAACATAAGGATTCACCATGCATGCGATAGAGACCGCACAGACAGGTTATTCCCAACAAAATAATAAATGCGGAATAATAAATAATGGAACCAGTCGGTGAAATTCATGCAAGCGAGGATATTAAACGAGAATAATAAAGAAAGGAATAATAAAAGAATTTCACCAAGTATGCGGTACTGCCAGCATAAACAAAGTTATTCAACATAATAATAAAGAATGGAATAATAGAAGAATTTCACCATGTATGCGGTACTTCGCATAAACAGGTTAGTCCAACATAATAATAAAGAATGGAATAACATAGGGATTTCACCAAGTATAGGGTATGCCACTTATACAGGTTATGTATAGGGTATCTGGCGTATCTGAGTTATTCAACAGAATAATAAAGAATGGAATAATGTATGATTTCACCAAGTATAGGGTATGTCTGGCGTATCTGAGTTATTCCAATGAGAATAATAAAGAATGGAATAACATAAGGATTTCACCAAGTATAGGGTATGCCACTTATACAGGTTATGTATGTAGGGTATCTTTGCACGTATCTGAGTTATTCAATGAGAATAATAAAGAATGGAATAACTTAAGTTCTCTTCATGAATAAGAAAGAATCATACCCCTTACCGTAAAAGAAACTGGATATAGAAGTAGTGAAGTAGTAGAATACTTTTTTTCTTTCTCTCTATAGATTTTCTCTCTATAGCTTCTCTCTATAATTTCTCTCTCTAGAGTTTCAATGAATTCGTAAGAAATAATGAAGGAATGATCTTCTATTTATAGAAGAATGGAATGAATAGTAACTAATTCATGAACGGTCCAGATCGATTTACTTTTAAATGGACGGTCCAGATCGATTTACTATTAAAACTTAAAGCAACAGTCCATACTGATTCACTATTTTAACTTTTAAACCAGCGATCCATATTGATTCACTATTATAACTTTCCACCAGCGGTCCATATTTATTCATTTAACTAACGGTCTGAAAAATTAGCGCATCTCCTCATGGAATAATATTGTACCCAAATACCCGAATGCACAATACTAGAGTGAATAGTAATTTTGATGAATAGTAACCCGTGAATAGTAACTTGTGAATAGTAACTCGTGAATAGTAATTCATGAATAAGAACTCATGAATAAGAACTTCATGAATAGTAACTCGTGAATAGTAACTCACACACAAAAAGTGTCCCAAATACTCGAGTGAACAATACTAGAGTGAATAATAATTTTAGTGAAACATCAATTACTTATCGAAATAAATGTGTCCCAAATAACAGTGAAAATAATTTAAACAATTACTATGAAACTATGTTTATTCATAATTTTAATCAATTCATCTTTAATCAACACGAACTTATCCATCATTAATATCATAACTCACAATATTTAACAAACGAGGTTGTTCCCAGGGAAGAGGGCTTTCAGATAAGGATTTCTCCTATTGGCGCACAATTAGATTATCTAACCTCTCCTTGACTGAACTTCTAGACATTGTAAATATTGCAATTTAATAATATGAATAACTTTGTCATCTCAATTATTGATTTAATAAAATAACATATAATGCAGATGATACTGACAATAATCGAATCAATAATATGAGAGATATGATGCAACAATTACTGTGGCAATAATTGAGTATAATTGAGTGACTTATCACGTAAGCATCAATAATCAATCGCAGGTGCTACTATGCAACCATGCCAGACATCGCATTTCTTTACTTTACTCTGGGATTATTTTATGGCAACTTGCTTACTTTGCAAAATTTTCACATATCACCCTTAACTTTAACCTTTATCAATTTAACCATTTACTAAATAGAATAATTATAAGGAAATTGAATACTTTCATTTCATAAAATTCGGGGTCTCATACACTTGCATTAATGCGTGTGTAATAATAAATGTGTATACCATCAATCCATGTTCTATCTACCTCTTATGTTACATTGTTACTTTCAGGTTATTTAGCAAATTTCCATTTGACTAGTTCTTACCTTGGTTTTGTTAAGAATTTGAGTAGACATTGAATTTTTATTTTTCATGATATGCATAAAAAAAAAGCTTAATTAATTACATAAAAGAAATTTTTTTATCAAGACTTTGTTAGACTTTTATATACTTCTAATATATCTTACAATTTATATTAATTGTTAAAAAGTTAACAAAGATCTTATATTTTAGATGAAATGAGTACGATATTAAATAATATTAAAATATTTTGACCATGTCTCAACCTAATTTGAAATAAAGGCATTGTTGAAGTTAAATTATTAGATCATACTCGATCTATTACAAGAAAATGTCCTATTTCATAATTTTTATAGTTCATAAAAAAAGTCATTTTCTACTAAGTAATATAAAAAAACAATTTTGATTTAAAAATTGTTCATTGTTATTTTCTATCAAGTTATTATTACTAAACTAATAATTTATAATTTCTACAAATAACAAAATTAACAAATTTATTACTTTTAAAAATAAACATAAAACAAAATACCTCCTTAATACTTACAAATATAATAAATGAGATTTTTTTATGGAAGAGAATAAATATAAAATGATATTAAAATATTTGTTATCTTTATTTATACTATTAGTTCTATTTGAAACCCTTAACGCTACTCCATCTTTTTAACCCCTCCTCATTTTTCTCTCTCCTCATATGTTATAATAGCACTCTTCCCTTTTTGAATTTTTATTTTGAGATGACTGAGGTAGAGAGAGAAAGTGAGACATATATATATTGTTTTTTTTTTCTTCTTTGTTTGATCTCCTCTATCTCTTTCTCTTTCTCTTTCTCCTCTGTTTATCTTCTCTCTTTCTCAAATATTTGAAAGTTTTAAGATATTAGATCAGACTCTGGATATGAGTATTTTTTATTTTAAATCTGTCAAACTCTAGCATTTGATAGAAATCTGAAAAATTTATGACTTTTTGTGTAAGACCCCAACTTTTATGAATAAAGATGATTTTTCTATAAATATCATTTTTGAATATTATGGAATAAATTTGATATAATGTTATAGTTGTGGGTAATATTTATAAATTTTGCAAAGTACGCAAGTTGTTATATAATATTCGATTGGTCGGGGAATATTCGTTTTAACAGGGAATATTAAATAACAAAGACAATCATTGGTGGACCCATGAAGGAATTATTATCGGATTGAGAAAGCGACAAAAATATTTTATGAAAATAACGGCGGAAGTTTTACCGATTAACTATCAAACACACCGGTGTTAAAAGTATGCGATGTCTGGCGTGGTTGCATAGTAAGCACACGATTTTGATTATTGATGCTTACGTGAGAAGTCACTCGGTTTTGTTCAATTATTGCTATAGTAATTGTTGCATAGTATCTCACGTTATTTGATTCAATTATTGTCGATATTTTATATATTATTAAATCAATAATTGAGATAACAAAGTTATTAATATTATTATTTGCAATATTAACGATGTCAGTAAGTTACGCCAATGAGAGGTTTGGTCACCTAATTACTCGCCAATAGGGAGAAATCCTTATTGGAAAGCCCCCTCTTTCCTGAGAACGACCTGGTCGATTAATATTGTGAATTATAATAAAAGTGATAAGTTTTGTTTTATTATTATTATAAATGTAATAAAAGCGAAAACTTTTATATAAAATGTAAAACTTTTATAAAGTTATTCGTTTTATTAGACTATAATATTCTATTATGTATATAGTGTTTGCGATAGTACTGCATAGTATTTGTATAGTAAATTTTTTTTTATATAAAGCAGAACACTTTTATAAAGTTATTCGTTTTATTAGATTATAAATAGAATACATTATATTTTATTTAAAAGATTTTGTTTTATTAGAATATTTTATTAATCTTTGCATAGTAATTTAATATGGACCGTCCGTTTAAAAGTAAATCAATACGGATAGTTCATGAATTAGTTCTTATTCAGGTCCATTCTCCTATAAATGAAGCTCATTCTTTCATTATTTCTTATGAATTCACTAAAACTCTAGAAAGAGAAACTATAGAGAGAAAGAAGAAAAGTATTCTGCTACTTCACTACTCCTATATCTAATTTCTTCTAAGGTAAGAGATATTATTTGTTGTGCTTCGTAAGAGGTATTATTTCTTTTGTATTCATGAAGAGAACTTACATTATTCCATTCTTTATTATTACATTGGAACATCACATGCATGCATTTCTGTGACTGGTTCCATTATTTATTATTACATTGGAATATCACATGCGTGCATGCGTTTACGCATGACTTGGTTCCGTTATTTATTATTCTATTGGAATATCACATGCGTGCGTTTACGTATGACACTGGTTCCGATTATATATTATTACATTAGAATAACACATGCATGCGATCTATCGCGTGCTGGTGATTTCTTTTGTTATTCCATTCTTTATTATACTCAGTTGGTTAAAGTTTTGACTTTTATACTCCATGAAATTAGTGAAATATATTTGATATTTGCGCTTCATCCAGTATCTTTTCATGAAAATATTTTTCTGAGCATTCTTGAATTTTACTCCATAAAGCAGTATCATGTTGACAATTTGGACGTTATTGGTTCCTGGATAAATTAATTCTTGAACTTGTTTTATTGAATTCTTATATCATTGTCATCATTCTCATGTTTATATTATGTTGAAAGTCATCTGTGGCCTGTAGTGAATAGATGGACTTGGTATGATTCTGACCAAGGATGATTCAGTATAATCATGACCGTAATGTTACAAATGATGTGGTAAAAGTCCTCATTGGCCCATAGTGCATTGATGGACAATTGTTGGCATGATCATGACCATTGATGAATACACAAATATCCTTGGCCCGTAGTGCATGAATAATTTGTGGTTGTGATCTTAATGAATATCCTTGGTAGTAGTCTTGAGGATGATGTGGTTTATTTATTAAGTTGAGTCTCAGCAATAAAAGTGATGAAAAACCTTTTAAATCATAGAAGATAATAGATTTTATTCTCTACTTGACTCTTTTAATGGATTGCTTATTCCGCTGCGGTTAAACTTGATGTTTGTTATATTGTATCAGTTTAACAATGTTGAAGGCTAACGATAATTTATTCTTCATTATCTTAGTCATAATATTTCTTACTGGGCTAGTTGAGCTCACCCTTTTACTTTCATTGTTCTCTTCAGGAAATGAGAACGTAGCAGGGACTAGTCGAGAAACAGAGTGACGGTCCAGATGATAGCATTATTAGTCCTCACTATTCTATGAAATAATGTATTAATAAATGTATTGAGGACTTATTTTGAGTTTGAATCTTTATCGCCTGAAGACAATATTTGTATTAAAACTCACATTTCGTATTGTATATTTAAGATTGTATTTGTATTACGTATCATGTATTTGGCGACTTAGAATAGGTGATGTATACCTATTTTGGGGGGGTCACATTTTGAATACCAAAATACTTTTATAGACTTTGTAAAAGTCTCAATTCAACACCACCTAACTTTTAAAGACATTATAAAAGTTGTAATTGAATACCAGTAAACTTTTATAAACTCTTTAAATATTTTCATTGAATACAACTAAACTTTTAAAGTCTTTAAAAATCTTAATTGAATACACCCTCCTAATTGTTCATAATTATAATCTCATAATTATAATATTAGGATTAATAGTATTGAAATTATAATTCAATAGATTATAATCTCGGGATTATAATCATTGAAACAAAAAGACAAACAGAGTCTTATTGTATCAATTTACATATCTTTTGTGGACTACGTAATCCTGAGCCACAATAAGACGATTTGGTAATTGCTCCTAACTAGACCTCGTAAAAAATAGGTTTGAGTTGGTTTTGGGTTACATAAAATAAGTTTGGGTTGATTTTGGAATCAAAACCATATTATCTATACTTAATATGAGTTATGGGTTATGTGGTTTGGATTGGGGGATGCACAGGGTGGGGGTGGGGGTGGAGGTGTATAGATAATTAATAAATATTACTAAAAGTGTTAACTTTATTATGGATTAATTTCATTAGTGAAATGATTTTTATACATAATTATAAATGTATAAATTATAAAATTATGTAATATGTATATAATGTAATATGTATAATGTATATGTGTTATATAAGAATGTAGTGTAATAATGCATACATGTTGATGTATTAGCTTTACAAAGTGTAAAAAAATTATTATAGACTAATATGGGTCAAAACTAGTTAAACTAGATCCAATCCATATCTGTAATAATAATATGAGTTCAAAATTAAACCAATCTATTATATATACTAAATCACAGTTGTGACGCCCCCAAAATAGGTATACATCACCCATCTTGAGTCGCCAAATACATGGTACATAAATCAAATACAACTTAATTATACAACTGTCGTGTAAAATATGACAAAACATAAACTGAGAGTTTAAGCAAGAATATTGCCTTCTAGACAATATCCACTCTCAATGGAGTCCTTATAGACAGTATACAAACTCAAATTCAGTCCTCATTACATTTATTATCACACTATTTAATGAGAATAGTGAGGACTAATAATGTTATCATCTGACTGATCCACTCCGATTTCCGACTCGTCCCATTATATTCTCATTTCACGAAGAAGAGAATAGTGAAAGAAAGGGTGAGCTCAACTAGCCCAGTAAGAAATATTATGACTAAGATAATGCAAGATAAATTATCATTAGCCTTCAACAATGTTAAACTGATAAAATACAATAGACAACAAGTTTAACTGCAGTGGAATAAGCAATCCATTAAAAGAGTCAAGTAGAGCATAAAACCTACTATCTTCTATGATTTAAAAATATTTTTATTACTTTTATTCTTTGAGACTCAACAATAAATAATCCACATCATCCCCACTTCTACTACGAGGATATTCATTAGTGGTCACGACCACAAATTATCCATGCACTACGGACCGAGGATATTCGTGTATTCATCGGTAGTGATGATGCCAAACAAGCGTCCATCAATGCACTACGAGCCAATGAGGACTTTTATCACATCATTTGTAACATTACGGTCATGATTATACCGAATAATCCCTGGTCATAATCATACCAAGTCCATCTATGCACTACAAGCCACAGATGATTTTCAAAAATATAAACATGAAGATGATGACAATGATATAAGAATTCAATAAAACAAGTTCACGAATTAATTTATCCAGGAACTAATAACGTCCAAATTGTCAACATGATACTTCTTTGTAGAGTAAAATTCAAGAATGCTCAGAAGAATATTTTCATAAAAAGATACTGGATGAAGCGCAAATATCAAGGATATTCCACTAATTTCATGGAGTATAGAAGTCAAAACTTTAACCAACTGAGTATAATAAGGAATGGAATAACAAAAGAAATCACCAGGGATGTGATAGATAGCACAAGCAGGTTATTCCAACAGAATAATAAATACGAAACTAGGTCCCGTAAGCCTTGTGCATGGGATATTCCAATGAATAATAAAGAATGAAATAACATAAGGATTTCACCAAGTATAGGGAGTCCACATATACTGAGTTATTCAACGAGAATAATAAAGCGGAACCAGTGTCGACGTAAAAGCATGAGATAGGATATTCCAACAGAATAATAAAGAATGGAATCTGTAAGAATTTCACCAAGTATAGGGTAGCCGCGTATCTGAGTTATTCAACAGAATAATAAAGATGAAATAATAGAAGTTCTCTTCATGAATACAAAAGAAATAATACCCCTACCTTAGTAAAGACATACTTTGGATATCGAAGTAGTAAAAAAAGTAGCAGAATACTCTTCTTCTTTTCTCTATAATTTCTCTCTAGAGTTTTAGGTGAATTCGTAAGAAATAATGAATGAATGAGCTTTATTTATAGAAGAATGGATTGAATAATAACTAATTCTGAAGCGGTCCAGATTGATTTACTTTTAAGCAGACGGTTCAGATTGATTTACTATTAAAACTTAAAGCAACGGCGGTCCATACCGATTTACTATTAAAACTTTAAACCCAATGATCCATATTGATTCACTATTATAACTTTCCACCAATGGTCCATATTGATTCACTAATATAACTTCAACCAATGATTCGAAAAATTAGCACATCTCCTCATGGAATAATATTGTACCCAAATACACAATACTAGAGTGAATAATGCTTAGGTGAATAGTAAACTCATGAATAGTAACTTCGTGAATAGTACTCAAAACACGAAAAGTTCCCGAATACCCGATTGAACAATATAACCTCCAGACATCAAGTATCATCGGAATAGATATTGATTTCTACTAACACAAATAATCCCAACACAACGAAACTATCAAATTCATCTTCAATCAACACGAACTTATTCATCATTAATATTATAACTCACAATATTTAGCAACCGAGGTTGTTCCCGAGGAAAGAAGGGCTTTCAATAAGAATTTCTCCCATATTGGCGCAATTGATTAGGTGATCAAACCTCTCCTTGTGAACTTACAGACATTGTAAATATTACAATTTAATAATATGAATAACTTTGTCGTCTCAATTATTGATTTAATAATATAACATATAATGCAGATGATCTTGTGACAATAATCGAATCAATAATATGAGAGATATGATCGACAATTCTTGTAGCAATAATTGAGTATAAGCGAGTGATTTCTCACGTAAGCATCAATAATCAATACCGTGTGCAACTACGCAACCACGCCAGTATTCTTCTTGTACTTTTACTACTTGGGTAGTTCAGCAGGTTTTAACAATAACACCTCGCCATTATTTATAAAATATTTTTGTCGTTTTTCGATCAATCCGATAATTCTATTAATGGGGTCCACTAATGATTGTGTCGTTATACGAATATTCCCGACAAAAAGAATATTCCCCAACCAATCGAATATTTTATAACAACTTGCATACTTAGCAAAATTAATAAATATTACCCACAACTATAACATTATATCAAATTCATTCCATAAAAAAATGATATTTATAGAAAAATCATCTTTATTAAAAAAAAAGTTGGGGTCTTACAACAGTACATAGCATAATAAATTGACATTTGTCATCTTAAAAAATTAACACCTGTCATGCCTAATAAATGCTCCTTATTTCTATTGACAAAAATGCCCAACAAACATAACGAATGAGGTTGAAACAAACCTAAATTCATTCCCCTATAACTGAAATCAACTATTCAAATCTATTATGTATTATTTATCTATTATCTATTATATATACTAAAACAGAGTATATGATATCATAACTTGATATTTATCATTTTCACAATTCAACACGTGTCCTATCTAATTAATGTTCCTTAAGACTCTTAACAAAACTGTCCAACTAACCTAACAAATAAGGATGAAAACAAATCCTAATTCATTCCCCTAAATTTTAGATTTATAATCTCCTAAATCACTACAAATCTAAACTGTTTTGATAATATCAACTGTTTTGATATTATCCTTTGTAATTTAATTATTATTTAATAAAATCACAACTTTATCTCAACATTACCCCCCTACAATATGTATTCATCTGTTTTTCTCGATAAAATTTGATCATCGCACAACAATCTACCATGTTCTTATTATATTTTAATTTATTAATTTGAATAATTTCCGCTGCAATGCAGGGGTTTGTATCTAGTTCATCATTTAAAATTTAGTTAACCAACCCAATATATTCAAATAGTTTTGATTAACTATATGATTTTTAACTTAAATTGTCAAGTCTACTCCCCACCCACCCATAAAACTAAAAGTATTAAGATTTAGGGAAATTAGAAAAAATAGAAAAAAAATAGAAATTTTTATTTAATTTGTTTTATCCACCCTATCCCATGTAGGTATTTTTATTCTCTCGTATGAATAGTTAGTGGGTCTCGCCCCTACGGAAAAGAAACTCATATAAAATATTATTTTACGGTATGAATTTTTTTTTTATTTTTAAAACAAGTCACTTGACAAATAATTATAAAAAAATGGGTTAGGGTGATTAGATGCCAAAAATCCTGCGATTTTTAAGAAAACGAGAAACATACCAATTGTATCAAGTGCAAATTCCAAGTAAAACCGAGTCCAACCGTATCGTCCACTCACCCGCCACCGCATTGCTCCCCGGTCGTTGGAACTGAGAGAAGGATGTCGTCGGGTTTAACCGCTTCTTCTCAATCGCCGTTGGTATTATCGTCGTCGTTGGGAAATCCCAAACGGATTCCGGCGATTTATCCAACCCAAGTGAACTACCCTCCTAGTTGTTCCCGCATCCTTGCTGGCGCCGGCGGATTGAAAGTTACTGGAGGTAAAGCTATCGGAACCCGAAGGGTTGGATCCTCCTTTCGATGCTTATCAGGTTAGTACCCCTAACGTTCAATCTCTCTCTCTCTTTTTCTATACTGTGTCAAGTTGTCTATTTGGATTTTCTATTTTTTAGAAATTTTCTGTCTTTATATGGAATATGGATCA
Organism: Panax quinquefolius; assembly: GCA_020205615.1. NCBI lineage: Eukaryota > Viridiplantae > Streptophyta > Magnoliopsida > Apiales > Araliaceae > Panax > Panax quinquefolius. The sequence goes on along the minus strand of CM035156.1, from coordinate 35,325,513 downwards.
TCGCTGCTAGCTAATAGTTAATCTCTAATATAAAATTTTACTTGGTTTTAATCAATTGAAATCTTGGGAATTTTGTTTCCCCTTGTTTGGTTGTGTCAGAATACTTTGAGCAAAATATGTTCAGAGTTGGAAAAGGAGATTAGTTTTATAGCTTCAGAGGAACCCAATTTGTTCCCTTTTTTCTATTTTAAAACAAATTATGCTGTAGAAATTTTCTGTATGGTAAATTATTGGGATTTTTACATGGTTGAAATATGCTAGGATAGTGACAAGCCTGAAAATTAAATGGTAGTACAAACTAAATGGATGTATAAAATTAATGAATGAATGTCATTATATGTGCCAATACTGAAGTAAATAGTAAATTTGTTATGGTTAGCAGCCTTTCCAATTATTGCTAGCGAGTGTTGTTTGCTTTTACCATGTGACATTAAGAAGATTACTAATGCTTTTGTTCTTCTACATGACTGCGAGCATGTGCAGCATTAACTCCTGAGCTAAAGACTACTCTGGATAAAGTTGTTACATCCCAGAAGGTCGTTCTCTTCATGAAGGGAACTAAGGATTTCCCCCAGTGTGGATTTTCAAACAATGTTGTGCAAATATTGAAGTCCTTGAATGTTCCTTTTGAAACAATAAATATTCTCGAAAATCAAATTTTGCGCCAGGGATTGAAAGAGTATTCCAGCTGGCCGACATTTCCTCAACTTTACATTGACGGGGAGTTCTTTGGGGGCTGTGACATTACCATTGGTAAGTCGATTATGTTTGTGATTTTGATCATTGCTCTGAAATCTTTTTCCACCTATATCCTGAGTATGTTGCGAGTCTTGTGACCATTAGTGATTCACTGCTCCTTGGTCAGGCGATCATGAGAATTTGATCTTCTATGTTTGATGTGGCAAATATCTTGGTGTCGCAAATGGTTCACTTTCTCAAGTAAATGTGTTATTTGGTTTAGTTCTGTAAAATGGAAATGGAAACTCAACTACCTACTCCACCCTCAAGCTAAGTATGTTAAAAGGCACTAAAGCGTTTACTTTCTAAAAAGCATATATAATCTAGTAGAGAGAATATATATATATATATATATATATATATATACACACACACACACACACACACACACACACACACACACTTTATCAAGTAGGCAGTCCTACTTTTTTTGCAGGCTTTCTTTTTGGTATATTGAGTTTTCATTTGACATGCTTATAATTTTTCTTTCCTTTTTTTCAATATTCAACTTCAAAGAGTAAATTTATTCCTAGGAAAAAAATTATTAAAAAACTGGTGTCCAAGTGTATGTAGAAAAAAAGTAGGCCTCTCATTTTCAGCATAGGTAGTGTAACTGAATAAAAAATTGTCACCTTATGATTCAACTAAACTTCTAAAAATAAGCTCCTCCTCTCTGGGAATTTGTAGGAAGTGGGAATCAGATTTTGTAGCACGTTCTATATGTTCTTCACTTCTTTGAGTTGTGGGCAAGGGTCATGGGTTCGTGCAACTACCACTTACTTAGAACTCAAATATCTACTTGACCCTCCCAAAAGGATGTGTGCTCTGATCCGGTCAAGGTGGTTTTTCTTTTCGAGATTGCAGGTGCCATTAGCCGCCTGATTTATACCCTCGCTATGACTATGGGGTACTTGACTAGGCTATAATTCCTGGAAAGGAAAGAATGTGTACCGTCATTTGGAGGGGCTTTGTTCTATTTTTTACTTTTTCTCCCAAGGGAATACTACCAATGTCCTGCAACGAAAGGAACGTTTGTCCTTCAAAAGATCGAAATACTACCTCTAGGATATACTTTGGGAGTTTTTTCATTGATAATAATAAGGTCATAAACCTGATACCACTCTGCTGCGTTGCTGGTTGTGGCATTGATGTTATATTATGAAAGTTCACTATTTCATGTTGGTAGGGGATGAGAATCTCCTTTAAATGGTTTAAATCCTGGATCGTGTCCACCTTGCAGAACCTCTTTAAAGTGGTTAAATCCTTGTTGCGAGAGCTAGTTGGTGACTTGGATGTTATCTTATGAAAGTTCAGTTGTTCATGTTTCAAGTTTTATTTTATTGGTAAGCCTTGAGAAACCTTAAAATGGTTAACTCTTAGAATATTCACACAACCACATATAACATATAAAGTGGAGTAGCCCTTTCTTCACACTAGCCCCCTATGGCACACGTGTTGCGTGTGTAATTAACATGCAGATAAAATTTGAATTCATTCAAATTCAGAGGATAAAATAAGAATTTTAGCAAACTTGGAGGTTCAAAAAAGGACGGAGAAAAATTGCGACACGGGACGACAAGGGTAACACAAGCTGGAGTCTCCGGCTTCAATAATATATATAAGATAATCTTAACAATCAAATTGTGATTCCTCTTTGTTCTTTTTTATATGTTGAGTAGCTCCACGAAAAGTTGAAGTTTGTGTTTCTTGTTGGTAATCATGTCAATCTAATAATATTTTCTTTTGATTTTAAGCTAAACTTTTTACCTTTTTGCAGAGGCATACAAGAGTGGAGAGTTGCAGGAACTGTTAGAGAAGGCACTATTGTCCTGATAATTTTTTTAATAGAAGCAATCATCCTCCTGACAAGTTTGAACTTACAATGGGTATGCTGGAAAAGGGGTGGCTTTAATATACTCTGTAACTATGGGAATGTGTATGTGAATCTATGCAGATTGTTCTTCTACTTTATGGAAATTGTATTGCCCACTGTATATTTGATTTTTCGGTATGAAACAAAATATTCAGGATTAAGAACACAGGACTTGTAATCCTAGATTTTATAGGGTGTGTTACCCCTGGAGAGACTCAGTTTTACAGTATTTGGAGTTTCTTTTGCAGTTAAATGTCTCAAGGGGGTGGGTAGGGTGGCCGTAATGCTTCAGTGGGAAGAGGGGAAAAGGAAGGAGGGGGATCCAAAATTAAAGGTGCATCTCTAAAACTACTACTTTTTTAAGGATAATTTTATGTTTTCAATTGTATTCTTAATATTAGCTAATAATTTCGTAATATCATGTTCATTGTTGTACTAAATTATTAAGAATTTTTCAAGGCTGGGGGTAAAATAATATAGATTTAAACATATATAACATTGTTTATGAAAATGTCAGTAATTGGACATTTTGATTTGATTAGTCATACAGGAGCTTGCATACGATATCAGCATTGCAACTCCCAGCTAAAAATTTGCTGGGAGACAATTTATCAAGAAATTCTCTCTAGCTTTAACTTTCATATAAAATACAGTAAATTGAAATAAAGACAACACAATTGCAAGTAAATTTCTATTCATTTAGTATTAACTGTCATTGTCACTCGTAGGACGTGGGGATATAAAAATATAAATAAATTAAATAAAAACAAAAACCTCACCAATTATTAGTTGAACATTGGAATTCTTTTGCTTTAGTCATAATCATCTAACAATATAGAGACGTTAGTAGTTGAGTTCTGAAGGAAACTCAATTTGAAAACCAATTATTCATCGGATTGGTAAAGACGGGAACTGAACTTGACTGATTGATATGGACTCGTGGACTCGCAATTAGGGACAAACACAGGAAGAACCTCAGCAATCGGCCAATGCAATAAGCTGATCAACTACACTTGGATCTGCCAGTGTGCTTGTGTCCCCAAGCTCATCTAACTGCCTTGAAGCAATTTTCCTCAGAATCCTCCTCATGATCTTCCCACTTCTAGTCTTAGGAAGGCCAGGTGCCCAGTGGATTTTGTCCGGAGCTGCAAATGCTCCAATCTGAAACGCAGCTTGCATAACTTCAGATGATGAGATTATTCAAAGGTAGAAATAAAAGGCCAGGTTTTTATTTATTTTATTCTTCCCTCCTTTTAATATACTCCCTCCCTTCCATATCATTGATGACTTTTGAAAGTCAATTCAATTTGAGACATTTGATATAGATTCTTTTAGCTCCAAGTTTTGTTCTTTCATAATTTTTAATGAGTCATTTCATTTTTGAGTTTGAAAATGTCTCAAATTGACTTTCAAAAGTCGATAACGATCATGTTCCTATCATATAATTTGGAACGGAGGGAATACATAAGATATAGAGGTTAATTATCAGAATTATGTTTTCTCAAATATCACTCTCTGCTTAGAAGTGAAGTGAGCAAATCATTGTTGAGGATTACATCGATTACATAAGACTTCTAGAAAATCAGCCACTACCATGACTAATATTTCAATTACGAAACCAACCCAGGCAAACCAACTAAAGCAGAATTAATTAAAATAACCCACACCTTAATCCCCTATTATAATAATGAATTTAAACCAAAATCACAAAGACAAAACATGGTCTACCCAAAACCGTAACATCTTGTGCATGGGTCCTGCACTAGAATAGACATGCTGGAATCAATCCTAACAGTATATTTGCATGTCTTCAAGACTCCAATCACATTTCAATATATTGTAGGGTAAGCTTTTATTATTTGAACCAAGCAATGGCCGTCAGATACTCGCAAATTAGATACAAATCCTATAAAAACATGTATTTGTAGATTGATACCGTTTACAAACTATATATCATGTATGTATTAAACTTCTTGGAAAAATAGAAAGGAAAAAAACATTGGAAATTATACACACCTGCTTTCTCACAGCAAGTATAAGACTTTTTCGAAGCTCTTCACTGTATGGAACACCCTCCACCAGAGTGACAAACACATATATTCCCTGACCTTTAACCTATAAGCATATATTCAATTATAGTTGAATTAAGTTTACCATAGCACAGACACTTTACTGATATACAACACATACGAGAAGGTACCTCATGTTCAACACCGACTACAGCAGCTTCAGCACACTGAGGATGAGAAACTAAAGCAGATTCAACTTCTGCTGTGCCGATACGATGCCCACTGTGTATGTTACAAAGATGAAAAGAATTAAATAAGTATAGTCTAGAGGATATCTTTGTATTTTTCTTCATTCGAATTAATCACCTTAGGCATTTGTAAGTTTGTCGAGCTTATTTAAGAAAATCATGGAGGATTTATAAATTTGTTAAGTTGGAAAAAAACATATCTGCATGTTAGAACGGAACATTTGGCTGGACTTTTTGGTGGGTGTAAATTTAGACTTGTTATGGATAAGAGAAAGGTACCTGACATTTATAACATCATCAACTCTTCCGGTGAGCCAGTGGTACCCATCCTTGTCCCTGGAACAAATATGTAATATGATTGTTAGACTCGGCCCAGATGCAGGGCTTCCAGTAATCACTAATCAGAGGTCTAATGGCAATAACACACAAGCAGTAAATAGGCATAGATTATTGGCAAGAAAGGAAATTAGGACAACACATAATATATTACCTGCTGCAGCCATCACCACTAAAATAATAGCCAGGAAATGGCTTGAAGTATGTAGTTTCATATCTTTCGTGATCTCCGTAAAGAGTTCGGAATGCCCCAGGCCATGAGCCTTTCACGCACAAATATCCACTGCACTCACCTTCAATCTCAATACCCTTCTCATCAACTATGACAGGCTGCAATCATATAAAAGAACAAGACTGTAAATAGAAATGGAAATTAAGAATGATGATGTAAAAAGAATTTATCACGGCCAAAGCAATTTCAGTAAGTTATCCTACAGCAGCTACCTGAACCCCAAAAAAAGGAAATGTAGCTGAACCAGGCTTCTGTGGCCATGCACCGGGTAGGGGAGTAATCTGCAAGGCAAAAAATGGTAGCCCAGGTAAAAATTGTAGTAATTGTTATTTATCAGAACAATATAACAAAGATGTAGAAGTAAAAATCTACCATGAAGCCACCGGTTTCTGTCTGCCACCAAGTGTCAGATATGGGGCACCTTGAGTCTCCAACTACATTGAAATACCACCTGTTTTAGATAAAGAATAAGTAAAATGAGTTCTAATTCCTTTTCCTTCAAACACTGAGAAGCATAAATAGAGTAAGAACCTCCATGCACTTGGATTGATTGGCTCACCAACACTTCCAAGGACACGTAAAGATTTGCGCGAGTAACGGGTAACATGCTGCATGCTCAAACATTGTCAGTTAGGATTGAATAATCTTTTCCTTCCTGATAAGATAGGATAGGACAATGTTTAACAAGAATATATGTGTATGTATAGTTGAATATGTGTGTTTTACAAAATATAGGAGCAATATTGACTTTTTAAAGTTGATATGAAATATTTTCAAATTCAAAGTTTATATGAATTCATTTAGTTTTAAAGAATAGAATTATGAAAATCACAAACCATTTATAAAGTAATACTAATTACAAGATTTATTGTTATCAAAAGTTAAATGAGTTACATCAATTTTGAATTTGGAAATATGTCAAATTGACTTTAAAAGGTCAATTGATCTTATAATTTGAAATTGAGAGAGTATTAGCCAATACTGAGTTATAATCCCATATTACGATTTTTAATTCTCCTTCTGGTGCAACTAAGGGTTGGAAAAGGGAAGGAAACGTACTCCAAGAGACAGGGTACGCCTAGGCAAGCGACAATTCCTTCCTATTATGTTTCGATATAATTGGAAGGAGAAAAAGGAACTTTACATTGTTTTGTCGTTCACAAGGGGAAAGTTTCCTACTTTTGATAATGCAACAATGGGAAGGCAAAATAGAAAATAGAACACTTATGTATTACTTTTATTATTATTACCTAGAACTGATTAGAGCTCAAACATGAATAATATAATAACATATTAAAAGAACACTCATATAAGTTGGTAGCTTAGCTGCTTCCTTCTTCTTTTTCGCCTAATTATGGGAAGAAAGGGTTTTGTGGGAATGAATTGGGAAGAGCAATCCTCAAATTTTACTTCCTCTTTCTTGTTCTTTCTATACCAAACAAGAAAACACTCATTTTCCTTCTGCCTTTACTACCACCCTTGAGGACTTATCTACGCTATACGAAAGGCAAAAAGCTTGTCCACGACCACTAGTAAACATGAAATTATGCAATATCTTCACAGTTAAACAAATGTCAATTAATGTTGGGCACTTCTAAAACCCACAACATAGTTGAGTGTCTTAGTCTCAAAGATCACTATGTGAATAGCAAGATGAGAGAACCGATTAAGAAACTAGGTTGCTTATCAGGGCATATTCTGGTTGAAAAAGGAAATTAGCAGAGAAGTTGTCGGACATGGGTGTAGGCGGTGAAAGTTCATTACTAACCAATTATCGTGTGCAAAATTTGTTCATTGAGATTCTCATGAGCCAAGTTAATTAATTATGCTAAATAGAGAAATTAACAAAATCAATGAATGAGCAACCAGCTATACACGTACTCGGTACACTACAGTGTTTATTAGCAACAAGAATTCGTATTAGTTGTTTGTAGTTGCCACATAAGCAAGTTTAGAAAGATTTCATACCTCATTTCCTTCACGCATGAGAGACCGCACCAATGTGGGGGCAGTATAGAATAATGTCACCTTGAACTTGTCAACAATTGCCCAAGAGCGTCCAGGATCTGGGTAATTTGGAGCCTGCAGGAAAAACATAAATATGTTGCTAAAAATGAGATGGAAATTAATCTCAGCTCATCCAACCGTAAATCAAGAAAACTGCAATTGGAAACCTCTGAAATTTAAGCACATACTCTACCTTTGGTGATACTTCATATCTTAAATTAACTACCTTCTTTTCAAATAGGAAATTTAGTATATAATTAAATTAGAAGGCTCTTTCCCAACCAAAAAAGCTTCAATAAACCTTCTTATATATTTTTGGATAATTTACCAATTACTCAAAGATATTATGGTACAGCCAGTCAGAAAGGTTAGTACTAGGAAATAAAAATATAAAGATTTATGTTATAATTTTTAGACACTGAATTTTTAAAGTCTAAGTTTCAAGGTAGATGCCACATTCACATTCATCATATTAAAGTGCCATTTTCCTTACATTAAAACAATATATACAACAAATACATATGCAATAATGTAGTTTCCTATACGTCTATGTATACTTTAACAACATTTATTCCAAGGAGTTAGTTGATTAACATGCACAACCTGTATAATAATTATTAAGATGCATTATCTTTCTTTTGAATCCAATATTCTACTTGAAAAATTCTGAATCAGTTACCCCTTCATAAACAACAACAGTTGCTCCATTAAGCAGAGGCCCATAAGTAACATAACTGTGTCCAGTAATCCAACCACAATCAGCAGTACACCTAGAATATGTAAATAAATTGGCCATCAATATAAATAACCAAAAAAATAAATTATACCCCCACTCGAGGAGTTCTAACATATCAACTTGAACTTGTTTTTCTCAATTACCAGTATACATCTGACTGCTTGTAGTCAAAGGCATACTTGAATGTTGTTGCAGTGTATATCATATAGCCTCCTGTTGTATGCAGAACACCCTTTTAAAAATGTACAAAAGGATATATTAGAACACTAGACAATGTAGCAAAAGATAAGTAGTTAACTATCCAGGGGAGCTTAAATACCTTAGGCTTTCCCGTGCTTCCACTAGTATAGAGCAGAAAAAGTGGATCCTCTGCATCGACCCACTCCACATCACACGTTGTTGGATATTTAGGCACAACGTCCTGGAAAAAAAGAGAAGGCAAAGAAACAAGAGTAAAAATAAATGATACGATTAGGAGTAATGTGGTAACCGTATTAAATGGTTGAGCAATAATGCTGAAGTTGGTTCTGAATCAGAAACTTTACACTATCTTTGCAACATTAAGCCACATTACATAAAATTTTGAATCCAGATAAATTACACTAACATTTGCAAGTTGAAGCTCCAGAAACTATCAAGATTAAAAGTAGTAAAGTAGAAAGCTCTGCTCTGAAAATATTTTGCCAAAAACATGCTAGATCTAGTAAATAAAAAACTGTTTTTTACTTTTTAAAGTTAGAAAAAGAAGTTTCTATTAGAAAGATAAAGATGAATACAGAAAAAGAGGACAAAGAACCCTCTAGGAATTAGAAGTGGAAAATACAAAATCCTCAAAGGAGAAAAGCCTCTAATCACTGGATGTCTTAAGATAGCATTCCCTCCACCCGGCACGGAAAGCACATATTGCCAAAAGACCAGAAAGAGACCATAAAAGAAACTCTGCTCCATAATAAAGGAATTGGTGTGGAATGATCACCAAAAATTTGTGACAAAAAAACATATTTATTAACTAAATATGTGAGAGCATAGTATTAAGAAACATAAAATTTTAGGAAAACAAAACTTGCATTGGACTAAACCTGTTTCTTAATTACACATTACTTTCATCCTATATTTTTTAAGATACTGATGATGAAAGAAATATTTATGAAAAAATTTAGTAATGACATAAGAACTTAGGATTGATATTGAAGATCCTGCAACAGAAAAGGCTCATTAAATAGACAGTATATACTAAACTGTGTATGCTTTGGATTTAAACAGAATCCTCTAAAGAATTTTTAAAAAGGTGCTTTTTTTTTTCCTTTTCTTCACATAATATTTAAATTAGACTTAATGCAAACCATCTTGTTTCCCCACCTGCCACCAGCTATCTCTTCCCACATGCCATTTAGTAGCTTCTCTCGTCATGGCTGATTCATTTTCATAGGTCAGACATACATCTGTTTGGCAGGAAAAGAATATTAAACTTCATATATTTTGGAAGTGTGAACTCAAGAATATAACAAACTAAGAACTAGACAAAAAATATAGATTTTTAGGAAATTTATTAATTTGTTTTTATTTGCACAAGTTATTTGTAGGAATAGTATCATGCACCATCCATATTTTAATTTGCCCCTCTAACCTTTTTGGGATGTTAATCATTATCAATTCGTAAATTACCATTTACCACTTGTTTGTGAATTCAATGCATATTCCTAGACAAGTATATGAGAATTATATTTGTGAACTTGAGTAGCTTGTCTCCTTAAGAACTTGAAATTTCCATAGTAGCAAAAAATTAGGAGTATTATATACAGTAACATGCTATCTTAGTCGCGGATATTTGCTTTATCCATAATTTTAAATAGTTTTAACTATGTGTGGGAATGACAAGACTGATATAATGCCAATTCTCACACCATAAAATCTGTTAGTGTTCATACCATCTACAGGTGCTATGTAGTGGCTAATATTTGACTTGTATTAGAATCATACTTGCGTTGCATCTGAAAATTGATCAGTCTATTATGTCGAGATTTTGCCACTCTCAAGTATTTATAGTTGATGATCATTGAAAATAGTTGGAATTCTCTTCATCTTACATGATATAGCCAGTCCCAAAGGGCTCAATCCTACCAACAAAAACATCTTAAGAGCTTATGGGTTTTTTTTTTCATGTTTTCAAAGAGTTGAATAAGGGTAAACCCAACCAGATAATTTTTTCAATATGTCAAATCATTTGTGCAGATAAATTTTGTTTATTTAATAGTGTTGCCCGTGTGTATAATGACTTCAGTAAGATAAAAATGTCACCTTACTATTTTGTTTGGTAGCTCGTTTTACAGTTTATTTTATTTTTTAAGTAGAATTTATTTTGGAAAATTAGCCTCGAATTAAATTCAAAATAAGCCATTTTACCTTCCTGGGTTGAACACGTTTTCATGTTTTTATTATGTTTAAGTAAGTTTTATTTTCTCCTGCTGCTGCCTGCTAGTCTACTGTTATACAAAAGGTTTAATTTTTCTCTTTCCAAGCCAATAGAGGGTACCTATTAAATATTGGCAGCAAACAAATAATGTAGTTAAGCAATGAAGCACCTTAAATAAACACACCTACAGAGATCCCATTCTGGGATGATTCTACAAGTGCAGCATCAACTATGTCTTTGAGATGAATGGTTTTAGGCCCTCGCATAACAGCATTGCAAGTTATCACAACCTTTGGTCTACAGTCAATTATTCTTTGGGCAACAGATTCTGCAGAGAATCCGGCAAAAACAACCTGAAAAAAGAGAACTTTTTGAAGCTACATATCTTCACAAGCTTAACTGGCAGTGAGGTCAATAAGAATCCAATGAGAGGAGAAATAAAGGTTTTGAACCATACCGAGTGGACAGCACCAATTCGGGCACATGCAAGCATTGCAATTGGCAATTCCACTAACATGGGTAAGTAGATCAGAACAGCATCACCCTTTTTAACCCCAATATCTTTCAAGTAATTAGCAAGCTGTAGGAAGGACACACGAAAGTTGAACCAATCAACATTACTTTGATTAAATTCAGCCAAGAATGAGACATTCAACTTTTAGAGTCTTAGATAGATATATAAACCTGGCAAACTCTTTCGAGCAGCTGAGTGTATGTCAAAGTGCCATCAACACCAGGCTCATTTCCTTCCCAATAAATTGCAATTTTGTCACCATTCCTAGACTCAATGTTCTTATCCAAGCAGTTGAAACAAATATTGGTGACGCCTCCCTTGAACCACTGATCAACACAAACAAAGCAACACCGAATCCAAGTAGATATAAAAATAATAAAAAGAAAAGAAAAAAAGAGCTAATGATGAATATTATTAAGAAATTAGAAAAGGGAGAAAAGCACTGATGAAAAAAGGTTTTGTTTTTTTTTTCGTAAGAAAATACCTCGATTTTAATATCGCCTTTTCTAAAATCAAGATTCTCCGAGTAAACCTGCTGACCCCATTTCCGTTTCCAATGAAACTCCGACGCAATATCCGACCAAAACCCAGCTGGGTCCTCAATTGACCTCTCATACATCTCCAAATACTAAAATTCAAATTAAAAAAAACAAAAGTGAGAAAGGAGCAAAAATAAAACTGAAACAACAAATCTTTAAGAATTCCAATTACCTTTTGGGGAGAAGGCACAAGAGCCTGCCGGGAGAAATCGTCACTAGGGAAAACAAGATCATCCTCCTCGGAAGCAAGTGCCTCACCCAGAATAACGGCGTTCAACTTAGAAATATTGCCGGCGCCAGAAGGAAATGTGGCCATAGAATCGACATGTCGGAGGCGATCGGGCGTCGTCATAGGATTGTTACAAGTTGAAGCAGAAAAAATCCTCCTGATACTGATACTCTGCAATGGTGAAGAAGGTTGCAGATGGATTTCTAAGTCAGTTGCTGATTCCTGAAGGTGTTGACTCTGTATTGATGGGAAGAGAGCGAAATTGGGGATTGAGAAGATTCGTATGCAGCGAAACAATTTGTAATACGGCTATTAATAATTAATAATTTAATATAATAGGTTTATTATTGCATTGGGAATTGTAGTATCTGTCATTATGTATCCGTAAGGAGGAGAAAGGCCCATCCTTCCTTTTTGGGAGGAGCTCTTCCAGGTGGAATTGGAGAGTAAATCCTCTGAACACATTTTATATGTTTCTTCGTGTTTTTTACTTAAATTTTGGGTCATATCTTCTCTTGGTATTAATACTGTATTAATTAATTGATCAACTTAATAATCAACTAATCAATTTATTATGAAATTAATTTTATAGTAACTACATCAAACTTATTAATCGATTAAGTTGAATTAAGTTGAATCGAGTATTGAGTTATTTTGATTTAGTTCATAAAAAATGATCTAGTTTAAAAAAAGATTTGATTGAGGTTCGTTTAGCTATCAAGTCGAGTACGATTTTGAATCGAATAAAAACAGTATAAACTATTTAAATAAATATGAACCGAGTATCAACAAAAAATTATAATTTAAAAAGACTTGAGTAATTTATTAAACTTTAAAATTTACTCATATTCGAATCGTTTATAAATTTCAAAATGACGTTAAAAAATTATCAAATTATTGTGAAGATGTGAAACAAATTTTATAATTTAGAATTTTTTAAAATTATTGAAATGTATTAAATTCTAGTCAATTATATACATTTACTTAAATTTAATTATATGTTGTAAAAGTATTAAAATATATATAAATCTAATATTATATTGATTGAAGGTATGAAAATGAGAGAGAAAATAACATATATATATATATGTATATATAGTTGTCACGATAATATTTTAGCAATCATAATCTATACGGTTGATCTAGATGTTGAATGACACCAATTGAAACTAATTTTCACCCTACCAACAACATGACTTGTAACGGTATGATAAATTACGATATTATCCCTGTGCTTTATTACCTGTGACAAGCTCTGAACGGTGTAACTTTTTTTCTTTGTATATAAACTACTCCTTATTGAGTTAGCACAACATATGCTCTCTCCTGAGCTAGTCCATAATATAACATCACTATATATTAACTTTTCGATAAATTTGATTTGAAATAATTTAGCTTTAAACAATTATATAAAGTTGTAATTATCTAACTAATACAACTACTTATAATTAATTATAAGATTTATTTTTATATTAAACAAATCAAATCAATTTTAATTTTAAAAATATCTCAAATTAATTTTGAAAAATCAAATTTAATTTATATTTTAGAACGTATAAAGTATTTTTATATTTTAAATTCAAATTTAATTTAGATTAAAATTACTCTATCTGTTCTAAAATATAAAATTTAATTTAATTTTAATTTATATTTTTGTATTTAAATACTTTCTAAAAATATAAAACTAAAGTAAATATAAAATGTAAATTAAATTAAAATTTAAAATATAAAAATACTTTCCCTTCCTAAAATATAAAATTAAATTTAAAATATAAAAATACTTTATCCGTTCTAAAATATAAATTAAACTTGACTTTTTAAAATTAACTTGAGCTATTTTTAAACTTAAAATAGGATTTATTTAATATAAAAAATAAATCTTATAATTAATTATAACTAGTTAAATTACTTAGATAATTATAATTTTATATAATTATTTAAAGCTAAATTAATTCAAATCAACTTTATCAAAAATTCAATATATAGTTATGTTATATTATGGATGGACTATCTAGTAGGAGTAATAAACAAGGTTTTTAAAATGGATAGGTCATCGAATCGAAAAAGTTATCGATTGGATGGGTCATTTGGTCCAACCCCGGTGATCGTAATCAATTATTGACCAAATGGACGTCATTAATATGTAATAAATAATAAATAATTAATTATATTAATTATTATTATATATGTATGTAATATTTAGTAAATATGTAAAATTAATCAATTTATCTACAAAAAAACTAAACATCTCTAAGATACATTCAAATTCAAATTCAACCACAAGTTCAAGTGTTTGATTAAATGAATGCAAAAATATGTAAAATACCAAACAAAGTCTCAATGAATTACTAAAATAAAATAAAATCCGTAATAATTTTTTTTTTAATCTTTAAGGAGAGAATCGGCCAAACCTGAAGCTGGCCATTCGGTTAGTTCGGGTGGGTCACCTGGGATTCAACCAGCCGATTCACCGATGCTCGAAGCGATTTTTGAGCAAAAGTGGTTTAGTGGTCCAAACCAGGACCGATTGAGTGAAGCAAGGTCCGATTTTTTGTTCATTGGCCGTGATCCTATCCGGGTTTGAAAACAGTGGTAATAAAAAATGAGTATGCTAGTAGTAGTTGAAATTTGTCCGGAGGGAGCATATATTGTGTTAACTCACTTAATAAGGAGTAGTTTATATACTCGCTTATAGACAGTGTAGCAGAGGGTAAATATCGTAATTTACTGTGTTGTTATAAGTCATAGGGTTAAGTTCAGATGACCACCTGGGGTTTGAGCGGTTTTCCACTTAACCACCTGTAGTCAGTAAAGCTACATTTAAACTCCCGACTTTTTGAGTTAAAGTGAAAATGTGACGCCCCCAAAATAGGTCCATTCCATCCAACCCATTCTGAGTCGCCAAATACATGGTACAGAAATAACTACAACTTTATTATTACAACATATAAACTTTGAGTTTAAATACATATATTGCCATCTAGACAATATCCACACGCAAATAAATCTCCATCATAATTATTGATACATTATTTTACAAAAATGGTGAGGACTACTAAACAACTCTCTCTAGAACCTTCATTCCATACCCCGACTAATACTCGCTACATTCTCGCCTCCTGAGAAGAAAAATGGAACAAAAAGGAAAAAGGGTGAGCTCAACTAGCCCAGTAAAGAATATTATGACTAAGATAATATACAACAAATTATCGTTAGTCTCCAACAGGGAAAAATCTAATAGAATACAATAGACAACCAGTTTTAAATCAACAACTGCAGCTGAAACAACAATTCATTAGAAGAGTTAAGTAGAGAATGCAAACTACTATCTTCTATATATGAATTTAAAAGTTCATCGTCGATATTTTATCCCTGTAACATCAATCAATATATATCTGGAATCAAATATTCATCTTTGCACTACAGGCCAAAGATATTCATCAGTTGGTCATGTTCATCTAAACACCTGTTCATCTTTGCACTACGGGCCAAAGATATTAATCAGTCGGTCATGTTCATCTCAACACTGCTCATCTTTTGCTACTACGGGCCAAAGATATTCATCAAGAAATCATTCATCTTTGCACTACGGGCCAAAGATATTCAAGAATATCATCATTTAGGGTGAGGATGATGAAAATATTTCAAAGAAAACGAATCCAATTGAAACAAAAGAACAAGTATTATGGATTTGTACTTTAAACAATCCGAGTTCAAAAATACTTCATAAATAATCATATGAAGTAAAATTCAAGAATGATCAAAACATGGATACAATCAAAGCTAGTATCCATAATAGATATTTTAGACTTAAAAGAAGAAATTTTATTTTTATTGAATAGTGCCGTGATTCGTGAATAGTGTCAGATATCGTGAATAAAGGTCGTATACGTGAATAGTAACTCTCGAGCACCAAAAGATAGAAATTTCACAAAAAACATCTTCACGCTTCATGAATAGTACTCGTGAATAGTAACTCGTGAATAGTAACTCATGAATAGTAACTCGTAAATAGTAACTCATGAATAGTAACCCCGACATGAAAAAGTTCCAAATTTGATAAAAGTTCTAACCAATATTTCAAAGATAATAATATTGAAGAAATAATATCATTTGAGAAGAAAATAACATCCCTTACCTCGAAAGATTAAGTACTTCTAATTTGGAATACTAGGGTATATAGTCTTTTGAAGGAACTGCAGACCGCCTAACAATACTCAAAGTATACTCAAAATACTCACAAGAATACGCTCGATAATATAGAGAGAAAACTTGATTCTCGGTGTGATTTTCAATTCTAACCCAAGCACCTATTTATAGGAAAATCTTTAGAAACACCAAAAGGTAAAAATTTAATAAATTAATAATATAATTATATAAATTTCCTACACATGCCTAGAATTTGATTTCAGCCATCAAACACATGCCACATTCTAGAAAAAGTAAGAAAAACATTTTCTAATTTTAAATATTTTAAACTTCTAAAAATCAATTATTTTGAACTTTGGAACTTCAATAATTCATAATAAATAGCCCTTTCATCGAAAAATTCAAATCTAGCGAGTTTTTATAGGAAATTCAATTCTCTACAACTTTGCGTAAGAAAGTTTTTCCAAATTCCAAATAGAAATTGAAGAAATCCACAAACCAAGCGATTTTACGTGTTATAATCAAATTTCACTAATAAATGGGGTCCCACCGACATGTTTAACATGTTTTAAACATTTATTGCAACAAAAAATACTCTTCCTCCCTCGATACTCATATATCCCACATTCGTTGTAAAAATATCACCATTATTATATTATTAAAATATAATAATATATTTAAATGAATTATTTTATCGAGAAAAAGATAAAATTTCAATTTTCAACAATTGTCACATTTAAAATTTTCTCCATCTATATCTACATAAAATTAATATTTTCCTCATCATATGAATCAATAATTAATTATTCACAAATAATATTATTGTAATCACAATATCGACAACCGTGCAGTTCCAGGAAAGAGGGGCTTTCCAATAAGAATTTCTCCTCATTGGTAGCGCAATTAGGTGACCAAACCTCTCCTTAGAGCATGAACTTTCTAGACATTGCCAATAATGTTATCTAATAATATTATTCGAGATAATATGAATTATTGCTTCGATAATAAAAATATTGTGTAATGACAATTATCAAACAACAATGAATATAAAATATCAACGCAAAGAATTATTAACTCAATAAAATATCGAGCATTAATTATTTGTAACCATTATTGAGTAGTGCCTTCACGTAAGAATCAATAATTGGTGCAATACTGGTGCTTCCATGCGACAACAACGCCGTATTAGTGTGTTTTAACCACCGGTATTCCAACAAAGATAATAGCAGAATAACTACTGCTATTTTTAAACAACTTATATTTGTCGTTTTCTTCATCCAATCGCTTTTCGTTATGGGGCCCACAAAAGACTGCGCCGTCGTACGAATATTCCCCGACAGTACGAATATTCCACGACCAAACGAATATTCCCTGACAACAATGAATATTTTATAACCACTTGCTTATTTTGAAATATTTGCGTATTTTACCCCTAACTATCCACATTAATCAAATCAACCCTTACTATTTCAAAATAATAAATAGAGAAAATTAAATTTCATTAATAATAAGTTGGGGTCTTACAGAAAACGTTACTTTTTCCATCCAACTTAACCGTGCGTGTATGTCAGACGCTAAAAGCGCGTGAAAAGAGTCTGTAACAGTAAAAAAAACTGGTAAAAGTTTGAAATACCCTTCTTCTTCCTCAAACCACAATCCTCCTTCTCATTTCTCACTCCTTACTCCTCAAACCATGGATCTTTAAAAAGGGAGAAGAGTTCACGGAGAGCGAAGGGTTAGTTTTCATGTTCCTTGGGCCAGAGGGTCAAGGTGGAAAATACGTCGGTGGTTGGTGGTGGTAGTGCTGAGGATAAGGGGGTCAGTTTTGATGGGGGATTTTGTTGGGGTTTGGTGTGGGGTCTTTTTTGAAGTGGCTCAGAGGGGGGTTGTTCAGATTCTTTTCTTTTTGAGGGTTCATGGATGGCTTGTCAAGATGGTTCAGATTCGGTGGTTTGTTGTGTTGGTTCTGTGGGAATTGTTTGGCTAGGAGTTTTCTTTTTTCTCAACTATTTCTTCTTGTATAAAGTTCTTTATTTGGCAAAGGTCAATTATGTGGCATCCTAGCCGATTGGGGGGGGACGATGGGCATCGGGAAGGAAGAAATAGGTTCTACCAAGATGGGGGCCTCGATCTCTTGGGGGATTAAGGATGAAATGTTGATGACGTCTTTAGCAGGAGGTTCTGTTTACAAGGGTTTTTGGGGAAAGGCTTGAAGGATAAGGATGTGATGACGTCATTTGGGAGTGTTGGGGAAGATTCTTGACCTGCGTCTGTGATGGTTTCACGCTTAAAGAGAGAGACTTTAAAGATGAAGATGTTAGTATTCCTTAGGAATTGGGGAATTTTGTAGGTAAAGGGAATTGGGGAATTGGGTGCGTGATTCAAAGGCTTATTTGATAATCTTGATCCCTTTTCTTCAATTTTCACCCACATCTTTTCTCTCTCAAGTGACTTCATCCATTTATGGTGTTTCATTCGAAATTTAGCTCTTGTTGTTAAGAAATTGGACATTCGCAGACTTCCGAACAGCAGAGTGATGAAGATTTTCTCAATCTTGTCTCTAGTCTTTCCAAACTACTGAGATGTTAACATAGTTCAACTTGTGGGCTAACCTGGTTGGAAGAAGTCCCAGGTGTTCAGTGTATCTGGAACCAATATGCAGAATATGCTCTCTAGAATGGGAGATGCAATTTTGTGAAAGAATTAATGGATCGATTGTGATGCCCCCAAAATAGGTCCACACGACCCATTCTGAGTCGCCAGATATCACTCCATAAAAATCAAATACAAACTTCATTTATACAACTGTTGAAGCGTCGATGTAGTATGACAATGAGATAAGCTGTGAGTTTCAATACAAAATCTATGTAACTCTCATGGTGCCTTGACCACAACACCTTACAAAGGTACTTTATATAAAAGTACAGTTAATAACTGTTTTAGTAATTAAAATCTTTGGGAAATGCTCAAAGAAACCTTCACACATAGGAGACCATGAATCTAAGTTATGATAGATATCATATGCCCAGAGAATTATCCTTGGTTGATCCAATAGACCCCGAAGAAAAACGAGAAGATTACTATCATGTTCCTTCCAATGATGAGTCTTCTCTTGACATATAATTATCTCAGTTGTCTCCAAGTGAGAATTATATTTCAAATATACTCTAAGATCATATAGGTAGTGCTCATAGATATACTCAGCAAGTGGATGTGCACAACCCTGTCTTATGATAACACGAGATTGTATGTCATTAGACATCTTGTATAATAGTGACAAAACACCCTTCCAAAGTTGGATTCTCATCAACTTATTGTTATTCACCAAAATTAATTATTAAGTGACGTATAACATACGACACGCACATCTTAGGTCCTCAATGCAATTATATATTGCATGTTATGCCATTTTATAAAGTATTGAGAAACTTCAACAGTCTCGGACCATCTCACTATTTTCCTGTTATCCCCGCTCGACCTAGCTACACTCTTATTACCTGAAAGGAATTGTGAAGCAAAAAGGTGAGCACAACTAGCCCAGTAAAGAATATCATGACTAAAGATAATTAAATTATCAATAGCATTCATCAGTAATAAATTAAAGATTTAGAACGTATGGTAGATGATAAAAATTTCCAACCATAGTTGCAGCGGAACGAGCAATCCATTAGAAGAGTCAAATAGACCATCAGGTCTATTACCTCCTCAATGTTAAAAGTCCACCAATACTGTTTTATCCCTGTAACATCAATCAACAATTCCTGTTCACAATCGTATAAATAACTCATAATCATAATTGTGATTCTAAATTCCTCTTCGCACCCAGGATGAAGATAATTTTCATCACCTATCTTCACCTGAAATATAAAACATCATGGTTATACCAAATCAAAATTCCTGCTCATGATCATACTTGTGAGACCCCAGATTTTATAAATAAAGATTTAAATTTCTCAAAATATTTTTTTTTAAATATTATGGTGTGGATTTGATATAATGTTACAGTTGTGGGTAATATTTATAAATTTTGTAAAGTATGCAAGTTGTTATAAAATATTCGATTGGTCGGGGAATATTCTTTTTTTCGAGGAATATTCGTACGATGACATAATCATTGGTGGACCCCACGACGGAAGTATTGTCCTATTTAGAAAACGACAGAATTATCTTTTTATAAAATAACGGCGAAGGTGTTATTGTTAAAACTGTTGAACTACCTGGTAGTAAAAGTACGATGTCTGGCGTGGGTTGCGTAGTAGCATACCGGTATTGATTATTGATGCTTACGTGAGAAATCACTCGTTATACTCAATTATTCTTTGCGCAAAGTAATTAACGCATCATAACTCTCATATTATTGATCCAATTATTGTCACGCGATTCTCGTGGCGACCCCAAAATAGGTCCATTCCATCCAACCCATTACGAGTCGCCAAATACATGGTGCGAAACAACTACAACTTTATTATCACAACAATAAAAGCTGTGAGTTTAAATACAAATATTATCTTCTAGACAATATTTATACTCAAATAAATCCTCATCACATTTATTGATACATTATTTTACAATAATGGTGAGGACTACTAAACAACTCTCTCTAGAACCTTCATTCCATACCCCGAAACTAGTACTCATTACATTCTCGCCTCCCGAGAAGAAAAAATGGAACAACAAGAGAAAAGGGTGAGCTCAACTAGCCCAATAAAGAATGTTATGACTAAGATAATATTCAACCAATTATCGTTAGTCTCCAACAGGAAAAATCGATAGAATACAATAAACAACAAGTTTCGGATCAATATTCGCAATGAAATAATAATTCATAGAAGAGTTACGTAGAGAATGAAATCTACTATAATCTATGAATTTAACAGATCCATCATCAATATTTTATCCCTGTAACATCAATCAATATTCATCTCAAATCAAATATTCATCTTTGCACTTTCTGCCAAAGATATTCATCAATCGGTCGTATGTTCATCTCAACACTGTTCATCTTTGCACTAAAGGCCAAAGATATTCATCAGTCGGTCATGTTCATTTAAACACCTGTTCATCTTTGCACTAAAGTCCAAAAATATTCATCAGTCGGTCATGTTCATTTAAACACCTGTTCATCTTTGCACTACAGGCCAAAGATATTCTTCAGAAATCATTCATCTTTGCACTACAGGCCAAAGATATTCAATACTATCATCATTTAAGACTGAGGATGATGAAAAATACTTTTAAAGAACGAATCCGGTGAAACAAAATGACAAGGATTAAGGATTCGTACTTGGTTTTATCCACGTCCAAAAATACCTCAAAAATAATCGTAGTGGTGTAAAATTCAAGAATGATCAAAACATGGATACAATCAAAGCTAGTATCCAGAATAGATATTTTAGACGAAAAGAAAAATTTTCATTTTTCTATTGAATAAAGGCCGTATTCGTGAATAGTCAGATATCGTGAATAAAGGTCGATCACGTGAATAGTAACTCCGACACCAAAAGATAGAAATTCCACAAAAAAACATCTTCACGCTTCATGAATAGTACTCGTGAATAGTAACTCATGAATAGTAACTCATGAATAGTAACTCGTGAATAGTAACTCATGAATAGTAACCTTAGGCATGAAAAAGTTCCAAATTTGATAAAAAGTTCCAACCAATATTTCAAAGATAATGATATTGAAGAAATAATATCATTTAAGAAGAAAATAACATCCCTTACCTCAAAGAATCGATTGCCCGGAAAAGAAAGGTCGGAAGTGATCTTTGAATGAAACTTAGACCAACAAAGAACTCTCAAAGTATCTAAATACTCACAAAATACGCAATAATATATAGAGAGAAAAGAGAAAACTTTGTTTACGGTGTGATTTTCAATTCTAACTTAGCCCTCTATTTATAGGAAAATGTTAGCCGTAGAAGCGAGACTTGACTGCTACACTGATGGCTTTTACGCTACTATTGCCACCCACCACATTTGAAATAAAATTCAGCACATTTTTCACCAACCACAAGTGGGGCCCACTCAATTCTAGAATTTTCCACCAAAATCAATTATAAACCTAATTTAGAATCCAAGACACCTCTTAAAATTCACAACAAATCATTCGTGCATTTTTAACGGTTCAAAATTTGTGGACATATACTCAACTTATGTATGTATAACATACCCAAAAATTACCACAATCCAACGGTCGGATTAAAAATTATAACCCCATAATATATCTCAAAACCCCCGATTTGATTTTTAATACCTCCAATCAGATAAAATACCGATAAAACACCTCAACATTAATTCCTTCATTAATAACCACATAAATAAATCCATCATTTATATTCATATAAAATAAATATTTCCTTATCATATGAATCAATAATTAATTATTCACAAATGATATTACGAGAATCACATTTATGACAACGAAAGTTTGTTCCCAGAAAGAGGGGCTTTCAATAAGGATCTCTCCTTCTTGGCGCGCAATTAGGTGACCAAACCTCTCCTTGATGAACTTTCTAGACATTGCCAATAATGTTATCTAATAATATTATTCAAATAATATGAATTATTGATCGATAATGGGAAATCTTGTATGCAAATGACAATTATTGAACAACAATAATATAAAATATCAACGTGAATTATTGAATCAATAAAATA
Organism: Panax quinquefolius; assembly: GCA_020205615.1. Lineage (NCBI taxonomy): Eukaryota > Viridiplantae > Streptophyta > Magnoliopsida > Apiales > Araliaceae > Panax > Panax quinquefolius. The sequence continues at coordinate 35,302,828 of CM035156.1, read as the reverse complement.
AAATATTGAACAATAACTACTGTGAAAATTATTGAGTAGTGCCTTTCACGTAAGGATCAATAATTCAACAATCTTCATGCAAATACCGTGTCTTCTTTGTGCAACCACGCCAGCGTATTCTTGTATTTTAACCAATGGGGGTATTCAACAAATCTTAACGGTAATAACTACGCCGTTATTTTTAACCAACTTATATTTGTCGTTTTCTTCATCCAATCGCTTTCCGTTATGGGCCCACACATGGTACGTTGCTTGTGGTGCATTGCGAATATTCCCGACAAAGCGATTTGAATATTCCACGACCAAACGAATATTCCCAACAAAAATGAATATTTTATAACCACTTGCTTATTTTGAAATATTTGCGTATTTAACCCTTAACTATCCACATTAATCAAATCAACCCTTACTATTTCAAGATAATAAATAAAGGAAATTCCTTTTTATTTAAAAAAATTTTGGGGTCTTACAGTATCATCTGCATTATATGATATATTATTAAATCAATAATTGAGACGACAAAGTTATTCATATTATTAAATTATAATATTTACAATGTCTAGAAGTTCTGTCAAGAAGAGGTTTGGTCACCTAATTGCGCGTCAATAGGGAGAAATTCTTATTGGAAAGCCCCCTATTTCCTGGGAACAACCTGGTTGTTAAATATTGTGAGTTATAATATTAATGATGAATAAGTTCTTGTTGATTAAAGATGAATTTGATAGTATCATTATGTTGGGATTATTTGTGTTAGTAGAAATCGACATCTATTCCGATGATAATTGATGTCTGGAGGTTATATTGTTCAATCGGGTATTCGGGAAACTTTTCGTGTTGGAGTACTATTCACGAGTTACTATTCATAAGTTACTATTCACGAGTTACTATTTATGAGTTACTATTCACGAGTTACTATTCACGAGTTACTATTCACCCGGTTACTATGCACTCTAGTATTGTGCATTCGGGTATTTGGGTACAATATTATTCCATGAGGAGATGTGCTAATTTTTCAGATCGTTGGTTGAAGTTATATTAGTGAATCAATATGGACCGCTGGTGGAAAGTTATAATAGTGAATCAATATGGATCGCTGGTTTAAAGTTTTAATAGTAAATCAGTATGGACCGTTTGTGACGCCCCCAAAATAGGTCCATTCCATCCAACCCATTCTGAGTCGCCAATACATGGTACAAAAACAACTACAACTTTATTATTACAACAGTAAAACTGTGAGTTTGAATACAAATATTATCTTCTAGACAATATCTATACTCAAATAAATCCTCATCACATTTATTGATACATTATTTTACAAAAATGGTGAGGACTACTAAACAATCCTTTCTAAAACCTTCATTCCATACCCCGAGCTAGTACTCGCTATATTCTCGCCTCCCGAGAAAAATGGAACAAAAAAGGAAAAGGGTGAGCTCAACTAGCTCGGTAAAGAATATTATGACTAAGATAATATACAACAAATTATCGTTAGTCTTCAACGAGGAAAAATCGATAGAATACAATAGACAACAAGTTTGAGATCAATATTCACGGTGAAATAATAATTCATAGAAGAGTTACGTAGAGAATGAAATCTACTATAATCTATGAATTTAACGATCCATCATCAATATTTTATCCTGTAACATCAATCGATATGCATCGGAATCAAATATTCATCTTTGCACTACTGAGCCAAAGATATTCATCGATTGATCATGTTCATTTAAACACTGTTCATCTTTGCACTCTGAGCCAAAGATATTAATCAATCGGTCGTGTTCATCTCAACACTGTTCATCTTTGCTCTGAGCCAAAGATATTCTTTGAAATCATTCATCTTTACTTCTGGGCCAAAGATATTCAATAATATCATCATTTAAAGGCGAGGATGATGAAAAATATTTTTAAAAAAGCGAATCCGGTGAAACAAAATGACAAGGATTAAGGATTAAGGATTAGTACTTGGTTTTATCCACGCCAAAAATACCTCAAAAATAATCATAGTGGTGTAAAATTGAGAATGATCAAAACATGGATACAATCGAGTTAGTATCCGAATAGATATTTTGGACAAAAAGAAGAAATTTTATTTTTGATTGAATAGTGTCAGTATCGTGAATAATAGTCTTAGTATCGTGAATAGTCTGCAGTATCGTGAATAGTAACTCAGACACCAAAAGATAGAAATTCCACAAAAACATCTTCACGCTTCATGAATAGTACGTGAATGAATAGTAACTCGTGAATAGTAACTCATGAATAGTAACTCGTGAATAGTAACTCATGAATAGTAACCCATAAATAGTAACCCCGGACATGAAAAAAAGTTCTAAATTTGATAAAAAGTTCCAACCAATATTTCAAAGATAATGATATTGAAGAAATAATATCATTTGAGAAGAAAATAACATCCCTTACCTCGAAAGATCAATCTTCTAATTTGAAACAGGATATAGGCTATGACTTGGACTTGCACCGTATAGCAATACTCAAAGTATACTCAAAATACTCACAAGAATACATTTCGATAATATAGAGAGAAAACTTGATTTACGGTGTGATTTTCAATTTAACCTAAGCACCTATTTATAGGAAATTGCTTTAACACCAAAAAAGGAAATTTAATATAATATTAATATTTATTTTCCAAAACCTCATACGCATTACTTTGCCAACTGAATTCAGCTCCTACACATGTTAAATGAGGCCACCTAACATTCCAAAAACGTTTTTCCTATTTTAAATATTTTAAACTTCAAAAATCAATTATTTTTGAACTTGAACTTCAATAATTCATAATAAATAGCCCTTTCATCAGAAAATTCGAATCTCGCGAGTTTTTATAGGAAATTCAATTCTCTACAACTTTGCAGAAGAAAGTTTTTCCAAATTCCAAATAGAAATTGATCGAAATCCACAAGCAGGTGATTTTACACAATTTATAATCAAATTTCGACCAATAAATGGGGTCCACCAGAGCATGTTTAACATGTTTTAAACATTTATTGCAACAAAAATACTCTTCCTCCTCGTATACTCATATATCCCACATTCGTTGTAAAAATATCACCGTTAATATATTATTAAAATAATATATTTAAATGAATTATTTTATCGAGAAAAAGATAAAATATTAATTTTCAACAATTGTCATTTTAAAATTTTCTCCATCTATATCCACATAAAATCAATATTTTCCTCATCATATAAATCAATAATTAATTATTCACAAATAATATTCTGAGAATCACAATATTGACAACCGAGCGGTTCCAGGAAGCAGGGGCTTTCAATAAGAATTTCTTCTTCTTGGCGGCATGATTAGGTGACCAAACCTCTCCTTAGACGAGAACTTTCTAGACATTGCCAATAATGTTATCTAATAATATTATTCGAGATAATATGAATTATTGCTTCGATAATGAAAGATCTTGTGTAATGACAATTATTGAAACAACAAGAATATAAAATATCAACGCAAACAATTATTAACTCGATAAAATCTTTGAAGCAGTAATTCGTAACCATTATTGAGTAGTGCCTTCTTCTACGTAAGAATCAATAATTGGTGCAATACCTGGGTGTCTTCTTGTTCAACAACGCGTATTAGTGTGTTTTAACCACCGGGTATTCCAATAAGTATTAATGGTAACAACTACGTAGTTATTTAAAAACAACTTATATTTATCGTTTTCTTCATCCAATCACTTTTCGTTATGGGGCCCACACATGGTCATTGCTGGTCGTACGAATATTCCCGAAGCGATCTTAATATTCCACGACCAAACGAATATTCCCAAGCGATAATGAATATTTTATAACCACTTGCTTAATTTGAAATATTTGCATATTTAACCCTTAACTATCCACATTAATCAAATCAACCCTTACTATTTCAAAATAATAAATAAAGGAAATTCCTTTTATTTAAAAATTTGAGGGTCTTACAACCTCCCTCCTTATGAAATTTCGTCCTCGAAATTGGCGACGACGTCTTGGTGTTTTGAAAAGGTGAGGATACCTCGCTTTCATTTCCGTTTCAACTCCCGGTCATTTCCTCTATAGCATGATTCCTCCACAAAACTTTAACTTGTGGTATAACCTTTGTAGCGTAGGACATGCTCCTTCCTATCCAAAATCTTGGCAGTACCTCCTCATCACGTTAAGTCTTGGCTATCTCGTGGGTTCTAACTTCTATAACGTGGTTCGGGTCTTTCACATATTTCTGAAATGCAGATATGTGAAACACATTATGAACACGAGACATACTCGGAGTAACGCAAGAAGTCTATAGGCTACATTTCCTACTCGGTCGAGAATTTGAAATGGACCGATAAATCGTGGATTGAGCTTTCCTCTCTTCCCAAATCTTGTAACTCCCCTTCCATGGAGCAACTCGCAACAATACATGATCCCCTACATTAAATTCCACGTCCTTTCTATGAAGATCCGCATAACTCTTTTGTCGATCTTGTGCTGGTTTGTATCGTTGTCGAATCATTTGGATCTTTTCGGTGAGTAAATACGTCTTAACTTTCGGGTCCCAACAATGTTGCTTCACCCACCTCATCCCAACATATTGGAGAGCGACATTTTCGTCCATATAATGCTTGAATGGAACCATGCCTATATTTGTTTAATAACTATTGTTGTATGAGGATTCCACCTGATGGCAAGTACTTATCCCAACTTCCTTTGAAATCTAGGACACGAGTTTTAATATATCTTCAAGAGTTTGAGTAGTCCTTTACGATTGCCCATCCGTTTGAGGATGGTATACCCAGCGAATAAATAAATTCGTGCCCATAGCTTTCTAACCCAAAATCATGAAGTGAATCTTGGGTCACGATCTAAAACTATGGATCTTGGCATGCCATCTGATCTCACAATCTCATTTACGTACATACATACGAGAAAGGCGTTCAAGGGAATAAGTCTCTCGTATCGGTAAGAAAATGAAAGCGAGACTTGGTTAATCTATCAACAATAACCCAAATAGCATTGATGCCTTGAGAAGCCGCAGGAAGACCCGTAATTGAAATCCATAGTAATGTGTTCCCACTTCCATTCAGGAATCTCAAGTGGTTGCAGCGGACCCTTAGGTACAAGATGCTCCGCCTTTACACGTTGGCAAGTTAAACACATCGAGATAAACTTTGCAATCTCTCTCTTCATATTGTTCCACCAAAATGTATGTGAAGATCACGATACATTTTAGTACTTCGAGGATGGATTGCAAATGGCGTATTGTGTGCCTCCATCATAATCTTGTACTTCAAATCAGTCGTTAGGAACACAAAGTCTAGAGTGGACTCAAGTATCAATTTCTCGCTTAGGAATAGCTCCTTCTTGTACTTTCTTCTTCATACGCATCAACTCGGGTCGGTGGCTTGAGCAACCTTAACTTTTCTATTAAAGTTGGCTCTATCGTATACTTGACATCATCGCTTTTCGTTCCGCATATAATCTTCTCTCACTCACCGCGTCGGCTACCACGTTCGCTTTTCGAGGATGGCATGGTCGAACATGTCTTTGAAATGAGTCTCCTCTTGAGTTCTTGAAGCTCTTCCCACATTCCTTGCTCCATTCGAATTTTGTATCTCTACGAGTCAATTTGCGTTAATGGAATAGCGATTCGAGAATATCCTTCAACGAATCTCGATAATAACCAACTAAGCCTGAAAGCTACGTCTTTCGATAAGCGACTTAGGTTGCTCTCAAGCTGTGACTCATATCCCAATCTTGGATAAGACGTCACAATGACACCTATCGATTTACTATCGCGCGCGAATATGGCGTCCCCTACTGAGAGTGCGGCTTAGGTGAATTCCACAAAGGAAGTCACAAGATAAAGGCTCGGTACCAAATTCTATAGTTGAATTTTTAACTCACGAAGTTCAATAGGAGCCATTCGATATGAGATTTTAGAAATGAGTTTTGTCTTAGGGTTCAAAGTCGATACAAAATTTAATATTAGGCTTTTGGGAGTAAGCAAGAAATTCTTGAAATCGTCGGGAAAAATCAATAATAACGGGAATATTATTCAAATCGGCGTGTCTTTATTCAAATCCATAACATGGACTAAGAAAATTTGACATCCGTAATAAGCGAATGACTTCATGGCTTGATATGAAAATGTTTGACTACAATGGTTTGATTGCTTGAATTGAATAACGAGTTGCTTAGGAATATGAAAACTATGACCTTACAAAAGCAATCAATTTGGCATGATGAGTAGTTAACCTTAAAATCACATCAAAAGCAAATATCTCTATAGAAATAAGGTTAACGGTAATGTGATAGTGCTGACTTGAATCAAGCAAGATTTTTAAACAACGGATGTAATGAAAGTTTCTCTAATGGAGTCTCCACGAGATAGGTCAAAGTTTAATTTCTCCGTAGTCAAGTTCAAGCGTTGGCAAGTAAGAGAGAGATAAAAGAATGGGTAGAACCAATATCTAGTAAGGTATATACTTAGCAAGAATTTATAATTAACTAACCCGTGCTAAACCGTTCGGGTTCCTCGCATTTTTGACCGATCACAACAAACGCTCTTCCGGAATCGTTGACTTTGACTTTTACGGGACGATCTTTTGAGTCACCGTCCCCCATTGAACTAGGTTTCATTCATTGTACAATCTCGGCGATATGTCCTTCCTTTCCACAATTATAGCATACCTTGAGCTGTTGTGCAAGGCGGTTTGGTGATATGTCCCTCTTTTCGCATTTGTAGCATATAATGGGTGGTCGTTCTCCTCCTTAAAACTAGTTGCTCTCTTACCGGCGTCTTCACATGGTCGTTGTTGAATCTCCTCTTTTAAAATCTCCTCCCACTCGCTTCTTCTATTTTCATGGCCACGATTACCACCAGTGGTTACCGCCTTTGTCCGTATTCTTCTTTCTCCGTTGGTTATCGTTATTACGATGGCGCTATCTTGGTATGATCCACGGTTATGGTCCCTCGGTTGAGCGTACTCGTTATCTCGCTCTAACAACTGAGCCCCTGTTGACAACATTATCGAATAGAGAAAATTTTGAGAAATGAGATCTTGGCGTATGTCGGGTTTCAAACCTCTCAGAAACATCCGCGTCATACGTTCCTCATTCTCCACCAAATGAGGTGCAAACCTGGATAACTCCGCGAACTTCGCCTCGTACTAGGACACCGTCATGTTATACTGCTCTAGTCTAATAAACTCCACTTCCTTCATATGACGAATACTTTCAGGGAAGTACTTGTCATTTGAACATTTTCAAACGTCTCCGCATGACATCTTGAGAGTGCGGTGGATGGGTACGCTTCATGATTTCACCGATGTCTGCCTCGCCACGGAACATAAAGGTGGCGAATGGAACTTTCTGTTCCTCGTGCATCCCAAGACATCGAATATCTTGGTAATTTGTTTGACCACGTCTCCGCCTTAATCGGATCCGGCTTTCCTGCAATTACGGTGGTCCCAACTCTTTGAAGCGCTTGCATTTGTGACCACCCGTGAATTGCTATCATTTCCTCCTATATTTTGAACACGAGTCTCCTAAATGCGATTTTGCATGAGCGCAAAAAGCTTCTAAACATCCCCGTTCATCATCTCGCTTCAATGGTGTTGTTCACGGGAGGAACATTGCCCGACTGTTGCACGTTCTCCTCGTTGGTGAGTCTGAGGCATCTCCACGGTCTCATTTCCATTGTTAATATTCTCGATCGACATTCTCAAATCTTGTCATAAAACAAGGGTTAATTAAGGAAATCAATATATCACATAATATCCCTATATCTTGACCAACTAACAAATAAGCTTAGGTAGGACACACTAGCGAAGGATTTACTCGTCTCTCCCTCTAGTTCTATTCCCGATCTCATGAGAGATCATATCCCTAAGCTCGATACCAACCGCGACGCCCCAAAATAGGTCCATTCCATCCAACCCATTACGAGTCGCCAATACATGGTACGTAAACAACTACAACTTTATTATTACAACAAGAAAAGCGTGAGTTTGAATACAAATATTATCTTCAGACAATATCTATACTCAAATAAATCCTCATCACATTTATTGATACATTATTTTACAAAATGGTGAGGACTACTAAACAATCCTTTCTAAAACCTTCATTCCATACCCCAGGCTAAATTACTATTTATATTCTCGCCTCACGAGAAAAATGGAACAAAAAGGAAAAGGGTGAGCTCAACTAGCTCATAAAGAATATTATGACTAAGATAATATACAACAAATTATCGTTAGTCTTCAACGAGGGGAAAAATCGATAGAATCTGATAGACAACAAGTTTCGGATCAATATTCACAATGAAATAATAATTCATAGAAGAGTTACGTAGAGAATGAAATCTACTATAATCTATGAATTTAACGATCCATCATCAATATTTTATCCACTGTAACATCAATCAATATGCATACGGAATCAAATATTCATCTTTGCACTTCTGAGCCAAAGATATTCATCGATTGGTCATATTCATTTAAACACTGTTCATCTTTGCACTCTGAGCCAAAGATATTAATCAATCGGTCATGTTCATCTCAACACTGTTCATCTTTGCACTTCTGAGGCCAAAGATATTCTTCAGAAATCATTCATCTTTGCACTACAGGCCAAAGATATTCAATAATATCATCATTTAAGACTAAGGATGATGAAAAATATTTTTAAAAAAGCGAATCCGGTGAAACAAAATGACAAGGATTAAGGATTAAGGATTCGTACTTGGTTTTATCCACGCCCAAAAATACCTCAAAAATAATCATAGTGGTGTAAAATTCAAGAATGATCAAAACATGGATACAATCGGAGTTAGTATCCGAATAGATATTTTGGACAAAAAGAAGAAATTTTATTTTTAATTGAATAGTCTTTGTATCGTGAATAGTCAGAGTATCGTGAATTGTCTGCAGATATCGTGAATAGTAACTCAGACACCAAAAGATAGAAATTCCATAAAAACATCTTCACACTTCATGAATAGTACTCGTGAATAGTAACTCGTGAATAAGTAACTCATGAATAGTAACTCGTGAATAGTAACTCATGAATAGTAACCCATGAATAGTAACCCGACATGAAAAAGTTCCAAATTTGATAAAAAGTTCCAACCAATATTTTAGCATAATGATATTGAAGAAATAATATCATTTGAGAAGAAAATAACATCCCTTACCTCGAAGATCGAGACTTAATTTGAAACAGGATATAGGCTATGACTTGGACTTGCACCAGAGTATAGCAATACTCAAAGTATACTCAAAATACTCACAAGAATACGCTCGATAATATAGAGAGAAAACTTGATTTACGGTGTGATTTTCAATTCTAACCTAAGCACCTATTTATAGGAAATTGCTTAGAAACACCAAAAGCAGAAATTTAATATAATATTAATATTTATTTTCCAAAACCTCATACGCTTTACACTTTCCAACTGAATTCAGCTCCTACACATGTTAAATGAGGCCACCTAACATTCCAAAAACGTTTTCCTATTTTAAATATTTTAAACTTCCAAAATCAATTATTTGAACTTGAACTTCAATAATTCATAATAAATATCCCTTTCATCAGAAAATTCGAATCTCGCGAGTTTTTATAGGAAATTCAATTCTCTACAACTTTGCAGAAGAAAGTTTTCCAAATTCCAAATAGAAATTGACCAGAAATCCACAAACGGTGATTTTTACAATTTATAATCAAATTTGATTCGATAAATGGGGTCCATGACATGTTTAACATGTTTTAAACATTTATTGCAACAAAAATACTCTTCCTCCTCGTATACTCATATATCCCACATTCGTTGTAAAAATATCACCGTTAATATATTATTAAAATAATATATTTAAATGAATTATTTTATCGAGAAAAAGATAAAATATTAATTTTCAACAATTGTCATTTTAAAAATTTTCTCCATCTATATCCACATAAAATCAATATTTTCTCATCATATAAATCAATAATTAATTATTCACAAATAATATTATGAGAATCACAATATTGACAACTGTGCAGCGGTTCAGGAAAAGGGGCTTTTCGATAAGAATTTCTTCTTCTTGGCGGCGCAATTAGGTGACCAAACCTCTCCTTAGAGCAGAACTTTCTAGACATTGCCAATAATGTTATCTAATAATATTATTCAGATAATATGAATTATTGCTTCGATAATAAAAGATAATTGTGTAATGACAATTATCAAACAACAATGAATATAAAATATCAACGCGACAATTATTAACTCAATAAAATCTTGAGCAATAATTAATTATCGTAACCATTATTAAGTAGTGCCTTCTTACGTAAGAATCAATAATTGGTGCAATCTGGGTGTCTTCTTGTTCAACAACGCGTATTAGTGTGTTTTAACCATAGGGTATTCCAACAATGATAATACTTGGTAATAACTCTGTAGTTATTTAAAAACAACTTATATTTGTCGTTTTCTTCATCCAATCACTTTCCGTTATGGGGCCCACACATGGCTGCGCCGTTGTACGAATATTCCCCGACAGTACGAATATTCCACGACCAAACGAATATTCCTCGACGATAATGAATATTTTATAACCACTTGCTTAATTTGAAATATTTGCATATTTAACCCTTAACTATCCACATTAATCAAATCAACCCTTACTATTTCAAAATAATAAATAAAGGAAATTCCTTTTTATTTAAAAATTTCGGGGTCTTACACCGTTGTTTTAAGTTTTAATAGTAAATCAATCTGGACCGTCCGTTTAAAAGTAAATCATTCTGGACCGTTCAGGAATTAGTTACTATTCAATCCATTCTTCTATAAATAGAAGCTCATTCCTTCATTATTTCTTACGAATTCACTGAAACTCTACAGAGAGAAATTATAGAGAAAAAGAAGAAGAGTATTCTCCCACTTCACTACTTCGATATCCAGTGTCTTTTACGGTAAGGGGTGTTATTCTTTCGTATTCATGAAGAGAACTTTTGTTATTACATTCTTTATTATTCTGTTAGAATAACTCAGATATCTGTGCACATACCCTATACATAACCTGTATACGCGGCATACCCTATACTTGGTGAAATCCTTATGTTATTCCATTCTTTATTATTCTAATGGAATATCCTGTCTGTGCATTTTTCGCCGAACCTGGTTCCATCTTTATTATTTTGTTGGAATAACCTGTATACGCGGACTCCCCTATACTTGGTGAAATCCTTATGTTATTTCATTCTTTATTATTCATTGGAATATCTATTCGCATGCGTTTTACATGGCACTGGTTCCGTCTTTATTATTACATTGGAATAACTCACATGCGCTGTGGAATCCCTATACTTGGTGAAATCCTTATGTTATTCCATTCTTTATTATTCATTGGAATATCCCATTCGTGTGTTTACGTAGAACTTGGTTCCGTATTATTTATTCTGTTGGAATAACTTCGTCGTCTTTATCTATCACATGCCCGGTGATTTCTTTTGTTATTCCATTCTTTATTATACTCGGTTGGTTAAAGTTTTGACTTCTATACTCCATGAAATTAGTGGAATATATTTGATATTTCGCTTCATCCAAAGATATCTTTTCATGGAAATATTCTTACGAGCATTCTTGAATTTTACTCTACAAAGAAGTATCATGTTGACAATTTGGGGACGTTATTAGTTCTGGATAAATTAATTCATGAACTTGTTTTATTGAATTCTTATATCATTGTCATCATCCTCATGTTTATATTTTTGAAAGTCATCTCGTGGCACTGTATGTGCATAGATGGACTTGGTATGATTATGACGAGGATTATTCGGTATAATCATTAACCGTAATGTTACAAATGATGTGATAAAAGCCCTCATTGGCCCGTAGTGTATTGATGGGCGACGTTGTTGGCATGATCATGACTATTGATGAATACATGAATATCCTCGGCACGTAGTGCATGGATAATTTGTGGTCGTGACCAGTAATGAATACCTTGGGTAGTGAAAAGAGGGGATGATGTGGATTATTTATTGTCGGGTCTCAAATGATAAAAGTGATAAAAACTTTTAAATCATAAAGATAGTAGATTTTATTCTCTACTTGACTCTTTTAATGGATTGCTTATTCAGCTGCAGATTAAATTTGATGTCTATTATATTTTATCAGTTTAACATTGTTGAAGACTAATGATAATTTATTCTGTATTATCTTAGTCATAATATTTCTTACTGGGCTAGTTGCGCTCACCATTTCTTTCTTTGTTCTCTTTGAAATGAGAATATATAATTTGGGACGAGTCCTGAAAACGGAGTGACATGTCCGATGATGATAGCATTAGTAGTCTTCACTATTATGTTAAATAGTGTGATAATAAATGTAATGAGGACTGAATTTGAGTTTATAATCGCCTATGAGGACTCCATTGAGAGTGGATATTATGCAGAAAGCAATATTCTTGCTTAAACTCTCGATTTATGTTTTGTCGTATTTTACTGACGGTTGTATAATTAAGTTGTATTTGATTTATGTACCATGTATTTGGCGACTCAAGATGGGTGATGTATACCTATTTTGAGGGCGTCACTGTGACGCCCCCAAAATAGGTATACACAACACCCATTTCGAGTCGCCAAATACATGGTACAAAAAGCAAACTACAACTTCAATAATACAAATGTCATGTGAAATACTGACAATATATCTTGTGAGTTTAAATATAATATTGTCTTCTAGACAATATCCACATGCAAATAAATCCCCATCATAATTATTGATTCATTATTTTACAAAATGGTGAGGACTACTAAACAACTCTCTAGAACCTTCATTCCATACCCCGACTAGTACTCGCATTTACATTCTCGCCTCCCGAGAAGAAAAAATGGAACAACAAGGAAAAGGGTGAGCTCAACTAGCCCAAGAAGAATATTATGACTAAGATAATATACAACAAATTATCGTTAGTCTTCAACGAGGAAAAATCGATAGAATACAATAGACAACAAGTTTCAGATCAATATTCGCAATGAAATAATAATTCATAGAAGAGTTACGTAGAGAATGAAATCTACTATAATCTATGAATTTAACGATCCATCATCAATATTTTATCCTCGTAACATCAATCAATATACATACGGAATCAAATATTCATCTTTGCACTACAGCCAAAGATATTCATCGATTGGTCATGTTCATTTAAACACTGCTCATCTTTGCACTCTGAGCCAAAGATATTAATCAATCGATCATGTTCATCTCAACACTGTTCATCTTTGCACTACTGGGCCAAAGATATTCTTCAGAAATCATTCATCTTTTGCACTCTGGTGCCAAAGATATTCAATAATATCATCATTTAAGACCGAGGATGATGAAAAATATTTTAAAGAAGCGAATCCAAATTGAAACAAAATGACAAGGATTAAGGATTAAGGATTCGTACTTGGTTTTATCCACGCCCAAAAATACCTCAAAATAATCATAGTGGTGTAAAATTCAAGAATGATCAAAACATGGATACAATCGAGTTAGTATCCGAATAGATATTTTGGACAAAAAGAAGAAATTTTATTTTTCTAATTGAATAGTGCGAGTATCGTGAATAGTGTCAGAGTATCGTGAATAGTGCCGATATCGTGAATAGTAACTCGACACCAAAAGATAGAAATTCCACAAAAACATCTTCACGCTTCATTAATAAAGACTCGTGAATAGTAACTTCGTGAATAGTAACTCATGAATAGTAACCCATGAATAGTAACCCGATTACATGAAAAAGTTCCAAATTTGATAAAAACTTCAGATCAACATTTCAAAGATAATGATATTGAAGAAATAATATCATTACAAAAAAAATAATATCCCTTACCTCGAAAGATCAAGATTTAAATTTGAAACACAGGATATAAAGCTATGACTTGGACTTGCACCGTATAGCAATACTACTCAAAGTATACTCAAAATACTCACAAGAATACATTTCGATAATATAGAGAGAAAACTTGATTCGGTGTTATTTTAAATTCTAACCTAAGCACCTATTTATAGAAATTGCTTAGAACACAAAGCAGAAAATTTAATAAATAAAATATATATATATATATATATCAAATTATCAAATTCACGCCAACCTTAGAATTCAGATCCTAGCATTTCCCACATGCCACCTTCTAGAAAGAAATGATAAAAACGTTTTTCATAAAATAAATAATTAAAACTTACAAAAATTAATTATTTTGAGCTTCTTGAACTTCAATAATTCATAATAAATAGCCCTTTCATCAGAAAATTCGAATCTCATGAGTTTTTATAGGAAATTCAATTCTCTATAACTTTGCAGAAGAAAGTTTTTCCAAATTCCAAATAGAAATTGATCGAAATCCACAAACAGGCGATTTTTAAAATTTATAATCAAATTTCGGTCAATAAATGGGGTCCACCGACATGTTTAACATGTTTTAAACATTTATTGCAACAAAAAATACTCTTCCTCCTCGTATACTCATATATCCCACATTCGTTGTAAAAATATCACCGTTAATATATTATTAAAATAATATATTTAAATGAATTATTTTATCGTAAAAGATAAAATATTAATTTTCAACAATTGTCATTTTAAAATTTCTCCATCTATATCCACATAAAATCAATATTTTCCTCATCATATAAATCAATAATTAATTATTCACAAATAATATTACTGAATCACAATATTGACAACCGTAGGTTCAGAGAAGAGGGGCTTTTCAATAAGAATTTCTTCTTCTTGGCGCGCAATTAGGTGACCAAACCTCTCCTTAGATGAGAACTTTCTAGACATTGCCAATAATGTTATCTAATAATATTATTCAGATAATATGAATTATTGCTTCGATAATGAAAGATGTGTAATGACAATTATTGAAACAACAAAGAATATAAAATATCAACGCAAGCAATTATTAACTCAATAAAATATCGAATAAGATAATTATCGTAACCATTATTGAGTAGTGCCTTTCACGTAAGAATCAATAATTGGTGCAATACCAAGTGCTCTTGTTCAACAACAACAGCGATTAGTGTGTTTTAACCACCGGGTATTCCAATAGTATTAATCGGTAATAACTACTCTACTGGTTATTTAAAAACAACTTATATTTGTCGTTTTTTCATCCAATCACTTTCCGTTATGGGGCCCACACATGGGTAGCGTCGTCATTGCATTTAATATTCTCGACAAGATTTAATATTCCACGACCAAACGAATATTCCCGACGATAATGAATATTTTATAACCACTTGCTTAATTTGAAATATTTGCATATTTAACCCTTAACTATCCACATTAATCAAATCAACCCTTACTATTTCAAAATAATAAATAAAGGAAATTCCTTTTATTTAAAAATTTGAGGGTCTTACAACCTCCCTCCTTATGAAATTTTCGTCCTCGAAATTGACGACATCTTAGTGTTTGAAAAGGTGAGGATACCTCGCTTTCATTTCCGTTTCCAACTCCCGGTCATTTCCTCTATAGCATGATTCCTCCACAAAACTTTAACTTGTGGTATAACCTTTCTTGGCGTAGGACATGCTCCTTCCTATCCAAAATCTTGACAGTACCTCCTCATACGTTAAGTCTTGGCTATCTCGTCCGGTTCTAACTCTATAACGTGGTTGGGTCTTTCACATATTTCTGAATACGTATATGTGAAACACATTATGAACACGAGACATACTGAGGTAACGCAAGTCTATAGGCTACATTTCCTACTCGGTCAAGAATTTGAAATGGACCGATAAATCGTGGATTGAGCTTTCCTCTCTTCCCAAATCTTGTAACTCCCTTCCATGGGAGCAACTCGCAACAATACATGATCCCCTACACTAAATTCCACGTCCTTTCGATGAAGATCCGCATAACTCTTTTGTCGATCTTGTGCCGTTTGTATCGTTGTCGAATCATTTGGATCTTTTTCGGTAGTCATACGTACTTAACTTCGGGTCCCAACAATGTTGCTTCACCCACCTCATCCCAACATATTGAGAACGACATTTTCGTCCATATAATGCTTGAATGGAACCATGCCTATATTTGTTTAATAACTATTGTTGTATGAGGATTCCACCAATGGCAAGTACTTATCCCAACTTCCTTTGAAATCTAGGACACGAGTTTTAATATATCTTCAAGAGTTTGAGTAGTCCTTTTCGATTGCCCATCCGTTTGAGGATGGTATGCCAACCAGAATCATAAATTGCGTGCCCATAGCTTTCTAACCCAAAATCATGAAGTGAATCTTGGGTCACGATCTAAAACTATGGATCTTGGGCATGCCATGCAATCTCACAATCTCATTTACGTACATACGAGAAAGGCGTTCAAGGAATAAGTCTCTCGATCGGTAAGAAATGAAAGCAGACTTGGTTAATCTATCAACAATAAACCAAATAGCATTGATGCCTTGAGAAACCGCAGGAAGACCCAAGAATTGAAATCCATAGTAATGTGTTCCCACTTCCATTCCGGAATCTCAAGTGGTTGCAACGGACCCTTAGGTACAAGATGCTCGCCTTTACACGTTAGCAAGTTAAACACATCGAGATAAACTTTACAATCTCTCTCTTCATATTGTTCCACCAAAATGTATGTCGAAGATCACGATACATTTTAGTACTTCCGAGATGGATTGCAAATGGCGATTGTGTGCCTCCATCATAATCTTGTACTTCAAATCGAGTCGTTAGGAACACAAAGTTCAGAGTGGACTCAAGTATCAATTCTCACTTCCTAATAGCTCCTTCTTGTACTTTCTTCTTCATACGCATCAACTCGGGTCGGTGGCTTGAGCAACCTTAACTTTTTCTATTAAAGTTGGCTCTATCGTATACTTGACATCATCGCACTCGTTCCTCATATAATCTTCTACTCACCCGCGTCCGCCTACCACGTTCGCTTTTCGAGGATGGCATGATCGAACATGTCTTTGAAATGAGTCTCTCTTGAGTTCTTTGAAGCTCTTCCCACATTCCTTGCTCCATTCGAATTTTGTATCTCTACGAGTAAATTTGCGTTAATGGAATAGCGATTCGAGAATATCCTTCAACGAATCTCCGATAATAACCAACTAAGCCAGAAAGCTACGTCTTTCGATAATCGACTTAGGTTGCTCTCAATCGTGACTCATATCCCAATCTTGGATAAGACGTCACAATGACACCTATCGATTTACTATCGCATCGAATATGGCGTCCCTACAGAGAGTTCGGCTTAGGTGAATTCCACAAAGGAAGTCACAAGATAAAGGCTTAGGTACCAAATTTATAGTTGAATTTTAACTCTCAAGTTCAATAGAGCCATTCGATATGAGATTTTAGAAATGAGTTTTTATACGGGTTCAAAGTTGATACAAAATTTAATATCGGGCTTTGGGAGTAAGCCAAGAAATTCTTCAGAAATACGTCGGGAAAAATCAATAATAATGGGAATATTATTCAAATCGGCGTGTCTTTATTCAAATCCATAACATGGACTAAGAAAATTTGACATCCGTAATAAAGCGAATGACTTCATGGCTTGATATGAAAATGTTTGACTACAATGGTTTGATTGCTTGAATTGAATAACAAAGTTGCTTAGGAATATGAAAACTAACAACCTTACAAAAGCAATCAATTTGGCATGATGAGTAGTTAACCTTAAAATCACATCAAAAGCAAATATCTCTATAGAAATAAGGTTAACGGTAATGTGATAGTGCCAACTTGAATCAAGCAAGATTTTTAAACAACGGATGTAATGAAAGTTTCTCCTAATGGAGTCTCCACGAGATAGGTCAAAGTTTAATTTCTCCGTAGTCAAGTTCAAACGTTGAGTAAATAAAGAGATAAAGAATGGGTAGAACCAATATCTAGTAAGGTATATACTTCGCAAGAATTTATAATTAACTAACCGTGCTAACTTCGTTCGGGTTCCTCGCATTTTGACCGATCACAACAAACGCTCTTCCGGAATCGTTGACTTTGACTTTTTCGGGACGATCTTTTGAGTCAAATCCCCATTGAACTAGGTTTTTCTTGTCACAATCTCGGCGATATGTCCTTCCTTTCCACAATTATAGCATACCTTGAACTGTTGTGGGCGGTTTGGTGATATGTCCCTCTTTTCGCATTTGTAGCATATAATGGGTGGTCGTTCTCCTCCTTAAAACTAGTTGCTCTCGGGCGCCGACGTCTTCACATGGTCGTTGTTGAATCTCCTCTTTTAAAATCTCCTCCAGGCTTCGCTTCTTCTATTTTTCATGGCCACGATTACCACAGAGTGGTTCCGCCTTTGTCCGTATTCTTCTTTCTCCATTTGGTTATCGTTATTCGATGATTTGCTATCTTGGTATGATCCGGTTATGGTTCCTCGGTTGAGCGTACTCGTTATCTCGCTCTAACAATTGAGCCACATTGACAACATCCGAATAGAGAGAAAATTTATGAGAAATGAGATCTTGGCGTATGTCGGGTTTCAAACCTCTCGAAACATCCGCGTCATCGTTCCTCATTCTCCACCAAATGAGGTGCAAACACGGATAACTCATGAACTTCGCCTCGTCTTTGGGACACCGCCATGTTATTCTCGCTTCTAGTCTAATAAACTCCACTTCCTTCATATATACGAATACTTTCGGGGAAGTACTTGTCATTGAAGCTTTTAAACGTCTCCACGACATCTTTGAGTGCAATTTGGATGGGTACGCTTCACGTGATTCCCACCGATGAATCTGCTTCGCCACGGAACATAAAGGTGGCGAATGGAACTTTCTGTTCCTCCGTGCATCCCAAGACATCGAATATCTTGGTAATTTGTTTGACCCACGTCTCTCGCCTTTAATCGGATCCGGCTTTCCCCGAGTGCACGGTGGTCCCAACTCTTTGCTGCGCATTTGTGACCACCCGTGAATTGCTATCATTTCCTCCTGTATTTTGAACACGAAGTCTCCTAAATCTCGATTTTGCATGAAGCGCAAAAAGCTTCTAAACATCCCTCGTTCATCATCGCTTTCGGTGGTGTTGTTCACGGGGAGGAACATTGCCGACTGTTACACGTTCTCCTCGTTGGTAAATCTGAGCATCTCCACGGTTTCATTTACTCCATTGTTAATATTCTCGATCGACATTCTCAAATCTTTCGCATAAAACAAGGGTTAATTAAGGAAATCAATATATCACATAATATCCCTATATCTTGACCAACTAACAAATAAGCTTAGGTAGGACACACTAGCGAAGGATTTACTCGTCTCTCCCTCCTAGTTCTATTCCCGATCTCCGCGGAGATCATATCCCTAATCGATACCAATCGTAACTCGACACCAACTGTGGTGGCGCCTCACAATGATACCTATCGGTTTGGTCCTGGCGTCCCCTCTTGAGAGAGTCCGCCCGGTGCATCCCCCATCACGAAGTCACCGCCGAGAGGCTGGGGCTCTTTACTTATACATGTGACGCCCCAAAAATAGTATACACAACACCCAACGAGTCGCCAAATACATGGTACAAAAAGCAAACTACAACTTCAATAATACAAATGTCGTGTGAAATACGACAATATATCTATGAGTTTAAATATAATATTGTCTTCTAGACAATATCCACGCAAATAAATCCCCATCATAATTATTGATTCATTATTTTACAAAATGGTGAGGACTACTAAACAAACTCTCTCTAGAACCTTCATTCCATACCCGACTAGCTAGTACTCGCTACATTCTCGCCTCCGAGAAGAAAAATGGAACAACAAGGAAAAGGGTGAGCTCAACTAGCCCGGTAAAGAATATTATGACTAAGATAATATACAACAAATTATCGTTAGTCTTCAACGAGGAAAAATCGATAGAATACAATAGACAACAAGTTTCGGATCAATATTCATGCAGTGAAATAATAATTCATAGAAGAGTTACGTAGAGAATGAAATCTACTATAATCTATGAATTTAACGGTCCATCATCAATATTTTATCCCTGTAACATCAATCAATATACATCGGAATCAAATATTCATCTTTGCACTACTGAGCCAAAGATATTCATCGATTGGTCATGTTCATTTAAACACTGTTCATCTTTGCACTCTGAGCCAAAGATATTAATCAATCGGTCATGTTCATCTCAACACTGTTCATCTTTGCACTACTGGTGCCAAAGATATTCTTGAAATCATTCATCTTTTGCACTACTGCCAAAGATATTCAATAATATCATCATTTAAGATCGAGGATGATGAAAAATATTTTTAAAGAAAGCGAATCCGGTGAAACAAAATGACAAGGATTAAGGATTAAGGATTCGTTCTTGGTTTTATCCACGCCCAAAAAATACCTCAAAAATAATCATAGTGGTGTAAAATTCAAGAATGATCAAAACATGGATACAATCGAGTTAGTATCCGAATAGATATTTTGGACAAAAGAAGAAATTTTATTTTTTGGTGAATAGTGCCGATATCGTGAATGAATATCGTGTCGATATCGTGAATAGTAACTCAGACACCAAAAGATAGAAATTCCACAAAAATATCTTCACGCTTCAATAATACTACGTGAATAGTAACTTTCGTGAATAGTAACTTCGTGAATAGTAACTTCGTGAATAGTAACTCATGAATAGTAACCATGAATAGTAACCCGACATGAAAAAGTTCCAAATTTGATAAAAACTTCAGATCAACATTTCAAAGATAATGATATTGAAGAAATAATATCATTTGAAAAAAAATAATATCCTTACCTCGAAAGATCAAGTCTTCAAATTTGAAACAGGATATAAAGGCTATGACTTGGACTTGCACCAGTATAGCAATACTCAAAGTATACTCAAAATACTCACAAGAATACGCTCGATAATATAGAGAGAGAAAACTTGATTTACGGTGTGATTTTCAATTCTAACCTAAGCACCTATTTATAGGAAATTGCTTAGAACACCAAAAGAGAAAATTTAATAAATTAATATAATATATATATATATATATATATATATATCAAATTCATACGCCAACCTTAGAATTCAGATCCTAGCATTTTTACATGCCACCTTCTAGAAAGAAATGATAAAAACGTTTTTCATAAAATAAATAATTATAACTTACAAAATTAATTATTTTGAGCTTGAACTTCAATAATTCATAATAAATAGCCCTTTCATCAGAAAATTCGAATCTCATGAGTTTTTATAGGAAATTCAATTCTCTACAACTTTGCAGAAGAAAGTTTTTCCAAATTCCAAATAGAAATTGACCGAAATCCACAAGCGCAGGCGATTTTACAAAGTTATAATCAAATTTCGGTCAATAAATGGGGTCCACCGACATGTTTAACATGTTTTAAACATTTATTGCAACAAAAATACTCTTCCTCCTCGTATACTCATATATCCCACATTCGTTGTAAAAATATCCTTTGTTAATATATTATTAAAATAATATATTTAAATGAATTATTTTATCGAAAAAGATAAAATATTAATTTTCAACAATTGTCATTTTAAAATTTTCTCCATCTATATCCACATAAAATCAATATTTTCCTCATCATATAAATCAATAATTAATTATTCACAAATAATATTACGTAATCACAATATTGACAATGACCGTGTGCGGTTCAGGAAAGGGGGCTTTCAATAAGAATTTCTTCTTCTTCTTGGCGCGCAATTAGGTGACCAAACCTCTCCTTAGATGAGAACTTTCTAGACATTGCCAATAATGTTATCTAATAATATTATTCAGATAATATGAATTATTGCTTCGATAATGAAAGATCTTTGTGTAATGACAATTATTGAAACTACAAAGAATATAAAATATCAACGCAAAGAATTATTAACTCAATAAAATCTTCGAGCAAGTAATTATCGTAACCATTATTGAGTAGTGCCTTCTTCACGTAAGAATCAATAATTGGTGCAATACCAAGTGCTTCTTCTGTTCAACAACGGCGTATTAGTGTGTTTTAACCCAAGGGTATTCCAACAAGATAATTAATCATAATAACTACGCCAAGTTATTTAAAAACAACTTATATTTGTCGTTTCTTCATCCAATCACTTTCCGTTATGGGCCCACACATGCATTTTAGTACTTGGTTGCATTTAATATTCCCCGACGATGCGAATATTCCACGACCAAACGAATATTCCCCGACGATAATGAATATTTTATAACCACTTGCTTAATTTGAAATATTTGCATATTTAACCCTTAACTATCCACATTAATCAAATCAACCCTTACTATTTCAAAATAATAAATAAAGGAAATTCCTTTTTATTTAAAAATTTCGGGGTCTTACAGTCACAGTTGGTATCAAAGCTTAGGGATATGATCCCTGGCTAAGATGTGAGATAAGAACTAGGAGGGGAGAGACGGGGAATTCCTTCGCTAGTATGACCTACCTAAGTTTATTTGTTATTTAATTGGTTGGTCAGAGTATAGGGATAATATGTGATATGTTAATTAACCCTTGTTTTGTGGCAGTATTTAAAAATGGCATCCAAGAATGTTGAGTACATCAATGGAACACAGGAGACCGTTGAGTCTCCATAGATCAATAATCAGGACAATGTGCATCAGGAAGGCGACAATCCTCATGCAAACAACAACACTGACCAAATGATGAACGATGGAATGTTATGAGGTTTTAATGCAATTCATGCAACATCAGGCGAGAACGGCTCCTGTCCAAAATGCAGGTGGAAACACTGGTAACTCTCGGACGGTCACCGCCAAACAGTTCAATGAGATGGGACCACCGAAGTTTTTTTGGAGAGCCAAAACCACTTAAGGCGGAGACGTGGATTAAGCAGATCAACAAGATATTTAATGTCTTGAGATGCTCCGAGGAACAAAAGGTTCCCTTTGCCACCTTCATGTCATTGCAGAGAGGCGACATTGGTGGGAATCAGAAAGCGACTCAACCCGCCCGATTGAAGATTTCTTGGGAAAAGTTCCAAGAACTGTTCAACGACAAGTACTTTCTCGAAAGTATTCGTCAAATGAAAGAGGTAGAGTTCATCAAGCTGGAACAAAACAACATGACCGTATCGCAGTACGAAGCCAAGTTTGTCGAGTTGTCCCGATTTGCGTCCCATTTGGTTGATAATGAGGAGAGAATGACGCGAATGTTTCAAAGAGGTTTGAAACCTGAGATACGTCAATACCTTATCTCTCATAAACTGTGTTTGTATTCAGATGTTTTTAATAGGGCTTAGTTATTGGAACGCGATAGTGAGTCAACCCAACCAAAAAGAAGCGGTAACGACAAAATGATAATACAAATGATAGCGATCATCGATCTTTGTGACAATAAGCGTGAAGGGAATCAACATGCCAGAAATGGTAACCACTTCGGTGGTAATCATGGCAAAAATAATAAGAATAGACATTTTAAGAAGAGAAAATTCAACAATGATGGAAAGACGTTAGCACCAGCACCCGTTGTTAAGGAAGGAGAACGACCACCTATTATATATTTCAAATGCGGAGGGGAGGGACATATCAGTCCAAACTGCGCGATGCCGTCCAAAACATGTTATAATTGTGGAAAAGAAGGTCACCTAGCCCGATTTTGTCGTTCACCAAAGATAAGTTCAGCTAGGATGGAGGCACCAAAGGCCGTCCTAGAAAAGTCAAAACCGGTAGTGCAAGGGAGAGCGTTTTTCGTGACTTCTCAAAAAGCGAGTAACCCGAATGAAGTTAGCACAGGTTAGTTAATTATAAATTCTTGAAGTCTATACCTTATAAGATATCCCGGTTCTACCCATTATTTTATCTCTCTTGCTTGCGTTCAACGTTTAAATTTGACTCCGGAGAAGTTAGACTTTGACTTATTAGTTGAAACTTCGTTAGTAGGAGCCTTCATTACCTCCACTGTTTATAAATCTTGTTGATTCAAATCGACATTTTCACGTTACCTGTCGATCTTATCTCTTTGAAAATACTTGCCTTTGATGTGATTTTAGGAATCGATTGGTTAACTACTCATCATGCTTTTCGTAAGGTTGTTAGCTTTTATATTCCTAACTGTTATGCAAATTCAAGTAACCAAACCACTACAGTCAATCACTGTTATATCAAGCCATAAGTAAAAGAACCCCGATCTTTTTGTTGTTGACTTTCTTGTGTGGAATGCACCGAAGCCAGACTTTCTGTAGGCGACGTCGTGAATGACAATGACAAGTTGATAAGAATCAATGTGACGTGATATCCAAGTCTAAGAAGACACACCAGATTGCACCAATTATTGATTCTTACGTAAGAAGGCACTACTCAATAATTGTTACAAGAATTACTATTCAAAGATTTTATTTTATCGATTCAATAATGTCGATTGATATTTTATATTATCGTTGTTTCAATAAATTGTCATTACACAAGATTTTCCATTATCGAAGCAATAATTCATATTATCCTAATAATATTATTAGATAACATTATTGGCAATGTCTAGAAAGTTCATTTCTAAGGAGAGGTTTGGTCACCTAATCAAGGCCCGCCAAGAAAGAGAGATCCTTATCGAAAGCCCCTCTTTCTCGAAACTACCGTCACAAGAGATTGTGATTCTCGTAATATTATTTGTGAATAATTAATTATTGATTTATATGATGAGGAAAATATTGATTTTATGTGGATATAGATGGAGAAAATTTTTAAATGACAATTGTTGAAAATTAATATTTTATCTTTTTTCGATAAAATAATTCATTTAAATATATTATTTTAATAATATATTAACTGGTGATATATTTTTATAATGAATGTGGGATATATGAGTATATGAGGAGGAAGAGTATTTTTGTGGCATTAAATGTTTAACACATGTTTTGTGTGTTGGTGGACCCCATTTATCGATCAAATTTGATTATATATTGTAAAATCGCCTGCTCATGGATTTTGGCCAATTTCTGTTTGGAATTTGGAAAACTTTTTTTCGCAAAGTTGTAGAGAATTGAATTTCCTATAAAAAAGTCAGTAGATTCGAATTTTCTGATAAAAGGGCTATTTATTATGAATTATGAAGTTCAAGTTCAAATAATTGATTTTTGGAAGTTTTAATTTATTTTTTTTAAGAAAACGTTTTTTTTATGTTTGTGGGCATATTTTAATATGTGCATGGTGGCTGAATTCAGATTCAAAATGTGGGCGTATGAATTTTGTTTATATATAATATTATTATATTAAATTTTCGCTTTGGTGTTCTAAGATTTTCCTATAAATAGGTGCTTAGTTAGAATTGAAAATCACACCGTAAAATCAAGTTTTCTCTCTATATTATCGAGTTTATTCTTGTGAGTATTTTGAGTATACTTTGAGTATTGCTATACTATCTGCAAGTTCAAGTCATAGCCTATATCCTGTTTCAACTGTAAAGACTCCTCTTTCGAGGTAAGTGGATGTTATTTTATTCTCAAATGATATTATTTCTTCAATATCATTATGTCAAATATTGGTTGGAACTTTTTATCAAATTTGAACTTTTTCATGCTCTGGGTTACTTATTCATGAGTTACTATTCACGAGTTACTATCACGAGTTACTAGTTACTATTCACGTTAGTTACTATTCATTTAGTACTATTCACGAAGCGTGAAGATTTTTTTGTGAAATTTCTATCTTTTGGTGTTTGAGTTACTATTCACGATACTTAAGACTATTCACGATATACGATTCACTATTCACTTAATACTACAAGACTATTCAATCGAAAAATGAAATTTTTCTTTTCGTCCAAAATATCTATTTCGATACTAGCTTTGATCAGATCCATGTTTTGATCATTCGAATTTTACACCACTATGATTATTTTTGAGGTATTTTTGACGGATAAAAAAAAAAAGTACTAAATCTTAATCCTTAATCTGTCATTTTGTTTCAATCGATTCGCTTTTTTAAAAATATTTTTCATCATCCTCACCTTAAATGATGATATTATGGAATATCTTCGGCCCGTAAAGCAAAGATGAATGATTTTTGATGAATATCTTTTCAAGAAAAGATTCAGTGTCGAGATGAATACGAATTGATCGATTAATATCTTTGCCCAGTTTGCAAAGATGAACAGTGTTTAGATTAACACGACTAATCGATGAATATCTTTCGCTCAGAAAGTAAAAAAGATGAATATTTGATTCCGTATATATATCGATTGATGTTACAGGATAAAATATCGACGATGAACTTTTAAATTCATATATGTAAGATAGTAGTTTGCATTCTCTACTTAACTCTTCTAATGAATTATTATTTCACATGCTAATATTGATTTAAAAATTTGTTGTCTATCAGATTCTATTAGATTTTTTTCCTCGTCAAGACTAACGATAATTTGTTGTATATTATCTTAGTCATAATATTCTTTTATCGGGCTAGTGAGCTCACCCTTTTCCTTTTTGTTCCATTTTTCTTCTCGTGAGGCTAGAATGTAAGAGTAGTACTAGCTCTGGGTAATGGAATGAAGGTTCTAGAGAGAGTTGTTTAGTAGTCCTCACCATTTTGTAAAATAATGTATCAATAATTATGATGGGGATTTATTTGTGTGGATATTGTCTAGATGGCAATATCTCAGTATTTAAACTCATAAAGCTTATATATGTTTGCATTTACAAATGTAATAATAAAGTCAGTAGTTATTTTCGCATCATGTATTTGGCGCACTTTAAATGGGTGGATGGAATGGACCTATTTTGGGGGCGCCACAGCTTGGTATCGTAGCTTAGGATACGATCTCCAAGTGAGATCGGGAATAGAACCAGAGGGAGAGACGAGTAAATCCTTCGCTAAGGTGTCCTACCTAAGCTTATTTGTTAGTTGGTCAAGATATAGGATATTATGTGATATATCGATTTCTTAATTAACCCTTGTTTTATGACAAGATTTGAGAATGTCGAATCGAGAATATTAATAAAGGAGTAAATGAGACCGTGGAGATGCCTCGATTTACCAACGAGGAGAACGTAACAGTCGGCAATGTACCTCCCGTGAACAACACCACCGAAAGCGATGATGAACGAGGGATGTTTAGAAGCTTTTCATAGCTCATGCAAAATCGCACGAGGAGACTCGTGTTCAAAATACAGAGGAAATGATAATAATTCACCGGTGGTCACAAACCAAGTTAGCTCAAAGAGTCGGGACCACCGTAACTGGGAAAGCCGGATCCGATTAAGTGAGAGACGGGTCAAACAAATTACCAAGATATTCGATGTCTGGGATGCACGGAGGAATGTAAAGTTCCATTCGCTACTTTTATGTTCCGAACGAGGCAGACATCGGTGGGAATCAGGAAGTTGCACTCCATCCAACCGCACTCAAAGATGTCACGGAGACATTTGAAAACAGCTTCAATGACAAGTACTTCCCCGAAAGTATTCGGCTATACGAAGGAAGTGGAGTTTATTAGACCGAGCAGTAATAATACGATTTGTCCCAAAGACGAGGCTAAGTTCATGAGTTATCTGTGTTTCAGACCTCATTTGGTGGAGAATGAGGAACGATGACGCGGATGTTTTCGAGAGGTTTGAAACCCGACATACGCCAAGATCTCATTTCTCATAAATTTTCTCTATTCAGATGATGTTGTCAATGTGGCTCAGCTTGTTAGAGCGAGATAACGAGTAACGCTCAACCGAGGGACCATAACCAGATCATATCAAGATAGTAGCCATCGTAATAACGATAACCAAATGGAGAAAGAAGAATAATATGACAAAGGCAGAACCACTCCGTGGTAATCGTGGCATGAAAAATAGAAGAAGTTTAGCCTGGGAGGAGATTTTAAAAGAGGAGATTCAACAACCACCATGTGAAGACGCCGCCACAAGAAGAATCGGTTCCAAGGAGGAGAAAGACCACCGGTCAGACATGTTACAAATGCGGAAAGAGGGGGATATCACCCCAAACCGCCCACAACAGCTTTAAGGTATGCTATAATTGTGGAAAAGAAGGACATATCGCCGAGATCAGACGATATCGAAACCCAAATTCAATGGGAATGGTGACTCAAAAGGATGTCCCGTAAAAGTCAAAGTCAACGATTCCTCGAAGAGCGCTTTGTCGTGACCCCATTAAAATGCGAGGAACCCGAACGGTTAGCAAGTTAGTTAATTATAAATTTTTATAAGTTTATACCTTACTAGATACCTGCTCTACCCATTCTTTTTATCTCTTTGTTTAGCGCCAACGCTTGAACTCGACTACGAGAAATTAGACTTTGACCTATTTATGGAGACTCTGCTAGAGAAACTTTCATTACATCCGTTGTTTAGAAATCTTGCTTGATTCAGTGGCACTATCACATTACCCGTTAACCTTATTTCTATAGAGATATTTGCTTTTGATGTGATTTTAAGGTTAACTACTCATCACGCCAAATTGATTACTTTCGTAAGGTTGTTAGTTTTCATATTCCTAAGCAACCTCGTTATTCAATTCAAGCAATCAAACCATCAGTAGTCAAACATTTTCATATCAAGCCATGAAGTCATTCGCTTATTACGGATGTCAAGTTTTCTTAGTCCATGTTATGGATTTGAATAAAGACACGCCGATTTGAATAATATTCTCGTTGTTATTGATTTTTCCCGACGATTTCAAGAATTTTTCGCTTACTCCCAAAGACTCGATATTAAATTTTGTATCGACTTTGAACCCAGACAAAACTCATTTCTAAAATCTCACATCGAATGGCTCCTATTGAACTTCGTGAGTTAAAAATTCAACTATAGAATTTGGTACCGAGCCTTTATCCGGTGACTTCCTTTGTGGAATGCACCGCCGCATCTCGTAGGGGACACCATATTCGCGCGCGATAGTAAACCGACAGTGTCATCAGTAACGCATATCCAAGGTGGGATATGAGTCACAGCTTGAGAACAACCTAAGTCTCAGAATCTAAAAATACGTAGCTTTCAGGCTTAGTTGGTTATTATCTGAGATTCGTCAAGGATATTCTCTAATCGCTATTCCATTAACGCAAATTGACTCAGAGATACAAAATTCGAATGGAGCAAGGAATGGGAAGAGCTTCAAGAACTCAAGAGGAGACTCATTTCAAAGACATGTTCACCATGCCATCCTCGAAAAGTTTAACGTGGTAGCCGACGACGTGTTGAGTAGAAGATCGATACAAGCACGAAAGTAACGATATTGTCAAAGACTCATTTCAGATAATTTACAAATAATAGAGATGGAGATGAAAACCTAGGTACCCACGTGATGATATATTTAGTATAATCGATTTTAATCGATAAAGTTAAAGTCGTTTCAAGCCACACATCGGAGTCGATGAATTTGAAGAAGGAGGTGCAAGAAGTTGTTATTTCAAAAGCGAGAATCCAGGAGGTGAGGAAAGCTCAAACCTTCGATTTATTAATCCATTTGAAATTCTCGATCGAATAGAAACCGGGCCTATAGACTCGCTTTTACCGCCAAGTACGACGCGTGTTCATAACGCTTTTTCACGATCGATGTTACGTAAATATGTGGACTAATTCAACCACGCTATCGAAGTTAGAACCGACGAGATAGCCAAGACTTAACGACGAGGAGGTACCACAAGATCTTTGATAGAAAGAACATGTCCTATGTACCGAGGTTATACCACAAGTTAAAGTTTTGTGGAGAAACCATGCTATCGAGGAAATGACCGGGAGTTGGAAACGAAATGAAAGCGTAGGTATTCTCATCTTTTCAAACACTGTGTACGTGACGCCAATTTCGAGGACTAAATTTCATAAGGAGGGAGGTCAGAAGACCTCAAATTATTAATAAATGAAATTTATTTTCCTCTATTTATTATTTTGAAATAGTAAGGGTTGATTTGATTAATGTGGATAGTTATGGGTAAAATACGCAAATATTTCAATAAGCAAGTGGTTATAAAATATTCATTATCGTTTGGGAATATTCGCTTCGGTGGAATATTCAGATCGCTTTTGGGAATATTCGCGACGACGCAGCAGCCTTTTTGTGGGCCCCATAACTAAAAAAAGTTTATTGGATGAAGAAAACGATAAATATAAGTTGTTTATAAATAACTACAGAAGTTGTTACCAAGTAATATCATTGAATACCCGTGGTTAAAACACACTAATATACGTTGTTGTCGAAAAAGAAGACACCAGATTGCACCAATTATTGATTCTTACGTAAGAAGGCACTACTCAATAATTGTTACAAAGAATTACTATTCAAGATTTTATTTTATCGATTCAATAATTGTCGATTGATATTTTTTATATTATCGTTGTTTCAATAAATTGTCATTACACAAGATTTTCCATTATCGAAGCAATAATTCATATTATCCTAATAATATTATTAGATAACATTATTGGCAATGTCTAGAAAGTTCTCGCTAAGGAGAGGTTTGGTCACCTAATCAAGCGCCAAGAAGAGAGAGATCCTTATCGAAAGCCCCTCTTCCGGGAACTACCGTCACAAGATCGTGATTCTCGTAATATTATTTGTGAATAATTAATTATTGATTTATATGATGAGGAAAATATTGATTTTATGTGGATATAGATGGAGAAAATTTTAAAATGACAATTGTTGAAAATTAATATTTTATCTTTTTCTCGATAAAATAATTCATTTAAATATATTATTTTAATAATATATTAATTAATGATATTTTTATAATGAATGTGGGATATATGAGTATATGAGGAGGAAGAGTATTTTTGTGGCATTAAATGTTTAAAACATGTTTTGTGTGTGGTGGACCCATTTATCGATCAAATTTGATTATAAATTGTAAAATCGTCCGCTTGTGATTTTTTGGCCAATTTTGCTTGGAATTTGGAAAAACTTTTTCCGCAAAGTTGTAGAGAATTGAATTTCCTATAAAAAGTCGCGAGATTCGAATTTTCGATAAAAGGGCTATTTATTATGAATTATGAAGTTCAAGTTCAAATAATTGATTTTTGGAAGTTTTAATTATTTTTATTAAGAAAAACGTTTTTTTATTTTTTAGTGAAATTTATTTAACATGTGTATGGTGGCTGAATTCAGATTCAAATGTGAGAGATTTTTTATATATATATATAATATTATTATATTAAATTTTCGCTTTTGTGTTCTAAGCATTTTCCTATATAAATAGGTGCTTAGGTTAGAATTGAAAATCACACCGTAAATCAAGTTTTTCTTTTTTCTCTCTATATTATCGAGTTTATTCTTGTGAGTATTTTGAGTATACTTTGAGTATTGCTATATATACTGCAAGTTCAAGTCATAGCCTATATCCTGTTTCAACTGTAAGATCGCTTTTCGAGGTAAGTGGATGTTATTTTTTTCTCAAATGATATTATTTCTTCAATATCATTATGCCAAATATTGGTTGGAACTTTTTATCAAATTTGAACTTTTTTTTTGGGTTACTATTTGAAGTTACTATTCACGAGTTACTATTCATGAAGTTACTATTCACGTAGTTACTAGTTACTATTCACGAAGTTACTACTATTCATTTAGTACTATTTCACGTAATTTAAGCGTGAAGATGTTTTTTTTGTGAAATTTCTATCTTTTGGTGTTTGAGTTACTATTCACGATACCAGATATTATTCACGATATATACAAGACTATTCATTTAATCAAGACTATTCATCTAAAAATGAAATTTTTTCTTTTCGTTCAAAAAATATCTATTCGGATACTAGCTTTGATCAGATCCATGTTTTGATCATTCTCTCAATTTTACACCACCACTATGATTATTTTTTTGAGGTATTTTTGGACATGGATAAAAAACAAAGTAAAATACTTAATCCTTAATATTTGTCATTTTGTTTCACCGGATTCGCTTTTTTAAAATATTTTTCATCATCCTTTACCCTTAAATGATGATATTATGAATATCTTTATCAGAAAAGAAAAAGATGAATGATGATGATGAATATCTTTCGCCCAGAAAGCAAAAAGATGAATGAAGAATATGAATACGATCGAGAATATCTTCGCCCAGAGTGCAAAGATGAAATGTGTGTTTAGATGAATACGACTAATCGATGAATATATCTTCGCCTCAGAAAGTAAAAGATGAATATTTGATTCCGTATATATATCGATTGATGTTTACAGGATAAAATATCGACGATGAACTTTTAAATTCATATATGTAAGATAGTAGTTTGCATTCTCTACTTAACTCTTCTAATGAATTATTATTTCCGCCGCGTAATATTGATTTAAAACTTGTTGCCTATCAGATTCTATTATTAGATTTTTTCCCGTGAAGACTAACGATAATTTGTCAGATATTATCTTAGTCATAATATTCTTTATCGGGCTAGTCGAGCTCACCCTTTTCCTTTTTGTTCCATTTTTTCTTCTCGTGAGAGGCGTAGAATGTAAATAGTACTAGCTCTGTAAAAATGGAATGAAGGTTCTAGAGAGAGTTGTTTAGTAGTCCCTCACCATTTTTGTAAAATAATGTATCAATAATTATGATGGGGATTTATTTGTGTGTGGATATTGTCTAGAAGGCAATATCTCAGATTTAAACTCACAGATATATATGTGTCGTATTTTTATAAAAATGTAATAATAAAGTCAGTAGTTATTTCGCATCATGTATTTGGCTACTCGTAATGGGTTGGATGGAATGGACCTATTTTGGGGGGGCGCCACAGCTTGGTATCGTAGTTTAGGATATGATCTCCCATGAGATCTGGGGGAATAGAACTAGAGGGGAGAGACGAGTAAATCCTTCTTCGCTAAAGTGTGTCCTACCTAAGCTTATTTGTTAGTTGGTTAAGATATAGGATATTATGTGATATATCGATTTTCTTAATTAACCCTTGTTTTTTTAAGATTTGAGAATGTCGATCGAGAATATTATTAAAAAGGAGTAAATGAGACCGTGGAGATGCTCAGATTTACCAACGAGGAGAACGCAACAGTCGGGCAATGTACCTCCCCGAACAACACCACCGAAAGCGTGATGATGAACGAGGGATGTTTAGAAGCTTTTTGCATAGCTCATGCAAAATCGCATTTAGGAGACTCGTGTTCAAAAATGAGGAGGAAATGATAGCAATTCACGTGGTGGTCACAACCAAGCAGCTCAAAGAGTCGGGACCACTGTAATTTGGGAAAGTTTGATCCCGATCAAGTGAGAGACGGGTCAAACAAATTACCAAGATATTCGATGTCTGGGATGCACCTGAGGAATGAAAGTTCCATTCGCTACTTTTATGTTCCAGAACGAGGCAGACATCGGTGGGAATTGTGAAGTTGCACTCCATCCAAACCGCACTCAAAGATGTCAGCCGGAGACATTTCAGAAATAGCTTCAATGACAAGTACTTCCTCGAAAGTATTCGGCATATACGAAGGAAGTGGAGTTTATTAGATCGAGCAGTAATAATACGATTTGTCCCAAAGACGAGGCGTAAGTTCATGAGTTATCTGTGTTTGCCCTCATTTGGTGGAGAATGAGGAACGATGACGCGGATGTTTCGAGAGGTTTGAAACCCCAGATACGCCAAGATCTCATTTCTCATAAATTTTCTCTATTCAGAGATGTTGTCAACAGGCTCAGCTTGTTAGAGCGAGATAACGAGTAACGCTCAACCGAGGGACCATAACCAGATCATATCAAGATAAGTAGCCATCGTAATAACGATAACCAAATGGAGAAAGAAGAATACGGACAAAGGCAGAACCACTCCGTGGTAATCGTGGCCATGAAAAATAGAAGAAGTTTAGCCTGGGAGGAGATTTTAAAAGAGGAGATTCAACAACCACCATGTGAAGACGACAACGCCAAAGAAGAATCGGTTCCAAGGAGGAGAAAGACCACCGGTCGACATGTTACAAATGCGGAAAGAGGGATATATCACCCAAACCGCCCACAACAGCTTTAAGGTATGCTATAATTGTGGAAAAGAAGGACATATCGCCGAGATCAGACGAGATCGAAACCAAACCCAAATGGAATGGTGACTCAAAAGGATGTCCCGTAAAAGTCAAAGTCAACGATTCCTCGAAGAGCGCTTTGTCGTGACTTCCATTAAAATGCGAGGAACCCGAACGGTTAGCACTTCAAGTTAGTTAATTATAAATTTTTCGTAAGTTTATACCTTACTAGATACCTGCTTCTACCCATTCTTTTTATCTCTTCGTCAAGGCCAACGCTTGAACTCGACTACGAGAAATTAGACTTTTGACCTATTTATGGAGACTCCGTTAGAGAAACTTTCATTACATCCGTTGTTTAGAAATCTTGCTTGATTCAGTTGGCACTATCACATTACCCGTTAACCTTATTTCTATAGTAGATATTTGCTTTTGATGTGATTTTAAGGTTAACTACTCATCACGCCAAATTGATTACTTTCGTAAGGTGTTAGTTTTCATATTCCTAAGCAACCCGTTATTCAATTCAAGCAATCAAACCATCAGAGTCAAACATTTTCATATCAAGCCATGAAGTCATTCGCTTATTACTTGATGTCAAGTTTTCTTAGTCCATGTTATGGATTTGAATAAAGACACGCCGATTTGAATAATATTTCGTTGTTATTGATTTTTCCCGACGATTTCAAGAATTTTCGTTTACTCCCAAAGCCTCGATATTAAATTTTGTATCGACTTTGAACCCCAGACAAAACTCATTTCTAAAATCTCACATCGAATGGCTCCTATTGAACTTCGTGAGTTAAAAATTCAACTATAGAATTTGGTACCGAGCCTTTATCCGGTGACTTTTCAGGAATGCACCAAGCCGCATTTCCGTAGGGGACACCATATTCGCGCGATAGTAAACCGACAGTGTCATTGTAACGTGTTATCCAAGGTCGATATGAGTCACAGCTTGAGAACAACCTAAGTTTCAGAATCTAAATACGTAGCTTTTCAGCTTAGTTGGTTATTATCTGAGATTCGTCAAGGATATTCTCTAATCGCTATTCCATTAACGCAAATTGACTCAGAGAGATACAAAATTCGAATGGAGCAAGGAATGTGGGAAGAGCTTCAAGAACTCAAGAGAGACTCATTTCAAAGACATGTGTTCACCATGCCATCCTCGAAAAGTTTAACGGTAGCCGACGTGGTGTTGAGTAGAAGATCGATACAAGCACGAAAGTACGATATTGTCAAAGACTCATTTCAGATAATTTACAAATAATAGAGATGGAGATGAAAACTCTAGGTACCCACGTGATGATATATTTAGTATAATCGATTTTAATCGATAAAGTTAAAGTCGCTCAAGCACACACAACCGAGTCGATGAATTTGAAGAAGGAGGTGCAAGAAGTCATATTTCAAAAGCGAGAATCCATGAGGTGAGGAAAGCTCAAACCTTCGATTTATTAATCCATTTGAAATTCTCGATCGAATAGAATCGTGGCCTATAGACTCGCTTTTACCGCCAAGTACGACGCGTGTTCATAACTTTTTTCACGATCGATGTTGTTACGAAATATGTGGACGAATTCAACCACGCTATCGAAGTTAGAACCCGACGAGATACCAAGACTTAACGACGAGGAGGTACCGCACAAGATCTTGGATAGAAAGAACATGTCCTATGTATCGAGGTTATACCACAAGTTAAAGTTTTGTGGAGAAACCATGCTATCGAGGAAATGACCGGGAGTTGGAAACGGAAATGAAAGCGAGGTATTCTCATCTTTTCAAACACTGTGTACGCACGCCAATTTCGAGGACTTAAATTTCATAAGGAGGGAGGTCAGAAGACCTCAAATTATTAATAAATGAAATTTATTTTCCTCTATTTATTATTTTGAAATAGTAAGGGTTGATTTGATTAATGTGGATAGTTATGGGTAAAATACGCAAATATTTTTTAATAAGCAAGTGGTTATAAAATATTCATTATCGTTTGGGAATATTCGTTTGGTCGTGGAATATTCAGATCGTTTGGGAATATTTCGACGACTGCGCGTTAGCCTTTTTGTGGGGCCCCATAAAAAAAAGCGATGGATGAAGAAAACGATAAATATAAGTTGTTTATAAATAACTACAGAAGTTGTTACAAGTAATATCGTTGAATACCTATGGTTAAAACACACTAATACGCCATTGTCGAACAAAGAAGAAGACACCAGATTGCACCAATTATTGATTCTTACGTAAGAAGGCACTACTCAATAATTGTTACAAAGAATTACTATTCAAGATTTTATTTTATCGATTCAATAATTGTCAGATTGATATTTTATATTATCGTTGTTTCAATAAATTGTCATTACACAAGATTTTCCATTATCGAAGCAATAATTCATATTATCCTAATAATATTATTAGATAACATTATTGGCAATGTCTAGAAAGTTCGCTTCTAAGGAGAGGTTTGGTCACCTAATCGCGCCAAGAAGAGAGAGATCCTTATCGAAAGCCCCTCTTCCTCGAAAACTACCGTCACAAAGATCGTGATTCTCAGAATATTATTTGTGAATAATTAATTATTGATTTATATGATGAGGAAAATATTGATTTTATGTGGATATAGATGGAGAAAATTTTTAAAATGACAATTGTTGAAAATTAATATTTTATCTTTTTCTCGATAAAATAATTCATTTAAATATATTATTTTAATAATATATTAACTGGTGATATTTTTATAATGAATGTGGGATATATGAGTATATGAGGAGGAAGAGTATTTTTGTGGCATTAAATGTTTAAAACATGTTTTGTGTGTGGTGGACCCATTTATTTCGAATCAAATTTGATTATATATTTGTAAAATCGTCTGCTTATGGATTTTTACCAATTTTGTTTGGAATTTGGAAAACTTTCTTCGCAAAGTTGTAGAGAATTGAATTTCCTATAAAAAAAGTCGCGAGATTCAAAATTTTCTCGATAAAAGGGCTATTTATTATGAATTATTGAAGTTCAAGTTCAAATAATTGATTTTTGAAGTTTTAATTATTTTAATTAAGAAAAAAATTTTTTTTTATTTTTGTGGGCATCATTTAACATGTGTATGGGTGGCTGAATTCAGATTTCAAAGTGTATGTGATGAATTTTATATATATATATAATATTATTATATTAAATTTTTCGCTTTGGTGTTCTAAGCATTTTCCTATAAATAGGTGCTTAGGTTAGAATTGAAAATCACACCGTAAATCAAGTTTTTCTCTCTATATTATCGAGTTTATTCTTGTGAGTATTTTGAGTATACTTTGAGTATTGCTATACTGCAAGTTCAAGTCATAGCCTATATCCTGTTTCAACTGTAAGATCGCTTTTCGAGGTAGTGGATGTTATTTTCTTTCAAATGATATTATTTCTTCAATATCATTATGCCAAATATTGGTTGGAAATTTTTATCAAATTTGGAACTTTTTTCATGTTTGGGTTACTTATTCATGAGTTACTATTCACGAAGTTACTATTCATTTAGTTACTATTCACGAGTTACTATTACTATTCACGGTTACTATTCATTTAGTACTATTCAAGCGTGAAGATTTTTTTTGTGAAATTTCTATCTTTTGTGTCTGAGTTACTATTCACGATACTAAGACTATTCACGATACTCAAGACTATTCATTTATATAAGACTATTCAATTAAAAATGAAAATTTTTTCTTTTCGTCCAAAATATCTATTCGGATACTAGCTTTGATCAGATCCATGTTTTGATCATTCTCGAATTTTACACCACTATGATTATTTTTGAGGTATTTTTGACTGGAAAACAAAGTTAAAATACTTAATCCTTAATATTTGTTCATTTTGTTTCATCGATTCGCTTTTTTTTAAAATATTTTTCATCATCCTCACCTTAAATGATGATATTATGGAATATCTTTCGCCCAGAAGCAAAGATGAATGATTTTCGATGAATATCTTTCGCCCAGTAAAGCAAAAAGATGAACAGTGTCGAGATGAATACGACTAACGATCGATTAATATCTTCGCCCCAGAAAGTGCAAAGATGAATGTGTTTAGATGAACACGACTAATCGATGAATATCTTTCGCCTCAGAGCAAAGATGAATATTTGATTCCGTATATATATCGATTGATGTTACAGGATAAAATATCGACGATGAACTTTTAAATTCATATATATAAGATATAGTTTGCATTCTCTACTTAACTCTTCTAATGAATTATTATTTTCACCGTAATATTGATTTAAAATTTGTTGTCTATCAGATTCTATTAGTTTTTTTCCCCGTGAAGACTAACGATAATTTGTTGATATTATCTTAGTCATAATATTCTTTATCGGGCTAGTTGAGCTCACCCTTTTCCTTTTTGTTCCATTTTTCTTCTCAGAGGCTAGAATGTAAATAGTAGTACTAGGTAATGGTAATGGAATGAAGGTTCTAGAGAGAGTTGTTTAGTAGTCCTCACCATTTTGTAAAATAATGTATCAATAATTATGATGGGGATTTATTCATGAGTGTGGATATTGTCTAGATGGCAATATCTCAGTATTTAAACTCACAAGATATATGTGTGTACAAAATAATAAAGTCAGTAGTTATTTCGCACTCATGTATTTGGCGCACTCGTAATGGGTCGATGGAATGGACCTATTTTGGGGCGCCACATACTTGGTATCGTAGCTTAGGATATGATCTCTCAAGTGAGATCGGGAATAGAATCAGGAGGGAGAGACGAGTAAATCCTTCGCTAAAGGTGTCCTACCTAAGCTTATTTGTTAGTTGGTTAAGATATAGGATATTATGTGATATATCGATTTCTTAATTAACCCTTGTTTTATGACAAGATTTGAGAATGTCGATCGAGAATATTAAAAAGGAGTAAATGAGACCGTGGAGATGCCTCAGATTTACCAACGAGGAGAACGTGTAACAGTCGGGCAATGTACCTCCCGTGAACAACACCACCGAAAGCAGATGATGAACGAGGGATGTTTAGAAGTTTTAGCAGCTCATGCAAACAGAGGAAATGATAGCAATTCACCGTGGTCACAAACAAGCAAGCTTCAAAGAGTTGGGACCACTGTAATTGGGAAAAGCGGATCCGATCAACAAGTGAGAGACGGGTCAAACAAATTACCAAGATATTCGATGTCTGGGATGCACGGAGGAATGTAAAGTTCCATTCGCTACTTTTTTATGTTCCAGAACGAGGCAGACATCGGTGGGAATCAGGAAGTTGCACTCCATCCAAACCGCACTCAAAGATGTCATGGGAGACGCTTTCAGAATAGCTTCAATGACAAGTACTTTCCCGAAAGTATTATGGCTATACGAAGGAAGTGGAGTTTATTAGACCGAGCAGTAATAATAACGACGATTTGTCCCAAAGACGAGGCTAAGTTCGCGGAGTTATCCGTGTTTGCAGACCTCATTTGGTGGAGAATGAGGAACGATGACGCGGATGTTTCGAGAGGTTTCAAACCCAAGATACGCCAAGATCTCATTTCTCATAAATTTTCTCTATTCAGATATGTTGTCAACAGGCTCATTGTTAGAGCGAGATAACGAGTACGCTCAACCGAGGGACCATAACCAGATCATATCAAGATAGCAAAGCCATCGTAATAACGATAACCAATGGAGAAAGAAGAATACTTGACAAAGGCCAGAACCACTCCGGTGGTAATCGTGGCCATGAAAATAAGAAGCGAAGCCTGGGAGGAGATTTTAAAAGAGGAGATTCAACAACCACCATGTGAAGACGCCAACGCCAAGAAGAATCGGGTTCCAAGGAGGAGAAAGACCACCGGTCA
This sequence comes from Panax quinquefolius, assembly GCA_020205615.1. Classification (NCBI taxonomy): domain Eukaryota; kingdom Viridiplantae; phylum Streptophyta; class Magnoliopsida; order Apiales; family Araliaceae; genus Panax; species Panax quinquefolius. The sequence goes on along the minus strand of CM035156.1, from coordinate 35,263,106 downwards.
GAGATGTTACAAAATGCGGAAAGAGGGGGATATCACCCCAAACCGCCCACAACAGCTTTAAGGTATGCTATAATTGTGGAAAAGAAGGACATATCGCCGAGATCAGACGATATCGAAACCCACCCAAATGAATGGTGACTCAAAAGGATGTCCCGTAAAAGTCAAAGTCAACGATTCCTCGAAGAGCGCTTTGTCGCGACCATTAAAATGCGAGGAACCCGAACGGTTAGCACTCAAGTTAGTTAATTATAAATTTTGCAAGTTTATACCTTACTAGATACCTGGTTCTACCCATTCTTTTATCTCTCTTGTCATTAACGCCAACGCTTGAACTCGACTACACGAGAAATTAGACTTTGACCTATTTATGGAGACTCTGTTAGAGAAACTTTCATTACATCCGTTGTTTAGAAATCTTGCTTGATTCAGTTGGCACTATCACATTACCCGTTAACCTTATTTCTATAGAGATATTTGCTTTTGATGTGATTTTAAGGTTAACTACTCATCACGCCAAATTGATTACTTTCGTAAGGTTGTTAGTTTTCATATTCCTAAGCAAACCCGTTATTCAATTCAAGCAATCAAACCATCAGAGTCAAACATTTTCATATCAAGCCATGAAGTCATTCGCTTATTACGGATGTCAAGTTTTCTTAGTCCATGTTATGGATTTGAATAAAGACACGCCGATTTGAATAATATTCTCGTTGTTATTGATTTTTCCCGACGATTTTTCAAGAATTTCGCTTACTCCCAAAGCTCGATATTAAATTTTGTATCGACTTTGAACCCCAGACAAAACTCATTTCTAAAATCTCACATCGAATGGCTCCTATTGAACTTCGTGAGTTAAAAATTCAACTATAGAATTTGGTACCGAGCCTTTATCCGTGACTTCCTTTGTGGAATGCACCAAGCCGCATTCTCGTAGGGGACACCATATTCGCAAGATATAAAACCGACAGTGTCATTGTAACGTGTTATCCAAGGTCGATATATGAGTCACGCTTGAGAACAACCTAAGTCTCAGAATCTAAATACGTAGCTTTCAGCTTAGTTGGTTATTATCTGAGATTCGTCAAGGATATTCTCTAATCGCTATTCCATTAACGCAAATTGACTCGTAGAGATACAAAATTCGAATGGAGCAAGGAATGTGGGAAGAGCTTCAAGAACTCAAGAGGAGACTCATTTCAAAGACATGTTCTAACCATGCCATCCTCGAAAAGTTTAACGTGGTAGCCGACGTGTTGAGTAGAAGATCGATACAAGCACGAGTACGATATTGTCAAAGACTCATTTCAGATAATTTACAAATAATAGAGATGGAGATGAAAACTCTAGGTACCCACATGATGATATACTTAGTATAATCGATTTTAATCGATAAAGTTAAAGTCGCTCAAGCTACACACCGAGTCGATGAATTTGAAGAAGGAGGTGCAAGAAGTTGTTATTTCAAAAGCGAGAATCTGTGAGGTGAGGAAAGCTCAAACCTTCGATTTATTAATCCATTTGAAATTCTCGATCGAATAGGAATCGTGGCCTATAGACTCGCTTTTTACCGCCAAGTACGACGCGTGTTCATAACGCTTTTCACGATCGATGTTACGTAAATATGTGGACTAATTCAACCACGCTATCGAAGTTAGAACCGACGAGATAGCCAAGACTTAACGACGAGGAGGTACCGCCAAGATCTTGGATAGAGAAAGAACATGTCCTATGTATCGAGGTTATACCACAAGTTAAAGTTTTGTGGAGAAACCATGCTATCGAGGAAATGACCGGGAGTTGGAAACGGAAATGAAAGCGAGGTATTCTCATCTTTTCAAACACTGTGTACGTACGCCAATTTCGAGGACTTAAATTTCATAAGGAGGGAGGTCAGAAGACCCTCAAATTATTAATAAATGAAATTTATTTTCCTCTATTTATTATTTTGAAATAGTAAGGGTTGATTTGATTAATGTGGATAGTTATGGGTAAAATACGCAAATATTTTCAATAAGCAAGTGGTTATAAAATATTCATTATCGTTTGGGAATATTCGTTTGGTCGTGGAATATTCAGATCGTCTTGGGAATATTCGCACGACTACGTAGCCTTTTTTGGGCCCCATAACTAAAAAAGCGATTGGATGAAGAAAACGACAAATATAAGTTGTTTATAAATAACTACAGTAGTTGTTATCAAGTAATATCGTTGGAATAATTTGTGGGTTAAAACACACTAATACGCCGTTGTTGAACAAGAAGAGACACCAGATTGCACCAATTATTGATTCTTACGTAAGAAGGCACTACTCAATAATTGTTACAAAGAATTACTATTCAAGATTTTATTTTATTGATTCAATAATTGTCACGATTGATATTTTATATTATCGTTGTTTCAATAAATTGTCATTACACAAGATTTTCCATTATCGAAGCAATAATTCATATTATCCTAATAATATTATTAGATAACATTATTGGCAATGTCTAGAAAGTTCTCGTTTAAGGAGAGGTTTGGTCACCTAATCGCGCGCCAAGAAGAGAGAATCCTTATCGAAAGCCCCTCTTTCCGGGAACTACCCGTCACAAGATCGTGATTCTCAGTAATATTATTTGTGAATAATTAATTATTGATTTATATGATGAGGAAAATATTGATTTTATGTGGATATAGATGGAGAAAATTTTTAAAAATGACAATTGTTGAAAATTAATATTTTATCTTTTTCTCGATAAAATAATTCATTTAAATATATTATTTTAATAATATATTAACGGTGATATTTTTATAATGAATGTGGGATATATGAGTATATGAGGAGGAAGAGTATTTTTGTGGCATTAAATGTTTAAACACATTTTTGTGTGTTTGTGGACCCCATTATCGATCAAATTTGATTATACTTTGTAAAATCGTCTGCTTATGGATTTTTGGCCAATTTCTGTTTGGAATTTGGAAAAACTTTCTTCTCGTAAAGTTGTAGAGAATTGAATTTCCTATAAAAACTCGCGAGATTCGAATTTTTCCGATAAAATGGCTATTTATTATGAATTATCAAGTTCAAGTTCAAATAATTGATTTTTGGAAGTTTTATTTATTTTTATTAATAAAAACGTTTTTTATATGTTTGGGCATATTTAATATGTGCATGGTGGCTGAATTCAGATTCAAGATGTGGGCGATGAAATTTTGTTTATATATAATATTATTATATTCAATTTTCTTCTTTGGTGTTCTAAGCAATTTCCTATAAATAGGTGCTTAGGTTAGAATTGAAAATCACACCGTAAATCAAGTTTTCTCTCTATATTATCGAGTTTATTCTTGTGAGTATTTTGAGTATACTTTGAGTATTGCTATACTATGCAAGTTCAAGTCATAGCCTATATCCTGTTTCAACTAAGTACATCGCTCTTTCGAGGTAAGTGGATGTTATTTTATTTCAAATGATATTATTTCTTCAATATCATTATGTCAAATATTGGTTGGAAATTTTTATCAAATTTGAACTTTTTCATGTTCTGGGTTACTTATTCACGCTTAGTTACTATTCATGAGTTACTATTCAGTTACGAGTTACTATTCAGTTACTATTCACTAGTACTATTCATTTAAGCGTGAAGATGTTTTTTTGTGGAATTTCTATCTTTTCGTGTTTGAGTTACTATTCACGATATACTAAGACTATTCACGATACGATATAGACTATTCACTTAAAAATTCACCAAAATATCTATTCGGATACTATTCAATCCTAAAAATGAAATTATTTTTTTTTTTCGCCGAATAAAATATCTATTCCGGATACTATATTTTTCATCATCTTTAGTCTTTGATCAGATCCATCAAAGATGAATTTCTCAAGATCATTCTCGAATTTTATCAGGATGATAGCATTAGTAGTCTTCACTATTCATTAAATAGTGATAATAAATTTTGAGGTATTTTTGACGATATGGATAAAAGAAAGATAGTACCTAATCCTTAATCCTTAATCTCGTTTATGTTTTGTCATTTTGTTTCACCGATTCGTATTTAATTTAAAATATTTTTCATCATCCTCACCTTAAATGATGATATTATGGAATATCTTTATTATACCGAATAATCCTCGTTATAATCATACCAAAACCGCCCATCAATGTACTACGGGCCAATGAGGACTTTTACCACTTTATCTATAACATCACGGGTCATGATTATACTGAATGATCCCTGGTCATAATCATACCAATAAACAGTTCATCTATGCACATAAGCCAAAGATACTCATCAATCAATAGTTCATCTTTGCACGTAAGCCAAAGATATACACTGTAAAATCAATAATCAACAATTCATCTATGAACGTAAGCCAAAGATATACAACTGTAAAGCCAAGAATCAACAGTCCATCTATGCACGTAAGCCAAAGATATACAACTGTAAAGCCAATAATCAACAGTCCATCTATGCACGTAAGCCAAAGATGACTTTCATCATAATATAAGTCTAAGGATGATGACAATGATATAAGCATTAATCAAACGAAAACAATGATAAATATTAAAGACTTTAAATTTATCCAAATATTATCAATCACATAATAAATTCATAATCTAATATTGTTAATATCATAACAATATTTTAATCACTTCTTAAACTTATAAACAATTTATTTCAATTGTTTACACTTTACCAAATAATGCATTTAATCATTTAAAAATGTCATACTCATAAGATTTCATCATCAATGATCAAATCCCTCATCAAAAATATGCATATACCTTATATAGGATTTTCTAGCCATAAAATCCTATTTTTCAACTTTGTTACTTCACATAACATATTTAACTCATTTACTCATAACTAGATTATTTTCATGAAAAATACCAAATCAGTCCCAAAAATATTTATTTTCTGGGAATTAACAGAATATAGTCCCATAATGAACGATATATTTTTCTCAGAATTTTTAAAATTCATTTACTATTTTCAAAAATTAATTTCTAATTAAATCCTTAAGAAATTAGCTACCTCAAGTTTAACTCCAAAAAATCCCAAATCTTGACAGGATCTTACACATGTTAACGTGAGCCTCCAGATTAAATTTCATGGTCATTGGAGTTATAAAACTCTGGTTATAGCGTTTTTTGTCGAAAAAACCTAAATATTGAAATAGACATAACTTGCTCATTTTAAGTCGAAATGAGCTCATTTTTTGGACAGGAGGTACTTTATACCATATACTTTCATGTCCCAAAAGGCCAGAATTTTTCTCACAAATTAAGTGGCCGAAACAGCCCTTTTAAATTTATGGGCAGTAGCTTTTTCGTAAATTACAGCTTTGGACTCCTTTGCTAAAATCAGTTCATACGAAAATCTACAACACCTTTTCCAGTGATTCCACTTGGATAAGTTACAAAACTCATAGACCTAACTCTAGAACTTGACCTCACTCAAAAATTCAAAATATAATAGGAGATCTGGTCAATTGAATTTCATGTTCCATTTTCACCAAAATCTGATTTTCAACCCTTTGTGATTTCTAAGAAACTTTCATGTTTTCACATAATAACCAACATAACTCATCATAACACTTACTAATACTTCATATACCCATGATTTTCATCAGTACAAAGCTTTTATTATTACTCTCATCATAATCAACGTAACTAGATCATTTCCATAATTTAATAAGGAATGAATATAAAGGATCATTCACCGTGCATGTGGTAATCCACATGTAAAAGTTATTCTAACAGAATAATAAAGAATGGAATAATGAAGGATTCACCATGCATGCGATAGAGACCCTTGCAGACAAAGTTATTCCTAATGTAATAATAAATAATGGGACCAGTCCGGCCAGAAACATTAAAAACAGGATATTAATGTAATAATACATACATAATAATAAATAACGAAACCAAGTCCGACGAAACGCATACGAGACGTGATATTCGACGAATAATAATGAATGGAATAACAACAAAATTTCACCATGTATGCGGTGTGACGCCCCCAAAATAGGTCCATTCCATCCAACCCATTTCGAGTCGCCAAATACATGGTATGTAAATAACTACAACTTTATTATTACAACATATAAACTGTGAGTTTAAATACAGATATTGTCATCTAGACAATATCCACACGCAAATAAATCCCCATCATAATTATTGATACATTATTTTATAAAAAATGGTGAGGACTACTAAACAACTCTCTCTAGAACCTTCATTCCATACCCCGACTAGTACTCGCTACATTCTCGCCTCCTGAGAAGAAAAATGGAACAACAAGGAAAAGGGTGAGCTCAACTAGCCCAGTAAAGAATATTATGACTAAGATAATATACAACAAATTATCGTTAGTCTTCAACAGGAAAATCTAATAGAATACAATAGACAACAAATTTTAAATCAATATTCGCAATGAAATAATAATTCATTAGAAGAGTTAAGTAGAGAATGCAAACTACTATCTTCTATATATGAATTTAAAAGTTCATCATCGATATTTTATCCCTGTAACATCCAATCAATATCCATCCGAATCAAATATTCATCTTTGCACTACAGGCCAAAGATATTCATCAGTTGGTCATGTTCATCTAAACACCTGTTCATCTTTGCACTACGGGCCAAAGATATTCTTCAGAAATCATTCATCTTTGCACTACATGCCAAAGATATTCCAAAATATCATCATTTAAGACTGAAGATGATTAAAAATATTTTTAAAGAAACGAATCCAGTGAAACAAAATGACAAGGATTAAGGATTAAGGATTCGTACTTTGTTTTATCCACGTCCAAAAATACCTCAAAAATAATCATAGGGGTGTAAAATTCAAGAATGATCAAAACATGGATACAATCAAAGTTAGTATCCGAATAGATATTTTAGATTTAAAAGAAAAATTTTCATTTTTCGTGAATAAGGCCGTATTCGTGAATAGTCAGATATCGTGAATAAAGTCCGATACGTGAATAGTAACTCACACCAAAAGATAGAAATTCCACAAAAAACATCTTCACGCTTCATGAATAGTACTTTCGTGAATGAATAAGAATCGTGAATAAGAATCGTGAATAAGAATCGTGAATAGTAACTCATGAATAAGAAACTCGTGAATAAGAACTCATGAATAAGTAACCTTATACATGGAAAAGTTCCAAATTTGATAAAAAGTTTCAACCAATATTTCAAAGATAATGATATTGAAGAAATAATATCATTTGAGAAAAAAATAACATCCCTTACCTCGAAAGACAAGATTTCGTTGAAACACCGGATATAGACTATGACTTGAACTTGCAACCGTATATCAACACTCAAAGTATACTCACAAGAATACGCTCAAAATATCGAGAGAGAAAGAGAGAAAACTTTAATTTACGGTGTGATTTTCAATTCTAACCTAAGCTCCCTATTTATGTAAAATGCTTTGTAACACAGCGAGAAAATTGAATATAATAATATTATTTATAAACAAAATTCCTTAGCCCACCTTTGAAATCTGATTTCAGCCATAGCACATGTTAAATGAGGTTCACAAACTCACCAAAAATGTTTTTCTCAAAATAATTAATTAAAACTCCAAAAATCAATTATTTCTAACTACGAAACTTCAATAATTCATAATAAATAGCCCTTTTGTCAGAAAAATTTGAATCTCGCGATTTTTTTTTATAGGAAATTCAATTCTCTATAACTGCGTAAGAAAGTTTTTCCAAATTCAAAATGAAATTGACCAAATCCATAAACAGACGATTTTATGTGCTATAATCAAATTTCGGTCAATAATTGTGTCCACCAACACACAAAATATGTGTTAAACATTTAATGCCACAAAATACTCTTCTTCCTCCTCATATACTCATATATCCCACATTCATTATAAAAATATCACAGTTAATATATTATTAAAATAATATATTTAAATGAATTATTTTATCGAAAATGATAAAATATTAATTTTCAACAATTGTCATTTTAAAAATTTTCTCCATCTATATCCACATAAAATCAATATTTTCCTCATCATAAAAATTAATAATTAATTATTCACAAATAATATTACGTAATCACAAGATTATGAACCGTGCCGCTCCTCAGAGTTAGGGGCTTTCAATAAGGATCTCTCCATCTTCTTGGCAAGTAATTAGGTGACCAAACCTCTCCTGTATGTAACTTTCTAGACATTGCCAATATGTTATCCAATAATATTATTCAGATAATATGAATTATTGTCTAGATAATGAAAAATCACAGTAATGACAATTATTGAAACAACAAAGAATATAAAATATCAATGCAAAGAATTATTGAATCAATAAAATAAAATACTTGAATAGTAATTATCGTAATAATTATTGAGTAGTGCCTTCACGTAAGGATCAATAATTGGCAATATCGTGTGCTACATCGCTCAACAACGCATATTAGTGTGTTTTAACCAACGGGTATTCCAACAAGATAATCTGTGAATAACTACGCCCGCTATTTATAAACAACTTATATTTGTCGTTTTCTTCATCCAATCGCTTTCGTTATGGGGCCCCATAAAAGATCGCTACTGGTCGCATCGAATATTTCCCGACAAAGATTTAATATTCCACCACCAAACGAATATTCCCGATAATAATGAATATTTTATAACCACTGCTTATTCAAATATTTTGCGTATTTTACCCATAACTATCCACATTAATCAAATCGACCCTTTACTATTTCAAAATAATAAATAGAGGAAAATAAATTTCATTTATTAATAATTTGGGGTCTTATATGCAGATACCCAGATAAACAAAAGTTATTCCAATGAGAATAATAAAGAACGGAACGGTCGGGCAAAATTTGAAATTTAGCAGGATATTCCAAATGAATAATAAAGAATAGAATAATAGAAGAATTTTACCATGTATGCGGATACTCAGATAAACAAAGTTATCCCAATATAATAATGAGAATGGAATAATGAAGAATTTCACCATGTATGCGCAGATTTCAGATAAAGCAAAGTTATTCCAACATAATAATGAAGAATGGAATAACAACTCTTACGAGTATTGAAAGAAGTAATTCTCTTCATGAATACGAAAAATAATACCCCTTCTACAGTACAACAAATAATATCCCTTACCTCAAAAAGAAGATTGGATCTTTGGAATAAATGAGGGAGCAGACTTCTCTTCTTCTTTCTCTCAATAATTTTTCTCTATAATAATGGCTCTAAAGCTTTAGTGAATTGGTGAGAAATGAAGGAAGAATGAGCTTCTATTTATAGGAAAATATAGTTTCGATAATTATCGCGTTTTGGGGCTCAAAAAATTATAAGACAATACCTCCAACTTTTCTTTCATTTTAATTCGATCATCCAAGTATTATCAAACTTACACCACCTCCCCTAATAGTAAATCATGTGAATCAATAGTAAATCATGTGACTCAATAGTTCTAAACATGTGAAAAAATTAATTACAGTATAGTACCTCCATCTATACCTCTATTTTTAACTTAGTCATGCAAGTATCATCAATCTTGCTCCAACTCCCCTAATAGTAAGTGAATGTGACTCAATAGTACACACATGTGAATAAATAGTTATATAAGCATGTGAATTAGTAGCAATTAATTGCTCATTTATCCAATAACTTACCTGATTTATCAATATAACCCCCAGACATCAATTATCATCGGAATAGATGTCGACTTCAACTAACACCAATAATTCCAACACAATGGAACTATCAAATTCATCTTTAATCAATACAAACTTATTCATCATTAATATTATAACTCACAATATTTAACAACCAGGTCGTTCCCAGGAAAGAGGGGGCTTTCCAATAAAGATTTCTCCCTATTTGCGCGCAATTAGGTGACCAAACCTCTCATTGACAGAACTTTTAGACATTGTAAATATTACAATTTAATAATATGAATAACTTTCTCGTCTCAATTATTGATTTAATAATATATAAAATATTATACAGATGATACTGTGACAATAACTGAATCAATAATATGAGAGATATGATGCATCAATTACTGTAGCAATAATTGAGTATAACTGAGTGACTTCTCACATAAGCATCAATAATCAATACCGTGTGCTACTATGCAACCACGCATATTACCATCGATTATTTTATAACAACTTGCTTACTTTGCAAAATTTTCATATATCACCCTTAACTTTAACCTTTATCAATTTAACCATTTACTAAATAGAATAATTATAAGAAAATTGAATATTTTTATTTCATAAAATTCGGGGTCTCACATCGATGGTTTCATTCTGTTTGGAAAGTTCAGGGTTCTCATCATAATATATTGGATAACATGGATGGTGAGAACTCATTTGGTTTACCTGATCCTGATGCTTTGATCTGTACTTCTAGTAAGATTGATGTTACATTTGGGCTACTTAATCTCTCTCTCTCTCTATAAGCTATTGCAGAATGATTACATTGAAGCACACTCACCACCGATAGGGCATCAAGTGTGCTTCTGAGAATTATAAGCATTGGTGTTTCATATGCCATAAACAAGTGGATATCACCATGGGGCCTCTCTTTTTGGCAAATTATTCTTTTTGCAATTTGGGTCATCATTCACTCAGATCCTTTCCTAAAGGGTTTGTTTGGCTCTGCAAAAAATCGCATTCTCTACCATTGTCATAGTTTGGTCTATCCTCCTTGTTTCCATATTCTCCTGTTATGGGTTCGGATCGATCCGTTCACCCGGGACGCCACAAAAAGTCGCTATAAGAAGTCAACAAAGGTGGCATTAATTGTTGATTTCTTAATGAGGTAAGCTCCATCATAAATCATGCTTGCGTTTGTATAGAAGAAAAAGGAGTCAAAATCGCAAAAGTGGTTAAATTTAAAGCTGCAGTTTCGTGTATGAAAGGGAACATGATGGATAGTACATCAAAAAAATACACTTTAAGCGTATTTTTACGCCTTTTTGTTCTTCAATATTCTTTGTACAAGTCTTTGTTGCGCCATAGGCTTGAGTTTAAATTTGATTTTGTTGTCATTGTGCAATATTGTGTTGATTTATTGTTAAGATAATAATGTATGCCATTCATGGCAATTTTCATTTTATGAAATGGAAAAGAGAAGATTAAGTTTTGGGTTCTTTACAGAAATAAGGAGGGAAATTAAGTCTTTATCCAACTTAACTAATAGAGTTATGACAGAAAGCAGTTATTCACTTTAACTCAAAAAGTCGAGAGTTTAAATATAGTTTTACTGACTACAGGTGGTTAAGTGGGAAACCGCTCAAACTCCAGGTGGTCATCTGAACTTAACCCTAAGTCATATTGTTGCTACTAAAATCTCTAGCGGCATGGTAAAAATTAGTTTGAATCTATGTCATTCAATCTCAAGATCAATGTTGTAATCGATCAACGGTGTAGATTACAATTGTTGAAATAGTATCCCTGATAACCAATTGTCACGGATGAAGACCTTATTTATATATATTCCGTCTTTAACTACTAATAATCATTGGTTTGGTGTTTTGACTTTTGATCATTTTTTTGGCTTTTACTTGGCAATATCTGTCAAACAATCCATAATTTATTAAAATAATGCTATTATCACATAATGGTGGCTCACATAATTCTCACATACACACTTATATATTTGTGTGCCCTACATGTCGGCGAGGATCCACAATATACATATATGTATATGAATATTATGTGAATTTTTTTTTATATGATAGTAGCATTGTTAGGTTTATTACCCTCCAATTGTCACTTATCATTTAGCTTGGCCGTAAAATGTACGTCCCTTTAATTTTTTTTATGTGTAGCTCTTAATTTGTATGTCCACGAATTTAATTTAAAATTTTAAAAGATAAGACTAAATAAATTAATACGAATCTCTTATTATAATTTTTATCCCACATATATATATATATACCTCAGTATTTATTATATTTTATTTAAAAATCCTTATTTGTAATTGGAGAATATAATATCATTTTATCGACTCTCAATAGCTTAGTCTTAACCACTAACTAAAGAAAGTATTTATTATAGATTTAAATTTAAAATTAACCAATACAAGGTATAACGAAAGGACTAACATCTTAATTTTAAATTTAAGATAACAAAAGAAATAGCATTTTAATGTTATATTTATTAAACATAAAATAATTAGAGCCTCTCATATCAATATTGAGTCAAGACAAGAGTAAGTGAAATAAAACTTGGATGCGACTAGTAAAACTTTAACCTCTGCTAGGACAATAGGAGGACAGATCTTTTTACTATATAACCGAATAAACGGGTATCAGAATAAATAGAAATAAAATAAATATATTTTCTATTACACAAAAAAAAGAATTTTAATAATTAATTTTCCTAATTTAAAAGTTTTGAAGAATATATTCAGTCTTTAGTTTATAAAGTGTTTGCTGTATGATAATATCATGCAAATTTGTTAATATATTAATTTTGTCATTTTGATACATTTTCTGAAAAGAAATTAAAAAGTATGAATGAGATTCTTATCATAAGACACAAATATAAGAAATTAATCCATGACTACTTCAGTTGATCAAACCAACTTACAGGACTACCCCAAGAGTCTCGTACTATAATAAATAAATAATCAATTAATTTAAAAATAATTATAAATTTTAAAAAAAATCAATTTAATCGTTAAAGTCAAACTATAATATTTATTATTGGACAAATAGAGTATTCATTTACAAATACATGCATGTGTCTCATTTGCTCATATTCTTTTTGAATAGAGGTCCGATTCATATTCACACGAGAAGCCGATTAGAGAGGAGATGTTTTGTAGAAATTAGGATTATTTGTGCACGGGAAATTATTAGTGAGGACTGAGGAGATGTTTGGACCACAGCTAAAGCCTTTATCGACGCTTAAAAGGTGAGATCACCGGGCGTCGCTATAGCATTAGCGACGGTCAAAATACTTATTGTTACGGTCGGTTTTAAAATAATTAGAGGTATTAATCGTTTTTGGATCTAACTTGGGGGATAGGTTTGTCATTAGCCCTTTATTATTTTTGAAATGTCAACTTATTTTTGGTTATTATTAATAAGTGATTTTATCTTCGACCATATTTTGTGGCCTTATTTTCTTTTCTCAACTGACTGACAAGGATAAGCAATAGTCACATGAATGGAATCTCTCGAAGAGGCAAATAGTTCCTCCTTCACTATTTTCTATTTTGTAAAAATAAAATTAACACGAATTGAATACCTTCCCTTTTGAATCCGTCAGCCATTTTTCAGTTTCACATCAATTAAGCAAGATTTCATTTGTTTGGCGGGTCGGGATGGCGGTGAGCAGCGACCAAAACCAGGACGGCTCCGACGAGCAGCAGAGACGATCGGAGATCTATACCTACGAAGCCCCATGGCACGTTTACGCTATGAACTGGAGCGTCCGCCGGGACAAAAACTTCCGCCTTGTCATCGCCAGTCTCTTGGAGCAGTACCAGAACCGGGTCGAAATCGTCCAGCTTGACGACATCAATGGGGAGATCCGTGCTGACCCGACCCTTTCATTCGAGCACCCGTATCCGCCCACCAAGGCCATCTTCGTCCCCGACAAGGAGTGCCAGAAGCCGGACCTCCTGGCCACTTCCAGTGACTTCCTTCGGCTGTGGCGCATCTCCGATGAGTCCGTTGAGCTGAAGAGCCTCCTTAACAACAACCGAAACAGTGAATTTTGTGGGCCCTTAACCTCCTTTGACTGGAACGAAGCGGAGCCCCGGCGAATTGGGACGTCGAGCATCGATACCACCTGCACAATTTGGGACATAGAGAGAGAAACTGTGGATACCCAGCTGATTGCCCATGATAAGGAGGTTTATGACATCGCCTGGGGCGGAGTTGGGGTTTTTGCGTCGGTTTCGGCAGACGGTTCCGTTAGGGTTTTCGATCTCCGGGACAAGGAGCACTCGACCATAATCTACGAGAGCTCGGAACCCGACACGCCGCTGGTGCGGTTGGGCTGGAACAAGCTGGACCCGAGGTACATGGCGACTATTATTATGGATAGTGCAAAAGTGGTGGTGCTGGATATCCGGTTTCCGACCCTACCCGTAGTGGAATTGCAGAGGCACCAGGCCAGTGCTAATGCTATTGCTTGGGCGCCGCATAGCTCTTGCCATATTTGTACTGCTGGGGATGATTCACAGGCTCTGATTTGGGACCTTTCTACCATGGGTCAGCCCGTGGAGGGTGGACTGGACCCGATACTGGCTTATACTGCCGGTGCCGAAATTGAGCAGCTGCAATGGTCTTCTTCTCAGCCTGATTGGGTTGCCATTGCCTTCTCTTCAAAGCTTCAGATTCTTAGGGTATGACTGATTTGTTGTTCTTAGTTAAGGTGACCAAAATAGAAAAAGAAAAAAAAGACGGACTTGTTTCTGCATGTATCTCTGTTTTATTCCCCATAGGTTGGTTAGTTGGTGGGTATCAGTACTACAATTGATTGTTCTCTTTATCTTAGATTTGTGTTTAGAAGACCGAATTTATAATGATGGATTGTTGTTTGCATTTTGCTATGTCTAATTGTTTCCTTTTCAAGTTGGAGGGAAGGGGGTATGTGGAGCGTGCTGTTAGGTGCTTGTCCAGATGGAAAGCTTTAGGTTCTTAGATGGAGAAAGTGGTATTCGGCAACACTTTCTTGGGCTACCAAAATAGTATGGTAATACTTGGAATTTAAGTTAAGTTTATAGATAGAAAACAGTTGGATTTGTAATTTAAATAAATCTAAAAAAGCAAATTACCTACATAGGGCATTTTGAGGAACTCAAGAGGGAGATGAAAAAACATCACGAGAAAAAACTTCCTACCCCAACTAGACTAGAACTGAGGAGGTTGACTGTTAAGAGAGTAAAACCCACATGTCACCTAGAAAGATGAGCAATTTAATGCATTAAGAAAAACGGAACACCCTCAGTAAGAGAGAAAGGAAGCTATTACTTGCACAATAGACATTGACTATGCGGAAGAAGGACCATGAATAGAATATGTAAATAGCAATGCCGTATCATAGAATAGATTAAGGATTAATCTTGGTGCGTGGTTCAGGAAAGTCATACTTGGGATTTGAATCTATCAAGTACCAACAGGCAAAAAGGCAAGTGAAATTGAACTAAAAGTTACAAAAGAATTTTAGCTCTATTTTATTGATTTTTGTCATAGAATAGGATGATCAGAACTCATTTAAGAAGGAAATTAGTCTATATACTAAAATTGCATAATAAAGAATCCATGAGAAGTTATCATGACTCTTTTGTTACATATGGATATCTCCTTACATCACCTGGCATCCAACAGTATTTTCATCACTGAAATAATCTCCTACCCTTGTTACCAGTGCCTGAAATGGTGGATGGCATATTATCCTTCCATTGTGGTAGCAATGGTGGATGGCATATTATCCTTCCATTGTGGTAGCGTTCCTGGCTGCAAGTATTTGTTGGTGTGAGGGGGTACTTTGTAAGGATATATTGCACAATATGGTAGAATAATTGGGCGAGGTTCCACCATGTAATAATACTGCATGTTTATCTCTGTCCTGACTTTGCTTGTATCATGAGCACTTCTTGGGTGTATCATGCAATTTGCTTCTGGTTGTTGGGAAATAGAATTTCCAATTTTCATCAACCCAGGGCTAGCATAAATATTTGTCATGCAGTCTGTGTTCTTATTTGATGTTTTGTTTCCGCCTTCGTCCATATTGATTGATTGGACTCTCCATGAGTTTTTCGGTGCTAGTGGCTTGTGTCTGTGTGTGTTTTGTTTGCTCACACCCAGATTTGGAATTCACATTCTCCTTCTTTGTAGTTGGTGATTTAATTTCCTTCTTTTCTTTTACTGCATTCTGATTCTCATAGCTCCATATTTTTGCTTGTTTTCAAGCTTTCAGTAGCTTCTTGCTTAATGTTTGTGGCTCCACATTCCCATAGATTGTTACTTTGGGATCCAAAGAGTGTATTTCAGTCTTGAACACCCCTGATTTATGCAAAGATCATTGAAAAGTTAGACGGATAATAGGAGGGTAATGATCCAAATCAACGAGGTAGAAACTCTTGAAAAACCTTCTTGTCAAACAGGACAGGAGTGTATGGGTCAGAGAATATTTTCATTTGATTTCCTTCCCTACAAATTTAACAATATAAGGGGCTGGCTGTTTGTTTCACTGTCAAAAGAATCTCACCAGTGTAAGTAGACATGATAAATATAACTATACAACATGTTATGCGTTAAATGTAAAGTGCTTGACGCCTTAGCAGGGACAATACAAGACAAGTAGGAAAAATTAACATAAATATTAACCAAGATCCTAAACTAAGACGGACTAATAAATTTAAAAATTAAGAAATGAAAACTTAATACACACAAAAGAAAAGAACCTTCACATTGCCTACTACTAGTTACTACATTGAAATAATTAAATAAACTTATTTTTTTTCAAAAAATAAAAAAAACTTTGAAATAAAGTCTAGAGATGAAGTAAATTACAGGATTGGGTCAAATTAGAAATTACTTGCAAAGAAAAGAACTCAAAAAGCTCGCATGAGCCTAACCCCACCCACCCGGCTAAGTCATTAACAAAAAGAGGCTGTAAAGAGGAAAAAGGGCCTTCCCCAAACTCAATTATTCATTCCAGAGAAAATGACAAAAAGTTTGTGCTCTACTCTCTAACCTACCCTACTTTATTATTACTAGTCTTTTACGCAAATGTCACGGGCACGGATGCCCTCCATATATATTACTACTAGATGTGGCAACCTCAGATATAATCTTAGCTTACAACACAACAATAATTATCTTTTAATAACAACACGACACATGATAGTTGATAGTAGATTAGTTTTGGTAGAAATGACTTGCTGTTTTATTTAAAAATATTTTATTTTATATAACTCTTCGTAACACTATCTTTACAAACTCTACAAATTAGGGAGTGTTTGATAAAAATTGAATGAATTTAAATTTGAATAAACTTAAGCTTAAAGCTTCTGAATCTGAATCTGAATAAAAAAAACTGTTTGAAAATTCAAAATTGTTGTAAATTTATTTAATATTACTTAATATTATAGTTAATATTTTTTAAAATTTTTTAATTTTTTTAATTTTTTTTACTTCATTCAATTGCTCATTCACCATTCAAATTTAAAAAAATTTGACTTGGCCATTCACCTCGCCTCACTCTTACCGATTCAAACCATTCGCACTAAAAATAAACGATCGAACCGATTCAAATTATTCAGATTCAAATTCCATTCAAATTCTAAATAAATGTACTCCTTAAACTAGTTCATAATATTTTTAAATTTAACATCATAATTATTATGTTATCCAATCACCATCTATTAATTATATTAAAACACAAGACATAAGACAATACTTTGACACATGTCATCCTCAAAATTTAACACATGTCATGTCTAATTAATGTTCTTAAGACTTTAATAAAATGTCCAACTAATATAACAAATGAGGTTGAAACAAACCTAAATTTATTCTCCTAAATTTGGGATCAACTATTCAAATATGGCATCTAAAATAAAATTTAAATAACAAATAATATCAATCAGTAACTTACTATGTTGATTTTATAATCCCCAAAATTTACTATTTTTCTAAACATAATTATTATATCCTAAAATCACTATTTTTCTAATATTATATCATTCATAATTATACCATATATTATATCATACATGTATGATATAATATTATAATACACGATATATAACAAAATAATAAAATTACTACCTATCTAAACTACGCAGATATTTACTAATTAAATTATATTATAACATAATATTTTACCATTTATAATTATATTACAACATAATATTATACAATTTAAAATATTTAAAACAAAATTAAAATAACAAATAATATTATTTATAACTTCTTATGTTGATTTTATAATCCCCTAAATCATTACTTTAAAATCACTACTTTTAATCACTACTAAAAACACGATGACATGTTAACTGTTCTAATATTATCATTACTAATTTAATTATTATCTTCTAAAATCACTACTTTTTTAATCCCAAATTAATATTTTAAATTTATAATTTCCTAAATCACTATAAATCTAAATTATTTTGGTAATATCAACTGTTCTGATATTATAATTTCTAACTTAATTATTATATCCTAAAATTACTACTTTGTTATATTATCATTACTTTCGTTATTTAACCTAATTTTATTTCTATTAATACAACATAATATTATACCATTTATGTGACGCCCCCAAAATTAGGTATACGTCACCCATCTTGGGTCGCCACTTACATGGTATGTAATTTAAATACAACTTACTAATATAAGCTGTAGCAGTATGCAATACGACATAAATCGTGAGTTTGAATACAAATATTGTATACTAGATATTATACAAACTCAAAAGGAGTCCTCATTACAATTATTATCACACTATTTCACGTAATAGTGAGGACTACTAATGCTATCCTCTCGGACCATTATTCCGCTTCTCGACTCGCCCCAAACTATATTCTCATTTCACAAGAGAACGGTGAAAGAAAGGGTGAGCTCAACTAGCCTAAAGAAGAAATATTATAACTAAGATAATGCGAGAATAAATTATCAATAGTCTTCAACAATGTTAAACCGATAAAATACAATAGACAACCAGGTTTAATCTGCGCAATGAATATGCAATCCATTAAAAGAGTCAAGTAGAAAATAAAGTCTACTATCTTTTAGGTTTTAAAAGGTTTTTGTGGACGCCCCAAAATAGGTATACATCACCTATTCTCGAGTTATCAATACATGGTACGTAAACAACTACAACTTTATTATTACAACAAGAAAAGCTGCGAGTTTGAATACAAATATTATCTTCTGACAATATCTATACTCAAATAAATCCTCATCACATTTATTGATATATTATTTTACAAAAATGGTGAGGACTACTAAACAATCCTTTCTAAAACCTTCATTCCATACCCCGACTCGTACTCGCTATATTCTCGCCTCTCACGAGAAAAATGGAACAAAAGGAAAAGGGTGAGCTCAACTAGCTCAATAAAGAATATTATGACTAAGATAATATACAACAAATTATCGTTAGTCTTCAACAGGAAAAATCTAATAGAATACAATAGACAACAAATTTTAAATCAATATTCGCAATGAAATAATAATTCATTAGAAGAGTTAAGTAGAGAATGCAAACTACTATCTTCTATGTATGAATTTAAAAGTTCATCGCTCATCTTTTATCCCTCGTAACATCAATCAATATACACATCTGAATCAAATATTCATCTGCACCACTGGTGCCAAAGATATTCATCATTGGTCAGTGTTCATTTAAACACTGCTCATCTTTTGACTACGGGCCAAAGATATTCTTCAGAAATCATTCATCTTTGCACTACTGTGCCAAAGATATTCTTAAGAAATCATTCATCTTTGCACTACAAGGCCAAAGATATTCCATAATATCATCATTTAAGACCGAGGATGATGAAAATATTTTTTTAAAGAAACGAATCCAAGTGAAATAAAATGACAAGGATTAAGGATTAAGGATTAAGGATTCGTACTTGGTTTTATCCACGTCCAAAAATACCTCAAAAATAATCATAGTGGTGTAAAATTCAAGAATGATCAAAACATGGATACAATCGAGTTAGTATCCGTAATAGATGTTTTTGACGAAAAGAAGAAATTTTATTTTTCTATTGAATAGTACCAGTATACGTGAATAGTCAGATATCGTGAATAAGGCCCAGTATCGTGAATAAGAAACTCGACACCAAAAGATAGAAATTCCACAAAAAACATCTTCACGCCTTCATGAATAGTAATCGTGAATAGTAACTCGTGAATAAGAAACTCATGAATAGTAACTCGTGAATAGTAACTCATGAATAGTAACCTTACATGAAAAAGTTCCAAATTTGATAAAAGGTTCCAACTAATATTTCAAAGATAATGATATTCAAGAAATAATATCATTTCGAGAAGAAAATAACATCCCTTACCTCGAAAGATCAAGACTAAAGTGAAACACCTGATATAAGGCTATGACTTGGACTTGCACCGTATAGCAATACTCAAAGTATACTCAAAATACTCACAAGAATACGCCGATAATATAGAGAGAAAACTTTAGTTTCTCAGTGTGATTTTCAATTCTAACCTAAAGACCCTATTTATAGAAAACGCTGTAACACCAAAAAGTAAAATTTAATAAAATAATAATATAATTAAACAAATTCAAGCCCACCTTAGACCAACTGAATTCAGCACATTTATATCACATGTGGGATTGCAAAAACGTTTTTCTTAAATAAAACAATTAAAACTTCCAAAATTAATTATTTTGAACTTCAGAGCTTCAAAATTCATAATTAATAGCCCTTTCATCAAAAAATTGAATCTCGCAAGTTTTTATAGGAAATTCAATTCTCAACTTTTTGCAGAAGAAAGTTTTTTCAAATTCCAAATAAATCTAACCGAAATCCACAAACCAGGCGATTTTTTAAAGCTATAATCAAATTTCGGTCAATAAATGGGGTCCACCGACATGTTTAACATGTTTTAAACATTTATTGCAACAAAATACTCTTCCTCCTCAGATACTCATATATCCCACATTCGTTGTAAAATATCACCATTATTATATTATTAAAATATAATAATATATTTAAATGAATTATTTTATCGAAAAAGATAAAATTTCAATTTTCAACAATTGTCACTATAAAAATTTTCTCCATCTATATCCACATAAAATCAATATTTTTTCTCATCATATGAATCAATAATTAATTATTCACAAATAATATTACGTAATCACAATATCGACAAACGTGCGGTTCAGAGAAAGAGGGGCTTTCCAATAAGAATTTCTTCTTCTTGGCGCAATTAATTAGGACCAAACTCTCCTTAGATGAACTTTCTAGACATTGCCAACAATGTTATCTAATAATATTATTCGGATAATATGAATTATTGCTTCGATAATAAAAAATAATCGTGTAATGACAATTATTGAAACAACAAAGAATATAAAATATCAACGCAAACAATTATTAACTCAATAAAATATCGAACAAAGAATTATCGTAACCATTATTGAGTAGTAAAGTCTTCTTCACGTAAGAATCAATAATTGGTGCAATACCGTGTGCTTCTTGTTCAACAACGCAGTATTAGTGTGTTTTAACCACCGAGTATTCCAACAAGATAATCGGTAAGAATAACTACGCTAATTATTTAAAAAACAACTTATATTTGTCGCTTTCTTCATCCAATCGCTTTCCGTTATGGGGCCCACACATGGTCATACATGCGTCGCATTTAATATTCACAAACAAAGACGAATATTCCACGACCAAACGAATATTCCTCGGCGATAATGAATATTTTATAACCACTTGCTTATTTTGAAATATTTGCGTGATTTAACCCTTAACTATCCACATTAATCAAATCAACCCTTACTATTTCAAAATAATAAATAAAGGAAATTCCTTTTATTTAAAAATTTGAGGGTCTTACGGTTTTCATCAATTTTTATCACTAAGACTCGGTTTAATGAATAAACCACAATATCTAATCATCCCACGAACCACGGCCAAGGATTTTCATCAAATTATCAATGGTCACGACTATACCGAATCACCCTCGGTCATAATCATACCAAAACTATCCATCATCGCATTACTGTGCCACCGAGGACTTTTATCACATCATTTATAACAAGCCATGATTATACCGAATGATGATCCTCGGTCATAATCATACTAAATTCATCTATGCACGTAAGCCAAAGATAACATAATATAACATGAGGATGATGACAATGACATAATAATTCAATAAAACAAGTTCATTTAATTAATTTATTCAGAACTAATAACGCCCAAATTGTCAACATGACATCGCTTTGTAGAGTAAAATTCAAGAATGATCGTAAGAATATTTCCATGAAAATATCTTTGGATGAAACGCAAATATCAAGAATATTCTACTAATTTCATGGAGTATAGAAGTCAAAGTTTTAACCAACCTGGGTATAATAAAGAATGGAATAACAAAGGAAATCACCATGCACGGTACTTCGCGTAGACAAAGTTATTCCAATGTAATAATAATAATGAGAAACTGTGGGTGAAATTTACACAATCGGCTGGATGTTCCAATGTAATAATAAAGATGGAACGGCATCCTGTAAAAACACACGATAGGATATTCCAACGAGAATGATAAAGAGGCGGAACAGAGTCCGGTGTAAAACACATGTATATGATGTTCCAACAGAATAATAAAGACGGAACCGTGTCGGTGTAAAACACACGTATATGATGTTCCAATGTAATAATAAAGACGGAACCAGTGTCCGTGTAAAACACACGCATGTGATGTTCCAACAGAATAATAGAAGAATGTCACCAAGTATAGGGTAAACCATTATACAAATTATGTATAGAGTATCAAGCGTGATACAAAGTTATTCCAATGAATAATAAAGAATGGAATAACGAGAGGATTTCACCAAGTATGGGGTATCTGGCGTATACAAAGTTATTCCAACAGAATAATAAAGAATGGAATAATGAAGTTCTCTTCATGAATAAGAAAGAATAACACCCTTTACAGGTACAACAAATAATATCCCTTACCTTAAAAGAATCAATATTGGAAAAGTGAAATAGCGAGAATACTTTTCTTCTTTCTCTCTATAGTTTCTCTCTCAGAGTTTCAATGAATTAAGTAAGAAATAATGAAGGAATGAGCTTTCTATTTATAGAAAAACCGAGGGTGGCTCTTGGTCTTAACGAAGGGTCAAAATGACTCTTCGTAATATCAAGAGATAACAACTATTTGCGAAGGGGTAATTAACCCTTGGAACAATCAAGAGGCGCTTAATTCTTGGTAATATTCAAGGGACAACTACTATTTATTAAGAAGTGGTAATTACTATTGACGAAGGTAATTACTATCGACGAAGGTAATTACTATTGAAGAAGGTAATTACTATCGACGAAGGTAAATACTATTGACGAAGGTAATTACTATTCACAAAGGTAATTACTATTCACAAAGGTAAATACTATTGACGAAGGTAAATACTATTGACGAAGGTAAATACTATTGACGAAGGTAATTGCTATTCACAAAGGTAAATACTATTGACGAAGAGACTCTTAGATGATGACATATAGCCCCCCCCATAAAATAATCAAACTTACCACAAACGTCTCATAACAGACTCTTTATATACATCAAGGATTGAATAAATATTACCACAAATCATTTTATTTTTAATCAACACATATTTAATCTTTCAATAATTATTAATCATTTATAACTTGTCGTCTCAATTAATAATATAACATATTATATGGATGATCTTCGTGACAATAATTGAATCAATAATATAAGAGATATGATGCAAAGAATTATCTGTAGCAATAATTGAGTATAGCTAAGTTGTAAGACCTGACTTTTATAAATAAAGATGAATTTTTCTATAAATATTATTTTTGAATATTATGGAATAAATTTGATATAATGTTATAGTTGTGGGTAATATTTATAAATTTTGCAAAAGTATGCAAGTTGTTATAAAATATTCGTTTGGTGGGGAATATTCTTTTTGTTAGGGAATATTCGCATAATGGCTCAATCATTGGTGGACCCCTAATGTAATTATTGTCGGATTGAGAAAACGACAAAAAAATATTTTATAAAAATAATTGTGAGGTGTTATTTACGTTAAAACTGTTGAACTACCCGGTGGTAAAAGTACAAGAATACGCCAGAGTTGCATAAGAAAGACACTATTGATTGATTATCGATGCTTACGTGAGAAGTCACTCAATTATGCTCAATTATTGCTACTGATAATTCTTTGCATCATATCTCTTATATTATTGATTCAATTATTGTCACAAAGATCATCCGTATAATATGTTATAGTATTAAATCAATAATTGAGACGACAAGTTATAAATGATTAATAATTGTTGAAAGATTAAATATGTGTTGATGAAAAAAAATGATTTGTGGTAAGTTTGATTATTTTTATGGGGGCTCATATGTCATCATCTAAGAGTCTCTTTGTCAATAGTAATTACCTCACGTCGCTAGTAATTACCCTTGTGAATAGTATTTACCTTCGTCGATAGTAATTACCTTCGTCAATAAGAATTACCCTTGTGAATAGTATTTACCTTCGTCAATAGTATTTACCTTCGTTAATAGTAATTACCTTTACCGACGTCGAACCACTTGTCGTTTCACATTACAAAGCGCCAAACAAATCGTCAAGCCACTTGCCTTTTCACACGCAAGCGGTCTTAAGCTAGAAATCTTCTATAAATAGAGGCATAGGGCTTCATTATTTTCACGAATTCATTCAAGCTATATAGAGAGAAAGTATAGAGAGAATAAAGAGAAAGAAGAAGAGTATGTTGTTCTTAATCACGCGAGATTCAATCTCCTACCAAATGTAAAGGGGTGTTATTCTTTCTTATTCATGAAGAGAACTGTTGTTATTCCATTGCTTATTATTACATTGGAATAACTCAGATAATGCCGCTTTATTCTATACTTGGTGACATTCTTCTATTATTCTCATTGGAACATCCTCCGTCTCAGGTGTTTTACAGGACCGGGTTCCGTCTTTTATTATTCTCATTGAACATCCTCGTCACATGTGTTTTACACCTGACACGGTTCCGCTTCTTTATTATTCTCGTTTGAACATCCCGTGCTTTATTATTCATTGGAACATCTCATGAATATCCTATCTCGTGTGTTTTACAGGACCGGTTCCATCTTTTATTATTCTGTTGGAACATCCTCGCTTCGGTGTGAATTTCACCCGACTCGGTTCCGTTATTTATTATTCCATTGAATAACCTCATCTGTAAGGATCTATCGCATTTATGGTGATTTCTTTTGTTATTCCATTATTTATTATACCCAGTTGGTTAAAACTTTGACTTCTATACTCCATGAAATTAGTGGAATATCCTTAATATTTGCGTTTCATCCAAAGATCTTTTCATGAAAATATTCTTCCGACCATTCTTGAATTTTACTCTACAAAACAAAGATCATGTTGATAATTTGGACGTTAATAATTCTCGGATAAAATAATTCTTGAACTTGTTTTATTGAATTCTTATATCATTGTCATCATCCTCATGTTTATATTTTTAAAGTCATCTCGTGGCTTGTAGTGCATAGATGGACTTGGTATGATTATGACTGAGAGACTATTCTGTAATAATCACGACCGTAATGTTACAAATGATGTGGTAAAAATCCTCGAAGGGTCAGAGTGCATCGATGGACGATTGTTGGCATGATCATGACCATTAATGAATAAACAAATATTCTTGGCCCGTAGTGCATGAATAATTGTGGTCGTGATACTAAAGAATATCCTCGTCAGTAGTGCGGGGGTGATTCGATGATGTGGAATATTTATTAAAAGTCGAGTCTCAACTATAATACTTGATGAAAAACCTTTTAAAACCTAAAAGATAGTAGACTTTATTTTCTATTTGACTCTTTTAATGGATTACGTATATTCGGCCGCAGCTTAAACCGGGTTGTCTATTGTATTTTATCGGTTTAACATTGTTGAAGACTATTGATAATTTATTCTCGCATTATCTTAGTCATAATATTTCTTCTTCGGGCTAGTTGAGCTCACCCTTTCTTTCACGTTTCTTCGTGAAATGAGAATATAGCTGGGACGAGTCTGGGAAATGAGTGATGGTCACGAAGATAAGATTAGTAGTCCTCACTATTACGTGAAATAGTGTGATAATAATTGTAATGAGGACTCCTTTTTGAGTTTGTATAATATCTAGTAGTAGCGATATTTGTATTTAAACTCACACAGTTTATGTCGTATTGTATACCTACGCTTATGTTAAGTAAGTTGTATTTAAATTGTACCATGTAAGTGGCGACCCAAGATGGGTGATGTATACCTAATTTTGGGGGCGCCACAACAGTATATCGAGCTTAGGATATGATCCCCTGCTAAGATGTGAGAATAGTACTAGGGGGAGAGCGGGGAATACCTTGCTAGTATGACCTACCTAAGTTTATGTGCTATTTTATTGGTTGGTCGGAAGATAGGGATAATTTGTTACATGTCAATTAACCTTTTGTTTTGTGGCGATGTCTGAAAATGACATCCGAGAATATTGAGAATAAGAATGGAGCGCGAGCGATCGTTGATTCACCACATATCAATAATCGAGGATAATGTGCATCGTGAAGGCGACAATCCTCATGCAAACAACAACACCATGACCAAATGATGAATGATCAAATGTTCAGAGGCTTTATGCACGATTTATGCAACAAAGAAAGAGAAAGCGACTCTCGGCCCAAAACGTGGGTGGAAACACGGAAAACTCTCTCAAGGCGGTCACCGCTAAACAATTCAAGGAGCTGGGACCACCTTAGGAGTTTAAGGGAGAGCCAAAACCACTTACAGGCGGAAGCATGGATAAAGCAGATTACAAGATATTTGATGTCTTGGGATGCTCCGAGAGCAAAAGGTTCCTTCTCACGCTTTTATGTTAAGGGCGAGAGGCGGATTCTTGGTGGGAATCAGTAAAAACGTACTCAACCTCTTTGTCAGATCAAGATATCTTGGGAGAAGTTCCAGAGTCGTTCAACGACAAATACTTTCCGAAAGTATTCGCCACATGAAGGAGGTGGAATTTATCAAGTTCGAACAAAACAATATGACCGTGTCGCAATACGAGGCAAAATTTGCGGAGTTATCACGGTTTCGTCCCCACTGGTGGATAATGAAGAGAGAGAATGGCGTGAATGTTTTTAAGAGGTTTGAAGCAGGAGATACATCAACATCTTATTTTCATAAAGCGTGTTTGTATTCGGATGTTGTAAATAGGGCTCGATTAGTGGAGCGCGATAATGAGTCAACGAACTAAAAGAGAGCGTGGCAAAATTATAATACCGGTGAGACTAGTCATCAAGCGGTGACAACAAGCGTGGAGGGAATCAATGACTTTTATATGGTAACCACTTCGATGGTAATCGTACAAAACAATAAGAATGGACATTTCAAGAAACGGAGATTCAACAATGGTAGAAAGATGTCAAAGACCAAAGACCCATTGTTAAGGAAGGAGAAAGACCACCTATCATATGCTTCAAATGCGGAGGAGAGGGACACATCATCAAAGCTGCGCCATGCCAGTCAAAGCATGTTATAATTGTGGAAGAGAAGGTCACTTAGCTCGATTTTGTCGTTCTGAAGACAAATTCAAGCTAGGATGGAGGCACCAAAGGCCATCCCGGAAAATTCAAAAACCGGGTAGTCTGCAAGGGAGGCGTTTGTTGTGACCTCCCAAAGAGCAAGGAATCCGAATGAGGTCATCACGGGTAAGCTTATCATAAACTCTAATGAAGTCTATACTTTATTTGATACCGAGTTCTACCCATTCTTTTATTTTTTCCTACTTGCGCTCATCGATTAAATTTGACTCGGAGAAATTAGACTTTGACTTATCTGTGGAAACTCCGTTGGGAGAAACCTTCATTACATCCCTTTGTTTATAAGTCTTGTTTGGTTCAAATCGGTACCCTCACATTATTCTGTCGATCTTATTTCATTAAAAATACTTGCATTTGACGTGATTCTAGGGATTGATTGGTTAACTACTTATCATGCAAAAATTGATTGTTTTTCGTAAGGTTGTTAGCTTTCATATTCCTAATCAACCTATTATGCTAATTCAAACGACCAAACCATTAAAATCAATCACGGTCATCTCAAGCCATAAAGCTATTCGTTTATTGAAAAATGGATGTCAAGCTTTCTTAGCTCATGTCACGATTTAAATAAAAATACGCGCTTTTAAACGATATTCCTATTGTTAATAAATTTCCGACGTATTCCAGAAGAACTTCCTGGCCTACCCCAGGCGTGAAATTGAATTTTGTATCGACCTTGAACCCGGTACAAAACCTATTTCCAAAGCCCCATATCGAATGGCTCTATTGAACTTCGAGGAGTTAAAGACCCAACTGCAGGAATTGTTAGACATTGGCTTTATTCGCCCTAGTACTTCTCCTTGGGGTGTGCTCTGCTCTATTCGTGAAGAAGAAAGATGGGAGTATGCGATTTTGTATTGATTATCGGGAGTTAAATCATGTCACCATCAAAAATAGGTATCCATTGCCACGTATTGATGACTGTTTGACACCGGTTGCAAGGAGCCAAATTCTTTTCAAAGATTGATCTTCGTTAGGATATCACCAATTGAAGATTAGAATCACCGACATTCCAAAGACGGCTTTAAGAACTCGATGCGGGCATTATGAATTCCTAGTCATGTCCTTTGGATTGACTAATGCTCCCCGCCGCCTTCATGGATATGATGAACCGAGTATTCAAGGAATATTTAGATCACTTTGTGGTCGTCTTTATTGATGACATCCTTATTTATTCCAAAAGCCGTGAAGATCATGAGCAACACTTGAGGTCGACACTCCAAAAGCTTCGTGAATATAAGCTTTATGCCAAGTTAAAGAAATGCGAGTTCGGCTTGAAGAAGTAGCATTCCTTGGGCACGTGGTATCAAGTCATGGAATATCTGTTGACCCAAAGAAAGATTGAAGCTATTCAAAGTCGGGAACAACCAAAATCGATGGCCAAGACGTAGCTTTCTCGGTTTAATTTGGTTATTATCGGAGATTCGTGGAAGGATTTTCTCGAATCGCTACTCCATCGACTCAAATTGACTTCGGAAAGATACAAAGTTGGTTGGAGCGAAGAATGTGAGAAGAGTTTTCAAGAACTCAAGAGGAGACTTATTTCAAAGACTGTTACGACAATACCATCCGCTCGGAGGATTTGTCATCTATAGTGATGCTTCGGCAAAAGGTTGGGATGTGTTCTTATGCAACATGGAAAAGTTAGTTTATGCCTCATGACAACTCAAAGAATATGAGAGGAATTATCCTACTCATGATCTAGAGTTAGCATTTGTTATCTTGCACTTAAAATTTGGAGGCATTACTTGTATGGGGAGAAAGTGGAGATCTTTACGGATCATAAAAGCCTCAAATATTTCTTCACTCAAAAGGAACTCAACATGCGAAAACGACGTTGGCTTGAACTGTTGAAAGATTATGATCATACCATCCAATACCATCCTGGAAAAGCGAACGTGGTAGCTGACGCATTGAGTAGAAAATCATATGCAAGTACGAAAAGTGCGATATTGTCAACGTAAAGGCCCATTTTGTGTGACTTGCAAAGGATGGAGATAGAGTTAAAGACTCTGGGGACGCGTGTGATGATAAGAAAGTATACGAGTAGAACCGACTTTAATCGATAAAGTTAAAGCTGCTCGCTCAAGCTACGGACACGGAGTCGATGCGTATGAGGAAGAAAGTGCAAGAAGGTGCTATCTTAAGCAAGAATCGATGAAGAAGGAATACTTGAGTCAACTCCGGACTTTGTGTTCCTAACGACCACGATTTAAAGTATAATATCATGATGGAGGCGCACAACACACCATTTGCAATCCATCTCGGGAGTACCAAAATGTATATGATGATATTCGTCATACATTTTGGTGGAGCAATATGAAGAGAGAGAGATAATATTTGTTTATCTCAAGGTGTCTAACTTGTCAACGAGTTAAAGCGGAGCATCAAGTACCAAAAGGTCCATTGCAACCACTTGAAATTCCAGAATGGAAGTGGGAGCACATTACCATGGATTTCGTTCACGGTCTTCCTAAGGTTTCTCAAGGCATTGATGCGATTTGGGTCATTGTTGATAGATTGACCAAGTCCGCTCATTTCTTACCGAAATCGAGAAACTTATACACTTGAACGTCTTGCTCAGAGTATGTACACAAACGAGATTGTAAGACTGCATGGTACGCTGCAGTATCCATAGTTTCGATCGAGACCCAAGATTCACTTCACGATTTTGGGTTAGTTTGCAAAAAGCTATGGGGCAGACTTACGATTTAGCTTCGGCATATCATCCTCAGACGAGACGGACGGTCGGAGAAGACTATTCAAACTCTTGAAGATCTATTAAGACTCTGTGTCCTTGATTTCAAGGGAGTTGGGACAAGTTCTTACCATTGGTGGAGTTTTCCTACAACAACAGCTTATCAAGAAAGTATTGGCATGGCTCCATTCAAGTGTTGTATGGAAGAAAGTGTCGATTCTCCAAAGATCTTTGGGATGAGGTGGGTGAAGCAACGTTGTTGGGACCGGGAGTTGGTACGTATGACTACGGAAAAGATTCAAACGATCAAACAACGTATAAAAACCTCACAAAATCGACAAAAAAGAGTTATCTTTGATCTTCATCGAAAGGACGTGGAATTCGATATAGGAGATCGTGTGTTGTTAAGAGTTGCTCCATGGAAAGGAGTTACAAGATTTGGAAAGAGAGGAAAACTTAATCCTCGATTCATCGGTCCACTTTTAATCCTTGATCGAGTAGGAGGCGTGGCCTATAGACTCGCTTTTTACTGTGCCAAATATGTCTCTCGTGTTCATAACGTTTTTCACATATCTATGTTACGTAAATATGTGAAAGACCCAAACCATATTATTGAGTTAGAATCGGACGAAATAGCGGAAGATTTGGCGTATGAAGAGGTTCTGTTCAAATTTTGGATAAGAAGGAACATATTCTACGCTCAAGGTTATACCTCAAGTCAAAGTTTTGTGGAGGAACCACGATATTGAGGAAATGACTTGGGAGTTAGAATCGAAATGAAATCAAGGTATCCTTACCTCTTCGACATACTGTGTCACGTACCCTAATTTCGAAATGAAATTTCATAAGAAGGGAGGTTGTAAGACCCCAAACTTTTATAAATAAAGATGAATTTTTCTATAAATATTATTTTGAATATTATGGAATAAATTTGATATAATGTTATAGTTGTGGGTAATATTTATAAATTTTGCAAAAGTATGCAAGTTGTTATAAAATATTCGTTTGGTGGGGAATATTCTTTTTGTTAGGAATATTCGCATACAATGGCTCAATCATTGGTGGACCCTATTAATGTAATTATTGTCGGATTGAAAAGCGACAAAAAATATTTTATAAAAATAACTTGCGTGAGGTGTTACCGTTAAAAGCGTTGAACTACCCGGTGGTAAAAATACGATGTCTGGCGTAGATGCGTAGTAGCACACAGTATTGATTATTGATGCTTACGTGAGAAGTCACTCATTTATGCTCAATTATTGCTACAAGAATTCTTTGATCATATCTCTTATATTATTGATTCAATTATTGTCACAATATCATCGTATAATATGTTATAGTATTAAATCAATAATTGAGACGACAAGTTATAAATGATTAATAATTGTTGAAAGATTAAATATGTGTTGATGAAAAAAATGATTTGTGGTAAGTTTGATTATTTTATGGGGGGCTCATATGTCATCATCTAAGAGTCTCTTAAATCGATAGTAATTACCTTCGTCAATAGTAATTACCCTTGTGAATAGTATTTACCTTCGTCGATAGTAATTACCTTCGTCGATAGTAATTACCCTTGTGAATAGTATTTACCTTTCAATAGTATTTACCTTCGTTAATAGTAATTACCTTTACCGGACGTCGAACCACTTGTCGTTTCACATTACGAGCGCCAAACCAGATTCGTCAAGCCACTTTGCCTTTTCACACAGCGGTCTGCTAAGCTAGAAATCTTCTATAAATAGAGGCCTAGGGCTTCATTATTTTTCTTAATTCATTCAAGCTATATAGAGAGAGAAAGTATAGAGAGAATAAGAGAAAGAAGAAGAGTATGTTGTTCTTTACTAATCGCTGCGATATTCAATCTCCTACCAAATGTAAGGGGTGTTATTCTTTCTTATTCATTGAAGAGAACATTGTTATTCCATTGCTTATTATTACATTGGAATAACTCAGTACGTGGTTTACCCTATACTTGGTGACATTCTTCTATTATTTCATTGGAACATCACATGCATGTGTTTTACAGGACACAGTTCTCGCTTTATTATTCTGTTGGAACATCACATGTCATGTGTTTTACAGGACTGGTTCCGTCTTTATCATTCATTGGAATATCCTATCTCGTGTGTTTTACACCGGATCCGGGTTCCATCTTTATTATTCTGTTGGAACATCACGCGGTGTGAATTTCACCCCGAATTCGTTCCGTTATTTATTATTCCGTTGGAATAACTCGTCTGCATATGGTCTATCGCATGCATGGTGATTTCTTTTGTTATTCCATTATTTATTATACCCAGTTGGTTAAAACTTTGACTTTATACTCCATGAAATTAGTGGAATATCCTTGATATTTACGTTTCATCCAAAGATATCTTTCATGAAAATATTCTTACGATCATTCTTGAATTTTACTCTACAAAACAAGATGTATCATGTTGATAATTTGGACGTTAATAATTCTGGATAAAATAATTCTTGAACTTGTTTTATTGAATTCTTATATCATTGTCATCATCCTCATGTTTATATTTTTAAAGTCATCTCGTGGCTCAGTAGTGCATAGATGGACTTGGTATGATTATGACCGAGAGACTATTCGATGTAATCATTAGTAGTAATGTTACAAATGATGTGGTAAAAATCCTCAAATTGGCCGTAGTGCATTGATGGACGATTGTTTGCATGATCATGACCATTAATGAATACACAAATATTCTTGGCCCGTAGTGCATGAATAATTGTAGTCGTGATACTAAAGAATATCCTTGGCCGTAGTAGTGCGGGGTGATTCGATGATGTGGAATATTTATTAAAAGTGAGTCTAAATTTATAACACCGATGAAAAACCTTTTAAAACCTAAAAGATAGTAGACTTTATTTTCTATTTGACTCTTTTAATGGATTGCATATTCATTGCAGATAAAAGCGGGTTGTCTATTGTATTTTATCGGTTTAACATTGTTGAAGACTATTGATAATTTATTACGCATTATCTTAGTCATAATATTTCTTCGGGCTAGTTGAGCTCACCCTTTCTTCACTTTGTTCTCTGTGAAATGAGAATATAGTGGGACGAGTCGGGAAGCAGTGATGGTCCCGAAGATAGCATTAGTAGTCCTCACTATTCGTGAAATAGTGTGATAATAATTGTAATGAGGACTCCTTTTTGAGTTTGTATAATATCTAGTGAGCGATATTTGTATTTAAACTCACGATTTATGTCGTATTGTACTACGGCATGTTATGTTAGTAAGTTGTATTTAAATTACATTACCATGTAAGTGGCGACCCAAGATGGGTGATGTATACCTAATTTTGGGGGCGCCACATAAGTGACTTTCTCACCTAAGCATCAATAATCAATCTGGTGTGCTACTATGCAACCACGCCAGACATCGCATTACTTTACTACGGGTATTTCAGCAGTTTTAACGGTAACACTTACCGCCGTTATTTTTATAGAAAGATAATTTTGTCGCTTTCTAACTACGACAATACTTAGATAATGGGGTCCACCATCGATTGAAAAATCGTCATTTAATATTCCCCGACAAAAAGAATATTCCCCACCAAACGAATATTTTATAACAACTTGCTTACTTTGCAAAATTTATAAATATTACCCACAACTATAACATTATATCAAATTTATTCCATAATATTCAAAATAATATTTATAGAAAATTCATCTTTATTTATAAAAGTGGGGTCTTACAACCTCCCTTCTTATGAAATTTAGCCCTCGAAATTAGGGTATGTACCTAATATGATAAAGAGGTGAGGATACCTTGAATACCTTTATCGTTAAAATATTAAATTCATCTTCTAATCCGCCAAAGATATTCATTAACAATTCATCTTTTGCACTACTGTGCTAAAGATATACAATTCATAAAACCAATAATCTTTGAGACACGACTTAATAAGTATCACGACCACGAATTATCCATGCACTTCTTGGCCAAGGATATTCGTGTTTTCAATTACTGATCATGATTATACTTAGAATAATCCTTGGTCATAATCATACCAAGTCTATCAATGCACTACGACCAAAGATGACTTTTACCACATCCATGAATTAATATTTCATTCTTTGAGACTCGACAATAATTAATCCATATCATCGAATCATCCCCCGCACTACGTGCCAAGGATATTCATTAGTATCACGACCACGAATTATCCATGCACTACTACCAAAGATAATCGTGTATTCATTAGTATCACGACCACAAATTATCCATGCACTACGACCAAAGATAATCGTGTATTCATTAGTATCACGACCACAAATTATCCATGCACTACGGCCAAAGATAATCGTGTATTCATTAGTATCACGACCACAAATTATCCATGCACTACTACCAAAGATAATCGTGTATTCATTAGTATCACGACCACAAATTATCCATGCACTACTGGCCCAAAGATAATCGTGTTTTCAATTACGGTTATGATTATACCTAGAACAATCCACTGGTCATAATCATACCAAGTCCATCTATGCACTACAAAGCCATGAGATGACTTTCAACATAATATAAGCATCGAGGTAATGATATAAAGAATCAATCAAATGAGATAAAGGATAAATATTAAATATTTATAATATAATTTATCCAGGATTCAAGAATATCCCCATGTTATCAATCACTTAATAATCTCATAATCTAATATCATTAATATTATAACAATATTTTAATCACTTCTTAAATTTATAAATAATTTATCTCAATTGTTTACGCTTTACCATATAATGCATTTAATCATTCAAAATGCCATACTCATAAGATATCATCACCAATTATCAAATCCTCAAAAAATATGCATATAATCTATATAGGATTCTCTAGCCATAAAATCCTATTTTCAACTTTGTTACTTCACATAACATATTTAACTCATATGTTCAGTAATTAAACTATTTTCATGAAAAATACCAAATCAGTCCCAAAAATATTTTTTTCTGGGATTTAGCATAATATAGTCCCATAATGAAAATATATTTTTCTCGGAATTTTTAAAATTCATTTACTATTTTTCAAAAATTAATTTCTAATTAATTCTTAAGAAATTAGCTACCTCAAGTTTAACTCCAAAATTCCCAAATCTTGGCAGGACCTTACACATGTTAATGTGAGCCTCCAGTTTAAATTTCATGGTCATCGGAGTTATAGAACTCCAGTTATAGCATTTTTCAAAAAAAACCTAAATATTGAAATGGTCATAACTTGCTCATTTTAAGTCGGAATGAGCTCATTTTTGGACACGATGTTCTTTATACCATATACTTTTATGTCCCAAAAAGCCTGAATTTTTCTCACTAATTAAGTGGCCGAAACAGCCCTTACAAAAACGTGGCAGCAGCTTTTTGGACATTTTGAAGTTTTGACTCCTTTGCTAAAATCAGTCCACACGAAAATCTACAACACCTTTTTCATTGATTCCACTTGGATTAGTTAGGTAACTCATAGATCTAACTCTAGGACTTAACCACACTCAAAAATTCAAAATATAATAGGAGATTTGGTCAATTGAATTTCATGTTACGTTTTCACCAAAATTTGGTTTTAACTCCTTGTGATTTTTAAGAAACTTTCATGTTTTCACATACTAACCAACATAACTCATCATAACACTTACTAATACCACGTATACCCATGATTTTCATTAGTCCAATGCTTTTATTATGACTTTCATCATAAACCACGTAAACTATTCATTTTAGTTGAAGAAATATTTGAGGGTTTAAGAAATGGGTTTTTATCTTTGGGGTCAATACTGAAATTCGATTTCACGCTCTAAGTAGGCTAAGAAGTCTTCAAGAATACGCCAGAAATTTATTAATAATAGAAATATCATTCAAAGCTGTGACTCTCATCCAAGACTTAGATAGTACGTCACATTGATACCAAGCTGTGACTTCTATCCCTTAACCTAGATAGCACCTCACAATGATACCTATAAACTTGCCATCTTCATTCACGATGTCGCCTCTGAAGAAAGTCCGGCTTTGCGGTGCATTCCACACAAGGAAGTCAACAACGAAAGGTTCGGGGCTCTTTACTTATGGCTTGATATGACAATAATTGACTTTAGTAGTTTGATTACTTGAATTCGCACAACAAGTTGGTTATGAATATAAAGCTAACAACCTTACGAAAAGCATGATGAGTAGTTAACCAATTGATTCCAAAAATCACATCAAAGGCAAATATTTTCAAAAGATAAGATCGACGAAGTAGCGTGAAAATGTTTATTTAAATCAAACAAGATTTAAAAATAGTAGCGATAACGAAGGCTCCTACTAACGAAGTTTCAACCAATAAGTCAAAGTTTAACTTCTTCTTGAGTCAAATTTAAGCGTTGAACACAACTAGGTGAAATAAAGAGTGGGTAGGCGGTATCTAACACGGTATAGACTTCGCAAGAGCTTATGATTAACTTACCGTGATAATTTTATTCGGGTTCCTCGTCACAAGAAAAAAAAATGCTCTCTTTTAAACTAATGGCTTTGGTTTATGCGGGATGACCTTTGGTGCCTCCATCCTAGTTGAATTTGTTTTGAGAAAACGACAAAATCGAGCTAAGTGACCTTCTCTTCCACAATTATAACATGCTTTGACGGCATGGCGCGATTCGGATCGATGTGTCCCTCTCCTCCGCATTTGAAGCATATGATAGGTGGTCTTTCTCCTTCCTTAACAACGTGTGTTGGTCGACGCGTCTTTCCATCATTGTTGAATCTCCTTTTCTTGAAATGTCCATTCTTATTGCTTTGACCACGATTACCACCGAAGTGGTTACCATGTACGGCCTGTTGATTCCCTCCACGCTTGTTGTCACCGCTCGATGACTATTCTCATTTGGTATTATAATTTTTCTTGGTCGCTCTCTTTTAGTTGCGTTGACTCGTTATCGCTCTCACTAATCGAGCCATATTTACAACATCTGAATACAAACACGGTTTATGAGAAATAAGATGTTGGCGTATCTCGGCTTCAAACCTCTTAAAAACATTCGCGTCATTCTCTCTTCATTATCCACCAAGTGGGACCTTAATCGTGATAACTCGCAAATTTTGCCTCGTATTGCGACACACGGTCATATTGTTTTGTTCCAACTTGATAAACTCCACCTCCTTCATGTGGCGAATACTTTCGAGGAAAGTATTTGTCGTTGAACGACTCTGGAACTTCTCCCAAGATATCTTGATATAGCGAGTTGAGTACGTTTCACCGATCCCACCGATGAATCTGCCTCTCGCGCAACATAAAAAAGGCAAGAAGGAACCTTTTGCTCCTCGAGCATCCCAAGACATCAAATATCTTGGTAATCTGCTTTATCCATGCTTCCGGCTGCGAAGTGGTTTTGGCTCTCCCTTAAACTCCGATGGTCCCGGTTCCTTGAATTGTTTAGCGGTGACCGCTTAGAGAGTTTTCCGTGTTTCCACCTACGTTTTGGGATGAGAAGTCGCTTTCGCCGATGTTGCATGAATTCTAAAAACCTCTTAAACGCGTCGTTCGTCAATTGATCGGTGTTGTTGTTTGGGAGGATTATCGTCATCCTGTTGCACATTATCCGATTATTGATCTGTGGAGAATCAACAGTCTCTTGTGCTCCATTGCTATTTTCAACATTCTCGGATGCCATTTTCAAACACTGCCACAAAATAAGGGTTAATTGACATGCAACATATTATCACTATACTCGGATCGACCAATCAAATACCAAATAAACTTAGGTAGGTCATACTAAGCGAAGGAATTCCCTATCTCTCCCTACTAGTTCTAGTCTCACATCTTAGCCAAGGATCATATCCTAAGCTCGATACCAACCGCGACGCCCCCAAAATTAGGTATCGTCACCCATCTTGGGTCGCCACTTACATGGTATGTAAATTTAAATACAACTTCTTAATATAAGCGTATGTATGTAATACGACATAAAGCGTGAGTTTGAATACAAATATTGTATACTAGATATTATACAAACTCAAAAGAGTCCTCATTACAATTATTATCACACTATTTCACGAGAATAGTGAGGACTACTAATGCTATCATCGGACCATTATTCCGTTCCCAGGCTCGTCCCAAACTATATTCTCATTTCACGAAAAAAAGCAGTGAAAGAAAGGGTGAGCTCAACTAGCCCAAGAAGAAATATTATAACTAAGATAATGCGTAATAAATTATCAATAGTCTTCAACAATGTTAAAGCGATAAAATACAATAGACAAACCGGTTTAAGCTGCATGATGAATACGCAATCCATTAAAAGAGTCAAGTAGAAAATAAAGTCTACTATCTTTTAGGTTTTAAAGGTTTTCATCAATTTTTATCACTAAGACTCAGGTTTAATGAATAAACCACAATATCTAATCATCCCGAACCACGGTCAAGGATTTTCATCAAATTATCAATGGTCATGACTATACCGAATCACCCCCTGGTCATAATCATACCAAAAACTATCCATCAACGCATTATGAGCCATCGAGGACTTTTATCACATCATTTATAACAAGCCATGATTATCCGAATGATCCCTCGGTCATAATCATACTAAATTCATCTATGCACGTAAGCCAAAGATAACATAATATAACATGAGGATGATGACAATGATGAGAATAATTCAATAAAACAAGTTCACGAATTAATTTATTCAGAACTAATAACGCCCAAATTGTCAACATGATATTGCTTTGTAGAGTAAAATTCAAGAATGATCGAAGAATATTTTCCATGAAAAGATATTGGATGAAACGCAAATATCAAGAATATTCTACTAATTTCATGGAGTATAGAAGTCAAAGTTTTAACCAACTGGGTATAATAAAGAATGGAATAACAAAGGAAATCACTATGCATGCGGTACTTGCGATAGAGCAAAGTTATTCAACAGAATAATAATAATGAGAACCGGTCGGTGAAATTCAATAATCAAGCAGGATGTTCAACAGAATAATAAAGATGGAACCGGATCCGGTGTAAAACACACGAGATAGGATATTCCAACAGAGAATGATAAAGAGCGGAACCGGTCAGGTGTAAAACACACGCATATGATGTTCCAATGAATAATAATAAAGACGGAACCGGTCCGTGTAAAAAACACTGAGATATGATGTTCCAATGAGAATAATAAAAGCGGAACTGTGTCCGGTGTAAAACATGAGACAGGATGTTCCAAATGAAGAATAATAGAAGAATGTCACCAAGTATAGGGTAAGCCCACGATCTGATTATGTATAGGGTATCCAGCGTATCTGAGTTATTCCAACAGAATAATAAAGAATGGAATAACAGAGGATTTTACCAAGTATAGGGTATGCCACAGCGTATCTGAGTTATTCCAATGAGAATAATAAAGAATGAAATAATGAAGTTCTCTTCATGAATAAAGAAGAACAACACTACTTTACAGATACAACAAATAATATCCCTTACCTTAAAAAATGAATATTGGAAAAGTGAAGTAGCAGAATACTTTTCTTCTTTCTCTCTATAGTCTCTCTCTACAGAGTTTCAATGAATTCGTAAGAAATAATGAAGGAATGAGCTTTTATTTATAGAAAAGCGATGGTGGCTCTTGGTCTTAATGAAAGGTCAAAATGACTCTCTTGGTAATATTGAAGAGACAACAACTATTTCTTGAAGGGTAATTAACCTTGGAACAGAAGAGACAGTTAACTCTTGGTAATATGAAGGGACAACTACTATTTGCGAAGGGGTAATTACTATTGACGAAGGTAATTACTATTGACGAAGGTAATTACTATTGAAGAAGGTAATTACTATTGACAGAGGTAAATACTATTGACGAAGGTAATTACTATTCACAAAGGTAAACACTATTGACGAAGGTAAATACTATTGACGAAGGTAATTACTATTCACAAAGGTAAATACTATTGACGAAGAGACTCTTAGATGATGACATATGGCCCCCCCATAAAATAATCAAACTTACCACAAACGTCTCATAACAGACTCTTTATATACATCAAGGATTGAATAAATATTACCACAAATCATTTTATTTTTAATCAACACATATTTAATCTTTCAATAATTATTAATCATTTATAACTTGTCGTCTCTAATTAATAATATAACATATTATCTGAGATGATAATGTGACAATAATTGAATTAAAATATAAGAGATATGATGCAGCAATTCTTTGTAGCAATAATTGAGTATAGCTAAGTGACTTCTCACGTAAGCATCAATAATCAATACACAGTGTGCTACTATGAAACCACGCCAGATATTCTTTGTTTTTACTACTAAGGGTAGTTCAACAGCTTTTAACGGTAACACCTCCGTAGTTATTTTTATAGAAAGATAATTTTGTCGTTTTCTAACTACGACAATACTTCCGATTAATGGGGTCCACCATCGATTGAGCCATCGTCACGAATATTCCCCGACAAAAGAATATTCTCTAACAAAGCGAATATTTTATAACAACTTGCTTACTTTGCAAAATTTATAAATATTATTACCAACTATAACATTATATCAAATTTATTCCATAATATTCAAAAATAATATTTATAGAAAATTCATCTTTATTTATAAAAATTTGAGGGTCTTACAATTTATAATTATATTACAAACAGTATATTATACACTTTAAAATATCCAAAATAAAATTAAAAGAACAAATAATATCAATCATAACTTACTACTTTTTAAAACATAATTATTATATCCTAAAATTACTACTTTTCTAATATTATATCATAAATTATATCATACATGTATGGTAAAATATTATAATACACGTATATAACAAAATAACAAAATCACCACCTATCTAAACTGCATAAATATTATCATTACTAATTAAATTATATTACAACATAATATTATACCATTTATAATTATATTAAAACATAATATTATACGGTTTAAAACATTTAAAACAAAATTAAAAAATAAATAATATCAATCATAACTTACGTCTTATCTTTGATTTTATAATTTCCTAAATTACTACATTTTCAATCTAAACGGTTTTTATACTATCGTTACTTAATTATTATCTCCTAAAATCACTACTTTTTAATCTCACGTTAATATTTTAATTTTATAATTCTATAAATCACTACAAATCTAAATTATTTTGATAATGTTAACTATTTTAATATTATCATTACTAATTTAATATTTTGAATTTATAATCCCCTAAATCACTACAAATCTAAACTGATTTGGTAATGTCATCTGTTCTGATATTATTTTTTTTAATTTAATTATTATCTTTTAAAAGCACTACTTTATGATATTATCATTATTGCTGAATGACACTTCTGTCCCTCTAAATTACCACCTATTTTTAAAGTCGTCTCTAAAGTTCAATTATTGTCAGTTAGGTCCTTAAAATGACATTTTGTTGACATTTTCTATTCATTCAGCCCAATTTAACCTCAACTCGACCTATTTTGACCAATTTTGACTCAACCCGATCCAGTTTGACCTAACCCAAAATTTTAATATTTTAAAATATAAAATTATTTTTAAAATAAGTTTAAAATAATAATTATCGGGTTGAGGTCAAATTGAAATTTTAAAACAGTAATGCCAACAAAATGTCATGACGAAAATTGAACTTTAGGGATGACTTTAAAAGTGGGTGGCAACTTGAAGGGACAGAAGTGTCATTCAGCCGAAATTGAGCTATTATTGTGAGACCCTGAATTTTATGAAATAAAAGTATTCAATTTTTCTATTTTAGTAAATGGTTAAATTGATAAAAGGTTAAAGTTAAGGGTGATATGTGAAAATTTTTCAAAGTAGACAAGTTGTCAGTAAAATACCGATTACTTATTCACTCTAAGTATTATTCTTTCGGGTATTTGGGGCACTTTTTCAGATCGTAGTACTATTCACGAGTTACTTATTCATGAGTTACTATTCACGAGTTACTATTCCGTCTTAATTTTTCAAATTCAGTTGGATGAAATTATAATAGTAAAATCAATACGGATCGTTGATTTAAAGTTTTAATAGTAACTTGTCCCTTCAGTTTTCCAAGGGTTATTTGTCCCTTCAGTTTTCTAAGGGTTATTTGTCCCTTAAGTGTTTTAAGAGTCATTTGCCCCTTCGGTGTCTCAAGAGTCATTTTCCCTTCGCAAATAGTAGTTGTCTCTTCAATATTACCAAGAGTCACTTTGACCCTTCGTTAAGACCAAGAGCAACTTTCAGTTTTTCTATAAATAGAAGCTCATTCCTTCATTATTTCTTACGAATTCACTGAAACTCTAGAGAGAGAAATTATAAAGAGAGAGAAGAAGAGTATTCTGCTACTTCACTACTTCGATATCCAGTGTCTTTTACGGTAAGGGATATTATTTATTGTACTCGTAAGGGGTGTTATTCTTTTTTATTCATAAAAAGAACTTCTGTTATTCCATTCTTTATTATTCTATTGGAATAACCTGTATACGCAGTGTAACACCCCCTTTCCAAAATAGAAAGAGAGGTTACTCAAAAACACAACAAAACTAAGGAAGATCACAAGGCTCTAAACCACAAAAGAATAATCTCATAATAATTCAATGTCATAAGACAGACCATAATAAATGCCACACTGGCTCA
This sequence comes from Panax quinquefolius, assembly GCA_020205615.1. Taxonomy (NCBI): domain Eukaryota; kingdom Viridiplantae; phylum Streptophyta; class Magnoliopsida; order Apiales; family Araliaceae; genus Panax; species Panax quinquefolius. The sequence continues at coordinate 35,220,445 of CM035156.1, read as the reverse complement.
ATCCACAATCTAAAATAATTATTACAATTCCAAGTAACTGACACATCAATTCTAACAGAATAATTCTAAATCATTGGAATGAATGGAGCTCTCATCACACTTGCCCTTGATCCCCCTGATTACCTGCCAGAAGAAAAACACAGCATGAGCCAAATGCCCAGTACGGATACAGAATACAAATAATGAACCTAAATAACTAACTCAATTAAATGAAATGAAACGAAACGAACTGAAACGAAACGAACAAAACTAACACAACGAAATAATAGGTTGAATTAAATGGCTGGGTGTTATTTCATACCGAGCTCAAAAAAAATAGTAATATACCTTGCCACACAGGCAAGACACATAATGCCACACATGCAATCAAAATAATGTCACACATGCAATCACACATCGGACTGTGCAATCCAGATGCGTGCAAAATCGAAAGCCGTGTTTGGCACAAACATCACCACTCCGCAGAACAGAACAGAACAAAAAACTAGGGTCGACCCATACGCCTCCCACAACAAAACACCAAATGGCCAACTCCCACCGGAGCACAAAACGGAGACGCAGTGGGTGATCACACCGCCACGGAAGGTGTCATGCCTCGGTGTTAAGAGGACATATGCTCGTGGTACCCCTACAGGTGGTTATAGCTCAGGTATACCCTACGATATTCTAACAAAATATAATGTCACAACACATGCGACACAACAAAGGGGTTCTAACATGTATATGTTAAACTGAAACGAGATATCAACACAAAGTCTCCAAAAATATTAACAAGCACATTACTACAAATATCAAAATAAATTTAGACATGTTGTCTTAGTCTACTGAGTACAAATATGAGTTTCAACTATGAACGCCAAACGAAATTATCACAATGAATTTGACAAGAAATAATCATGAGAGGCAATACTAATTTTCAAAACACATAACGAAAAGAATAAATTAAAAACAAAAGAGTCTCATTTGAAAGAGTACGGAATCCAGTACGGATTAAGCAATGTAATACCCAAAATTATTATTCCAATATAGTTAGTTAAATTCCTTGAATTCGATCTAATTAAACAAAATAATAATTTTAATATAAATACACTTGTAAATAAAATATATATATATATAATTATTTTTTTATTTTTTTCAATAATAAACTCATTTTTATCATTATTATTATATTCTAAAGATTTTCATAATATTATACGCATTGATCATATATGTAAAATTACCATATTACGTTCTACAAATAAATATGCGAAAAACTTAAAACCTAAAGCAACTCTTTATTTACAAAACCAATTAAAATCTAGCATCCTCAGTTGCAAAAACCAACAGTTACTAAGAAAGTTACATCTAATCATTTAATATACATAGTTTAAATAATTTAATAGCTTGCATATAAATATATATAATTCCTTCATCAGGAGCTATGTTCAAAAACATGAAAACAAACTCAATCTTTTAACTGACTTGCATCATGTAATTCTTATACGGATATTGACTATTAAAATAATACGATTACCTTAATTGACAGAACCTCCTCCTCTTCGTTTTTTTCTTCTCTCTCTACTAGCGCCGCTCAACTCTTTTTCTTAGTTCGAATAAGATGAAGTGCCATGTAATTAGGTTTTACTTATCATTTATTAATTACTTTTTATAATTTACTAACTCTCCTAATTTTGATAGGATTTTAAAATTTTTACACAATTATAAATTTGACCCACTTAATTTAAAGTCCAATTTTACCAATTTAATTTACCCAACACTTATTAATTCATCAGCCCACAAAATTAAATGACTAGCTTGACCCAAAATAAATGACAAAGTCCAATTAATATGGTTTAAAATAAAATATTTTTTTTTATTATTATTTAATTATTATTATTATTATTATTTTATTTTCGGGTATTACATCACCTACTGTGACGCCCCAAAAATTAGGTATACGTCACCCATCTTGGGTCGCCACTTACATGGTACATAAATTCAAATACAAACTTAATTATATATCTGTCGTGTAACATACGACAATACATAAACTGAGAGTTCTAATAGGAATATTGTCATTTAGACAATATCCATACTCAAGGAGTCCTCATTACATTTATTGTCACACTATTTAACAGAATAATGAGGACTACTAATGCTATCTTCGGGACCATCACTCTTTTCCCCGACTCGTCCCAGCTATATTCTCATTTCCTGAAGAGAACAGTGAAAGAAAGGGTGAGCTCAACTAGCCCAGTAAGAAATATTATAACTAAGATAATGCAGAATAAATTATCAATAGTCTTCAACAATGTTAAACTGATAAAATACAATAGACAACCCGGTTTTAGCTCACAATTTGAATATCTGATCCATTAAAAGAGTCAGTAGAAAATAAAGTCTACTATCTTTTAGGTTTTAAAAGGTTTTCATCAATTTTTATCACTAAGACTCAGTTTAATGAATAAACCACAATATCTAATCATCCCTGTACCACGGTCAAGGATTTTCATCAAATTATCAATGGTCATGACTATATACCGAATCACCCCAGTCATAATCATACCAAAAACTATCCATCAACGCATTACTGAGCCCGAGGACTTTTATCACATCATTTATAACAAGCCATGATTATATAGAATGATCCCCTGGTCATAATCATACTAAGTTCATCTATGCACGTAAGCAAAGATAACATAATATAACATGAGGATGATGACAATGACATAATAATTCAATAAAACAAGTTCACGAATTAATTTATTCAGAACTAATAACGCCCAAATTGTCAACATGATCTTTGCTTTGTAGAGAGTAAAATTCAAGAATGATCGGGAAGAATATTTCCATGAAAAGATCTTTGGATGAAACGCAAATATCAAGAATATTCTACTAATTTCATGGAGTATAGAAGTCAAAGTTTTAACCAACTGGGTATAATAAAGAATGGAATAACAAAGGAAATCACCATGCATGCGGTGCCGATGTATGACAAAGTTATTCAATGAATAATAATAACGAGAACCGGTCGGTGAAATTCACACGCGCAAGCGGGATGTTCTAATGAATAATAAAGATGGAACCGGATCCGATTGTAAAACACACGAGATAGGATATTCCAGCGAGAATGATAAAGAGCGGAACCGGTCGGTGTAAAACACCACATGACGAGGATGTTTCAAGAATAATAATAAAAGAGCGGAACCGGTAGGTGTAAAACACACGCATGAGGATGTTCCAACAAAATAATAGAAGAATGTCACCAAGTATAGGGTAAACCACGATATCTGATTATGTATAGGGTATCTGGTGATATACTGAGTTATTCAATGAGAATAATAAAGAATGGAATAACGAAGTTCTCTTCTTGAATACAAAAGAATAATATCCCTTACCTTAGAAGGCTGAATATTGAAAAAAGTGAAGTAGTAGAATACTTTTCTTCTTTCTCTCTATAGTTTCTCTCTACAGAGTTTAATGAATTCGTAAGAAATAATGAAGGAATGAGCTTTCTTTTATAGAAAAACCGAGGGTGGCTCTTGGTCTTAACGGGGTCAAAATGACTCTTGGTAATATGAAGAGACAACAACTATTTCATGAAGGGGTAATTAACCCTTGGAACAATCAGAAGAGGCAATTAACTCTTGGTAATATTGAAGGGACAACTACTATTCATGAAGGGTAATTACTATCGACGAAGGTAATTACTATTGAAGAAGGTAATTACTATTCACAAAGGTAATTACTATTTATCGAAGGTAATTACTATCGACGAAGGTAATTACTATTCACAAAGGTAATTACTATTCACAAAGGTAATTACTTATTGACGAAGGTAAATACTATCGACGAAGGTAATTATTTATTGACGAAGGTAATTACTATTCACAAAGGTAATTACTATCGATTGAAGGACTCTTAGATGATGACATATGGCGCCCCCATAAAATAATCAAACTTACCACAAACGTCTCATAACAGACTCTTTATATACATCAAGGATTGAATAAATATTACCACAAATCATTTTATTTTTAATCAACACATTTTAATCTTTCAACAATTATTAATCATTTATAACTTGTCGTCTCAATTAATAATATAACATATTATACAGATGATACTGTGACAATAATTGAATCAATAATATAAGAGATATGATGCAGAATTATTGTAGTAATAATTGAGTATAGCTAAGTGACTTCTCACGTAAGCATCAATAATCAATACCATGCTACTACTATGCAACCACCAGACATCGTATTCTTGTACTTTTACCCGGGTAGTTCAACAGATTTTGGCGGTAACACCTCTGTAGTTATTTTTATAGAAAAATAATTTTGTCGTTTTCTAACTACGACAATACTTCCGTTAATGGGGTCCACTAATGATTGAGCCGTAAATGACGAATATTCCCAGATAAAAGAATATTCCCACCAAACGAATATTTTATAACAACTTGCTTACTTTGCAAAATTTATAAATATTACCCACAACTATAACATTATATCAATTTATTCCATAATATTCAAAAATAATATTTATAAAAAATTCATCTTTATTTATAAAAGCTGGGGTCTTACACCTACCCCTTAAAAAGGATTCCGTCCCCGGAATCAAAAGAATGAATGTACCTAATTATCAAAAAGATGCGGATATTCTGCTCGAATAGACTCCTCCATCTCCCAAGTAGCTTCTCGCTCTGAATGGTTCCTCTACAAAACCTTAACAAACGGAATAGTCTTCCTCCTCATAATCCTCTCTTGACGATCCAAAATCGCCTCGGCTTGCTCCTCGCAAGTAAGATCCTCCCGAATCTTATCGAATGGATATTGCACAACGTGCAACGGATGATAATGATAACTCCTCAACTCCGACACATGAAATACATTATGCACGTGAGCTAGCTGCGGAGGTAAAGCTAATCGATACGCAACTTCACCAACCTTCTCCAAAATCTCAATTGGGCCAATATAACGCGGAATAAGCTTCCCTTTCAACCCAAATCGCCGAATACCCTTCCAAGGAGAAACTTTTAGAAACACATGCTCACCAGGTTCAAACTCTAAAGTCCTCCTATGCTTATCAGCATAACACTTCTGCCGTGATCGAGCCGACTTCAATTTCTCCTTAGCCACCGCTACCTTCTCCGTAGTGATTTGGACTAACTCAGGCCCTTCTATGGCCCTTTCGCCAACCTCATCCCAACAAGTTGGTGTCCGACACTTCCTACCATATAATGCCTTAAACGGAGCCATCCCAATACTTGCATGCTAGCTGTTGTTGTAAGCAAACTCAACTAGGCTCAAATAATCATCCCAATTACCTGACCACTCAAGTGCACAAGACCTCAACATGTCCTCCAACGTCTGAATAGTCCGTTCGGACTGCCCATCAGTTTGCGGATGAAAAGAAGTACTAAAGTTGAGTCGAGTACCCCAAGCTCGTTGAAACCCTTTCTAGAACCATGAAGTGAACCGTGGGTCTCGATCTGAAATAATAGACACCGGAGTACCATGAAGTCTAACAATCTCCTGCTGAAATATTTGTGCCAACCTATCCACCGAGTAACCCTCATGGATAGCCAAAAAGTGTGCCGATTTAGTCAACCGATCCACCACTACCCAAATGGCATCATTCTTCTTGAAAGTCTTCGGCAAACCAGTCACAAAGTCCATCATGATATCCTCCCACTTCCACACTGGAATGTCTAATTGTTGCAACAACCCACTAGCTCGTTGATGTTCTATCTTCACTTGTTGACAAGTGAGGCACCTCCCAACATATTCAGCCACGTCTCGTTTCATCCCATTCCACCAAAAGTTCTTCTTCAAATCTTTATACATCTTTGTAGAACCTGGATGAATAGAAAATGGCGAACTATGAGCCTCAGCCAACACTGCCTCCCGAATGATTGGATTGGGATGATTTACAACAACCGCTCTGACCAAATCACACCATGGTCATCAATCTGAAACTCGGGTTGTTTGCCTCCTCTAAATTCTGCGTCATACTCCACAACTCCCCATCTTCCTTTTGAGCTTCTTTGACCCATGAGATAAGAGAGGGCTCCACTCTCATACGCTTGAATGCCCATCCCGAACCTCGTACATACAACTCCAACTCGATCCACTCCATATCTGAAATAAGCTGAGGTTGTGTAATAAGGGCTGCTACACTCCCTGAACTCTTTCGGCTAAGAGCATCTGCAACCACATTTGCCTTCCCCGGGTGATACTGAATTCTAGCATCATAATCTTTTAGAAGCTCCAACCAACGCCTTTGCCTCATATTAAGCTCCTTCTGAGTGAAAATGTATTTAAGACTTTTGTGATCGGTGAAGATATCACAAGTCTCTCCATACAAATAATGCCTCCAAATCTTTAAGGCAAATATCACTGCTACTAACTCCAAATCATGTGTGGGGTAATTCACCTCATAAGGTTTAATTTTGCTAGAAGCATAAGCAATCACCTTACCAGTGTTGCATCAAAACACACCCCAAACCCTTCTTAGAAGCATCCTTTATAAATCTGGTAACCTCACATCCCTGACAATGAATGCAAGTATAGGGAGGCATCACAAGTCGTTTCTTCAACTCCTCGAAACTCTTCTCATGCTCCTCATTCCACACAAACTTTGTGCCCTTTCTCATCAACTGGGTCAATGGCAAGGCAAACAAGGAAAACCCTTCCATAAACCGCCTATAATACCCTGCTAAACCCAAGAAACTCCTAATCTCCGTCACTGTAGTAGGTCTAGGCCATTTAGTAATAGCCTCAACCTTCGCAGGATCCACCTTAATGCCTTCAGCAGAAACAACGTGACCCAAAAATGCAACATACTCCAACCAAAACTCGCATTTGGAGAATTTAGCATACAGTTTCTCTTTCTGTAAAATCCCCAACACCGTGAGAGATGCTCCTCATGCTCTTCCTTAGACTTGGAGTAAACCAAAATGTCATCAATAAAGACAATGACAAATTGATCCAAGTACTCCCTGAACACCCGATTCATTAAATCCATAAACACCGCCGGAGCATTAGTCAACCCGAATGGCATCACTAGAAACTCGTAATGCCCATATCGAGTACGAAAAGCCGTCTTAGGGATATCGTCATCCCTCACCCTCAACTGATGATAGCTCGACCTCAAGTCTATCTTTGAAAAATACTTCGCCCCCTGAAGTTGGTCAAACAAGTCATCAATCCTCGGCAAGGGATACCGATTCCTGATGGTGATCTTGTTCAACTCTTTGTAGTCTATACACAACCTCATAGACCCATCTTTCTTCTTAACAAACAAGACCGGAGCACCCCACGGCGAAACACTCGGGCGAATCACACCACGATCTAACAATTCCTGCAACTGTTCCTTCAACTCTTGTAACTCCAACGGTGCCATCCGATACGGCGCCTTAGAGATAGGCTCCGCACCAGGAACAAGCTCAATAGCAAACTCCACCTCCCGCTGCGGTGGCAACCCGGACAACTCCTCAGGAAATACATCGGAAAAGTCACGAACAATAGGAACATCCTCAATATGAGACTCACCCTTAGAGGTATCCTTCACAAACGCCAAATACCCCTCACAACCCTTTGCTACCAACTTTCCAACCTTCAAAGCTGAAATTAACTTCACCACTCTACTCGGCTGTGAACCCTGAAACACGAATTCTGGAGACTTCACATCTCCAAATATAACCTTCTTCGCCTGACAATCGATAGTGGCTTGGTGCTTATCTAACCAGTCCATCCCAAGAATGACATCGAAATCGTGCATACTCATCGGAAAAAGATTAGCCCTACGAATCTTATCCCCAAAACTGATCGAACACCCTCGATACGAATCAGAAATAACAACAGAAGTCCACATCGGGGTAGCAATAGACATGATGAGAATCTAAAAGATCGAGATGGCACACCTAAGTGCCGAAACAAAAGACCGAGCAACAACGGAATGAGTAGAACCCAGATCGAGATAAAATAGGCGCTTCACGATTGCCCAACTAAAGAGTGCGTAAAGCGATTACTGGTGCACTGCTTGCTTTGGTTATCGTCAAAGCAAACACTTGCCACCCACGACGACGACCTCCATTGCCACCATTATCACCACCTCCACCATTTCCGCGTGGACAGGTACAATCCTTAGCAATATGACCCATCTGTCCACACAAGAAGCATGCACCTGTGAGTCTGTGGCATTGCCTCCCCGGATGATTAGCCCCACAAGTAGCACAAGGAGCTATCGGAATGAGATTCGGGTTACCCCCACCAGCTAGTCCTGGATAACGACCCTGATTTTGCCCCTGTTGATGATTATGCCCCTGCTGACGATTCTGTCCATGCCAAGGTAGTTGAATCTGACGATTTTGCCCTTGCTGAGGCATCGGCTGATAACCCCTGTTTTGATTCTGGCCACGCCACTGCCCCTGCTGTCTACCACGGTTCCTATTCAACTGACCACCTTGATTTCTCCCATGCTGAACTGAAGCTTGACCCTGCTGGTCATCTCTGTCCCTCTTTCGACTCCCCTCCGGTTTAGAAGACCGAAAATCATGTCGCTCCATCTCAATATTTTTGGCTGCATTAGCCACTGCTGACACATCTGCAAACTTGTTGTTAATGAGATGTTGTCGATTCCTGTAATGGATCCTCCACTTAAACTTCTCACTTTGTTCTTTCATTGCAGTCCTGCTTGAGGTTCCGCAAATCTCGCTAACTTTGGTGAACCTCGTCATGAAATCCGTGATGGACTCGTCATCTTTTTGCCGAATAGACAAATAGTCTCTAGCATAGGCCTCTTTATCAGCAGCTGGGAAGGACTGCTGATAAAAGACCTCACAAAACTCCGCCCAACTAAGTGTCTCAACATAGCCATCACCCTTTGTTACTTTTGTCGCCTTCCACTACCTCTCGTGCATCCCTTCCGACTTGTGAAGGCGCAAGTAATACTCTCTGATTATCCGAGCACCCCAACACATCAAATATCTTCTCTAGGTGAGTAATCCAATTCTCTGCATCAATTGGAGTTGGAGCTGAACTAAATGATTGTGGTTTCTGCTTCTGAAACCTCTCCAACCATACATACATCGCAACCCCCTGCTGATCATGACCATCCGCATTCCCTTCCTCAACGTTTGCATGCTGACCATTATTTTCCGAATTCTCCGCTCAAAAGAATTTACGGTGGCATTTCTTTGCATTACTGTATAACTTTGTGCCACCTAATCTGAGGTAAAGCTTGGTTTCTTTGCTTCGATTCACCAAGGTAGCCAATTGAGCATTAATCTGATCATTAGGTTTCTCATTGGACCGACCTTCACCTCTTCCCCTATTGTTACCTCGCCTCCCAGCAACTCTAGTTGATCTACGAGCCATCTAACAAAGAGATCAACGAATAGATAACAAAGCAGATTAGAGACAAATTTGAATATAGCTGATATAATAGCTGAACAGAAAATCAAACATAACAAAAACCTAACCCAGAAGTCTACCCATAACTCACAGGTCAAACCTAAATAGGTTTTCTACAAGAAAGAACCTAAGCTCTAATACCAACTCTGTAACACCCCCTTTCCAAAATAGAAAGAGAGGTTACTCAAAAACACAACAAAACTAAGGAAGATCACAAGGCTCTAAACCATAAAAGAATAATCTCATAATAATTCAATGTCATAAGACAGACCATAATAAATGCCACATTGGCTCAATCCACAATCTAAAATAATTATTACAATTCCAAGTAACTGACACATCAAATCTAACAGAATAATTCTAAATCATTGGAATGAATGGAGCTCTCATTACACTTGCCCTTGATCCCCCTGATTACCTGCCGGAAGCAAAACATAGCATGAGCCAAATGCCCAGTACGGATACAGAATACAAATAATGAACCGAAATAACTAACTCAATTAAACGAACTGAAACGAAACGAACAAAACTAACACAACGAAATAATAGGTTGAATCAAATGGTTGGGTGTTATTTTATACCGAGCTCAAAACAAATAGTAATATACCTTGCCACACAGGCAAGTCACATAATGTCACACATGCAATCAAAAAATGCCACACAGACAATCACACATCGGACTGCGCAATCCAGATGCGTGCAAAATCGGAAGGCGTGTTTGGCACAAACATCACCACTCCATGAGCGTAAGCAAGCGAGCGAGAAAACTAGGAATTCGACCCATACGCCTCCCACAACAAAACACCAAATGGCCAACTCCCACCGGAGCACAAAACGGAGACGCCGTGGACTGATCATGTAAGACCCCAACTTGTTATTAATGAAATTTAATTTTCTCTATTTATTATTTTGAAATAGTAAGGGTTGATTTGATTAATGTGGATAGTTATGGGTAAAATACGCAAATATTTCAAAATAAGCAAGTGGTTATAAAATATTCATTGTTGTCGGGGAATATTCAGTATGGTCGTGGAATATTAAATCTTTGTAGGAGAATATTAAATACGACGGTATGACCATGTATGGGCCCCATAATGGAAAGCGATTGGATGAAGAAAGCGACAAATATAAGTTATTTAAAAAAATAACTTGGCGTAGTTATTCTGATTAATCTTTGTTAAAATACTCGGTGGTTAAACACAAGAAGCTTACTGCGGTATTGCACCAATTATTGATTCTTACGTGAAAGGCACTACTCAATAATGGTTACGATAATTCTTCGTTCGAGTATTTTATTTTATTGATTTAATAATTGTTTGCGTTGATATTTTATATTCTTTGTTGTTTGATAATTGTCATTACACAATATTTTTATTATCGAATCAATAATTCATATTATCGAATAATATTATTAGATAACATTATTGGCAATGTCTAGAAAGTTCTATCTAAGGAGAGGTTTGGTCACCTAATTGCGGCGCCAAGAAGTAAGGAGAAATTCTTATTGAAAAGCCCCTCTTTCCAAGGCTGCACGGTTGTCAATATTGTGATTACGTAATATTATTTGTGAATAATTAATTATTGATTCATATGATGAAAAATATTGATTTTATGTGGATATAGATGGAGAAAATTTTAATGTGACAATTGTTGAAAATTGAAATTTTATCTTTTTACGATAAAATAATTCATTTAAATATATTATTATATTTTAATAATATAATAATGATGATATTTTTACGATGAATGTGGGATATATGAGTATATGTGGAGGAGTATTTTGTTACCAAAAATATTTAAAGCATATTTTATGTGTAAATTGGACCCCATTTCTTGATTGAAATTTGATTATAACTTGTAAAATCCCGTTTATGGATTTGGTCAATTTACATTTGGAATTTGGAAAAACTTTCTTCCAAAGTTGTAGAGAATTGAATTTCCTATAAAAAGTTGGGGTTTCGAATTTTCTGACAAAATGACTATTTATTGTGAATTATTGAAGTTTCCAAGCTCCGAAATAATTGATTTTTGGAAGTTTAAATTATTTTAAATTAGAAAAACATTTTTTCTTACTTTTTTCTAGAAGGTGGCATGTGCTTATTGAATTTTAAATCGATTTCAAGAGTGGCGTAGGAATATATATATATATATATATATATATATATATATATATATTTATATTTTATTAAATTTTCTACTTTGGTGTTCTAAGCATTTTCCTATAAATAAGGTGCATAGGTTAGAATTGAAAATCACACCAGAAACTGAAGTTTTCTCTCTCTATATTATCGATCGTATTCTTGTGAGTATTTTGAGTATATTTTGAGTATTGCTATACGGTGCAAGTTCAAGTCATGCTTTATATCAGGTGTTTCAAATTTAGAAATCTTGATCTTTTCGAGGTAAGGGATATTATTATTTTTTAAATGATATTATTTCTTCTAATATCATTATCTTGTCAAGTATTAATCGAACTTTTAAATCGAATTTGGAACTTTTAGTGTTCGGGAGTTCTTATTCACGATTATCGATTATTTATTCACGATATCTGATCTTATTCACGAATACGATTAATTATTCATCGAAAAATAAAAATTTTCCTTTTCGTCCAAAATATCTATTATGGATACTAGCTTTAATTGTATCCATGTTTTGATCATTCTTGAATTTTACACCACTATGATTATTTATGAGATATTTTTGACATGAATGGAAATAAAATAATCTGAATCCTTAATATTTATTCTTTTTGTTTCCTTTGGATTCGTTATCTTTGAAATATTTTTCATCATCCTCGGTCTTAAATGATGATATTATTGAATATCTTTGGCCTGTAGTGCAAAGATGAATGATTTTGATAAATATCTTTGGCCCGTAGTGCAAAGATGAAGCAGTGTTTAGATGAACATGACCAATGATGAATATCTTTGGCTGTAGTGCAAAGATGAATATTTGATTCGAGATATATATTGATTGATGTTACGAGGATAAAAGATAGGCGATGAACTTTTAAATTCATACATAGAAGATAGTAGTTTGCATTCTCTACCTTTCTTCTAATGAATTATTATTTTCATTGCGAATATTGATTTAAAACTTGTTGTCTATTGTATTCTATTAGATTTTTCCCTGTTGAAGACTAACGATAATTTGTTGTAGATTATCTTAGTCATAATATTCTATACTGGGCTAGTTGAGCTCACCTTTTTCTTTTTTTGTTCCATTTTTCTTCCCAGGAGGCGAGAATATAGCGAGTACGAGTCGGTGTATGGAATGAAGGTTCTAGAGAGAGTTGTTTAGTAGTCCTCACCATTTTTGTAAAATAATGTATCAATAAATGTGATGAGGATTTATTTGAGTATAGATATTGTCTAGAAGATAATATTTGTATTCAAACTCACAATTTCTGATTGTAATAATAAAGTTGTAGTTGTTTACGTACCATGTATTGACAACTTTCGAATGGGTGATGTATATACTATTTTGGGGGCGCCACGGTTGGTATCGAGCTTAGGGATATGATCTCTGGCGGAGATCGGGGAATAGAACTAGGAGGAGAGGCGAGTAAATCCTTCGCTAGTGTGTCCTACCTAAGGTTATTTGTTAGTTGGTCAAGATATATAGGGATATTATATGATATATTGATTTCTTAATTAACCCTTGTTTTATGTGATGATTTGAGAATGTCGATCGAGAATATTAACCGTGGAAATGAGACAGTGGAGACGCTTCAGACTCACCAACGAGGAGAACATGCAACAGTGGCAATGTTCCTCCTGTGAACAACACCACCGAAAGCAGATGATGAGCGAGGGATGTTTAGAAGCTTTTGCAGTTTCATGCAAAAATCGATCGACGAGGAGACTCGTGTTCAAAATACTGAGGAGAAATGATAGCAATTCACGGGTTGTCACGACAAGCGGTTTAAAGAGTTGGGACCACGAATTTAAGGGAAAGCGGATCCGATCATGCGGCGGAAACATGGGTCAAGCAAATTACCAAGATATTCGATGTCTTGGGATGCGGAGGAACAGAAGGTTCCATTCGCCACCTTTATGTTCGCGTGGCGAGGCGGACTCATCGGTGGGAGAGATGCGTGAAGCGTCCACATCGGCACTCAAAGATGTCTTGGGAGACGTTTGAAACTATTTAATGACAAATACTTTCACGAAAGTGTTCGTATATATGAAGGAAGTGGAGTTCATCAGATTAGAACAAAACAACATGGCGGTGTCTCGAAGACGAGGCAAAGTTTGCAGAGTTATCCGAGTTTACACCTCATTTGGTGGAGAATGAGGAGCATTATGACGCGGATGTTTTCGAGAGGTTTGAAACCCGACATACGCCAAGTATCTCATTTCTCATAAATTTTCTCTCTATTCGGATGTTGTAAATAGGGCTCAATTATTAGAAGCGAGATAACGAAGTACGCAGAAACCGAGGGACCACAACCGAGGATAATCTAGGAGATAGCGGTCAACAAAACAACGATAACCGTGACGGAGAAAGAAAAAACGGACAAAAATGGTAACCACTCGGTGGTAATCATGGCCATGAGAATAGAAGAAGTGAATCGGGAGGAGATTTTAAAAAGAGGAGATTCAACAACGACAATGTGAAACGACGGCACCAAAGAAAGAATCGGTTCTAGGGAGGAGAAACGACCACCCGTTATATCTTATAAATGTGGAAAAAGCGGACATATCGGTCCAAAGCGCCCACAACAGATTCAAGGTATGCTATAATTGTGGAAAGGAAGGACATATCGCTCAAGATTATACGATGGCGAAACCTAGTTCAATGGGGGACGGTGACTCAAAAGACTGTCGAGAAAAGTCAAAGTCAGCGGTTCTCGGAAAGAGCGTTTGTTGTGATTGGTCAAAATGCGAGGAACCCAAACGAGGTGATCACGGGTAAGCTATTTATAAATTCTTGCGAAGTTTATACCTTACTTGATAATCGGTGCTACCCATTCATTTATCTCTCCTGCATGTGCTCAACGTTTAAACTTGACTCAGGAGAAATTAGACTTTGACTATCTGTGGAAACTCCGTTAGGAGAAACTTTCATCACATCCATTGTTTATAAATCTTGTTTGATTCAAGTTGGCACCATCACCTTACTGTTGACCTTATCTCTTTAAAGATATTTGCTTTTGATGTGATTTTAGGGATTGATTGGTTAACTACTCATCATGCCAAAATTGATTGTTTTCATAAGGTTGTTAGTTTTAATATTCCTAACCAACCCGTTTATTTAATTCAAACAACTAAACCATTAAATTCAATCTTCATCATATCTAATCATAAAGCTATTCGTTTATTGAAAACGGATGTCAAGCTTTCTTAGCCCATGTTATGGATTTGAATAAAGACACGTCAAATTTGAATAATATTCTGTTGTTATTGACTTTCCGACGTATTTCTGAAGAACTTCCCGCCTACACCCCGTAGCGTGAAGTTGAATTCTTTATTGATCTTGAACACTGGTACAAAGCCCATTTCTAAAACCCCATATCGAATGGCTCCTATTGAACTTCAGGAGTTAAAGGTCCAACTACAGGAATTATTGGACATCGGTTTCATTCGACTTTAGTACATTTCCTTGGGGTGCTCTGTTTTATTCGTAGAAGAAGAAAGACTAGAGTATGCGACTTTGTATTGACTATGAGGGGAATTGGACCATGTCACCATCAAGAATAGGTATCCTCTACCTCGTATTGATGACTTGTTTGACCCGATACCGCAAGGGCACAATTTTTTCAAAGATCGATCTTCGCTCGGATATCATCGGTGAAGATTAGGCGAGGATATTCCAAAGGCGCCTTTAGAACTAGAGAGACGGGCATTATGAATTCTTAGTCATGTCTTTCGAATTGACTAATCTTGTGGCGCCCCAAAATAGGTATACACAACACCCATTCGAGTCGCCAAATACATGGTACAAGAAGCAAACTACAACTTCAATAATACAAATGTCGTGTGAAATATGACAATATATCTTTGTGAGTTTAAATATAATATTGTCTTCTAGACAATATCCACACGCAAATAAATCCCCATCATAATTATTGATTCATTATTTTACAAAAATGGTGAGGACTACTAAACAACTCTCTCTAGAACCTTCATTCCATACCCCGACTAGTACATTTACATTCTCGCCTCCCCGAGAAGAAAAATGGAACAACAAGGAAAAGGGTGAGCTCAACTAGCCCGATAAAGAATATTATGACTAAGATAATATACAACAAATTATCGTTAGTCTTCAACAGGAAAAATCGATAGAATACAATGAGACAACAAGTTTCGGATCAATATTCGCATGGTGAAATAATAATTCATAGAAGAGTTACGTAGAGAATGAAATCTACTATAATCTATGAATTTAACGATCCATCATCAATATTTTATCCCTGTAACATCAATCAATATGCATCTCGGAATCAAATATTCATCTTTGCACTACTGTGCCAAAGATATTCATCGATCGGTCATGTTCATCTCAACACTGTTCATCTTTGCACTAAAGGCCAAAGATATTCATCGATCGGTCGTATTCATTTAAACACTGTTCATCTTTTGACTATGTGCCAAAGATATTCTTGAAATCATTCATCTTTTGACTGGGCCAAAAGATATTCTTCGAGAAATCATTCATCTTTACACACCTGTGCCAAAGATATTCTTGAAATCATTCATCTTTGCACCACGTGCCAAAGATATTCAATAATATCATCATTTAAGACCGAGGATGATGAAAAATATTTTAAAAAAACGAATCCAGTGAAACAAAATGACAAGGATTAAGGATTCGTACTTTGTTTTATCCATGTCCAACAATACCTCAAAGATAATCATAGTGGTGTAAAATTCAAGAATGATCAAAACATGGATACAATCAAAGCTAGTATCCAGAATAGATATTTTGGACAAAAAGAAGAAATTTTATTTTTTGGTGAATAGTGCCGTATACGTGAATAGTGCCGTATACGTGAATAGTAACTCCGACACCAAAAGATAGAAATTCCACAAAAACATCTTCACGCTTCATGAATAGTACTCGTGAATAGTAACTCGTGAATAGTAACTCATGAATAGTAACTCGTGAATAGTAACTCATGAATAGTAACTCGTGAATAGTAACTCGTGAATAGTAACTCATGAATAGTAACTCGTGAATAGTAACTTAGAGCATGAAAAAGTTCTAAATTTGATAAAACTTGGATCAACATTTCAAAGATAATGATATTGAAGAAATAATATCATTACAAAAAAATAATATCCCTTACCTCGAAAGATTAGTACTTTAAATTTGGAATACTAGGGTATAGTCTTTGAAGGAAACTTAATCGAATCTAACAATACTCAAAGTATACTCACAAGAATACGCTCAATATATCGAGAGAGAGAAATAGAGAGAAACTTGGTTTACGGTGTGTTTTTCAATTCTAACCTAAGCACCCTATTTATAGGAAAATGCTAGAACCAAAGCGAAAATTGAATATAATATTAATATATTTTTCACATTTTCTTTAGCCCACCCTTAGACAACTGATCTCAGCCCATTTGAATCACATGTGAGGCCAACTTAGTTGCAAAAAACGTTTTTCTCAAAATAATTAACTAAAACTCCAAAAATTAATTATTTGAACTTCAATAATTCATAATAAATAGCCCTTTCATTAGAAAATTCGAATCTCATGAGTTTTATAGAAAATTCAATTCTCTACAACTTTACAGAAGAAAGTTTTTCCAAATTCCAAACAAAAATCGAACCGAAATCCACAAACCAAGCGATTTTACTGTGCTATAATCAAATTTCTAATAATAATTGTGTCCACCAACACACAAAACATGTGTTAAACATTTAATGCCACAAAATACTCTTCCTCCTCATATATACATATATCCCACATTCATTGTAAAAATATCACCGTTAATATATTATTAAAATAATATATTTAAATGAATTATTTTATCGAAAAAAGATAAAATATTAATTTTCAACAATTGTCATTTTAAAATTTTCTCCATCTATATCCACATAAAATCAATATTTTCCTCATCATATAAATCAATAATTAATTATTCACAAATAATATTACAGAATCACAATATTGACAACGAGTGCGGTTCCAGGAAAGGGGCTTTCAATAAGAATTTCTTCTTCTTGGTGGCGCAATAATTAGATGACCAAACCTCTCCTTAGACGTAACTTTCTAGACATTGCCAATAATGTTATCTAATAATATTATTCAAATAATATGAATTATTGCTTCGATAATGAAAGATCTTGTGTAATGACAATTATTGAAACAACAATAATATAAAATATCAACGCAAAGAATTATTAACTCAATAAAAAATATTGAGCGAATAATTCTTTGTAACCATTATTGAGTAAAGTGCCTTCTTCACGTAAGAATAAATAATTGGTGCAATCTGGTATGTCTCGCAAAGAAAACAGCGTATTAGTGTGTGTTTTAACCACCGGGTATTCCAACAAAGGGCAACAACTACGGCAGATTATTTAAAAACAACTTATATTTGTCGTTTTCTTCATCCAATCGCTTTCAGTTATGGGGCCTACACACATGGTCGCTGGCCGTCGCATACGAATATTCCCGACAAGCACGAATATTCCACGACCAAACGAATATTCCCAAACAACAATGAATATTTTATAACCACTTGCTTATTTTGAAATATTTGCGTATTTAACCCTTAACTATCCACATTAATCAAATCAACCCTTACTATTTCAAAATAAAGGAAATTCCTTTTTATTTAAAAATTTTTGGTCTTACAACCTCCCTCCTTATGAAATTTCGTCCTCGAAATTGGACGTGACGATATACAGTGTTTTGAAAAGGTGAGGATACCTCGCTTTCATTTTCGTTTCAACCCTGTGTCATTTCCTCTATAGCATGATTCCTCCACAAAACTTTAACTTGTGGTATAACCTTTCTTGGCGTAGGACATGCTCCTTCCTATCCAAAATCTTGACAGTACCTCCTCATACGTTAAGTCTTGGCTATCTCGTGGGGTTCTAACTCAATAACGTGGTTCGGGTCTTTCATATATTCTGAAATACGGATATGTGAAACACATTATGAACACGAGACATATTCGGAGGTAATGCAAGTCTATAGGCTACATTTCCTACTCGGTCAAGAATTTGAAATGGACCAATAAATCGTGGATTGAGCTTTCCTCTCTTCCCAAATCTTGTAACTCCCTTCCATAGAGCAACTCGCAACAATACATGATCCCCTACATTAAATTCCACGTCCTTTTCGATGAAGATCCGCATAACTCTTTTGTCGATCTTGTGCCGTTTTGTATCGTTGTCGAATCATTAGTCATACGTACTAACTTTCGGGTCCCAACAATGTTGCTTCACCCACCTCATCCCAACATATTGGAGAACGACATTTTGTCCATATAATGCTTCGAATGGAACCATGCCTATATTTGTTTAATAACTATTGTTGTATGAGAATTCCACCAATGGCAAGTACTTATCCCAACTTCCTTTGAAATCTAGGACATAGAGTTTTAATATATCTTCAAGAGTTTGAGTAGTCCTTTCTGATTGCCCATCCGTTTGAGGATGGTATGCCAAGCCAAATAAATCAGAATTGCGTCTATAGCTTTCTAACCCAAAATCATGAAGTGAATCTTGGGTCACGATCTAAAACTATGGATACTGGCATGCCATGCAATCTCACAATCGCATTTACGTACATACGAGAAAGACGTTCAAGGGAATAAGTCTCTCGTATCGGTAAGAAATGAGCAGACTTGGTTAATCTATCAACAATAACCCAAATCGCATCTATGCCTTGAGAAACCTTGGGAAGATTAGTAACGAAATCCATAGTAATGTGTTCCCACTTCCATTCGGAATCTCAAGTGGTTTCAAACGGACCCTTAGGTACAAGATGCTCCACCTTTACACGTTGGCAAGTTAAACACATCGAGATAAACTTTGCAATCTCTCTCTTCATATTGTTCCACCAAAATGTATGTCGATGATCACGATACATTTTAGTACTTCCAGGATGGATTGCAAATGGCGTATTGTGTGCCTCCATCATAATCTTGTACTTCAAATCAGAGTCGTTAGGAACACAAAGTCTAGAGTGGACTCAAGTATTCCTTCTTCATCAATTCTCGCCTTAATAGCTCCTTCTTGTACTTTCTTCTTCATACGCATCAAATCAAGATTCGGTGGCTTCGAAAGCAATCTTAACTTTTTCTATTAAAGTTGGCTCTGTCGTATACTTGACATCATCGCACTTTTCGTTCGTGATATGATCTTCTACTCAACGCGTCACTACCACGTTCGCTTTCCAAGATGGTATGGTTAGAATATGTGCGAAATGAGTCGCCTCTTGAGCTCTTGGAAAATCTTCTCGCATTCCTCGCTCCATACGAATTTTGTATCTTTTCGAGTCACTAAGTTAACGGAATAGCGATTCGAGAATATCCTTCAACGAATCTCGATAATAACCAACTAAGCCTAGAAAGCTACGTCTTTCGATAATCGACTTAGGTTGCTCTCAATCGTGACTCATATCCCAATCTTGGATAGACGTCACAATGACACCTATCGATTTTTATCGCACGCGAATATGACGCCCCTATAGAGAGTTAAAGCAGGTGAATTCCACAAAGGAAGTCACAAGATAAAGGCTCGGTACCAAATTTATAGTTGAATTTTTAACTCACGAAGTTCAATAGAGCCATTCGATATGAGATTTTAGAAATGAGTTTTGTATCTTAGGT
Organism: Panax quinquefolius; assembly: GCA_020205615.1. Classification (NCBI taxonomy): domain Eukaryota; kingdom Viridiplantae; phylum Streptophyta; class Magnoliopsida; order Apiales; family Araliaceae; genus Panax; species Panax quinquefolius. The sequence continues at coordinate 35,200,254 of CM035156.1, read as the reverse complement.
TCAAAGTCGATACAAAATTTAATATCGAAGCTTTGGGAGTAAGCCAAGAAATTCTTGAAAAATAAATCGGGAAAAATCAATAACAACAGAATATTATTCAAATCGGCGTGTCTTTATTCAAATCCATAACATGGACTAAGAAAACTTGACATACGTAATAAACGAATGACTTCATGGCTTGATATGAAAATGTTTGATTACAATGGTTTGATTGCTTGAATTGAATAACGAGTTGCTTAGGAATATGAAAACTAACAACCTTACAAAAACAATCAATTTTGGCGTGATGAGTAGTTAACCTTAAAATCACATCAAAAGCAAATATCTCTATAGAAATAAGGTTAACGGTAATGTGATAGTGCCAACTGAATCAAACAAGATTTCTAAACAATAGATGTAATGAAAGTTTCTCTAACGGATTCTCCATAAATAGGTCAAAGTCTAATTTCTCCGAGTCAAGTTTAAGCGTTGGCGCAAAGCAAAGAGAGATAAAAGAATGGGTAGAGGCCGTTATCTAGTAAGGTATATACTTACTGAAGAATTTATAATTAACTAACCCGTCTTAACCGTTCGGGTTCCTTGCATTTTTTGACCGGCCACGATAAACGCTCTTCCAGGAACCGTTGACTTTGACTTTTCTGGGACATCCTTTTGAGTCACCATTCACGCTGGACTGGGTTTCGATATCGTACAATCTCGAGCGATATGTCCTTCTTTTCCACAATTATAGCATACCTTGGAAGGCTTTGAACAGTTTGACCTTATATGTCCCTCCTCTCCACATCTGTAGCATCTAACTGGCGATCGTTCTCTTCCCCTAGAATTTGTTGATGGTGTTGATGCTGCTGCCGACGTCTTCCCGTCATCGTTAAATCTTCTCTTTTTAGATTGGACATCTCTTTCCATAATATCAACGCGTCGTGCGGCTTTTACCCATGCATCACTCATTCTCACTCGTTCAGTTATTTCTTCTTTCAGCTCAGATTCCAGCTTTATCATCTTATACTCTGCCAAAGAGTGCTTCTGTTCAAGCATCACGTATCGGGTAACACAAGCTTGAATCGTTGCATCCTTTTGCTCCACGATTTGCTCGCAATTCTTTTACCGCTTCTTCTAACTCATGAATACGATTTTGCAATTCTATATTTCGATCATAAAATACCTCTAATAAACTCTCTTGGTACCTCTTCTTCCTCTTCTTCCTCACTCTCACCATTTATTACCTCTGCGATTATCTGGTGCAACTATCAATTCTTCACTCACCACATGGATATCTCTAATTCCTTCTTCGCCTGACATCACATTATCCTGGTTGGCGATTAGAGGTGTCTCCACGATCTCATTCACTCCATTGTTAATATTCTCAGTCGACATTCTCAAATACTGTCATAAAATAAGGGTTAATTAAGGAAATCAATATATCACATAATATCCCTATATACTGACCAACTAACAAATAAGCTTAGGTAGGACACACTAAATGGAAGGATTTACGTCTCTCCCTCCTAGTTCTATTCCTCGATCTCCGCCAGAGATCATATCCCTAAGCTCTGATACCAACTGTGACGCCCCCAAAATAGGTATACACAACACCCATTCTGAGTCGCCAAATACATGGTACAAGAAGCAAACTACAACTTCAATAATACAAATGTCGTGTGAAATACGACAATATATATTGTGAGTTTAAATATAATATTGTCTTCTAGACAATATCCACTATAAATAAATCCCCATCATAATTATTGATTCATTATTTTACAAAATGGTGAGGACTACTAAACAACTCTCTCTAGAACCTTCATTCCATACCCCGACTAGTACTCGCTACATTCTCGCCTCCTGAGAAGAAAAATGGAACAACAAGGAAAAGGGTGAGCTCAACTAGCCCAGTAAAGAATATTATGACTAAGATAATATACAACAAATTATCGTTAGTCTTCAACAGGAAAAAATCGATAGAATACAATAGACAACAAGTTTCGGATCAATATTCATGATGAAATAATAATTCATAGAAGAGTTACGTAGAGAGAATGAAATCTACTATAATCTATGAATTTAACGAGTCCATCATCAATATTTTATCCTGTAACATCAATCAATATGCATCCGGAATCAAATATTCATCTTTGCACTACTGTGGCCAAAGATATTCATCGATCGGTCATGTTCATCTCAACACTGTTCATCTTTGCACTAAAGGCCAAAGATATTCATCGATCGATCATGTTCATTTAAACACTGTTCATCTTTGCACTCACAGGCCAAAGATATTCTTCTTAAATCATTCATCTTCAGACTACTAAAGGCCAAAGATATTCTTGAAATCATTCATCTTTGCACTACGGGCCAAAGATATTCTTCAGAAATCATTCATCTTTGACCACTACGTGCCAAAGATATTCAATAATATCATCATTTAAGACCGAGGATGATGAAAAATATTTTTAAAGAAGCGAATCCGGTGAAACAAAATGACAAGGATTAAGGATTAAGTACTTTGTTTTATCCATGTCCAACAATACCTCAAAGATAATCATAGTGGTGTAAAATTCAAGAATGATCAAAACATGGATACAATCAAAGCTAGTATCCGAATAGATATTTTGACAAAAAGAAGAAATTTTATTTTTTTTCTAGTGAATAGTGTCAGATATCGTGAATAGTCTTAGTATCGTGAATAGTAACTCCGACACCAAAAGATAGAAATTCCACAAAAACATCTTCACGCTTCATGAATAGTACTCGTGAATAGTAACTCGTGAATAGTAACTCATGAATAGTAACTCGTGAATAGTAACTCATGAATAGTAACTCGTGAATAGTAACTCGTGAATAGTAACTCATGAATAGTAACTCGTGAATAGTAACCCCGACATGAAAAAGTTCTAAATTTGATAAAAACTTCAGATCAACATTTCAGCATAATGATATTGAAGAAATAATATCATTACAAAAAAAATAATATCCCTTACCTCGAAAGATTAGTACTTTAAATTTGGAATAAGGGTATAGTCTTTGAAGGAACTTACTTGCAAATCTAACAATACTCAAAGTATACTCACAAGAATACGCTCAATATATCGAGAGAGAAAAGATAGAGAAACTTCAGGTTTACGGTGTGTTTTCAATTCTAACCCAAGACCCTATTTATAGGAAAATGCTTAGAACACCAAAAGCGTAAAATTGAATATAATATTAATATATTTTTCACATTTTCTTTAGCCCACCTTAGACAACTGATCTCAGCCCATTTGAATCACATGTGAGGCCAACTTAGTTGCAAAAAAACGTTTTTCTCAAAATAATTAACTAAAACTCCCAAAATTAATTATTTCGTAACTTCAATAATTCATAATAAATAGCCCTTTCATTAGAAAATTCGAATCTCATGAGTTTTATAGGAAATTCAATTTCTACAACTTTGCAGAAGAAAGTTTTCCAAATTCCAAACAAAAATCGACCGAAATCCACAAACAAGCGATTTTACTGTGCTATAATCAAATTTCTACCAATAATTGTGTCCACCAACACACAAAACATGTGTTAAACATTTAATGCCACAAAAATACTCTTTCCTCCTCATATACTCATATATCCCACATTCATTGTAAAATATCACCGTTAATATATTATTAAAATAATATATTTAAATGAATTATTTTATCGAAAAAGATAAAATATTAATTTTCAACAATTGTCATTTTAAAAATTTTCTCCATCTATATCCACATAAAATCAATATTTTCCTCATCATATAAATCAATAATTAATTATTCACAAATAATATTACGAGAATCACAATATTGACAACCTGTGCGGTTCAGGAAGAGGGCTTTCAATAAGAATTTCTTCTTATCTGGCCAAGTATTGATTAGATGACGAAACCTCTCCTTAGATGAACTTTCTAGACATTGCCAATAATGTTATCTAATAATATTATTCAAATAATATGAATTATTGCTTCGATAATGAAAGATCTTGTGTAATGACAATTATTGAAACAATGAAGAATATAAAATATCAACGCAAAGACAATTATTAACTCAATAAAATAATCGAATAAAGTAATTACTGTAACCATTATTGAGTAGTGCCTTCTTACGTAAGAATCAATAATTGGTGCAATCTGGTGTGTAATCGCTTTCAAAGAAGCAGCGTATTAGTGTGTTTTAACCAACGGGTATTCCAACAAATGGCAATAACTACGTAGTTATTTAAAACAACTTATATTTGTCGTTTTCTTCATCCAATCGCTTTCAGTTATGGGGCCCCACATGTTTTGCGTGGCCGTCGCACGAATATTCCCAAGCGATGCGAATATTCCACGACCAAACGAATATTCCCCGACAACAATGAATATTTTATAACCACTTGCTTATTTTGAAATATTTGCGTATTTAACCCTTAACTATCCACATTAATCAAATCAACCTTTACTATTTCAAAATAAAGGAAATTCCTTTTTATTTAAAAATTTCGGGGTCTTACAAATGCTCCTGCGGCTTTCATGGATATGATGAACCGAGTATTCAAGGAATATTTGGATCAGTTCGTTGTTGTCTTTATTGATGAGATCCTAATATATTCCAAAAGCCGTGAAGATCATGAGCACCATTTGAAGCTGGTACTCCAAAGGCTTTGTGAAAACAAGCTTTATGCCAAGTTGAAGAAATGCGAGTTCTGACTTGAGGAAGTAGCATTCCTTGGGCACGTGGTGTCGAAACATGGAGTATCTGTTGATCCGGCGAAGATTGAAGCAATACAAAGTTGGGAGCAACCGAAGTCGATGATCAAGACGTAGTTTTTAGACTTTTATTTGGTTATTATCTCGAGATTCGTGGAAGGGTTTTCTCGAATTGCTACTCCATTAACCCAAATTTAACTCGAAAGGATAAAAAATTCGTTTGGGAGCGAAGAACGCGAGAAGAGTTTCCAAGAGCTTAAGGGAGACTTATTTTAAGACCTATTCTAACAATACCATCCGGTTCGGATGGATTTGTTATCTCTACGATGCTTGGGAAAAGGGTTAGGATGTGTTCTCATGCAACTTGGGAAAGTCATAGCCTATGCCTCGCGATAACTTAAAGAATATGAGAGGAATTATCCTACTCATGATCTAGAGTTAGCGTGATCGTTTTTGCCGCTTAAAGATATGGAGGCACTATCTATATGGGGAGAAAGTGGAGATATATTCGGACCATAAAAGCCTTAAATATTTCTTCACTCAAAAAGAACTCAACATGCGGCGGCGACGTTGGCTCGAGCTATTGAAAGACTACGACCGCACTATTCAATACCATCTGGAAAAGTGAGCGTGGTGGACGCGTTGAGTAGAAGATCATACGAGGAATGAGTGCGATGATGTCAAGTATACGCACAGAGCCAACTTTAATAGAAAAGTTAAGGTTGCTCGAGCCACCCGACCCGGAGGCGATCGCATATGAAGAAGAAAAGTACAAGAAGGTGCTATTCGTAAGTGAGAATTGATGAAGAAGGAATACTTGAGTCCACTCCGGACTTTGTGTCCCTAACGACTACGATTTGAAGTACAAGATTATGATGGAGGCACACAATACACCATTTGCAATCCATCCTGGAAGTACCAAAATGTATCGTGATCTTCGATATACATTTTGGTGGAACAATATGAAGAGAGAGATTGCAAAGTTTATCTCAACGTGTTTAACTTGTCAACGTGTAAAGGCAGAGCATCTAGTACCTAAGGGTCCGTTGCAACCACTTGAGATTCCGAAATGGAAGTGGGAACACATTACTATGGATTTCGTTACTAATCTTCCCAAGGTTTCTCAAGGCATAGATGCGATTTGGGTTATTGTTGATAGATTAACCAAGTCTGCTCATTTCTTACCGATACGAGAGACTTATTCCCTTGAACGTCTTGCTAGTATATATATAATGAGATTGTGAGGTTGCATGGCATGCCAGTATCCATAGTTTCGGATCGTGACCCAAGATTCACTTCAAGATTTTGGGTTAGCTTGCAAGAAGCTATGGGGACGGATTTACGATTCATTCGGCATACCATCCTCAAATGGACGGACAATCAGAGAGGACTATTCAAACTCTTGAAGATCTATTAAGACTTTGTGTCCTCGACTTCAAGGGCAGTTGGGATAAGTATTTACCATTGGTAGAATTCTCCTACAACAACAGTTATCAGGCAAGTATAGGTGTGGCTCCATTCGAAGCATTATATGGACGAAAATGTCGCTCTCCAATATGTTGGGACGAGGTGGGTGAAGCAATATTGTTGGGACCCAAGTTGGTACGTATGACTACGGAAAAGATCCAAATGATTCGACAACATATACAAACGGCACAAGATCGACAAAAGAGTTATGCGGATCTACATCGAAAGGACGTGGAATTATTATAGGGGATCATGTATTGTTGCGAGTTGCTCCATGGAAGGGAGTTACAAGATTTGGGAAGAGAGGAAAGCTCAATCCACGAATTATTGGTCCATTTCAATTTCTTGACCGAGTAGGAAATGTAGCCTATAGACTCGCGTTACCTCTGAGTATGTCTCGTGTTCATAATGTGTTTCACATATCTGTACTTCGTAAATATGTGAAAGACCCGAACCACGTTATAGAGTTAGAACCGGACGAGATAGCCGAAGACTTAACGTATGAGGAGGTACCTGTCAAGATCTTGGATAGGAAGGAGCATGTCCTACGCGCAAAGGTCATATCACAAGTTAAAGTTTTGTGGATGAATCATGCTTTATAGAGGAAATGACCGGGAATTGGAAGCGAAATAAAAGTGAGGTATCCTCACCTTTTGAAACACTGTACGTCGACGTCAATTTCGAGGACGAAATTTCATAAGGAGGGAGGTTGTAAGACCCCAACTTGTTATTAATGAAATTTAATTTTTCTATTTATTATTTTGAAATAGTAAGGGTTGATTTGATTAATGTGGATAGTTATGGGTAAAATACATAAATATTTCAAAATAAGCAAGTGGTTATAAAATATTCACCTTTGTTGTCGGGGAATATTCAGTATGGTCGTGGAATAATATTAAATGCTTGTCGGGGAATATTAAATCTGACATGTATGACCAATGTATGGGCCCCATAACTGAAAAGCGATTGGATGAAAAAAAACAACAAATATAAGTTGTTTAAAAATAACTTGCGTAGTTATTTACAATTAATCTGTTAAAATACTCGGGAGGTTAACACACGTAGAAGTTATTGCAGTATTGCACCAATTATTAATTCTTACGTAAGAAGGCACTTTACTCAATAATGGTTATTAATTAATTCTTTATTCATTATTTAATTTTATTGATTTAATAATTCTTTGCGTTGATATTTTATATTCTTTGTTCTTTCAATAATTGTCATTACACAAGTATTTTTATTATCGAATCAATAATTCATATTATCCGAATAATATTATTAGATAACATTATTGGCAATGTCTATAAAGTTACATCTAAGGAGGGTTTGGTCACCTAATCAATTGCTGGCAAGAAGGAGAAATTTCTTGTAAAGCCCCTCTTTCCTAAGAAGCGCACTGGGTTGTCAATATTGTGATTACGTAATATTATTTGTGAATAATTAATTATTGATTCATATAGATGGAGAAAATTTTTAATATGACAATTATTGAAAATTAAAATTTTATCTTTTTCTGATAAAATAATTCATTTAAATATATTATTATATTTTAATAATATAATAATGATGATATTTTTACGATGAATGTGGGATATATGAGTATATGTGGAGGAGGAGAATTTTTGTTACCAAAAATATTTAAAGCATGTTCTATGTGTCGGTGGACCCCATTTCTTGACTAAAATTTGATTATAGCCTGTAAAATCGCCCGTTTGTGGATTTCGGTCAATTTCTGTTTGGAATTTGGAAAAACTTTCTTCTGCAAAGTTGTAGAGAATTGAATTTTCTATAAAAATTCGCGAGTTTCGAATTTTCTGACAAAAGGACTATTTATTGTGAATTATTGAAGTTTCGAAGTTCCGAAATAATTGATTTTTGAAAGTTTAAATTATTTTAAATTAGAAAAACGTTTTTTCTTACTTTTTCTAGAAGGTGGCATATGCTTATTGAGCTGAAATCAGATTTCAAGAGTGGCGTAGGAATTTTGATATATATATTTATATTTTATTAAATTTTCTACTTTGGTGTTATAAGCTTTTTCCTATAAATAGAGTGCTTAGGTTAGAATTGAAAATCACACCAGAAACTGAAGTTTTCTCTCTCTATATTATCGAGCGTATTCTTGTGAGTATTTTGATTATTACTATACGGTGCAAGTTCAAGTCATGCTTTATATCAGGTGTTTCAATTTAGAAATCTTGATCTTTCGAGGTAAGGGATATTATTATTTTTAAATGATATTATTTCTTCTAATATCATTATGTGAAGTATTAATTTGAACTTTTAAATCAAATTTGGAACTTTTAGTGTGGGAGGTTTCTTATTCACGATATCATGACTATTCACGATATCTGATTATTCTTATTCACGAATCGACATTATTCATTGAAAAATAAAAATTTTTCTTTTCAGGTCAAAATATCTATTATGGATACTAGCTTTGATTGTATCCATGTTTTGATCATTCTTGAATTTTACACCACTATGATTATTTATGAGATATTTTTGGACATGAAATATCCGAAATACTTAATTCTTAATATTTATTCTTTTGTTTCTTTGGATTCGTTTTCTTTGAAATATTTTCATCATCCTCGATCTTAAATGATGATATTATTGAATATCTTTGGCCTGTGGTATGAAGATGAATGATTTCGATAAATATCTTTGGCCGTGTGCAAAGATGAGCAGTGTTTAGATGAACATGACTAACCGATGAATATATTTGGCACATGTAGTGCAAAGATGAATATTTGATTCAGATATATATTGATTGATGTTACTGGGGATAAAAGATGAGCGATGAACATTTAAATTCATACATAGAAGATAGTAGTTTGCATTCTCTACTTAACTCTTCTAATGAATTATTATTTCATTGCGAATATTGATTTAAAACTTGTTGTCTATTGTATTCTATTAGATTTTTCCTGTTGAAGACTAACGATAATTTGTTGTATATTATCTTAGTCATAATATTCTTTCTTTGGGCTAGTTGAGCTCACCCTTTTCTTTTTGTTCCATTTTTCTTCTCGGGAGGCGAGAATATAGCGATGCAGTCGGTATTGAATGAAGGTTCTAGAAAGAGTTGTTTAGTAGTCCTCACCATTTTGTAAAATAATATATCAATAAATGTGATGAGGATTTATTTGAGTATAGATATTGTAAGACCCCGAATTTTATGAAATAAAAGTATTCAATTTTTTATAATTACTATTCATGAGTTACTTATTCATGAGTTCTTATTCACGAGTTCTTATTCACGAGTTCTTATTCATGAGTTACTTATTCACGAAGTTACTATTCATGAGTTACTATTCACGAGTTACTATTCACGAGTACTATTCATGAAGCATGATAATTTTTTTTCGTAAGAAGGCATTACTCGATAATTGTTACGGTAAATTATTGTTCAATATTTTATTTTATTGATTGATAATTGCTACGTTGATATTTTATATTGTTGTTGTTTGATAATTGTCATTACACATTATTTTTTATTATCGAAGCAATAATTCATATTATCCGAATAATATTATTGGATAACATTATTGGCAATGTCTAGAAAGTTACGTCTAAGGAGAGGTTTGGTCACCTAATCAATTGGCAAGAAGTAAGGAGAAATTCTTATTGGAAAGCCCCTCTTTCCTGAAGAAGCCACGGTTGTCAATATTGTGATTATGTAATATTATTTGTGAATAATTAATTATTGATTTTTATGATGAGAAAAATATTTATTTTATGTGGATATAGATGGAGAAAATTTTTAAAGTGACAATTGTTGAAAATTAATATTTTATCTTTTTACGATAAAATAATTCATTTAAATATATTATTTTAATAATATATTAATGGTGATATTTTTATGTTGAATGTGGAATATATGAGTATATGAGGAGGAAGAATATTTTTGTTACAATAAATGTTTAAAACATGTTAAACATGTCGGTGGACCCCATTTCTTGGTGAAATTTGATTATGTAATCGTAAAATAAATACGTTTGTGGATTTCGGTCAATTTCTGTTTGGAATTTGGAAAAACTTTCTTCTGCAAAGTTGTAGAGAATTGAATTTCCTATAAAAAATCGTGAGATTCGAATTTTCTGATAAAAGAGATATTTATTATGAATTATTGAAGTTCCGAAGTTCCGAAATAATTGATTTTTGAAAGTTTTAATTAATTTTAATAACAAAAACGTTTTTTTTGTTTTTGTCATTATTAGTGGCTGAATTCAGATGGTCAGATGGTCAGAGTGGGCTTAGGAATTTAATATATATTATATTAATATTTTATTAAATTTTCGCTTTTTTGGTGTTTAAGCATTTTCTATAAATAGGGTCTTGGGTTAGAATTGAAAATCACACCAGAAACTGAAGTTTTCTCTCTCTATATTATCGAGCGTATTCTTGTGAGTATTTTGAGTATACTTTGAGTATTTCTATACGGTGCAAGTTCGTTCAGCGTTATTCCAAATGTAATCTTTGCTTCTTTTTGAGGTAAGGGATAGTAAGGGATTTTAAGAGTTATTATGTTTTTAGTTTTGAAATTTTTCAGAACCTTCAAAAAATTCTGGAAATATTTGAAATGATATTTTGATGAGTTTTGTAGATTGTGTCCAAAAATGGCGATTTTTGGATGTATAGATTAGGAGTTATGGATTTTATGAGAAAAGACTATTTTAAAAGTAACTATTTATAACTCCTTGTGATTAACTCCAAAATTGATGAAATTTTTATTGGGAGTACATCTATATAATATCAATATACCGTGTAAATTTCAGAATTTTTGGACAAAAGTACAATTTATGATAAATGTTTAAATATTCGGTGGTTTTGGCCATGTGAAAAATAGTAAATGAATTTTAAAAATTCTGAGAAAATATATATTCAATATGGGACTATGTTATGCTAAATCCCAGAAAAGAAAATATTTTGGAACTGATTTGGTATTTTCATGAAAATGTTCTAGTTATGAGTAAATGAATTAAATATGTTATGTGAAGTAAGAAAATTGGAAAATATGATTTATTGGCTTGAGAATCATATATGAGGTATATGCGGATTTTTATGAGGGTTTTGGTTAATGATGATGAAATCTTATGAGTTTGGCATTTTAGATGATTAAATGCATTAATTATTAAAGTGTAAATAATTGGATTGAATTATTTATAAGTTTAAGAAATGATTAAAATATTATTGTAATATTAATAATATTAGATTATGAGATTTCTAAGTGATTTATAACATTTAGATTAAGGTGTTATAAATATTGATATGGATTTTATTATGAAACTTTATCTTTTTCGTGTCGAGGTTTCTTATGCGCGTATCGATGCTTATGTCACGAATTAGAGTCTTATTCACGACAAATTGGTTCCTTCTCCGACCAAATTATCGTTGATTTATGAATCTTACTCTTGAAATTAAAACCATGTTTTGATTATATTATTTTTATGTAACATTCTTATAACCCTAATGATGATATTCTCTTTCACTTGAGTGTAAAGATGGGTAGATTATTGGTATGATCATGACTAGGGTTCTCTTTGGCCAGTAGGGAAAAAGTTGAATTGTATTTGGTATGATCATGACCATTGAATTTACAATTGAATATTTTTAACTTAAGTGCAAAGGTGAATTGATCAACATGGTTATAATTATTGTTATATAACTTCTGAAATGATTATGTATTTCTTTGATATATGAATATCTTTGGCTCGTAGTGCAAAGATGACTTGTTGATGAATATCTTAGCTTTGTATTGCAAAGATGAATTATTGATGAATATCTTTGGCTCGTAATGCAAAGATATTTTGTTGTTGAATATCTTTGCTTTGTAGGGCAAAGATGAATTATTGATGAATATCTTTGGCTCGTGTAATGCAAAGATGACTGTTGTTGAATATCTTTGCTTTTGTAGTGTAAAGATGGCTGTTGATGAATATCTTTGACCCGTGGTGCAAAGATGAATTTATTAGTATGATTATGAGCAGAGGCGTGATTTGGTATAACCATGATATTTGATGTTTCGGTAAAGGCGGTGATGAAAATTATCTTACGTCACGGATGGGAAGAGAATTTAGAATCACAATTATGATTATGAGTTATTCATATGATTGTGGAAAGGAACTGTTGATTGATGTTACAGGATAAAACATTGTTGGTGGACTTTTAACGTGAGAAGACAATAGACTTTATAGTCTATTTGACTCTTTTAATGGATTGCTCGTTAACCGCAACTATGGTTGAAAAGTTTTATCATCTACCATATGTTCTAAATCTACGATTTACATCGATGAAGACTATTGATAATTTATTTATCTTTAGTCATAATATTCTTCTTCGAGCTAGTTGTGCTCACCCTTTTGTTTCACAATTCCTTTCGGGTAATAAAAGTGTATTTGGGTTGGCCGGAGATAACAACGGAATAGAAGCGGTGGTCTATAGTTGTTGAGGTTCTCCCTAAAAAGAGTATGAAAATAATTTTATTGAGGGCTTTAGTGTGTTGTATTTTATACATCATTTAATAGTCATTTATGGTGAATTAAATAGGGTGAAGGCGAACCCAACTTTGGAAGGGTGTTTTGTCACTTTATCATACAAGATGTCTAATGACATACAAACTCGTGTTATCATAAGACATGGTTGTGCTCATCCACTTCTTTGAGTATATTTTCTGAGCACTACCTATATGATCTTGGTGTTTGTTTGAAGTATAATTCTCAATTTGAGGCAGTGGAGATAATGATAAATCAAGAGGAGACTCGCCATTGGGAAGAATATGATAGTAATCTTCTCGTTTTTCTTTTGGGGTCTATTAATCAACCAAGGATAATTACGTGGCCATATGATATCTACCATAACCTAAAAAGCATGGCCTCCCATGTATACGAAGGTTTTCTTGAGCACTTCCCAAAGATTCTAATTTCTAAAAGCAGGTTTTTGATTGTACCTTTATGTAAGGTGTCATGGTGATGTGTTATCCAAGTTGGTGTCCAGAGTTACATTTGGTATATATTGGTATCAAAACTCACAAAATATGTGTTGTTGTATTTTGCACGACAATTGTTGTAATAAAGTTGTAGTTGTTTTTCGTACCATATATTTGGCGACTCAGAATGGGTTGGATGGAATGGACCTATTTTGGGGTCGTTACAGATATTGTCTAGAAGATAATATTTGTATTCAAACTCACAGTTTTACTGTTGTAATAATAAAGTTGTAGTTGTTTCTATACCATGTATTGACAACTCAGAATGGGTGATGTATACCTATTTTGGGGGCGTCACAGATCACACCGCCACGGAAGGTGTCATGCCTCGGTGCCAAGAGGACATGCCTGTGGTACCCCCACAGGTGGTTATAGCTCAGGTATACCCTACGGTATTCTAACAAAATATAATGTCACAACACATGCGACACAACAAAGGGGTTCTAACATGTACATGTTAAACTGAAACGAGATATCAACACAAAGTCTCCAAAAATATTAACATGCACATTACTACAAATATCAAAATAAATTTAGACATGTTGTACTAGTCTACAGAGTGCAAATATGAGTTTCAACTATGAACGTCAAACGAAATTATCACAATGAATTTGACAAGAAATAATCATGAGAGGCAATACTAATTTTCAAAACACATAACGAAACGAATAAATTAAAAACAAAAGAGTCTCGTTGAAAGAGTACGGATTCCGTACCTGGATTAAGCAATGTAATACCCAAAATTATTATTCCAATATAGTTCGTTAAATTCCTTCCGTTCGATCTAATTAAACAAAATAATAATTTTAATATAAGTACACTTGAAAATAAAATATAAATATATATAATTATTATTTTTTTTCACTAATAAACTCATTTTTTATCATTATTATTATATTCTAAAGATTTTCATAATATTATACGCATTGATCATATATGTAAAATTACCATATTTTTGTTCTACAAATAAATATGCGAAAAACTTAAAACCTGAAGCAACTCTTTATTTACAAAACCAATTAAAATCTAGCATCCTCAGTTGCAAAAACCAACATTTACTAAGAAAGTTACATCTAATCATTTAATATACATAATTTAAATAATTTAATAGCATGCATATAAATATATATAATTCCTTCATCAGGAGCTATGTTCAAAAACATGAAAACAAACTCAATCTTTTAACTGACTTGCATCATGTAATTCTTATACGGATATTGAATATTAAAATAATACGATTACCTTAATTGACAGAACCTCATCCTCTTCGTTTTTTTCTTCTCTCTCTACTAGCGCCGCTCAACTCTTTTTCTTAGTTCGAATAAGATGAAGTGCCATGTAATTAGGTTTTACTTATCATTTATTAATTACTTTTTATAATTTACTAACTCTCCTAATTTTGATAGGATTTTAAAATTTTTACACAATTATAAATTTGACCCACTTAATTTAAAGTCCAATTTTACCAATTTAATTTACCCAACACTTATTAATTAATCAGCCCACAAAATTAAATGACTAGCTTGACCCAAAATAAATGACAAAGTCCAATTAATATGGTTTAAAATAAAATATTTTATTATTATTTAATTATTATTATTATTATTTTATTTTTGGGTATTACACGCGGCATACCCTATACATAACTTGTATACGCGGCATACCCTATACTTAGTGAAATCCCTCTGTTATTCCATTCTATATTATTATGTTGAAATTGAAAGTAGTATGCACACAAGCCAATCATGTTTGATGATAAAGCATATACTTTGTAACAATCTTATTCATTTATTAATAAAAAGTATTAATTTATTAAAAGCTTTTAATTATCTACATGATCTTTGTTTTATAATATGTGATAAACCCATAGTTTTAAGCAATGCTTTTAGAATAATGATGATGATCATTCTAATGAGATCTAAATTCTTAGAAAGCTTAAAAACTAAAATAGTTCCCAATCATTGGATTACTAAATTGGGGATTAGTGAATCCGGATAGATTGGTACATACGTTGCTTGCTCATTGGATGAGGATGATTGATCTCATGATCATTTGTGTGGAGACACTAAAGCAAGTATGTAGGTGCTTATTAGAGAATAAGTTCTTTGAGCGTGGCTCGCTAAGGAATACCTAATGGAGTTTTATTTGCTGTCAATAGGAATTCTGTAGTGATAGTAGTACAAATAATCCTTGGACTTGAGATCATCATAGTATCTGTGTATGATGTGTTATACTTTGACTTATTCCTTAAGACCACGAGGGTATATCAAAGGGTATGCTTGGGTATAATAAGTTGTACATGGAGATAATGTATGATCAATAAAGAATCTACCACTCTAATAAAAAAGAGAAATGTCCTATGTGATTCGATAAATGACAACCCGGTAGTCCTTGGTTAAGCGCGAATGAAATTAGAAAGGAGTTTCTAATTTGCATTATTTGGAGTTGTGCATTTAAGAGTCGAAATACATATAATTAAATAAAATAAGACTTGTGAGTAATTCCATGTCTTATATTTAATTGGGACATTGTATGGTGGAAGGATTGAATTAGACACAGAACTATTTACTCAAAGGTTCTTTAATGATTAATGTTGAAATCTATATTATCTGGAAAGTCGTTGATCATTAGGGAGGCTTATCCCTATTGTAGAATAAATATTATTTAAATAAATTAATTGTTTAATTTATTTATTTAAATAAGATTAGAATTGTTCTAATTGATTTATTCACAACTTAGGGTTTAATATGGAGAACCTAAAGGGTCACACCATAAAAGGAAGAATAATTATTTAAGAAGTTAATGGCATAATCGTAATAATATGTTATGTATATTTAATTTAATCTATGGTGATAGAATAAATTAAATAGCTTAATATTTATTATTTAATATTTTAGAAATATTAAATATAAATTAATAAGAGAGTCTTATTAATATTATTACAATTATTATTATTTTAATTTCTAAAAGAGTTTAGGAATTAATTTAATATAAGTACTCTCATTTATTCCTAATAAGATTAGGAGGTTAAATTAATTAAAAGAGTTTAATTAATTATCCCTAATAAGATTAGGGAGCCTAATTAATTAAAAGAATTTAATTAATTAAATAAAACCCAATTTCTTAATTGTTAGGAGGGTTGCCCACATCAATAAATAAGAGGAGTCTTATTATGGGTGGTGGGGTTGTTGACTTTTTCAACATCTGACATAATTCCAATTGTTGGGAGAAAGACGCTCCTTTTCTATAGAGATAGAAAAACTAGGGTTTAGCCAACCACCCTTTTCTTGAATCATTATAATTCCTTGGTGGATCACCTCAGAGGCCAAACATATGGGTGGCTAACGTTGATCAAAGGAAGGAACAAAACCGGTGGATTCAAGTTGAACGAAAGGATTTGGAGGTGAACTTGTGCACGAGGAAGCTCGATCTTCAAGGGTATGATTTTATTCTTTATCTTTTCGTTTAATTAATAATTGTGCATAAAGGGTGATCCGGGTATATGGTTTGTAAATTTTTTTAAACTCGATTTTTACTCGCTTCGCTTAAATTATGCAATTTGATCACAGCATATTTAATATTACAAACCTAACGGTGGCATCAGAGCCAAACCTTTATGCGAATTATTAATTGTTTTAATTTGATATGTGTATTGATATGTGTTTAGAACAATTTAATTGGGCATAATTTTATTATATAAAATTTAAACAAAAAAAAAAAAAAAAAATAAAAATTAAAAAAAGGAGCCGTAATATATCACGTGGAAGGGTTCTAGAATTAAAAATTCAAGGGAAGGAACATAAAAAAAATTAAAAAAAAAAAAATGTTACACGTGCTTGGACATTCGGCAGAAGCATGCAGGATTTGGGAAGGACAAGTTTTTTTTTTTTTTTTAAAAGGCACGGTTTCTTTTTTTTTTTTTTTTTATATATTAACGTTTTTTTTTTCACATTTAACTAATCCTACTCATGGAATCACATGGCATTATAATTATATATATATATATATGATATATATATTAATATATATATATATATATATATATATATATATATATTATCCTTAATTATTTTATAATTAAAATAAAGTTTATTTTAATTTTAAAATAAAATGTTTATTATAATCTTAAAATAAAAGGATTTATTTTAATTTTAAAATTAGATTTCATGCTAACTAATTAGAGTTGGAATTGGATTCCATGATAACTAATTGGAGTTGAAATTGGATTCTATTTTCCTTAAATAAAGGAGTTTATTTTGATATGAAATTAGATTTCATATTATTCAAAATAAAAAGGTTTATTTGTGAATAGGAAAAGAATCGGTCTTTCCTTAAATAAAGGAGTTTATTTTGATATGAAATTAGATTTCATATTATTCAAAAAATAAAAGGTTTATTTGTGAATAGTAAAAAAAAGAATCAAGATTTCCTTAAATAAAGGAGTTTATTTAGATATGAAATAAGATTTCATATTACTCAAAATAAAAGAGTTTATTTGTGAATAAGGAAAGTAAATCCATCTTTCCTTAAATAAAGGAGTTTGTTTAGATATGAAATAAGATTTCATATTATTCAAAATAAAAGAGTTTATTTGTGAATAGGAAAGAATATCCGTGTTTCCTTAATAAAAGATTTTTTTATTTTTACATGGAATTGGATTCCATAATTAATTCAAATAAAGGAGTTTATTTTGATTAAAATTTTGATTAAAATAAAATAGTTTATTTTATTCAAAATTGGATAAATTAAAATAAAATAGTTTTATTTTGATTTAAATTTGGATTAAAATAAAGGAGTTTATTTTGATTCAAAATAGATTTTATACTAACTAAATTTGCCCATTAAATGATATCTGTAAGACCTCAAATTCTTAAATAAAAAGGAATTTCCTTTATTTATTATTTTGAAATAGTAAGGGTTGATTTGATTAATGTGGATAGTTAAGGGTTAAATACGCAAATATTTTAAAATAAGCAAGTGGTTATAAAATATTCATTATCGTCGAGGAATATTCGTTTGGTCGTGGAATATTCAAATCTTTGTCGGGGAATATTAAATTATGACGACAAGTATGACCATGTGTGGGCCCCATAACTGAAAAGCGATTGGATGAAGAAAGCGACAAATATAAGTTATTTTTTAAATAACGGCGTAGTTATTACAGATTATCTTGTTGGAATACCCGGTGGTTAAAACACACTAATACGCTGGCGTTGTTGAGCAGTAGCAGCGGTATTGCACCAATTATTGATTCTTACGTAAGAAGCCTTACCTTTACTCAATAATGGTTACGATGAATTACTTGCTCAAAGATTTTATTGAGTTAATAATTCTTTGCGTTGATATTTTATATTATCATTGTTTGATAATTGTCATTACACGGTATTTTTCATTATCGAAGCAATAATTCATATTATCTGAATAATATTATTAGATAACATTGTTGGCAATGTCTAGAAAGTTCATCTAAGGAGAGGTTTGGTCACCTAATCAAGGCCAAGAAGAAGAAATTCTTATTGGAAAGCCCTCTTCTCTGAGGCGCACGGTTGTCAATATTGTGATTACGTAATATTATTTGTGAATAATTAATTATTGATTCATATGATGAGAAAAATATTGATTTTATGTGGATATAGATGGAGAAAATTTTTATAGTGACAATTATTGAAAATTGAAATTTTATCTTTTTACGATAAAATAATACATTTAAATATATTATTATATTTTAATAATATAATAATGGTGATATTTTACAACGAATGTGGGATATATGAGTATACGAGGAGGAAGAGTATTTTGTTGCAATAAATGTTTAAAACATGTTAAACATGTCGATTGGACCCCATTTATTGACTAAAATTTGATTATAGCTTTGTAAAATCGTCTGTTTGTGGATTTGATTCGATTTTTGTTAGAAATTGGAAAAACTTTCTTACGCAAAGTTGTAGAGAATTGAATTTCCTATAAAAACTTGCGAGATTCGAATTTTTTTGATGAAAGGGCTATTAATTATGAATTTTTGAAGCTCAAGTTCGAAATAATTAATTTTGGAAGTTTTAATTGATTTATTTAAGAAAAACGTTTTTTGCAATCCCACATGTGATATAAATGTGCTGAATTCAGTTGGTCTAAGGTGGGCTTGAATTTGTTTAATTATATTATTATTTTATTAAATTTTACTGCTTTGGTGTTCTAAGATTTTTCTATAAATAGGGTGCTTGGGTTAGAATTGAAAATCACACGAAACTAAAGTTTTCTCTCTATATTATCGAATAATTCTTGTGAGTATTTTGAGTATACTTTGAGTATTGTTATACGGTCTGCAAGTCAAGTCATAGCCTATATCAGATGTTTCATTAGAAATCTTGATCTTTCGAGGTAAGGGATGTTATTTTCTTCTCAAATGATATTATTTCTTCAATATCATTATCTTTGAAATATTGGTTGGACTTTTTATCAAATTTGGAACTTTTTCATGTCGGGGTTTCTTATTCATGAGTTCTTATTCACGAGTTACTATTTATGAGTTCTTATTCACGAGTTCTTATTCACGAGTACTATTCATGAAGCGTGAAGATGTTTTTTGTGGAATTTCTATCTTTTGGGTGTTTGTTATTATTTTATTCGCGATATTCATATCTGACTATTCACGTATCTGGTACTATTCATAGAAAAATAAAATTTCTTCTTTTCGTCAAAACATCTATTCGGATACTAACTCGATTGTATCCATGTTTTGATCATTCTTGAATTTTACACCACTATGATTATTTTTGAGGTATTTTTGACGTGGATAAAACCAAGTACGAATCCTTAATCCTTAATCCTTGTCATTTTGTTTCTTTGGATTCGTTTCTTTAAAAAAATATTTTCATCATCCTCGGTCTTAAATGATGATATTATGGAATATCTTTGGCTTTGTAGTGCAAAGATGAATGATTTCTGAAGAATATCTTTGGCTAGTAGTGCAAAGATGAGCAGTGTTTAAATGAACATGACCGGTGATGAATATCTTTGGCACTGTGAGTGCAAAAGATGAATATTTGATTCGGATGTATATTGATTGATGTTACGGGATAAAAGATGAGCGATGAACTTTTAAATTCATACATAGAAGATAGTAGTTTGCATTCTCTACTTAACTCTTCTAATGAATTATTATTTCATTGCGAATATTGATTTAAAATTTGTTGTCTATTGTATTCTATTAGATTTTTCCTCGTTGAAGACTAACGATAATTTTTTGTATATTATCTTAGTCATAATATTCTTTCTTGAGCTAGTTGAGCTCACCCTTTTCCTTTTGTTCATTTTTCTCGGGAGGCGAGAATATAGCGAGTATTTGAAGCCTGGGGTATGGAATGAAGGTTTTAGAAAGGATTGTTTAGTAGTCCTCACCATTTTGTAAAATAATGTATCAATAAATGTGATGAGGATTTATTTGAGTATAGATATTATCAGAAGATAATATTTGTATTCAAACTCACAGCTTTTCTTGTTGTAATAATAAAGTTGTAGTTGTTTACGTACCGTGTATTGACAACTCGAATAGGTGATGTATACCTATTTTGGGGCGTCGCGGTTGGTATCGAGCTTAGGGATATGATCTCTGGCGGAGATCGGGGAATAGAACTAGAGGGGAGGCGAGTAAATCCTTCGCTAGTGTGTCCTACCTAAGCTTATTTGTTAGTTGGTCAAGATATAAGGATATTATGTGATATATTGATTTCCTTAATTAACCCTTGTTTTATGACGGTATTTGAGAATGTCGTGAGAATATTAACAATGGAAATGAGACCAGTGGAGATGCCTCTGTACTCACCAAGCGAGGAGAAGCGTGCAACAGTGGCAATGTTCTCTCTGTGAACAACACCATTGAAAGCGAGATGATGAGCGAGGGATGTTTAGAAGTTTTTGCGATTCATGCAAAAATCATTTGAGGAGACTCGTGTTCAAAATCTGAGGAGAAATGATAGCAATTCACGGGTTGTCCTGACCAAGCGATTCAAAGAGTTGGGACCACGAATTTAAGGAAAAGCGGATCCGATCATGGCGGAAACATGGGTCAAACAAATTACCAAGATATTCGATGTCTTGGGATGCGGAGAACGAAGGTTCCATTCGCCACCTTTATGTTCCAAATGGCGAAGCGGACTCTTCGTGGGAGTACGTGAAGCGTATCCATCGGTACTTTTCGGCGTATGTCTTGGGAGACATTTGAAGCTATTTAATGACAAATACTTTCACGAAAGTGTTCGCGTCGTATGAAGGAAGTGGAGTTCATCAGATTGGAACAAAACAACATACGCGGTGTCTCGATCACGAGGCAAAGTTTGCGAGTTATCGGTTTGCACCTCATTTGGTGGAGAATGAGGAGCGTATGACGCGGATGTTTCTTAGAGGTTTGAAACGGCGATACGTCGAGTATCTCATTTCTCATAAATTTTCTCTCACGTATTGAGATGTTGTAAGCGAGGCTCAATTATTAGAAGCGAGATAACGAGTACGGTCGTTGAGGACCACAACCAGGATCGATCGGAGATAGCGATCAAGCAGAATAATGATAACTGCGGAGAAAAAATGCAATGGACAGAAATGGTAACCACTACGGTGGTAATCATGGCGATGAAAATAGTAGTAAAGCGAGTCGGGAGGAGATTTTAAAAAGAGGAGATTTAACGACCATATGAAGATGACAAGATCTGCGTGAACCGGTTCTAAGGGAGGAACGACCACCGGTCATATGCTACAAATGCGGAAAAGAGGACATATCGGTCAAGCGCCTTGCCCAAACAGTTCAAGGTATGCTATAATTGTGGAAAGGAAGGACATATCGCTCGAGATTATACGAGAAGCGAAACCTAGTTCAATGGGGACGGTGACTCAAAAATCATGTCGAGGAAAAGTCAAAGTCAACGATTAAAGGAAGAAGCGTTTGTTGTGATCGGTCATAATGCGAGAACCCAAACGAGGTGATCACGGGTAAGTTATTTATAAATTCTTACGAAGTTTATACCTTACTTGATACCGGTCTTTACCCATTCATTTATCTCTGCGCATGTGCTCAACGTTTAAACTTGACTCCGGAGAAATTAGACTTTGACCTATCTGTGGAAACTCCGTTAGGAGAAACTTTCATCACATCCACTGTTTATAAATCTTGTTTGATTCAAGTTGGCACCATTACCTTACACCATTGACCTTATCTCTTTAAAGATACTTGCTTTTGATGTGATTTTAGGGATTGATTGGTTAACTACTCATCATGCCAAAATTGATTATTTTTCGTAAGGTTGTTAGTTTTCATATTCCTAACCAACTGTTAGATTAATTCAAGCAACTAAACCATTAAAATCGATCATTGTCATATCTAATCATAAAGCTATTCGTTTATTAAAAAGCGGATGTCAAGCTTTCTTAGCCCATGTTATGGATTTGAATAAAGACACGTCAAATTTGAATAATATTCATGTTGTTATTGACTTTCCGACGTATTTCGAAGAACTTCCCGGTCTACCCCGAGCGTGAAGTTGAATTCTTTATTGATCTTGAACACTGGTACAAAGCCCATTTCTAAAACCCCATATCGAATGGCTCTATTGAACTTCAGAGTTAAAGGTCCAACTACGAGGAATTGTTGGACATCGGTTTCATAAATCTAGTACATCTCCTTGGGGTGCTCTGTTTTATTTGTAAAGAAGAAAGCGGAGTATGCGACTTTTGTATTGACTATCGGGGAATTGAACCATGTCACCATCAAGAATAGGTATCCTCTACCTCGTATTGATGACTTGTTTGACCGATTCTGAGGGCACAATTCTTTTCAAAAATCGATCTTCGCTCGGATATCATCAATTTGAAGATTAGGCGAGGATATTCAAAGGCGCCTTGAATCCTCGGTATGGGCATTATGAATTCTTAGTCATGTCTTTCGGACTAACTAATGCTCCTCCTGGCTTTCATGGATATGATGAACCGAGTATTCAAGGAATATTTGGATCAATTCGTTGTTGTCTTTATTGATGACATCCTCATATATTCCAAAAGCCGTGAAGATCATGAGCACCATTTGAAATTTGGTACTCCAAAGGCTTCGTGAAAACCAACTATATGCCAAATTGAAGAAATGCGAGTTCGGCGAGGAAGTAGCATTCCTTGGGCGCGTGGTGTCGAAACATGGAGTATCTGTTGATCCGTGAAGATTGAAGCAATACAAAGTTAGGAGCAAAGTCGATTGGTGGAATCAAGCACGTAGCTTTTGGGCTTAATTTGGTTATTATCGGAGATTCGTGGAAGGGTTTTCTCGAATCGCTACTCCATTAACTCACTAACTCGGAAGGATATAAAATTCGTTTGGGAGCGAAGAATGCGAGAAAAGTTTCCAAGAGCTTAAGAGGAGACTTATTTCTAAGACTGTTTCTAACAATACCATCTGGTTCGGATGGATTTGTTATCTCAAATGATGCTTGGTGCAAAGGGTTAGGATGTGTTCTCATGCAGCGTGGGAAAGTCATAGCTTTATGCCTCATGACAACTTTAAAGAGTATGAGAGGAATTATCCTACTCATGATCTAGAGTTAGCGGCAAAGTCGTTTCAGCGCTAAAAATATGGAGGCACTATCTATATGGGGAGAAAGTGGAGATATATTCGGACCATAAAAGCCTTAAATATTTCTTCACTCAAAAAAGAACTCAACATGCGGCAATGACGTTGGCTCAAGCTATTGAAAGACTACGACCACACTATTCAATACCATCCCGGTAAAAGCGAGCGTGGTAGGCGACGCATTGAGTAGAAGATCATATGAGGAACGAGTGCGATGATGTCAAGTATACGCGTAGAGCCAACTTTAATAGAAAAAGTTAAGGTTGCTCAAGCCACCAGGCCGGAGGCGATGCGTATTAAGAAGAAAGTATGCTGAAGGAGCTATTCCTAAGGCGAGAATTGATGAAGAAGGAATACTTGAGTTCACTCTAGACTTTGTGTTCTAACGACTACGATTTGAAGTACAAGATTATGATGGAGGCACACAATCGCCATTTGCAATCCATCCGGAAGTACTAAAATGTATCGTGATCTTGACATACATTTTGGTGGAACAATATGAAGAGAGAGATTGCAAAGTTTATCTCGATGTGTTTAACTTGCCAACGATGTAAAGGCGGAGCATCTTGTACCTAAGGGTCCATTGCAACCACTTGAGATTAGGAATGGAAGTGGGAACACATTACTATGGATTTCGTTTACGGGTCTTCCTACGGTTTCTCAAGGCATCAATGCTATTTGGGTTATTGTTGATAGATTAACCAAGTCCGCTCATTTCTTGCCGATCACGGAGACTTATTCCTTGAGCGTCTTGCTAGTATGTACGTGAATGAGATTGTGAGGTTGCATGGCATGCTGTATCCATAGTTTGGATCGTGACCCAAGATTCACTTCAAGATTTTGGGTTAGCTTGCAAAAAGCTATGGAGCGCGGATTTGCGATTTAGTTCGCATACCATCCCAAAAGCGGACGGACAATCGAGAGAGGACTATTCAAACTCTTGAAGATCTATTAAGACTCGTGTCCTAGACTTCAAGGGTAGTTGGGATAAGTATTTACCATTGGTGGAATTCTCCTACAACAACAGTTATCGAGCAAGTATAGGTGTGGCTCCATTTGAAGCATTATATGGACGAAAATGTCGTTCTCCAATATGTTGGGATGAGGTGGGTGAAGCAACATTGTTGGGACGAGAGTTAATACGTATTACTCACCGAAAAGATCCAAATGATTCGACAAGCGTATACAAAGCGGCACAAGATCGACAAAAGAGTTATGCGGATCTTCATCGAAAGGACGTGGAATTTAATGTAGGGATCGTGTATTGTTGCGAGTTGCTCCATGGAAGGGAGTTACAAGATTTGGGAAGAGAGGAAAGCTCAATCCACGATTTATTGGTCCATTTCAAATTCTTGACCGAGTAGGAAATGTAGCCTATAGACTTGCGTTACCTCCAAAGTATGTCTCGTGTTCATAATGTGTTTCACATATCTCATACTTCAGTAAATATGTGAAAGACCGAACCACGTTATTGAGTTAGAACCGGACGAGATAGTAGAAGACTTAACGTATGAGGAGGTACTGTCAAGATCTTGGATAGGAAGGAGCATGTCCTACGCAAGAAAGGTCATACCACAAGTTAAAGTTTTGTGGAGGAATCATGCTATAGAGGAAATGACTGGGAATTGGAAGCGAAAATGAAAGCGAGGTATCCTCACCTTTTGAAAACACAGTGCGTGACGTCAATTTCGAGGATGAAATTTCATAAGGAGGGAGGTTGTAGAAGACCCCGAAATTTTTAAATAAAAGGAATTTCCTTTATTTATTATTTTGAAATAGTAAGGGTTGATTTGATTAATGTGGATAGTTAAGGGTTAAATACGCAAATATTTCAAAATAAGCAAATGGTTATAAAATATTCATTATCGTCGAGGAATATTCGTTTGGTCGTGGAATATTAAATCTTTGTGGGAATATTAAATGCGACAGTAGCGACCCATGTGGGCCCCATGTGAAAGCGATTGGATGAAGAAAGCGACAAATATAAGTTGTTTTTTTAAATAGCAGGCGTAGTTATTCAAGTATTATCTTGTTGGAATACCGGTGGTTAAAACACACTAATATTGTCTGGCGTTGTTGAAAGAGTATACCCAGTATTGCACCAATTATTGATTCTTACGTGAAGAAGGCACTACTCAATAATGGTTACTGATAATTCTTGTTCGATATTTTATTGAGTTAATAATTGCTGCGTTGATATTTTATATTCTTTGTTGTTTTGATAATTGTCATTACTGCGGTATTTTTCATTATCGAAGCAATAATTCATATTATCTGAATAATATTATTAGATAACATTGTTGGCAATGTCTAGAAAGTTACGTCTAAGGAGAGGTTTGGTCACCTAATTGCTTGGCGCCAAGAAGAAGAAATTCTTATTGGAAAGCCCTCTTTCCTGAAGCGCACGGTCATCAATATTGTGATTACGTAATATTATTTGTGAATAATTAATTATTGATTCATATGATGAGAAAAATATTGATTTTATGTGGATATAGATGGAGAAAATTTTTATAGTGACAATTGTTGAAAATTGAAATTTTATCTTTTTACGATAAAATAATTATTTAAATATATTATTATATTTTAATAATATAATAATGGTGATATTTTACAACGAATGTGGGATATATGAGTATCTGAGGAGGAAGAGTATTTTTGTTGCAATAAATGTTTAAAACATGTTAAACATGCGGTGGACCCCATTTATTGATGAAATTTGATTATACTGTAAAATCGCCTTGGTTTGTGGATTTGATTCGATTTCATTTTGGAATTTGGAAAACTTTCTTACGCAAAGTTGTAGAGAATTGAATTTCCTATAAAAAACTTGCGAGATTCGAATTTTCGATGAAAGGGCTATTAATTATGAATTTTTGAAGCTCTGAAGTTTCAAATAATTAATTTTGGAAGTTTTAATTGATTTATTTAAGAAAAACGTTTTTGCAATCCCACATGTGATATAAATGTGCTGAATTCAGTTGGTCTAAGGTGGGCTTGAATTTGTTTAATTATATTATTATTTTATTAAATTTTCTCGCTTTGGTGTCTAAGCATTTTTCTATAAATAGGTGCTTGGGTTAGAATTGAAAATCACACCGAAACTAAAGTTTTTCTCTCTATATTATCGGCGTATTCTTGTGAGTATTTTGAGTATACTTTGAGTATTGCTATACGGTGCAAGTCCAAGTCATAGCCTATATCCAGGTGTTTTCAATTTAAGATCTTGATCTTTCGAGGTAAGGGATGTTATTTTCTTCTCAAATGATATTATTTCTTCAATATCATTATCTTTGAAATATTGGTTGGAACTTTTATCAAATTTGGAACTTTTTCATGTCTGGGGTTACTATTCATGAGTTCTTATTCACGAGTTACTATTCATGAGTTACTATTCACGAGTTCTTATTCACGAAAGTACTATTCTATGAAGCGTGAAGATGTTTTTGTGGAATTTCTATCTTTTGGTGTTTGAGTTACTATTCACGTATATCGGCCTTTATTCACGATATCTGAGACTATTCACGTATACTGCATTATTCATAGAAAAATAAAATTTCTTCTTTTCGTCAAAACATCTATTACGGATACTAACTCGATTGTATCCATGTTTTGATCATTCTTGAATTTTACACCACTATGATTATTTTTGAGGTATTTTTGGACGTGGATAAAACCAAGTACGAATCCTTAATCCTTAATCCTTGTCATTTTGTTTCTTTGGATTCGATTTCTTTAAAAAAATATTTTTCATCATCCTCGGTCTTAAATGATGATATTATGGAATATCTTTGGCACTGTAGTGCAAAGATGAATGATTTCTTAAGAATATCTTTGGCCTGTAGAAAAAAGATGAATGATTTCTGAAGAATATCTTTTTGGCGTAGTGCAAAGATGAGCAGTGTTTAAATGAACATGAATTAATCGATGAATATCTTTGGCTGTAGTGCAAAGATGAATATTTGATTCGAGATGTATATTGATTGATGTTCTGGGGATAAAAGATAGAGCGATGAACTTTTAAATTCATACATAGAAGATAGTAGTTTGCATTCTCTACTTAACTCTTCTAATGAATTATTATTTCATTGCGAATATTGATTTAAAATTTGTTGTCTATTGTATTCTATTAGATTTTTCCCTGTTGAAGACTAACGATAATTTGTTGTATATTATCTTAGTCATAATATTCTTTACTGAGCTAGTTGAGCTCACCCTTTTCCTTTTTGTTCCATTTTTCTCACAAAGGGTTGAAAATCAGATTTTGGTAAAAACGGAACATGAAATTCAATTGACCATATCTCCTATTATATTTTGAATTTTTGAGTGAGGTCAAGTTCTAGAGTTAGGTCTATGAGTTTTGTAACTTATCCAAGTGGAATCACTAGAAAAGGTGTTGTAGATTTTCGTGTGGACTGATTTTAGCAAAGGAGTCCAAAGCTGCAATTTACGAAAAATCTACTGCCCATAAATTTAAAAGGGCTGTTTCGGCCACTTAATTTGTGAGAAAAATTCTGGCCTTTTGGGACATGAAAGTATATGGTATAAAGTACCTCCTGTCCAAAAATGAGCTCATTCCGACTTAAAATGAGCAAGTTATGACCATTTCAATATTTAAGTTTTTCTGACGAAAAACGCAATAACCGGAGTTCTATAACTCCGATGACCATGAAATTTAAACTGGAAGCTCACGTTAACATGTGTAAGATTCTGCCAAGATTTGGGAATTTTTGGAGTTAAACTTAAGGTAGCTAATTTCTTAAGGAATTAATTAGAAATTAATTTTTGAAAAATAGTAAATGAATTTTAAAAATTCCGAGAAAAATATATGTTCATTATGGGACTATATTATGCTAAATCCCAGAAAAGAAATATTTTTGGGACTGATTTGGTATTTTTCATGAAAATAGTTTAGTTACAAACATATGAGTTAAATGTGTTATGTGAAGTAACAAAGTTGGAAGATAGGATTTTATGGCTTGGAAATCCTATATAAGGTATATGTAGATTGTTGATAAGAAATTTGATCATTGGTGATGAAATCTTATGAGTATGACATTTTTGAATGATTAAATGCATTATTTGGTAAAGTGTAAACAACTGAAATAAATTGTTTATAAGTTTAAGAAGTGATTAAAATATTGTTATGATATTAACAATATTAGATTATGAATTTATTATGTGATTGATAATATTTGGATAAAGTTAATGTCTTTAATATTTATCCTTGTTTTAGTTTGATCAATGCTTATATCATTGTCATCATCCTCGTGCTTATATATATGGTGAGGAAAGTTATCTTTGGCTTACGTGCGAAGATGGGCTATTATTTATTGTTGTATATTTTTGGCTTACGTGCAGAGATGGACTTGGTATGATTATGACCAGGGATTATTCGGTATAGTCATGACCATTGATGATTTAATGAATATCCTTGGCCCGTAGTGCAGGGATGATTCAATGATGTGGTTTATTTATTAAGCTGAGTCTTAGCGATAAAAATTGATGAAAACCTTTTAAAACATAGAAGATAGTAGATTTTATTCTCTACTTGACTCTTCTAATGGATTGCTTATTCCGTTGCAGTTAAACTTGATGTCTATTGTATTTTATCAGTTTAACATTGTTGAGACTATTGATAATTTATTCTGCATTATCTTAGTCTTAATATTTCTTCTTGGGCTAGTTGAGCTCACCCTTTCTTTTTCATCGTTTTCTCTCTTGAAATGAGAATATAAATTTGGGACGAGTCGGGGAAAGGAGTGACGGTCCAGATGATAGCATTAGTAGTCCTCACAATTACATTAAATAGTGTGACAATAAATGTAACGAGGAATTTGAATTTGAGTTTTGTATCATCTCATGAGATCTCCATTGAGAATGGATATTATGCAGAAAGCGGTATTCTTGTTTAAACTCTCAGTTTATGTTTTGTCGTATTTTACACGACAGCTGTATAGTTAAGTTTGTATTTGTATTTTGTACCATGTATTTGGCGACTCAAGATGGGTGATGTATACCTAATTTTGGGGGCGTCACAATTATCATTATTCTCTGTTAATTAACCTAATTTCTCCATATAAATACATACCAACTATTATGCAACAACTCATGCTACGTACAAACAATTCTAAATACTTTTGAAAGTGCAAATGACTTATATATCTGGATACCTTTAGATTATGGTGACAATGCATTCAATGGGAGGGGCTATGACTTCATTTTGTGGACTATATCTCACGGTGTTTATATTTATGATTTCTTCATCTATTGTATTTTATTATCTGGATTGTAGCTTTGCATGATTTGTTAAGTACTAGCATCTGGTAAATCATTTTCATCATCATTAATAGTTTTTTTTGGCATTATGGTAATACTGTGACAATTGCCAAAAATGAATAAAAAACTAATGAGACAATGTATTCATTTTTAACTATAACATTGTGTTATGTATGACACAGTGTTATATTACTATGTTTTTGGACACGATGTTTGTTTAACATGTAATTTTTCTTACGGTTTGAGAACTGAAACTGGGACATTCTTTATCTGTCTATCCTTTCATTTGGATGTTTGAATTCTGGTGTAAGTAAGCGTATATGAGACATGGACTCTTTAAAATGCATCAAGTACCTGTGCCAGATATTTAAGGCTTGGTGAGGTTTGTATAATGTGTAACAGACTTCAAATATGCCACTAACAATCGTATCAATATAACAACTTGATGACATTGTGCAATACACTTTCTAAATATTTATTAGTGCTTTAGAATGCAAGAGGTACTCATTTTTAACTCTATTGGTTACATTATAAACATTTTTATCAAAAAAATTAATATATATATATACACACACACACACACAACTATTACCCAACTCTATACAACATATGTTATACTTGAATATGTATTTGTTCACAAAACTTTTACCCAACTCTATACAACATATGCTACTAAAATTTGATCATCGCATAACAATCTACCATCTTCTTATTATATTTTAATTTAGTAATTGCACGTATAAATTTATTATTAACAAAATGAATAATTCCGCTGTAACGCGCGGGTTTATATCTAGTCTCCACACTAAAACTCAATAATTTCCTAAAAAAATAATATAAACAAAATTTAAGAAAAAAAAAAGAATAAGACATAACTTATTCTACAATTATTTTATAATTTATTAACGTGACGTACTCCACCTCAGCTTTTATGTGAGGCTCAATACTATATTGAAACAATTTATTCATCAATATAATAAGTTGGAGTATATCATATCAATAAATTATAAAATAATTATAAAATAAGTGTATATTTAGCATTACTCAAAAAAAAAAAAATAAGAAAGGAAAGGCCGTGATTGCCGGGCCATACCTCGAAGCGAAGGAATTGGAGGTAAAACGGTAATACTCTAAAGTAGGTGCTTTTCTTAATCCTCACTCCAATCTCCCTCCACTCCCCTCCGTACTACAAACAAGCATTCAATCCATTAAAAGGGGAAAAATATCAAGCATGTGTATATATAATATGATGATATAATACCCATATATATATATATATATAAAGCAAACATATTTCTTGTATTCCTTCAAACATATTTCTTGTATTCCTTCAAACATATTCAACTCCAATAGTAATAATTACTACTAGTAGTGTTGTATGAGGATGAAGAAGAAAGCAGCAGCAGGGATTTTGAAGAAGATGATGGCCATTTTTACCAGTGCAAAGTCGATAACTGATCTCAAGAGCAAATTGAGAGATTTAAAGACTCGACTCATGATTTACTCTTTGTTGAGTAGAGATAAAAAGGTTCTTTTTGGATCCATCTCTCACAAATTCCATGATTTATTCCTCCCCAAACCCAACCCTAACCCTAACCCTAACCCTAACCCTAACCCTAACCCTCATCATCAACCAATTGATGGAACAGAGCTGCAAGAAGAAGAAGAAGAAGAAGAAGAAGAGAGCAATCTGCATCAACAGCTCCCTCTTGTTATCCACAACAATATTATCAACGCCGCCACACTGCCGCCCACCATTGTTAACAAGGTTCACATGAGTAGTGGTGATGGTCAGAAAGAAGATGAAGAAATTAGTAACTTTATATCAAATCAAGAAGATGTAGGAGAAGATGATCAAAAGGATAAATACCCAGATTTAAGGCACTCGTTATTTGAAGATGAAGATGAAGATGAAGATGAAGATGAAGATGAAATGGGGAGGCCTGGTTCAGTGATAGAATTGGTGAAGAAATCAAAGGAAGCCCGGAAGGGAGGAGAAATAGGGGAAGAGTTCAAGCTAGAAGATGAGATAGATGAGGTTGCTGACTTGTTCATAAAGAGGTTCCATCGCCACATGTGGATTCAGAAGCAGAATTCCTTCAAGAGAAGATTAACAGAACGAACATCAGTACAACTAAATTAATTATATACTCTTCTTCTTCAAGATTATATAACAGAGTATTCAATGTTCTTTCTTTCTTTGATTATACTCCCTACTCCCTACCTACTAAAGCCACGTGATCAGTATTGTATACTGTATAATTATTCAATCCCACTACTACCTACTAGCTAGTTTCTCCATATCACTACTGTTTATTGTTTTCCTGTTAATCTGTTTCCCCTTCAGGTTTGATAGGTGATTAATTTGTAAAAACATTGCAACTTGTGACATAATTTTTGATGCTTTGGTGAGGGAGGGCTAAATATCTCCTTTATTTATCAAAAAAAGAGGAATCAAACCCATCACTTTGCAAAAATAAAATTAAGAGGTTGGATTTCCATTCAAGTGGTTAAAGTGTACAAATACAATCCCAAGTGCACTCACTATTTTTTTCTCTACCCAAAAACTAAACAATTCCTATGATTGATTAATAACTACATTTGGGCTGGGCTGGGCAAAACACAACTTCACACAAGAAAGAACTTGAGTTTAAAAATTACTCCAAATAACAACATTTACGTGCCGAGTCCTTCTACAAAACAGGCGTATTGGACAGGAAAAAATGAGATATTTTTTTATATTTTTTTTATTGTGACTCTTAAAAAATGTATAGTATTTATTCTAACATGAATTTTTACAAAATATAGTATTTTATGTGTAATTTAAATACATATATAAAAATAAAATTATACAATCCAATAAAACTGTCTGCCCAGACTTTTTCTTACGTGCCACACACGAGATGAAATGTATTTAATTACACAAAATAACATTATTTTTGTAACTTATTACATAAAAGAAAAACACGGAAAAAAAATAGAAAAAACAAAAAAGAAAAAAACTCAAGAGCGGGAAAGAAAAAGAATCACCTATACGCAGTTCCACCAGAAGGCGAGAAAAGCGTGCAATCCTGATAAATAGCGAGTGCCAAAACGTCGCTTGAGTTGAATCTGCTCGCTCGTATTGAAAACCAAATCCAATCATCATTTGTTCGGATATTTTCCCTCTCTATTTTGGGAGAGGGGACGGCGGGACGCCATTGTTCTACTGTTACTTTTTCGAGCGGGATAGGGTGGAACGAAAACGATGAAGGAGACTTGTTCGCAGGAGGAAAATTTTGAAATTGAAGATTATCATTCCCATGATTGGGATTTGGATGCACACGAAGAACCTGCAGATTCTTTTGTTCCATTGGACGAAAATGGCCTGCCCTCTTCTTCGTCTTTTCATCTCTCATCACCGGATGCCGTAGATGATGAAGCTTCCGGCAACGGAGGTAATGATAATAATTTGAACGGAAATGGTTATAAATGGAAGGATATGAAACAATTACCCACTTTATAAGAGGAAGATAATAGTTTCGCCTCCGATTTTTATCGATGTGGAACGGATTGGTCTTTCTTAATTGGTAATTGTAGTAATAGTACTTCTACTACTGCAAGTACGAGCAACATTAATAATTGGAATGACGATGAGAACAATTTGGAGGATAAGAAGAAGAGGCTTAAACAAACAAATTTACTTCAGATGTGGAATCTTCCCTCAAAGTTCAAGGACGATTTTGCTGCTTCTCCTTCTCTGCCTCCCAATAAAAAGGTGAAGAAATCAAATAAGGCTTTTCTTTCTTCTACCACTACTACTAATAATGGTGGTCAGAAACAGCCTCAGCCGCGTGCTTGCCCATTCTATAAGAAAATCCCTGGTATGGTTTGCTAACTTTTTACCCTCCCACATTTTTTTCCCAAATATAACGAAACACCTGTTGATATGCTTTTCTTAAATGTTTAATATCGTTGAATCGGAATATTGCATTTTTTTTATAGTTCGAGATATGTAGTTATTCTTTGATGAATATTAGTTTTATATGTTAGTCCACTGTAAAACGAGTAAAAATTTTAAAAGAATCCGAGGCAATCTTTCTGTGTATCATGTAACTCGTTTTCAGTCCTTATAGCGGTATTAGTGTTTGGAACTCAAAGTAAAGCAAATGTTTCGGTAGGGAGGATGAGAAGAGAAACTGTTAAGTGTGACTTGCAGTTAGAGTGAGCTAGGGGACCATTAATACAAATAGGGGATTATATGATTATCTTGATTGTCAACTAGGATTTCTAAATGGAATGTTGGTTTCCCTGCTAGGTGTCCAAGTGCTCAATCCCAATCCGTCGTGTATCCTTCAAAACACATCTCACAAAGAGAGACAAATGAAACTATTACCATTTAATTTTTCAGTAATATTATTGTCTTGTGTGTTCTTTAGCATGAGTGGGAATAAAAAATGAACATCAGATCTTACTGGTCCCTTGTAATCATTCAGGGACACCCTTCACCGTAGATGCATTCCGCTATGGTCATATTGAAGGTTGCTCTGCTTATTTCCTTAGTCATTTCCATGCTGATCACTACAGTGGCTTGAGTAAGGCATGGTCACATGGCCGTATCTATTGCACCCAAATCACAGCTCGTTTGATCAAAATGTGTCTTTCTGTAAATCCATTGTAAGAAACTCATTTTCTATTACTTTATTCTGTACCATTTAAAATTATATTATGTTAATATCTTCGGTTAGGCAGGCAGTTCAGTAGGTGTTTTATTAGTATATTTCCCCCCTTTCCCTGCTTTCATGTTGCCCCTCCTGCTTACGTACTGTGATTGGCAGATTTATACATCCTCTGGATTTAGATATTGAGTATGCCATTGAAGGAACTAAAGTAACAATGCTCGAGGCTAATCACTGTCCAGGCGCAGCCCTCATTCACTTCCATCTCCCAAATGGTCAATGCTACCTCCACACTGGAGATTTCTGGGCTTCTAAGTTGATGCAAACATACCCGCTTCTTTTAAACCGACGAGTAAATGTGCTGTACCTTGACACAACATATTGCAACCCCAAGTACAGGTATATTTACTTTTTTTGTTGGATTTTTTGGTTTTATTTCTCCTACTGTTATCTTGCTTGTGGTGTTGAATTTTGAATCTATATGTTGTTTCAGGTTCCCTTTGAAAGAAGAGGTACTGAACTTTGTTGTCAGAGTTGCAAAGAATTTTCTAAAGAAGCAGCCCAAGACCCTTGTCATTGTTGGGGCGTATAGCATTGGGAAAGAATGTGTTTATCTTGCAATTTCCAAGGCATTAGGGGTATGTAGCTCACCTTTAACTTCCTTGCTGCTGGTGAATATCATTTGTGTGTGCATGCTCTGGTAACAGAAAGTAATCCTTACTTGACCTGCTGGACAAGTCTATGGGGGTTCAGGAGAACATTCTATGTAATGCTGTGGTATGAAAAGCAGGAGTGGAGCTTTTATTATGATTGAATTATGTCTTATTTTCTTTTAATTCTATTTATCAATTGTCTTACCACCGAGTATCTTTTAACAAAGTAAATGTTGTTTTGAAATGTCCTTTTATCAGTTTAAATTATCCTCTTCTAAAGTTTTAGAAACTGTATCCTAATGGACGAAACTTGAATCGTTAAACTTTAAACCTTTCTTTAAATAGGTAAAAATACATGCAAACTCTTCAAGGAGGCGCATCCTGCAGTCCTTTGGTTGGCCTGAAATATCTAGGAGTCTGTGTACCAATGGAAACGATACACCTCTGCATGTTCTGCCTATGTCATCCCTGAGATTTGAGGTATTCTGAATTTCCTGCCCTTACAGTTGAAGCATTCTTCTGTGCTCAAAGCAGTGATTGACATCTGTTTCTTTAAAGATCTTGGAGCATTATTTGAAGACATACAATAATCGATACACATCAGTTTTGGCGTTTCAGCCTACAGGTGAGAGAGTGAGATGCTAATGCTTTCCACTTTGACCCTTTGGCATTTCAAGTTATCCTGCAAATCAAGTACAGGATTATGCTAAAATTGCAAACGCTTCTTCTTGTTGTTCTTCTTCGTCAGGTTGGACTTTCTCTGAAACCACCGGCAGCCACCTGGATCTAATTAAACCCAGTTCTAAAGGCTCTGTTACTGTTTATGGTGAGATAAAATGGACACTTTAGATAAGTAGGATGTCATTGTATCTAATGTGCTAACAGACCCCAAAAGAGTTTGTTGATGTCTGATAAGTTTTAATTGCAAATTTTACAGGAGTTCCATATAGTGAGCATTCCAGCTTTACAGAAATGCGAGAGTTTGTTCAGGTCTGATTCAGAAATTATAATTTAACTTACTCAAAACTCTTCTCACCTTGCAATCATCTCTTGTCATTTTCATAGGCATGTTTACTTTGCCTTCAATTGCAATTAATCTGTGTCATTTTATTCAGTTTTTAAGGCCGGAGAAGATAATTCCTACTGTCAATGTGGGTAATGCTGCTAATCGAGATAAGATGCAGTCTTGTTTTCGAGAATGGTTGAAAGGCTGATGATGTTTACTGGAATTCTGTACTACTTGTATGATCATGGATCAGCTTCCTCTTTTTCTGATGGAATAGCAGCTTGATTTCTTGGGCTTATGCTAGGAGGATATCTAATATCTTAATGGTAATGCTATTGGTCAAATGCTAACTTCAGCGAAAAACCTTTGAAAGATCTTTCAGGTATGAAATATTGGCTATCTAGTTGATAATGATTATAACATCAAATGCTATTTCAATGGATTGTTTTGAAGCAATTTTTTTTTATCATTTATAATTTATTGGCTTTTGCTTTACAGAAAGCTTTTATGAAAAATAGTATCTTTTACTTTTATTTTTATTTATTTATTTTTGGAGCAGGGGAGGAAGTAGAAGGGATGGGAAAATGAAAAAGAATTTAGTTTTTTGTTTTCACAAGCCCCTTTACCCCACCTAAAGCATAGTTATATGAAGAAAGTTTGTGAAGAAGAAAGCTCAACTCCAAAAACGTTAAACGTCCCTTTGCATGCTTTTAGGATATTATTATAGGTTTCTGTTCGTTGAATTTTATACTTTTTTCTTATATCTGTAACAATTTTACTTGAAACTTTAAGAGGAAGCACATCTTATAAAACAAATGCACGAACCAAGGCAGAGGGAAAATTGTTAAGAAATAGAGTTTTACGCAATTCTTGCGGATTATTACAATGGGCACATTGTAGTTCAACCTCTCTTTAATAAAAGAACTATGAAAGTTAGCAACTCAAAGCTCTTAAGAGTTTGACAAACACAGACATGATTGACTAACATGACAATAAGCAACTTTTTTCTCTCTAAGGAATTGTATTGACTATTGAGGTTGAACTTATTGTTCTAGTTTAAGTTTGATAATGGACTTCCTGTTCTTGGATGCCTTTTGGCAATTCAATGGCCCCTTTTCTATTAAGTTACCATATTTCACATGTCCTTGCACAAGTAAAATAGGTTAAATAAACTGGTATAGATGGATTAAGACATTTTAAAAGTAAATTTGGTAGAATAAGGAATATATTAGATTCCTACATACTGAATGTATACCAAATACCATTTATGTTAGGGAACACATATTTGCTGGAGTGCTTTTATTGTCATGGTCTCAATTCGGATGAAGCTGTTGTTAGTGATTGCTGCCCATCTCCATCCTGGGAAGCTGGAGTGCTAACCATTGAGGGATAGCACTTGTCATTTGGGGTGCTTTTTCGCCATCCTCTGCCCTGGAGAAACAGAGCCTGCTGAAAACATAATTAAGAGTTCATCTTGAATGTGGTAAGGGTATGAAATAAATATATGTTGAAGAACCTTGATTTACTAGGGATTTTCTAAAGCTTTACATTTTTTGTCACATCCTGTTAGGCTTATAATCAAGTGGTCAAACCTGTGATCCAAGTATCTGTTGTGTTTTGTAAGGTGTATTCTGTGGCAGTTATGAATTTTTTGTCGGTCTCTTGTAATTTTCCCAGTGAACAAATTGTTTTCTATCTTAGAAAGGGATATATATATATATATATATATATATATAGAGAGAGAGAGAGAGAGAGGGAGAGAGAGAATGACTTCTGTTAGTCTCAAAAGTTATGTAGTAGCAATATTCTTGTAGTATATGCGAGGAAAGGTGAGTGTAAATAGATTAGTAATAGAAGCATACAAAAATAGAACCAATAAAATAGAGAGATAACAAAGCATATAAAAACAGAAATAGTATTATCAGTCTGTTTGCTAAGGTTCAACTAACTGAAGTATATGTCACGTTGTACTCACGGCTACATCGGCTTGACCAATACTATTTTCTAGTTAATTATTTTGCTTCCGTGGCATTCAAGTGCAGAGAGAGCAAGGCTTTCTTGAACTCAATCACCATAGGCTCGTCTGCCTTCTAGGAGTTATTGGGTTGTAAAACCACAGATAGATAGAGTGGAGAGAAGCCTATGAGGGAGAGAGTTCAGAAAAGGCTTGATCTCTTTATTACAATATATTTTCTTTCCCCCATTGGCCATTGGGATGGTAAGAGAGTTAGAGAGAGATCAGGGAAGACGGTGTAGGGATGAAGTTGTTTATATACTAGTAGTTTTTTTGAGGGTCCAAAGAAAAGACAAATAGTTTTTGCTGTAATTAGCCAATTATCAGCATCATCGAAGTGAAGTTGGAAGAAACCTCCGTGCGTACGGAAACCATTGCATCCAAATTTCCTGGATTTCCTTGTTTCTGCCACCAATACCAATCTAAAGTTAAACAATCCCTAAAACCTAAGTCAGCTCTTGACTTCCTCGTTCACAATAAGTCCAAAAACCAAGTGTTTATCATGTAGTTGCGAAGACAGAGGTCCATGCCATGCATATTTCACGCCCGTCCTTGAGTTTCAAAGTTTTTTCACGCATTGTCCTTGAGTTACAAAGTTTTTACCTAAAGCTAATTTGGGTTGTAAGGGAATTTTGAGTAATTAATAATATTATTATTATTATGTAGATACTTGTTGTGTTTCATGAAAATGATATCTGCACTTTCACTTCCATCAAGTTGGAATTGTAGAGAGAATATTTTTTTCCTCGTTGTCACCAAGGGAAGGGAAGGGAAGGGAAGGGAAGGCGTGTTTGTATTATTTTAAGATCGGAACGTAAACAGAAGCTTCTTTTTAGAGTGTTGAGAAAGTGTGGAGAAAGTGTGGTGGAGTTCAAGTACCCACCCACCCACACTAGTACTAGTAGTAGTAGTAGTAGTAGTGGAGCCGGTGTTTTCGAGGGAGAGTATTTTGTCATCTATAACAATATTCTGTTTCTTTGCTTCAACACTATTAGTAGTAAGTAGTAGTATTAGATTTGATATTCCTCCCATTTTCCAGCTGGATTTGTATTGTTTTATGAAGAAAGATTGGATGGATTGTCCGTCCCTCCCTCCCTCCCTCCCTCCGTCTTTACTTCAAATTTCCCTTCTCTTCCTGGAATTTGACGCCATTCATCTTGTTCTGTAGCAGAATTTATACACCCACACCCACACCCACTTATGCATAATCTTCGTGCATTGCCATCACAATTTATTTTTAAACATATCCATTAGAATAATACTCTCATTTTAAGTACCCAAACATAAAACTGAGCATCATTATATTATTATAAAAGGAATGCTCATTCCATTCCATTCCAAACAGCCCAATAGGGTTTCTTTTGAAGGGTTTCTGAAAGATCTTGTTTATTCCTCCTA
Organism: Panax quinquefolius; assembly: GCA_020205615.1. Taxonomy (NCBI): domain Eukaryota; kingdom Viridiplantae; phylum Streptophyta; class Magnoliopsida; order Apiales; family Araliaceae; genus Panax; species Panax quinquefolius. The sequence continues at coordinate 35,160,492 of CM035156.1, read as the reverse complement.
CACAATCCAAAAGAAAGAATATTCTACTTATAAACTGACTGACTGAGATGAAGTAGTAATGTATGATCCCCCATCGATGCATACACGCACTCACTCCTCCATATCTACATTCAAAATTGTACCATCTCCTTTTCAAAATTGTAGTACGCACGCTCTCTGTTTTATACATTTTAAAATTATATATACAATTTTATTCGACTCAAATCTAACATATCATTACTTAATAAAATTAATTTTTTATATTTTTACCATTAAAATTTGTTATTTTCTTATGAGAGGTACAGTGGTACCTATGTGAAAATTTTCATTTCCCTTAATCCTTAATTGATAAAATAAAAATAGTATCATGCCATCACCAATGTATTATTAATAATAAAACTATATTAAAAAAGTATCACTAATTTTGTAACCAAGAGAGTAGTGTAACTAAACAGAGCATGATACCAACATAACATGTTATTATAATACTCCATCTATAATAAAATACTATAAGTTTAACATTGATTTTTGAAAGTCAATTTAAACTATTTTCAAATTTAAAACTAATATAAATCCATCTAATTTTAGTCAATATAATTGTAAAAATATTATAAAGTATCTAAAAATACTAGCTATAAGACTGGTTATTTCAAAACTAAATGAATCATGGCATTTTAAATTTAAAAATACCTAAATTAATTTTAAAAAGTTAATAATTAATCATATATTTTAGTACAAAAATAGTGTCGAAGATTACATACTTTATTCTTAGATATTATAGTTGTTAAAACTGTACCACTAGGCCACGATAGCTCAGGACTAAATTCTCATTTTGTAGAAATGACTTGGCCAGGCCAAGCCAGGCCAGGCCAGGCCTGCCTTGGCGTTTAGGAGACCACACGATTCTGATTTAAGGGTCCCTTTACATAAAAGATCAATGAATAGAAAATAATTCTGAAAAGTTAAGATCAACTAAATAATTACAAAAGGAATGTAATTATTACAAAAATAGTACAATTCACATTAATAAGGAAACCTAAAATCAAGGATAACTAATAATTCAAATTCAAATTCAAATTCAAAAATACAAATCCCTTAATTCAAGGAGAAAACTACTCCATTTAATTTGACAGTTACCAAAATAACCAAAAAAATTCAAAAATCACGTCGCCAATTTTCGAATATGACGAAGAACAAAAAAGGAAACTTCATAGATCATTGTAATCTGTAACAAAGGAGCAATCGAGAATAAGCATAATCAGTAATAGACCTCAGAGAAGAAGTCGTAGCCGCGCTTGATGGCGGTGTAGCCAGCGAGTACAATTAGGAGGCGGCGGGTTTCTTCGTTGGCTTGCCGGAAGTTTTGGGCGACGAGGTGGGTTTGCAGGAGGTCGAAGGTGGTGGTGGGTTGGGAGGTGGAAGGAGTGGTGGAGGTGGTGGAGGAGAGAAAGAATGGGGTGGTGGGGAAGGGATTTGAGGAAAGAGAAATGGTGGGGTTGTTGGTTAAGGAATTTGATTGGGTAGATTTGGGTGAGGCTAGCCAAACCTTCAGCGATAGCAGTAGCAAATGCCCTTCATACCAAAAGAATTAAATTCAGTTTTATTAAATTCTCCAATTTATTTTGAATGTGATGATTGGTAGCCTAAACCTTCAAGTTCGTGGTTGCCAAACTTTCAAACCAAGGTAACCAATTCATACTGCGGTGTGGAGGTAGATTGGTTACCTTGTTATAAATGTTTGGTTATTTTGGTATAAAAAATTTGACAACCAACTACTTGACGGTTTTTGGCTACCAAACTACATCACATTCAAAATAAATTGATAACCTAATAACATTGATTTAGTTACTTTGTATTAATATTTGGCTACCAACTGCACTTTAAAAAATTATCAAACAAAGCCTGCCTTTTAATCAAGGTAATCAATGTTGTAGCCCAAGACCCAGCACATCTTACTTCATCATCATTTCCTCTGCTCGGGCATGGCCTCCTTGGCCTACTTGAAGTAATTGAGCAACAAAGAGAGCGATGAAAGTCCGGTGAGGCCGAAAGCTCCGGAGCTAAGGAATTCGGTGACGGCAAAGCCGATGGTGGCGATGGCGGGGACGATAACCGGACTGCAGATGACAAAAAGCGGGGTGGCGACGACGAGGCCGATCATGGAGCCGACAAAGATGATGCTGGCAAGATGAGGGTAGAGTTATAAAGATGAGGGATGGGGATGATATCCGGACTGCAGATGATAAAGTTGATGGGGGTGGAGTTATAAAGATGAGGGATGGTTATGGAAAGGAGTGAGAGAGAAAGTGCTAAATTACAACTTATTAAAACACTCAATTAAATTAAAGGGATAAGAATACACTAATTTTGTAAATAAAAAATTACATATGCACTAGTTTGTAAATATTTTATGAGTGCACTATTGATGTAATTATTTTTAAAAATGTATTAAAAAATGTAATTGTCCCTACAATGTATTGGCCACCTTGTTCACATTTTAGAGAGCATCCCCTACTAGGTAAGATTAGTCACGTAATCAACCCTGACTACAGTGCAAATTATTTGACTAAACATAATACACGAGGCAATACAAAATTCATTCACATTGAATACTGCTATAACTGAATCTACATGCAAGGGATAAACAGGATGAATATTGTAATAACCAATTGCTGACATATAAAACATAATACACGAGGCAATACAAAATTCATTCACATTGAGCAAAGGAAAGGGGAAAATAAAAAATAGTAACGGGGGTTATGCCAAGGAATAAAATTAGTTTAGACATCAATTGTGCCAAAAGAACATGATAGTATATTGAAATTTATAAATAATTACTTTACGATATCAGTTAAGAGCATTTACAAAAGGTAAGAAATCAGATTGAAAGATCTATGAATGGATGTTACCCTACCATCAAATCCTTAAGATATCCTTGGACCTTTATGATTTCAGCCAAACGGCTAGTGGCCCTTCAGGAGGAACAGAGACCTCTAACCCATCAAACCTTCCTATAGATACACCATGTAAGAGTGTTGTCTACTGCGTGTGACGTGTGTACTGGGGTTCACCCCCCTTTTGAGGCTTCTAATGAATTATCAAAAAAAAAACACCATGTAATAGTGAGTCATTCTAAATTCTCTGTTCTTTCTTGAACCCCCTGAATTCAAGTTCACTTAAACCTCTTATTATACCTTTATCTTTCACAAAAATAAAATAGCATTTACTAGAGTACAAGGAGTTTCAAGACGCTCACAGCTTGAACGTGACTCTCTTCTGGAAGTGACAAAAATACAAAGGCCTCGACAAAGGACATCTTGCCAATCACTATTAGTGTCAGAAATAGCTATCCAGGGAGAAGCTTTCTAAAGTAAAAGCCCAACTGATAATAAAAGGTCACTCTATTATAAATATAAATAAAGATTGTTGAAAGCCCAATTTTTCTCTTTGTACAGAAACCCCAAAGAATCATGAAAGAACTATATAGTGTGAAAAAATCTTACCATCATTGGATTTCCTAAATTTGGAAAGCCAGTCTTCAGTAGCACTCCAAACTCCAACGTAATGGAACAAAAACTCAGGCCCCGTTGAAAAACCCATATAAAAAACTCCAAAAACACTATGTCACACTCATAAGACAATGAAGAAATAAATTAAGTGGTTCACTTCTCGCCAATTGGAGAACACAAGGGTTTGTGTGACTCACACACTTAGCATATTTTGAAATAGTTAACCTACTATGAACTGAAGACCAAACAAACATCATTATCTTTGAGTTAACTCAAATATAAGAGACTAATGAGGTTCAGTAACCCTCATGTCCCTTTCACTTACAACTCTACTCCACTCAACAATGCCTTTTATCCATATCACCATATGTAAGTACCCCACTTCCCTCCCCTTTTACTTATTTAAAAAAATAATACTCAAATATAATAGACTAGAAGAGAATTGTTATGGGGTTAAGAACAATTATGAGAAGAAAGATCGGGTTATGCCTAGGGAATCTAGTGTAAAGGGTAGGAGTTTCAAGGTAAAACAAGTGATAATGCCTTATTACGAACTTCATTTTGCTTGGTTCTTCATGAGATGCCAGAACATGCAAGATTTATAATTTTTGTTTAGGTTTAGGGGTTGGTGTGGGAATGTGAAGGGGTGAGACCTATTTTTTGGGGTAGTACAACTTAGAGCAGCAGATTACGAACTAGGGGAAGGAGTTCAGAATCATAAAAACAAATTGAACAAACCAGGTATCAGAAATATGAGGGAAGTGCTACAATATATAACCACCTTATGATACAAAACATTGTGACTTCCAAACCTAAAATCCCCAATCTTCCATATCATGCAACAATCATAAACTAGCAGAAAATGAAATGTAACTATGCTGGAGTTCTTCCGAAACATTCAATCCTTGAAACTAGAAACAAGTATCATAGAATTTATTTATTATGTGGTTTCTATTAAGTGTTTTATCAAGGCATCACCATGAATGTACTAAGATAAGAACTAATACTGTATATAAAGCTGGCGGTTTAGCTGGGACTGATGACGAACTAATAAGCACAGCAATAATGTCAAAACACTAACTTACCTATCAAAAAAAATGTTAGAACACTGAAGACTCAACCTACGAATCAAATTTAATTCATCATTTCCCATGCAAAATGACAAAGAAAGTTGACTGATGAGAGGAAAAAAACTACCACTTTAACTGTATACACAAAAATCCCTTGATGGTTCCAACTAAGTTACAATGTTTAAAGGGGAACTAAGGAAAAGCAATTCTTCAGTTCATTTTTTACATATATCATTGACGAATTCTATTTTGAAATATCCCTTGGGAATCTAGCATACAAGAGGGTAGGAGTTCCACGATAAAAGGAGTGAGGATACCTTATCGTATTACGAACTTCACTGTGCTTGGTTCTTCATGAGAAGCCACATTTTTTAGGTTTAGGGGCTGGAGTGGGAAGTGAAGGAGTGAGACCTATTCTTCTGGTGTAGTACAACTTACGGCAGCAGATTACATACTAGGGGGAAGGAGTTCAGAATCATGAAAACAAATTGAGTAAAACAAGTACAGATATACGAGGGAAGTTGTATGACAAATAATCCTATGTTCCAAAACATTATGAGTTTCAAACCTGAAACTCCTAATCTTCCATCTATATCATGCAACAATTATAAACTAGCAAAAAATGAAATTTAATTCATGGTATTATGTGGTTTTCCATAAAGTGTTTTACCAAAGCATCACCATGAGGGTAGATAACAACTAATATTAAAACTTGCTGTTTAGTTGGGAATGATGACGAACTAATATGCACAGCAATAATGTGAAAACGCTAATTTACTTATCAAAAAATTGTTAAAACATTGAAGACTCAGCCAGCATAAAAGATTATACAAATTTAATTAATCATTACACATGTAAAAAGGCAATGAAAGTAGAGTGCTGAGAGGAAAAAAGTGCCACTTTTACTGTATACACAAAAATCCCTTAACGGCTTTGAAGAAAGTTACAGTGTTTAAAGGGGAACTAAGAAATCAATTCTCATTATCACAAAATTAACTTAAAGAAACCTAGAAGGAGATAGAAAGAGGCAAAATTTAAATAATCTATGGATGAGAAAATGAGATCAAGCCTGAGTTCCAGTCAAAGCTTTCATCTGAATGTGATTAGCGTCCGCGGAAGTAGTAGGAATGACCACATTGGGCAAGGACTCATAAGAACCAAATCTACTGCGGATCCCAACAGCATTCGCAACAGCAGCATAAATGAGCAATACGATAAGTAGAACAAAAAAGACGTGAATCAGAAAGATCAGATCGAGTATGGCCGCCGCTCTCAATTTGGATTCATCCAAAACGCACTTGGTCGAACCCTCTACGCCGCTGACCACGTCCAGTAGCTTGTGGCAGCCTTCAGGAATGAATGCATCTACATACAGGGAGAGTCCAGTCTGCAATGCCCACAATCCCTGCAGTAACATTGAGGCCCCAAGGCCAACGTCCGCCACAAAGAGCCGCGGAAGGCAGGCGAGGGCCAGGCAGAGAATGGAAGATAGGGCAGAGATACGGGCGGAGACGGAATCGCACTTAGCCTGAAGGTCGGAGATCTGGAGCGAAGCAGAGGAGGAGGAAACGGAGTATTGGAGGAAGAAGATGCCCGAGGCGACGCCGAAGAAGAGATCGGGCGGGAAGGGGAGGAGGGAGGTGATTTCCGATAGGAGGAGGACGATGGAAAGGATGAGGAAAAGGAAGAGGACGGCGGCGGATTGGAGGGTAGTGAAGCGATAAACGGGGGTGTGGCCTTTGAGGAGTGGGTCGGAATCGGAGGAGATTAGGGTTTGATGGAAGAAGGCGATGAGGAGGCAGAGGATTATGAGGTAGAGCTGAAGATTCCTGCCGATTAATCGTTGATAAAAAGAAGTGGAAGATGAAGGAGTTGAAGAAAAGGGGTGGTAGGGTTTGGCGAAGTAATCGCGAGGGGATTTGAGGTGGTTTTTGGTGGTGGAGATTAGGTGGTATAGTCCCATTGACACCATTGCCGATGAGGAAAATACCTGATATACTAGGGCTGCCATTTTCAGTTCCTATGTTCTTCTTCTTCTTCTTCTTCTTCCTTGTGAATCTCTTGAAAGTGAAATGTCAAGTGTAATAGAAGACGAGAGATTTGACGGAGTTTGGTGGTGATGGAGTTGTTGAATTAGTAGCTAACAACACTTGGAAATAACGATGAGGGAAGATGCAGCAGGTTCAGGATCCCAAAAACCCACCCATTTCTGTTTCTCTACTCTATTTACCAAGAGCGAACCTTTCTTCCCTTTCCTGTTTTAATTCTTTATTTATCAAGTCAAAACGTAATTTATATCCTTCAAATTTACTTACCTACAAAAATATTTTATCCTAGACTAAAATTCAAATTTTAACTTATTTATATTTTACTTATTTATATTTTTATCACATTAAAAAATTAAAATATAATTAAATAAAATTCAAATACATTTATTTTTGATTTTTATGTTTACATAGAGTTTTTGGTCTAGTTAAAAGTGAGAGTATATTTTATTTACTTTCAGATTTATTTTGTCCGGTTTAAACATTAAAAATATATTTTATTTGATAAAATATAATTTTAAAGTCTATAAATTTTGAAATACAAAACTGTATTTTAATGTTTATTTTAAATGATAACTTTTATTTCGTACTGCATTACTTTTTTATTTAAATAAGTAATTTGGAGCGATGTGTGACATGAAAAATAAATTAAATGACTTGTTTGATAACTTTCTATTTAAAATATTTGAATATATATTTCTCTATTTTAACTTTTTTGATTATTATGAATAAATTTATTATGTAATTATAAATAAACAATACTATTTAAAAAAATTAAATATAGACTTGTGATGATCTTGATGGAGTATACTATTGGTACTATAATTTTAGAAATAAATATTAATTTTTTTAATAACACTATATTAGTCCATAAAATCAAAACAAAAGATTACAACAATATTCATTAAATTGATTATTGACTGATTTGTTAAAAATAATTTGTAAACAATAAAATTTGTTTATAATAGTAAAAAAAAAAAATAGATATTAAATACTCCCTCTGTTCCTAAAACATTGACGTTTTAGGGAGGGATTTTTGTTCCTAAAAAATTGACGTTTTGAGAGTCTCAATACAAATTAACTCTTTTTTTCCTACTTTACCCTTATTTAAAGTCCTTAAAAAACAAAAAACCCTTCTTGATCATACAAATAACCTTCTAACTTCCTTCCCTTCCCAATGTTTCTAATTCATATAACCATGGCGTCTTTTTTATTTCCTTTCAAAAGCTTATACAATAACCATAAACTTCTGATAAACAATGGATATAGATGAAGAAGATATGAAGAAAATTGTCTCGAAGAAGAAGAAAATTGTTCATGATTTTGATTTGAATTTACCTGCAAATCGTAATTTTGATTTGATCGTAATTTCCTGAAGAAGCATATCAAGTTTTTGAGAAGGAAGAACTTCAAGCAGTATTTCGATTCATGTTGAAAAATTAGTTTCCCAAGTTCTATTAAGTGGGAGGCATGAGAGTCTTTACTTGGAAGTTCTCATGAGGTTAGTTTTTTTTTGTTTGGCAGAGTGTGTAGGGATAGAACAGAGAGATGGGTGGGTTGGTTTTTTTTTTGTTTGGCAGAATGTGTTGGATAGAACAGAGAGATGGGTGGCTTATTACTTGCTCATTTGTGTGTTCTTCTAATTGATCTGGGGAAGTTTGTCTTTGGGTTTATTTCTTGTGTTTCTGTGTGGATCTGTTTTTAGATTTTGTCATGGTTGAATATATATCGAAGAATTAAGCTCCTTCATATGGATCTAATTTAGCTGATGTGCGATGTACAGATTTTGTTTTACTCCACTATTACTAAGATGATAACTAAAAGGCGAAAATCCCCTTCAAACTAAACCTTGATCCTCGATGCTATAATTTTTTTAAAGAAATTATTCATACCACTTGTGTTCTGTACAGAGAGATGTCAAACACAGGTATAAATTTTAAATTTTTTAAAACTTGATATGGGTATGGTTCTGACTTGTCATTGCAAAGCATGCTGGTGATAAGAGAGTTGCTTTCATTCCTCAACAAGCATATTGGTAAATAAACCATATCTTCTGGACAGAGAGCATGAATGGCATGGGAAAAAACATTTGAACATAAGAGAGTTACTTTAATCATCCTTTCTGCAAAGCATGCTGGTGAACTCGGTGTTCAAAAACAAGTTTATCCATGTTCAAAAACAAGCTTAGTGTTCAAAAACAAGTTTATCCATATGTTCAATTGCAAAACAAATAAGAGAATTTAGAGAGCAGAACACTAGATTATTAGGTAACATTAATTAATCCATTTAGAGAAGTTCTTGAACTCGGTGTTGTCACTATCTGAAGTCATAGTCTGGAGTACAATGCCTTGCAATTAGCCTTGATTGTTGCAACATCCTCCTATATTCAAAAGCTAATCGGACAAAAATACTCTTCTTCAACTAATGGAATACATACGCAACATTTATACAGTTATTCCAAAATCAATAAACTAAGCCAAAGTCAGCCTTATTCCTGTTCAACTAAATTCCTTGCTCTAAATAACGGAGAACTTGTTGTACCAATTCACCATCGCATTTACTTTGCAACACTGATTTCTTGATATGTGGAATTTTGTACTGTTGGGAACCCTTAGCTTTCATGATCTCTACCATGCACAGTTGCAAGGTTAAAAAAATATAATCAGACTTTACGGTAAGAAAAGCTTGAAACGAATTCACAACGGCATTAATCAGCTCCTCAACATTTTTTTGGTGATTCTTTATGTCGCAAGGATTGAATATGAAAGAAAAATCCAAGATCTAACACATTCAAATCAGGAGAATTTGCAGGCTGACACATCAAATGTATATCAAATCCATCTTGTGTGGCTGCTCGGCGAAAATCTTCATCATCGGGACTGATGTGTGTTTTGGTATTATCTTGTTGTATAAATATCGGATAATGCAACTCCTCTCGCCATTTTTCCTTGATGGCGGGTATTACTTTTTCAATCAAATACCTCTTTATAACATCCCTGTTAACTGAAGTTATTGGCTTTGTTTCCATGACTCCTGCAGCTCTATTAATACTACTTCTTTTAGCAGGCTCTACACTAACAAAAGGAAACACTCCAATTTTTCCCGAAAAGATCTCATTTTTCACACAAGATCAAACCTTGGATTTGAGCTAAAGCTACTAAAAAACATGACTTTTCCAATGAAATTTTTGCTTTTACAAGACTGCAATGGATCTTCTTCATTGGGTAACAAGTAGTATTTTCGATTTTTTTTGTCATGTAAAACCATTTTTCATCAATGTGAACCATATTATACATACCTGTGAAAATTGGATCATGGGGCATGCTACTTGCATCAAGCATTGATAGGCAATATTGCAGTCGCAATTTTTTGTTTTCTTCTTTTAGAAAAGGCTTGATAGCATTCGAATGTCGCCGGATATCTCCGGATTGGATATGTCTAAACAATGTGGTCATGCTTATGTTTGTAGAAGAAGATAAACTTCGAAGAGTTGTCCGTTTTTGTAAAAGGACTTCTCGAATTCTATCGATATCAATTTGGATTCTCTTACGACCACAATTCTTTGTCCTCTTAGAGACATCAGCAGTTTCACTATCTCTTGCTTGTTTCTAAATTCGCTGAACAGTACGTATCGGAACAAAAAATGATGAAGCCACCTCCGTTGTTACCCCTTTTCTTAGTTTTCCATCCACACTCTTTTGTTGTAGCACATTATAAATGGCTTTGCGCTTTTCGTCACTTAAAATCGCATATTGTTTGCGATTATGTGTTGATGTTGACTCTAAATCTTCATTGCATTTCTCGACAAATTCATTTATTTGGAAAAAAAAAATATTCCATGAAACTTGTGATGTTTGATTAATATAAATAGGAAATAAAGGGATAAATGGTACCAATATTGAAGTTCAATTTACCTGCACATGTTTGCAATCCTTCTTCCTCGTCCACATCATAATCTGCCATTGGTGAGTTTAGATTGATATTGAGACCCCGTATTGGTGAGTTTGGATTGATATTAAGATCCGCAAATTAACTCGAGACCTATCCGATTTCTTGGTGAGTTTGGAGTAACTTCTAATTCCTTATCTTGCCCAATATCACTTTGGAATTTATGATTTTCACATTCAAATCTATTTCTCCAAGAGGCCTTCAATGACTTTGGCAATATTTGGAGTTTGAATTTGTGTATCTTTCCCCCCCATTGCTTTGCTTGATCTAGATAAGAAATCAAGCTTTGGAAAAAAACTCGATCTGTCGTACAGAATTTGTGTATCTTTTCTCCATTGCTTTGCTTAATAGAATAGCAACCGTTAGGAAGTACTCCTATAGTATTTGGCAAAAAAACTTGGTCTGTCTATTGTACAGAATTTTTTTTGGCTCATGTAGTACTCCTATAAGTTTTAGGCGGGAAAAAAGTACTCCTATAAATTTTGGCATTAATTGCCTTCATAAGCGATGCCATTCTCCTATTAAATCTACAATGACTCATGTAGTACTCCTATAAGTTTTGGCATTAATTGATGTATATTCCTTTTTGAAATCTACAAAGGTAATAATTGATTCAAATGTACTCCTAAGGGTAGTATAGTATTTTTTATAGGTATTAATTGCATTTCTTAATCTGTGTGCATTAACCTTAAACGACAATATTTTAGGAACAGAGGGAGTATAATTTTTAATTGTCTATAATTCAGCCGGACGAATCTTTCACCCATTCAGAGTTGAGTTCATCAAATATAAACAAACAAACAGCCCCTTGGTAACATAACAGGATCTATCTAATGTAAACAAAATAGTTGAGTTCATCTCTTTTCCAATTTGCACAAAGAATGAGTCTTAAATGAGTTATTGGGTCTTTCACCAAATCAAATAACATGATATGAAAATTGTACAACAATAAATATGCACTACTAGAAACTCCCCGCTTGCTTGCTCCCTCCCTCCTCCTTCCGCTTTGTTTCTCCAAATATACACCAACACAAACCAATCCAACCAAGAAGAAAAGTAGTAGGATTCATAACTAACCTTGACATCTATGTACTTAATATATGACCAGGAGAACCAGTAAAATGACCAGCACCACTACCAAAATTGCAAGAAACCACCGACACTGTTGAGAAAACAAGAATCACAACACATTCCAGATGAGGCCCCCCCCCCACTCCCCCAAGAAATCTACAGAGAAGTGGTCAACTTAAATAATAAGAAAAGCATTTTCTTCAAAAGAAGAACAAATGGAGATAAATGCAGGAAATAAAGCATTCATGATCTTATGCCAACGAAAAGGATGGAAAGGAAAAAACTAAAAAAACAAAAATAAACCCAAATATATTTAATTTTAAAAATATGTAAAACCAAGAATATGATTAATAAAGTCTGCTCTTTTCCTTTCTTTTCCCTTGCTCTCTTTCAAGTTACAGAGTCCAGACAAAGCATAAAAGAGCAACTCCGTTTTTTTGCTTCCAGTATGTGGACAAGTTGAAAAGCAAGTCTACTTACCCATGAACATTTAGATTTCACACTTTTGGAAGTCTTAGAAAGCTGCACTCTAGTTTGGGTTGTTGCAGCTGAAGAAGCCTCAATATTTGAGTGAATGTCATCTGTAACAACCAGACCATGAGTGACAAGAGAAAAGTGAGTTTATAAAGCATAACTTTTAGAAGGGCATTCTATATCTTACCAATTACAACACCCTGTTCATGAACTAAAACAGCAAGGTCCTTGAATATTTCATTTGCTTGTCCAATTTCATTCTGTATGTCTATAATCCCCTGATCCCTTTCATCAATTATGGCCTCGTTGAATGCAATTTCATTTCCAAGTAATAATAGCTCCTGCCTGCATATTTTATTTACCAAGAATTTTTTTGATAAGTGAATATTCTCGTCCAATATTTTCCAAGGATAATATCATAGGTCTCTAAAGGAGTTTCCAGTATCGACAAAAACTAAGATATAATGTCATCTTCAAAACGCACAGGGGTGGGGGGCCAAGAGAAGCAAGGATATAAAGAGTATGCACTTCCAAAGATGGTAAGAGAGAATCAACCAATACACCTCACTGCCAAGATCCACTTCGCTACAAAGCTTAAATATGTCAAGGGCAAGCAGATTTTCTAGCAATGACAATTCAATCTAATAGAAGTACAAAACTCACTGTTTCATGTAAATGCCTACCTCTTCTGCCCCATAAGAAATGATTGGTTCCCCTCTTCCACATTAGGCACATATTCTTCACCAGAGCCAGAGCTGTAATCAAAAGCAAAAGAATAAAGAGTGTAAGAGTTTCTTTGAAGATTAGGAAGGTGAGAGGAGTATCTAGAATAAAATATATGATGAACATTACGTTGTCGGCAAGGAAGATGGAGGAGCAGAAGGCGAGTATGTAGATTCACGTTCAGAGGCAAGCTGTTGAACTTTTTGAAATTCTTGCAGGGTAGATTGAAAATCTCTAGCAAGCTTAGCATCTTCTATTCTCTTACTTGGCTGAGAGTCCACCCAAGTAACGAATTGTTGGATATGACTAAACATCAGTAATGGGCAGTATGTATAATTATGAATTTGGATTGCAGGAATGAAAGTGGGAATAGAGCGACTCATTCCAATGAAATGAAAAGAACTGTATTTGGTTGTTCCATTCGAATGAAATGAACTATTTCCATTTCTGCCAAAATTGTGAATTTTATTCCTTAAGTGAGGGTATGGAATGACTCATTCCACTCTCCATCCATTCCCTTCTCTATTACATTTTATCATTAATTATATTCTTTCAATCCAAACGTAACATAAGAGTATTTCATGCTGCAGTAGTTAGAAATCAATACCGATTATTTGCCACACAGAATCAGGCTCCGATCTAATAACATTACTTTGCACTGACAAACTGACTCAAATTATATGAATTTGATGTTTGAAAGAAAGATTATTTTAAAATTTTGAAATTAACAGGCACTAAACAACATAAAAGATTATACTTGTTCCAAATTATAAGATCTGACTTTTTAAAAGTCAATTTGAGACTTTATTCAAGTTTTCAAAATCATAAATCTTGTAACTAGTAGTACTTTTTAGGTAGTTTATAATATTCATAATAATTATATTGACATAAACTAAATGAATTCATCTTGTAATTTGGAATGGAGGGAGTAATAAAACACATGAAGCAAAATAAAAGAAACCTAACTCAGCTCAATGAGTTGTTCCTATCGCAATGATCCACGACAAGTAATAAATTATGTCGAGTAAAGCTACTCATCCAGAATTTTACAATTTGTCAAAGGAAAAGAATGGTCACATTCCACTGTACAAATTCGGTATCATATCTATATCTATATACATATATATAGACTGTTTAACCAAATTGAGAAATAGATATGTTGGACAATAATACTCCATCTGTTCCATAAAAGAGTCCCATTTGGTATAAAAGAGTCTTTTATTTTTATTGATAGTGGCATAAAACAGCAATGCTTGTGTCAAGTTGTCCTCATAATTTCAATATCATGCCCACAGCTACTAAACTAACAAATTATTATATTTAGGGGTAAACACGAAAATTTTGCAAATGAGACTCTTTTATGTGTAACTGAGCAGTAACACCTGGGAATTTAAGTGCAGCAACATGTATTACATACATCAGTATTTATACGGTGATCGGAATCGCTGAGGGATTTAAGCTTAGCAGAAGTTTCCTTCACTAGCTGCATTATTCTTTGCCGCGTATTGTGCCTGCCCATCCACCAAAAAAACAAAGATGTAAAAAGTTGTCTAACAAGTAACAATACAAGCAATTAAAGGCTGAGAGAGAGAGTAAGAAGATCAGACAGCTTCTGACGGTGATCGAGAGTGTCTTTGGAAGTTCCGATGGCATCGACGAGACGGCGGAATCCGGAGACGGCGGTGTTGATCTGGAAAATGGCGGCAGCCACCGACTGCGATGATTTTTGAGACGAAGCTCGACCGGACAAGGAGGGTGGCTTGCCGCCATATTGGAGATCTTGAAAGCTCATTCTTTCTTCAGAATTTTGATTCTTCAACTTCAATTTGGATCGATTGCCCAGTGATTTCTTATGGATTTGATTGGATTGCAAATTACTCTGTAAACTTGAACTCACTCCAAAGTCCACTCCCTGATGCCCGCTTGAATCAAAAAACGCAATTATGTATGCGTTTGGTTTGGTTTGGTTTGGTTGGTTGTATTATTCTACCGACAACATTAGGCAGGTTTCTTATTTTTGGGCTTTTGGAGACCACTTATAATCAATTTCGTCTAAACCTTGGCCGAATAATTAATACTTGATATGAAAATAAATTAAGTTTCTTTTTCTACTCGACTCTTTTTAATAATATTTATTAGTATAATTTTAATATTTTTTTTGTATACTTATAATGATTAAATTAATTATTTTATTATTATATAAATTTATTTTTTTTAAAAAGTAAAAGTAAAAAAAAAAATGAGAGTAAATTGTTTTTAAATTTCTCTTTCTGAGGACAATTTTTTTTTATACATTTAATCATCATCATAAAGCTAGCCATTGATTGTTATGATATGAAAACATTTTGGTAGCTAGCTCTAGTATTAATAAAATTAAAGTAGTTGATTATCTTTCTTTAATTTCCTCGTCTTAATTTACTTTTTATTTTTAACAATTTTTGGATACTACAATTAATATCTCTAACGTAAACGTAAAAGTAATCGAGAAGACATATATATTATTATTAATTAGACAGACGTAATTGAATTTTTTTTGTTATTTGAATTTCAGACATTCTTTAATTCTTTTCATGGGAGGCGGAGGGAGAGACATGACAATATCGAGTGGTACTGGTACCTGAAGTACGTACTAAGGCAGGCAGGAGATGGGGTTAACATATATGCATGCCGTGCTGTCCACATCTTCATCCGGGGTAATGCCTGCTTAGTCCCATTGCTGTCCACCTGCTGCTGCTTGCTTAGTCCCGTCACCTTGTCGCTACACAGACAGACATTCTGGATTCGACTTTATCAGAGGGTATATTTCAGTACAAGGCTGACTATTTTTTAAATTGTCGAGCTTCTCTTCTTCTTTTTTTATAAAGATAACATATATATAAGGAATAAGCTAGCTTGTTTATCCGGCGATTTCATTTGATAAATTGAAAGTTGAGATTAATTTTACCGCCATACTAACTATTATGCCCTCATTTTGGTCAGATTAATGACTATTATGCCTTCATTTTGTCTTTTCAAATTGGGTCTTGCCTGTTACCAATTTAATATATTTATAATATTATATTTGATTTTTCAGTACAAGGCTGACTCAGTTTTCCAAAATTAATCTCAATTCAATTAATCTAATCTTTTCTTTAAATTTGGAATAGTATTTTTTATATATATATGTGAACCAAATAGAAAATTTTGTGTTTCATTTTCTAACAAAGTACATGTTATGTTACCAAATCCAAACCTTATTTACAACAACAATGTTCAGAAGTAATAGACAAAATGTTTTCAATGGACAGTCGGTCAGTCGTACATAATTATTTTCAGTTCTTTTTTAAGTTTAAATGTAGAAAGGCAAGATTTTGTATTAAGAAATTTACACCAAATATATACAGAAAGTGGATGGGTATACTTTTCCTATACCTCAACATTTTTTTTGTGAGATATCTAGAAAAGAGTGGCATTGTATAGAAAAATGTTGCTTTGGACGTATATTCTTGTGTGCGTTTTCACCGGACAGCATTATTCTTAGAACATTACCAGAAAATTGGAAGCAGTTTCTATAAAAATATTTCCAAAAGTTGTGATTATACGACTCTAGTCTAATAGCCATACCCACATAATTTAAAATTAATCACAAAAATGAAAATTGATCCATTGGATTATCAGATTAGCAAAGCATTCAATTTCTCAAGTATAAAATATGAGACTGAGATGGATAACTAAAAAGAAAGGCATGCTCCATGACAGCATGCCAATATTTGCCAAAGTTGATCAGAATTGTTAATGTGGAAACTCCTAACTCTTAACATTGTCAACACAAAGCAATACAATGTTAAAATCAAACAAGAATCCAGACAAGTCTAGTCTTCCTAAATACCCTTAATAACTCCTCAAACAGAGACCATAAAACCGGTGGATTATGTACATATACAAGTAGTATTACCAGAAATTAAAGCAGCTTCACAATTATTTGCACAGATACCCTAATGCAAATACCTTCTGGATCACCAATCTCTTCCTCTAAACTTCAAGTTGGAGGCGACCAAATAGCTTTAGACATAATATATCATGCCAACTTCAATAAGGCTAATATGAGGAATATTAAGTGCAACAGATGGTCCTCTGCAGTTCTTGCGAAGAAAAGAATATCCAATATCAATAACAAGCTTTTTCAAAAATGAAGATGATCTCCTCGCCTTCACATAAGAATGACCCATTATATATGCAACCCCTGCTTCCTTTGCCTGTATCAAGTCCACAAGCTCTTCCTCAACTGCAGGGTTTATCCCAGGGCTTGTTGGCAACTGGAACCTGACCGGACGCCTATGGACCTGTGGGTTCTCGTCATCATAAGCAGATCGCAAACTCTGTAGAGTTAAAGACTTGCTACTTTTGATGGTATTACTGGAACCAGAACTCTCTTGCGCTGATACTATTAAGCTTGAGCTAGATTGAACTGCCCTGGTGCTTATAACTGCCATCCTCCCATCAAGTGATGGATTCTCGGAGCTTGACAACTGTGGTTCTACAGCTTCCATCTGAATAAACTCTGCTATACTCTGGATAAGCTGATCCTCAAAGTTCCCATCGTCACGCTGGATGTCCTTGTAACCATATCTGACAATGCACCTGTACATACGGTATGGTCTTGGGCAGATGCGTCCGATGAGAAATCGTTCCTCAGGTGAAACAAATGGTACTGGAACAGATTTTACGCAGACAAAAACCAACACATTGTGAAACGCAGGGAGATTTGTCACAAAGTGTGAGAAAATTGCGGGAACTCCTGTTGCCAATTCTGAGTATACAAGTCCTATTCCAGGCACACGGACAATACCAAGGCTGGGGCCCAGGCCAAGAAGCCATTTTAAAGAAACTTTGTTGTGCAGATCAAAGTTGTACTTCTTGCGAGTTCCATAGTGCCAGACAAACATGACAAATAAAAAGACAAATGAGAGCAGGAGAGAAACCCATCCTCCTTGAGGAACTTTAATGAATGCAGCTGACAGGTAAATACCCTCAATGAACCAAAAGAAAATCAGGAAGGCTGAGGCTAAAAAGATGCTTCTCTGCCAGACGAAGATTGTTACGAGTGCCATGAGAAAAGTTGTGATGAACATAACTGTCATGCAAGCAAGGCCTGCCACCAACAGCATACAATGAGAAGAATGAATTAAAGGCAACAAAATTCTTTCCAGATAAAAGGGTATTCAAGTAACAAAGAAACTAAGTAACAAGAAGGAAAACAAAACTTTTATGTTCTGGTGATTGGAAGAAGATCAAACATAATCAATGCTTGCATAGAAAAAGCCATACTGGACAATGTGTGTTCATGAAAACATGTAACAAGTATGAGCATTTGGCATTTGCAATTCAAGGTATACAAGGGTTTGAAGTGCATCCCAAGATACACAAGGGTTTGAACTTTGAAGTTCTGCAGAAGTTATAATCTCCCTTGCGGCCACCTAAACATAGTTTATCAAAGCACCTGGTGTGCATGGTTTGTGGGTAGTGTGTCCACGATGTCGTTTACCAGTGAACACCCGAGGAATATTGGAAGTGGATTCCTCCATTTTGGGGAAAAAGAAAAAAAGGTTAATTGATGTAAGTTTTTTGCTTCAACTATGTATTGCTCAGAGGTGTTGAATATAGTGAGTGAAAAACAAGTTGCTGGTAGTCAAACAAATATTAAAATCCATAGAGATGTGTCTAGTACATACAATCAAAGCATTCAGCAACCCCATAGTTAATACTTTGTTCCGAATTATAAGATCAATATTGACTTTCTAAAAGTCAATTTCAAACATTTTCAAACTCAAAATACACATAAATTCGTTTAAGTTTTCAAAACAATAAAACTTATAACTGCGAATACTTTTTAGTTAGTTTGTGATTTTCACAATTGTATTGACATAAACTAAATAAATTTATGTCAATTTTGAGTTTGAAAATGTTTGAAATTGACTATTAGAAAGTCAATATTGATCTTATAATTTGGAACGGAGGTAGTAATTCCTAAGGAAATACTGAAGTTTTATATAATGGGAATATAAAGCTCAAGCATTACTCTACCCCAAAAACATTCTCCAAAGAAAATTGGATAAAACATGCAACCAATGATAATGGGAGGATAAGGAAGAATCATCACATATATTATAGGAGTGCTTGTTAAGAAGATTGAAATGAGGCTAAAAGTGCAAATATGGATCTATTTCAAATCCTCAGTTCCTCACAGCTAATATTTATAATATACTGATCTCTTGACTGCAACAAATGCTACATTTTTGCCACAAAATTACTACAAACACATCTTCAAGAAACTTGGTACCAACCACATATGTTAGGAAATTATATAGCTGAAGTATATATCTTTTACAAGTGAGAATGCAGAAACAACAATGAGAGAGTAAGAGAGTAATCATTCAATATTAACCGTCTTACCATATGCATTTCCAATTAAAGTTGTGTCCTGGAACCCAATAGCTATAGCAAGAGTAAGAATCATGAGAATCCAGTTTATTTCTGGAATATAGATCTGCCCAAAAATATGTTTTGAGGTGTGGACTACCTTGACCCTCGGAAAGCAACCAAGGGCATGACATTGCTTGATAATAGAGAAGGTGGCGGTAATGATGGCCTGACTCGCTACAATGGCTGCTAGAGTTGCAACAATAAATACAGGCCAAAATATAGGATCTGCACAATACGCAAGGATCTTAGACCACAATTTATTTTATGAACATAATGTTGGGAGCGCTTTTAGTCGAGGTGAATTTTAACTAACCAGGTATGGAGTCATAGAAACTGTTTGGAATAGAAGAGATGTTTTTAGACAAAAAAGCAGCCTGGCCCATGTATTGTATTACCAAGCAAGGGTATACAATAACTGCGAATGCAAGCTTCACACATGAACAACATTAATATTAACAAACATCAGGATTTAGTTAAAAGGTACTATTATCAAACTTGATGACAAGGCATACCAAATCATCATTAACATATTTATATTATATGATTTATTTTCTATAGAATGAATACATTAAGTTTTATATATTCATTAGGATTTATGCAACTAGCTCAATCTCTAGCATTAGAGATCATGAAGGGGACCAAAATAAGGATTAGTTTTGGTCTATTAACCTAACATTCAAGATCCACACACATTGTTATTATCAATATCTAATACTTAAAATACCCACTGCTAGAATACAAGTCCAAAATTGACTTACCCTTATTGACAAGGCAGTGAAATGGCCAAGATCTGCAAACATGGCTTCAGTACCTGCACCAAAAAGCTCAGAAATCAGTATGACACATTTCAAGAGCAGATATTTGTTTTCTTCTATTCATGGCTGCTGGGGAGTAACTTCTGGGCCTTTTCTGAGAAAATAGTCTAAATATACCAACAGAAAGTAGAAAAAAGAAAACAAATCTCCAAAATCATAACAGGAAAACTAGATAGAGATTCATTGATAACAAAGTCCATGTACCTGTTATGGAAAGAAGAACCCCTCCAAGTGATATCCACCCATCTGTACCAGTCTCTTTGAAGAATTTGATGATATAATGTGGAGAAATTGCAGAAACAATCTTTGGGTTCCAATGTATGATGTTGTATAACCCAATGGAAAATATTGATACTAACCAGATGAGAACAATCGGTGCAAACGCAAAAGCGACCCTATGGGTACCAGAGTGCTGCAGGGCAAACAGGCCAACGAGTATGACACAAGCAAAAAGTAGAACTTCACCTGTCAATGACAAATAGCATTAAAACGAAAGAAAATCTAGTGCATGGGAACACTAATGCAGTACTAAGATTAAAAGATTATTAAATTGTTAATCAAGTAAAATATCTAAAAGCAACAGAAGTAACATGGTGATGCAACTACTTACCATGAGTCAACTTTCTTTCGGCGGCTTGAAGCCCCGATACTGATGATAAAACTGCAATAAAGAACATATGATCAGTATTAAACCTCCTAGAGTCATACTAAGATAATGTAAAATTGACACTTGAACAATGCTAATATAAATATTATTTTTAAGGCATAATCAAATATCAGATATCGCCTAATAAAAATAAGCATACAGATGCTATCATTACTCCTAAAAAGCCAATTTGATCCAAAAAGATGCTTTTGCAATATTCTGAGTGTCTTTGCCCCCCCCCAATTAAGCCTTTCACTTAAGCCACCTCGTGAGCCAGGTGAAAGTAGGGGATCCATTGCTCCTCCCGTCTTTTCAATAGGATGGACTGAAAAACTATGTAGTTCAAAAAAAATTGCAACTCTTTTAAGAAAATATATTACCAAAAGCAATTCCATGCTGATTTAGTCTTTAAAGATAGGAAATACCCACAACAATCGTGTCCAAATGGACCTCAAACAGGCCTAAAGAAAATATAAACAAGTAAATGAATAATACATAATTTTGTCAATTTTTTCCCACCATACCAAGTTGTCAATTTTTTTCCACCATTATACCAAGTTTACTCATATATGGGTGCAACCACAAAAGTTGAACCGGAACACAACAATATTAAAAAGAGATTTCAAGTATAATCAAATATATTCGCATTACATTACCAGATATTGCAGGAGTGAGCACACCATCACCAATGACCATGCAAGTCCCCAATAATACCACTATAAGCAGTGTTGTACGTGACTTTCTATGCTTCTCGAGAAATCTCTTAAGTGGTGAGGACGGAAACTGTCCTGAAGGGCCATATTTGTAAGCGGACAACTCCTCATCGGCTGCTTGTTGATTGGGAAGTAAACTGAATTTCGCATGTCTGCAAAGAAGTGAGTAAAGAGCAAATGTCCCACCTGACAAGAGTTAGACTGTAGTTGGTCAGAGAGTTTTAAATTCCAGACTTAGTCTACAATAGTTTATTAGGGACTCAAAGTTAACACACCTTCACCATTATCATCAGCACTCAGTACGATGAGAACATACTTGAGCAAAGGAATTAATGTAAGAGTCCAGAAGATCAAAGAAAATGCACCAAATATTGCATCTGGATTTTGATGCTTTTGCAGCTTTCCAACGAATATACTCTGATAGACATAAAGAGGTGAAGTGCTCAAGTCTCCATACACCACACCGAAGCTTTGGTAAGCCAATATTAGATTCCTGGAGAGACCCACCCAAGAAAACTGCAACCTCACATTGAGTATATCAAGTTCACTAGTATATTAAGTATATACTAGTATATCAAGTTCACATTGAGTATATTAGTATATACTAGTATGTGAGTTAACTAGTATATTGAGTATATCTAGTATATCAAGTTCACATTGAGTATATTAGTATATTAGTTCACCTATTGATATATGTCATGAAGGACTACATATATAGTTCAGTAAGGAAATAAGGAAAAGAAAAAATGCTCAAGCCACATTATATTAACTTTGAAGCCAAGGGGATACTCTAAGGCCTAAGCCAGAAACAACACAGAGTTACAAGAAGCCCAACTAGTTGTCGCCTTGTTGGCAATAACGAAACTCAGTTGAGCTGAGTATTGGACTGCTCGAGCTGTAACTAATACTCAGCCTACGGCCTCAAGTTGCTATGAAATTATGAAGAAGAAGCAAAAAGATCCTTCTAAATCAAGGCAACTTGTACAACTCATGAACAACAAAGTCCATCAATCCAACTACTTTTTGATTACGTAGCAGAAAAGGCTTTCAGAAACAAACCCCCCTTAGTCTGACACATTGACGTAATACCATGAGTCTGCATATCAGAAAAGGTGGAAAGAACAAAGAATATTGTTTGTGGGGCCCTCACAAGAAATACACCTATAGTTCACAGGCCAAGATTTGTTTATTCCTCACAAAGAAAAAGTGATGCCCTCAGGCTACAGGCACAAAGCTCACTCAAGTAAAGCTCAATTAGTCAATTCGTAAGGCATGGCTGACACAACGCCACTTTATATATCTTATACCGATCACATCATTCTCTTAAAATGTAAAAGCCTCTCAAACATGCCAAAAACTGCCACAGAAGTTGCCTAACAATGTATTGATTCCTTCCCCCCGATCAAGAAGGACTTCCATACCTGTAATGGGATTGAGGGGAAAAAGAAGAAGAAATAGGCTCCCACCTGATCAATTAGAACACAGCTATTGGCTCATCCATTCATAAAATATCCTACTTCAGTCTCTCCTCTCTATGGACAATCAATTCAATACAGCAGCAACAACAACAACAATATAGTTATCAATATTCACATTTCACAACTATAGTGCTTTGAATAGCTTATGAAAACTAAATTTGTGTATTCCGTGTTAATACTGTTGATTTCAAATGCTTTAGCTTATAAAGAAAATTTACATATCATCAGACTATTTTTCTTTTTCTTTTTTAGACAAGTAAAATATAGTATTAACTAACCACCAAATGGGGGCGGCTTCTAAGCATACTTTCTCTAAAATTATAATTCTGGAGAAGAAGAACGTAACAAAAAATACAACATACAAAGGGGTGATTTCCCCAATTGTTCCTGCAAATAGTATGTCACTTGTTCAAGTAGCATACAGTATACGGACAAATTGTATCCACATCACGCATACTTCTGCCAACTAGACTTGGGGTTAAGTTCTGAATAGATGAATTTAGAAACCTAGTAGTCCTCGGCACAAATTGTCTATAAACTGAATAGCTTGTAACACAAATAAGTTTATAAACCTGTGGGCAACACACATATACATAAATATCCAATCACTTACTACAAAAAATGGAATTCTAAGCAGCTGCAAGGGAGATGAATCCATGAAAAAATATATAAAAAATCCACATATGTACAAGGTCAAAGGCACCAAGAAGTCAAACACCATGCGTCACAACTAAAATTTCGTTTTTTGAATTATAAATTATTACATAAACGAAGGGACATGAGACAAATGTTGATCACCTATGTATTCTTCAGTATAGATGTTCGATTTTTCTCCATCAAAATTCTAACTGCTTTAATTTCCAAGCTCAATGAGAACAATCAACTAGAAGAAGCATTTTGAATCCATAGCCTCAAATACCATTTCTAATCTAAATACAAACGAATGAACTAGATAATTGGAAACAATTTCGACTGTGTAATTCATCGACCGAAGATCTCTGATGGTAAAAACTAAAAAACGAAAAAGACGGATTGGGGAAAAGGGAAACAAATCAAAACACAATAATCAATCAATCAATCGAGTGTACTGTCAAAATTAACAAATCTAATGGAGCGAGACGAAGTAGGAGACGGATTGAAATCACAAAAAGAGAACACAAAGAAAAATAAACAAACCCTAACCTGAGCAGGGTTGCGAGGAGGAATGGGTATACCAGACTCGGGCTCCATTGGCATCTGCACCAACAACCTGGACTACCAAATAACTTATCTCTAGCAACTACCTAAAGATAATACTACTAGTAATACTAATAATAATTGGAATATTTAATATTAATACCAAGTACTTGTGATAATAGTACGACCACTTCACAGAAAGTAATAAGATAGTATTATTCTTTTTCAAATTATAAAATTATTTTTAATTTTAAAAATTTTAAAACACAAAATTAAGATAATTTATTAAAATTATAAATAAATAAAATTTTTAAATACTTTATAATACTCATTATTTGTATTGATTAAAATTAATTAAATTTATATTAATTTTGAAATTAAAAATATTTTAAGCTGTTTTCAAAATCTTACAATTGAAACGGACAATGTATAATAATGTTTGAATTCTTTTTTATCATCTTTTTATTTCATATGTTTGTATATATTAATATTTAATATCGACATAAATTATTACTATATAAAATAACACTATACTACTCTTTTTATTGTTTAAATTATGTCCAAAATATATTTTGTACACAAATTAAGAAAAATAAAGTAGACGACATAGAGGGAAAAAAATCAAATTTATTTTTAACATTGTCATAAAATCAAATATGTGGCTTACATTAAAAATATAAATCAATTGATCCTACTTAATTTTTTGTCCCAGTTAAAAAAAAATTTATACAAAGCACAGTCATGCATTTTTAACACATTTTTGACCCCACATATATCGAGAAGGATGTATTGATTCGATTGTGATGAAAGTATTATGTAAAGATTTCAACGAATGAAAATATGGAGAGGACAATTATAATTATTATATTCTAATTCTACTAGTTATTTTCTGTGGATAAGTTTGATGGCTCTTGTGACGCTTCAAAATAGGTATACATCACCTATTACGAGTTGTCAATACATAGATGCGAAATAACTACAACTTTATTATTACAAATCAGTAAAGCGTGAGTTTGAATACAAATATTATCTTACAGAATATCTATACTCAAATAAATTCTCATCACATTTATTGATACATTATTTTACAAAAATGGTGAGGACTACTAAACAATTCATTCTAAAATCTTCATTCCATACCCAAACTGTACTCATCTTATATTCTCGCCTCCCGAGAGAAGAAAAATGGAACAAAAAGAAAAGGGTGAAAGCTCAACTAGCCAGGTAAAGAATATTATGACTAAGATAATATACAACAAATTATCGTTAGTCTTGACGGGGAAAAATCTAATAGAATACAATAGACAACAAATTTTAAATCAATATTCGCAATGAAATAATAATTCATTAGAAGAGTTAAGTAGAAATGCAAACTACTATCTTCTATGTATGAATTTAAAAGTTCATCGTCTATTTTTTTATCCCCGTAACATCAATCAATATACATCCGGAATCAAATATTCATCTTCTGCACTACAAAAGCCAAAGATATTCATCGATTGGTCATATTCATTTAAACACTGTTCATCTTTGCACTACTGGCCAAAAGATATTAATTAATCGATCGGTCATGTTCATCTCAACACCATTTCATCTTTGACTACGGGCCAAAGATATTCTTCAAAATCATTCATCTTTTGACTACTGAGGCCAAAGATATTCCATAATATCATCATTTAAGAATGAAGATGATGAAAAATATTTTTTAAAGAAAGCGAATCCGGTGAAACAAAATGACAAGGATTAAGGATTAAGGATTAAGTACTTTATTTTATCCACGTCCAAAAAATACCTCAAAAATAATCACGGTGGTGAAAAATTCAAGAATGATCAAAACATGGATCAATCAAAGCTAGTATCCGGAATAGATATTTTGGACAAAGAGAAGAAATTTCATTTTTTTAAATTGAATAGTCTGAGTATCGTGAATAAGTAACTCGACACCAAAAGATAGAAATTCCAAAAAAAATATCTTCACGCCATGAATAGTACTACTTCGTGAATAAGAACTCGTGAATAATAACTCATGAATAAGTAACTCGTGAATAAGTAACCCCGACATGAAAAAGCTCTAAATTTGATAAAAGTTCCAACCAATATTTCAAAGATAATGATATTGAAGAAATAATATCATTTGAGAAGAAAATAACATCCCTTACCTCGAAAGATTAGTTCTTCTTAAATTTGGAATACTGTATATAGTCTTTGAAGGAACTTTGCACCGCCTAACAATACTCAAAGTATACTCAAAATACTCACAAGAATACGTTCGATAATATAGAGAGAAAACTTGAGTTTACGGTGTGATTTTCAATTCTAACCCAAGACCCTATTTATAGGAAAATCTTTAGAAACAAAAAGCGAAAATTTAATAAATTAATAATATAATTATATAAATTTTCTACACATGCCTAGAATCTGATTTCAGCCATCAAACACATGCCACATTCTAGAAAAAAGTAAAAAAACGTTTTCTAATTTTAAATATTTTAAACTTCCAAAATCAATTATTTTTGAGTTTCGGAACTTCAATAATTCATAATAAATATCCCTTTCATCAGAAAATTCGAATCTCGCATGAGTTTTATAGGAAATTCAATTCTCTACAACTTTACGAAGAAAGTTTTTCCGAATTCCAAACAGAAATTAACCGAAATCCACAAGCGGGCAATTTTATAAATTTATAATCAAATTTCAAATAATAAATGGGGTCCACCGAGCATGTTTAACATGTTTTAAACATTTATTGCAACAAAAATACTCTTCCTCCTCGTATACTCATATATCCCACATTCGTTGTAAAAATATCACCATTATTATATTATTAAAATATAATAATATATTTAAATGAATTATTTTATCGAGAAAAAGATAAAATTTCAATTTTCAACAATTGTCACATTAAAATTTTCTCCATCTATATCCACATAAAATTAATATTTTTCTCATCATATGAATCAATAATTAATTATTCACAAATAATAACAGATTTCACAATATTGACAACCCGAGGCGGTTCAGGAAAGAGGGCTTTCAATAAGAATTTCTCCTTCTTTGGTAGCAATTAGGTGACCAAACCTCTCCTTAGATGAACTTTCTAGACATTGCCAATAATGTTATCTAATAATATTATTCAGGATAATATGAATTATTGCTTCGATAATGAAAAATAT
Source organism: Panax quinquefolius (assembly GCA_020205615.1). NCBI lineage: Eukaryota > Viridiplantae > Streptophyta > Magnoliopsida > Apiales > Araliaceae > Panax > Panax quinquefolius. Next base: position 35,133,207 of record CM035156.1, on the reverse strand, counting down.
TGTGTAATGATGATTATTGAAACAACAATGAATATAAAATATCAACGCAGCAATTATTAACTCAATAAAATATTGAACGAAGAATTATTCTGTAACCATTATTGAGTAGTGCCTTCTTACGTAAGAATCAATAATTGGTGCAATCAATGGTGGTAGCTTCTTGTGTTTTAACCAACCGAGTATTTTAACAAGATAATAGCTGTGAATAACTACGCTAGATTATTTTTAACCAACTTATATTTGTCGCGTTTTCTTCATCCAATCGCTTTCGTTATGGGGACCACACATGGTTCATGCGAATAGTCGTCACGAATATTCCACGACCAAACGAATATTCCCGACAACAATGAATATTTTATAACCACTTGCTTATTTTGAAATATTTGCGTATCTTACCCCTAACTATCCACATTAATCAAATCAACCCTTACTATTTCAAAATAATAAATAGAAAATTAAATTTCATTAATAATAAGTTGGGGTCTTACAACCTCCCTCCTTATGAAATTTCGTCCTCGAAATTGGCGACGCACTGTGTGTTTGAAAAGGTGAGGATACCTCGCTTTCATTTCCGTTTCAATTCCCGGTCATTTCCTCTATAGCATGATTCCTCCACAAAACTTTAACTTGTGGTATGACCTTTACTGACGTAGGGACATGCTCCTTCCTATCCAAGATCTTGACAGTACCTCCTCATACGTTAAGTCTTTGGCTATTTCGTCAATTCTAATTTATAACGTGGTTCGAGTCTTTCACATATTTCTGAAATACTGAGATATGTGAAACACATTATGAACACGAGACATACTTGGAGGTAACGCAAGTCTATAGGCTACATTTCCTACTCGGTCAAGAATTTGAAATGGACCAATAAATCGTGGATTGAGCTTTCCTCTCTTCCCAAATCTTGTAACTCCCTTCCATGGAGCAACTCATGACAATACATGATCCCCTACACTAAATTCCACGTCCTTTCGATGAAGATCTGCATAACTCTTTTGTCGATCTTGTGCTTGTTTGTATACGTTGTCGAATCATTTGAATCTTTTCGGTAGTCATACGTCTTAACTTTCGGGTCCCAACAATGTTGCTTCACCCACCTCATCCCAACATATGGAGAACGACATTTTCGTCCATATAATGCTTGAATGGAGCCACACCTATACTTGCTCGATAAGCATTGTTGTTGTAGGAGAATTCCACCAATGGTAAATACTTATCCCAAGCGCCCTTGAAGTTCAGGACACGAGTCTTAATAGATCTTCAAGAGTTTGAATAGTCCTCTCGATTGTCCGTGGTTTGGGGATGGTATGCCGAACTAAATCGCAAATGCAGGTGCCCATAACTTTTTGCAAGCTAACCCAAAATCTTGAAGTGAATCTTGGGTCACGATCCAAACTATGGATCTTGGCATGCCATGCTGACCTCATAATCTCATTCACGCACATACATACTGCAAGACGTTCAAGGAATAAGTCTCCGTATTGGCAAGAAATGAAAGCGAGACTTGGTTAATCTATCAACAATAACCCAAAATAGCATTGATGCCTTGAGAAACTAGTAGGAAGACCCGTAACGAAATCCATGGTAATATGTTCCCACTTCCATTCGGAATCTCAAGTGGTTCTGCAACGGACCCTTAGGTACTAGATGCTCCACTTTTACACGTTGACAAGTTAAACACATAGAGATAAACTTTGCAATTTCTCTCTTCATATTGTTCCACCAAAATGTATGTCAAGATCATGATACATTTTAGTACTTCCAGGATGGATTGCAAATGGTGTATTGTGTGCCTCCATCATAATCTTGTACTTCAAATCGGTCATTAGGAACACAAAGTCTCAGAGTGGACTCAAGTATTCCTTCTTCATCAATTCTCGCTTAGGAATAGCTCCTTCTTGTACTTTCTTCTTCATACGCATCATTTCAAGGGCCGGTGGCTTGAACAACCTTAACTTTTTCTATTAAAGTTGGCTCTCTACGCGTATTCTTGACATCATCGCACTCGTTCCTCGCGATATGATCTTCTACTCAACGCGTCGCCTACCACGTTCGCTTTCCGGGATGGTATTGAATAGTGTGGTCGTAGTCTTTCAATAGCTCGAGCCAACGTCATTGCCGCATGTTGAGTTCTTTTTGAAGTGAAGAAATATTTAAGGCTTTTATGGTCCGAATATATCTCCACTTTCTCCCCATATAGATAGTGCCTCCATATCTTTAAGCGCTGAAAACAATCAAGGTTGCTAACTCTAGATCATGAGTAGGATAATTCTCTCATACTCTTTAAGTTGTCATGAGGCATAAAGGCTATGACTTTCCCACGTTGCATGAGAACACATCCTAACCCTTTGCTCGAAGCATCATTTGTAGATAACAAATCCATCCGAACCGGATGGTATTGTTAGAAACAGTCTTAGAAATAAGTCTCCTCTTAAGCTCTTGGAAACTCTTCTCGCATTCTTCACTCCAAACGAATTTTGTATCCTTCCGAAAGTTATTTGAGTTAATGGAGTAGCGATTCGAGAAAACCCTTCCACGAATCTCCGATAATAACCAAATTTAAGCCCAAAAGCTACGACTTGACCACCGACCGGCTTGGTTGCTCCCAACTTTGTATTGCTTCAATCTTGGCCGGATCAACAGATACTCCATGTTTCGACACCACGTGCCCAAGGAATGCTACTTCCTCAAGCCGTAACTCGCATTTCTTTAATTTGGCATATAGTTTGTTTTCACGAAGCCTTTGGAGTACCAAACTTCAAATGGTGCTCATGATCTTCACGACTTTTGGAATATATAAGGATGTCATCAATAAAGACAACAACAAACCGATCCAAATATTCCTTGAATACTCGGTTCATCATATCCGTGAAAGTCAGTAGGAGCATTAGTCAATCCGAAAGACATGACTAAGAATTCATAATGCCCGTCTGAGTTCTAAAGGCGTCTTTGGAATATCCTCGATTCTAATCTCCGGTGATGATATCCGTAAGCGAAGATTGATTTTGAAAAGAATTGTGCCCTCAATTGGTCAAACAAGTCATCAATACGAGGTAGAGGATACCTATTCTTGATAGTGACATGGTTCAATTCCGATAGTCAATACAAATTCGCATACTCCCGTCTTTCTTCTTTACTGAATAAAGCAGGAGCACCCGAGGAGATGTCTTAGGGGCCGAAACCGAGATGTCCAACAATTCACGTAGTTGGACCTTTAACTCTGAAGTTCAATAGAGCCATTCGATATGGGTTTTAGAAATGGGCTTTCAGACACGGTTCAAGATCAATAAAGAATTCAACTTCACGTTCGGGGTAGACCAGGAAGTTCTTGAAAAAATACGTCGGGAAAGTCAATAACAAACAGAATATTATTCAAATTTGGCGTGTCTTTATTCAAATTCATATACATGGGCTAAGAAAGCTTGACATCCGTTTTTCAATAAGCGAATAGCTTTATGATTAGATATGATGTTGATTGATTTTAATGGTTTAGTTGCTTGAATTGCATAACTGTGAGGTTGGTTAGGAATATGAAAACTAACAACCTTACGAAAACAATCAATTTTGGCATGATGAGTAGTTAACAATCAATCCCTAAAATCACATCAAAAGCAAGTATCTTTAAAGAGATAAGGTCAATGTAAAGGTGATGGTGCCAACTTGAATCAAACAAGATTTATAAGCGAGTGGATGTGATGAAAGTTTCTCTAACGGAGTTTCCACAGATAGGTCAAAGTCTAATTTCTCAGAGTCAAGTTTAAGCGTTGAGCACATCTGGGAGAGATAAATGAATGGGTAGCACCGGTATCAAGTAAGGTATAAACTTCACAAGAATTTATAAATAGCTTACCCGTGATCACCTCGTTTGGGTTCCTCGCATTATGACCATCATGACAAAACGCCTCTTCCGGAATCGTTGACTTTGACTTTTCCGGGACGATCTTTTGAGTCACCATCCCATTGAACTAGATTTCGCCATCTTGTACAATCTCGAGCGATATGTCCTTCCTTTCCACAATTATAGCATACCTTGAGCTGTTGTGGGGCGGTTTGACCGATATGTCCCTCTTTCCGCATTTGTAGCATATGATGGGTGGTCGTTCTCCTCCCTTAGAACCGATTCTTTCACGCGGCCTTTGTCGTCTTCACATGGTTGTTGTTAAATCTCCTCTTTTAAAATCTCCTCCCCGACTCGCTTCTTCTATTTTTATGGCCATGATTACCACCAGAGTGGTTACCATTTTTGTCCGTCTGTTTCTTTCTCCATTTGGTTATCATTATTCATTGCTTCGCTATCTCTGATACGATCCTCTGGTTGTGGTCCTCGGTTGACCGTATACTCGTTATCTCTCGCTCTAATAATTGAGCCCATTTACAACATCCGAATAGAGAAAATTTATGAGAAATGAGATATCGACGTATCTTAGGGTTTCAAACCTCTCGAAACATCGCGTCATCGTTCCTCATTCTCCACCAAATGAGGTGCAAACTGGATAACTCGCAAACTTTGCCTCGTCATCGAGACACCGCCGTGTTGTTTTTGCTCTAATCGATGAACTCCACTTCCTTCATATGACGAACACTTTCGTGAAAGTATTTGTCATTAAATAGTTTCTAAAAAGCGTTTCCCAAGACACGCCTCTTGAGTGCGTTTGGATGGGGTACGCTCACTGAGACTCCACCGGTGATCGCCGCCGCCACGGAACATAAAGGTGGCGAATGGAACCTTCTGTTTCTCCGTGCATCCCAAGACATCGAATATCTTGGTAATTTGCTTGACCCGTGTTTCGCCATGATTGGATCTCGCTTTTCCTTAAATTCGGTGGTCCCAACTCTTTGAAGCCTTGCTTGTTGTGACAACCCGTGAATTGCTATCATTTCCTCCTATATTTTGAACACGAGTCTCCTCAAATTCGATTTTGCATGAAGCGCAAAAAGCTTCTAAACATCCCTCGTTCATCATCCGCTTTCGTTGGTGTTGTTCATGGGAGGAACATTGCCACGACTGTTCACGTTTCTCCACGTTGGTGAGTCTGAGGCGTCTCCACGGTCTAATTTCCATTGTTAATATTCTCATCGACAATCTCAAATCTCGTCATAAAACAAGGGTTAATTAAGAAATCAATATATCACATAATATCCTTATATCTTGACCAACTAAAAAAATAATCTTAGGTAGGACAAACTAGCGAAGGATTTACTTGTGACGCCCCCAAAATAGGTATACATCACCTATTACGAGTTGTCAATACATGGATACGTAAACAACTACAACTTTATTATTACAACAAGTAAAAGCGTGAGTTTGAATACAAATATTATCTTACAGACAATATCTATACTCAAATAAATCCTCATCACATTTATTGATACATTATTTTACAAAATGGTGAGGACTACTAAACAACTCTCTCTAGAACCTTCATTCCAAACCCCGACTGCGTGCTTATATATTCTCGCCTCACGAGAAGAAAAATGGAACAAAAGGAAAAGGGTGAGCTCAACTAGCTCAATAAAGAATATTATGACTAAGATAATATACAATAAATTATCGTTAGTCTTCAACAGGAAAAATCTAATAGAATACAATAGACAACAAATTTTAAATCAATATTCGCAGTGGAAATAATAATTCATTAGAAGAGTTAAGTAGAGAATGCAAACTACTATCTTCTATGTATGAATTTAAAAGTTCATCGCTCATCTTTTATCCCCGTAACATCAATCAATATACATCCGAATCAAATATTCATCTTTGCACTACTGTGCCAAAGATATTCTTGATTGGTCATGTTCATCTAAACACTGTTCATCTTTGCACTACTACCAAAGATATTCTTCAGAAATCATTCATCTTTTTGCACTACAGCCAAAGATATTCAATAATATCATCATTTAAGACCGAGGATGATGAAAAATATTTTTAAAGAAAGCGAATCCGATTGAAACAAAATGACAAGGATTAAGGATTAAGGATTCAGTACTTTGTTTTATCCACGTCCAAATATACCTCAAAAATAATCACGGTGGTGTAAAATTCAAGAATGATCAAAACATGGATACAATCAAAGCTAGTATCCGAATAGATATTTTGGACAAAAAGAAGAAATTTTATTTTTCTATTGAATAGTCAGATATCGTGAATAATGCCGAGTATCGTGAATAGTAACTCGACACCAAAAGATAGAAATTCCACAAAAAAACATCTTCACGCTTCATGAATAGTACTTCGTGAATAAGTAACTCGTGAATAATAACTCATGAATAGTAACTCGTGAATAAGAACTCATGAATAGTAACCCGACATGAAAAAGTTCCAAATTTGATAAAAATTCCAACCAATATTTCAAAGATAATGATATTGAAGAAATAATATCATTCGAGAAGAAAATAACATCCTTATCTCGAAAGATTAGTACTTTTAATTTGGAATAGGGTATAGTGCTAAAGGAACTTGCACCGTCTAACAATACTCAAAGTATACTCAAAATACTCACAAGAATACGCGATCGATAATATAGAGAGAAAACTTGATTTACGGTGTGATTTTCAATTCTAACATAAGCACCTATTTATAGGAAAATCTTTAGAAACGTAAAAGCGTAAAATTTAATAAATTAATAATATAATTATATAAATTTCCTACACATGCCTAGAATCTGATTTCAGCCATCAAACACATGCCACCTTCTAGAAAAAGTAAGAAAAAACGTTTTTCTAATTTTAAATATTTTAAACTTCCAAAATCAATTATTTTGAGCTTGAACTTCAATAATTCATAATAAATAGCCCTTTCATCAGAAAATTCGAATCTCATGAGTTTTTATAGGAAATTCAATTTCTACAACTTTGCAGAAGAAAGTTTTTCCAAATTCCAAATAGAAATTGACCGAAATCCACAAAGCAGGCGATTTTTAAAATTTATAATCAAATTTCGATCAATAAATGGGGTCCACCGACATGTTTAACATGTTTTAAACATTTATTGCAACAAAAATACTCTTCCTCCTCAGTATACTCATATATCCCACATTCGATTTGTAAAAATATCACCATTATTATATTATTAAAATATAATAATATATTTAAATGAATTATTTTATCGTAGAAAAAGATAAAATTTCAATTTTCAACAATTGTCACATTAAAATTTTTCTCCATCTATATCCACATAAAATCAATATTTTTCTCATCATATGAATCAATAATTAATTATTCACAAATAATATTACAAAATCACAATATCGACAACTGTATAGCGGTTCAGGAAAGAGGGGCTTTCCAATAAGAATTCTCTCACTTCTTGGCGGCGCAATTAGGTGACCAAACTCTCCTTAGCGTAACTTTCTAGACATTGCCAATAATGTTATCTAATAATATTATTCAGATAATATGAATTATTGTTTCGATAATGAAAAAATACCGTGTAATGACAATTATCAAACAACAAAGAATATAAAATATCAACGCAAAGAATTATTAACTCAATAAAATCTTTGAGCAAAGAATTATCGTAACCATTATTGAGTAGTGCCTTCTTCACGTAAGAATCAATAATTGGTGCAATACTGGTGTCTTCTTGTGTTTTAACCACCGAGTATTTTAACAAGATTAATTCAGAATAACTACGCCTGATTATTTTTAAACAACTTATATTTGTCGCTTTTCTTCATCCAATCGCTTTCTAGTTATGGGTCCACACACACGGTGGCCATGTAGTCATACACGAATATTCCCCGACAAAGATTTAATATTCCACGACCAAATGAATATTCCTACAACAATGAATATTTTATAACCACTTGCTTATTTTGAAATATTTTCATGTATTTTACCCCTAACTATCCACATTAATCAAATCAACCCTTACTATTTCAAAATAATAAATAGAAAATTAAATTTCATTAATAATAAGTTGGGGTCTTACATTACTCGTCTCTCCCCTCCTAGTTACTATTCCCCGATCTCCATGGAGATCATATCCTAAGCTCGATACTAACATTGACGCCCCCAAAATAGTATACATCACTATTCTCGGTTGTCAATACGTAGTACGTAAACAACTACAACTTTATTATTACAATCAGTAAAGCTGCGTGAGTTTGAATACAAATATTATCTTCAGACAATATCTATACTCAAATAAATCCTCATCATATTTATTGATACATTATTTTACAAAATGGTGAGGACTACTAAACAATTCATTCTAAAACCTTCATTCCATACCCGACTGTCTTTCGCTTATATTCTCGCCTCCGAGAAGAAAAATGGAACAAAAAGGAAAGGGTGAGCTCAACTAGCCCGATAAAGAATATTATGACTAAGATAATATACAACAAATTATCGTTAGTCTTCAACAGGAAAAATCTAATAGAATCTGATAGACAACAAATTTTAAATCAATATTCGCAATGAAATAATAATTCATTAGAAGAGTGAAGTAGAGAATGCAAACTACTATCTTCTATGTATGAATTTAAAAGTTCATCGTCTATTTTTTATTATCCCCGTAACATCAATCAATATACATCTGGAATCAAATATTCATCTTTGCACTATGTGCCAAAGATATTCATCATTGGTCGTATTCATTTAAACACATTCATCTGCATCTACTGGCCAAAGATATTAATCGATCGATCGTGTTCATCTCAACACTGTTCATCTTTGCAGACTACGCCAAAGATATTCTTCAGAAATCATTCATCTTTGCACTACTGGTGCCAAAGATATTCCATAATATCATCATTTAAATCAAGATGATGAAAAATATTTTTAAAGAAACGAATCCAAAGTGAAACAAAATGACAAGGATTAAGGATTAAGGATTCGTACTTTGTTTTATCCACGCCCAAAAATACCTCAAAATAATCACAAAGTGGTGTAAAATTCAAGAATGATCAAAACATGGATACAATCAAAGCTAGTATCCGTAATAGATATTTTGGACAAAGAGAAGAAATTTCATTTTTAAATTGAATAGTCAGATACGTGAATAGTGCCAAGATCACGTGAATAAGAATAACCGACACCAAAAGATAGAAATTCCACAAAAAATATTTTCACGCTTCAATTAATAAGACTTCGTGAATAGTAACTCGTGAATAGTAACTCGTGAATAAGAACTTCGTGAATAGTAACCCCACATGAAAAAGTTCCAAATTTGATAAAAAGTTCCAACCAATATTTCAAAGATAATGATATTGAAGAAATAATATCATTTGAGAAGAAAATAACATCCCTTACCTCGAAAGATTAGTTCTTCTAATTTGGAATCTAGGTATATAATCTTTGAAAGGAACTTGCAGTCCGCCTAACAATACTCAAAGTATACTCAAAATACTCACAAGAATACGCTTCGATAATATAGAGAGAAAACTTCGATTTACGGTGTGATTTTCAATTTAACCCAAGACCCTATTTATAGGAAAACGCTAGAACACCAAAGCAGTAAAATTTAATAAATTAATAATATAATTATATAAATTTCCTACACATGCCTAGAATCTGATTTCAGCCATCAAACACATGCCACATTCTAGAAAAAGTAAGAAAAAACGTTTTTCTAATTTTAAATATTTTAAACTTCCAAAAATCAATTATTTTGAACTTGAACTTCAATAATTCATAATAAATAGCCCTTTCATTAGAAAATTCGAATCTCGCGAGCGAGTTTTATAGGAAATTCAATTCTCTACAACTTTCGAAGAAAGTTTTCCGAATTCCAAACAGAAATTGACCGAAATCCACAAACGCAGGCAATTTTACAATTTTATAATCAAATTCGGTCAATAAATGGGGTCCACCGACATGTTTAATATGTTTTAAACATTTATCGCAACAAAAATACTCTTCCTCCTCAGTATACTCATATATCCCACATTCGTTGTAAAAATATCACCATTATTATATTATTAAAATATAATAATATATTTAAATGAATTATTTTATCGAAAAAGATAAAATTTCAATTTTCAACAATTGTCACATTAAAAATTTTCTCCATCTATATCCACATAAAATTAATATTTTTCTCATCATATGAATCAATAATTAATTATTCACAAATAATAAGACAGATTTCACAATATCGACAACCAAAGGTAGTTAAAGGAAAGAGAAGGGCTTTCCAATAAAATTTCTCCTTACCTACGTGCCTTGATTAGGTGATCAAACCTCTCCTGTATGTAACTTTCTAGACATTGCCAATAATGTTATCTAATAATATTATTAGGATAATATGAATTATTGCTTCGATAATGAAAAAATATTGTGTAACGACAATTATTCAAACAACAATGAATATAAAATATCAACGCAAAGAATTATTAACTCAATAAAATCTTGAGCAGTAATTCACATGCTGAACCATTATTGAAAGTAGTGCCTTGCTACGTAAGAATCAATAATTGGTGCAATACTGCAAGGCTTCTTTGTGTTTTAACCACCAAAGTATTTTAACGAAGATTAATAGTAATAACTACGTCGTTATTTTTAACCAACTTATATTTGTCGTTTCTTTCATCCAATCGCTTTCAGATTATGGGGCTAATATACTTGTTTGTTTGTCATTTAATATTCCCGAATATTTAAAAGATTTAATATTCCACCACAAAACGAATGATAAAACAACAATGAATATTTTATAACCACTGCTTATTTTGAAATATTTGCGTATCTTACCCCTAACTATCCACATTAATCAAATCAACCCTTACTATTTCAAAATAATAAATAGAGAAAATTAAATTTCATTAATAATAAGTTGGGGTCTTACAGCTACAACAATGACATATTATATTTTTATGGTTATATATTTGAGTTGCTTTTTGTTACTATAATTATTAATTTTAATTTATTATCTGATACTCTAATTATCGAATTCTAATCGCTGACCAAATTAAAGCTTCTCCACTGCATAAAATTATATAATATGACGAGTCTTTTATATTTATTTATATAATAATAGATCTTATTAAATAATATATTTATATTTTATGTACTTATTACAATTTTTTTAAAAATAAAAAATTATTATATTTTAAACCATTATTTTAATAACGGAAAGAATATTAATAATACCAGTGTTATAAATCACTTTCTCTATCACTGTAGGCGGGTCTAAAATGCGTAGTGTACTAACCAACCTTAATTTTCCCGTGGAACGCCGCGGGTGGGGGGGGGGGAGGGTTTCCAAGTGACGTTGGTTTTGTTTCACTTTTTGTTTTTTAATATTAATATGATATATGATGTTTAAGTAATATAAAATTACGTGGATCAAAATGATTATGGGTAGACAGGCATGGAAATTGGTAAAGTGGTGACACTTGCCTAATAAAAAAATCATACATTTTTTTATTAATTTAATATAAATTTCTACACTACAACATGTGGTCATCAATTTACAAAAAGTTTATAAAATAATAATAGGAAAATGACCAAAAATATTGTTATCATATTCTTACTATTAGTGTGACTTTATTGTTACATAATTTTTATGTCAGTAGTAGAGTGGAAAAAATATGGTGTTACAGGGTAGTTGTACAAGTCTTACCATTTATTTTTTTATTTATTTAAAAGGAGTTTTGAAAAGCTATTAAATTCATCTGTAAAAATAAAATATTAATTTTCAGTAATAATGTTAATCTATTTACTATGGTATTCATAATTAAATGATCTATGGTGACAGAAGCACAACTCCATCTAAAAACACATTAAAAACTTGAAATATCATATCTAATCAATATATATATATATATATATATATATATATATATATATATATATACACAGGTACAGTGGCAGAATCAAAATATTTTTAAAGGAGGGTCAAAATATATCAATAAAAAAAATTATTTATTGACGCTTGCATTGCTTAATTATTTCAAATTTATTTTGCCCAATTATAGTATTTCACAACATCCTATTTCAACCATTGTAAACCTATGAGTTGTGAGTTTAATAACTTTTAATGTGTGTGTGTGTGTGTGTATATATATATTAATTTTCCCCGAACAATGAGACTATTAATCAGACTTTGAATTTTTTAGTCAACTAATTAACTACTTTTATAGATAAATTATAAATTATAATATTATATATTCAAAACCTTATATTAATGTGGTTCTGATCATCTTCTTTTGAGACAACTGAGAGTAGTCACTTAAAGCAAGAAAATGAATTAAGTTATTATCATTTACAAAAAAAATAATACCAATGTAGTCACTAAGACGAATGAGTGTAATATTAATTAATTAATTATCAAACTTATTTTATTTTATCTTATAGTAATATTGTTAATTTATTATAGGTGGAAAGACATGAAAAAAACAAATAAATTAATACCATTTCATAACAAAGATCATGTTTAACTAATATTAACATGGTTCAGATTCCAAGGTTGGGGGTCATATGACACCCCTCGACCCCCTAGTTCCGCCCATGCACAGCTGCGTGTGTTTTGTTTTGTACACAGTATTCTAAAACGGTGTTGTTTTGAAAGATTTATGCGTTCTTTCATTCCAAACTAAATCGGGGCTTCTTTCTTTTAAATCAAAAATCGTTTTATCTCTGAAAATGACTTCTCCTCCCAAATTATAAAGTCGTCATATTTTCTCCCCCTCATCCTCCTAATCGCCGTCGAAAATCGAGGATTGGAAAGAATGGGCTGCTAAGAAATCGTCGGAGCCGGAGTTTGATATGCCATATATATATATATATATATATATATATATATATAGAGAGAGAGAGAGAGAGAGCCAAGTTCAAGAGTATAAGTCTTAAGTAACATAATTTTCTTAAAGAGCACAAGTTTTTAAACCAATAGTGTTTTTTTAAAAAATTCAAAACATTGTTCCGTGTTTTTTAGAACACCCAAAATCGTTCCCTAGCTTTTCTATTCTCTCCGAATCGGAATCGCGTCTACATTGAGAAGGAAAAATCAGACCATGCCCTAGTTTCTCTCTTCTCTCCAAATCGGAACCGCTTCTCTCCAAATCCTTGCTAAGTATGTGGGATGTGTAATTTGTATAGGAATTATAAATATGTATCCTGTAAGTCCCCAGATTTTATGAAATAAAAGTATTCATTTTTTCTTATAATTATTATTCAGTAAATGGTTAAATTGATAAAAGTTTAAAGTTAAGGAGGATATATATAAAATTTTCAAAATACGCAAGTGGTTATAAAATACTCATTTCTATTGGGGAATATTCGTTTGGTCGTGGAATATTCTTGTTGTGGGGAATAATATTCGCATTTACTCAGCCGCAACCATTTGTGGGCCCATAATGTAATAATAATGTCGGATGAAGAAAATGACAAGTTTGAGTTTTTATAAATAACGGCGTAGTTATTCTGAATTAACACTTGTTGGAATACCGGTGGTTAAAATACAATGAATACGTGTGGTTGCATGTTAGAACACGGTGATTGTATAGTATTTTTAAATTATTGATTCTTACGTGAAAGTCTTACTCGATAATAATTGTTGATAATTCTTTATTCAATATTCTATTTTATTGATTCAATAATTGTTGCGTTGATATTTTATATTATTGTTGTTTCAATAATTGTCACTGCACAGTATTTCCCATTATCAGATCAATAATTCATATTATTTGAATAATATTGTAAGACCCCAGCTTTTATAAATAAAGATGAATTTTCTATAAATATTATTTTTGAATATTATGGAATAAATTTGATATAATGTTATAGTTATGGGTAATATTTATAAATTTTGCTAAGTATGCAAGTTGTTATAAAATATTCGTTTGGTCTGGGAATATTCTTTTGTTAGGGAATATTCGTGACAACGGCTCAATCATTGGTGGACCCCACAATGTAATTATTGTCGGATTGAGAAAACGACAAAAATATTTTATAAAAATAACTACGGAGGTGTTACAAGTTAAAACTGTTGAACTACCGGTGGTAAAAAGTAAAAATGTCTGGCTGTGGGTTGCATAGTAACACACGGTATTGATTATTGATGCTTACGTGAGAAGTCACTCATTTATGCTTTCAATTATTGCTTCAAAGAATTGCCGTGATCATATCTCTTATATTATTGATTCAATTATTGTCACAAGATTAAATCAATAATTGAGACGACAAGTTATAAATGATTAATAATTGTTGAAAGATTAAATATGTGTTGATGAAAAAAAATGATTTGTGGTAAGTTTGATTATTTTATGGGGGGGCTATATGTCATCATCTAAGAGTCTCTTCGTCAATAGTATTTACCTTCGTCAATAGTAATTACCTTCGTCGATAGTAATTACCCTTGTGAATAGTATTTACCTTAAATCAATAGTAATTACCCTTGTGAATAGTATTTACCTTCGTCAATAGTATTTACCTTCGTTAATAGTAATTACCTTTACCAGACGTCGAACCACTTGTCGTTTCACATTCTGAGCGCCAAACCACTTTTCTTTTCACATCATTAGTCGTCAAGCCACTTGCCTTTTCACACGGCGGTGCTAAGCTAGAAATCTTCTATAAATAGAGGCCTAGGGCTTCATTATTTTCACTTAATTCATTCAAGCTATAGAGAGAAAGTATAGAGAGAAGAAGAGAGAAAGAAGAAGAGTATTTTGTTACTACAATCGCAAAGATTCAATCTCCTACCAAATGTAAGGGGTGTTATTCTTTCTTATTCATGAAGAGAAGCTGTTGTTATTCCATTGCTTATTATTCTCGTTAGAATAACTTTGTATCTGCAGTTTACCCTATACTTGGTGACATTCTTCTATTATTCATTGGAACATCCACATCGTGTGTTTTACACGGACTGGTTAAAATCTTTATTATTATTATTCATTGGAACATCCTCATTTTGTGTGTTTTACAGGACTGGTTCCGTCTTTTATTATTATTACTGTTGTAACATCACATGCGTGTGTTTTACACCAGGACTGGTTAAAATCTTTATTATTATTCTCATTGGAACATCCTGTCGAGTGTGTTTACGCCGGACTGGTTCCATTCTTTATTATTCTGTTGGAACATCCCGTCTGCATGCATTTTACGTTGGGACTGGTTCCGTTATTTATTATCTCATTGGAATAACTTTGTGTGGTCTATCTATCGTATGCATGGTGATTTCTTTTGTTATTCTATTCTTTATTATACCCGGTTGGTTAAAACTTTGACTTCTATACTCCATGAAATTAGTGGAATATCCTTGATATTGCGTTTCATCCAAAGATATCTTTTCATGGAAATATTCTTCCGATCATTCTTGAATTTTACTCTACAAAACAAGATTATCGTGTTGATAATTTGGACGTTAATAATTTCGGATAAAATAATTCTTGAACTTGTTTTATTGAATTCTTATATCATTGTCATCATCCTCATGTTTATATTATATTGAAAGTCATCTGTGGCACTGTAGTGCATAGATGGACTTGGTATGATTATGACCGAGAGACTATTCGGTGTAATCACGACCGTAGTAATGTTATAAATGATGTGATAAAGAATATCCTTGGTCAGTAAAGTGCGGGGTGATTCGATGATGTGGAATATTTATTAAAGTCGAGTCTCGCCTATAATGATGATGAAAACCTTTTAAAACCTAAAAGATAGTAGACTTTATTTTCTACTTGACTCTTTTAATGGATCATTATTCCATTGCAGATTAAACTGGTTGTCTATTGTATTTTATCGGTTTAACATTGTTGAAGACTATTGATAATTTATTCGCATTATCTTAGTCATAATATTTCTTCTTGGGCTAGTTGAGCTCCCTTTCTTTCTTTCCGTTTTCTCTTGAAATGAGAATATATTTGGACGAGTCTGGGAAACGAGTGATGGTCCACGAAGATAGCATTAGTAGTCCTCACTATTCGTGAAATAGTGTGATAATAATTGTAATGAGGACTTTTTTTTTAGTTTGTATAATATCTAGTAGAGCGATATTTGTATTTAAACTCACGATTTATGTCGTATTGTACACCTACGCTTATGTTAATAAGTTGTATTTAAATTACATACTACGTAAGTGGCGACCCAAGATGGGTGATGTATACCTAATTTTGGGGGCGTCACGGTTGATATCGAGCCTGAGGATATGATCCACGGCTAAGATGTAAGACCGAAATTTTTAAATAAAAGGAATTTCCTTTATTTATTATTTTGAAATAGTAAGGGTTGATTTGATTAATGTGGATAGTTAAGGGTTAAATACGCAAATATTTCAAAATAAGCAAGTGGTTATAAAATATTAGATCTTTGTCGGGGAATATTAAATGCACATGACAAGATGTACCATGTGTGGGCCCCATAACTGAAAGCGATTGGATGAAGAAAATGACAAATATAAGTTGTTTTTAAATAACTGGCGTAGTTATTATCAATTATCTTGTTGGAATACCCGGTGGTTAAAACACACTAATACGCGTTGTTGAAACAAAGAAGATACTGCGGTATTGCACCAATTATTGATTCTTACGTAAGAAGGCACTACTCAATAATGGTTACGTGAATTCTTATTCAAAGATATTTTATTGAGTTAATAATTTTGCGTTGATATTTTATATTATTGTTGTTTCAATAATTGTCATTACACAAGATTTTTCATTATCGAAGCAATAATTCATATTATCTGAATAATATTATTAGATAACATTATTGGCAATGTCTAGAAAGTTACGCTAAGGAGAGGTTTGGTCACCTAATTCAAGGCCAAGATAAGAAGAAATTCTTATTGGAAAACCCCTCTTTCACAGGAAGCGCTGGTTGTCGATATTGTGATTCTGTAATATTATTTGTGAATAATTAATTATTGATTTATATGATGAGGAAAATATTGATTTTATGTGGATATAGATGGAGAAAATTTTTAAAATGACAATTGTTGAAAATTAATATTTTATCTTTTTATGATAAAATAATTCATTTAAATATATTATTTTAATAATATATTAACGGTGATATTTTTACAACAAATGTGGGATATATGAGTATACGAGGAGGAAGAGTATTTTGTTGCAATAAATGTTTAAAACATGTTAAACATGTCGGTGGACCCCATTTATTATTTGAAATTTGATTATAACAGTAAAATCGCCCGTTTGTGGATTTCGGTCAATTTTGTTTGGAATTTGGAAAAACTTTCTTCTGCAAAGTTGTAGAGAATTGAATTTCCTATAAAAACTCGCGAGATTCGAATTTTCTGATGAAAGGGCTATTTATTATGAATTATTGAAGTTCAAGCTCAAATAATTGATTTTTGTAAGTTTTAATTATTTATTTTATGAAAAACGTTTTTATCATTTCTTTCTAGAAGGTTGGCATGTGGTAAATGTTGGGATCTGATTTCCAAAGAGGCGAGGAAATTTATTAATAATAATATATTTTATTAAATTTTTCGCTTTTGGTGTTCTAAGCATTTTCCTATAAATAGGTCTTAGGTTAGAATTGAAAATCACATTTAAACTCAAGTTTTTCTCTCTATATTATCGAGCGTATTCTTGTGAGTATTTTGAGTATACTTTGAGTATTGCTATCTGGTCTGCAAGTCCAAGTCATAGCCTTTATATCCTGTTTTTAATTTAAATCTTGATCTTTCGAGGTAAGGGATATTTTTTTTTTGTAATGATATTATTTCTTCAATATCATTATCTTTGAAATGTTGATCTGAAGTTTTTATCAAATTTGGAACTTTTTCATGTATGGGGTTACTATTCATGGGTTTTATTCATGAGTTCTTATTCACGATTCTTACTATTCATGAGTTCTTATTCACGAGTTCTTATTCACGAAAGTACTATTCATGAAGCGTGAAGTTGTTTTTGTGGAATTTCTATCTTTTGGTGTTGAGTTCTTATTCACGATATCAAGATTATTCACGATATCTAAGACTACTCACGATATCTGATCTTATTCAATTAGAAAAATAAAATTTCTTCTTTTCGTCAAAACATCTATTCGGATACTAACTCGATTGTATCCATGTTTTGATCATTCTTGAATTTTACACCACTATGATTATTTTTGAGGTATTTTGGGCGTGGATAAAACCAAGTACGAATCCTTAATCCTTAATCCTTGTCATTTTGTTTCCTTTGGATTCGTTTTTCTTTAAAAAAAATATTTTCATCATCCTCGGTCTTAAATGATGATATTATGGAATATCTTTGGCCCCTGTAGTGCAAAGATGAATGATTTCTTAATAATATCTTTGGCACGTAGTGCAAAGATGAATGATTTACGAAGAATATCTTTGGCCCGTAGTGCAAAGATGAGCAGTGTTTAAATGAACATGATTAATCGATGAATATCTTTGGCCCGTAGTGCAAAGATGAATATTTGATTCGGATGTATATTGATTGATGTTACTGAGGATAAAGATAGAGCGATGAACTTTTAAATTCATACATAGAAGATAGTAGTTTGCATTCTCTACTTAACTCTTCTAATGAATCATTATTTCATATGCGAATATTGATTTAAAATTTGTTGTCTATTGTATTCTATTATATTTTTTCCTGTCAAGACTAACGATAATTTGTTGTATATTATCTTAGTCATAATATTCTTTTCTTGAGCTAGATTGAGCTCACCCTTTTCCTTTTGTTCCATTTTTCTCGAGAGGCGAGAATATAAGCGAGTACAGTGAGTGGGGTATGGAATGAAGGTTTTAGAAAGGGTTGTTTAGTAGTCCTCACCATTTTTTAAAATAATGTATCAATAAATGTGATGAGGATTTATTTGAGTATAGATATTGTCTAGAAGATAATATTTGTATTTAAACTCACGCTTTTCTTGTTGTAATAATAAAGTTGTAGTTGTTTACTGTACCATGTATTGACAACTTTCGGAATGGGTGATGTATACCTATTTTGGGGCGTCACATAAGATGTGAGAATAGTACTTAGGAGGAGGAGGGGGGAATACCTCTTTTAGTATGACCTACCTAAGTTTATGTCTTTATTTTATTGGTTGGTCGGAAGATAGGGATAATTTGTTACATGTCAATTAACCTTTTGTTTTGTGGAAGTATCGAAAATGACATCCGAGAATGTTGAGAATAAGAATGGAGTGCGCAAAGCGATCGTTGATTCACCACATATCAATAATCGAGGATAATGTGCATCAGAAGGCGACAATCCTCATGCAAACAACAACACCGACCAAATGATGAATGATCAAATGTCGGAGGAGGCTTTATGCAATTTATGCGATAGCGAGTGAGAGCGACTCATCCAAAATGTAGGTGGAAACACGGAAAACTCTAAAGGCGGTCACCGCTAAACAATTCAAGGAGCTGGGACCACCGGAGTTTAAGGGTGAGCCAAAACCACTTCTAGCGGAAGCATGGATAAAGCAGATTACAAGATATTTGATGTCTTGGGATGCTTGAGGAGCAAAGTTCCACTTCACGCCTTTATGTTCTTGAGAGAGGCGATTCTTGGTGGAAATCCAGAAACGTACTCAACTTCAGATCTTGAAGATATCTTGGGAGAAGTTCTAGGAGTCATTCAACGATAAATACTTTCACGAAAGTATTAGCCACGTGAAGGAGGTGGAGTTTATCAAGTTGGAACAAAACAATATGACCGTGTAATGTAATACGAGGCAAAATTTGCGAGTTATCACGGTTTCGTCCCACTTGGTGGATAATGAGAGAGAATGGCGCGAATGTTTTAAGAGGTTTGAAGCGGGAATCGTCAACATCTTATTTCTCATAAAGCGTGTTTGTATTCAGATGTTGTAAATAGGGCTCGATTAGTGGAACGCGATAATGAGTCAACCAACTAAAAAGAAGCGGTACCAAGAAAATTATAATACCAATGAGAGTAGTAATCGGGGCGGATATGGTGACAACAAGCGTGGAGGAATCAACATGCGAGATATGGTAACCACCGGTGGTAATCGAGGAACAAAACAATAAGAATGGACATTTCAAGAAAGCGGAGATTCAACAATGATGGAAAGACGTCGACAAGCACCAAAGACCCATTGTTAAGGAAGGAGAATGACCACCCATCATATGCTTCAAATGCGGAGGAGAGGACACATCGATCCAAGCTGCGTCATGCCATCCAAAGCATGTTATAATTGTGGAAGAGAAGGTCACTTAGCTCGATTTTGTCGTTCATCAAGACAAATTCAATTTAGGATGGAGGCACCAAAGGCCGTCGAGAAAATTCAAAATCGGTAGTCTGAGGAAAGTGTTTGTTGTGACCTCCCAAAGAGCAAGGAATCCGAATGAGGTCATCACGGGTAAGCTTATCATAAACTCTAATGAAGTCTATACTTTATTTGATATCGGTTCTACCCATTCTTTTATTTCTCCTACTTGCGCTCATCGATTAAATTTGACTCCGGAGAAATTAGACTTTGACTTATCTGTGGAAACTCCGTTGGGAGAAACCTTCATTACATCCACTTTGTTTATAAGTCTTGTTTGGTTCAAATTCCACCCTCACATTACTGTCGAACTTATTTCATTAAAAATAATTGCATTTGGCGTGATTCTACAGGGATTGATTGGTTAACTACTTATCATGCAAAAATTGATTGTTTTCGTAAGGTTGTTAGCTTTCATATTCCTAATCAACCTATTATGTGAATTCAAACGACCAAACCATTAAAATCAATTACACGGTCATCTCAAGCCATAAAGCTATTCGTTTATTGAAAAAGCGGATGTCAAGCTTTCTTAGCTCATGTCACGATTTAAACAAAAATACGTCGGTTTTGAACGATATTTCTATTGTTAATAAATTTTACGACGTATTCCTCGAAGAACTCCCTGGCCTACCCCCAGGCGTGAAATTGAATTTTGTATCGACCTTGAACCCCAGACAAAACCTATTTCCAAAGCCCCATATCGAATGGCTCTATTGAACTTGAGGAGTTAAAGACCCAACTCTGAGGAATTGTTAGACATTGGCTTTATTCGTCCCTAGTACTTCTCCTTGGGGTGCTCTGTTCTATTCGTGAAGAAGAAAGATGGGAGTACGCGACTTTGTATTGATTATCGGGAGTTGAATCATGTCACCATCAAAAATAGGTATCCATTGCCACGTATTGATGACTGTTTGACCGATTAAGTAAGGAGCCAAATTCTTTTCAAAGATTGATCTTCGTTAGGATATCACCAATTGAAGATTAGAACCGTGACATTCCAAAGACGGCTTTCCGGAACTCGATGCGGGCATTATGAATTCTAGTCATGTCATTTGGATTGACTAATGCTCCTGCTGCCTTCATGGATATGATGAACCGAGTATTCAAGGAATATTTAGATCACTTTGTGGTCGTCTTTATTGATGACATCCTTATTTATTCCAAAAGCCGTGAAGATCATGAGCAACACTTGAGGCTGACACTCCAAAAGCTTCGTGAATATAAGCTTTATGCCAAGTTGAAGAAATGTGAGTTCTGGCTTGAAGAAGTAGCATTCCTTGGGCACGTGGTATCAAGTCATGGATTATCTGTTGACCCAAAGAAAGATTGAAGCTATTCAAAGTGGGAACAACCTAAATCGATGGATCGAAATCGTAGCTTTCTCGGTTTAAATTTGGTTATTATCGGAGATTCGTGGAAGGATTTTCTCGAATCGCTACTCCATTGACTCATTAACTTCGGAAGATACAAAGTTCGGTTGGAGCGAAGAATGTGAGAAGAGTTTTCAAGAACTCAAGAGGAGACTTATTTCAAGACTGTTCGACAATACCATCGGCTCGGAGGATTTGTCATCTACTGATGATGCTTCTGAGCAAAAGGGTTGGGATGTGTTCTTATGCAACATGGAAAAGTTATAGTTTATGCCTCGCGACAACTCAAAGAATATGAGAGGAATTATCCTACTCATGATCTAGAGTTAGTAGTATTGTTCTTCTTTGCACTTAAAATTTGGAGGCATTACTTGTATGGGGAGAAAGTGGAGATCTTTACGGATCATAAAAGCCTCAAATATTTCTTCACTCAAAAGGAACTCAACATGCGACAACAACGTTGGCTTGAAGCTGATGAAAGATTATGATCATACCATCCAATACCATCCCGAAAAGCGAACGTGGTAGGTGACGATTGAGTAGAAAATTATATGCAATCACGAAAAGCGATATTGTCAACGCAAAGGCCCATTTTGTGTGACTTGCAAAGGATGGAGATAGAGTTAAAGACTCAGGGACGCATGTGATGATAGCGAGTATCTGAGTAGAATCAACTTTAATCGATAAAGTTAAAGGCGCTCGAGCTACGGACACGGAGGGTGATGCGTATGAGGAAGAAAGTGCAAGAAGGTCTTATCTGCGGAAGCAAGAATCGATGAAGAAGGAATACTTGAGTCAACTCCTGGACTTTGTGTTCCTAACTACCCCGATTTAAAGTATAATATCATGATGGAGGCGCACAACACACCATTTGCAATCCATCAGGAGTACCAAAATGTATCATGATATTCGCCATACATTTTGGTGGAGCAATATGAAGAGAGCATTTGTTTATCTCAAGGTGTCTAACATACAGTGCGTACGCACTAATTTCGAGGGCTGAAATTTCATAAGAAGGGAGGTTGTAAGACCCGACTTTTATAAATAAAGATGAATTTTTTATAAATATTATTTTTGAATATTATGGAATAAATTTGATATAATGTTATAGTTGTAGGTAATATTTATAAATTTTGCAAAGTATGCAAGTTGTTATAAAATATTCGTTTGGTGGGGAATATTCTTTTTGTTAGGGAATATTCGCACAACGGCTCAATCATTGGTGGACCCTAATAATGTAAATTATTATTTCGGATTGAGAAAACGACAAAAATATTTTATAAAAATAACGGCGGAGGTGTTACTGAATTAAAAGCGTTGAACTACCCGGTGGTAAAAATACGATGTCTGGCGTGGTTGCATAAGAACTTACGGTATTGATTATTGATGCTTACGTGAGAAGTCACTTTCAAATTTACTTTCGATTATTACTACTGAGAATTCTTTGCATCATATCTCTATATATTATTGATTCAATTATTGTCACGAGATTAAATCAATAATTGAGGCGACGACAAGTTATAAATGATTAATAATTGTTGAAAGATTAAATATGTGTTGATGAAAAAAAATGATTTGTGGTAAGTTTGATTATTTTATGGGGGCTCATATGTCATCATCTAAGAGTCTCTTCGTCGATAGTATTTACCTTCGTCGATAGTAATTACCTTCATCAATAGTAATTACCCTTGTGAATAGTATTTACCTTCGTCGATAGTAATTACCCTTGTGAATAGTATTTACCTTCGTCGATAGTATTTACCTTCGTTAATAGTAATTACCTTTACCAGACGTCGAACCACTTGTCGTTTCACATTCACGAGCGTCAAACCACTTTTCTTTTCACATCATTAGTCGTCGAGCCCACTTGCCTTTTCATTAAGCGGTGCTTAAGCTAGAAATCTTCTATAAATAGAGGCCTAGGGCTTCATTATTTTCACGAATTCATTCAAGCTATAGAGAGAAAGTATAGAGAATAAAGAGAAAGAAGAAGAGTATTTTTTGTTACTACTTCGCCGCAAAGTATTCAATCTCCTACCAAATGTAAGGGTTGTTATTCTTTCTTATTCATGAAGAGAACTGTTGTTATCCCATTGCTTATTATTACATTGGAATAACTTTCATATAATGGTTTACCTATACTTGGTGACATTCTTCTATTATTACATTGGAACATCACATGCATGTGTTTTTTACAGGACTGTTTAAAATCTTTATTATTATTACATTGGAACATCCTGTTTGTGTGTTTTACACCGGACTGGTTCCGTCTTTATTATTATTAGTTGTAACATCACATGCATGTGTGTTTTACCGGACTGGTTAAAATTTTTATTATTATTCTCATTGGAACATCCTGTCATGCGTGTGTTTTACGCTGGGACTGGTTCCATTCTTTATTATTCTGTTGGAACATCACATGCATGCAATGTTTTTACGCTTGGGACTGGTTCCGTTATTTATTATTCATTGGAATAACTTTGCTGTCATGATGGCCTATCGCATGCATGGTGATTTCTTTTGTTATTCTATTCTTTATTATACCCGGTTGGTTAAAACTTTGACATCTATACTCCATGAAATTAGTGGAATATCCTTGATATTTGCGTTTCATCCGAAGATCTTTTCATGGAAATATTCTTACGATCATTCTTGAATTTTACTCTACAAACAAGTATCATGTTGATAATTTGGACGTTAATAATTCTGGATAAAATAATTCTTGAACTTGTTTTATTAAATTCTTATATCATTGTCATCTTCCTCATGTTTATATTATGTTGAAAGTCATCTATGGCTTTTGTAGTGCATAGATGGACTTGGTATTATTATGACTTGGAGACTATTAGATTGTAATCATGGCCGTAATGTTACAAATGATGTGATAAAGAATATCCTTGGTAGTAGTAGTGAGGGTGATTCGATGATGTGGAATATTTATTAAAGTCGAGTCTCAATTTATATATGATGATGATGAAAAACCTTTAAAACCTAAAAGATAGTAGACTTTATTTTCTACTTGACTCTTTTAATGGATTGCTTATTCCATTGCAGATTAAACTGGTTATCATTGTATTTTATCGGTTTAACATTGTTGAAGACTATTGATAATTTATTACTCGCATTATCTTAGTCATAATATTTCTTCTTGGGCTAGTTGAGCTCACCCTTTCTTTCTTTCCTTTATTCTCTTGAGAAATGAGAATATAAATTTGGGACGAGTTGGGGGAAGCAGTGATGGTCCGAAGATAGCATTAGTAGTCCTCACTATTCTACATGAAATAGTGTGATAATAATTGTAATGAGAACTTTTTTTTTTAATTTGTATAATATCTAGTAGAGCGATATTTGTATTTAAACTCACGATTTTATGTCGTATTGCACACCTACGTTATGTTAATAAGTTGTATTTAAATTCTGTACCATGTAAGTGGCGACCCAAGATGGGTGATGTATACCTAATTTTGGGGGCGTCACAAATATTATTAGATAGAATTATTGGCAATGTCTAGAAAGTTCTGTCAAGGAGAGGTTTGGTCACCTAATTGTGCGCTAGTAAGGAGAAATCATTATTGAAAAGCCCCTCTTTCTTGAGGCTGCTTTGGTTGTCATTATTATTATGATTCTGTAATATTATTTGTGAATAATTAATTATTAATTTATATGATAAGAAAATATTTATTTGATGTGGATATAAATGATGGATTTATTTATGTGGTTATAAATGAAGAAATTAATGTTGAGGTGTTTTATCAGTATTTTGTCGGATTGGAGGTATTAAAACTCAAATCGATTGTTCTTAAAGCTTTATTGCGTGAGTTGTAATTTTTAATCAAACCGTTGGATTGTTGTGATTTTGGATATGTTATACATATATGAGTTGAGTATATGTCCACAAATTTTGAACCGTTGATAATTAACGCATGATTTGTTATGAATTTTAAAAGGTGTTGAAACGGTGTTGAAAATCGTCCGTTTGTGAATTTCAGATATTTTCTGTTTGGAATTTGGAAAAGCTCAAAGCTACAAAGTTGTAGAGAATTCGATTTCATGCGGAATGGACATAAAATTAGTATTTTTATGATATCTGTATTTATTTTCTATGAATTATTGAAGTTTCAAAATTAAAATATTTTTATTAAATTTATGGGTGGGACCCACTTTTATTTTAACATGTGGGTACGCCAAAAATATTCGAAGTGGTCGGGCTTGATTGCTTGATTCAACAAAGGAGGATGGCGTGGAAGGAAATAAAATAAATAATATTATTTTATTAATTTAGTCTCATTTAGGCGTTAGCATTTTTTCTATAAATAAAGCGCTTAAGTTAGAATTGAAAAAATCACACCGTAACTCGAAGTTTTCTCTCTATATTCTCGAGTGTATTTTTGTGAGTATTTAGATACTTGGAGAGTTCTTTATTCGGTCAAGAGTTTCCTTGACTTTTCATCCCAAACATTCCATTAAAATCTTTCTTTTGAGGTAAAGGGATTTTAAAGATTATTATGTTTATCATGTTTCGTAATTTTTCGGATCTTCAAAAATTCTGGAAAAATTTGAAATGATAACTTGATAAGTTTTCTTGATTGGATGTATAGATTAGGAGTTATGGATTTTATGAGAAAATACTATTTTAAAAGTAAACCCTTATAACTCCTTGTGGTTAACTCCAAAATTGGTAAAATTTTTATTGGGAGTACATCTATATAACATCAGTATATTCTGTAAATTTTGGAATTTTTGGACAAAAGTACAATTTATGATAAATGTCTAAATATTCGGCAGTTTTAACCATGTGAAAAATAGTAAATGAATTTTAAAAATTCCAAGAAAAATACATGTTCAATATGGGACTATATTATGCTAAATTCCAGAAAAGAAATATTTTTGGAACTGATTTGGTATTTTTCATGAAAATGGACTAGTTATGAATAAATAAATTAAATATGTTATGTGAAGTAACAAAATTGAAAAATAGGATTTTATGGCTTGGGAATCCTATATATGGTATATGCAGATTTTTGATGTGGTTTTTGGTTATTGGTGATGAAATCTTATGAGTTTGGCATTTTAGTATGATTAAATGCATTAATTAGTAAAGTGTAAACAATTAAAATAAATTGTTTATAAGTTTAAGAAATGATTAAAATATTGTGGTAGTATTAATAATATTAGATTATGAGATTATTAAGTGATTTATAACATTTGGATTAAGATGTTATGAAATCATTGATTTATGAATCTTACTTTTGAAATTAAATGCAGTTGTTGATCGTATTGTTTTTATTATCATATATAATATTTTTATAATCCCGGTGATGAAATTTCTCTTTGACGTAAGTGTAAAGATGGGTATATTATTGGTATGATCGTGACTATGGATTCTCTTTGGCCAGTAGTGCAAAGATGAATTGTTGACTGGTATGATCATGACCATTGAATTTACAATTCAATATTTTTAGCTTAAGTGCAAAGGTGAATTGATCAACATGGTTATAATTATTGTTTATATAAATTCTGAAATGATTATATATTTCTTTGAGATATGAATATCTTTGGCCTGTAGTGAAAAGATGAATTATTGATGAATATCTTTGGCGTGTAGTACAAAGATGACCTGTTGTTGAATATCTTTGGCCCGTAGTGCAAAGATGAACTGTTGTTGAATATCTTTGGCATGTAGTGAAAAGATGAACTGTTAATGTATATCTTTGGCCCGTAGTGCAAAGATGAACTTATTAGTATGATTATGAACAGGAATTGTGATTTGGTATAACTATGAACTTTGATGTTTTAGGTAAAGACATGTGATGAAAAATATCTTCGTCTTGGACGAGAAGAGAAAATTAGAACTACAATTATGATTATGAGTTATTCACATGACTGTGAACATGATCTGTTGATTAATGTTACAGGGTTAATGTAAGACCCCAACTTATTATTAATGAAATTTAATTTTCTCTATTTATTATTTTGAAATAGTAAGGGTTGATTTGATTAATGTGGATAGTTAGGGGTAAAATCACGCAAATATTTCAAAATAAGCAAAGTGGTTATAAAATATTCATTATTGTCGGGAATATTCGTTTGGTCGTGGAATATTAAATGCTTCAGAGGAATATTAAATGCGACAAGCCTTGCGACCCGTGTGTGGGCCCCATAACTGAAAGCGATTGGATGAAGAAAATGACAAATATAAGTTGTTTAAAAATAACGGTGTAGTTATTCTTAATTATCTTGTTAAAATACTCGGTGGTTAAAATACAAGAAGTAGCGGTATTGCACCAATTAATGATTATTCTACGTGAAGAAGGCACTACTCAATAATGGTTACGATAATTCTTTATTCAATATTTTATTGAGTTAATAATTGCCGCGTTGATATTTTATATTCTTTGTTGTTTCAATAATTGTCATTACATAAGTATTTTTCATTATCGAAGCTAATAATTCATATTATCCGAATAATATTATTAGATAACATTATTGGCAATGTCTAGAAAGTTCATCTAAGGAGAGGTTTGGTCACCTAATTGCGCTACCAAGATGAAGAAATTCTTATTGGAAAGCCCCTCTTCCCTGAAGCGCACGGTTGTCAATATTGTGATTACGTAATATTATTTGTGAATAATTAATTATTGATTCATATGATGAGGAAAATATTGATTTTATGTGGATATAGATGGAGAAAATTTTAATGTGACAATTGTTGAAAATTGAAATTTTATCTTTTTACGATAAAATAATTCATTTAAATATATTATTATATTTTAATAATATAATAATGGTGATATTTTTTACAACGAATGTGGGATATATGAGTATACGAGGAGGAAGAGTATTTTTGTTGCAATAAATGTTTAAAACATGTTAAACATGTCGGTGGACCCCATTTATCGATTGAAATTTGATTATAGCTTTGTAAAATCGCCTTGGTTTGAGGATTTCGGATCAATTTACATTTGGAATTCGGAAAAACTTTATTCTGCAAAGTTGTAGAGAATTTAATTTCCTATAAAAACTCACGAGATTTGAATTTTTTGATAAAAAGGCTATTTATTATGAATTATTTAAGTTCCGAAGCTCCGAAATAATTAATTTTTGGAAGTTTAAAATATTTTAAATAATAAAAATGTTTTTTGTTTGTTTTGAGGGCTACAACATGTGCATAATGAGCTGAGATCAGATCTAGGAAGGTGGGCGTAGAAATCTTAATATATATATTAATATTATATTAAATTTTTTTTGCTTTGGTGTTAAAGATTTTCTATAAATAGGGTCTTGGGTTAGAATTGAAAATCACACCGTAAACTGAAGTTTTCTCTCTATATTATCGAGCGTATTCTTGTGAGTATTTTGAGTATACTTTGAGTATTGTTAGGCGGTGCAAGTTCCTTCAAAGACTATATACACATTATTCCAAATTTAGAAATCTTAATCTTTCGAGGTAAAGGGATGTTATTTTCTTCTCAAATGATATTATTTCTTCAATATCATTATCTTTGAAATATTGGTTGGAACTTTTTATCAAATTTGGAACTTTTTCATGTCGGGGGTTACTATTCATGAGTTACTATTCACGAGTTACTATTCATGAGTTCTTATTCACGAAAGTTCTTATTCACGAGTACTATTATCGTAAGCGTGGAGTTCATCAGATTAGAACAAAACAAACATGGCGGTGTCTCGAAGACGAGGCAAAGTTTTTGAGAGTTATCGTGTTTGCACCTCATTTGGTGGAGAATGAGGAACGTATGACGCGGATGTTTTTGAGAGGTTTGAAACCCAAGATACGACAATATCTCATTTCTCATAAATTTTTCTCTATTCGGATGTTGTAAAATGAGGTTCAATTATTAGGCGAGATAACGAGTACTGCGCCGGTGTTGAGGACCATAACTAGGATCGTACTGAGAGATAGCGATCAGCGAATAATGATAACCAAACGGAGAAAAGCAGACATGATGAAATGGTAACCACTCGGTGGTAATCATGGCCGTGAAAATATAGAAGAAGCGAGTCGAGGAGGAGATTTTAAAAGAGGAGATTTAACAACGACCGTATGAAGGCGGCGGTCTGGCTTGAAAGAATCGGTTCTAAGGGAGGAGAACGACCACCGGTCATATGCTATAAATGCGGGAAAGAGGGACATATCATCCAAACCGCCCACAACATTCAAGGTATGCTATAATTGTGGAAAGGAAGGATATATTGCTCGAGATATGCGGTGCAGAGAATAAACCTAGTTCAATGGGGACGGTGACTCAAAAGATGTCCCGTAAAAGTCAAAGTCAACGATTTGGGAAGAAGCGTTTGTTGTGGATGGTCATAATGCGAGTAACCCAAACGAGGTGATCACGGGTAAGCTATTTATAAATTCTTGCGAAGTTTATACCTTACTTGATACGGGGTTACCCATTCATTTTTCTCTCTCTGCATGTGCTCAACGTTTAAACTTGACTCAGGAGAAATTAGACTTTGACCTATCTGTGGAAACTCCGTTAGGAGAAACTTTCATCACATCCAATTGTTTATAAATCTTGTTTGATTCAAGTTGGCACCATTACCTTACTTGTTGACTTTATCTCTTTAAAGATACTTGCTTTTGATGTGATTTTAGGGATTAATTGGTTAACTACTCATCATGCCAAAATTGATTGTTTTCGTAAGGTTGTTAGTTTTCATATTCCTAACCAACCTTTGTTATTTAATTCAAGTAACTAAACCATTAAAATCAATCACATCATATCTAATCATAAAGCTATTCGTTTATTGAAAAAGCGGATGTCAAGCTTTCTTAGCCCATGTTATGGATTTGAATAAAGACACGTCAAATTTGAATAATATTCTGTTGTTATTGACTTTCCGACGTATTTTAGAAGAACTTCCCGGTCTACCCCGTAACGTGAAGTTGAATTCTTTATTGATCTTGAACACAGTACAAAGCCCATTTCTAAAACCCCATATCGAATGGCTCTATTGAACTTCAGAGTTAAAGGTCCAACCTGAGGAATTGTTGGACATCGGTTTCATTCGTCTTAGTACATCTCCTTGGGGTGCTCTGTTTTATTTGTAAAGAAGAAAGCGGGAGTACGCGACTTTGTATTGACTATCGGAATTGAACCATGTCACCATCAAGAATAGGTATCCTCACCGTATTGATGACTTGTTTGACCCGATTCTAAGGGCACAATTCTTTTCAAAATCGATCTTCGTTACGGATATCATCGGTGAAGATTAGAGGCGAGGATATTCAAAGACCGCCTTTAGAACTTCGGTATGGGCATTATGAATTCTTTGTCATGTCTTTCGGATGACTAATGCTCCCGCCGACTTTTATGGATATGATGAACCGAGTATTCAAGGAATATTTGGATCGATTCGTTGTTGTTTTTATTGATGACATCCTCATATATTCCAAAAGTCGTGAAGATCATGAGCACCGTTTAATTTGGTACTCCAAAGGCTTCGTGAAAACAAACTATATGCCAAATTGAAGAAATGCGAGTTCGGCTTAAGCAAAGTAGCATTCCTTGGGCGCGTGGTGTCGAAAATGGAGTATCTGTTGATCCGTGAAGATTGAAGCAATACAAAGTTGGGAGCAACCGAAGTCGGTGGATCAAGTCACGTAGATTTTTGGGCTTATTTGGTTATTATCGGAGATTCGTGGAAGGGTTTTCTCGAATCGCTACTCCATTAACTCACTAACTTCGGAAGGATACAAAATTCGTTTGGAGCGAAGAATGCGAGAAGAGTTTCAAGAGCTTAAGAGGAGACTTATTTGAACTCGTTTCTAACAATACCATCCGGTTGGATGGATTTGTTATCTCAATGATGCTTGTGCAAAGGGTTAGGATGTGTTCTCATGCGGCGTGGGAAAGTCATAGCTTTATTTTATGCCTCGCGACAACTTAAAGAGTATGAGAGGAATTATCCTACTCATGATCTAGAGTTTAGAATATTTTCGCGCTTAAAGATATGGAGGCACTATCTATATGGGGAGAAAGTGGAGATATATTCGGACCATAAAAGCCTTAAATATTTCTTCACTCAAAAAGAACTCACGCGTGCGGCGACAACGTTGGCTCGAAAGCTATTGAAAGACTACGACCACACTATTCAATACCATCCCGGAAAAGCGAATGTGGTAGCCGACGCGTTGAGTAGAAGATCGTAGGAACGAGGAAAGTGCGATGATGTCAAGTATATACGCGTAGAGCCAACTTTAATAGAAAAAGTTAAGGTTTTTCGAGCCACCGATCCGGAGGCGATGCGTATGAAGAAGAAAGTACAAGGAGCTATTAGGGGCGAGAATTGATGAAGAAGGAATACTTGAGTCCACTCTAGACTTTGTGTTCCTAACGACTACGATTTGAAGTACAAGATTATGATGGAGGCACACAATACACCATTTGCAATCTATCTGGAAGTACTAAAATGTATCGTGATCTTGACATACATTTTGGTGGAACAATATGAAGAGAGAGATTGCAAAGTTTATCTCAATGTGTTTAACTTCTCAAGCGTGTAAAGGCAAAGCATCTAATACCTAAGGGTCCGTTGCAACCACTTGAGATTCCGAAATGGAAGTAGGAACACATTACCATGGATTTCAATTACGGGTCTTCCTACGGTTTCTCGAGGCATCAATGCTATTTGGGTTATTGTTGATAGATTAACCAAGTCTCGCTCATTTCTTGCCGTCACGGAGACTTATTCACTTGAACGTCTTTGCTAGTATGTACGTGAATGAGATTGTGAGGTTGGATGGCATGCACCGTATCCATAGTTTGGATCGTGACCCAAGATTCACTTCAAGATTTTGGGTTAGCTTGCAAAAAGCTATGGGCATGGATTTACGATTGATTCGGCATACCATCCTCAAAGCAGACGGACAATCGAAAGGACTATTCAAACTCTTGAAGATTTATTAAGACTCGTGTCCTAGACTTCAAGGCGGTTGGGATAAGTATTTACCATTGGTGGAATTCTCCTACAAAAAAGCGATTATCGGGAAAGTATAGGTGTGGCTCCATTTAAAGCATTATATGGGCGAAAGAGTATTTCTCCGGTATGTTTGGGACGAGGTGGGTGAAGCAACACTATTGGGACTGAGTTGAGTACGTATGACTACGAAAAGATCCAAATGATTCGACAACGTATACAAAGCGGCACAAGATCGACAAAAGAGTTATGCGGATCTTCATCGAAAGGACGTGGAATTTAGTGTGGGGATCGTGTATTGTTGCGAGTTGCTCCATGGAAGGAGTTACAAGATTTGGGAAGAGAGGAAAGCTCAATCCACGATTTATTGGTCCATTTCAAATTCTTGACCGAGTAGGAAATGTAGCCTATAGACTCGCGTTACCTCGAAAGTATGTCTCGTGTTCATAATGTGTTTCACATATCTCATACTTCGTAAATATGTGAAAGACCCAAACCACGTTATTGAGTTAGAAGCCGGACGAGATATAGAAGACTTAACGTATGAGGAGGTACTGTCAAGATCTTGGATAGGAAGGAGCATGTCCTACGCCATGAAAGGTCATACCACAAGTTAAAGTTTTGTGGAGGAATCATGCTTTATAGAGGAAATGACACGGGAATTGGAAACGGAAATGAAAGCGAGGTATCCTCACCTTTTGAAAACACAGTACGCACGTCAATTTCGAGGACGAAATTTCATAAGGAGGGAGGTTGTAAGACCCCAACTTATTATTAATGAAATTTAATTTTCTCTATTTATTATTTTGAAATAGTAAGGGTTGATTTGATTAATGTGGATAGTTAGGGGTAAAATACACAAATATTTGAAAAAATAAAAGTGGTTATAAAATATTCATTGTTTTGGGAATATTCGTTTGGTCGTGGAATATTAAATCTTTGTCGGGAATATTAAATGCGACAGTAGCGACCATGTGTGGGCCCCATAACGGAAAGCGATTGGATGAAGAAAGCGACAAATATAAGTTGTTTAAAAATAACGGTGTAGTTATTACCAGATTAATCTTGTTAAAATACTAAATTGGTTAAAATACAGAAGATTACCGGTATTGCACCAATTATTGATTCTTACGTAAGAAGGCACTACTCGATAATGGTTACGATAATTCTTATTCAAAGATTTTATTGAGTTAATAATTCTTTGCGTTGATATTTTATATTCTTTGTTGTTTGATAATTGTCATTACACAAGTATTTTTCATTATCGCTAATAATTCATATTATCTCGAATAATATTATTAGATAACATTATTGGCAATGTCTAGAAAGTTCTATCTAAGGAGAGGTTTTGGTCACCTAATTGGCGCGCAAGAAGAAGAAATTCTTATTGGAAAGCCCCTCTTTCCTGAAGCGCACGGTTGTCGATATTGTGATTTCGTAATATTATTTGTGAATAATTAATTATTGATTCATATGATGAGGAAAATATTGATTTTATGTGGATATAGATGGAGAAAATTTTAATGTGACAATTGTTGAAAATTGAAATTTTATCTTTTTACGATAAAATAATTATTTAAATATATTATTATATTTTAATAATATAATAATGGTGATATTTTTACAACGAATGTGGGATATATGAGTATCTGAGGAGGAAGAGTATTTTTGTTGCAATAAATGTTTAAAACATGTTAAACATGTCGGTGGACCCCATTTATTATTTGAAATTTGATTATAGCATGTAAAATCGCCTGTTTGTGGATTTGATCAATTTACATTTGGAATTGGAAAAACTTTATTACGCAAAGTTGTAGAGAATTGAATTTCCTATAAAACTCACGAGATTTGAATTTTACGATAAAAGGCTATTTATTATGAATTATTGAAGTTCAAGTTCAAATAATTGATTTTTGGAAGTTTAAAATATTTTAAATAATAAAACGTTTTTTTTTGTTTGTTTTGAGGGCTACAACATGTGCATAATGAGTGAGATCAGATCTAGGAAGGTGGGCGTAGAAATCTTAATATATATATTAATATTATATTAAATTTTTTGCTTTTTGGTGTTTCTAAAGATTTTCCTATAAATAGGTCTTAGGTTAGAATTGAAAATCACACCGTAAACTCAAGTTTTTCTCTCTATATTATTGAGCGTATTCTTGTGAGTATTTTGAGTATACTTTGAGTATTGTGTTAGGCGGTGCAAGTTCCTTCAAAGACTATATACTAGATTCAAATTTAGAAGTCTTAATCTTTCGAGGTAAGGGATGTTATTTTCTTCTCAAATGATATTATTTCTTCAATATCATTATCTTTGAAATATTGGTTGGAACTTTTATCAAATTTGGAACTTTTTCATGTCGGGGTTACTTATTCATGAGTTCTTATTCACGAGTTACTATTCATGAGTTCTTATTCACGAGTTCTTATTCACGAAAGTACTATTCATGAAAGCGTGAAGATGTTTTTTTTTGGAATTTCTATCTTTTGGTGTCGAGTTACTATTCACGATATCTAAGACTATTCACTAAAAAAATAAAATTTCTTCTTTTTGTCCAAAATATCTATTCTCGGATACTAGCTTTGATTGTATCCATGTTTTGATCATTCTTGAATTTTACACCACTATGATTATTTTGAGGTATTTTTGAACATGGATAAAACAAAGTCTGAATCCTTAATCCTTAATCCTTGTCATTTTGTTTTTTTGGATTCGTTTCTTTAAAAATATTTTCATCATCCTCGGTCTTAAATGATGATATTATTGAATATCTTCTTTGGCTTAAAGTCAAAGATGAATGATTTCTGAAGAATATCTTTCGTAGTAGTGCAAAGATGAGCAGTGTTTAGATGAACATGATTAATCGATGAATATCTTTGGCCTATAGTGCAAAGATGAATATTTGATTCGGATGTATATTGATTGATGTTACGAGGATAAAAGATGAGCGGTGAACTTTTAAATTCATACATAGAAGATAGTAGTTTGCATTTCTACTTAACTCTTCTAATGAATTATTATTTCACTGCGAATATTGATTTAAAATTTGTTGTCTATTGTATTCTATTAGATTTTTCCCCCTGTTGAAGACTAATTGGTAATTTGTTTCATATTATCTTAGTCATAATATTCTTCTTGGGCTAGTTGAGCTCACCCTTTTCCTTTTGTTCCATTTTTCTTCTCTAGGAGGCGAGAATATAAGCGAGTACGAAGTGGGGTATGGAATGAAGGTTTTAGAAAGGATTGTTTAGTAGTCCTCACCATTTTGTAAAATAATGTATCAATAAATGTGATGAGAATTTATTTGAGTATAGATATTGCCAGAAGATAATTTTTGTATTCAAACTCACGGTTTACTATTGTAATAATAAAGTTGTAGTTGTTTACGTACCATGTATTGACAACTCAGAATAGGTGATGTATACCTATTTTGGGGGCGTCACAATTAAAGCATTGTTGGTGGACTTTTAACATGGAGAAGATAATAGGCTTTATGGTCTATTTGACTCTTCTAATGGATTGCTCGTTCCGTTGCAACTATGGTTGAAAAGTTTTATCATCTACCATATGTTCTAAATCTCTGATTTATTACTGATGAAGGCTATTTTTAATTTAATTATCTTTAGTTATGATATTCTTTCTTTGGGCTAGTTGTGTTCACCCTTTGCTGCTTCACAATTCCTTTCGGTGTAATAAAAGTGTGTAAATTTGGGTAGGCGGGGATAACAGGAGAATAGTGTGGTGGTCCGAGACTATCAAAGTTTCTCAACACATTATAAAACGGCATGGCATACAATATATAATTGTATTGAGGACCTAAGATGTGTGTGTCGTATATTATACATCACTTAATAATTGATTTTGATGAACAACAATAGGGTGAGGTGAACCCAACTTTGGAAGGGTGTTCGACCACTATTATACAAGATGTCTAATGACATACAATCTCGTGTTATTATAAGAAAGGGTTGTGCACATCCACTTGCTGAGTATATCTACGAGCACTACCTATATGATCTTGGAGTTGGGTTGAAACATAATGTTCAATCGCAAACGGTGGAGATAGTTATATGTCAAGAGAAGACTCACCATTGGAAGGAACATGATAGTAATCTTCTCGTTTTTCTTTGGGGTCTATTGGATCAACCAAGGATAATTCTCTGGACATATGATATCTATCATAACTTATATTCATGGCCTCCTATGTACGAAGGTTTCCTTGAGCACTTCCCAAAGATTTTAATTTCTAAAACAGTTCTAGATTGTACCTTTATGTAAGGAATCACTGTGAGGTGTTGTCCATAGTTGGGACATGAGTCACCGTTGGTATTAAAACTCACAGTATATGTGTTGTTGTATTTTGTACGACAATTGTAGTAATAAAGTTGTAGTTATTTTCTGTACCATGTATTTGACGACTCAGAATAGGTTGGATGGATTGGACCTATTTTGGGGGCGTCACATATCCCTTTACAAAATAAAAAAAGAGAGAGATGGAAATACTGATCTCTTTTGTAATAAATCCCCAATGATGATTCTAAGATAACAACTAATACAAAACTAGTTGGTAACCCGTGCAATACACGAGCTAGTTTGAATAACAGATTGCACTTTTGTCTAAAATCAAAACTTTATAATGACGGCTAGTGTGACGCCCCCAAAATAGGTATACATTACTTATTCTGAGTCGCCAAATACATGGTACAGAATACAAATACAATTTTTAATATATAATAAGAAAGCTGTGAGTTTTAATACAAATATTATCTTCTAGACAATATACACTCTCATAATAAGTTCTCATTACATTTATTGTCACACTATTTAACAGAATAGTGAGGACTATTAATACTATCATCTGGACCGTCACTCCGTTTCCCGACTAGTCCCGGCTACGTACTCATTTCCTGAAGAGAACAGTGAAGGAAAGGGTGAGCTCAACTAGCCCAGTAAGAAATATTATGACTAAGATAATGCAGAATAAATTATCATTAGTCTTCAACAATGTTAAACTGATAAAATACAATAGACATCAAGTTTAACTGCAGCAGAACAAGCAATCCATTAAAAGAGTCAAGTAGAGAATAAAATCTACTATCTTTTATGATTTAAAAGGTTTTTCATCACTTTTATCGCTGAGACTCAGCTTAATAAATAATCCACATCATCCCTGCACTACGGCCAAGGATATTCATTAGATCAACGACCACAAATTATCCATGCACCTATGTGATCAAGGATATTTGTGTATTCATTAACTGATCCGATCATGCCATAAAATAATTCATCTTTGCTCCCTTGGTCAAGAGAATCCATAGCCATAATCATACCAAAAGCGCCCATCAAAGCACTACGTCAATGAGGACTTTTTCCACATCATTTGTAACATTACGCCATGATTGAATCGAATAATCCACGATCATAATCATACCAAGTCCATCTATGCACTATGTGTCATGAGATGACTTTTAACAAAATATAAACATGAGGATGATGACAATGATATAAGAATTCAATAAAACAAGTTCAAGAATTAAATTATCCAGAACTAATAACTTTCAAATTGTCAACACGATACTTTTTGTAGAGTAAAATTTAAGAATGCTCAGAAGAATATTTCCATGAGAAGATACTAGATGAAGCGCAAATATCAAGAATATTCCACTAATTTCATGGAGTATAGAAGTCAAAACTTTAACCATCCGAGTATAATAAAAATGGAATAACAAAAGAAATCACCATGCACGCAGATACTTCAGATAGATAGGTTATTCCAATGTAATAATAAATAACGGAACCAGGTCAGGCGTAATAGGCACCGACATGATATTTCAAAAGAATAATAAAGAATGGAATAACAAATGAAATTACCACGCACATGCAGTATTGAATAGAGCAAAGTTATTCCAACAGAATAATAAATAACGGAACCAGTCCGGCGTAAAATGCATGCAGAGGATATTCCAATGAATAATAAAGGCGGAACAGTCCGGCGCGAAACGCATTGCATGTGATATTCCAATAGAATAATAAAGAATGGAACTGTGTCGAGGTATATATAACGCACAAAACAGGATGTTCCAATAGAATAATAACGAATGGAATAACAAATGAAATCACCAAGCATGGGTGAATACGATACAAAGTTATTCCAACAGAATAATAAAGAATGGAATAACAGAAGTTCTCTTCATGAATATGAAAAAAATAATACCCCTTACAGGTACAACAAATAGTATCCCTTACAGGTACAACAAATAATATCCCTTATAGGTACAACAAATAATATCCTTTACATGTACAACAAATAATATCCCTTACCTTTGAAAGAAGAGTATTCCAAACGGTAGGGCGGGAATATACTTGAAGAAAAATTGCACTATCTTCTACGCTCAAAGCTTTCTTAAACGCTAAAGAAATACGCTTAAGATTATAGAAGAATAATTCTCTCTATAGTTTCTCTCTCTAGAGTTTCAGTGAATTCGTAAGAAATAATGAAGGAATGAGCTTCTATTTATAGAAGAATTGGATGAATAAGTAACCAATCCATGAAGCGGTCAGATCGATTTACTTTTAAACGGATGGTCCAGATTGGTTTACAATAAAATATAATATATTCTATTTATAATCTAATAAAACGAATAACTTTTTAAAAAGATTTTCTTATACGCAAATCTTATGCAGCACTTTATCTGCAAACACTATGCATAATAAAGTATAATATAATCTAATTATTGTCTAATAAAATAGATAACTTTATAAAGTATTACATTTTTTATAAAAGATTTTACTATTAGCCTAATAAAACGAATAACTTTATAAAATATTTTGTTTTATATAAAAGTTTTTCTGCTTTTATTACATTAATAATACTAATAAAACAAAACTTATATATATATATATATAACAATCAATAATAATTGAATCAAATAACGTGAGATCTTATGCAAAGAACTCATCAGAAGCAATAATTGAACAAAACCGGTGACTTCTCACATAAGCATCAATAATCAATACCGTGCTTCTTACGCAACCACATATTATCGTATTTTTACTACCGAGTAGTTCAACAAAGATTAACGTTAAAACTTCCGTAGTTATTTTTCATAAAAATATTTTTGTCATTTCTCAATCTCGACAATAATTTTTGTAGGGTCCACCAATGATTGTCTTGTAAATGCACGAATATTCCCCAAACCAATCGAATATAATATAATAACTTGCATACTTTGCAAAATTTATAAATATTACCCACAACTATAACATTATATTAAATCCACACCATAATATTTTTAAAAAAAAATCGAGAAATTTAAATCTTTATTCGTAAAATTTGGGATTTTACAACTAGATATACAAATTTTCTGCACTATAACTCACACACATGCAAATACACATAGGGTCATTCAACATGCAAACATCTGTATCAATCTTAATCGAATTTATGAACTGTGTTCCCATCTTTAGTAAAACTTATAGATATTATATGAAATTTCACCTACTTTTTAAACGAAGCTATCAGAAGATTAGAAGTAAAGATGAAAGAGAGATTCTCTGAATTTAATAACGTGTACTCATTCAAATTAAACATTATATGACCATCCAACATGTACACACACACACACACACACACACACACATATATATATATATATATTATAGTTTTGAGAACAACTAAACACTTTTGAAGAAAACCATCCAAAACTATATATACTATCTCATTCCCATAATGAGGGTCCTAATTCAAAAGACAAAGATTTAATCGTATTCACCTTGAAGAACATGCTTCCCTGCCTTCAACAGCTTTAGAGATGTATCCACCTGCACAATTTGGTTCTCTTGTTAACAATAACTTTGATCAAAAAACAATAACTTTGATCAAAAAATAAAACAATTGAAGATATTATTCCGATAAAAAAATTAAAGTTTAAAACCT
The DNA here is from genome assembly GCA_020205615.1 of Panax quinquefolius. Taxonomy (NCBI): domain Eukaryota; kingdom Viridiplantae; phylum Streptophyta; class Magnoliopsida; order Apiales; family Araliaceae; genus Panax; species Panax quinquefolius. Next base: position 35,092,796 of record CM035156.1, on the reverse strand, counting down.
TTGTGTTACTATTTTTGTTAACTTTATAATACATGTTTATTTTCTAAGACGCTGAGTAGTGTAAGGGCTAGAATTGACATTTAATTATTTTTTTGGTAAATTGAAAAATTATTCCACTAAAAAGAAAATTAGCTTTAAGCATTAAACGTGCATAAAAGACCACACACACAGTACACCAATCATCGATGACAATTAAAGAAACTAAAATCAATGAAGAACTCAAAGCCAACCTTATATATAAGAACATGGTAAAGCTTTAGATATCTAGAAAGTAGACATGTACACAAACAGTTAATCTACTGGAGTAAAATCAAAAGGAAGGGTGCCAAATAATTCTATACCAATTTCATTTGAAGTCAAGCATCGCCCATGGGTTGTGAATTATCGTAATTTAAGCACTTGAGTCAAGATACTTGCATAACAACTCGATCCTTTTTATCAAGTGATTCACAATTACTGATGAAATTTTTACTAAATGAAATGCGATTTGGGGGTTCAGAGTTGGAGGTACAATAGATGTTATAAATCCCACACCCTATGCGAAATATTCTTAGTAAACAGTAATCCAGTTCATATTAATACATAAATATAAGCATACTTCTGGATTGTTTTGCAACATCAATATACGGTAAGCCAAACCTGAACATCTAACAAAAAAATACATTCAAGATGTAGCTCTTGATTAAGGTTTTACCATACTAGGATATAGAGAACTTTTCACTGCAGAAGGGAAAAAAATGAACTTACATGTAAGGTCCTGCATAAAGCATTAACAACAATTAAACCATAAAAAAAAGGACACAAAATAATGAAAATTTTGTGTGTGAATATAGATAGATAGATAGATGATTTAGTACCTGGGAGTCCCTTAAGGGAATTGAAATAGAGGAAAGTATCTTCCACCAACACAGGCCCATTCACCTGCCCCCGATTCCACAAAAGCAAACATTATTTCAATTTATAAAGCAAATACAATAATTATATAGTATGGATATAGATACATATATATATAGAGAGAGATATTAGGTAAATACTAAGTACCTCTTTCTTTTGCGACTAATCAAGCTTTTTTCTTTGGAAATGTCTTGAGTTAGCCTTGTAGTTCATATTTATAAAACAACAGAATAGTTATGTCCACTATTATCAACATGTTCTATATTCAATGTTCCTACTCTATCATCCAAATTTATACCTTATTCCAAAATTTCTAAATCATTCCTTAAAATTTCTTTACTCTTTTGTGTTTTTTCTCCTTCCATTACTAACTTAATAAATCTTCCTGCAAATATATACAGTACATTACTCGATCAAAAAATTGAATTACCTTTAAAACTTTCCTACTGCTGCTTACCATGGTAATTGATTAAGAAGTCTCTTTTATGCGAGCGTATTTATGATTTTGTTCTCTCAAATAACATAGTTACATTAGATTTTTAACCATGATATGGTTTAACTCCAATTTAATCGGCATAATTCAAAGTAAGAGTTTTACCATGTTAAAGAAACATAAACATAGCCCTATAGCCATGAATGCTACATAAACATGAAAATGTAATGCAAGTAAAATTAAACCACCAAAAAGTGTGGGAAATAATAAAGATAACAAATGAAACATGAAATCAATTAAGCATATAATATGGATATAATCGAGCATAAGAAACAACACATTCTATAACAAAACTAATTATCCAAATATACAATTAGTGTGAGAATTGTAAATCCTCGCAATCCTAAATATAAACCATGTCAAGTACTTCACTCATTGTCAATTAATTTCGACTTACCTGGATGAGGAGCTAGAAAAATCTCCGGTGACATTAGGTGCATCACCATCATATATCATGGGAAAGGTTACATTCTTCAAATCGAATGTGTTTATTGAAATTCCCTAGAATGAGAACAAAAGTAATTATCCTTACCATAGTTTTGAAGAATATTGATGATAAATTAACTTTTCTTTTTAAATTTATGAAGTACACATGTGGAGGGGGGGGAATAAATCCAACAATCAACTCAAAATTACAAAATCCTATACAATAAGATTACACACAAACCCTAGATTTCATTCATTTAGTTAGAAAATTAGAAAATACCTTGGGGTCCGGCGAACTTGTTTCTGAGATCGTCCTGAACTTGCTTTCAATTCGTCCATGAGATGCTTGGATTCATGAAAGTGAGAATGAGCGATTTCAGACGCCGGATGCTTGGATTCATGATTGGGAAGAAGCAAGAGACTCAGATTTTTTGAATTCAACAACCCAGATCTGTGATAGAGGAAAAGAGGCGGAACCAAGATTTGTGATGGAGGGAAAGAAGGGAACATAGCGAATACATAATTGTAGAGAGACTGAAATGAAATTGGAAGAAGGGGAAGAGGAAAATAATTGGAAAAGGTGAGAAACTGAAATTGGAAGAAGAAGAATAGGAGGAAGAGGAAACGGAGGGTATAACAGAAGAGGAAGTCGAAGAGAAACCTGAATGGACTGAAGTAAAAATTAACCGAGTTAACTCTTAATTAAGTAAGAGTTGACTCAGCGAGTTTTCCTATCAATTGGGGAAAAAAAGATAGCCTTTGCTGTCTTTATATATAAGTATTGATTATATAAAAATCGGTACCGTATCGATTTTGACGGTATATTGGTCCAATCGATACTCAGTTTTAAGTGAATTCAATAACCGGTTCGATCCGATTAATTACCGATCGTCACTTTTCTAAAATGACGGTTCAAAAGAAAAGGAAAATGAATTACATTCTTGTACAAAAAAGTAGGTGCAAGGAGGAGTAAACATATTTTTTCTAATGTCCAAAAGTTCAAAATAGGAGGAATGGGCCCTAAAATAGTTGAATTGGGCTTAATCCAAAATCATTTCTCTGAATCTAACACACGGGCAGCTTTACAATTAGTTTCTTCTCAATGTGAGTAGCCCACTCTTACCTTTGGGACGCTCCGCACATTCTTGGCCCAATTTTCATTAGGATTTTGGAAGTGCCTGTTGTTTTCGTTAAAAAATTGTTTATACTAGTAGAAAATCAAGGATTATTAGTAGACAATAAAAAGAAAAGAAAATGAAGGATTATTATTAATAATAATAAAAAGAAAACAAGAAAAGGTGGAGAAAGCATCACCATTAATGTGGGAAACCAAAAGTAGATTACATTATACATACCTATAATAATAATAGTCTCTTCACCAGCACCCCTTAACATAAAAGGGAACTATAGGACTAATTTGAGCAACCAAACACACACACACACACTCCAAAAACACACATACACACTCCAAAAACACATGTATATACTCTAGCTAGAGGGGCTAGGGGCTAGGGGCTAGGGGGGGGGGGGGGTAGGGGGTAGGGACACACAACAAAAGCACACTCAGCTCGTACGCATAATAAGTCAATATTGCTGTTTGTCAATAGAAAAATGAGGATGAGGCCAAGTCCAAAGCTTCAAAAGAATCGGCCACCGGTGGCATTTGGCCAAAGAGCGGGCTGTGCACGTAATTGCTCGAGTCGAATCCAAGGTATGACCCGCTCCCGGTTGGATCATACCCAGATGACATTAATGTAGTTGTTGTTGGTGGTGGTGTATTATTATTATATTCCGAAAATTCCATATAATTTGAGGGATTGTTCCAAACGTCGACGACCTCATAATTATAACTCGAGTTTGAATCTAAAAAATCATTGGAAGGTAGAGGTGGAAGCTGATCAGTACCATGAGTATAGGAGGACACATGAGAGGCTCCACCAAAATTATTATCAACCTGATAACGTGGTGGCACCTGTTGGTTACAAGTGTTTGACTCAAGGGTACTGATGCCAAAATCTTGTCCAGTAAAGAAATGTGTAACATCTAGGTCTGGTCGGGTCGGAACCGCTCCAAATAGCGAATTAGATGACAAGTCATGGTGGAGGAGGATAGTACTATCAATGTTGTTGTGGTGGTGGTGGTTTTCATCCGGGGAGAGGATGGAGGTGACGGAGGAGCCCGGCGGCATGTCGGAGTAGACGAAGTTGGTGCGGGCACGTGGGCCGCGCATGGAACGGGCGGCCCGGTCATAGGCGAGGGCGGCCTCCTCAGCGGTGTCGAAAGTGCCAAGCCAATGCCTTTCCTTGGTGGAAGGGTCTCTTATTTCAGCTGCATATCTTCCCCATGGCCGCCTTCTTACCCCTAAAAACCTTACACCTTCTTTTGTAGGTGTTGACGTTTCTTGCGGCGGCTTATTAGTAGTAGTACTACTGTTCTTTTTATTTTTAGTAGTACTACTCTTTGATGAGTAAGATGATGAGTTCATAGTGATTATCAATTTTCCCGGCCGGGTATACTACTATATATATAAACTTAAAGTTGACAAAATGTATATGTAACAAAAATATTGTTGTTTCTAATTTGAAATTAAGTACGTACTGAAAGATATATATATATATATATATATATATATATATATATATATATATATATATGTGTGTGTGTGTGTGTGTGTGTGTGTGTGTGTGTGTGATCATGCATGTAGGAGTATTATTTAATTTATATAGGGAGAATTAAAGAATCTGAGGAGTTGAAATAAGAGACTGTCGTTTTCTCATTCTTTAGGGGATCGATCGGAATATGTTAATTATGGAAAATGGAGGTTGCATGTGAGTTCGTTTATATTATAGTGAGAAAAAAAGGTTTGCTTTCTTAATTAATTAATTAATATTTATGTAAGTTATACAAATGACCATCACCGTTTTTATTTTCCCACGCTTGACCTTAATTTTTATCTATTCAATTCACATTTATGTCCTTGGATCAATTTCATCACCTATCGTGCCTTAACATGTTTGGAAGGCTAGCTTCATAGCAGTACGTAAGTATATTGCATGAATCATGATGCATGCATGCATGGCTTCAATTTCTTCAATTCCCATGCAATTTAATTACTTATTATAGTAAATTTTCTCCAATATATAAACATCAAACCTATTTCTTTTTCGAAATTAAAATACACAACTTGACATACATACATACTTCATTTTATTATTAATTTTTATTTCTTTTCTAACAACAAATTATTAAGTACTACCTTTGAAGTTTACTAATGAAATTAAGATCTTCTGAAAAAACTAAATAAATAATACTGTCCTTTTGTAAACGTACTTTACTAATAAAAAAGTACCATTTTTAGAACTGCATGGGCAATATATTAGACAAGTGAACAAAAAAAACTCAATATACGCATGCATAGTAATACAATTTAAGTCCATGCATTCAACTAATTAAAAATAATTCTAACATAAGTAGGTGTATTAATTAATATTGAGTTATCAAGCCAATCTAAAGGCATAATTGACTTCAAAAATTAAAATTATTTTTATATTTTGAAACATAGTAAGTATTTAGGATCTCAAGATCACTTCAATTTATCCGATACAAGATTATATCTAGGATCAAAAGGCTTCAATTGATTATCGACCACGGTATCGGACATGACCTGCATCATTAGCACTATCAAAAGTTTTTTAACTTAATTAATAGAAAAAGAAAAATTAATATAAAAAGAAAAAAAGAGAAAAAAATAGTTTTTTTTTTTGCTAATTTAAGAAGGGAATAGAATTTAAGACCTCTTGTTTGGCAAGCTAACTAGAATACCATTCAAGTCAAAAACTCTCGGTAAAAAAAAAAAAATTTCTTTTAAGTTGTTGATTGCAATCTCTGTCATCATCCAAAATGAAATCCCACGCCATAAAATACCAAAACCTAAAACAGTGATTATTTGGGTGCTTGGCATGATTAGATATATATAATATATATATATAGTCAATTTCTTACACCGTTAATTTTTCATTATTCTTAATCAAAAGATTTAGTTTGATAAAATATTTTTTATTACCATTAATTAATTTCTATCATCTTTTGTTTCCTACATGCATGTGATCTTGTTATACAGTTCTAATGATAATTAAGGTTTAGATGATCACATATACATGCATGAATGAGGAGCTAATCATATCATGGACTTTACGCTAACTTAATCATGAGACCATCACTACTCTCATACTATATACTATATAAATCTCTCATCCATAACAAAAGCCTAAAGTTGATGGAATTATTTCTTTATTGCACAGTCCAATTATCACTGCAGATGGGAAGACTACAAGTTTAAGGTATCATTACATTATCTGAATTAATTTCTATTACATCGACCTAACCTTGCATTAATATTATTTTCTCACTGTTTTAATTAAGATGTCCATCTTTTTTCCCGCCTCATTTAGCTGAGTAGACACAATAACATATATACTTTGTAAATAATTTTCTCTTTAAAGCTCTAAAACCATTATGTGGCATATATAAGGGTCACATCTCACACGAAAATTATTAGTATACTAATTCTGCGAATAACTCATAATGTTGCGATCTCTTTCGAGATCGGGTCCTTTGATTTATGCTCCGTCGTTGCATATATTAATTTATCTACTGAAATTAAACAAGATTATTGATAAAGTCAGAACAATACTTATGCATGCTACTAGAATAATAAATGTCGCTAAGAATTCAAAGTATCACTGCATCAAACGTGAAAGTATCACAAAATATATATATATACACTCTTACAAGTTACAACATAAATAAATATTATTCTGACATTATTAATAGCCTTATACAATTGCAAATACAATCTTAATCAGTAAATACATATATGTCCTTGCCACCTGCAGAAGCAATAAACAAGCTTGTTTCTATCATTGGATCACCTTTCCAATCATCACATAACTGATCATCATATCTATGCATTCCCTCTAGCTTTTTTTTTTGGTCAGAATAAAGAATCTATAGGCCCTCTAATCTAGCTAACAGTTTTGATGGTGATCAGTCCAAATCTAAAGCGTCAGAAAGAGGCTGCCAATTAAGATGATCGATCATCGAAATATATATAAAAATCATTCGAGTATATGCAATGGATTAATGATGGCGATACGAATAATTTGAAACAAATTGTGGGGTAATTATGATCTTAATTAGATAAAAAGAAGACTCCACATTGATCTTTATACAATATATATAGTGAGGCCGGAGGTGATTGATTAATTTAACGTAGCTAGATACTATATTTCTGAATCATGCATGTTACCTAGCTAGCTGATTAACTATATAATTAAATTAATTAATGGCTTTTAGTTTTGGATATTTTTGAGTTTGAATTAAGAATATATCATTGCTCTCTCTGCCATGTGCTCTCCAATTTCAACCAAAAAATTCAATGATTAATCCACGGTACTCATAGGCCTGCCTGCCTTCCTTTTTCTCTTATTTATATATTCAACCTTTCTTGGTTTCTTGCAAATTTAAAAGCATCTCTTTTTGGATCAAAAGGGGAGAATTCATACAAAAGACTAATTATGACTAAGAAGGCATGTGTTGGGTGACATGTGGGAGAAGCATGCATGCATGTAGCCATTCTTTTCTTGGGACCTACTTAATTATGCTAGCTTAATCACCAAATGTGAGTCATGAAACCCCAAATCAATCATCTTTTTTTTGGGACCAAAATACCTTTATTAATTTGGTCCATTATTAATCCATCCATATTTTTTAAAAAATTGATATATAACCTCAGGTTAGGTCAGATCGATCGCAGTGTGAAGTTTAAAATTTATCTGTTTTAAGTTTTTGAATCAAGTTCCGTTCAAAGGTGTTTTAATCTGAAACTGTAATCAATGGATGGATGCTATTATTCGATGTAATAGTAGAAGAAACAAAACTATCCCAAAATTAAGGAATGTTCCCTATAATTGTTATAAAAAGGGTCACTACTCTAGTTGTTATATAAAGTTAAGGATTTTAATCCTCCCAAGGTGGTCAAAACTCAAAACTAGTAGTCACAAAACCTACCAATTAAGACTTTTGAGGGAGATGTCATATATTAAAATCATCTTAATTATGGGTACCCACCCAAGTTGATGTAAAGGGATAAGTAAGTGAACAAAAATGTTGTATTGGGATTTGGATTTAATTAGGGGCCTTGTCAGTGTTCATTTCAGCTTTGCATATGATTAATTATTTGAAAGTTTGAAAACACTTGATTTTGTCTTCTACAATGGCGGTACTCCATTTGAATCGATCAACTTAATTTCCTTAGTCAATGATTCTCATGAGGATTCCTTACTCCATTTGGATGCTTGAAACATCAAGAGAAGGAAGGGAAATTAATTAAGGAATATGATAAAAGATTTAATTCTCGTGTTGTTCTTGATTATTACAATTTTGCCCTTACAAAATAAACAATAATAATTTCTATTAAAGATGCAATTTTTGGGTTCTATAATAATTTCTATTAAAGATGCAATTTTTGGGTTCTATAATCCTTCGTTCTGATCTTAGTTCGCTACCTTTGATTTGCTGGAGAAGCAGACTATATATATATATATATATATATTAATTGTTTGTTTGTTTGAAGTCCAAATTAACATATGTGACTATGATCCAATATTGTCTTGTATTTGATTTGATTATAATCACAAACTCGGCTAGCCAAATCTCCAACATATATAGTTAAAGACGATCACATTAATGAGCTGGGACTCCATCACATATTATAACTGTGCACGGCTTTCATCCGAAGTTAACACAGAAACCAGTTGATGATTTTCCGTTCTTTTCCTCATATATTATCGGTGGAATAAAAGAACAGAACTACAATTAACAAGAGACCCTAAGGCTGGCAGAGCACTTTTATATGAACTGAACAATGTGATCCCAAAGGCAAAGGGCATGCTCATATGACTAACACTGTGGTGCTGGGCACTCAAAGGGTTGAAATACGTTCTTTTCTTGGCTTAACAGGCTTGGAAGACAGTTAGTTGACATTATTGGACACTCCGAAACAATGTCTGAAACTGGAGCAGGATGCAGCTCCATTACGTCTTCGCTCCTTTCAGGTTTCTCGTCTGTGGCCATTACTTGTAAGAACTTTTCTAGTGCTGCACTCATCCACTCATAGCGGCAGAGGTGGAACGCCTCTTTTATCAGTAACTGCATAAAGAAGAACAAACTCGAGGGTTAAGCATGAATCAGCAATGGGGTTAATTAGTAGAGGAAATGTCACACGCCTGCATCATCATCATTGCATACTCACCCATTTTCTATCATGGTTTTCCTGCTCTGGCCAGGCATCAAGCTCCTTGGTAACCTCAAGTGCAAACATGTGCACCTTGCAGCCTCCTTCGAGGCTACACATCTCTTGTTTGCTTTTGCTTCTAAACTTCCAATCTCCCAGAGAATCGCCCTGAAAAACAAGGAAATCAGATATTATATTTGTCAAAAATTGCCAGATAGTGGTTTAGTAAGTGCTACCAAAGTTAACATTTGCTACGAGTCCAAACAGCATTCACTACTGACGAGGGAAAAAAAAAAATAAGAGCCTAACCAGACTGATTAAGATTTTTAATGTTGACAGAGATGAACCAAATTTGACACTTGTGATGAGTTCATACATAGTATCATAAGTCATAACACAGCATGAAGAGAAGCATTCTTCTTCCTTCATATTTATAACTAATCCTGAATCTCATTATAAGTTAGCAGTAAAATTATACAAGAGAACATTCGGTATCGGAACCAGAGCAATTCCCTCTATCCCTCTGTCAGTTGGGGAATTCAAACCCCTAACCATGCAAGCCCTCCATCTAAATTCCAATCAGCACTCTTTTACCATAAAGTTTTTTTTCTTATTTCTATTTTCTCTGTGTGGACCAAACTAAAATGAAGCCCCTAATCGAACCCTCGTTCAATTGCCGAGCCACAATTTCTTAAAAAGACTATAAAATCGCATAGCCAGAAGAGTATGCAAAACTTATGGACGAGGAACAAAACATGCTCACACAAGCATGAGTACCTTAGTAAAATAAATCAATTTTTTTTAAAAAATAAAATAAAAAATTAACTGTTGTAAGATTTCAACATACATTAACAAAAAGAGAATGTTCAGCACTTGTCCATACTACACTTCTGCAGTTTAGAGTTATGCATTATTTTCAGTTAATTTTTTTAAAAGGTTATTTATTTACTGGCAAGTTTTTCCGTAGCCTAAAAAGATAGGATATTTCTTAAGTAGTATATCAGTAGGCAATAAACCTATAACGAAAATAAGCATTCCTATAAATTTTTAGTCCAACAGTGACTATGCATTCAAACATTAGACTATATTGATGCAATTGAGTATATGCAACTAGAAAACTATTTTTAAACTAAAGGGAGGGAGAACATATATATTTTTTGCAAATCCTTCTACTAAGGCATAAATCATAATATGGGGAAATGGACCAGAACACCGATGCCCAAGCAGGAATGAGAACCTACTTTGATGATTCCTCTCACGCCTGCTTCCTCCAAAGCTTCTCGACATGCAGCTTCTTCAACAGTCTCATCATCTTCCCATCCACCCTGACAAATAAATGGAAATATAAAAATGAAACAATCAGTACATGGTAGCTGGAGAGGCATAAATCATAAAACAATGAGTTTCATACTTAGCAAGATCAAGTTCACTGATTTAATTAGACACAGAAACTAGGTACCTTTGGAAAAACCAGATCGTCACGATTTGGTGAAGATATCATTAGAACCTCTATAATATTCTCCAATTCAAAGCTTTGATCTCCATCATTTCCAACCAGTCTGTAAGGAATACACCTGTTGCATGTAATTTTTGGGTAAGTGACAGTAAATGAAACGAAGTCTGTACAAAAAATTAACACTGGCCAAACACATGCTCATATTTTTTAATCTTTATTACACACATCATTTAGGAGTGATAGAAATAATGTGCTTTTAGAAAGTAAAAATTTCAACATCATTTTTTTCTACAAGAACAAACATGCTTATCAACTAATTAAAGCATGAGTTTAACATTAAATTTTATTTTCACCAAGTAGCTGCCTCAGTACAACGACCAAAGCTCAATCCCACTAGCAATTATTCCTTTATTCTTACAATTTACAAGTACATATATGCTTTCTACTTCATTATTGTAATTAAGAATATCTGAAGTATGGTGTAAGAATATATTAATAATTAGAATAAGTATACACGGACAGGAAAATTGGACAAGTAAAACGAAATAGATTTGTTCCCGCGAACAAATCCATTTTGTTCTATCTGCCCAATTTTCATGTCCGTGTAGAAGGACACTTATCCATAGCCAGCGTTGTAAGGATAACATATTTCAACCGTCCATTCACGAATCGAACAGTATAATAGAACCCCAATCCGTACTTTAATATGAGAGAGCTTCTAGTTTAATTATGCGGATGAATGCCCAACATGTTAATATACAAAAATACCCTTTTTTAAAAGTAATCCTCGTCCGCACAATTGAACTGCGAATTAAAAATATAAATTTTTTACGTCAAATTGGCCGGAATCCTTATTTCGTTGTTTCCAATAAAGTAATCTTTCTCTATTTAAAAGAAATCCTCATCCGCACAATTAAACTCCAAATTGGAGAGATTTTTTTAAAAATCAAATTGGCCTTAATCCTTCTTTCTCTATTTCCAACAAAGTAGTCGGCAAATCTTCATTATTAGTCTACACATTAAACTACCCATTTTGCTTAATTTATTGAAACTTTTGTATAAATTCAATAATACTTACAAAGTATTAGATGAATGAGAAAAGAAATTAGAGTGAGACAGAGAGAAAGGACGAAGGAGATAAAGAAAGTTAATTTTATATATATAGTTTAACAAATTCGAAGTAGCAAATTTATCACAGTCAAATTTATCACAGTCATGGACATAAATGTGATGTTATGTGAAATAAAGAAAGAATGATCTCGGCCAATTTGACGTAAAAAAAAAATCTCCAATCGACAGTTTAATTATGCGGACACAAATTACTTTTAAAAAGAGTATTTTTGTACATTGCAGAACTAAACTGCGGGCTCTCCATATTAAAGTGTGGACTGGGATTCCATTATACCATTCAATCGACCAACATATGTTGTAAAGATAGTGTTAAATTTATAACGTTGACTATAAATCGATACCCTATATATATATATAGAGAGAGAGATAGAGAGTCCGGATTCTATCCGGACTCCCGCATTTTTTTAAAATGCGATTTTTTTTTTGCTTTTTTTTTAAAACAACTAAAAAAATAAATAAATTATGGAACTTGAATTTTTACATAACTGGTGTTTTGGGTGTGATTTGGATACATATAATAAAAATGTATGTATATGCATCTGTCTTGCACTGCATATATATTTTTAGTATATAGTATCCAAATCACGCCCAAAACATCAGATATGTAAAAATTCAAGTTTAATTAATTTTTTTTTTTTTAGTTGTTCTAAAAAAAAATAAAAAAAATTGATCCAAGATTTTATCAAGTCAACTCCTGCACTGATCCAATATTATATATATATATATATATATATATATATATATATATATACCAATTGATAGCTACGTTTATCGTATTCGAACATGGGTTTGCATAATCCAAGATAATTGTCTTCTACCTCAAAAGAAGTATAAAAATAAAAAATAAGCATATGGATGCTATTCTTTTCACATAATCTTACCTAAACCCTACCCCATCCAGTAAGTAAAAGCCAACATGATTAGGATGATATGGAACTGTAATAATTTAATTTACTAAAGTTCCACATAAAAGACAAAATGGATCGTGCTTAAAACTCTATCCACACATATACAAAAATATAAACAAAACTTTAAGTCAATCGTAAGGCCCACTTGTGGTGTAAAATTTTCCATTATAATAAATTCCAACATTCAGATGCTTCTAATTAAGCATCTTCTAAGCATGCATCTCATCCAGACAAAATCCAAAATTATTATAACCCAGATTTTTATACCTGGTCTTGATTTTAAGAACCCAGATTGAAAGTTCCCAAGAGGAGTTTGATCCCAGATCATATAACCCATTTCTTTTTTGTAAAATCCAATAGTTTGAAGTTCATTTGCAACTTTTTACAAACAGGAACTATGCAAAAACCCAAATAAAGATGTGTAAAAAGAAAATTTAAGAAATTACAGGCAAAGATATGAAGAAGATAAAGAAAACTTACCCAGAAACAAGCCGGAAATTGTCTTCATAACGCTGCCTTTGTCGGCCGGTTCGAGCTAAAATAGTTGACATGATATTCTACAAATAAATCCTACAATCAAATTAAAGAACTTCATATATATATATATATATATATATATGAGATCAAAAAAGCAAAGCAAGCTTAATTATTAAATAGAAGACCACAAATTAAACTTTATCCAGTCAAAAAGGAAAACTTAAAGAATTGGATTCCAAATGGTCCAAATTAAGGATCAACACGGAGAGAGATTGAATGAAGTTCATGGAAACCAGGAAATGATTAGGAAAATTCCAAATTTACCTTTTTTGAAAGATACCCAGGAAGTAAATTTCATAACCAAGAATCTTACAACTCCTTAAACCATGCATTTATTCATTCATCCAAAATCTTGGGGAGAGCTAGTGAAAGGTAGTAACCTGTTTTTTTTTTTTTTTTCTGTTTGGAAATTAAACAAGATGGAATTTGAAACCCCGGCCAAATCCCTTGGTTTCTGCAAAATTTCCCTCTGATTGGGAGAATTCAAGATGAAAAGGAAAAGACAGTCTTTTTTGCCATGAGCTGCTGGCAAACACCTTTTTAGAAAGAGAGATTTTCGCGGGACAAGAATAAGAGCACCCATTTATATATAACCGCAAATTTCAAAATCCTCTGGCACAAGAAGGGTGGTCATTTAAGTCCTTTTACATGCATGCATGATACTAGCTACTATTCTTCAATAATAATAATTCCTATTTGTTTATAACTCATGTTGTTTTCCTATGACAAAACCCCACAATAATCTAAGCTTAATCTTTCTTATTCCTGCCGTCTCCAAACGAATGAATAAGTTAATAAAGGATTTTGTCTTCAAAAGGAATAAAATTAATAAATCAGTTATATACATCACTCAGACACTTACATCACAAATGAATAGTTGATATATATTAATTCTCCTTTTGCAAACCCAAAACCCAATAATAAACTGAGAAAAAAAAATTATACTCTCCGGCACAAGATTTTAAAAAAAAAAAAAAAGAGTAATACAAAATTAAAGATGGTTACAAAAAATGAATACAAAATGATATGTAAGAATTATAATTACTTGATGTTGTGTTAATTGTTCAATAATAATAACCAATAACTAGCTTAATTAGCACACACATCATTTCGTATTTTCTTTTTGTTACCGGTCTTTTGACACAAGCATTATTGTTTAAAAAATAAAGATAAGATAATGGTTGCAAATTCCTACACACAAAAATTTAAAACATTAAAAATATCATAATAAAAAAATATGTGTTTGATTAAGGTTAGTTTCCTCTATATTTTAGAAGGAGGAGGAATAATTAAAATAACTAATTATGCTATTATCGTTATATATATATAATGAATCTTGTATCTATATTTATATAGTGTTGTACATGTTACTATAAGTTTAATAATTACGTAAAAATTAAGGATATAAAAGCGCGATTACTCAAACACGTTGCAATTATTCATCGATCTAAAACTCAAAATAAAGTCAACTTGTTCAATAAATCTTGGTGGTTGGAATTGAAGATTGTATTATTAATTTGCTATTATCTAAATTAAAAAAAAAAAATTATTCAATTGTTCAGTTGCCTTCCCAGAAAGGAAGTAATGTTACCTTTTATGAAGCACTTGGAATTATTTACTATATGATTCTAAACAACTTTCACCATTAGATGACATTTTTCTTGATTTTATGTACTCGGTTTGCAAGGATTTTGAAATAATTTTTGGGAAAATGACTAATTTGTTCTTAATAAATATGATTCCAATTTACTTATTCACCATCTTCTCATATTGCTCATGAGCCTATTACAGACAATAATTACAAAACGAAGCAAACATACTTAATTTTATAAGTATGATTGGTTACATATATATAAAGAAAAAGAAGCAATTGTTCAAATATTTTATTTTTATTTTTTTGGAGTTCATATATTATGCTAATTGGTAGATTTGTATGCAGTTTGATTGTTACTGGATAACTTATATATGTCGACTTTGGGGATCTACAGACTTTTCTTGAAAAATATTTTGCACTAGCTTACGTACGTCAACTAAGAAAATGATTAATGTTTATGTAATCTTATACTGATGGCATACAAAATGGAATAGGTTAATCGTATTTTCCTATTAAAATGGATACATATTGCCAAAGTATTTTTTTTATTGGAGAATACATACACACACACATATGTGTGTGTGTGTGTGTGATAAGAAGTATTTTTTACGATCTAGTTTTATTTATTCAAAACATGATAATTTTTTTGTTATTAATTTTAGGTATAAGATTATGGTTTATCTTTATATTTTGAAAAGAATTATGTAGCATTGACCCATCTAATTAAGTAATTATTTATTTTGGAAATTGTATATTTATTGATCTCTTATATTTTATGAGTGCAACTATCGTTTTAGGGTGTGCATATATATATATATATATATATGTGTATAATTATTACAGTCGATTATAACAACGGGTTTTTTGAATATATGGCGTGATTCGTCGCTATAACTCCAAAAAATCGTCATATAAATGACCGCATGTACTACACACACATTGGTAATATCATACATTTTTTCTATATATAAGTACTCTTTTCTTTCTTTATAACACATTAAACAATTGAGGCCAGTTGGTAAAATCATAATCTAATCAAATCTATAATTCTTAGTCTACTTAATTTCATATTCACATGTTCAAATTACCCATATTGTGTGACAATATATGTTTTATGACAATTAAGATATAGCAAAATGCATCAATTTAATCTTTCTCTTCATGACTACCTTGTACCTATTGATATATAATATGGGAATCTCTCCCCTCCTCACTCATGCACTCAGCCCGTTTACTATGGCAACTGTAGTTTGGTGCAGTTTCTTCTCTGCAGCAAAAACCATGATTTTTGCAGCAAATGAAGGAAGAAAAACAAGCTACAAGAGTAGAAATGATGAAAAGAGCAGGCCTCCATGCATTAATTCCTCTCTCTAATTAATGTGAAAATGACAACAACATGATTTCCCACATGCCCTGCCGACATCCAATGTCCCAAACCTAGATTCATCACATGCTTATATACCTTCAATGCCTACCACCATTTTAATTTTATATAAACTTAACTTTGCATATTATTATTTATATTTAGGGTTGGGAGCTAGCTAGGGGGAAGTTTCTGAATTATATATATATGTCTCTGTCGAGTTTAAAATAAGCTTTGTTTGTGTTGACCTGAGGTTATGAAATCTCAAAGAATCAAAACACATAACTGCGTAATTAATGAGTATATGTGACCAATTCATAAGAGGTTGAATGAGAAGTGATATATAGAAACGGTGGTATAATAAAACTATTATCTTAGAAAATGAATATTCTTTGCCGATTAGACGGCGAGGAAAAATGCTCTTGAAATCATAAATATGAACAAATCATGCATGTCATTGTGTTTAATCGCATAAGTCCGTTCGTGTTTAGTGACCATAAAGATCATTGCTTTTAGTGGCCATATATATAAAAATCATTACTTTTAATGGATTTGTAAGTATTTTTTAGGAAAAGTGAAAGGAATGGAATGGAAAATAATTAAAATTCCTCCCATCTCATGTTTGTGAGTTTTTTTAGGGAAAGAGGGAAGAGATTTAGAGATGAAGTTGATTTTATTTTTGACTCAAAACTTTCCCTCCAAAAGTGAGAGGATTTGTAGGGATAAATAACCTTTGAAAATAAATCAAGTC
This sequence comes from Panax quinquefolius, assembly GCA_020205615.1. Classification (NCBI taxonomy): domain Eukaryota; kingdom Viridiplantae; phylum Streptophyta; class Magnoliopsida; order Apiales; family Araliaceae; genus Panax; species Panax quinquefolius. The sequence continues at coordinate 35,075,949 of CM035156.1, read as the reverse complement.
ATTTATTACATTAATATGTAAGAGTAATATAGTAAGTGTAGTTTATAAATAAAAATATTTTCTATTCCCTTAATTCCCTTATTCTAACTCAAACAAACAAAAATATACTTAAAATCACATCACTTCACTTCTTTAATTTCTAAAACTCATAAATATGACAAGAAAAAATTATATAACTTCTCATCCCTTCCCCTCCTATACTTTCTCTTCCCATCTTATCATATTATATCCCTCCAAACTCAGAAACTTAGTATTAAAGTCTTGCCGTCTAATTGACTAGACAAAAAAGAAAAGAAGAATCAACTCTTAGAATTTTCACCGAGGGAGCGCAGTGCGTGCATGACTAAAATGTTAGTCGTGTGTCAACAGTAAAATAAATAGTGCAGGTGCAGGCTGTGGACTGTGGCGCAGCCGTCCAAACTTTAAAAAAATCAAACCAAACCAAACATAAAGATAAATTATAAGTAGTTTCCAAGAAAGATGCTGCAATAGTAGAGGACAAACAAGTTGAGCCAACTGAAGGTGCAAGAACTTGGTGCACACCAATTTGAAAATAACTGCTCTGGTCTTTTAAGATATGTTAAAAGACAGAGACTTAATTAGTTTCCTGATCTCATATTAGTACAAGTAAAGAAAGACAAGGGAGGGCGTTTACTTGGAGTCAACTCCGTTTGGCAGTTTTAGTAGTGTTTAAAAATAACAGAGGATAGAGATGTAAGAACCAAATGCCCTGTCCGTCCGTCCGTCCGTCCGCTAGTTGCTAGAGAGAAAAGAGGCCATGGAGTCGTTTTCCTCACAAGATAAACTTGTTTTTCTTCATTTAACTTCTTTAGAAATCTAAATACTAACTAGTTTAATTACTAACAAACAAAAACATAAAATTTATCTGCCTATGACCGACCATATATAGATGCCATCAATGAATCCAAGTAATCAAGGCTAGCTTGAGCTAAATTCTGGAAACCTACTTAATTTGAACCAATAATCAAGCCTGAATATTCATTTAAACACTAGATAACCAATGATTTTCAGTACTGAAATGTAGTAACAAGCAAATAATAAAGCTGGTTTGGCCGGTAAACCCAAACTTATATAATTCCAGCAGAGTTATGTTGCCCAAGTCAATCAAAATTAGTGATATATACAGTAGTAGTAGTAGTAGTAGTAGTAGTACAAAAAGAAAAATGCATGGTGGGGAGGGGAGGTATGTGAAAAGATGCATCTTTGACTCTTCATTCACTTGTAAGAATTAAACACGTACGTATATGGTTGCCGAGTACTGGCTACTTGTATCAAAACTACTGATATATGCATGCAACAATCAAGGTATTCCAATATATATATGATTTGCCATTCAAGGATCTGGTATTTTATATATCCACAAATTAATAATAATAATACTCTCTCCTAAAATCCAAATTAATTCTTCGGTTTGCCAACTTTTTAAAATCAAATTGACCATTTTTAAAACTAATCTTTTTATTATTTTTGCTAAAATATAGGTGAAGAGATTATAACCAAAAGAAAGTATATACAATTTATTATTAACCCCAATTTTTATAATTTTAGAAATATATTTATATATGCTTAATTATTAATTCTAAAAATAGTCAATTTGACTTAAAAAAGTCAAAACTGAAAAATTAATTTGGGACGGTGGGAGTAATAAATAACATTGTATCCACGTGCCACAAACATAGAGGATGTTGTTAAGTCGTCGTTGTCTTGGCTCGACTAATACGATTGGTCGACTAGTCATATAAATTTTATTTTATTTTATTTTTGTACTTTAGTTGGCATCTAACAAGTACCAAAGTTTGCGGTTCCTTGACCCAGTTTAAAAAAATTAATGGATAGATAATTGCCTATTATGATTTCTACAAGTGCTAGTATTTATTCATGGGCGGTCAACTTGTTTTTTTTTCTTTTTTTTAAACAATGGCCATCCTGCTGCCTTTTTTTTTCAATGGGCAATACAATAACATATATTACATTAATGAATTGTAAAATAGTAATAATTTGTATTTTATGTAACTGAAATAATATTAATATATATATATATATATGTGTGTGTGTGTGTTTAACATGTATAAATTGTATATTGAAACTGACTTATCGCGGAACGGCTAGTTGCTTAAACTCCCCACCATCGACTAACTTTACAACTTTACAACTTGACAACTATGGCCTCAATACTCGACATAGATTAAAAATTTTAAATGACATTATTTTTCAATTGCTTCCTCAAAAAACCTATTGAAATTCCTAAAAACAAACCTTCATGGATAAGGCAGTAAATCGAACTAAATAGTTCGGTCACGATTCAAAAAAATGCAACGGGACTCAAATTCGTTAATAATATAATTGAAATATGAGCACAAAAAAATAGTTCGAATAAAAATACGAGTAGAATTTGAGCAAGGTTATACTCGACTCGTTTAGGATTCAAATTATTCGAATTCTCGATTGTGATCGATACATCCTCGGTTGCTCGATACATTATCTTATAATATATATACAAAATTAAATAAAATAAAGATATTTAGTTATTATTTATTTTATTTTATTTTAATTGTGATTTTAAATTTATAAAGTGTAATTGTAAATATATTTTCTTATTTTCAAGTAAAATAATAAGTTCAATATGTATTATAAAGTTAGTTATTATAAGGAGACTCGAATTCGAATTTGAATTCAAAGCTCGAGAGTAATTTAAATATAATTCGAATTCGAGTTTGAATTCAAAACTCCAATTTCTGCGTGATACAATTCTTGCTCTTAAATGCTAGTATACATTAAGATTAACTAGTTATATTAGTTAAGACTTTAGAGTTGATATATTAAATAATTTATTGACCAGAAACCCTCTGTATTAGGTAATAATTAATTCCCATAGCATGATTATTGTAGAGTGCGGAATAATAGTGAAGTCCAATCCATCTGGATTACAATGTTAAACATAAACAATGTCATTGTAATCCATCTGGATTACAATGTTAAACAATGCCAATCTATAATTTTATTAGCCCTAAAGCGCTAATTAATTGAATAAATAATAAAATCAGAGACAATGTTAAACATAAGTATTTTTTTAGTTCGCTGCAATGTCATCGATCAATTTTATGACGTGACACTATCAATTAGACGTAATGAAAAAAAATTAAAAATTTAATCACCTAATTAAAACAATTGAAAAGATAATCTCTAAAGTAAAAAAAAATAATTAAAAGTTCAGGGTTAATCCATATTTAGGCCAAAACTAAGTTAAGTACGTGTGTAAGAATATTTTTTTTGTAGTTCACTAATATTGTATTAAGTCAAGGAGTTGCTACGTATTGCGACAAGCTAGTTTGCAGTTAATTATAATTATGAAATATATTAATACATGTATTTATAAGATAATCTTACTTATTACATACCTCTTCAGAAATATTATCAATAATACTTATCCACATAATTAATTATTAAAAAATTTGATGTAAACATTTTATATATATATATATATATATATATATATATATGGGATATGATCCATAGCAAGTATTTGCTATGGATGTAAATTGGGCAAATACCATCATATCCGTCCATTCCATAAATCAAGCGCTTAGATTAAAAATTAACTACTGCCTTACGCCACATCGTCTAGCGTATGAGTACAATTTTTAGTCTCCGTACGCTACACCAACTAGCGTACTTCAAAAATTGCCTTCAATTCCCATTATTGCCCCAAGCCACCAATGTTAGAGTTTAGTAGGGCTATGAATGTATTCCTTATACGGCGTACGCTGCTCAACAATCATATGCAATCCAATATCACAAGGAAAGCAAACGATTGCAATCCATATCACAAGGAATATCACGAAAGCTTCTTCTGTCCAATTCTTTCTTCTTTGTACTGCTACTCTCTCTCCTCAGTCGCCAGAAAAGAATACACGACACTCATATCCACGCGCTTTGACTATACCCCTATAACAAAAATTAGTCTCGGCTGATCTGTTGAAGAAATGGGTTTAATTTCTAAATCTCTCTTGTTTTAGTGTAATTTTAGTCTGATTGGGAAGTGAAGAAAGTTGATGAGGTTTTGGATTGTTTTTTTTGTTGGATATGGGAGTCGATCAGATCTCTGTCTAAATTTAGGAAATCGACAAATCTTTAAACACAGAGATTGAGAAATATATATTTTCAAGGTCTATCATTGTACTGTAGTCCAGTTATTAGCCAAATGTGAGTTGGGTAGATAGAGAGACGTGGTGTGTACGTGTTTATTAAATATATTTGTACTACTACATTTTGTGTTTGTCAACTTGAGGGAGAGAAGGTTTGGTGGTGGAGAAATAATGGCTAACAGGTGGTGGGTAGGAAATGCAGTATCATATTTTTTTGTAGTACGCTAGTTGATGTAGCGTATGGGAGATTAAAATTTTCAGCGTAAGGGCATTTTTCTTTTTTAATCTGCGTTCTTGATTTATAGAATGGACGGATATGATGCTATTTGCTTAAATTTCTTCCATAACAAATATTTGCTATGAATCATAATCTCTCTCTCTCTCTCTCTCTCTCTATATATATATATATATATATATATATATATATATAATTTTTCCAAGTCAAATTTATAAAGTTCAAGTGTGAATGAAGTCTTAATTTGATGATCGTTGGGACCGTTTGGTCTTATTAAATTCATTCTCTTCTGAGTTTGTATTCTGGCTTTGATACGTGATTTTTGTTGTAATGCTTCTTATATTCCCATTATAATGGTCACGTCCAATAATCATCAATTATATGAGTTTTTATTTTGGGGAATTTTTTCCGGAAACTTATCTCATCAGTTATATGAGTTTTTATCACTCCTCTATTATGAAACTTTCTTTCCTTCCTTCTCATTGTGACAATTATATTCTTACTCATCAAGTGTGAAAGTTAACTAATATTGTATTTAGAATTAAATATAATTTATTATCCTAAATTATAGGTTATATTTTATTTCGGTGATTCACTTTTTAATTTTGTCAAATTAGATAATTCAATTATTATTCTTTTCAATTCCATTCAATTTAGCCACCACGTTAGAAATTACTGACGTAGCTGTCCAAGTGGGCATAACTTAGCTGATGAGGTTAAAAAACAGTTTTTTATTTTTTTTAATTTAACATTGGTTATATATTAAAGGGTAAAATCGTCCCATCACTTTCTATCAAACATCAAACATTAAAACTAAGCAAAAATCCTCAAAAGCTTTAACCATCAGAATCGTTCGGAAGAGACTCAACGAAATCCCCAAATTCGATCGACAAAAACCTTAGGTCGAAGAATCAAAAATTGCGCAACGACTCTCTACCTTTTCAGTCGATCGGCGTTGATACTGTGCTTTGAATACAAAAGTACTAGTTTAAGAGATTCACCTGGTTCGTTCAAATCTAATTTGATCTTTGAGTTTCTATTTTTGTTATGTTTATGTGTTGAGTTTTAACAATTTGTATTATTAATCACAGAGGAAGATAGACATATGGACTTACAAGTATCGGTTAGATTACGGAGCCGGAGAATAAAGAAAGATCGAGAACGGGATCGGGATCGGGATTGGGATTGGGATCGGGACGGGGACGGGGACGGGGACGGGGAGCGGTCGATTGGGTAGGAGTAATTAGAGGAAAGGAGAGAGGTTGATGAACGCCAGAGAGGCAGAGATGATAGCTCAGACTGGTAGAGGGTTATTCCCCATGTCTGATTTCCCATTCTATTTATTATTGAAATTCGATTTGTTGGATTTTTTTCCCCTCCAAATTTTCCTGATTTTCTCTGTTTGTTGGGAAGTTTTCCATTAATGAACCTTTCTGTTATGGTCAATTGTTGGTGTTCTGGCTTGGGAGCTCATCCATGGATGGCGACTACGGCTCTTTCACTGCTGGAATATATGGTGCTTTGATCTTTATTTCATTTTTAACTTTTATTTCGATATGTTTTTATGAAAAATGAGATTTGACCATTTTACCCTTAGACATTTAATAAATATAAAAATTTATTTGAAATAATAATTTTTAATGACACGTAGGCATTAATTATTCTAGTCAACGAAGCCACACCATCAATTAATGACGTGTCAGGTCTAATTGAATGAAAGTGAAAAAAATTAATAGTTTAATAATCTGATTGACAAAATTGAAAGGTGAATCACCGAAGTAAAATATGACTTATAGTTTAGGATAATAATTTATATTTAAGCCTTGTATTTAATATTAAATAAATAAAAATTGTTGTTGAATTGATATCCTCTAAGGCGGGGATATGTTAAACTCTCTCTCTCCTCTAATTTAACATTATTTCTACGGTTCGAGCCGGTATAGCCCTAAAGCGTTAATAAAATAAAAATTTAAATACAAAAAATTGTATAATTTGAATTTCTTCATTTTAGTTTGTTGCTTGTAACCGACTGATTGGTTTATCGAAATAAAATTATTCATATAAGCTCACTCACAGGGATCATTTAAAGCCGAACATAAAACTGAAAGTAAAAATGCATTTCATTTCACCGGTTAAAATAAAAACTAGAATCTAACCCAAGCCAAATTGAATCTAATAGTAATTCACATGGGTATAGGAATGACCTGTTATATTTGTGCACAAGCTAAAGTCTGAAAAATAAAAAAAATGCCTTTGATAAATTTCAACGTAAACATTGTCAACAACGTCAAATAGGTTATTCTTTATATGCATTTCTGAGACCTATTAAAGTACATCACAAAAGAAAAGGAGGTAGTATTCTCTTTCCGTATTCAATATTAAATTTATAAAAACTCCCAAGCCTGGATTCTAAGAATAAGAAAAGGAATATACCAAGACCAATATATTTTCAATCTTGAGATAAAAATTTCTAAAAATTATCTTACATCTGACTATTCTAAATAAAGAGTTATTTGTTTCGATCTCTATCTTTCTACCTGTAATAGATATTAGTATGTACCCGTATTTTGTTCTTTCACTATTAATTGACAAGATCGAAGTTATTCTATCTAATTTTTTATATAGATAGTTTTTCATTATCAAAATCCTAGGATAATGAATTTTAACACATTACTAAGATAATTTTATTTTTTTCACAAATAAAAATATTTATTGTTTAAAATAAAAAGTTTTTAAGTGTATGCTTAATTATTGGTGGTAAAGTATTCTACCAAATACATGTATGTGCTTCCTTTGGATGGCACGCAGGAATTGAATGATCAAGATTTATAGTGATGACATTCTCAATTAAATCATTTCAAATACTGTCCAAAAGAAATTGGAAGAAGGAATTGAAACCTGAAAAGAATAGCAATACCCCCACAAACTGGAAATCTCATTTTCACCATTGCAACAGCTATACATCAACATGATAAACCAGAATCCATATATGAGAGAAGATTAGGACAAAATTAAGGGAATCCATATATGAGAGAAGATTAGGACAAAATTAAGGTGCATTTCATGTTTCCTACAAGTTACTTGCTACGCATATTCAGCACTTCTACCTAATAACTAGAACAAGTTTCATTACATCATTCATGTATTATTGCAAGGGCTCTCTGATATTGGTTACTACTGAGGAAGAGATTCAACTGCGGGAATTGCTAATACACATTACCAACTCACTGTTGTGGATGAGGTAGCCATCAACTTAACGATATAAAGAATCTCAGGACCATATTAGCAGAACACGTATCAATTAAGAGCTACATTTTTATGGCATAGCGAATACTAGCATAATCACGTGTTTATGAACTCAAAAAAAATAGCAGTATGAGGCATAATTTGAAAAAATTCTTGGTACAATTATTAAATGATCTTCACTCGCACACACTTGCTATCTTTTTGAACTCGATCCAATCTTAAACACTCGTCAAAAATGAAGGAATAATGCGTACCTCAAAAGAGAATTAATTACTATATGGCTTCCAATTCTACAAATATACAAAGCAACAAACAAGAGTTGTGATGTAGGACATGGCAAGAAGAAGGAATAACAGTACCCATCTCTGCAAAGAATCGATAAAGAAACACACACAAAAGCACACAACTTTAATCTCAAATCAATATATTCAATAATCTAAAAATAATGAAGTATTACAATGCTTAAATAGAAAACTCAATAATAGCCTAATTTAGAAAGGAAACAATCTCCTAACTAAACTCTACTACTATAATAAACTCTCCTAATTGAAATAACTACTACAATTAAAACTCTCCTAATGAAAAGCTAATACTATAACATTTCTCTCTGAATAACAATACAAAATTAATAATCAACTTCTTAAATTTCTTCTTCCGTACATCATCAAGATATGCAGAAACACTTTTTTAAGCAGTAGTAACCAAAACAAAGGTATTCTAATATACCTATAATTCTTCAACACTACTGACATCAAAGTAAACGTTTTGAGCTAGCTATTCTTATTATTAGGTAGCATTATTAGGTAGCAAGTGCACTGAATATGCGTAGTTCCTTGTAGGAAACGTTAAATGCACCTCAATTTTGTCCTAATCTCTCATCTAGAAGGGAAAGCGTATCTCAAATACTGCTTTATCATGTTCATTTATAGCTGTTGCAATGGTGAATGAGATTTCCAGCCTGTGGAGTGTTTGGACGGTTGGACCTCAATGGAGATAATTTGACTAGTTACATATACAATCAACACGTCTACATGTCTAAAGAAAGGATTCATTTATGGCAAGTCAATATATTCAAAACAATAACTAAGCATTTACATAGCCAAACAAATTAATAGAGAAGAAAACTTATGCTACAAAAGGGTAAAGCAGGTATAAAATTTTAAGTCAGACTTCCCTTCATAACACTAGCAAAAAGTTTCATCTTCGAAACAGAACCAATTCAACCAACAAAGAACCAAAATAAGCATCCTAAGACATCATGATAAAGTCTTCTTCCATGATTTACCACAATAACATATGAAAGAACCATTAGAACAAAAAGTTGCTTCATCTCTCAATGGACTGACCAAATTTGAAGCATCCATCAATCGTTCTTTCTCCTAAAAGAGGATCCCTCAGTGAGCCTAGCACGGCCACCAGTTGGCTGGCATAACACCGTCTGGCAGTTGCCGCATACCACAACCGTTTGGGAGTGGCTAAATACAGTGGTTCTGCAATTATCACCCAACATACATAATCAATCAACTTGACATAAACATTCACATCCAACAAATCAATTCACTCAAATTTCTACATAAATAAATAAAATTAACACAATGTAAATGCGTTTTACACAACTTACATGCTGAAGCAGCCTTGGCATTTCACATCCTAAGAAAAGAATATTCAAAACACAAAATCAATAACAAATTAACCATATATGATACAAATCAAATAATAATTTAAAAAAATTAACGACGAAATGTTAATCGCAAAATACCATGAAGAAAGAGTTGGGGGTTTGGACGAGACGCTTGAGCTTGTGCTTCCTCTTCTCCACATCAGCCGGCGGGTGAAGTAGATCGATATCGTTTGAGAGAGTCTACGAAATTAAATATATCAAAGAAAAAATACATAAACTTATGTCAATGGCTTACAAAAAATAAATTATTCATCAAGCGTTTAAATCTCTGAAAATTGAATGAAATAAAACGCAAACAAGATTCAACGGGAAAAAGATGTAATACTGACCATCTTCTTCTTCTTCGTGAAGCCTGGAAGAGAGAACAACTCTGCGAGGTTTTAGGCAGCAGAATAAAAAACCCTAATATTCACTAGAATTTATAGCAATGAAATGGGGTGACTATAGCCGTCAGATTCAAAGGTATTTAGATCGTAGTCGTCCAAATTTAAACCATGTTTGGGCCTCTTGTGGTCATTAGATTGTATTGGGGTGGGCCTGTTATATTGCCGGTTTAGTAAAATCTATTATATATACTAAAATACAGTACACAGTAAGTTGACATCTGTCATTCTAAAAAATTAACACTTGTCTATCCTAATTAATGCTCCTAATTACCCTTTAAACAAATGTCCATCTAATTTTAGCATGTGAGACAGTAAAATACCTAAATTGATTCGCCTAATTCCCCTAAATCTGGAATCATTCCGTATTCCTTCAAATTTTTTCAAAGCTAACATAATAATTAGATAGAAACAAACCTTAAATCAGTCCCCTGAATCTGCATCTACTCTCTCTCTCAACGCATCAATTTCTATTCTGTAGAGACAATGAAGAAGAGATTCCTAAAGGATGAACATCCTGATTCAGAGCATTTTTACTGTGACCTTCGATCTGTAAGACTTATTTTTATTTTGATTGTGTCGTGGTTTGTGAAATTATTTGAATTTTTGGTTCATTATTGATATTAAATTTTGCCGATTAACTTTATCCTGGCTGATTAACTTTAGCTAGACAGTAGACATTATTTTTTCTTCTTTTTCTTTGTATCTTTACGCTCTAATACTTAGATACCTTTTCATGGATGGTTTTGATTTACTTTTATAAACTGTATTCATTTTGTTCGTAACCTATTGTTAAACTTTACTCTGTCCTGGTGTAAGCACTAATCATGGGTTTTACGTTACAAGAGCAATGTTTTATTAATACAACTGGATCATACGTTACAAGAGGTTGTCAATAGCATGAAAGATCTTATGATTGTCAATAGTAATTGTTATCTAAAACCCTTTGACTTACTTCCGTGGTAGGTGACTTGGATTGGATACTCAAATACAATTGGTTTGCCTACCATTCATTATGTAATCTCTCGATGCATTTGGTCGGTCCTCCTAATACAAAAATGTAAGTAGTGAAGCTTTTCTTTTGTTTCATTTGTTCCTTCTATCTCGCTTTGTGTTTATGACATTGTGTCCTCAAGGATCTTAATGCCTGTTTGTTGGAGGATTAATTTGTTGTTTATCCGATTCAAATTATTTTCTTTTCACTTCTTATTTTTATTTTGTGGGTGGACTACTCTTTCCCTATACTTATATTCTTTTTTCATCTAATATATATATATATATATATATATATATATATATATAAATATACTATAATCCAAAAAATATAAATCCCTTATGAAGGAGCATACTAAGCTTAGTTTGGTAGATCCTATTCTTGTGCCTCAGGTCCAACTACAGTTAGTGGAAGCCTTTCTGACCTTGCACCCAGACTTCATGGTTTTCATGTCCATGCTCTTGGTGATACAACAAATGATTGCATGTCCACTGGTAAATTTCACCCATGTAATTAAATTTTTTTCAGTACTTTTTGACAACGGGCAATTGAAAGAATGCAACAATTTTATATTTATTCTCTTGATCATGTTAATCTGCAGGACCACATTATAACCACATTGGCAAGAAGCGTGGGCGCTCCCGAGGATGAGATACATCATGCTGGTGAAGATGGTATGCATACTTGGATTCATTGCATGATGAGTCATCAATATTTTGATTATTGTGATCATTTAATCATGTGTTTATGTTTGATGGTTTGCATATTCATTTCACGTGTCACCACTTTCACTATTATTTGTTCAATACCATCATCTTAGGATCATTCTTTATGTCTGTGAAAGTCCTTTCTTTCTTTAAATAATTTATAAATTGGTGGAATAGTGGTGTTTGTTTAGTTTTATTTATTGAAGGGTCAAAGGTTGCCACTGTTTAATTCACACCTTGCTTAACATTGTTATGAACATCTACCTTCACCTAAATCTTTTATAATTTACAAGGAGAGTACCCAATTCATGCATGTTGTACTTAGTGTTAAGTTGTCTCCTATCTACCCTTCCAGTACTCCGCATTATGGGTATCATAATTGGGCATTGATTAGAATGGTTATCAGGACACTGTGAAATTGCATAATATCTTAAATATTAACTCAACCTCTAACATTTTCACATTTTGTATTAAAATTTAGGTATTGCAACTTTCACTATCATTGATAAGTAGGTAAATGATTAAGTTTAATTTTACCAGCTAAAACATATTATTTTTCTCAGAAGCCTCAGATATCTTAAATGTGAGTTAATTGCCATAGATTCCACTCATTCAATCAGTTCCATCATTGGAAGGGTCAGTAGTTGTCCATGCCGAATTCGGTTTGATTCGGGAAAGGGTGAGCTTCATTTCGTTACAAGAGCGATGTTTTATCACTACAACTGGATCATTCGTTACAAGAGGTTGTCAATAGCATGAAAGATCTTATATATGGATTTCTGCACAGATCTATAAGTAATTGTTTTTCAAACCCTTTCGACTTACTTCCGTGGTAGGTGACTTGGATTGGATACCCAAATACAACCGATTTGCCTACCATTGATTATGTAATCTACGATCGTTGGTCGATCCTCCTAATAAAAAAATGTAAGTAGTGAAGCTTTTCTTTTTGTTTCATTTGTTCCTTCTATATCCGCTTTCAGGTTTTGTACAGTGTGTCCTCAAGGATCTTAATGCCCTGTTTGTTGGAGAATTTGTTGTTTATCCTGGTTCAAATTATTTTCTTTTCACTTTTATTTTTATTTTGTGGGTGGACTACTCTTTCCCTACATATATATTCTTTTTCATCTTATATATATTCGGATAATGTGAATTATTGCTTCGATAATAAAAAATACGTGTAATGATAATTATTGAAACAACAATGAATATAAAATATCAACGCAACAATTATTGAATCAATAAAATAAAATATCGAACAAGAATTATCGTAATAATTATTGAAAAGTAGTGCCTTTCACGTAAGAATCAATAATTGGTGCAATACTGAGTGTCTTCTTATTCAACATCGGCAGATTAGTGTGTTTTTAACCACCGGGTATTCCAACAAGATAATCTGTGAATAACTACGCTGTTATTTATAAACAACTTATATTTGTCGTTTTCTTCATCCAATAGCTTTCAAGTTATGGGGGACCCAATAAAGATCATGCATTGTCATTTAATATTCTCCGACAAGCATTTAATATTCCACGACCAAATGAATATTTTATAACCACTTGCTTATTGAAATATTTATGTATTTTACCCATAACTATCCACATTAATCAAATCCACCCTTACTATTTCAAAATAATAAATAAAGAAAATTCCTTTTTATTTAAAAAATTTTGGTCTTACAACCTCCCTCCTTATGAAATTTTACCGAAATTGACGACGACGCACTGGTGTTTCAAAAGATGAGAATACCTCGCTTTCATTTCCGTTTCCAACTCCCGGTCATTTCCTCAATAAAGCATGGTTTCTCCACAAAACCTTAACTTGTGGTATAACCTCAGACATATGGACATGCTCTTTCCTATCCAAAATCTTGACAGGTACCTCTTCATACGTTAAGTCTTCGGCTATCTCGTCCGGTTCTAACTCAATGACATGGTTCGGGTCGTCCACATATTTACGTAACATCGACACGTGAAAAACGTTATGAACACGCGCCATACTTGGCGGTAAAAACGAGTCTATAGGCCACAGTTCCTATTCGATCGAGAATTTCAAATGGATTAATAAATCGAAGGTTTGAGCTTTCCTCACCTCACCGATTCTCGCTTTTGAAATAACAACTTCTTGCACCTCTTTCTTCAAATTCATCAGCTCCGGTGTGTAGCTTGAACAGCTTTAACTTTATCGATTAAAGTCGATTATACTCGTATATCATCACGTGGGTTCCTAGAGTTTTCATCTCCATCTCTATTATTTGTAAATTATACGAAATGAGTCTTTGACAATATCGTACTCGTACTTGATATCGATCTTCTACTCAACACGCCGCCTACCACGTTCGCTTTTCGAGGATGGCATGGTCGAACATGTCTTGAAATGAGTCTCTCTCTTGAGTTCTTCAAGCTCTTCCCACATTCTTTGCTCCATTCGAATTTTGTATCTCTACGAAGTCAATTTGCGTTAATGGAATAGCGATTCGAGAATATCCTTCAACAAATCTCCGATAATAACCAACTAAGCCTGAAAGCTACGTATTTCGATTCACTGAGCTTAGGTTGTTCTCAATCGTGACTTATATCCCAACCTTGGATAAGACGTCACAATGACACCTATCGATTTACTATCGCATCGAATATGACGTCCCCTACGAGAGTGTGGCTTAGTGAATTCCACAAAGGAAGTCACAAGATAAAGGCTCAGTACCAAATTTATAGTTGAATTTTTAACTCCTCGAAGTTCAATAGAGCCATTCGATATGAGATTTTAGAAATGAGTTTTCAGATAGGGTTCAAAGTCGATACAAAATTTAATATCAGTCTTTGGGAGTAAGCCAAGAAATTCTTCAGGAAATACGTCAGGAAAAATCAATAACAACAGGAATATTATTCAAATCTGACGTGTCTTTATTCAAATCCATAACATGGACTAAGAAAACGAATGACTTCATGGCTTGATATGAAAATGTTTGATTACCATGGTTTGATTGCTTGAATTCGAATAACAGGTTGCTTAGGAATATGAAAATTAACAACCTTACGAAAGTAATCAATTTCGGCATGATGAGTAGTTAACCTTAAAATCACATCAAAAGTAAATATATTTATAGAAATAAGGTTACTTGAGGTAATGTGATAGTGCCAACTGAATCAAGCAAGATTTCTAAACAACGGATGTAATGAAAGTTTCTCTAACAGAGTCTCCATAAATAAGGTCAAAGTCTAATTTCTCCGTAGTCAAGTTCAAACGTTGAGCGCAAGCAAGAGAGATAAAAGAATGGGTAGAACCCAGGTATCTAGTAAGGTATAAACTTCGCAAGAATTTATAATTAACTAACCGTGCTAACTTCGTTCGGGTTCTCGCATTTTTTGACCGGTCACGATAAACGCTTCTTCCAAGAACCGTTGACTTTGACTTTTCCGGGACATCCTTTTGAGTCAACATTCATTACCGGATGGGTTTCGATATCGCATAATCTCGAGCGATATGTCCTTCTTTTCCACAATTATAGCATACCTTAAACTGCTGTTGTGGGCGGTTTGGTACAGTATGTCCATCTTTCCCGCAGATTGTAACATATCTGACAATAGGGTGGTCTTTCTCCTCCTGGAACCGATTCTTGCTTGCGCCGACATCTTCACATGGTCGTTATTGAATCTCCTCTTTTTAAAATCTCCTCCCGACTCGCTTCTTCTATTTTCATGGCCACGATTACCACAGAGTGGTTACCTCCTTTGTCCAGTATTCTTCTTTCTCCATTTGGTTATCGTTATTCGATGATCGCTATCTTGATAAAATCTGGTTATGGTCCCTCGGTTGAACATACTCGTTATCTCATTTCTAACAACCGAGCCCTGCATTGACAACATCCGAATAGAGAAAATTTATGAGAAATGAGATCGACTTACGCCGGATTCAAACCTCTCGTAAACATCCGCGTCATCGTTCCTCATTCTCCACCAAATGAGGTGCAAACTCGAATAACTCCGCGAACTTCGCCTCGTCTTTGGAACATCGTCATGTTATTCGCTCCGATCTAATAAACTCCACTTCCTTCATACGACGAATACTTTCGAGGGAAGTACTTGTCATTGAAGCATTTCAAACGTCTCCGTGACATCGCCGAGTGTAATTTGGATGGGTACGCTTTCATGATTCCCACCGATGAATCGCCTCGCCACGGAACATAAAGGTAGCAAATGGAACCTTCGTTTCTCATGCATCAAGACATCGAATATCTTGGTAATTTGCTTGACCCATGTTTCCGCCATGATCGGATCTCGGCTTTCCCTTAAATTACAGTGGTCCCAACTCTTTGAATCGCTTGTTTGTGACAACCCATGAATTGCTATCATTTCCTCCTCGTATTTTGAACACGAGTCTCTAAATCGATTTTGCATGAATCGCAAAAAAGCTTCTAAACATCCCCTCGTTCATCAATTGCTCGGTGGTGTTGTTTCACAGAGAGGTACATTGCCGACTGTTGCATGTTCTCCTCGTTGGTAAAATCTGAGCATCTCCACGGTCTCATTTACTCCATCTTTGTTAATATTCTCGGTTGACATTCTCAAATCTTGTCATATAAAACAAGGGTTAATTAAGGAAATCAATATATCACATAATATCCCTATATATATTGACCAACTAACAAATAAGCTTAGGTAGGACACACTAGCGAAGGATTTACTCGTCTCTCCTTCCTAGTTCTATTCCCGATCTCGCCAGAGATCATATCCCTAAGCTCGATACCAACCGTGGCGCCCCCAAAATAGGTCCATTTCATCCAACCCATTACGAAGTCGCCAAATACATGGTATACGAAATAACTACAACTTTATTATTACAACATATAAAGCTGTGAGTTTAAATACGAGATATTGCCATCTAGACAATATCCACACGCAAATAAATCCCCATCATAATTATTGATACATTATTTTACAAAATGGTGAGGACTACTAAACAACTCTCTCTAGAACCTTCATTCCATACCCCGACTAGTACTGCATTTACATTCTCGCCTCCCGAGAAGAAAAATGGAACAACAAAGGAAAAGGGTGAGCTCAACTAGCCCAAGTAAAGAATATTATGACTAAGATAATATACAACAAATTATCGTTAGTCTTCAACAGGAAAAATCTAATAGAATACTGATAGACAACAAATTTTAAATCAATATTCGTAATGAAATAATAATTCATTAGAAGAGTTAAGTAGAGAGAATGCAAACTACTATCTTCTATATATGAATTTAAAAGTTCATCGTCGATATTTTATCCTGTAACATCAATCAATATACATACGGAATCAAATATTCATCTTTGCACTACTGTGCCGAAGATATTCATCACCGGGTCAGTGTTCATCTAAACACTGCTCATCTTTGCACTACGGCCAAAGATATTCTTCAGAAAATCATTCATCTTTGCACTCTGGGCCAAAGATATTCCATAATATCATCATTTAAGGTCAAGATGATGAAAAATATTTTTAAAAAGCGAATCCGGTGAAACAAAATGACAAGGATTAAGGATTAAGGATTAAGTACTTTGTTTTATCCATGTCCAACAATACCTCAAAAATAATCATAGTGGTGTAAAATTCAAGAATTATCAAAACATGGATACAATCAAAGCTAGTATCCGAATAGATATTTTAGACGAAAAGAAGAAATTTCATTTTTTAGGTGAATGAAAGTCTTGCAGATTCGTGAATAGGTCATGATATCGTGAATAATCTGCAGTATCGTGAATAGTAACTTCAGACACCAAAAGATAGAAATTTCACAAAAAACATCTTCACGCCGTGAATAGTACTCGTGAATAGTAGCTTCGTGAATAGTAACTCATGAATAGTAACTCGTGGATAGTAACTCATGAATAGTAACCCGACGCATGAAAAAGTTCCAAATTTGATAAAAAGTTCCAACCAATATTTCAAAGATAATGATATTGAAGAAATAATATCATTTGAGAAGAAAATAACATTCCTTACCTCGAAAGCAATCTTTAGTTAAACACAGGATATAGGCTATGACTTGAACTTCAGACCGTATAGCAATACTCAAAGTATACTCAAAATACTCACAAGAATACGCTCGATAATATAGAGAGAGAAAACTTCAGTTTCTGGTGTGATTTTCAATTCTAACCTAAGCACCCTATTTATAGGAAATTGCTTAGAACACCAAAGCAGAAAATTTAATATAATAATAATATATTATATATATATTCCTACGCCAACCAAGACTCCTGAAATCAGCATGTTTACAACACATGGGGGGCCAACCAAAACAATAAAAATGTTTTTGTTGATATAAATAATTAAAACTTCCAAAAATCAATTATTTCAGAACTTTGGAACTTCAATAATTCATAATAAATAGCCCTTTTGTTAGAAAATTCTAATCTCGCGACTTTATATAGGAAATTCAATTATCTACAACTTTGCGAAGAAAGTTTTTCCAAATTCCAAGCAGAAATTGGTAAAGAAATCCACATACTGAGACAATTTTACTGTGCTATAATCAAATTTCGATCAAGAAATGGGGTCCACCGACATGTTTAACATGTTTTAAACATTTATTGCAACAAAAATACTCTTCCTCCTCGTATACTCATATATCCCACATTCGTTGTAAAAAATACCACCATTAATATATTATTAAAATAATATATTTAAATGAATTATTTTATCGGAAAAAGATAAAATATTAATTTTCAACAATTGTCATTTTAAAAATTTCTCCATCTATATCCACATAAAATCAATATTTTCCTCATCATATAAATCAATAATTAATTATTCACAAATAATATTTAGAATCACATTATTGACAACCGAGGCGGTTCAGGAAAGAAGGGGCTTTCGATAAGAATTTTCTTCTTCTTGGCCAAGTGATTAGGTGACCAAATCTCTCCTTAGGCGAACTTTCTAGACATTGCCAATAATGTTATCTAATAATATTATTCAGATAATATGAATTATTGCTTCGATAATAAAAAAATGCGTGTAATGATAATTATTGAAACAACAAAGAATATAAAATATCAACGCAACAATTATTGAATCAATAAAATAAAATCATTGAGCATTAATTCTTGTAACAATTATTGAGTAGTGCCTTCTTACGTAAGAATCAATAATTGGTGCAATACCGTGTACTTGCTCAACATCGCGTGATTAGTGTGTTTTAACCACCGGGTATTCCAACAAGTATTACTTGAATAACTACGTAGATTATTTATAAACAACTTATATTTATCGTTTTCTTCATCCAATCGCTTTCAAGTTATGGGACCCCTGAAGATCTATGCAAGTCGTAAGAATATTCTCCCAAAGCGATGCGAATATTCCACGACCAAATGAATATTTTATAACCACTTGCTTATTCGAAATATTTGCGTATTTTACCCATAACAATCCATATTAATCAAATCCACCCTTACTATTTCAAAATAATAAATAAAGGAAATTCCTTTTTATTTAAAAAATTTCGGGGTCTTACACTCATCACATTTATTGATACATTATTTTACAAAAATAGTGAGGACTACTAAACAACTCTCTCTAGAACCTTCATTCCAAACCCCAGGCTTCGTACTTCGCTTATATTCTCGCCTCCCGAGAAGAAAAATGGAACAAAAAGGAAAAGGGTGAGCTCAACTAGCTCGAAAAGAATATTATGACTAAGATAATATACAACAAATTATCGTTAGTCTTCAACAGGGAAAAATCTAATAGAATACAATAGACAACAAATTTTAAATCAATATTCGCAGCGAAAATAATAATTCATTAGAAGAGTTAAGTAGAGATTGCAAACTACTATCATTTATGTATGAATTTAAAAGTTCATCGTCGATATTTTATCCTCGTAACATCAATCAATATATATCTCGAAATCAAATATTCATCTTTGCACCTTCTGAGCCAAAGATATTCATCGATTAGTCATGTTCATCTAAACACTGTTCATCTCTCGCATTCTGAGCCAAAAAGATATTATTCAGAAATCATTCATCATTTGCACTACAAGCCAAAGATATTCCATAATATCATCATTTAAGATCGAAGATGATGAAAATATTTTTAAAAAGCGAATCCAGTGAAACAAAATGACAAGGATTAAGGATTAAGGATTCGTACTTTTTTTTATCCACGTCCAAAAATACCTCAAAAATAATCACAGTGGTGTAAAATTCAAGAATGATCAAAACATGGATACAATCAAAGCTAGTATCCAAAATAGATATTTTGGGCGAAAAGAAAATTTTTCATTATTCGATGAATAGTGTCGATTCGTGAATGAAAGATCAGAGTATCGTGAATAGTCTTGTAGTATCGTGAATAGTAACTCAGACACCAAAAGTTCTAAATTTGATAAAAACATCGGATCAATATTTCAACATAATGATATTGAAGAAATAATATCATTACGAAAAAAAATAATATCTCTTACCTCGAAAGATTAGTACTTCTAGCTGGAATACCGGGTATAGTGTGTATGAAGGGAACTTGCACCGTCTAACAATACACAAAGTATACTCAAAATACTCACAAGAATACGCTTGACGATAATATAGAGAGAAAACTTGAGTTTACGGTGTGATTTTCAATTCTAACCTAAGCACCCTATTTATAGGAAATTGCTTAGAACACCAAAGTAGAAAATTTAATAAATTAATAATATAATTATATAAATTTCCTACGCATGCCTAGAATCTGATTTCAGCCATCAAACACATGTTAAAGATGCCCCCAAACATTCCAAAAACATTTTTCTAACTAAAAATATTTTAAACTTCCAAAAATCAATTATTTTGAACTTTTGAACTTCAATAATTCACAATAAATAGCCCTTTTATCAGAAAATTCGAATCTCATGACTTTTTATAGGAAAATCAATTTCTACAACTTTGCAGAAGAAAGTTTTCCAAATTCCAAACAGAAATTGACCGAAATCCACAAGCAGGCGATTTTACATCTTATAATCAAATTTCGATCGATAAATGGGGTCCTCAGAGCATGTTTAACATGTTTTAAACATTTATTGCAACAAAAATACTCTTCCTCCTCGTATACTCATATATCCCACATTCGTTGTAAAAATATCACCATTATTATATTATTAAAATATAATAATATATTTAAATGAATTATTTTATCGGAAAAAGATAAAATTTCAATTTTCAACAATTGTCACATTAAAATTTTCTCCATCTATATCCACATAAAATCAATATTTTCCTCATTATATGAATCAATAATTAATTATTCACAAATAATATTACGAATCCTGATATTGACAACCCAAGGCGGTTCAGGGAGAGAGGGCTTTCAATAAGAATTCTCTCTTCTTGGCGTAATTAGGTGACCAAACTTCTCCTTAGGCAGAACTTTCTAGACATTGCCAATAATGTTATCTAATAATATTATTAGGATAATATAAATTATTGCTTCGATAATGAAAATACAGTGTAATGACAATTAATTAAAACAACAGCAATATAAAATATCAACGCAGCAATTATTAAATCAATAAAATAAAATATTGAACAGTAATTACTGTAACCATTATTGAGTAGTGCCTTCTTACGTAAGAATCAATAATTGGTGCAATACCAGTGTAATCTTCTTGTGTTTTTAACCACCGAGTATTTTTACAAGATTAGCTGTAATAACTACGTCGTCGTTATTTTAAACAACTTATATTTGTCGTTTTTCTTCATCCAATCGCTTTCAAGTTATGGGCCCACACATGGTCATTTGCTGGTCGCATACGAATATTCCCAAGCGAAGCACGAATATTCCACGACCAAACGAATATTCCCCGACAACAATGAATATTTTATAACCACTTGCTTATTTTGAAATATTTGCGTATTTTACCCATAACTATCCACATTAATCAAATCAACCCTTACTATTTCAAAATAATAAATAGAGAAAATTAAATTTCATTAATAATAAGTTTGAGGTCTTACAACCTCCCTCCTTATGAAATTTCATCCTCGAAATTAACGTCACGTGCACTGGTGTTTGAAAAGGTGAGGATACCTCGCTTTCATTTCCGTTTCCAATTCCTGGTCATTTTCTCTATAGCATGATTCCTCCACAAAACTTTAACTTGTGGTATGACCTTTCTTAGCGTAGGACATGCTCCTTCCTATCCAAAATTTTGACAGTACCTCCTCATACGTTAAGTCTTATTATCTCTAAATGCGGTTCTAACTCTATAATGTGATTCGGTCTTTCACATATTTACGAAATATGAGATATATGAAACACATTATGAACACGAGACATACTCGGAGGTAACGCGAGTCTATAGGCTACATTTTCTACTCGGTCAAGAATTTGAAATGGACCGATAAATCATGGATTGAGCTTTCCTCTCTTCCCAAATCTTGTAACTCCCCTTCCATGGAAGCAACTCATGACAATACATGATCCCCACACTAAATTCCACGTCCTTTTGATGAAGATCCGCATAACTCTTTTGACGATCTTGTGCCATTTGTATCGTTGTCGAATCATTTGAATCTTTTTGGTAGTCATACGTCTTAACTCGGGTCCCAACAATATTGCTTCACCCACCTCATCCCAACATATTGAGAAGCGACATTTTCGTCCATATAATGCTTGAATGGAGCCACACCTATACTTGCTCGATAAGCTTGTTGTTGTAGGAGAATTCCACCAATGGTAAATACTTATCCCAACCGCCTCTTGAAGTTCAGGACACGAGTCTTAATAGATCTTCAAGAGTTTGAATAGTCCTCTCTCGATTGTCGTCATGGTTTGGGGATGGTATGTTAGAACTAAATCGCAAATCCGTGCCCATAGCTTTTTGCAAGCTAACCCAAAATCTTGAAGTGAATCTTGGGTCACGATCCAAAACTATGGATCTTGGCATGCCATGCAACCTCACAATCTCATTCACGCACATACTAGCAAGATGTTCGAGGAATAAGTCTCCGATCGGCAAGAAATTAGCAGACTTGGTTAATCTATCAACAATAACCCAAATAACATTGATGCCTTGAGAAACCGTAGGAAGACCCGTGAATTGAAATCCATGGTAATGTGTTCCCACTTCCATTTCGGAATCTCAAGTGGTTGCAACGGACCCTTAGGTACTAGATGCTCGCGCTTTTTACACGTTGGCAAGTTAAACACATCGAGATAAACTTTGCAATCTCTCTCTTCATATTGTTCCACCAAAATGTATGTAGAAGATCACGATACATTTTAGTACTTCCGAGGATGGATTGCAAATGGTGTATTGTGTGCCTCCATCATAATCTTGTACTTCAAATCGAGTCGTTAGGAACACAAAGTCTAGAGTGGACTCAAGTATTCCTTCTTCATCAATTCTCGCTTAGGAATAGCTCCTTCTTGTACTTTCTTCTTCATACGCATCGCATCATTTCTCAAGATTGGTGGGCAAGCAACCTTAACTTTTTCTATTAAAGTTGGCTCTACGCATTATACTTGACATCATCGCACTCATTCCGCATATGATCTTCTACTCAACGCGTCGCCTACCACGTTCTTTTACCGGGATGGTATTGAATAGTGTGGTCGTAGTCTTTCAATAGTTCGAGCCAACGTCATTGCCGCGTGTTGAGTTCTTTTGAGTGAAGAAATATTTAAGGCTTTTATGGTGCGAATATATCTCCACTTTCTCCCCATATAGATAGTGCCTCCATATTTTAATAATGCAAAACGATCATTGCGGCTTAACTCTAGATCATGAGTAGGATAATTCCTCTCATACTCTTTTTTAAGTTGTCATGAGGCATAGGCTATGACTTTCCCATGTTGTATGAGAACACATCCTAACCCTTTGCTCGAAGCATCATTGTAGATAACAAATCCATCCGAACCGGATGGTATTGTTAGAACAGTCTTTGAAATAAGTCTCCTCTTAAGCTCTTGGAAACTCTTCTCGCATTCTTCGCTCCAAAGCAATTTTGTATCCTTCCGAGTTAATTTGAGTTAATGGAGTAGCGATTCGAGAAAACCCTTCCACGAATCTCCGATAATAACCAATTTAAGCCAAAAAAGCTACGTACTTTGGCCACCGACTTGGTTGCTCCCAACTTTGTATTGCTTCAATCTTTCACGGATCAATAGATACTCCATGTTTTGACTGGCGTGCCCAAGAAATGCTACTTCCTCAAGCCGAACTCGCATTTCTTTAATTTGGCATATAGTTTATTTTCACGAAGCCTTTGGAGTACCAAACCAAATGGTGCTCATGATCTTCACGACTTTTGGAATATATGAGGATGTCATCAATAAAGACAACAACAAACCGATCTAAATATTCCTTGAATACTCGGTTCATCATATCCATGAAAGCCGCAGGAGCATTAGTTTGTCCGAAAGACATGACTAAGAATTCATAATGCCCATATCGAGTTCTCAAGGCGGTCTTTGGAATATCTCGATTCTAATCTTGGTGATGATATCCGAAGCGAAGATCGATTTTGAAAAGAATTGTTCCCCTTGCAGAATGGTCAAACAAGTCATCAATACGAGGTAGAGGATACCTATTCTTGATGGTGACATGTTTTCAATTCGATAGTCAATACAAAGTCGCATACTCCCGCTTTCTTTTCTACGAATAAAGCAGAGCACCCCGAGGAGATGTCTTAGGGCCAGATGAAACCGATGTCCAACAATTTCTGTAGTTGGACCTTTAACTCTGAAGTTCAATAGGAGCCATTCGATATGGGGTTTTAGAAATGGGCTTTGTATGCGAGTTCAAGATCAATAAAGAATTCAACTTCACGTTCTAGGGTAGGCGGGAAGTTCTTTGAAATCGTCGGGAAAGTCAATAACAATAACAGGGAATATTATTCAAATTTGGCGTGTCTTTATTCAAATCCATAACATGGGCTAAGAAAGCTTGACATCCGTTTTTCAATAAACGAATAGCTTTATGATTAGATATGACGTTGATTGATTTTAATGGTTTAGTTGCTTGAATTGCATAACAACGGGTTGGTTAGGAATATGAAAACTAACAACCCTACGAAAACAATCAATTTTGGCATGATGAGTAGTTAACCAATCAATCCCTAAAATCACATCAAAAGCAAGTATCTTTAAAGAGATAAGGTCACGGGGTAAGGTGATGGTGCCAACTTGAATCAAACAAGATTTATAAACAATGGATGTGATGAAAGTTTCTCTAACGGAGTTTCCACAGATAGGTCAAAGTCTAATTTCTCCGAGTCAAGTTTAAGCGTTGAGCACATGCGGAGAGATAAATGAATGGGTAAAGACCGGTATCAAGTAAGGTATAAACTTCGCAAGAATTTATAAATAGCTTACCCGTGATCACCTCGTTTTGGGTTCCTCGCATTTTGACGATCACAACAAACGCTCTTCCGAGAATCGTTGACTTTGACTTTTACAGGGACGATCTTTTTGAGTCACCGTCCTCATTGAACTAGGTTTATTCTTTGTACAATCTCGAGCGATATGTCCTTCCTTTCCATAATTATAGCATACCTTGAGCTGTTGTGGGCGGTTTGGGTGATATGTCCTCTTTTCCGCATTTGTAACATATGAATGGGTGGTCGTTCTCCTCCCTTAGAACGATTCTTTCACGAAAGACCGTCGTCTTCACATGGTCGTTGTTAAATCTCTCTCTTTTAAAATCTCCTCCAGGACTCGCTTCTTCTATTTTCATGGCCATGATTACCACTCAGAGTGGTTACCATTTTTGTCCGTCTTTTCTTTCTCCTTTGGTTATCATTATTACATTGTTCGCTATCTGCGAGTACGATCTGTTTGTGGTCCTCGGGTGACCGTACTCGTTATCTCGCTCTAATAATTGAGCCACATTTTACAACATCTGAATAGAGAAAATTTATGAGAAATGAGATATTGACGTATCTTGGGTTTCAAACCTCTAAGAAACATCCGTGTCATCGTTCCTCATTCTCCACCAAATGAGTCTGAAACGGATAACTCGCAAACTTTGCCTCGTCATTGAGACACCGTCGTGTTGTTCTGCTCCAATCTAATAAACTCCACTTCCTTCATATAGCCGAACACTTTTAGGGAAGTATTTCTCATTAAATAGTTTCAAACGTCTCCCAAGACATCTTTGAAAGTCTTGGTTTGGATGGGTACGCTTCACAGAGACTCTTCTAGTCAGTAGTCTGCCTCGCCACGGAACATAAAGGTAGCGAATGGAACCTTCGTTTCCTCCGTGCATCCCAAGACATCGAATATCTTGGTAATTTGCTTGACCCATGTTTCCGCTTATGATCGGATCCGGCTTTTCTTAAATTCGGTGGTCCCAACTCTTTGAACTACTTGGTTGTGACAACCCGTGAATTGCTATCATTTCCTCCTATATTTTGAACACGAGTCTCCCTAAATCGATTTTACATGAGCGCAAAAACTTCTAAACATCCCCTCGTTCATCATCACGCTCGATGGTGTTGTTCACGGGAGGAACATTGCCGACTGTTGCACGTTCTCTTCGTTGGTGAGTACAAGAGCGTCTCCACGGGCCTAATTTCCATTGTTAATATTCTCGATTCGACATTCTCAAATACCGCCATAAAACAAGGGTTAATTAAGGAAATCAATATATCACATAATATCCCTATATCTTGACCAACTAACAAATAAGCTTAAGTAGGACACACTAGCGAAGGATTTACTCGTCTCTCCCTCCTAGTTCTATTCCCGATCTCCGCCAGAGATCATATCCTAAGCTCGATACCATTAACCGCGACGCCCAAAATAGGTATACATCACCCATTCGAGTTGTCAATACATGGTACGAAATAACTACAACTTTTATTATTACAACAAGAAAGCGTGAGTTTGAATACAAATATTATCTTACAGACAATATCTATACTCAAATAAATCCTCATCACATTTATTGATACATTATTTTACAAAATGGTGAGGACTACTAAACAACTCTCTCTAGAACCTTCATTCCAAACTCTCACTGTACTTTCGCTTATATTCTCGCCTCCACGAGAAGAAAAATGGAACAAAAAGGAAAAGGGTGAGCTCAACTAGCTCAATAAAGAATATTATGACTAAGATAATATACAACAAATTATCGTTAGTCTTCAACAGGAAAAATCTAATAAAATACAATAGACAACAAATTTTAAATCAATATTCGCAATGAAATAATAATTCATTAGAAGAGTTAAGTAGAGAATGCAAACTACTATCTTACATGTATGAATTTAAAAGTTCATCATCTATCTTTTATTATCCGTAACATCAATCAATATATATACGGAATCAAATATTCATCTTTGCACTCTGAGCGAAAAGATATTCATCGATTAAGTCATGTTCATCTAAACACTGTTCATCTTTGCACTCTGGGCCAAAGATATTCCATAATATCATCATTTAAGGCCGAAGATGATGAAAATATTTTTAAAAGCGAATCCGGTGAAACAAAATGACAAGGATTAAGGATTAAGGATTCAGTACTTTGTTTTATCCACGTCCAAAAATACCTCAAAAATAATCACAAGTGGTGTAAAATTCAAGAATGATCAAAACATGGATACAATCATAGCTAGTATCCGAATAGATATTTTAGGCGAAAAAAGAATATTTTTCATTTTCGATGAATAGTCATAAGATTATAGTGAATAAAGATCAGATATCGTGAATAGTCATAGATATCACGTGAATAGTAACTCAGACACCAAAAGTTCCAAATTTGATAAAAACTTCAGATCAATATTTCAACATAATGATATTGAAGAAATAATATCATTCTGAAAAAAAAATAATATCCTTTACCTCGAAAGAATAAGACTTTAAATTTGGAATCTAGGGTATAGTCTTGAAAGGAACTTGCTTGCGTCTAACAATACTCAAAGTATACTCAAAATACTCACAAGAATAAACTTGATAATATAGAGAGAAAACTTGGGTTTTACGGTGTGATTTTCAATTCTAACCTAAACACCCTATTTATGAAATTCTTAGAAACACCAAAAGAAAATTTAATAAATTAATAATATAATTATATAAATTTCTTACGCATGCCTAGAATCTGATTTCAGCCATCAAACACATGTTAAAGATGCCCCCAAACATTCCAAAAACGTTTTTCTAACTAAAAATATTTTAAACTTCCAAAAATCAATTATTTCGGAGCTTTGAAGCTTCAATAATTCACAATAAATAGCCCTTTTATCAGAAAATTCGAATCTCGCGACTTTTTATAGGAAATTCAATTCTCTACAACTTTGCAGAAGAAAGTTTTTCCAAATTCCAAACAGAAATTGACCGAAATCCACAAACAGGCGATTTTACATTTATAATCAAATTTCGATCGATAAATGGGGTCCCACCGACATGTTTAACATGTTTTAAATATTTATTGCAACAAAAATACTCTTCCTCCTCAGTATACTCATATATCCCACATTCATTGTAAAAATATCACCATTATTATATTATTAAAATATAATAATACATTATCTTATCGAGAAAAAGATAAAATTTTAATTTTCAACAATTGTCACATTAAAAATTTTCTCCATCTATATCCACATAAAATCAATATTTTCCTCATCATATGAATCAATAATTAATTATTCACAAATAATATTATGAATCACAATATTGACAACCGTGCGGTTCAAGGAAGAGGGGCTTTCAATAAGAATTTCTCCTTCATGTAGGCGCAATTAGGTGACCAAACCTCTCCTTAGATGCAGAACTTTCTAGACATTGCCAATAATGTTATCTAATAATATTATTAGGATAATATAAATTATTGCTTCGATAATGAAAAATACTTAGTGTAATGACAATTATTGAAACAACAAAGAATATAAAATATCAACGCAAAGAATTATTGAATCAATAAAATAAATTCTTCGAATAAAGAATTCATTGTAACCATTATTGAGTAGTGCCTTCACGTAAGAATCAATAATTGGTGCAATACTGGAGTAATCTTCTTGTGTGTTTTAACCATAGAGTATTTTTAAAGATTAGCGGTGAATAACTACACCGTTATTTTTAAGCAACTTATATTTATCGTTTTCTTCATTCAATCGCTTTTCAGTTATGGGGCCCATACAAGGTCGCTATCGTCGCACGAATATTCCCAACAAGTCATTTAATATTCCACGACCAAACGAATATTCCCACAACAATGATGAATATTTTATAACCACTTGCTTATTTTGAAATATTTGCGTATCTTTTCCCTAACTATCCACATTAATCAAATCAACCCTTACTATTTCAAAATAATAAATAGAAAATTAAATTTCATTAATAATAAGTTGGGGTCATACGTATATATATATATATATATATATATATATATATATATAAAAGCTTAATTTGGAGCATACTAAGCTTAATTTGGTAGATCCTATTCTTGTGTAATGATGGCCCTCATTTTGGATTAGTTTTGTTACTGAGCAACTCAATGGTGCTAAACTTATAGGTTTTGGTGTTATTTTGTTTTTCAGATCCTATAATTATATTTAGTATTTTTTATGGGCCGATAATCTTTGTAGTTTTTTTTTGGGGTTTCATATCGGCCTGTGGGGTTTAATGGATACAAATTATGTTACATTCGACTTTTTAAAATTCTACTTTACCTCTAGAAAAATGTTGGTCTAGAATGTCCTTATATGTACTCAGTTCTAAACTATAAGATCATTATTGACCTTTTGAATTTAACTTAAAACACTTATAAACTCATAATTTTGACATAAATTTATTTAATTTTAATCAATACAATAATTAATATTGTAAACTATCTAAAAATATTACTCATTGTTGTAATATTTATTGTTTCATAATTTTAATGAATCATCTCAATTTTGAGTTTAAAAATGACTCAAATTGACTTTCAAAAGTCAAAAATGATCTTATAATTTGAAACCTAGGTAATATATATAAAAAATGCTTTTATAGGCTGAAAGTGTAGTCACCAAGAGAATAATATTTATTTGGTAAGAGAGGCCTCAGATGCTGAAGCAGTATCAGATCAAAAGTTTTAAGTCGAGTCAAGGAGAGAATAGAAGGCAAGTTTGTGACGCCCCCAAAATAGGTATACATCACCCATTCTGAGTCGCCAAATACATGGTACAGAAACAACTACAACTTTATTATTACAACAGTAAAACTGTGAGTTTGAATACAAATATTATCTTCTAGACAATATCTATACTCAAATAAATTCTCATCACATTTATTGATACATTATTTTACAAAAAATGGTGAGGACTACTAAACAACTCTTTCTAGAACCTTCATTCCATACCCAGGCTACGTACTCGCTTATATTCTCGCCTCACGAGAAGAAAAATGGAACAAAAAGGAAAAGGGTGAGCTCAACTAGCACAAGTAAAGAATATTATGACTAAGATAATATACAACAAATTATCGTTAGTCTTCAACGAGGAAAAATCTAATAGAATATAATAGACAACAAATTTTAAATCAATATTCGTAATGAAAATAATAATTCATTAGAAGAGTTAAGTAGAGAATGCAAACTACTATCTTCTATGTATGAATTTAAAAGTTCATCGTCTATCTTTTATCCTCAGTAACATCAATCAATATACATCCGGAATCAAATATTCATCTTTGCACTACTGAGGCCAAAGATATTCATCGATTGGTCATGTTCATCTAAACACTGTTCATCTTTTGCACTACTACCAAAGATATTCTTCTTGAAATCATTCATCTGCACTACAAAGGCAAAGATATTCAATAATATCATCATTTAAGACCGAGGATGATGAAAAATATTTTTAAAGAAGCGAATTACGTAAGACCCCGAATTTTATGAAATAAAAGTATTCAATTTTTCTTATAATTACTATTAGGTAAATGGTTAAATTGATAAAAGTTAAAGTTAAAGGTGATATATGAATTTTTTTCAAAATACACAAGTGGTTATAAAATATTCATTGTTGTTTGGGAATATTCGTTTGGTCGTGGAATATTAAATCTTGTCGGGGAATATTAAATACGACCAGTAAATGCATGTGGCCCCAGCCCCATAACGAAAGCGATTGGATGAGGAAAAGCGACAAATATAAGTTGTTTAAAAATAACGGCGTAATTGTTACCATTTATCTTTGTTGGAATACCCGGTGGTTAAAACACACTAATACGGCGTTGTTGAACAAGAAGCATTTTGCAGTATTGCATCAATTATTGATTCTTACGTGAAGAAGGCACTACTCAATAATTATTACGATAATTATTATTCAATATTTTATTTTATTGATTCAATAATTCTTTGCGTTGGTATTTTATATTATTGTTGTTTCAATAATTGTCAACGCACAAGTATTTCCCATTATCGGATCAATAATTCATATTATTTGAATAATATTATTAGATAGCATTATTGGCAATGTCTAGAAAGTTACTGTCGAGGAGAGGTTTGGTCACCTAATTGCGGCGCCATGATGAGGAGAAATTCTTATTTCGAAAGCCCCTCTTTCCAGGAGGCTGCTGGTTGTCATTATTGTGATTCGTAATATTATTTGTGAATAATTAGTTATTGATTTATATGATAAGAAAATATTTATTTGATGTGGATATAAATGATGGATTTATTTATGTATTTATAAGTGAAGGAATTAATGATGAGGTGTTTTATCAGTATTTGTCGAAATGGAGAACAAAATATGGGATTTTCAGAAAAATTAGTTTATTACTTAATTTTGTAAAATCCATAACTCTTTGTGTATAATGAGTTAAGAGATGAGCCATATATCAAAAGAAAGCCCTAGAAGTAAGCTAACTGTAGAAATTTGAATCACCCAAAAATTCTTTGTAGATATTTCGTGGTGAAATTTTGAATGAAAGCGGTCCAGAAGGACTAATAGTCCGAAAAATCGTTGTTCTTGACTATATTGTGTGAGTTATAAATTTTGATCCGACCGTTGGATCGTTGTAATTTTGGATATGTTATACATATATAAGTTGAGTATATGTCCACAAATTTTGAACCGTTAAAATGAGCGTATGATTTGTTATGAATTTTAAGAGGTAAATGATTCTAAATTAGGTTTTGGTGGAAAATTCTAGAATTGAGTGGGCCCCACTCTTGGTTGTTGGGGAAGATGGCTGATTTTTGGTGGGTGGAATAGTAGCGAGGTAAAGCCATCGGGTAGCAGTCAAGTCTTCTTGACAATGCTTAACATTTTCCTATAAATAGAGGCTAAGTTAGAATTAAAAATCACACCGGAAACAAGTTTTTCTCTCTCTCTCTAGATTATTGAGTGTATTTTGTAAGTATTTAGATACTTTATGAGTTTACATTCATCGGTGCAAGTTTCCTTGTCATCATATCCGATATCCGATCAAGAAATCTTGTCTTTCGAGGTAAGGGATGTTATTTTCTTCTCGGATGATATTATTTCTTCAATATCATTATCTTTGAAATATTGGTTGGAACTTTTTATCAAATTTGGAACTTTTTCATGTCGGGGTTACTATTCATGAGTTCTTATTCACGAGTTCTTATTCACGAGAGCTCTTATTCACGAAAGTACTTATTCATGAAGCGTGAAGATGTTTTTTGTGGAATTTCTCTCTTTTGGTGTCAGATTCTTATTCACGATACGACCTTTATTCACGATATCTGAAGACTATTCACGTATCTGGAACTATTCATAGAAAAATAAAATTTCTTCTTTTCGTCAAAATATCTATTCGGATACTAGCTTTGATTGTATCCATGTTTTGATCATTCTTGAATTTTACACCACTATGATTATTTTGAGGTATTTTTGAACATGGATAAAACAAAGTACGAATCCTTAATCCTTAATCCTTGTCATTTTGTTTCACTGGATTCGTTTCTTTAAAAATATTTTTCATCATCCTCAGTCTTAAATGATGATATTAAAGAATATCTTTGGCCTGTAGTGCAAAGATGAATGATTTCTGAAGAATATCTTTGGCTCGTAATGCAAAGATGACCTGTTGTTGAATATCTTTAGCCTGTAGTGCAAAGATGAATTATTGATGAATATCTTTTGCTCGTAATGCAAAGATGACTGTTGTTGAATATCTTTAGCTTTGTAGTGCAAAGATGAATTATTGATGAATATCTTTGGCTCGTAATGCAAAGATGACTTGTTGTTGAATATCTTTTGCAGTAGTGCAAAGATGAATTATTGATGAATATCTTTTGCTCGTAATGCAAAGATGACTGTTGTTGAATATCTTTGCTTTGTAGTGCAAAGATGAATTATTGATGAATATCTTTGGCTCGTAATGCAAAGATGACATTGTTGTTGAATATCTTTAGCTTTTGTAGTGTAAAGATGAAGCTGTTGATGAATATCTTTGGGCCAGTGGTGCAAAGATGAATTTATTAGTATATGATTATGAGCGAGGCGTGATTTGGTATAACCATGATATTTGATGTTTCGTAAAGGCGGTGATGAAAATTATCTTCGTCCGGATAATAAGAGGAATTTAGAATCACAATTATGATTATGAGTTATTCATATGATTGTGGAAAAAAGAGCTGTTGATTGATGTTACGAGGGGATAAAATATTGTTGGTGGACTTTTAACGTGGAGAAGACAATAGACTTTATAGTCTATTTGACTCTTTTAATGGATTGCTTCGTTCATTTTTGCAACTATGGTTAAAAAGTTTTATCATCTACCATATGTTCTAAATCTACGATTCATTCTTGATGAAGACTATTGATAATTTATTTATCTTTAGTCATAATATTCTTTCTTGAAAGCTAGTTGTGCTCACCCTTTTGTTTCACAATTCCTTTCGGGTAATAAAAAAGTGTATTTGGGTTGAAATGGGGATAACAAGGGAATAAGCGGTGGTCTATAGTTGTTGAGGTTCTCCTAAAGAGTATGAAAATAATTTTATTGAGGGCTTTAGTGTGTTGTATTTTATACATCATTTAATAGTTATTTTTGGTGAATTAAATAGGGTGGTAACCCAACTTTGGAAGGTGTTTTGTCACTATCATACAAGATGTCTAATGACATACAAACTTCGTGTTATCATAAGACATGGTTGTGTTTCATTCCACTTGTTGAGTATATTTACAAGCACTACCTATATAATCTTGGTGTTTGTTTGGAGTATAATACCCAATTAGAGGCAGTGGAGATAATGATATGTCGAGAAGAAGACTCACCATTGGGAAGAATACGATAGTAATCTTCTTGTTTTTCTTTAGGGGTCTATTAGATCAACCAAGGATAATTCGTGGCCATATGATATCTACCATAACCTAAAAGCATGGCCTCCCATGTACGAAGGTTTCTTGAGCACTTCCCAAAGATTCTAATTTCTAAAAGCAGGTTTTTGACTATACCTTTATGTAAGGTGTCATTGTGGCGATAATGCAGTTGGTATATAATTGTATCCAAACTCACAGCATATGTGTTGTTGTATTTTGCACGACAATTGTTGTAATAAAGTTGTAGTTGTTTTTCGTACCATATATTTGGCGACTCAGAATGGGTGTTGTGTATACCTATTTTGGGGGCGTCACAGTTGGTATCAGAGCTTAGGGATATGATCTCTGGCGGAGATCGGGGAATAGAACTAGGAGGGGAGAGGCGAGTAAATCCTTCTTAAAGTGTGTCCTACCTAAGCTTATTTGTTGGTCGATCATAATATCGGGATATTATGTGATATGTTAATTTATTCAATTAACCCTTGTTTTGAAGTTGTATTCTAGAATGATATCTGAAATACAGGAGATGAGCAATGGAGAAATCATGATGACGGGAAAGATGAAATGAAATGAAAGCAAGGTATTCTCAACTCTTTGAAGTACCAGGTACGTAAATTTCGGGGACGAAATTTTATAAGGAGGGGAGATTGTAAGACCCCGAATTTTATGAAATAAAAGTATTCAATTTTTCTTATAATTACTATTCAGTAAATGGTTAAATTGATAAAAGTTAAAGTTAAGGGTGATATATGAATTTTTTTTCAAAATACACAAGTGGTTATAAAATATTCATCATTTATTCAGGGAATATTCGTTTTGGTCGTGGAATATTCTGCTTGTCGGGGAATATTAAATGCAATGACGTTGCAACCATATATGGGCCCCATAACGGAAAGCGATTGGATGAGAAAGCGACAAATATAAGTTGTTTAAAAATAACTGGCGTAATTATTCACAATTATCATTGTTGGAATACCGGTGGTTAAAACACACTGTCTGGCGTTGTTGAGCAAAGAAGACTGCAGTATTGCATCAATTATTGATTCTTACGTAAGAAGGCACTACTCAATAATTATTACGATAATTCTTATTCGGTATTTTATTTTATTGATTCAATAATTCTTTGCGTTGGTATTTTATATTATTGTTGTTTGATAATTGTCAACGCACAAAGATTTCCCATTATCGGATCAATAATTCATATTATTTGAATAATATTATTAGATAGCATTATTTGGCAATGTCTAGAAAGTTACATCAAGGAGAGGTTTGGTCACCTAATTGCTTGGCGATGAGGAGAAATTCTTATCGAAAGCCCCTCTCTTCGAGAGCGCCTGGTTGTCATTATTGTGATTACGTAATATTATTTGTGAATAATTAGTTATTGATTTATATGATAAGAAAATATTTATTTGATGTGGATATAAATGATGGATTTATTTATGTATTTATAAGTGAAGGAATTAATGATGAGGTGTTTTATCAATTATTTGTCGAAATGGAGAACAAAATATGGGATTTTCGGAAAAATTAGTTTATTACTTAATTTTGTAAAATCCATAACTCTTTGTGTATAATGAGTTAAGAGATGAGCCATATATCAAAAGAAAGCCCTAGAAGTAAGCTAATCTGTAGAAATTTGAATCACCCAAAATTCTTTGTAGATATTTCGTGGTGAAATTTTGAATGAAATCGGTAGAAGGACTAATAGTCCGAAAAAATCGGTGTTCTTGACTATATTGCGTGAGTTATAAATTTTGATCCGATAGTTAGATCGTTGTAATTTTGGATATGTTATACATATATAAGTTGAGTATATGTCCACAAATTTTGAACCGTTAAAATGAGCGTATGATTTGTTATGAATTTTAAGAGGTGGCTGATTAGGAAATTAGGTTTTGGTGGAAAATTCTAGAATTGAGTGGGCCCCACTCTTGGTTGTTGGGGAAGATGGCTGATTTTTGGTGGGTGGAATAGTAGCGAGTGTAAAGCCATCGGTGTAGAAGTCAAGTCTTCTTGGCGTCTTTAACATTTTCCTATAAATAGAGAGGCTAAGTTAGAATTGAAAATCACACCGAAACAAGTTTTCTCTCTTCTCTCTCTAGATTATTGAGTGTATTTTGTAAGTATTTAGATACTTTATGAGTTTCTGTTCATCAGTGCAAGTTTCCTTCAGCGTCATATCCGATATCAAATCAAGTAAATCTTGTCTTTCGAGGTAAGGGATGTTATTTTCTTCTCGGATGATATTATTTCTTGATATCATTATCTTTGAAATATTGGTTGGAACTTTTATCAAATTTGGAACTTTTTCATGTCGGGGTTACTATTCATGAGTTACTTATTCACGAGTTACTTATTCACGAGTTACTATTCACGAGTACTTATTCATGAAGCGTGAAGATGTTTTTTGTGGAATTTCTCTCTTTTGGTGTCTGAGATTCTTATTCACGATATCGACCTTTATTCACGATATCTGAGACTATTCACGTATCGGAACTATTCATAGAAAAATAAAATTTCTTCTTTTCGTTCAAAATATCTATTCGGATACTAGCTTTGATTGTATCCATGTTTTGATCATTCTTGAATTTTACACCACTATGATTATTTTGAGGTATTTTTGAACATGGATAAAACAAAGTACGAATCCTTAATCCTTAATCCTTGTCATTTTGTTTCCTTTGGATTCGTTTCTTTAAAAATATTTTTCATCATCCTCGGTCTTAAATGATGATATTAAAGAATATCTTTGGCACAGTAGTGCAAAGATGAATGATTTTCGAAGAATATCTTTGGCTCGTAATGCAAAGATGACTGTTGTTGAATATCTTTTGCTTTGTAGTGCAAAGATGAATTATTGATGAATATCTTTTGCTCGTAATGCAAAGATGACTGTTGTTGAATATCTTTAGCTTTGTAGTGCAAAGATGAATTATTGATGAATATCTTTGGCTCGTAATGCTGAAGATGACTGTTGTTGAATATCTTTTGCTGTAGTGCAAAGATGAATTATTGATGAATATCTTTTTGCTCGTAATGCAAAGATGACTGTTGTTGAATATCTTTGCTTTTGTAGTGCAAAGATGAATTATTGATGAATATCTTTGGCTCGTAATGCAAAGATGACTGTTGTTGAATATCTTTTGCTTTGTAGTGTAAAGATGGCTGTTGATGAATATCTTTGGCCGTAGTGCAAAGATGAATTTATTAGTATGATTATGAGCAGAGGCGTGATTTGGTATAACCATGATATTTGATGTTTGGGTAAAGGCGGTGATGAAAATTATCTTCATCCCGGATAATAAGAGAATTTAGAATCACAATTATGATTATGAGTTATTCATATGATTGTGGAAAAGAAGCTGTTGATTGATGTTACTGGGGATAAAATATTGTTGGTGGACTTTTAGCGTGGAGAAGACAATAGACTTTATAGTCTATTTGACTCTTTTAATGGATCGCTTCGTTCATTTGCAACTATGGTTAAAAGTTTTATCATCTACCATATGTTTCTAAATCTACGATTCATTCATTTGATGAAGACTATTGATAATTTATTTATCTTTAGTCATAATATTCTTTCTTGAGCTAGTTGTGCTTCACCCTTTTGTTTCACAATTCCTTTCGGGTAATAAAAGTGTAAATTTGGGTTGGCCGGGGATAACAAGGGAATAGAGCGGTGGTCTATAGTTGTTGAGGTTCTCCCTAAAGAGTATGAAAATAATTTTATTGAGGGCTTTAGTGTGTTGTATTTTATACATCATTTAATAGTTATTTTGGTGAATTAAATAGGGTGAAGCGAACCCAACTTTGGAAGGGTGTTTTGTCACTATCATACAAGATGTCTAATGACATACAAACTTCGTGTTATCATAAGACATGGTTCAGTCTTCATCCACTTCTTTGAGTATATTTACAAGCTTTACTATATAATCTTGGTGTTTGTTTGGAGTATAATACCCAATTAGAGACAATGGAGATAATGATATGTCAAGAGAAGACTCACCATTGGGAAGAATACGATAGTAATCTTCTTGTTTTCTTTGGGGTCTATTAGATTGACCAAGGATAATTCGTGGCCGTATGATATCTACCATAACCTAAAAGCATGGCCTCCCATATACGAAGGTTTCTTGAGCACTTCCCAAAGATTCTAATTTCTAAAAGCAGGTTTTGACTATACCTTTATGTAAGGTGTCATTGTGACGTAGTACAGTTGGTATATAATTGTATCAAACTCACGAAAGATATGTGTTGTTGTATTTTGCACGACAATTGTTGTAATAAAGTTGTAGTTGTTTTTCGTACCATATATTTGGCGACTCGAGAATGGGTGTTGTGTATACCTATTTTGGGGCGTCCACAAATCCAAATGAAACAAAACAATGATTAAGGATTAAGGATTAAGGATTCGTACTTTTGTTTTATCCATGTTCAAAAATACCTCAAAAATAATCATAGTGGTGTAAAATTCAGAATGATCAAAACATGGATACAATCAAAGCTAGTATCGAGAATAGATATTTTGGACAAAAAGAAGAAATTTTATTTTTCGGTGAAATAGTCTGTAGTATCGTGAATAGTCTTAGTATCGTGAATAGTAACTCGACACCAAAAGATAGAAATTTCACAAAAAACATCTTCACGCTTCACGTGAATAATACTACTCGTGAATAGTAACTTCGTGAATAGTAACTCATGAATAGTAACTCGTGAATAGTAACTCATGAATAGTAACCCCGAGCATAAAAAAGTTCCAAATTTGATAAAATTTCCAACCAATATTTCGGCGTAATGATATTGAAGAAATAATATCATTTTCGAATAAAATAACATCCCTTACCTCGAAAGATTAGTATTTCTAATTTGGAATCTAGGGTATAGTCTTTGAAGGAATTTACCTTAATCTAACAATACTCAAAGTATACTCAAAATACTCACAAGAATAAATTTCGATAATATAGAGAGAAAACTTGAGTTTACGGTGTGATTTTCAATTCTATCCCAAGCACCTATTTATAGGAAAATGCTTAGAACACCAAAGCAGAAAATTTAATAAAATATTAATATATATATATTAAGATTTCTACATAACCTTCCTAGATCTGATCTCATCTCATTATGCACATGTTGTAGCCCACAAAACAAACAAAAAACGTTTTATTATTTAAAATATTTTAAACTTCCAAAAATTAATTATTTTGAACTTAAATAATTCATAATAAATAGCCCTTCTATCGAGAAAATTGAATCTCGCATGTTTTTATAGGAAATTCAATTCTCTACAACTTTACGGAAGAAAGTTTTTCCAAATTCCAAAAGTAAGAAATTGGTAGAAATCCACAAACGGGATTTTACATGTTTATAATCAAATTTCGAATAATAAATGGGGTCCGCATGACATGTTTAACATGTTTTAAACATTTATTGCAACAAAAATACTCTTCCTCTTCGTATACTCATATATCCCACATTCGTTGTAAAAATATCACCATTATTATATTATTAAAATATAATAATACATTTAAATGAATTATCTTATTAGAAAAGATAAAATTTTAATTTTCAACAATTGTCACATTAAAATTTTCTCCATCTATATCCACATAAAATCAATATTTTCCTCGTCATATGAATCAATAATTAATTATTCACAAATAATATTACAGAATCACAATATTGACAACCGAGGCGGTTCAGGAAAGAGGGCTTTCAATAAGAATTTCTCCTTCTTTGCGCCGCAATTAGGTGACCAAACCTCTCCTTAGACAGAACTTTCTAGACATTGCCAATAATGTTATCTAATAATATTATTTAGGATAATATGAATTATTGATTCGATAATGAAAAATATTGTGTAATGACAATTATCAAAACAACAATGAATATAAAATATCAACGCAAACAATTATTGAATCAATAAAATAAAATATTGAAGCAGTAATTACGTAACCATTATTGAGTAAAGTGCCTTCTTACGTAAGAATCAATAATTGGTGCAATACCGTGTCTTCTTGTGTTTTAACCAAAAGGTATTTTAACAAGATAACGTGAATAACTACGTAGATTATTTTTAACCAACTTATATTTGTCGTTTTTCTTCATCCAATCGCTTTCCAGTTATGGGGCCCACACATGGTGGTTTAAACGTCGCATACGAATATTCTCACAAAGACTGAATATTCCACGACTAAACGAATATTCCCCGACAACAATGAATATTTTATAACCACTTGCTTATTTTGAAATATTTGCGTATTTTACCCCTAACTATCCACATTAATCAAATCAACCCTTACTATTTTAAAATAATAAATAGAGAAAATTAAATTTCATTAATAATAAGTTGGGGTCTTACAAAGTCCCTGAAGAGAGAATATATAGAAAGGACAGACAAGTAACATAGCTACTAGATCAGTTACCATGAAAAAATTGTAGAGTTCCGACACTGATTTTGGAGGGAAGTGTTGATAGAGGGTTCTTGAGACTGATAAGGAAATTTGTACATAATGAGAATCTTAATGTGCAACTACCAGAGGTAGTATTTGGGTACTATGTGATGGGACCCCTCTTGAATAGCTTAGGTAAAGAGAATCTTAGTTATTCAAATTGTACATAAAGATAGTGGATATACGATACACCTGTATAGTGGCTTCTCAAGATCTAAAATCTTTTTACCAGAAACGTGTCTCTCTCTTAAACATGAGAAGGCTTGATACTCTGCTCTCCACGTGATGATAACATTAAGCATTGGCACTAGATAGTCTAGATACCAAACAAGTTATTCTTAATTGTCCAGTGGTGCATTGTAGTGCAATTCATTTTTTGGTATCACTTGATTAAATTTTATCGGTCGTACTTATTTGCCGCTACTTTTTTTTCACCCATTTAGAAGTAGGGTTTATTATATGGCGTATAAATTTGAAGATTGTTTTCTAACTCAAAGTATATGCTCTTTGGAATTATGAATTGTTGGTGTATATTTAATTGAATTTATTCTGATGCAGAGTGATATTGTCATCTGAAGTTGGATCAAATAAACAAGTGTAACAAGCTATAAAAAGTTTCATATTTGATTTCACAAAATCTTCAGAAAAGAATAATGTTGTGATTTTTTCTTAAGATGTCAATCTAATTTTATATGTTTCTTCTGTTAGTTGCTTTATTTGATTTAAGTAATTTGGGTCCTTGAGTTTGCCTCATCGGTTCCCAAGAAGAATTACTTTGGTGGACATGCTTGGTCGAGGCTATTACATAAATCTTAATACTACTTTATTTATTTGTTTATTTCAAAATTTTGGATAGAATACTCAATTCAATGCAGTAAGGATTTTAGTATATCCTTTATAGAGGAAAGTGATTAATGCTATTTTGAATGACTTCAATGAACTGGTTCATTTGCTCCAATTAGCTGTTCTTAGTGGCACAAAATACATGGTTCTTCAAGGTGAGCCAGGAGTTGTTGTTAGAGTATGATGTTGTGGCTATACCATTCACTTTCAGTATTAAAATATCTGTCTCTTTGATTGTTCAATGCTTAAATGGTTATTTTCAGACATGTCTTCTAATGGATTGTTTATCAATCCCAATCTTGATTAACTCACCATAAAGGTGGGCTAAGCACTTAAAAATCTGCTACGTGCTTCATAATTTTTATTCATTATATATATTTAATTATAGTAAAAAAACTATATACAATTGCAATATGTATAAATTGTATTGTCAACTAATGATATATGTATTGTACATTGTTTTGTTGATTTTTTTCATGGAATTTCCTTAAAATGATGATCTATTGTTATTAGATCATGTAATATATTCTATGTGATATGTATGTCCTCTGAGCATGTCAATTTTTTTCCTGTTTGATTAATTGATCTGCAAGAATGAGTTATAGTTTCAGGCCCAGATAACTCAAAGCGGAACAGATCTGTAATTCAAACCTCTATGTAGGTAAAAACACTTTCCTGTGCATGTTAGTTGGTTTTTTCAAACTGTTAGTTGGTGAGATTTGTGACGCCCCCAAAATAGGTATACATCACCCATTCTGAGTTGTCAATACATGGTACAGAAACAACTACAACTTTATTATTACAATTGAAGAAAGCTGTGAGTTTAAATACAAATATTATCTTCAGACAATATTTATACTCAAATAAATCCTCATCACATTTATTGATACATTATTTTACAAGAATGGTGAGGACTACTAAACAATCCTTTCTAAAACCTTCATTCCATATTTGAGGCTCAGTACTGCTCATTTATATTCTCGCCTCCGAGAAGAATGGAACAAAAAGGAAAAGGGTGAGCTTAACTAGCTCGGTAAAGAATATTATGACTAAGATAATATACAACAAATTATCGTTAGTCTTCAACGAGGAAAAATTTAATAGAATCTGATAGGCAACAAGTTTCGGATCAATATTCGCATGTGAAATAATAAT
Source organism: Panax quinquefolius (assembly GCA_020205615.1). Taxonomy (NCBI): domain Eukaryota; kingdom Viridiplantae; phylum Streptophyta; class Magnoliopsida; order Apiales; family Araliaceae; genus Panax; species Panax quinquefolius. The sequence goes on along the minus strand of CM035156.1, from coordinate 35,033,852 downwards.
TCATAGAAGAGTTACGTAGAAAATGAAATCTACTATAATCTATGAATTTAACGATCCATCGTCAATATTTTATCCCTGTAACATCAATCGATATTCATCTCAAATCAAATATTCATCTTTTGCACTTCTGTGCCAAAGATATTCATCAATCGGTCATATTCATCTCAACACTGTTCATCTTTGCACTAAAGGCCAAAGATATTCATCGATCGATCGTGTTCATTTAAACACATTCATCTTTGCACTACTGAGCCAAAGATATTCATCGATCGGTCGTATTCATTTAAACACATGTTCATCTTCAGACTCTGTGCCAAAGATATTCTTGAAATCATTCATCTTTGCACTTCAAGCTAAAGATATTCAATAATATCATCATTTAAAATGAGGATGATGAAAAATATTTTAAAAAAACGAATCCGATTGAAACAAAATGACAAGGATTAAGGATTAAGGATTAGTACTTTGTTTTATCCATGTCCAACAATACCTCAAAAATAATCATAGTGGTGTAAATTTGAGAATGATCAAAACATGGATACAATCGAGCTAGTATCCGAATAGATATTTTTGGACGAAAAAGAAGAAATTTTATTTTTCGATTGAATAGTCTTGAGTATCGTGAATAAGTGCAGTATCGTGAATAGTAACTCAGACACCAAAAGATAGAAATTCCACAAAAAAACATCTTCACGCTTCATGAATAGTACTTTCGTGAATAGTAAATCGTGAATAGTAACTCATGAATAGTAACTCGTGAATAGTAACTCATGAATAGTAACCCGAGCATGAAAAGTTCCAAATTTGATAAAAACTTCAGATCAACATTTCAAAGATAATGATATTGAAGAAATAATATCATTCGAAAAAAAAATAATATCCCTTACCTCAAAGAATCGAGTGCCGGAAGGAAAGGTAGGAAGTGATCTTTGAATGAAACTTATCTTTGAGCAAAGAACTCTCAAAGTATCTAAATACTCACAAAATACGCTCAATAATATAGAGAGAAAGAGAAAACTTTGTTTACGGTGTGATTTTCAATTCTAACTTAAGCCCTCTATTTATAGGAAAATGTTAGCCGCAAAAGAGACTTGACTGCTACTGATGGCTTTACCTCGCTACTATTGCCACCCACCACATTTGAAATAAAATTCAGCACATTTCTTCACCAACCACAAGTGGGCCCACTCAATTCTAGAATTTTCCACCAAAATCAATTATAACCCTAATTTAGAATCGGACACCTCTTAAAATTCATAACAAATCATTCGTGCATTTTTAACGGTTCAAAATTTGTGGACATATACTCAACTTATGTATGTATAACATACCCAAAAATTACCACAATCCAAAGCGGTCGGATTAAAAATTATAACCCATAATATATCTAAAACCCCGATTTAATTTTTAATACCTCAAATCGATAAAATCTTGATAAAACACCTCAACAATAATTTCTTCATTTATAACCACATAAATAAATCCATCATTTATATCCACATAAAATAAATATTTCTTTATCATATGAATCAATAATTAATTATTCACAAATAATATTACAGAATCTGATTATAATGACGAATAGTTCAGGAAAGTGGGGCTTTCAGATAAGGATTTCTCCTTCTTGGCGCCAGCAATTAGGTGACCAAACCTCTCCTGACAGAACTTTCTAGACATTGCCAATAATGCTTTATCTAATAATATTATTCAAATAATATGAATTATTGATCCGATAATGGAGATAATGTGCGGTGACAATTATTGAACAACAATAATATAAAATATCAACTTGACAATTATTGAATCAATAAAATAAAATATTGAGCGGTAACTCTTTGTGAAAATTATTGAGTAGTGCCTTCTACGTAAGGATCAATAATTCAACAATCATGCAATACTGGTGTCTTCTTGTATGCGACCACGCGCGTATTCTTCGTATTTTAACCAACGGGTATTCAATGATCTTAAGCAGTAACAACTACTGTAGTTATTTTTAACCAACTTATATTTGTCGTTTTCTTCATCCAATCGCTTTTCAGTTATGGGGCCCACATGGCATTTGCTGGCTGGTCATACGAATATTCTCCGAAAAGATCGAATATTCCACGACCAAACGAATACACAAAAATGAATATTTTATAACCACTTGTTTATTTTGAAATATTTGCGTATTTAACCCTTAACTATCCACATTAATCAAATCAACCCTTACTATTTTAAAATAATAAAAAAAGGAAATTCTTTTTATTTAAAAAATTTCGGGGTCTTACTGACCTCCCTCCTTATGAAATTTCGTCCTCGAAATTGACGCGTACGATACAGTGTTTGAAAAGGTGAGGATATCTCGCTTTCATTTCCGTTCCAATTCCGGTCATTTCTCTATAGCATGATTCCTCCACAAAACTTTAACTTGTGGTATGACCTTTCTTGGCGTGGGACATGCTCCTTCCTATCCAAGATCTTGATAGGTACCTCCTCATACGTTAAGTCTTGACTATCTCGTGGGTTCTAACTTCAATAACGTGGTTCGGGTCTTTCACATATTTCTGAAATGCGGATATATGAAACACATTATGAACACGAGACATACTCGGAGGTAACACAAGTCTACATAGGCTACATTTCCTACTTCGGTCAAGAATTTGAAATGGACCGATAAATCGTGGATTGAGCTTTCCTCTCTTCCCAAATCTTGTAACTCCCTTCCATGGAGCAACTTCATGACAATACATGATCCCTACATTAAATTCCACGTCCTTTCGATGAAGATCCGCATAACTCTTTTGTCGATCTTGAGCCGTTTGTATCGTTGTCGAATTATTTGGATCTTTTCGGTGAGTCAATACGTCTTAACTCGGGTCCCAACAATGTTGCTTCACCCACCTCATCCCAACATATTGGAAGCGACATTTTCGTCCATATAATGCTTGAATGGAGCTACACTACACACTTGCACGATAAGCTGTTGTTGTAGGAGAATTCCACCAATGGTAAATACTTATCTAACTACCCTTGAAGTCAGGACCACGTAGTCTTAATAAATCTTCAAGAGTTTGAATAGTCCTCTACGATTGTCCGTCTGGTTTGGGGATGGTATGCGAACTAAATCAAGAAATCCGTGCCCATAGCTTTTTGCAAGCTAACCCAAAATCTTGAAGTGAATCTTGGGTCACGATCCAAAACTATGGATACTGGGCATGCCATGCAACCTCACGATCTCATTTACGTCACATACTAGCAAGGCGTTCAAGGAATAAGTCTCCGTGTATCGGCAAGAAATAAGCGAGACTTGGTTAATCTATCAACAATAACCCAAATAACATTGATGCCTTGAGAAGCCGTAGGAAGACAAAAATGAAATCCATGGTAATGTGTTCCCACTTCCATTCAGGAATCTCAAGTGGTTACAACGGACCCTTAGGTACTAGATGCTCTCGCCTTTACACGTTGGCAAGTTAAACACATTGAGATAAACTTTGCAATCTCTCTCTTCATATTGTTCCACCAAAATGTATGTCGAAGATCACGATACATTTTAGTACTTCCGAGGATGGATTGCAAATGGTGTATTGTGTGCCTCCATCATAATCTTGTACTTCAAATCGAGTCGTTAGGAACACAAAGTCTAGAGTGGACTCAAGTATTCCTTCTTCATCAATTCTCGCTTAGGAATAGCTCCTTCTTATACTTTCTTCTTACGCATCATTTCCCGGTCGATTGGCTTGAAAGCAACCTTAACTTTTCTATTAAAGTTGGCTCTGTCGTATATTTGACATCATCGCTTTTCGTTCGCATATGATCTTCTACTTAACGCGTCCGCCTACCACGTTAAACTTTACCGGGATGGTATTGAATAGTGTGGTCGTAGTCTTTCAATAGCTCGAGCCAACGTCATTGCCGCATGTTGAGTTCTTTTGAGTGAAGAAATATTTAAGGCTTTTATGATCCGAATATATCTCCACTTTCTCCCCATATAGATAGTGCCTCCATATCTTTAGCGGCAACGATGGGCCGCTAACTCTAGATCATGAGTAGGATAATTCTCTCATACTCTTTAAGTTGTCGCGAGGCATAGGCTATGACTTTCCCGCGTTGCGTGAGAACACATCCCAACCCTTTGCACGAAGCATCATTTGTAGATAACAAATCCATCCGAACTAGATGGTATTGTTAGAAACAGTCTTAGAAATAAGTCTCTCTTAAGCTCTTGGAAACTTTTCTCGCATTCTTCGCTCCAAAGCAATTTTGTATCCTTCCGAGTTAATTGAGTTAATGGAGTAGCGATTCGAGAAAACCCTTCCACGAATCTCGATAATAACCAATTTAAGCCCAAAAAGCTACGTACTTGATCCACTGGCTTTGGTTGCTCCAACTTTGTATTGCTTCAATCTTTCACGGATCAACAGATACTCCATGTTTTGACACCACATGCCCAAGAAATGCTACTTTCTTGAGCCGAACTCGCATTTCTTCAATTTGGCATATAGTTGGTTTTCACGAAGCCTTTGGAGTACCAAACTTCAAATGGTGCTCATGATCTTCACGACTTTTGGAATATATAAGGATGTCATCAATAAAGACAACAACGAATCGATCCAAATATTCCTTGAATACTCGGTTCATCATATCCATGAAAGCCGCGAGGAGCATTAGTTAGTCCGAAAGACATGACTAAGAATTCATAATGCCCATACCGAGTTACGAAGGCGGTCTTTGGAATATCCTCAATTCTAATCTTGGTGATGATATCCGTAAGCGAAGATCGATTTTGAAAAGAATTGTGCCCCTGCGGTTGGTCAAACAAGTCATCAATACGAGGTAGAGGATACCTATTCTTGATGGTGACATGGTTTGATTCCGATAGTCAATCTGAAAGTCGCATACTCCGTCTTTCTTCTTACAAATAAAGCAGGAGCACCCGAGGAGATGTCTTAGGACGAATGAAACCGATGTCCAACAATTCACGTAGTTGGACCTTTAACTCACGAAGTTCAATAGGAGCCATTCGATATGGGGTTTTAGAAATGGGCTTTGTGCGGGTTCAAGATCAATAAAGAATTCAACTTCACGTTACGGGGTAGGCAGGGAAGTTCTTTGAAATCGTCGGGAAAGTCAATAACAACGGGAATATTATTCAAATTTGGCGTGTCTTTATTCAAATCCATAACATGGGCTAAGAAAGCTTGACATCCGTAATAAACATCGACTTCATGGCTTGATATGAAAATGTTTGATTACAATGGTTTGATTGCTTGAATTGAATAACGAGTTGCTTAGGAATATGAAAACTAATGACTTACGAAAACAATCAATTTTGGCGTGATGAGTAGTTAACCTTAAAATCACATCAAAACAAATATCTCTATAGAAATAAGGTTAACAGGTAATGTGATAGTGCCAACTGAATCAAGCAAGATTTTTTAAACAACGGATGTAATGAAAGTTTCTCTAGTGAGTCTCCATAAATAAGGTCAAAGTCTAATTTCTCGTAGTCAAGTTCAAACGTTGGCGTAAGCAAAGAGATAAAAGAATGGGTAGACCCGGTATCTAGTAAGGTATAAACTTGCAAGAATTTATAATTAACTAACCCGTGCTAACTTCGTTCGGTTTCTCGCATTTTGACCGGTCACGACAAACGCTCTTCCAAGAAGCGATTGACTTTGACTTTTTACAGGACATCCTTTTGAGTCACCATTCATTGATGGTGGTTTTGAATCGTCTAATCTCGAGCGATATGTCCTTCTTTTCCACAATTATAACATACCTTAAAGCTGTTGTAGGCGGTTTAATTTGATATATCCCTCTTTCCGCATTTGTAACATCTGACCGGTGGTCTTTCTCCTCCCTTGGAACCGATTCATTCATTGTGGCTGACGTCTTCACATGGTCGTTGTTGAATCTCCTCTTTTTAAAATCTCTCTCCGACTCGCTTCTTCTATTTTCATGGCCACGATTACCACGGAGTAGTGTTAGCCTTTTGTCTGTATTCTTCTTTCTCCATTGGTTATCGTTATTACGATGATCGCTATATCTTGATATGATCCTGGTTATGGTCCCTCGGTTGAACATACTCGTTATCTCGCTCTAACAATTGAACCACATTGACAACATCCGAATAGAGAAAATTTATGAGAAATGAGATCTTGACGTATGTCGGGTTTCAAACCTCTCGAAACATCCGCGTCATCGTTCCTTATTCTCCACCAAATGAGGTGCTGAACTGGATAACTCCATGAACTTCGCCTCGTCTTTGGGACACCGTCGTATGTTATTCTCGCTTCTAGTCTAATAAACTCCACTTCCTTCATACGATTGAATACTTTCGGGGAAGTACTTGTCATTGAAGCTGTTTTCAAACGTCTCCCCTGACATGACATCTTTGAGTGCGTTTGGATGGAGTACGCTTCATGATTCCCACCGATGAATCTGCCTCGCCACGGAACATAAAGGTGGCGAATGGAACCTTCTGTTTCTCCGTGCATCCCAAGACATCGAATATCTTGGTAATTTGTTTTGACCCATGTTTCCGCCCATAATCGGATCTCGGCTTTCCTTAAATTCGGTGGTCCCAACTCTTTGAAGCTGGCTTGGCTATGACCACCCATGAATTGCTATCATTTCCTCCTATATTTTGAACACGAGTCTCCCTCAAATGCGATTTTGCATGAAGCTGTAAAAACTTCTAAACATTCCTCGTTCATCATCTCGCTTTCGGTGGTGTTGTTGCGGGAGGAACATTGCCGACTGTTGACGTTCTCCTCGTTGGTAAATACGAGCATCTCCACGGTCTCATTTACTCCATCATTAATATTCTCGATCGACATTCTCAAATCATGTCATAAAACAAGGGTTAATTAAGGAAATCAATATATCACATAATATCCTATATCTTGACCAACTAACAAATAAGCTTAGGTAGGACACACTAGCGAAGGATTTACTCGTCTCTCCCTCCTAGTTCTATTTCCCGATCTCGCCAGAGATCATATCCCTAAGCTCGATACCAATTTGTGGCGCCCCAAAATAGGTATACATCACCCATTACGAGTTGTCAATACACGGTGCGTAAACAACTACAACTTTATTATTACAACAAGAAAAGCGTGAGTTTAAATACAAATATTATCTTTAGACAATATTTATACTCAAATAAATCCTCATCACATTTATTGATACATTATTTTACAAGAATGGTGAGGACTACTAAACAATCCTTTCTAAAACCTTCATTCCATACCCAGGCTGCGTACTCGCTTATATTCTCGCCTCCCGAGAAGAATGGAACAAAAAAGGAAAGGGTGAGCTTAACTAGCTCGATAAAGAATATTATGACTAAGATAATATACAACAAATTATCGTTAGTCTTCAACAGGAAAAATTTAATAGAATACTGATAGACAACAAGTTTCGGATCAATATTCGTGAATGAAATAATAATTCATGTAAGAGTTACGTAGAGAATGAAATCTACTATAATCTATGAATTTAACGATCCATCATCAATATTTTATCCTGTAACATCAATCAATATTCATCTCAAATCAAATATTCATCTTTGCACTACTGTGCCAAAGATATTCATCAATCGATCATGTTCATCTCAACACTGTTCATCTTTGCACTAAAGGCCAAAGATATTCATCGATCGGTCGTGTTCATTTAAACACTGTTCATCTTTGCACTCTGTGCCAAAGATATTCATCATCGGTCGTGTTCATTTTAAACACATGTTCATCTTTGCACTCTGAGCCAATATATATTCTTGAAATCATTCATCTTTGCACTCAAGCTAAAGATATTCAATAATATCATCATTTAAGACCGAGGATGATGAAAATATTTTTAAAGAAGCGAATCCGGTGAAACAAAATGACAAGGATTAAGGATTAAGGATTCGTACTTTGTTTTATCCATGTCCAACAATACCTGAAAAAAATAATCATAGTGGTGTAAAATTCAAGAATGATCAAAACATGGATACAATCGAAAGCTAGTATCGAGAATAGATATTTTGGACGAAAAGAAGAAATTTTATTTTTCTATGATTGAATAGTGCAGTATCGTGAATAGTGTCAGTATCGTGAATAAAGGCCGTATCGTGAATAAGTAACTCAGACACCAAAAGATAGAAATTCCAAAAAACATCTTCATCTTCACGAATTCATGAATAGTAGACTCGTGAATGAACTTCGTGAATAGTAACTCGTGAATAGTAACTCATGAATAGTAACCCCAGAGCATGAAAAGTTCCAAATTTGATAAAACTTGGATCAACATTTCAAAGATAATGATATTGAAGAAATAATATCATTCTGAAAAAAAATAATATCCCTTACCTCAAAGAATCAAGATTACTTGCCGGAAGGAAAGGTCGGAAGTGATCTTTGAATGAAACTTGTACTTGACAAAGAACTCTCAAAGTATCTAAATACTCACAAAATCGCTCGATAATATAGAGAGAAAGAGAAAACTTTGTTTACGGTGTGATTTTCAATTTAACTTAAGCCTCTATTTATAGGAAAATGTTAGCCCAAGAAAGCGGACTTGATTGCTTTACACGATGGCTTTTACCGCTACTATTGCCACCCACCACATTTGAAATAAAATTCAGCACATTTCTTCACCAACCACAAGTGGGGCCCACTCAATTCTAGAATTTTCCACCAAAATCAATTATAACCCTAATTTCCGAATCAGACACCTCTTAAAATTCATAACAAATCATTCGTGCATTTTTAACGGTTCAAAATTTGTGGACATATACTCAACTTATGTATGTATAACATACCCAAAAATTACCACAATCCAACGGTCGGATTAAAAATTATAACCCCCGCAATATATCTCAAAACCCCTGATTTAATTTTTAATACCTCCAATCTGATAAAATACTGATAAAACACCTCAACAATAATTTCTTCATTTATAACCACATAAATAAATCCATCATTTATATCCACATAAAATAAATATTTCTTTATCATATGAATCAATAATTAATTATTCACAAATAATATTACAGAATCACAATTATGACAACCGGTAGTTCCCAGGAAGAGGGGCTTTCAGATAAGGATTTCTCACTCTTGGCGTGCAATTAGGTGACCAAACCTCTAGTTGATGAACTTTCTAGACATTGCCAATAATGCTATCTAATAATATTATTCAAATAATATGAATTATTGATCTCGATAATGGAGATAATAATGCGGTGACAATTATTGAACAACAATAATATAAAATATCAACGCAAAGAATTATTGAATCAATAAAATAAAATATTGAGCAATAACTCATCTTTGTGAAAATTATTGAGTAAAGTGCCTTCTTACGTAAGGATCAATAATTCAACAATCTTTGTGCAATCTGGTGTCTTCTTCTTGTGCAACCACGCCAGACGTATTCTTGTATTTTAACCACGGGTATTCCAACGATCTTAACTTGAATAACAACTTCTACCGTTATTTTTAACCAACTTATATTTGTCGTTTTCTTCATCCAATCGCTTTCCGTTATGGGGCCCACACATGGCTGCGCCGTCGTACGAATATTCCCCGACAGTATGAATATTCCACGACCAAACGAATATTCCCCGACAAAAATGAATATTTTATAACCACTTGTTTATTTTGAAATATTTGCGTATTTAACCCTTAACTATCCACATTAATCAAATCAACCCTTACTATTTCAAAATAATAAAAAAAGGAAATTCTTTTTTATTTAAAAAAATTTCGGGGTCTTACAAGATTCCTTGGAACTGGTCATCTCTGTCCCTTAAATTCACTCATAAATCTATGCATTTTCTTTTCTAATTCGGTTTCTTCTTTTTTTCCGTCTATATATCTAGATGTCTTCATATTTACTATTATACATTCTATTGCTATTTGATAATTAATTATTGCTTTTTGAATGCAAATTATGGATTATAATATGTATCATATGAAATTGAACAAATCTGGAGGAGGAGGAAAGTTAAAAAATATTCAAATCACGATGAAACATTAAGCGAGATGTGTTGTCTCTACGATGTTGTTCGTGTTGATGTTGTGGATTAAATAACTAATGAGGTGAAAGAGCAGGAGTAAGTACATGTAATAATATAATCTAAATTATTACTTTTACTTGAAACTTCTTGCTGATAATGATCCGATTTTTAATTATTTTTTGCAGAGACTCATAATTGGAGGATCGCATGATTATGTCATCTTTTCTGCCTCTGTTAAGAGAGTTCATTCCAAGTGTTGCTTCAGAAATAGAATTTTAAATTGACGATCATGTCCATGCATAATGTTTCATTTTATTTCTTTTCTTTTCTGTTTTGTGTATGGGATCATCAAAAATTGATATTCTTAAATACACCTTTTCTATGTTTAGCAATCTTTCACTAATAATTTATTTTAGCTTGGTGTAACCATTGAAAGCGACTCTTTGGCGATAAAAAAAAAGCGAAGACTTAGATTTATATATTGATGATGATTATGGGTATGATTGTGACGCCCCAAAAATTAGGTATACATAACCCATCTTGGGTCGCCACTTACATGGTATGTAATTTAAATACAACTTCTTAACATAAGCGTAGGTGTACAATCGACATAAAGCTGTGAGTTTAAATACAAATATCGTCTACTAGATATTATACAAACTCAAAAGGAGTCCTCATTACAATTATTATCACACTATTTCACGAGAATAGTAAGGACTACTAATGCTATCTTGGGACCATCACTCGTTTCCCGGCTCGTCTCCAATTTATATTCTCATTTCACGAAGAAACGGTGAAAGAAAGGGTGAGCTCAACTAGCCCGAGAAGAAATATTATGACTAAGATAATGCGAATAAATTATCAATAGTCTTCAACAATGTTAAAGCGATAAAATACAATAGACAACCCGGTTTAAGCTGCAATCTGAATATCTGATCCATTAAAAGAGTCAAGTAGAAAATAAAGTCTACTATCTTTTAGGTTTTAAAAGGTTTTCATCTTTGTTATATATTTGAGACTCAAACTTTAATAAATATTCCACATCATCGAATCACCCCGCACTACGACGAGGATATTCTTTAGTATCACGACCACAATTATTCATGCACTACGGACGAGAATATTTGTGTATTCATTAATGGTCATGATCATGCCAACAATCATCCATCAATGCACTACTGACCCTTCGAGGATTTTTACCACATCATTTGTAACATTACTACCATGATTACACAGAATAGTCTCAGTCGTCATAATCATACCAAGTCCATCCCCATGCACTACAGCCACGAGATGACTTTAAAAAAATATAAACATGAGGATGATGACAATGATATAAGAATTCAATAAAACAAGTTCAAGAATTATTTTATCCAGAATTATTAACGTCAAATTATCAACATGATCTTTTTTTGTAGAGTAAAATTCAAGAATGATCGGAAGAATATTTTCATGAAAGATCTTTGGATGAAACGCAAATATCGAGGATATTCCACTAATTTCATGGAGTATAGATGTCAAAGTTTTAACCATTTGGGTATAATAAAGAATGGAATAACAAAAGAAATCACTATGCATGCGATAGGCCTTGCGAGACGAGTTATTCAACAGAATAATAAAGAACGGAACGGTCGGTGAAATTCACACAAGCAGGATGTTCCAACAGAATAATAAAGATGGAACGGATCCGGTGTAAAAACACAGATAGGATATTCCAAGCGAGAATAATAAAGAGCGGAACCAGTCCGGTGTAAAACACATGCGACGGATGTTCCAACAGAATAATAAAGGCGGAACCAGTCCGGGTGTAAAACACACATGAGCAGGATGTTCCAGCGAGAATAATAATAATAAAGCGAAACCGGTCAAAGGTGTAAAAACACAGACAGGATGTTCAGCGAGAATAATAGAAGAATGTCACCAAGTATAGGGTAAACCACTTATACGAGTTATTCCAATGCAGAATAATAAGCAATGGAATAACAACAGTTCTCTTCATGAATAAGAAAGAATAACACCCCTTACATTTGGTAGGAGTTTGAATCTGCGGCGGTGTAGTAACAAAATACTCTTCTTCTTTCTCTCTTATTCTCTATACTTTCTCTCTCTATAGCTTGAATGAATTAAGTGAAAAATAATGAAGCCTCAGGCCTCTATTTATAGAAGATTTCTAGCTTAGCACTTTCTTAGTGTGAAAAGGCAAGTGGCTTGACGACTAATGATGTGAAAAAGAAAAGTGGTTCGACGCCTGTAATGTGAAAACGACAAGTGGTTCGGCGCTTTGTAATGTGAAACGACAAGTGGTTCGACGTCCGGGTAAAGGTAATTACTATTAACGAAGGTAAATACTATCGACGAAGGTAAATACTATTCACAAGGGTAATTACTATTGGCGAAGGTAATTTACTATTGACGAATGTAAATACTATTCACAAGGGTAATTACTATTATCGACGAAGGTAATTCTTATTATCGATTTGAAGGTAAATACTTGATTGAAGAGACTCTTAGATGATGACATATGAGCCCCCCATAAAATAATCAAACTTACCACAAATCATTTTTTTTTTCATCAACACATATTTAATCTTTCAACTATTATTAATCATTTATAACTTGTCGTCTCAATTATTGATTTAATACTATAACATATTATACTCTGATGATAATCTTTGTGACAATAATTGAATCAATAATATAAGAGATATGATGCAAGTTAATTATTGTAGTAATAATTGAGCATAATTTGAGTGACTTCTCACGTAAGCATCAATAATCAATCTAGTGTGCTACTTATGCAACCATGCGTAGACATCGTATTTTTTTACCACGGGTAGTTCAACAGTTTTAACGGTAACACCTCGTAGTTATTTTTATAAAATATTTTTATCGTTTTCTCAATCAAACAATAATTACATTATGGGGTCCACCAATGATTGAGCCATTTATGCGAATATTCCCTAACAAAAGAATATTCCCTAACCAAACGAATATTTTATAACAACTTGCATACTTTTGCAAAATTTATAAATATTACCCACAACTATAACATTATATCAAATTTATTCCATAATATTCAAAAATAATATTTATAGAAAAATTCATCTTTATTTATAAAAGCTTGGGTCTTACAACCTCCCCTTCTTATGAAATTTCACCCTCGAAATTAGGGTACGTACCTTGTATGTCGAAGAGGTAAGGATACCTTGATTTCATTTCAGATTCTAACTCCCAAGTCATTTCCTCAACATCGTGGTTCCTCCACAAAACTTTGACTTGAGGTATAACCTTGGAGCGTAGAATATGTTCCTTCTTATCCAAAATTTGAACAGGAACCTCTTCATACGTCAAATCTTCCGCTATTTCGTCCGGTTCTAACTCAATAATATGGTTCGGGTCTTTCACATATTTACGTAACATAGATATGTGAAAAGCGTTATGAACACGAGACATATTTGGCAGAAAGCGAGTCTATAGGCCACAGTTCCTACTCGATCGAGGATTAAAATGGACCAGATGAATCGTGGATTAAGTTTTCCTCTCTTTCCAAATCTTGTAACTCCTTTCCATGGAGCAACTCTTAACAACACATGATCTCCTATATCGAATTCCACGTCCTTTCGATGAAGATCAAAGATAACTCTTTTGTCGATTTTGTGAGGTCTTTTATCGTTATCGGATCATTTGAATCTTTTCCGTAGTCATACGCATACCAACTCCGGTCCCAACAACGTTGCTTCACCCACCTCATCCCAAAGATCTTCGGAGAAGCGACACTTTCTTCCATACAACGCTTGAATGGAGCCATGCCAATACTTGTTTGATAAGCGTTGTTGTAGGAAAACTCCACCAATGGTAAGAACTTGTCCCAACTCCCTTGAAATCAAGGACCGAGTCTTAATAGATCTTCAAGAGTTTGAATAGTCCTCTCCCATTGTCCGTCAAATCCCCGAGGATGATATGCCGAAGCTAAATCGTAAGTCTGTGCCCATAGCTTTTTGCAAACTAACCCAAAATCGTGAAGTGAATCTTGGGTCTCGATCGGAAACTATGGATCTGCTGGCATACCATGCGATCTTACAATCTCGTTTATGTACATCTGAGCAAGGCGTTAAAGTGTATAAGTTTCAGATCGGTAAGAAATGAGCAGACTTGGTCAATCTATCAACAATGAACCAAATCGCATCAATGCCTTGAGAAACCTTAGGAAGGCCAGAACGAAATCCATGGTAATGTGCTCCCACTTCCATTACGAATTTCAAGTGGTTGCAATGGACCTTTTGGTACTTGATGCTCCGCTTTAACTTCGTTGACAAGTTAGACACCTTGAGATAAACAACGTTATCTCTCTCTTCATATTGCTCCACCAAAATGTATGGCGAATATCATGATACATTTTGGTACTCCCGAGATGGATTGCAAATGGTGTATTGTGCGCCTCCATCATGATATTATACTTTAAATCGTGGTCGTTAGGAACACAAAGTCCGGAGTTGACTCAAGTATTCCTTCTTCATCGATTCTTGCTTCCTAGATAGCACCTTTTGCACTTTTTTCCTTATACGCATCATCTCCGTGTGCGTAGCTTGAGCAAACTTTAACTTTATCGATTAAAGTCGGTTCTACTCAGTATACCGCTATCATCACATGCGTCCCAGAGTCTTTAACTCTATCTCCATCCTTTGCAAGTCACACAAAATGGGCTCATGCGTTGACAATATCGCACTCAGACTTGCATATGATTTTCTACTCAATAAATCACCTACCACGTTCGCTTTTCGAGGATGGTATTGGATGGTATGATCATAATCTTTCAGCAGATTCAAGCCAACGTCGTTGTCGCATGTTGAGTTCCTTTTGAGTGAAGAAATATTTGAGGCTTTTATGATCCGTAAAGATCTCCACTTTCTCCCCATACAAGTAATGCCTCCAAATTTTAAGTGCAAAGACAACAGCTGCCAACTCTAGATCATGAGTAGAATAATTCCTCTCATATTCTTTGAGTTGTCGCGAGGCATAGGCTATAACTTTTCCATGTTGCATAAGAACACATCCCGACCCTTTGCTAGAAGCATCTTTGTAGATGACAAATCCTCCGAGCCAGATGGTATTGTCGAGCAGTCTTGAAATAAGTCTCTCTTGAGTCCTTGAAAACTCTTCTCACATTTTTCGCTCCAATCGAACTTTGTATCTTTCCGAGTCAATTTGAGTCGATAGAGTAGCGATTCGAGAAAATCCTTCCACGAATCTCCGATAATAACCAATTTAAACCGAGAAAGCTACGTATTTGATCCATCGATTTAGGTTGTTCCCAGCTTTGAATAGCTTCAATCTTTCTTTGGGTCAATAGATATTCCATGACTTGATACCACGTGCCCAAGGAATGCTAATTCTTCGCCGTAACTCGCATTTCTTCAACTTGGCATAAAGCTTATATTCACGAAGCTTTTGGAGTGTCAGCCTTAAGTTTTGCTCATGATCTTCACGGCTTTTGGAATAAATAAGGATGTCATCAATAAAGACGACCACAAAGTGATCTAAATATTCCTTGAATACTCGGTTCATCATATCCATGAAGGCAAAGAGGAGCATTAGTCAATCCAAAGGACATGACTAGGAATTCATAATGCCGTCATCGGAGTTCGAAAGCCGTCTTTGGAATGTCGGTGGTTCTAATCTTCAATTGGTGATATCCGGAACGAAGATCAATCTTTGAAAAGAATTTGGCTCTTGCAATTTGGTCAAACAGGTCATCAATACGTGGCAATGGATACCTATTTTTGATGGTGACATGATTCAACTCCCGATAATCAATACAAAGTCGATACTCCCATCTTTCTTCTTCACGAATGTAACAGGAGCACCCCAAGGAGAAGTACTAGGACGAATAAAGCCGATGTCTAACAATTCCTGCGGTTGGGTCTTTAGCTCTTGAGAGTTCAATAGAGCCATTCGATATGGGGCTTTGGAAATAGGTTTTGTAGGGTTCAAGGTTGATACAAAATTCAATTTCACGCTCACGGGGTAGGCCGAAGTTCTTGAGAATACGTCGGAAATTTATTAACAATAGGAATATCGTTTAAAACCCGGCGTATTTTTATTTAAATCGTGACATGAGCTAAGAAAGCTTGACATCCGTTTTTTTCAATAAAGCGAATAGTTTTATGGCTTGAGATGACCGTGATTGATTTTAATGGTTTGGTCGTTTGAATTCGCATAATAGGTTGATTAGGAATATGAAAGCTAACAACCTTACGAAAACAATCAATTTTTGCATGATAAGTAGTTAACCAATCAATCCCTAGAATCACGTCAAATGCAAGTATTTTTAATGAAATAAGATCGACAGGTAATGTGAGGGTACCGATTTGAACCAAACAAGACTTATAAACATTTGATGTAATGAAGGTTTCTCCCAACGGAGTTTCCACAGATAAGTCAAAGTCTAATTTCTCCGGAGTCAAATTTAATCGATGAGCGCAAGTAGGAGAAATAAAGAATGGGTAGAACCCAGTATCAAATAAAGTATAGACTTCATTAGAGTTTATGATAAGCTTACCCGTGATGACCTCATTCGGATTCCTTGCTCTTTGGGAGGTCACAACAAACTTTCTCCCTTGCACTTCTGGGTTTGAATTTTCTAGGATGGCCTTTGGTGCCTCCATCCTAGTGAATTGTCTTGATGAAATGACAAAATCGAGCTAAGTGACCTTCTCTTCCACAATTATAACATGCTTTGGGACGGCATGACGCAGTTTTGGATCGATGTGTCCCTCTCCTCCGCATTTGAAGCATATGATAGGTGGTCTTTCTCCTTCCTTAACAATGGGTCTTTGGTCAGCCGACGCCTTTCCACCATTGTTGAATCTCCGTTTCTTGAAATGTCCATTCTTATTGTTTTGGGCCCGATTACCACCGAAGTGGTTACCATATCGGCCCGTTGATTCCCTCCACGCTTGTTGTCACCGCTCGATGACTACTACCATTTGGTATTATAATTTTGCTTACCGCTCTCTTTAGTTGTGTTGACTCATTATCGCGCTCCACTAAGCGAGCCCTATTTACAACATCCGAATACAAACACGGTTTATGAGAAATAAGATGTTGGACGTATCTCCCGACTTCAAACCTCTTAAAAACATTCGCGCCATTCTCTCTTCATTATCCACCAAGTGGGGATGAAACCGTGATAACTCGCAAATTTTGCCTCGTATTGCGACACGGTCATATTGTTTTATTCCAACTTGATAAATTCCACCTCCTTCATATGGCGAATACTTTCGAGGAAAGTATTTGTCGTTGAATGCGACTCTGGAACTTCTCCCAAGATATCTTGAGACAAAGAAGTTGAGTACGTTTCCGATTCCCACCAAGAATCCGCCTCTCGCGTATGACATAAAAAGCGTGCAAAGGAACCTTTTGCTCCTCGAAGCATCCCAAGACATCAAATATCTTGTAATCTGCTTTATCCATGCTCCGCCGAAGTGGTTTTGGCTCTCCTTAAACTCCGGTGGTCCCAGCTCCTTGAATTGTTTAGCGGCGGTGACCGCTCGAGAGTTTTTCGTGTTTCCACCTACGTTTTGGGACGGAGTTGCTCTACTTTCTTTGTTGCATAAATTGCATAAAGCCTCGAACATTTGATCATTCATCATTTGGTCGGTGTTGTTGTTTGCATGAGGATTATCGCCTTCACGATGCACATTATCACGATTATTGATATGTGGTGAATCAACGATCGTCTGCGCTCCATTGTTATTCTCAACATTCTCGGATGTCATTTTTGGATCATCGCCACAAAACAAAAGGTTAATTGACATGTAACAAATTATCCCTATCTTACGACCAACCAATAAAATAGACATAAACTTAGGTAGGTCATACTAGCGAAGGTATTCCCTCTCTCCCCTCCTAGTACTATTCTCACATCTTAGCCAGGGGATCATATCCTAAGCTCGATATACCAAGCGACGCACCAAAAATTAGGTATACATCACCCATCTTGGGTCGCCACTTACATGGTGCAGAATTTAAATACAACTTACTAACATAAGCGCCGTGTACAATACGACATAAAGCGTGAGTTTAAATACAAATATAAATCTACTAGATATTATACAAACTCAAAAGGAGTCCTCATTACAATTATTATCACACTATTTCACGAATAGTGAGGGACTACTAATGCTATCTTCGGGACCATCACTCGTTTCCCGACTCGTCCCGCCTATATTCTCATTTCACGAAGAGAAAACGGTGAAAGAAAGGGTGAGCTCAACTAGCCGAGAAAGAAATATTATGACTAAGATAATGCGAGAATAAATTATCAATAGTCTTCAACAATGTTAAAGCGATAAAATACAATAGACAACCGGTTTAAGCTGCATTGAATATCTGATCCATTAAAAGAGTCAAGTAGAAAATAAAGTCTACTATCTTTTAGGTTTTAAAAGGTTTTTCATCTTTGTTATAGCTTAGACTCGACTTTAATAAATATTCCACATCATCGAATCACCCCCCACTACTCTGACCAAGGATATTCTTTAGTATCACGACCACAATTATTCATTTACACTTCTGGACCAAGAATATTTGTGTATTCATTAATGGTCATGATCATGCCAACAATCGTCCATCAATGCACTACTGACTAATCGAGGATTTTTACCACATCATTTGTAACATTACGGTCATAATTACACCGAATAGTCTCTGGTCATAATCATACCAAGTCCATCTATGCACTCATGTGCCACGAGATGACTTTAAAAAATATAAACATGAGGATGATGACAATGATATAAGAATTCAATAAAACAAGTTCAAGAATTATTTTATCCGGGAATTATTAACGCCCAAATTATCAACATGATCATTGTTTTGTAGAGTAAAATTCAAGAATGATCGGAAGAATATTTTCATGAAAAGATATCTTTGGATGAAACGCAAATATCAAGGATATTCCACTAATTTCATGGAGTATAAGTCAAAGTTTTAACCAATTTGGGTATAATAAAGAATGGAATAACAAAAGAAATCACTATGCATGCGATAGGCCATGCGCAGACGAGTTATTCCAGCGAGAATAATAAAGAACGGAACCGGTCGGTGAAATTCAAACCGCACGAGGATGTTCCAATGAATAATAAAGATGGAACCGATCCGGTGTAAAACACATGATAGGATATTCCAATGCAGAATAATAAAGAGCGGAACCCGGTCCGGTGTAAAACACATGCATGAGAGGATGTTCCAATGAATAATAAAGAGCGGAACCAGTCCGGTGTAAAACACATGCACGGATGTTCCAACAGAATAATAATAAAAAGGCGGAACCAGTCGGTGTAAAACACATGACAGGATGTTCCAATGTAATAATAGAAGAATGTCACCAAGTATAGGGTAAACCACTTATCAAAGTTATTCCAATGAGAATAATAAGCAATGGAATAACAACAGATTCTCTTCATGAATAAGAAAGAATAACACCCCTTACATTTGGTAGGAGTTTGAATCTTTCGGCGGTGTAGTAAAGAACAAAATACTCTTCTTCTTTCTCTCTTATCTCTCTATACTTTCTCTCTCTATAGCTTGAATGAATTCGTGAAAATAATGAAGCCCTAGGCCTCTATTTATAGAAGATTTCTAGCTTAGCAGACCAAAGTGTGAAAAGGCAAGTGGCTTGACGACGACTAATGATGTGAAAAGAAAAGTGGTTTGGCGCTTTGTAATGTGAAACGACAAGTGGTTCGCTTTGTAATGTGAAACGACAAGTGGTTCGACGCTCAGTAATGTGAAACGACAAGTGGTTCGACGTCGATAAAGGTAAATACTATTAACGAAGGTAAATACTATCGACGAAGGTAAATACTATTCACAAGGGTAATTACTATTGTGAAGGTAATTACTATTGACGAAGGTAAATACTATTCACAAGGGTAATTACTATTGATGAAGGTAATTACTTATCGGCGAAGGTAAATACTATCGATTGAAGAGACTCTTAGATGATGACATATGAGCCCCCATAAAATAATCAAACTTACCACAAATCATTTTTTCATCAACACATATTTAATCTTTCAACAATTATTAATCATTTATAACTTGTCGTCTCAATTATTGATTTAATACTATAACATATTATATCTGATGATAATCTTGTGACAATAATTGAATCAATAATATAAGAGATATGATGCAAAGAATTCTTGTAGATAATAATGAGCATAAATGAAAGTGACTTCTCACGTAAGCATCAATAATCAATACCGTGTGTCTTCTTATGCGCAACTACGCCAGACATCTTGTACTTTTACCTTTGGGTAGTTCAAGCGGTTTTAACGCAGTAACACCTCCACCGTTATTTTTATAAAAATATTTTATCGTTTTCTCAATCAAAACAATAATTACATTATGGGGTCCACCAATGATTGAGCCATTGTATTTAATATTCCTAACAAAAAGAATATTCCCCACCAAACGAATATTTTATAACAACTTGCATACTTTGCAAAATTTATAAATATTACCTACAACTATAACATTATATCAAATTTATTCCATAATATTCAAAAATAATATTTATAAAAAATTCATCTTTATTTATAAAAGTTGGGGTCTTACAATGATGATGAAGATGATGAGTAAATTTATCATTAGCTTTTTGATTCATATAGCTAAATTTCTCCTTTTGTTGGACATTAGAAAAAGAAGTATGTGAATATTTTCCTACATATTTGTATGTTATTCTTTTGTGTGATCTTAATGTTCTCATATAATTCTTGCTAGAAATCACACCTTTTTTTAATGAAAAAATAAAATAAAATACTTGCACCTTTATTTATTTATTGCTTCTACAGAGTAAGTTCCAAAGACACACTACGATTTGATTTCTTTGAATGACAATTATTAGCATGATTGAATCTATGAGCAGTAAATCGTAAGAACTGGAGTACCATTGTTAGGAATTTAAACAGTTTCACCTCTCTTTTTCTATCTGAGTCAATAATTCAATGTTATATTCTCCCTCATCAAATCTTTCTCAGGGGAGAAAACAAGAGGTTATTTGTAATAGCAATAGGTAAATCACATAGGTTTATACAAATCATATAGGTTTCAACATTGGATGGAAACTAGATACAAAACAAATGATTATACATTTTTTGTTTTCTCTTTCTTGCTTTGTATCTTTAGATTTTAGACTTTAGAATAAGTTCGAAATTCTTAATTTATGCAGTAAATATACCTGGAAAAAATACAGAAATTACTTAAAGGCGTGAAACAATTGTTACAAAAAATACCTTGGAATAAAGTAGAAGATGTAATGCACAAACCGGTAAACTCTCAACACTGCCTCTTACAATATATATTCATTTGTTTTCCTGTGTAAAATTTGATAATCGCACAACAATCTACCATCTTTTTATTATATTTTAATTTATTAATTGTACGTACACGTTTATTATTAAAAAATTAAATAATCCCGTCGCAACGCAGGAGTTTGTATCTAGTGAAGCAATAATAGAGACTTAAGGAGTCTTTAGCGGTAGTAAAATTGTTGAAAGAAATACTCCCTCTCTTAAATCTTCAAAAAAATTAAAAGAAAAAAAAAAAGTCTCGTTCTGATTTTTTAAAGTTGAAATGTATAATAATTCTTAAAAATAATAAATTTTAATTAGTACTTTATTATAGACTCATTTGCCAACAAAAAAGTCTTATGAAAATAGAGTATCATTGCTTTAATTCTTTCTATAAAATTGCATTATTTAATTTTATCATCACAATTTTATTATTATACAACAATAATATATTTTTAATATTTTATATAAAAACTACTATTGTTATGTATGTGAGGGACTAATATCTATAATATACTACATAATTTTCTAGTTATTTACACTTTCTAGTATATTTTTGAAAAATTCAAAAAAAAAAGTGAATTTAGAAAATATTTACAAAATTAATACATTTTCAATAATTTATTTATAAAATTATTGCATTTGATATCCCTTTAATTTAATTGGGTATACATGAGCTTATTATACCCCCACATGGCCACTTGTCAGAAATCTCCATTTTCTCTTTCTGAAATCAGCTTTAAATTATTCACCACTGTTCACCACCACCCATGTGACCTCAGTCACTATTCACCACCACCCATGTGACGTTACGGCCCCCAAGTTATCGCCTTATTCAGCGATTTGAATTTTTACAGGTGGGTCAAATCATGTCTTGTATGTAAATTAAACGTCATTTGGAACTAAAAATAACTTTCTGTTTAATATATATATGGGAGCTCTTCGTCTTTGTCGGTGCTTGTCTGCACTCACTGTCGATACATTTTTTTTTCATAATACAATTGGTAGTCAAACTTTCATATAAAGGTAACCAATTCAGTTTTATTGGGTTACCAATTTATTATAAAAAAAAATTAAAAACAGTTTTCAAGTGTTACATGGATTTGTTTTCTTCAACATGTGCAACCAAGAACAATTTTATTAGTTTCTGCAATGGTCGTCATCGGTATATTTTTTTCATAGTGCAGTTGGTAGCCAAACCTTCATACAAAGGTAACCAAATCAATTTGAGTTACCAATTAATTATAAAAAATTTAAGAACAGTTTCCAAGTGTTACCTGCTCTTCAATTCTTCAACATGTGCAACCATGAACAGTTTTATTGGGTTCTACAATGGTTGTCGTCGGTACTTTTTTTTTATAGTGCAGTTAGTAGTCAAACCTTAATACAAAGGTAACCAATTCAGTTTTATTGGATTACTAATTAATTATAAAAAATTTAAGAACAGTTTCCAAGTGTTATTTAGATTTGTTTTCTTCAAAATGTGCAGATGATATCTGAAATGTCATGTAAGAGTTTCCATTTATGTAGTTGTTGGTTACTTATAAATAACCTTTTAAAAATAAAATTATTTTGAATATGATGCAGTTAGTAGCCAAACCTTTATACAAAGTTACCATTTTAATTTTTGTGGGTAACAAAATAGTCATAAAAAAAATTCAAAACAGTTACCAAGTGTTACATGTATTTGTTTTTTTTGATTCAAAACAGTTACCAAGTGTGAATGTATAAAAAATTCACGAACAGTAATGCCACTTCTTGGGTTCAAGCAGCTGTAGGGACCAATCTTTCAAATTTTGGTTTGTTTACCAAGGAAGATAAGAGGGGAAACTTAAATAGTGAAAAATGCCATTATGTTGTCCTAGAAACTTTTTCAAAAAAAACTGAGGTGGAGAACAATTCACCTTATAAGAAGGGAAACCCTAGAAACCAAGAAGCTCCTATATCAGGTTCAAGATTGAAGACGTCGCCATATAATTCAAGGCAGCATCTTCCAACCACAAAGAAAACAACCACTGAAAAGGAAAGGCAGTCCACACGAAATGGATTATCGCAGACAGCTATTTTAGCTAAAAAACTACTTTTATTATTGGGATCATGGTTCTTATATTATTTGCATGCATCTCTAAACGATGGTTTGGATTGCGGAAAGTAGAAGGAGACTCGCAAATTGCATGTCTTCTTGGGCAACTTAAAAGGGTTAATCGGTGGTTGGATGATTCAGTTTCGAATGGAAGTGAGGTTATTATGTTGGACTCTTTTTATAATTATTTTATGAATGCACTATAGTGTAAGGAACCCTAATTTTCTTTATAGATAATTCTAGGCCCAAGTAGGGGATAAGTACCAACAAACTTGATGCTATATTCCAATTTACTTATTCACCATCTTCTCATATTGCTCATGAGCCTATTACAAACAATAATTACAAAAGGAAGCATACATACTTAATTTTATTAGTATGTTCATTGGTTTTATATATATACTATTGCACGGGTTAATTTGAATAATAAATTTAATAATTTATCCGATAATTATGTCAAAAAAGAACTTGATGTACACAATTCATATAAAAAAACTCCAAGTATTCAATTCATATAAATTTGTTGAATTACCGTAGCATAAAATTAAGAGATATATTACCTTAATAATTACACCAAAAAGTAAAGCAAATGTATATATAATACTTCAAACTCATCCTTGCTAAGGAGTATCTCCCCCTAAAAAAATAAATGTAGTTAATTGTCCAAAAGAAGTTAAGACCTAGGAGAATTACAACACAAAGAATGGCCAAATATGTTTACAAAATCCACAAGGCAACACATTTTACATCCTGAAATTTAAATACCACATAAAAATACAATATTATATTTTCCAAGTTACCGACGTTCGAGTTATCTTTAGTCTGGTGGTCTTCTTTTAGATTCACTTCCTTGGAATTAAATTCTTTATCCCTATGAAATAAAACAATGCACCAAAAAGTGCAAGACAAATATATGAAAAGATGCCATCAATGAATCCAAGTAATCAATGATTTCTGGAAACCTACTTAATGAATATATCAAAAGATGCCATCAATGAATTCTGGAAACCTACCTATAAAATTTATCTGCCTATGACCGACCATATATAGATGCCATCAATGAATCCAAGTAATCAAGGCTAGCTTGAGCTAAATTCTGGAAACCTACTTAATTTGAACCAATAATCAAGCCTGAATATTCATTTAAACACTAGATAACCAATGATTTTCAGTACTGAAATGTAGTAACAAGCAAATAATAAAGCTGGTTTGGCCGGTAAACCCAAACTTATATAATTTCAGCAGAGTTATGTTGCCCAAGTCAATCAAAATTAGTGATATATATAGTAGTAGTAGTAGTAGTAGTAGTAGTACAAAAAGAAAAATGCATGGTGGGGAGGGGAGGTATGTGAAAAGATGCATCTTTGACTCTTCATTCACTTGTAAGAATTAAACACGTACGTATATGGTTGCCGAGTACTGGCTACTTGTATCAAAACTACTGATATATGCATGCAACAATCAAGGTATTCCAATATATATATGATTTGCCATTCAAGGATCTGGTATCTTATATATCCACAAATTAATAATAATAATACTCCCTCCGTCCCAAATTAATTGCTCAGTTTTGACTTTTTAAAATCAAATTGACCATTTTTAAAACTAATCTTTTTATTATTTTTGCTAAAATATAGGTGGAGAGATTATAACCAAAAGAAAGTATATACAATTTATTATTAACCCCAATTTTTATAATTTTAGAAATATATTTATATATGCTTAATTATTAATTCTAAAAATAGTCAATTTGACTTAAAAAAGTCAAAACTGAACAATTAATTTGGGACGAAAGGAATAATAAATAACATTGTATTCACGTGCCACAAACATAGAGGATGTTGTTAAGTCGTGGTTGTCTTGGCTCGACTAATACGATTGGTCGACTAATCATACAAATTTTATTTTATTTTATTTTTATACTTTAGTTGGCATTTAACAAGTACCAAGTTTGCGGTTCCTTGACCCAGTTTAAACAAATTAATGGATAGATAATTGCCTATTATGATTTCTACAAGTGTTAGTATTTATTCATGGGCGGTCAACTTGTTTTTTTTTTCTTTTTTTTAAACAATGGCCATTCTGCTGCCTTTTTTTTCAATGGGCAATACAATAACATATATTACATTAATGAATTGTGAAATAGTAATTATAATTTGTATTTATGTAACTGAAATAATATTAATATTAATATATATATATATATATATGTGTGTGTGTGTGTGTGTGTATTTACCATGTATAAATAAACACACACATTTATTTTAAAGAAAGATCGGGATGGGGACGGGGAGAGGGAGCGGTCAGGTAGGAGTAGTAAGAGGAGAGGAGATAGGTTGATGAAGGCCAGAGATGATAGCTCGGACTGGTAGGGGGTTATTCCCATGTCTGATTTTCCATTCTATTTATTATTGAAATTCGATTTGTTGGTTTTTTTTTCCTTCCAAATTCCCATGATTTTCTCTGTTTTTCCGATCTTAGGTTCGTAGAGACTCTTTGGGTTTGTTGGAAAGTTTTCCATTAATGAATCTTTCTGTTTTGGTCAATTGTTGGTGTTCTGGCTTGGGAGCTCATCCATGGTGACTACGGCTCTTTCATTGTCGCAATATATGGTGGTTTGATCTTATTTCATTTTTAACTTTTATTTTGATTTGTTTTTATGAAAAATGAGATTTGACCATTTTATCCTTAGACATTTAATAAATGTAAAAATCCATTTGAAATAATAATTTTTAATGACGCGTAGGCATTGATTATTCTAGTCAACGAAGCCACACCATCAATTTATGACGTGTCAGGTCTAATTGAATAAAAGGAAAAAAAAAATGATAGTTAATAATCTGATTGACAAAATTGAAAAGTAGATCACTGAAGTGAAATATGACTTATAGGTTAGGGTAATAATTTATATTTAAGCCTTGTATTTAATATTGAATAAATAAAAATTGTTGTTGAATTGATATCCTCTAAGGTGGGGATATGTTAAACTCTCCCTCCTCTAATTTAATATTATTTCTACGATTCGAGCCGGAATATCCCTAAAGCGTTAATAAAATAAAAATTTAAATACAAAAAATTGTATAATTTGAATTTCTTCATTTTAGTTTGTTGCTTGTAACCGACTTATTGGTTCATCGAAATAAAATTATTCATATAAGGTCACTCACATGGATCATTTAAAGCCGAACATAAAACTGATCAAAGTAAAAATGCATTTCATTTCACAGGTTAAAATAAAAACTAGAATCTAACCCAACTCAAATTGAATCTAATAGTAATTCACATGGGTATAGGAATGACTAGTTATATTTGTGCACAAGCTAAAGTCTGAAAAATAAAAAAATGTATTTAGTAAGTTTCAACGTAAACATTGTCAACATCAAATAGATTTTTCTTTATATGCATTCCTGAGACCTATTAAAGTACATCACAAAAGAAAAGGAGGTAGTATTCTCTTTTCGTATTTAATATTAAATTAATAGAAACTCTCCAGTCTGGATTCTAAGAATAAGAAAATGAATATACCAAGACCAATATATTTTCAATCTTGAGATGAAAATTTCTAGAAATTATCTTACATCTGACTATTTACTCTATTCTAAATAGAGAGTTATTTGTTTCGATTTCTATCTTTCTACCTGTAATAGGTATATTGGTATGTACCCGAATTTTGTTCTTTCACTTTTAGTTGACAAGGTCGAAGTTATTCTATCTAATTTTTATATAGATAGTTTTTCATTATCCAAATCTTAAGATTTGGATAATGAAAAAAAAAACTCAAGTTAAAAATATATTTTAACTTGATATGGTTGATCTTTGTAAGTAATTTTTTGGAGAATGAACGAAATACTATTTTTTTTATTTTATTCTTGAAAATAAAACCTTTGCTTAAATGATTTTGTTTTTTCGCAAATAAAAATATTTATTGTTTAAAATAAAAAGTTATAGCAACAATTATGTTGAATATATCAAAAACAGTTGTGTTACGTTTGAATTGAATGAATGAAATGGAAGACAGAATAAGGAATAATTTTAAGATATTTTAAGTGTATGTTTAATTGCTATTTTTTCGAAAATAAAAATATTTATTGTTTAAAATAAAAAGTTATAGCAACGGTTATGTTGAATATATCAAAAAACAATTACGTTGCGTTTGAATTGAATAAATGGAATGAAAGACGGAATATGGAATATGAAATGATTTTAAGGTATTTTAAGTGTATGCTTAATTGTTGGTGGTAGTAGGTGTTAAGTCATATAATGACAATATTATCGCATCCATTCTATTAGAATATATTTTATTTCACTTTATTTCATATTACTACATATATTTTTCTCTTTGGTATCTAATAATAATATCATTCTACAAAACGAATTACCCCTTGGGTCATGCATTACCTTGTGAATAACATCCTGATGAGACGTTCCCTCACGATAACCTTGCATGTGACCCCTGTCCAGCTTGCATTCCCTCACAATTATCTTGCCATCTTGCATGTCATTGCTACCACTGTAGCCTTTCTGGTTTACCATATTGCCTATTGAGAAGGCCATCACATGCCTATGACTTGGGTATACCATTAATTCCCATTACATTGGTTTACTAGGCACCTAAAGACAAACAATGTGATTTCAAATCAGGTTATTAAAGATATACTCAAACATCACCATATAAAAACTAATGGCACAAAGGAAGGTGGTTATCAACATACCTGTCCAAAAATATCCAAGTAGTATAAGGTGATATGTTCTCAACAAGTGGAAGCTTGGCACTTGTTGAATAGACATCATCTTGACAGTTGACATAATCTTTGTCTCCGAATCCTTGAACAATTCCACCAAATTTCCAGGGAGGATTTTCGATTCTCGAAGAAAGCATTTTACCTGAACCATTTTTCTCCGATGATGAAGCATCATGGTTGGACCAGACTGCTGACAAAAGCAGAGAAACATGACTCGAGTTTCTTCCTGTTCTTTTGGAGTTTTTCCTGCGCTACAAATAAGGATGCATAACTCTCCAGAATTGTTTACTATGATTGAAACATCAAAACACAAAATTAAACTTACTTTGACTGAAAGAATCCTGTCTGCTTTAATCTGCTTTTCCAGTTGAAGTATGTTCTGTCTTAAAGTTCCTAAAAAAGCACTCACCTGCTTCCAAAAGTACAAGTAATAATTTAATGTCATCCATAATGAATCAATGCAGTGCAGAACAACATTCCAGAACAAAACAATCAAGGAAATAGAAGAGGAAAGAAACAGTTATAGCAAAAAGTATGAGAGGGAAAAACAGAAACCGAAAACTATAAAGCTATTGCAATTACTTGACTTCCAATTGAACTTAATTTCACCATTGCATTTTATATTAAAATATGCATTGTGAACTTGAATTCATTAAGAGTGTTTGATATTTAATTTGTTTCTATTTCTCTTTTCTTTCCTTCATCGATTTTCCAAGTTCCAAATTGAGCATAGCTCTATTAGATTGGTTATAATATACGTAAATGGAAGTATGAACAAGAAGTAAAGGAAAATATAAATGAATCAATTTCCACAATTTAATGCCACAAAATTCCATCTGATTGATGGGTAGTAATAAACGTAAACATCACAAGATTGCCCTCTGCTGGGTATTGCAAGAGCATATTCATTCTTATAATCCATCATAGAAAAGAAGTTATGCTCACTAAAAAGTAGATGACCTCAAGACTAAATAAAATAAAAAAGGAGAGAAGTTCATAATCCCACCTCAATTTCCAAACTCTCCTTTGTTGGTGTTTACCTCTAATATGAAGTAAATGATGCATGCATTGCCATCCTCAAATTTTGGTACCAGTAATAGAAACAAATTTTTTTTGCAAGGGAAAATTAATTCAGACAGGGCTACAAAAGTCCCCCAATTTATAGGGACATAAATGTGAAAATGAGTACCAGTGAAGTCAATGGCCACCATGAGGTTCAGTTCACATCCACGGGCCAAATAATCCAAGAACATATGTTGCAGACTTTCACAAAACTTATCCACAAATAGTTGGCTCTTTAAAACCTGAGATAAAATTACAAATGTTCTAATCAGAGGCAAAGACTTATTTAAACATATGAATGACTAAACTACGTAAAAATCTCATCATTAACTATTATGCACTTTTCTATTTTGTTTTACATTTTCTAAATATTTTATTTTAGTCGAATGTAAAAATATACTAATCACTAAAATAGACAGTCATGACTGTCTGATTTAAACCTATTACAATGGCTCAATAACTGTGTACCAAGCATTGTGAGAATTTTGACCGAGTGGGGATTAACGAATGGAAATCCATCACCAATTACAAACTCATTTGGTCATAGAAATTTTAAAGAAAAAAAGTGTACAAATACATGCACAATTAAAAAACTGGAAAAAAAAAAACAGATCTTAAGCTAGAAGTTGAAAATAGATTGGTCAAAATTATACTAAATGAATTGGATGAAACTCCCACTTTATATGAAAAAAGGCACTTTGTAACTGATTTAGGTGGTGTTTCCGGGATCAAATGGCATTGAAATAGCCATTTATCAGGATAGCCACTCATAGTTATAGCGTCCAAGCCATTACACCTAGAGGAACAAATTTCTCCCCAAAATTGGTATAGGACGCAACTACTAGTTATATTCTTATTAAGAATTTATTATTATTGAAAATTCATTTGGTGTTAAATAAAACAAAATGAATCGAAATGCTCAGCGGAAGGAGAAGTCGTTAATAAGATGGGATCACAGCAAGACTATTCAGCCCTGTTCACTGCCCTTCAACACCAAAAGGTGCTTATCCTCATCACAACAGATTTATAATTAGATTTAAACTCAACTAGCGAAACAAATAATAACAGAGAAAGTCGCAATGAAATTACTAGATTGTTAAAAAATAAAATGAGCTAAATAATGTAATGGCTTCAGTGTGTGTAACAATCAGATCATCGATAGAAAAATCTCACTGAAATCCGCTAAGATATATTAAAATTATCATCACAAGCCCCTATAAATTTTTCAATCAAAAAATGGATAATTAAAATTCAGATTGGTATTTAGCAACTAAAAAATTATATAGGTTGGACCTAATTGATTTAAAACTAAAAAATAAGTTTTAAATATGGCAAATAAGATAATTTTTTTGTTGAAGATTTTGGAAAAAGGGTGCTCAGACAGCCAAGGGTTTTGTCTTCAAAACTGGTATTAAACCAGATCAGAAACTCTAGTCCACATAAGCCTCATCAATCCAGAAACAAACATACCGGGAATCAAAACGGACAAACAGAAAATTAAAAGATTTTAGAATGGGGATGCTCAGACAGCCAAGGGTTTGTCTTCAGAACTGGGGGTTAAACCAGATCAGAAACTCTAGTCCACATAAGCTTCATCACCACATCAATCCGTCAGTCAAAAACATATGATAGAAAAATAAAATTAATACTAACAAGTGACAAATTCATATAAATAGAATTCGATTAACAAAAATTGATAGTAAAAAGCGAGCGCCGTATTCAAATAGAACGTCCGGGCGTCGATGAGGATTTGTGGGGAGGAGAAAGGAGGTTTAAATAGGCTCTTGAGATAGAAGTTGTAGAAATGTACGTTCTAGGGTTTTAGTTGGGGTAGGAACCTGGATGTATCCGTATAAGCATGATTTGATTTCAGATCCGGTCTTGGCATGATTTCACTCCCTCGTGAATCAACAAAGTTGCATCACCACCATCATACACAATCAGATCCGGCCTGCCGCAAGGTCACCGGTCAAGAGCCCGCTCGGTGCACCACCAGTACTCCTGAAGGGTCTCCCCTTTCTAGGCGAAAACGGCGGCGCTGTCACGGGCAATGGCAGCAGCGGTGTGGTCTGGGTGGAGAAGATGTTGCAAGAACACCATCTCAGCGTGGTCCTTGGTGAAGAAGAGGAAAATGATTTGGGGAAAAAGTTTAATGATTTGGGGAAAATGAGGGTTTTTTCTTAAAAAAAAACATCTATACCGACAGCCAGACGATGACCGTCGCTATATCTAAAGGGTTCCGTCCGGACCGTTGCTACAGGTCGCCGCTATAGGTCAAATTTCTAGTAGTGGATGCTATACATCTTATTGACATATTGTTCTAATTATTTACAATTATAACCAATAAACTAAAATAAAATAAAACTTTAATGGCTCAAAAATATTTACAAGAAATAAGATAAAAAAAATTTACATAGTTACAGTTGATCCTAAACAGTGACCCATCATAATAATGAAACATTAACTAATAATAATTTTGACTTATTATTGAGAAAATATAATTGAAAGCATGCCTCAACGTAGTTTGTATTATAAGTAAAAAGAAATAATTAAAACCCAAAAATAAAAACTACATCATTTTACTAAAATTTAATTAATTAGACTTGATCAATCTTGACTAAAGACATGTCTTGAATTACTTTTCTCTCATTATTTTTTATTTACATATTTGCAACCATACTTTATCATCATAGCATTACTCAAAAGCAAGTTTACAATGACGATTGAATTTTAAAGAAAATATTTCTCAAATTTCAAACTCTTGCACTTACTCTCCCGTTTCAAAATTAGAGGTACAATTTAACTTTTGAAATCAAACATCAAAATTGATACGACTCATAAAAGCTTAAAATAAAATAAAATTTATGATAAATAATTTTTGTTACATAATATACAATTATAATAATTGTACTAACTAAAATTAAATAAATTCACTATATTTTAACCACAAAAGTCAAATTTTCAAAGTCAACGGCAGATGTTATTCAGGGATGCAAGAATAAATAACAAAGGTGCTTCAGGGATGTAGAATAATGGTGCTGTTTAAAAAAACAGTACCCATTCTACCAAATACATGTATGTGCTTCCTTTGGATGGCACGCAGGAATTGAATGGTCAGGATTTATAGTGATGACATTCTCAATTAAATCATTTCAAACAAGCTGTCCAAAAGAAGTTGGAAGAAGGAATTGAAACCTGAAAAGAATAGCAATACCCCCCCCACACACACACACACACTCACACTGGAAAACTCATTTTCACCATTGCAACAGCTATACATGAACATGATAAACCAGAATCCATATATGAGAGATTAGGACAAATTTGAGGTGCATTTGATGTTTCCTACAAGTTACTTGCTACGCATATTCAGCACTTCAACCTAATAATAAGAACAAGTTTCATTGCATCATTCATGTATTATTGCAAGGACTCTCTGATATTGGTTGCTACTGACGAAGAGATTCAACTGCAGGAATTGCTAATACATATTACCAACTCACTGTTGTGGATGAGGTAGCCATCAACTTAACGATATAAAGAATCTCAGGACCATATTAGCAGAACACGTATCAATTAAGAGCTACATTTTTATGGCATAGCGAATACTAGCATGATCACATGTTTATGAACTCAAAAAAAATTAGCAGTATGAGAGGCATTATTTGAAAGAATTCTTGGTACAATTATTAAATGATCTTCACTCTCACACACTTGCTATCTTTTTGAACTCGATCCAATCTTAAACACTCATCAAAAATGAAGGAATAATGCGTACCTCAAAAGAGAATTAATTACTATATGGCTTCCAATTCTACATATATACAAAGCAACAAACAAAAGTTGTGATGTAGGACACACAGAAAGAAGGAATAAGAGTACCTATCTCTGCACAGAATCGATAAAGAAAACACACACAAAAGCACACAACTTTAATCTCAAATCAATATATTCAATAATCTTAAAATAATGAAGTATTACAATGCTTAAATAGAAAACTTAATAATTGCCTAATTTAGAAAGGAAACAATCTCCTAACTAAAATCTACTACTATAATAAACTATCCTAATTGAAATAACTACTACAATTAAAACTCTCCTAATGAAAAGCTAATACTATAATATCCAACTAAATAATTTCATTAATAACTCAACATTTCTCTCTGAATAACAATACAAAATTAATAATCAACTTCTTAAATTTCTTCTTCCGTACGTCATCAAGATATGCAGAAACACTTTTTTAAGCAGTAGTAACCAAAACAAAGGTATTCTAATATACCTATAATTCTTCAACACTACTGACATCAAAGTAAACGTTTTGAGCTAGCTATTCTTATTATTAGGTAGCAAGTGCACTGAATATGCGTAGTTCCTTGTAGGAAACGTTAAATGCACCTCAATTTTGTCCTAATCTCTCATCTAGGAGGGAAAGCATATCTCAAATACTGCTTTATCATGTTCATTTATAGCTGTTGCAATGGTGAATGAGATTTCCAGCCTGTGGAGTGTATGGACCTCAATGGAGATAATTTGACTAGTTACATATACAATCAACACGTCTACATGTCGAAAGAAAGGATTCATTTATGGCAAGTCCATATATTCAAAACAATAACTAAGCATTTACATAGCCAAACAAATTAATAGGGAAGAAAACTTATGCTACAAAAGGGTAAAGCAGGTATAAAATTTTAAGTCAGACTTCCCTTCATAACACTAGCAAAAAGTTTCATCTTCGAAACAGAACCAATTCAACCAACAAAGAACCAAAATAAGCATCCTTAAGACATCTTGATAAAGTCTTCTTCCATGATTTACCTCAATAACATATGAAAGAACCATTAGAACAAAAAGTTGCTTCATCTCTCAATGGACTGACCAAATTTGAAGCATCCATCAATCGTTCTTTCTCCTAAAAGAGTCCCTCAGTGAGCCTAGCACGGCCACCAGTTGGCTGGCATAACACCGTCTGGCAGTTGCCGCATACCACAACCGTTTGGGAGTGGCTAAATACAGTGGTTCTGCAATTATCACCCAACATACATAATCAATCAACTTGACATAAACATTCGCATCCAACAAATCAATTCACTAAAATTTCTACATAAATAAATAAAATTAACACAATGTAAATGCGTTTTACACAACTTACATGCTGAAGAAGCCCTGGCATTTCACATCCTAAGAAAACAATATTCAAAACACAAAATCAATAACAAATTAACCATAAATGATACAAATCAAATAATAATTTACAAAAATTAACGACGAAATGTTAATCGCAAAATACCATGAAGAAAGAGTTGGGGGTTTGGACGAGACGCTTGAGCTTGTGCTTCCTCTTCTCCACATCAGCCGGCGGGTGAAGTAGATCGATATCGTTTGAGAGAGTCTACGAAATTAAATATATCAAAGAAAAAATACATAAACTTATGTCAATGGCTTACAAAAAATAAATTATTCATCAAGCGTTTGAATCTCTGAAAATTGAATGAAATAAAACGCAAACAAGATTCAACGGAAAAAAGATGTAATACTAACCATCTTCTTCTTCTTCTTCTTCTTCTTCGAGAAGCCTGGAAGACATAACAACTCTGCGAGGTTTTAGGCTGCAGAAGAAAAAACCCTAATATTCACTAGAATTTATAACAATGAAATGGGGTGACTATAGCCGTCAGATTCAAAGGTATTTAGATCGTAGTCGTCCAAATTTAAGCCAAGTTTGGGCCTCTCACGGTCTTTAGATTGTATTGGGGTGGGCCTGTTATATTGCCGGTTTAGTAAAATGAAGCAATAATAGGGACTTAAGGAGTCTTTAGCGGTAGTAAAATTGTTGAAAGAAATACTCCCTCTCTTAAATCTACAAAAAAATTAAAAGAAAATAAAAAAGTCTCGTTCTGATTTTTTAAAGTTGAAATGTATAATAATTCTTAAAAATAAAAAAATTTAATTAGTACTTTATTATAGACTCATTTGCCAACAAAAAGTCTTATGAAAATAGAGTATCATTGCTTTAATTCTTTCTATAAAATTGCATTATTTAATTTTATCATCACAATTTTATTATTATACAACAATAATATATTTTAATATTTTATATAAAAAACTACTATGGTTATGTATGTGAGGGACTAATATCTATAATATACTACATAATTTTCTAGTTATTTATGTAAGACCCCAACTTTTATAAATAAAAATAAATTTTCAATAAATATCATTTTGAATATTATGGAGTAAATTTGATATAATGTTATAGTTGTGAGTAATAGTTATAAATTTTGCAAAATACATGAAGTTGTTATATAATATTGATTGGTGAAAAATATTCGTTTTAACGGGGAATATTAAATGCGACTCAAGACAATCATGGTGGATCCTCTAACGGAATTATTGTCGGATTGATTGAAACGACAAAAATACTTTTATGAAAATAACGGTGAAAGTTTTACCATTAACTTGTTGAAACACCCGGTGTTAAAAGAAATGCGATGTCGCGTGGTTGTTGCGTAAGACACGCGGTATTGATTATTAATGCTTACGTGAGAAGTCACCGGTTTTGTTCAATTATTGCTACGATGAATTGTTGCATAAGTATCTCACGTTATTTGATTCAATTATTGTCGATATTTTATATATTATTAAATCAATAATTAAGATAAAAAGTTATTAATATTATTATTTGCAATATTAACGATGTCAGTAAGTTACGCTTAGGAGAGGTTTGGTCACCTAATTACGCGCACATAGGAGAAATTTTATTGGAAAGCCCCCTCTTTCCAGGAACGATTTGGTCGATTAATATTATAAATTATAATAATGATGATAAATGTTGTTAAATATATTGAGGTGTCTTTTATAAAGTCACGAGAAGTTTATATATATATATAAAAAAAATTGTTTTATTAGTATTATTAATGTAATAAAATGAAAAAAGTTTTATATAAAAATGTAATACTTTTATAAAGTTATTTGTTTTATTAGACAATAATTAGAATATATTATATTTTATTATCGTAGTAGATTGCGTAGATAAATGCGTAGTGATAGTGTTTTATATAAAATCTTTTTTATATAAAACAAAATACTTTTATAAAGTTATTTATTTTATTATGCAATAATTAGAATATAATATATTTTATTATGCATAGTATTTGCATAGTAAAATCTTTTATATAAAATGTAATACTTTTATAAAGTTAATTGTTTTATTAGATTTTAAATAAAATATATAAATATATATATATATATTATATTTTATCACATAGTATCCTTTCTATTTTCCTATAAATAGGATGCTTGGTTAGAATTGAAATCACATCGTAAATTCAGAGAATTCTCTTACATAATCTTGGCGTATTTCTTTAGAGTTTTAAGAAGCTTTTTTGAGCGTAGTCTGAAGTTTTTTTTCAAGTATATCCCTCGCCTCTACCCGGTTGAAGTACTCTTCTTTATAAGGTAAAGGGTATTATTTCTTTTCGTATTCATGAAGAAAACTTCATTATTTCATTCTTTATTGATACATTGGAATAACTTTATATATATCAAGTACCGCATACATGGTGAAATTCTTTCATTATTCCATTCCTTATTATTTTGTTGGAATAACTCAGATATATGTCAAGTACCGCATACGTGGTGAAATTCTTCGTTATTCCATTCTTTATTATTCATTGGAATATCCTATCTATGCATTACGCATTTAACACGGTTCCATTATTTATTATTTCATTGGAATAACTTTATGCGCATGATCTGATGCATCATCGCACCTGGTGAAGTCTTTTGTTATTCCATTCTTTATTATTCATTGGAATATCCCATGCGTGCATTTACGCATTTGACCTGGTTCCATTATTTATTATTACGTTGGAATATCGCCATACATGCGTTTTTGCGTGACGACACGGGTTCCATTATTAATTATTTACATTGGAATAACACGTGCATGCGGTCTATCGTGCGTGGTGAATTCTTCGTTATTTCATTATTTATTATTCATTGGAATAACTTGCATGTGGATTACCACATGCGTGGTGAATGACCCTTCGTATTCATTTCTTATTAAATTGTGGAAATGATCCGTCTACGTGAATTTTCGCGTGGCGGTGAAAATCCATTCAGTTTCATATATTCTATGATACTCATTTTGGTTAAACTTTTTCGCTTTATACTCCATGAAATTAGTGGAATATCCTTGATATTTCAAGGCTTCATCCAAAGATATCTTTTCATGAAAATATTCTTCCGAGCATTCTTGAATTTTCCTTCACAAGCGTTAAAGATCATGTTGACAATTTGGACATTATTGAGTTAGGATAAATTAACTTATAAATCTTTAAAATTTATTCTTGAACTTGTTATATTGAATTATTATGTCATCATCATCATCCCCATGCTTATATTGTGATGAAAGTCGTCTTTCGCTTACGTGTAGATAGATGGACTTGGTATGATTATGACCGAGGATTATTCTAAGTATAATCATGACCAGTAATGTAAGACCCCAACTTATTATTAATGAAATTTAATTTTCTCTATTTATTATTTTGAAATAGTAAGGGTTGATTTGATTAATGTGGATAGTTATGGGTAAAATACGCAAATATTTCAAAATAATCAAGTGGTTATAAAATATTTATTGTTGTCGGGGAATATTCGTTTGTTCGTGGAATATTCTTGCTATCGGGGAATATTCGTACGACAGCGCAGTCTTTTGTGGGCCCAATAACGGAAAGCAATTGGATGAAGAAAACAACAAATATAAGTTGTTTAAAAATAACGGCGTAGTTGTTACAAGATTAATCTTGTTAAAATACTCGGTGGTTAAAACACAAGAAGATTACGGTATTGCACCAATTATTGATTCTAACGTAAGAAGGCACTACTCAATAATGGTTACAGTAATTCTTTATTCAAAGATTTTATTGATTTAATAATTCTTTGCGTTGATATTTTATATTGTTATTGTTTCAATAATTGTCATTACACAAGTATTTTCATTATCGAAGCTAATAATTCATATTATCCGAATAATATTATTAGATAACATTATTGGCAATGTCTAGAAAGTTACATACAAGGAGAGGTTTGGTCACCTAATCATGCGCCAAGAAGGAGAAATTCTTATTGGAAAGCCCTCTCTTTCACGAGAACGCGCCTCGGTTGTAATATTGTGATTCGTAATATTATTTGTGAATAATTAATTATTGATTTATATAATGAGGAAAATATTGATTTTATGTGGATATAGATGGAGAAAATTTTTAATGTGACAATTGTTGAAAATTAATATTTTATCTTTTTCTCGATAAAATAATTCATTTAAATATATTATTTTAATAATATATTAACGATGATATTTTTATAATGAATGTGGGATATA
This sequence comes from Panax quinquefolius, assembly GCA_020205615.1. Classification (NCBI taxonomy): domain Eukaryota; kingdom Viridiplantae; phylum Streptophyta; class Magnoliopsida; order Apiales; family Araliaceae; genus Panax; species Panax quinquefolius. The sequence continues at coordinate 34,995,232 of CM035156.1, read as the reverse complement.
TGAGTATATGAGGAGGAAGAGTATTTTTGTGGCATTAAATGTTTAACACATATTTTGTGTGTTGGTGGACACAATTATCGATAGAAATTTGATTATAAACTTGTAAAATCGCCTCGTTTATGGATTTTGGTCAATTTTCATTTGAAATTTGGAAAAACTTTCTTCGCAAAGTTGTAGAGAATTGAATTTCCTATAAAATTCAAGCGAGATTCGAATTTTCCGATAAAAGGGCTATTTATTATGAATTATTGAAGTTCAAGCTCAAAATAATTGATTTTTGGAAATTTAAAATAATTTAAATAAGAAAAACGTTTTTGATATATTTAGTGGGCTTGGTTGGTTGTTGAAATGAGCTGATTTCAGTTTATAAGAGTGTATAGGGAAAATTTTATATATATTAATATTATATTAAATTTTCTACTTTTGTGTTCTAAAGATTTTCCTATAAATAGGGTGCTTGGGTTAGAATTGAAAATCAATTGGCTCAAGTTTTCTCTCTATATTATCGAAGCGTATTCTTGTGAGTATTTTGAGTATTTCTATACTGGTGCAAGTTCAAGTCATGCTTTATATCCTGTTTCAACTTAGTAAGTACTTGTCTTTGTGAGGTAAGGGATATTATTTTTTTAATGATATTATTTATTCTAATATCATTATCGCCAAGTATTGATCTGAACTTTTTAATCAAATTTGGAACTTTTGGTGTGTGAGTTACTTATTCACATATATCTAAGACTATTCACGTATCTGATCTTATTCACGAATCACTAAGACTATTCATCGAAAAATAAAAATTTTCCTTTTTCGTCAAAATATCTATTCGGATACTAGCTTTGATTGTATCCATGTTTTGATCATTCTTGAATTTTACACCACTATGATTATTTTTGAGGTATTTTTGGACATGGATAAAAACAAAGTATGAATCCTTAATCCTTAATCCTTGTCATTTTGATTCTTTGGATTCGCTTTTTTTAAAAATATTTTCATCATCCTCGGTCTTAAATGATGATATTTTTGAATATCTTTGGCACGTAGTGCAAAGATGAATGATTTTCGATGAATATCTTTGGCCGTAGAGCAAAGATGAACAATGTGTTTAGATGAACATGACTAATCGATGAATATCTTTGGCTGTAGTGTAAAGATGAATATTTGATTCTAGATATATATTGATTGATGTTACAGGGATAAAAGATGAGCGATGAACTTTTAAATTCATACATAGAAGATAGTAGTTTGCATTCTCTACCTAACTCTTCTAATGAATTATTATTTCATTGCGAATATTGATCCGAAACTTGTCATCTATTGTATTCTATTAGATTTTTCCTGTTGAAGACTAACGATAATTTGTTGTATATTATCTTAGTCATAATATTCTTTATCGGGCTAGTTGAGCTCACCCTTTTCCTTTTTGTTCCATTTTTCTTCTCAAGAGGCGAGAATATAGCGAGTGCAGTGGGGTATGGAATGAAGGTTCTAAAGAGAGTTGTTTAGTAGTCCTCACCATTTTTGTAAAATAATGTATCAATAAATGTGATGAGGATTTATTTGAGTATAGATATTATCTAGAAGATAATATTTGTATTCAAACTCACGCTTTTCTTGTTGTAATAATAAAGTTGTAGTTGTTTACATACTACGTATTGACAACTCGGAATGGGTGATGTATAACTATTTTGGGGGCGCCACGGTTGGTATCGGAGCTTAGGGATATGATCTCTGGCGGAGATCGGGGAATAGAACTAGGAGGGAGAGACAGTAAATCCTTCGCTAAAGTGTGTCCTACCTAAGCTTATTTGTTAGTTGGTCGATATATAGGGATATTATGTGATATATTGATTTCTTAATTAACCCTTGTTTTATGACAAGATTTGAGAATGTGATCGAGAATATTAACAATGGAAATGAAACAGTGGAGACGCTGCTACTCACCAACGAGGAGAACGCAAAATGACCGGGCAATGTTCCTCCTGTGAACAAACACCACCTGAAAGAGATGATGAGCGAGGGGATGTTTAGAAGCTTTTTAGATTCATGCAAAATCGCACGAGGAGACTCGTGTTCAAAATCTGAGGAGGAAATGATAGCGATTCACGGGTTGTCACAAATGCAAGCGATTCAAAGAGTTGGGACCACGAATTTAAGAGAAAGCCGAGATCCGATCATGGCGGAAACATGGGTCAAGCAAATTACCAAGATATTCGATGTCTTGGGATGCACGGAGGAACGAAGGTTCCATTCGCCACCTTTATGTTAAAGTGGCGAAGGATCTTGGTGGGAGTCTCGTGAAGCGTATACATCCACCAAGACTCAAGATGTCTTGGGAGGCGTTTGAAACTATTTAATGAGAAATACTTTCACGAAAGTGTTTCGTATATGAAGGAAGTGGAGTTCATCGATTAGAACAAAACAACATGACGGAGTCCCAACACGAGGCAAAGTTTGAAGAGTTATCCGGTTTGCACCTCATTTGGTGGAGAATGAGGAGCGATGACGCGGATGTTTCTTAGAGGTTTGAAACCCCAAGATACGTTAGTATCTCATTTCTCATAAATTTTCTCTCTATTAGGATGTTGTAAAATGTAGGGTTCAATTATTAGAGCGAGATAACGAAAGTACGGTCAACCGAGGGACCACAATCGATCATATCTGGGAGATAGCGATCAATAAAACAACGATAACCAAAGAGAGAAAAAAAAGACGGACAAAATGGTAACCACTCGGTGGTAATCATGGCCATGAAAAATAGAAGAAGCGAGTCGGGAGGAGATTTTAAAAAGAAGAGATTTAACAACGACCATGTGAAGACGAGCGGTCTTGGCAAAGAATTTGGTTCTAAGGAGGAGAACGACCACCACCGTATATATGCTATAAATGCGGGAAAGAGGACATATCGGTCAAAGCGCCCACAACGATTCAAGGTATGCTATAATTCGGAAAGGAAGGACATATCGCTTTCGAGATTATGCAGTAGCGAAACCTAGTTCAATGAGGGACGGTGACTCAAAAAGACCATCCCGAAAAAGTCAAAGTCAGCGGTTCACGGAATAGCGTTTGTTGTGATTGGTCAAAATGCGAGAACCCAAATAGCGTGATCACGGGTAAGCTATTTATAAATTCTTCGAAGTTTATACCTTACTTGATACCGGTCTTTACCCATTCATTTATCTCTCCGCTTGTGCTCAACGTTTAAACTTGACTCAGGAGAAATTAGACTTTGACCTATCTCGTGGAAACTCAGTTAGGAGAAACTTTCATCACATCCATTGTTTATAAATCTTGTTTGATTCAAGTTGGCACCATCACCTTACACCATTGACCTTATCTCTTTAAAGATACTTGCTTTTGATGTGATTTTAGGGATTGATTGGTTAACTACTCATCATGCCAAAATTGATTGTTTTCGTAAGGTTGTTAGTTTTTATATTCCTAACCAACCTGTTATTTAATTCAAGCAACTAAACCATTAAAATCAATCACCATCATATCTAATCATAAAGCTATTCGTTTATTGAAAAGCGGATGTCAAGCTTTCTTAGCCCATGTTATGGATTTGAATAAAGACACGTCAAATTTGAATAATATTCACCTGTTATTATTGACTTTCCGACGTATTTCTGAAGAACTTCCGGCCTACCCCGTAACGTGAAGTTGAATTCTTTATTGATCTTGAACTCGTACAAAGCCCATTTCTAAAACCCCATATCGAATGGCTCCTATTGAACTTCAGAGTTAAAGGTCCAACTACGTGGAGTTGTTGGACATCGGTTTTATTCGCCCTAGTACATCTCCTTGGGGTGCTCTGTTTTATTCGTAAAGAAGAAAGAGCGGTAGTATGCGACTTTGTATTGACTATCGGGAATTGAACCATGTCACCATCAAGAATAGGTATCCTCTACCTCGTATTGATGACTTGTTTGACCGATTGCAAGGAGCACAATTTTTTCAAAGATCGATCTTCGATTCGGATATCATCGGTGAAGATTAGAATCGAGGATATTCAAAGCGCCTTTAGAACTTCGCAGACGGGCATTATGAATTCTTAGTCATGTCTTTCGGATTGACTAATGCTCTTATGGCTTTCATGGATATGATGAATCGAGTATTCAAGGAATATTTGGATCAATTCGTTGTTGTCTTTATTGATGACATCCTCATATATTCCAAAAGCCGTGAAGATCGGGAGCACCATTTGAAAATTTGGTACTCCAAAGGCTTCGTGAAAACAAGCTTTATCCCAAGTTGAAGAAATCGCGGCGTTACGGCGAGGAAGTAGCATTCCTTGGGCACGTGGTGTCAAAACATGGAGTATCTGTTGATCCGCCAAGATTGAAGCAATACAAAGTTGGGAGCAACCAAAAGTCGGTGGTGAAGTACGTAGTTTTTGGGCTTAAATTTGGTTATTATCGGAGATTTGTGGAAGGGTTTCTCGAATCGCTACTCCATTAACCCAAACTAACTCGGAAGGATACAAAATTCGTTTGGGAGCGAAGAATGCGAGAAGGGTTTCCAAGAGCTTAAGAGGAGACTTATTTTAAGACTGTTCTAACAATACCATCTGGTTCGAATGGATTTGTTATCTCACAATGATACTTGAGGAAAAGGGTTAGGATGTGTTCACATGCAACGTGGGAAAGTCATAGCATATGCCTCGCGACAACTTAAAAAGAGTATGAGAGGAATTATCCTACTCATGATCTAGAGTTAGCGGTGATCGTTCAGTATTAAAGATCCGGAGGCACTATCTATATGGGGAGAAAGTGGAGATATATTCGGACCATAAAAGCCTCAAATATTTCTTCACGCAAAAAGGAACTCAACACGCGGCAACAACGTTGGCTTGAGTTGTTGAAAGATTACGACCACACTATTCAATACCATCTTGGAAAAGCAAGCGTGGTAAATGACGCGTTGAGTAGAAGATCGTATATGCGAGGAATGAGTGCGATGATGTCAAGTATCGCGACAGAGCCAACTTTAATAGAAAAAGTTAAGGTTGCTCTTCCAGCCCAGGCTTGAAGCCGATGCGTATGAAGAAGAAAGTACAAGAAGGTGCTATTCCGTGGCGAGAATTGATGAAGAAGGAATATTTCGAGTCCACTCCGGACTTTGTGTCCCTAACGACTACGATTTGAAGTACAAGATTATGATGGAGGCACACAATACACCATTTGCAATCCATCCTGGAAGTACCAAAATGTATCGTGATCTTCGACATACATTTTGGTGGAACAATATGAAGAGAGAGATTGCAAAGTTTATCTCGATGTGTTTAACTTGTCAACGTGTAAAGGCGGAGCATCTAGTACCTAAGGGTCCGTTGCAACCACTTGAGATTCCGAAATGGAAGTGGGAACACATTACCATGGATTTCGTTACGGGTCTTCCTACGGTTTCTCAAGGCATCAATGTTATTTGGGTTATTGTTGATAGATTAACCAAGTCTGCTCATTTCTTGCCGATACGGGAGACTTATTCCCTTGAACGTCTTGCTAGTATATATGTAAATGAGATTGTGAGGTTGCATGGCATGCCAGTATCCATAGTTTCGGATCGTGACCCAAGATTCACTTCAAGATTTTGGGTTAGCTTGCAAAAAGCTATGGGCACGGATTTACGATTCAGTTCGGCATACCATCCTCAAACGGACGGACAATCAGAGAGGACTATTCAAACTCTTGAAGATCTATTAAGACTCTGTGTCCTAGACTTCAAGGGCAGTTGGGATAAGTATTTACCATTGGTGGAATTCTCCTACAACAACAGTTATCAGGCAAGTATAGGTGTGGCTCCATTCGAAGCATTATATGGACGAAAATGTCGCTCTCCAGTATGTTGGGACGAGGTGGGTGAAGCAACATTGTTGGGACCCGAGTTGGTACGTATGACTACGGAAAAGATCCAAATAATTCGACAACGATATAACAAAGCGGCACAAGATCGACAAAAGAGTTATGCGGATCTTCATCGAAAGGACGTGGAATTTAGTATAGGGGATCATGTATTGTTGCGAGTTGCTCCATGGAAGGGGTTACAAGATTTGGGAAGAGAGAAAGCTCAATCCACGATTTATTGGTCCATTTCAAATTCTTGACCGAGTAGGAAATGTAGCCTATAGACTCGCGTTACCTCAAAGTATGTCTCGTGTTCATAATGTGTTTCACATATCTCGTACTTCAGTAAATATGTGAAAGACACGAACCACGTTATAGAGTTAGAGCCGGACGAAATATAGAAGACTTAACGTATGAGGAGGTACTGTCAAGATCTTGGATAGGAAGGAACATGTCCTGCTGCATGAAAGGTCATACCACAAGTTAAAGTTTTGTGGAGGAATCATGCTATAGAGAAATGACACGGGAATTGGAAAGCGAAATGAAAGCGAGGTATCCTCACCTTTTTTGAAACACTGCACGTACGTCGTCGATTTCGAGGACGAAATTTCATAAGGAGGGAGGTTGTAAGACCCCAACTTATTATTAATGAAATTTAATTTTCTATTTATTATTTTGAAATAGTAAGGGTTGATTTGATTAATGTGGATAGTTATGGGTAAAATACATAAATATTTCAAAATAAGCAAGTGGTTATAAAATATTCATTGTTGTCGGGGAATATTCGTTTGGTCGTGGAATATTCTCGTTTGTCAGAATAATATTAAATGACATGCGTAGCGATCTTTTGTGGGCCCCATAACGAAAAAGCGATTGGATGAAGAAAAGCGATAAATATAAGTTGTTTAAAAATAATAACGGCGTAGTTATTCATCAATTAATCTTGTTAAAATACTAAATTGGTTAAAAACACGATGCAGCGGCGGTATTGCACCAATTATTGATTCTTACGTAAGAAGACACTACTCAATAATGGTTACTGATAATTCTTATTTAGTATTTTATTGATTTAATAATTCTTTGCGTTGATATTTTATATTCTTTGTTGTTCAATAATTGTCATTTACAAAAGTATTTTCATTATCGAAGCAATAATTCATATTATCTGAATAATATTATTAGATAACATTATTGGCAATGTCTAGAAATTTCTGTCTAAGGGAGGTTTGGTCACCTAATTGCGCGCCAGTAAGGAGAAATTCTTATTGGAAAGCCCCCTCTTTCTTGGGAACTGCCTGGTTGTCAATATTGTGATTCTGTAATATTATTTGTGAATAATTAATTATTAATTTATATAATGAGGAAAATATTGATTTTATGTGGATATAGATGGAGAAAATTTTTAATGTGACAATTGTTGAAAATTAATATTTTATCTTTTTCTGATAAAATAATTCATTTAAATATATTATTTTAATAATATATTAATTGGTGATATTTTTATAATGAATGTGGGATATATGAGTATATGAGGAGGAAGAGTATTTTTGTTGCATTAAATGTTTAACATATATTTTGTGTGTTGGTGGACACAATTATTGACCGAAATTTGATTATAGCTTGTAAAATTGTCCGTTTATGGATTTCGGTCAATTTATGTTTGGAATTTGGAAAAACTTTCTTCTTCAAAGTTGTAGAGAATTGAATTTTCTATAAAAAGTCGCGAGATTAGAATTTTCTGATAAAAGGGCTATTTATTATGAATTATTGAAGTTCCGAAGCTCCGAAATAATTGATTTTTGGAAATTTAAAATAATTTAAATAAGAAAAACGTTTTTGATATGTTTGGTGGGCTTGGTTTGTAAGAGCCCAGCTTTTATAAATAAAGATGAATTTTTCTATAAATATTATTTTTGAATATTATGGAATAAATTTGATATAATGTTATAGTTGTGGGTAATATTTATAAATTTTGCAAAGTATGCAAGTTGTTATAAAATATTCATTTGGTGGGAATATTCTTTTTGTTAGGGAATATTCGCATAATGGCTCAATCATTGGTGGACCTTATTAATGTAATTATTATTATCGGATTGAAAACGACAAAAATATTTTATAAAAATAACGGCGGAGGTGTTACCGTTAAAACCGTTGAACTACCCGGTGGTAAAAGTACGAGAATCTGGCGTGGTTGCATAGAAGACACTACAGTATTGATTATTGATGCTTACGTGAGAAGTCACCATCTATTCAATTATTGCTACTTCTGAATTGTAAGACCAAATTTTTTTAAATAAAAAGGAATTTCCTTTATTTATTATTTTGAAATAGTAAGGGTTGATTTGATTAATGTGGATAGTTAAGGGTTAAATACATAAATATTTCAAAATAAACAAGTGGTTATAAAATATTCATTTTTGTCTGGGAATATTCGTTTGGTCGTGGAATATTCATTCGTTGGGAATATTAAATACGACGGTAGCGAGACGTAATGTGGGCCCCATAATGGAAAGCGATTGGATGAAGAAAGCGACAAATATAAGTTGGTTAAAAATAACGGCGTAGTTATTACCAATTAAGATTGTTGGAATACGGTGGTTAAAATACGATGTCTGGCGTGGGTTCAAGACAAAGAAGACACCAGTATTGCATGATATTGTTGAATTATTGATCCTTACGTAAAAAGGCACTACTCAATAATTTTTCACGGTGAGTTCTTGTTCAATATTTTATTTTATTGATTCAATAATTCTTTGCGTTGATATTTTATATTATTGTTGTTCAATAATTGTCACGCACATTATCTCCATTATCGGATCAATAATTCATATTATTTAAATAATATTATTAGATAGCATTATTGGCAATGTCTAGAAAGTTACATCGAGGAGAGGTTTGGTCACCTAATTTGGCGCAAGATGAGGAGAAAATCTTATCTGAAAGCCCCTCTTTCCGGGAATGGCTGGTCATCATAATTGTGATTACGTAATATTATTTGTGAATAATTAATTATTGATTCATATGATAAAGAAATATTTATTTTATGTGGATATAAATGATGGATTTATTTATGTGGTTATAAATGAAGAAATTATTGTTGAGGTGTTTTATCAAGATTTTTTGCAGATGGAGGTATTAAAAATTAAATCGGGGTTTTGAGATATATTGCGGGATTATAATTTTTAATCCGACCGTTGGATTGTGGTAATTTTGGGTATGTTATACATACATAAGTTGAGTATATGTCCACAAATTTTGAACCGTTTAAAATGCACGAATGATTTGTTATGAATTTTAAGAGGTGTCTCGATTAGGAAATTAGGGTTATAATTGATTTTGGTGGAAAATTCTAGAATTGAGTGGGCCCCACTTGTGGTTGGTGAAGAAATGTGCTGAATTTTATTTCAAATGTGGTGGGTGGCAATAGTAGCGAGGTAAAGCCATCAGTAAAGCAGGTCAAGTGCTTGGTGCGGGCTAACATTTTCCTATAAATAGAGGGCTAAGTTAGAATTGAAAATCACACCGAAACAAAGTTTTCTCTCTTCTCTCTATATTATGAGCGTATTTTGTGAGTATTTAGATACTTTGAGAGTTCTTTGTTCAAGACAAGTTTCATTCAAAGATCACTTCCGAGCCTTTCCTTCCAAATCTTCGATTCTTTGAGGTAAGGGATATTATTTTTTTCGTAATGATATTATTTCTTCAATATCATTATCTTTGAAATGTTGATCCGAGGTTTTATCAAATTTGGAACTTTTTCATGTATCGGGTTACTTATTCATGAGTTACTATTCACGAGTTACTATTCATGAGTTACTATTCACGATTCTTATTCACAAAGTATTATTCATGAAGCGTGAAAATGTTTTTTGTGGAATTTCTATCTTTTGGTGTGAGTTCTTATTCACGATATCGACACTTTATTCACGATATCTGACTATTCACGATATCTAAGACTATTCACCAAAAAATAAAATTTCTTCTTTTTGTCAAAACATCTATTTTGGATACTAGCTTTGATTGTATCCATGTTTTGATCATTCTTGAATTTTACACCCGGTGATTATTTTTGGGGTATTGTTGGACATGGATAAAACAAAGTACGAATCCTTAATCCTTAATCCTTGTCATTTTGTTTCTTGGATTCGTTCTTTAAAAATATTTTCATCATCCTCGGTCTTAAATGATGATATTATTGAATATCTTTGGCACGTAGTGCAAAAGATGAATGATTTCTGAAGAATATCTTTGGCACCGTAGTGCAAAGATGAGCAGTGTTGAGATGAACACGACCGATCGATTAATATATTTGGCTCAGTAGTAAAAGATGAGCAGTGTTTAAATGAACATGATTAATGATGAATATCTTTGGCTCAGAGTGCAAAGATGAATATTTGATTTGAGATGAAAATTGATTGATGTTCTGAGGATAAAATATTGATGATGGATTTGTTAAATTCATAGATTATAGTAGATTTCATTCTCTACGTAACTCTTCTATGAATTATTATTTCATTTGCGAATATTGATCGAAACTTGTTGTCTATTGTATTCTATCAGATTTTTCCTGTTGAAGACTAACGATAATTTGTTGTATATTATCTTAGTCATAATATTCTTTCTTGAGCTAGTTGAGCTCACCCTTTTCATTTTTGTTCCATTCTTCTCGGGAGGCGAGAATATAGCGAGTATGCAAGTCGGGGTATGGAATGAAGGTTTTAGAAAGGATTGTTTAGTAGTCCTCACCATTTTTTGTAAAATAATGTATCAATAAATGTGATGAGGATTTATGTGAGTATAAATATATTATGCAGAAGATAATATTTGTATTTAAACTCACGCTTTTCTTGTTGTAATAATAAAGTTGTAGTTGTTTACGTACCATGTATTGACAACTCGGAATGGGTGATGTATACCTATTTTGGGGGCGTCACGCGGTTGGTATCGAGCTTAGGATATGATCTCTGGCGGAGATGGGGAATAGAACTAGGAGGGAGAGCGAGTAAATCCTTCGCTAGTGTGTCTACCTAAGCTTTATTTGTTAGTTAAGTCAAGATATAGGGATATTATGTGATATATTGATTTCCTTAATTAACCCTTGTTTTATGGCGATATTTGAGAATGTCGATCGAGAATATTAACAAATGGAGTAAATGAGACAAGTGGAGATGCCTGTCTTTACCAACGAGGAGAGCGTCTGCAACAGTCGGGCAATGTTCCTCCCGTGAACAACACCACCGAGCGAGATGATGAGCGAAGGATGTTTAGAAGCTTTTTGCAGTTCATGCAAAATCGCGACGAGGAGACTCGTGTTCAAAATCTGAGGAGGAAATGATAAGAATTCACGGGTTGTCACGACCAAGCAGATTCAAAGAGTTGGGACCACCGAATTTAAGGGAAAGCGAGATCCGATCATGGCGGAAACATGGGTCAAACAAATTACCAAGATATTCGATGTCTTGGGATGCGGAGGAACGAAGGTTCCATTCGCCACCTTTATGTTCCGTGGCGAAGGCAGACTCATTGGTGGGAATCGTGAAGCGTACTCCATCCGGCCGCAAGACTCAAAGATGTCTTGGGAGACGTTTGAGAGACTATTTAATGACAAATACTTTCACGAAAGTGTTCGTCGTATGAAGGAAGTGGAGTTCATCGATTAGAGCAAAACAACATGGCGGTGTCTCGAAGACGAGGCAAAGTTTGCAGAGTTATCCGAGTTTGCACCTCATTTGGTGGAGAATGAAGAACGTATTATGACGCGGATGTTTCTTAGAGGTTTGAAACCCCAGATACGTCAAGATCTCATTTCTCATAAACTTTCTCTTTATTCGATGATGTTATAAGCAGGCTCAATTATTAGAAGCGAGATAACGAGTACGGTCATTCGAGGACCATAACCGAGGATCGTACTCGAGATGGCGATCAGCAGAATAATGATAACTGCGGAGAAAGAAAGACGGACGAAATGGTAACCACTCTGGTGGTAATCATGGCCATGAAAATGAAGAAGCGAGTCGAGGAGGAGATTTTAAAAGAGGAGATTTAACAACGACTATGTGAAGGAGCAGGTTTGAATCAATCGGTTCTAAGGAGGAGATCGACCACCCGGTCATATGCTACAAATGCGGAAAAGAGGGACATATCGATCAAAGCGCCCACAAGATTCAAGGTATGCTATAGTTGTGGAAAGGAAGGACATATCGCTTTCGAGATTATGCAGAGCGAAACCTAGTTCGGTGAGGGACGGTGACTCAAAAGATCATCCCGAAAAGTCAAAGTCAACGATCCGGAAAAGCGTTTGTTGTGGTGGTCATCATATCGAGAGAACCCAAACGAGGTGATTACGGGTAATTTATTTATAAATTCTTGCGAAGTTTATACCTTACTTGATCCGGTGCTACCCATTCATTTATCTCTCCTGCTTGTGCTCAACGTTTAAACTTGACTCGGAGAAATTAGACTTTGATCTATCTCGTGGAAACTCCGTTAGGAGAAACTTTCATCACATCCATCGTTTATAAATCTTGTTTGATTCAAGTTGGCACCATTACCTTACACATTGACCTTATCTCTTTAAAGATACTTGCTTTTGATGTGATTTTAGGAATTGATTGGTTAACTACTCATCATGCCAAAATTGATTGTTTTTCGTAAGGTTGTTAGTTTTCATATTCCTAACCAACCCGTTGTTATTTAATTCAAGCAACTAAACCATTAAAATCAATCATCGCTATATCTAATCATAAAGCTATTCGTTTATTGAAAAGCGGATGTCAAGCTTTCTTAGCCCATGTTGTGGATTTGAATAAAGACACGTCAAATTTGAATAATATTCTGTTGTTATTGACTTTCGACGTATTTCTGAAGAACTTCCCGATTACCCCCGAGCGTGAAGTTGAATTTTTATTGATCTTGAACACCGTACAAAGCCCATTTCTAAAACCCCATATCGAATGGCTCTATTGAACTTCGGGAGTTAAAGGTCCAACTACAGGAATTGTTGGACATCGGTTTCATTCGCCCCAAGTACATCTCCTCGGGGTGCTCCTGTTTTTATTCAGAAAGAAAAAGGCGGGAGTATGCGACTTTGTATTGATTATCGGGAATTGAACCATGTCACCATCAAGAATAGGTATCCTCTACCTCGTATTGATGACTTGTTTGACCCGATTCTGAGGGCACAATTCTTTTCAAAAATCGATCTTCGTTCTCGATATCATCGGTGAAGATTAGAGGCGAGGATATTCCAAAGCGCCTTGAACTTCGGTATGGGCATTATGAATTCTTAGTCATGTCTTTCGGACTAACTAATGCTCCTGCGGCTTTCATGGATATGATGAACCGAGTATTCAAGGAATATTTGGATCGGATTCGTTGTTGTCTTTATTGATGACATCCTTATATATTCCAAAAGTCGTGAAGATCATGAGCACCATTTAAATTTGGTACTCAAAGGCTTCGTGAAAACCAACTATATGCCAAATTGAAGAAATGCGAGTTCGGCGAGGAAGTAGCATTTCTTGGGCATGTGGTGTCAAAACATGGAGTATCTGTTGATCCGTGAAGATTGAAGCAATACAAAGTTGGGAGCAACCAAGTCGGTGTTGAAATCACGTAGCTTTTTGGGCTTATTTGGTTATTATCGGAGATTCGTGGAAGGGTTTTCTCGAATCGCTACTCCATTAACTCATTAACTTCGGAAGGATACAAAATTCGTTTGGAGTGAAGAATGCGAGAAGAGTTTCCAAGAGCTTAAGAGGAGACTTATTTTGACTGTTCTAACAATACCATCCGGTTCGGATGGATTTGTTATCTCAAATGATGCTTGAGCAAAGGGTTAGGATGTGTTCTCATGCAACGTGGGAAAGTCATAGCTATGCCTCGCGACAACTTAAAGAGTATGAGAGGAATTATCCTACTCATGATCTAGAGTTAGCGGCCGATCGTTTCATTGCTTAAAGATATGGAGGCACTATCTATATGGGGAGAAAGTGGAGATATATTCGCACCATAAAAGCCTTAAATATTTCTTCACTCAAAAAAGAACTCAACATGCGACAGCGACGTTGGCTCGAACTATTGAAAGACTACGACCACACTATTCAATACCATCCTGGAAAAGCGAATGTGGTAGCTGACGCGTTGAGTAGAAGATCATATGCGGGAACGAGTGCGATGATGTCAAGTATGCGTAGAGCCAACTTTAATAGAAAAAGTTAAGGTCGCTTTCAAGCCACCGAATCTTGAACGATCACGTATGAAGAAGAAAGTACAAGAAGGAGCTATTCCTAAGGGCGAGAATTGATGAAGAAGGAATACTTGAGTCCACTCTAGACTTTGTGTTCTAACGACTCGATTTGAAGTACAAGATTATGATGGAGGCACACAATACACCATTTGCAATCCATCTCGGAAGTACTAAAATGTATCGTGATCTTGACATACATTTTGGTGGAATAATATGAAGAGAGAGATTGCAAAGTTTATCTCGATGTGTTTAACTTGCCAACGTGTAAAGGCGGAGCATCTAGTACCTAAGGGTCCGTTGCAACCACTTGAGATTAGGAATGGAAGTGGGAACACATTACCATGGATTTCGTTCACGGGTCTTCCTACGGTTTCTCAAGGCATCAATGCTATTTGGGTTATTGTTGATAGATTAACCAAGTCCGCTCATTTCTTGCCGTCACGGAGACTTATTCACTTGAGAACGTCTTGCTAGTATATACGTAAATGAGATTGTGAGGTTGCATGGCATACTGTATCCATAGTTTGGATCGTGACCCAAGATTCACTTCAAGATTTTGGGTTAGCTTGCAAAAAGCTATGGGAGCGGAGTTTGCGATTTAGTTGGCGCATACCATCCCCAAACGGACGAGACAATCGAGAGGACTATTCAAACTCTTGAAGATTTATTAAGACTCTGTGTCCTAGACTTCAAGGGCAGTTGGGATAAGTATTTACCATTGGTGGAATTCTCCTACAACAACAGTTATCAGGCAAGAATAGGTGTGGCTCCATTCGAAGCATTATATGGACGAAAATGTCGATTCTCCGATATATTGGGATGAGGTGGGTGAAGCAACATTGTTGGGACCCGAGTTAAGATGCGTATGACACTAGAAAAGATCCAAATAATTCGACAACGATACAAAGCGGCTCAAGATCGACAAAAGAGTTATGCGGATCTTCATCGAAAGGACGTGGAATTTAATGTAGGGGATCATGTATTGTTGCGAGTTGCTCCATGGAAGGGAGTTACAAGATTTGGGAAGAGAGGAAAGCTCGATCCACGATTTATTGGTCCATTTCAAATTCTTGGACCGAAGTAGGAAATGTAGCTATATAGACTTGCGTTACCTCAAAGTATGTCTTCGTGTTCATAATGTGTTTCACATATCTCGTACTTCGTAAATATGTGAAAGACCGAACCACGTTATTGAGTTAGAAGCCGGACGAGATAGCAAGAAGACTTAACGTATGAGGAGGTACTATCAAGATCTTGGATAGGAAGGGCATGTCCTGTATGAAAGAAAGCGTCATACCACAAGTTAAAGTTTTGTGGAGGAATCATGCTATAGAGAAATGACACAGGAATTGGAAAGCGGAAATGAAAGCGAGGTATCCTCACCTTTTGAAACACCAGTATCGTCACGTCGATTTCGAGGACGAAATTTCATAAGGAGGGAGGTTGTAAGACCTCAAAATTTTTTTAAATAAAAAGGAATTTCCTTTATTTATTATTTTGAAATAGTAAGGGTTGATTTGATTAATGTGGATAGTTAAGGGTTAAATACGCAAATATTTCAAAATAAGCAAGTGGTTATAAAATATTCATTTTTTGTAGGGAATATTCGTTTGGTCGTGGAATATTCATTCGTTAGGGGAATATTAAATTTGACGGTATGACCATGTGTGGGCCCCATGCGGAAAGCGATTGGATGAAGAAAGCGACAAATATAAGTTGGTTAAAAAAATAACGGCGTAGTTATTCTGAATTAATTTCATTGGAATACCGGTGGTTAAAATACGATGTCTGGCGTGGTTCCAGCGAAGTAGCACACTTGGTATTTGCGAGTATTGTTGAATTATTGATCCTTACGTGAAGAAGGCCACTACTCAATAATTTTTACGATGAATTCTTGTTCAATATTTTATTTTATTGATTCAATAATTCTTTGCGTTGATATTTTATATTATTGTTGTTCGATAATTGTCAACGCACATTATCTCCATTATCGGATCAATAATTCATATTATTTAAATAATATTATTAGATAGCATTATTGGCAATGTCTAGAAAGTTACATCGAGGAGAGGTTTGGTCACCTAATTGCGCCGATGAGGAGAAATCCTTTATCGGAAAGCCCCCTCTCACAGGAATGGCACTGGTTATCATAATTGTGATTACGTAATATTATTTGTGAATAATTAATTATTGATTCATATGATAAAGAAATATTTATTTTATGTGGATATAAATGATGGATTTATTTATGTGGTTATAAATGAAGAAATTATTGTTGAGGTGTTTTATCAAGATTTTTTGCAGTTGGAGGTATTAAAAATTAAATCGGGGTTTTGAGATATATTGCGGGGATTATAATTTTTAATCAAACCGTTGGATTGTGGTAATTTTGGGTATGTTATACATACATAAGTTGAGTATATGTCCACAAATTTTGAACCGTTAAAAATGCACGAATGATTTGTTATGAATTTTAAGAGGTGTCTCGATTAGGAAATTAGGGTTATAATTGATTTTGGTGGAAAATTCTAGAATTGAGTGGGCCCCACTTGTGGTTGGTGAAGAAATGTGCTGAATTTTATTTCAAATGTGGTGGGTGGCAATAGTAGCGAGGTAAAGCCATCGGTGGCGGTCAAGTCCGCCTTGGTGGGCTAACATTTTCCTATAAATAGAAATTTAAGTTAGAATTGAAAATCACACGTAAACAAAGTTTTCTCTTTCTCTCTCTATATTATTGAGGCGTATTTTGTGAGTATTTAGATACTTTGAGAGTTCTTTGTTCAAAGACAAGTTTCATTCAAACATCACTTGAGACCTTTCCTTAGAAATCTTGATTCTTTGAGGTAAGGGATATTATTTTTTTAAGTAATGATATTATTTCTTGATATCATTTCTTTGAAATGTTGATCCGAGGTTTTATCAAATTTGGAACTTTTTCATGTCGGGGTTACTTATTCACGAGTTCTTATTCACGAGTTCTTATTCATGAGTTACTATTCACGAGTTCTTATTCACAAGTCTTATTCAGTGAAGCGTGAAAATGTTTTTTTGTGGAATTTCTATCTTTTGGTGTTTGAGTTCTTATTCACGTATACGACCTTTATTCACGTATCTGAGACTATTCACGTATCAAAGACTATTCACCAAAAATAAAATTTCTTCTTTTTGTCCAAAACATCTATTTTGGATACTAGCTTTGATTGTATCCATGTTTTGATCATTCTTGAATTTTACACCACGGTGATTATTTTTGGGGTATTGTTGGACATGGATAAAACAAAGTACGAATCCTTAATCCTTAATCCTTGTCATTTTGTTTCTTTGGATTCGTTTTCTTTAAAAATATTTTTCATCATCCTCGGTCTTAAATGATGATATTATTGAATATCTTTGGCACGTAGTGCAAAGATGAATGATTTGAAGAATATCTTTGGCACAGTAGTGCAAAGATGAGCAGTGTTGAGATGAACATGACCGATGATTAATATCTTTGGCACTGTAGTGCAAAAGATGAGCAGTGTTTAAATGAATGATTAATTGATGAATATCTTTGGCTTGTAGTGCAAAGATGAATATTTGATTTGAGATGAAAATTGATTGATGTTCTGAGGATAAAATATTGATGATGGATTTGTTAAATTCATAGATTATAGTAGATTTCATTCTCTACGTAACTCTTCTATGAATTATTATTTCATTGCGAATATTGATCGAAACTTGTTGTCTATTGTATTCTATCGATTTTTTCCTGTTGAAGACTAACGATAATTTGTTGTATATTATCTTAGTCATAATATTCTTTTCTTGAGCTAGTTGAGCTCACCCTTTTCATTTTGTTCCATTCTTCTCGGGAGGCGAGAATATAAGCGAGTACGCAGTCGGGGTATGGAATGAAGGTTTTAGAAAGGATTGTTTAGTAGTCCTCACCATTTTGTAAAATAATGTATCAATAAATGTGATGAGGATTTATGTGAGTATAAATATTGTCAGAAGATAATATTTGTATTTAAACTCACAGATTTCTTGTTGTAATAATAAAGTTGTAGTTGTTTACGTACCATGTATTGACAACTCGGAATGGGTGATGTATACCTATTTTGGGGCGTCACATTAATTCTTCGCATCATATCTCTTATATTATTGATTCAATTATTGTCACAAGATATATCTCAGTATAATATGTTATAGTATTAAATCAATAATTGAGACGACAATGAGTTATAAATGATTAATAATTGTTGAAAGATTAAATATGTGTTGATGAAAAATAAAATGATTTGTGGTAAGTTTGATTATTTTACGGGGGGCTCATATGTCATCATCTAAGAGTCTCTTCGTCAATAGTAATTACCCTTGTGAATAGTATTTACCTTTGTCAATAGTAATTACCCTTGTGAATAGTAATTACCTTCGTTAATAGTAATTACCTTTACCAGACGTCGAACCACTTGTCGTTTCACATTACAGGCGTCAAACCACTTTTCTTTTCACATCATTAGTCGTCAAGCC
Organism: Panax quinquefolius; assembly: GCA_020205615.1. NCBI lineage: Eukaryota > Viridiplantae > Streptophyta > Magnoliopsida > Apiales > Araliaceae > Panax > Panax quinquefolius. The sequence goes on along the minus strand of CM035156.1, from coordinate 34,976,635 downwards.
ACTTGCCTTTTCACACGGCAGGTGCTAAGCTAGAAATCTTCTATAAATAGAGGCCTAGGGCTTCATTATTTTCACTTAATTCATTCAAGCTATAGAGAGAAAGTATAGAGAGAATAAGAGAGAAAGAAGAAGAGTATTTTGTTACTACCGCTTTAAAGATTCAATCTCCTACCAAAAGTAAGGGTGTTATTCTTTCTTATTCATGAAGAGAACTGTTGTTATTCCATTGCTTATTATTCATTGGAATAACTCGTGATCACGCTGTTTTACCTATACTTGGTGACATTCTTCTATTATTCATTGGAACATCACATCGTGTGTTTTACACGGACTGGTTAAAATCTTTATTATTATTACATTGGAACATCCATGCTGCATGTGTTTTACGCTTTAGGGACTGGTTAAAATCTTTATTATTATTCTGTTGGAACATCACATGCATGCGTTTCGTGGGACCGGGTTCCGTTATTTATTATTCTCGTTGGAATAACTCGCTGCTGTCTTGATCTATCGCATGCGTGGTGATTTCTTTTGTTATTCTATTCTTTATTATACCCGGTTGGTTAAAACTTTGACTTCTATACTCCATGAAATTAGTGGAATATCATTGATATTTGCGTTTCATCCAAAGATCTTTTCATGGAAATATTCTTCCGATCATTCTTGAATTTTACTCTACAAAAGCGATTATCGTGTTGATAATTTGGACGTTAATAATTCTGGATAAAATAATTCTTGAACTTGTTTTATTGAATTCTTATATCATTGTCATCATCCTCATGTTTATATTATGTTGAAAGTCATACGTGGCTTCAGAGTGCATAGATGGACTTGGTATGATTATGACCAGAGACTATTCTATGTAATCACGACCGTAATGTTACAAATGATGTGATAAAAATCCTCGATGGTAGTAGTGCATTGGTGGATAGTTGTTGGCATGATCATGACCATTAATGAATACACAAATATTCTTGGCCCGTAGTGCATGAATAATTGTGGTCGTGATACTTAAAGAATATCCTTGGCCGTAGTAGTGCGGGGGTGATTCGATGATGTGGAATATTTATTAAAGTTGAGTCTCATTTATACTTGATGATGAAAAACCTTTTAAAACCTAAAAGATAGTAGACTTTATTTTCTACTTGACTCTTTTAATGGATTGCTTATTCCATCGCAGATTAAACCTGGTTTATCTATTGTATTTTATCGGTTTAACATTGTTGAAGAGTATTGATAATTTATTACGCATTATCTTAGTCATAATATTTCTTCTTGGGCTAGTTGAGCTCACCCTTTCTTTCACTTTTTTCTTCGTGAAATGAGAATATAATTTGGGACGAGTGGGAAGCGAGTGATGGTCCTAAAAATAGCATTAGTAGTCCTCACTATTCTGTGAAATAGTGTGATAATAATTGTAATGAGGACTTTTTTTTGAGTTTGTATAATATCTAGTAGACGATATTTGTATTTAAACTCACAGTTTATGTCGTATTGTATACTACGGCAGTTATGTTAATAAGTTATATTTAAATTCTGTACCATGTAAGTGGCGACCCAAGATGGGTGATGTATACCTAATGGTGTGGATTTGAGATAATGTTATAGTTGTGGGTAATATTTATAAATTTTGAAAAGTATGCAAGTCGTTGTATAATATTCGTTTGGTCTGGGAATATTCTTTTTGTCGGGGAATATCCAAATTTACGGCAAGACAATCATCAGTGGACCCCATAACAAAATTATTATTTGATTGAGAAAACGACAAAAATATTTTTATAAAAATAATAAATGGAAGTTTTTACGTTAAAACTGTTGAACTACTCAGTAGTAAAAGTACACTAATACGGCGTGGTTACATAGTAGCATACAAGATTGATTATTGATGCTTACGTGAGAAGTCACTCGGTTTTGTTCAAATATTACTACAAGAATTGTTGCATAGTATCTCACGTTATTTGATTCAATTATTGTCGATATTTTATATATTATTAAATCAATAATTGAGATAACAAAGTTATTAATATTATTATTTGCAATATTAACGATGTCTAGAAGTTACGCCGAGGAGAGGTTTGGTCACCTAATCACGCGCGTATGATAGGGAGAAATCCTTATTGAAATCCCCTCTTTCCGGGAACGACACAGTCGATTAATATTGTGAATTATAATAATGATGATAAATGTTATTAAATATATTGAGGTGTCTTTTTATGAAGTCACGGAAGTTTATATATATATATATATAAATTTTATTTTATTAGTATTATTAATGTAATAAAATGGAAAACTTTTATATAAAATGTAATATACTTTTGTAAAGGTATTTGTTTTATTGCATAATAATTAGAATATAATATATTTTATTACGCATAGTAAAATCATTTATATAAAATGAATACTTTTATAAAGTTATTTGTTTTATTAGACAATAATTAGAATATAATATATTTTATTATGCATAGTATTTCAGATAAGACTGCGATAGTGTTTGCGATAGTAAAATCTTTTTATATAAAAATGAATACTTTTATAAAGTTAATTATTTTATTAGATTTTAAATAAAATATATAAACATATATATATATATATTTATATATTTTATATTGTATTTTATTACATAGTATCTTTTCTATTTTCCTATAAATAGGATGCTTAGTTAGAATTGAAATCACATCAGAAATTTAGAGAATTCTCTTCTATAATCTTGAGCGTATTTCTTTATAGTTTTAAGAAGCTTTGAGTATAGTGCAAGTTTTCTTCAAGTATATCCCCGCCCTACCCATCGGAGTACTCTTCTTTATAAGGTAAGGGATATTATTTGTTGTACTCGTAATGGGTATTATTTTTTTCGTATTCATGAAGAGAACTTCTGTTATTCCATTCCTTATTATTCTGTTGGAATAACCTGTATATGAGAAGTACCGCATACATGGTGAAATTCTTCTGTTATTCCATTCTTTATTATTATGTTAGAATAACCTGTATATGCGAAGTACCGCATACATGGTGAAATTCTTCTGTTATTCCATTCTTTATTATTATGTTGGAATAACTTTATACATCCAATCGCAATACCGCATACATGGTAAAATTCTTCTATTATTCCATTCTTTATTATTCTGTCGGAATATCCTGTCTGTGTGTTTTCGCATGACCTGGTTCCATTATTTATTATATTACATCCGGAATATCCTCATGCGTAGCGTTCGCATAACCCGGTTCCATTCTTTATTATTACATTGAGAATAACTCGTATGCAATGCGGTTTATCGCATGCATGGTGAATTCTTCTGTTATTCTATTCTTTATTATTCTGTTGGAATAACCTGTATATGTGGATTACCACATGCATGGTGAATGATCCTTTGTATTTTATTCCTTATTAAATTATGGAAATGATCTGTTTACGTGGATTACCGCATGGCGGGTGAAAATCCATTTGCAGTTTCGTAATTTTTCTGACCCTCAAAATTTCTGGAAAGTCATAATATAAGCATTGGACTGTTGATTATGATGAAAGTCATAATAAAAGCATTGAACTGATAAAAATCATGGGTATATGTAGTATTAGTAAGTGTTATGATGAGCTATGTTGGTTATTATGTGAAAACATGAAAGTTTCTTAGAAATCACAAAGAGTTGAAAATTAGATTTTTGGTGAAAATGGAACATGAAATTCAATTGACCATATCTCGTATTATATTTTGAATTTTTGAGTGTGGTCAAGTTCTAGAGTTAGATCTATGAGTTTTTTTAACTTATCCAAGTGGAATCACTGGAAAAGGTGTTGTAGATTTTCGTGTGAAATTGATTTTTAAAAAGAGTCAAAAGCGTAAAAAAGTACCAAAAAGCTACTGCCCATAAATTTAAAAGGGCATTTTCGGCCACTTAATTTGTGAGAAAAATTTTGGGCTTTTGGGACATTGAAATATATGGTATAAAGTACCTCCTGTCCAAAAATGAGCTCATTCCGACTTAAAATGAGCAAGTTATGACCATTTCAATATTTAGGTTTTTTCGACGAAAAACGCTATAACTCCGATTACCATGAAATTTAAACTGGAAGCTCACGTTAACATGTGTAAGATCCTGCCAAGATTGGGAATTTCTGAAGTTAAACTTGAGGTAGCTAATTTCTTAAGGAATTAATTAGAAATTGATTTTTAAAAAATACTTAAGAGAGTTAAAAAATTATAAAAAAATACTTGTTGTGTATGAAATATGTTTGGACAAAGGATAGAAAAATAATAAGTTGATTTGGTAATTTTTCATGAAAATGGTTTAGTTTCAAACATATGAGTTAAATATGTTATGTGAAGTTGAAGAATTGGTAAATAGGATTTTAGGGCTTGAAAAATCCTATATAAGGTGTATGCAGATTTTTGATGAGTGATTTGATCATTGGTGATGAAGTCGTATGAGTATGACATTTTTGAATGATTAAATGCATTATTTGATAAAGTATAAACAATTAAATTAAATTGTTTATAAGTTTAAGAAGTGATTAAAATATTGTTATAATATTAACAATATTAGATTATGAGTTATTTAAGTGATGGATAATATTTGGATAAATTTAAAGTCTTTAATATTTATCCTTGTTTTCGTTTGATTAATGCTTATATTATTGTCATCAGCATCATGCTTATATTGTGATGAAAGTCATCTTTGACTTACGTCCAGAGATGGACTTAGTATGATTATGACCAGGGATTATTTGGTATAATTATGACCGTAATGTAACAAATGATGTGGTAAAAGTCTTCATTGGCCTGTAGTTCATTAGTGGACAGTTGTTGGTATGATTATGACCAGGGATTATTCGGTATAATCATGACCATTGATAATTACATGAATATCCTTGGCCATGGTGCAGGGATTATGTGGTTTATTTATTAAGTTGAGTCTCAGCGATAAAATTAAAGAAAATCTTTTTAAATCATAGAAGATAGTAGATTTTATGCTCTACTTAACTCTTCTAATGGATTGCTAAAAATATTTAATTGTAAATTCAATGGTCGTGATCATACTAGTACAATTCATCTTTACACTCAAGTCAAAGAGAAATTTCTTCATCAGGATTATAAAAATGTTATATATGATAATAAAAATAATATAATCAAAACATGGATTTAATTTCAAGAGTAAGATTCATAAATCAACGATAATTTGGTCAGAAAAATAAACTAATTTTGTCGTAAATAGTAACTCGTGAATAGTAACTCCAACACGAAAAGATAAAGTTTCACAATAAAATTCATATCAATTTTTATAACATCTTAATCCAAATGTTATAAATCACTTAATAATCTCATAATCTAATATTATTAATATTACAATAATATTTTAATCATTTCTTAAACTTATAAATAATTTATTTAATTGTTTATACTCTATTAATTAATACATTTAATCATACTAAAATGCCAAACTCATAAGATTTCATCACCAATAACCAACAACCTCATCAAAAATCTGCATATACCATATATAAGATTCTCAAGCCATAAAATCCTATTTTTCAATTTTGTTACTTCACATAACATATTTAATTTATTTATTCATAACTAGTCCATTTTCATGAAAAATACCAAATCAATTCCAAAAATATTTCTTTTCTGGGATTTAGCATAACATAGTCCCATATTGAACATATATTTTTCTCGGAATTTTTAAAATTCATTTACTATTTTTCACATGGCCAAAACTGCCGAATATTTAGACATTTATCATAAATTGTACTTTTGTCCAAAAATTCTGAAATTTATAGAATATACTGATGTTATATATAGATGTACTCCCAATAAAAATTTTACCAATTTTGGAGTTAACCACAAGGAGTTATAAGCGTTTACTTTTAAAATAGTCTTTTCTCATAAAATTCATAACCCTTAATCTATACATCCAAAAATCGCCATTTTTGAATACAATCTAGGAAACTCATCAAATTATCATTTTAAATTTTTCCAGAATTTTTGAAGGTCTGAAAAAGTACGAAACTGAAAAATATAATAACCCTTAAAATCCCTTACCTCAAAAAAAGCAAAAGATTTCAACCTAATGTCGGATGAAAAGTCAAGGAAACTTGACCTTGAATAGCAACTCTCCAAGTATCTAAATACTCACAAAAATACGCTCGAGAATATAGAGAGAAAGAAAACTTATTTCTGGTGTGATTTTCAATTCTAAACTAAGCGTCTATTTATAGGAAAATACTAGAACGACATAGGAGACTAAAATAATAAAATATTATTTTTTTTCTTTCTTTTCTCTATGCACACCTCAATTGAATTGTTTGAGCAACCAACTTGAAAGATTTTAGCAGCCCACATGCTAAACCAAAAGTGGGTCCCTACCCATAAATTAATAAAAATTATTTTATTTTCTGAAAATTCAGTAATTCATAGAAAATAGTCCGTTTATCAGAAAAATGCAAATTTTATGTCCATTCTGCCTGAAATCGAATTCTCTACAACTTTTTAGCTTTGAGTTTTTCCAAATTCCAAATAAAAAATATCCGAAATCCACAAACGGACGATTTTTAACACCGTTTCAACACCTTTTAAAATTCATAACAAATCATGCGTTAATTTTCAATGGTTCAAAATTTGTGGACATATACTCAACTCATATATGTATAACATATCCAAAAATTCTAACGATCCAATGGTCGGATTAAAATTACAACTCACGTAATAAAGCTTTAAGAACACCGATTTGAGTTTTTAATACATCCAATCCGATAAAATACTGATAAAACACCTCAACATTAATTCCTTCATTTATAATCACATAAATAAATCCATCATTTATATCCACATCAAATAAATATTTTCTTATCATATAAATTAGTAATTAATTATTCACAAATAATATTACTGAGAATCACATTATTACGACAACCAAAGCAGTTCCAAGAAAGAGGGCTTTCAATAAGGATTTCTCTCATCGTCGCCTTAATTAGGTGATCAAACCTCTCCTTGACAGAACTTTCTAGACATTGCCAATACTGCTATCTAATAATATTATCCAAATAATATAAATTATTGATCTGATAATGGAAATACTGTGCAATTACAATTATTGAAACAACAATAATATAAAATATCAACGCAGCAATTATTGAACCAATAAAATAAAATATTGAACAGTAATTACTGTAATAATTATTGAGTAGTGTCTTCTTACGTAAGAATCAATAATTCAAAAAATATGTGTAATATCGTGTTCTACATGCTAACCACGCCAGACATCGTATTTTAACCACCAGGTAATCCAACAGTGTTAACGGTAATAATTACGTCATTATTTATAAAAACTCAAACTTTTCATTTTCTTCATCCAAGCGATTATTACATTATGGGGCCCACAAATGGCTGCTTCGTTATGCATTTAATATTCCCCGATAACAAGAATATTCTACGACCAAACGAATATTCCCCAACAGAAATGAGTATTTTATAACCACTTGCGTATTTTGAAAATTTTATATATATCATCCTTAACTTTAACTTCTTTTTTTTTTCAATATAACCATTTACTAAATAATAAATATAAGAAAAATTGAATAATTTATTTCATAAAATTCGGGGTCTTACAATCTCCCCTCCTTATGAAATTTCGCCCCCGAAATTTACGTACCTGGTATTTCAAAGAGTTGAGAATATCTTGCTTTCATTTCAGATTCCATCTTCCCTGTCCTTATGATTTCTCCATTGCTCATCTCCTGTATTTCAGATATCATTCTAAAATACAACTTCAAAACAAAGGTTAATTGACATATCACAATTTGTCAACTTAAGTAAGAAAATTCAGCTTAGGTAGGACATACACTAGCGAAGGATATTACTCGTCTCTCCCTTCCTAGTTCTAATCCCGTATCTCCGCCAGAGATCATATCCCTAAGCTCTGATGCCAAATGTGACGCCCCCAAAATAGGTCTAATTCATCCAACCTATTCTGAGTCGCCAAATACATGGTGCAGAAATCAACTAAAACTTTATTACTACAATTGTCGTGCAAAATACAACAACACATATACTGTGAGTTTTAATACCAACTGTGACTCATGTCCCAACTATGGACAATACCTCACAGTGATACCTTACATAAAGGTACAATCTAGAATTGTTTTAGAAATTAAAATCTCTGGGAAATGCTCAAGTAAACCTTCGTACATAAGAGGCCATGAATCTAAGTTATGATAGATATCATATGTCCAGAGAATTATCCTTGGTTGATCCAATAGACCCCAAAAAAAATGAGAAGATTACTATCATGTTCCTTTCAATGGCGAGTCTTCTCTTGACATATAACTATCTCCACCGTTTGTGATTGAACATTATGTTTCAACCCAACTCTAAGATCATATAGGTAGTGCTCGTAGATATACTCAGCAAGTGGATGTGCACAACCCTTTCTTATGATAACACGAGATTGTATGTCATGCCGTTTTATAATGTGTTGAGAAACTTTGATAGTCTCGGACCACCACACTATTCCCCTGTTATCCCCATTTCGACCCAAATTTACACTTTTATTACACGAAAGGAATTGTGAAGCAAAAGGGGTGAAAGACAATAACTTTCAAGAAAGAATATCATAACTAAAGATAATTAAATTATCAATAGCCTTCATTAGTAATAAATCAGAGATTTAGAACATATGGTAGATGATAAAAATTTTTAACCATAGTTGCAGCGGAACGAGCAATCCATTAGAAGAGTCAAATAGACCATAAAGTCTATTATCTTCTCCATGTTAAAAGCCCACCAACAATGCTTTAACCCTGTAACATTAATCAACAGATCATGTTCACAATCATGTGAATAACTCATAATCAAAATTGTAGTTCTAATTTTCTCTTCTCATCCAAGACGAAGATATTTTTCATCGCATGTCTTTACCTGAAATATCAAAGATAATGGTTATACCAAATTACAGTTCCTGTTCATAATCATACTAATAAATTCATCTTTGCATTACGGGCCAAAGGTATTCATCAACAAGTCATCTTTGCACTACGGGCCAAAGATATTCCAAAAATAGGTCATCTTTGCACTACAAGCCAAAGATATTCAACAACATGTTATCTTTTCACTACAGGCCAACGATATCAATCAATAATTCATCTTTGCACTACAGACCAAAGATATTAATATCTCAAAGAAATACATAATCATTTCAAAATTTATATAAACCATAATTATAACCATGTTGATCAAATTCACCTTTGCACTTAAGCTAAAAATATTCAATTGTAAATTCAATGGTTATGATCATACTAGTCAACAATTCATCTTTGCACTACTAGCCAAAGATATTAATATCTCAAAGAAATACATAATCATTTCAGAATTTATATAAACCATAATTATAACCATGTTGATCAATTCACCTTTGCACTTAAGCTAAAAATATTCAATTGTAAATTCAATGGTCATGATCATACCAGTCAACAATTCATCTTTACACTCAAGTCAAAGAGAAATTTCTTCACCAGGATTATAAAAATGTTATATATGATAATAAAAATAATATAATCAAAACATGGATTTAATTTCAAGAGTAAGATTCATAAATCAACGATAATTTGGTCAGAAAAAGAAACCAATTTTGTCGTGAATAGTACCCCCGTGAATAGTAACTCGTGAATAGTAACTCTAACACGAAAAGATAAAGTTTCACAATAAAATCCATATCAATATTTATAACACCTTAATCCAAATATTATAAATCACTTAATAATCTCATAATCTAATATTATTAATATTACAACAATATTTTAATATTTTCTTAAACTTATAAAAAATTTATTTAATTGTTTATACTCTATTAATTAATGCATTTAATCATACTAAAATGCCAAACTCATAAGATTTCATTACCAATAACCAACAACCTCATCAAAAATCTGTATATATCATATATAGGATTCTCAAGCCATAAAATCCTATTTTTCAATTTTATTACTTCACATAACATATTTAATTTATTTATTCATAACTAGTCCATTTTCATGAAAAATACCAAATCAATTCCAAAAATATTTCTTTTCTGGGATTTAGCATAATATAGTCCCATATTGAACATATATTTTTCTCGGAATTTTTAAAATTCATTTACTATTTTTCACATGGCCAAAACTGCCGAATATTTAGACATTTATCATAAATTGTACTTTTGTCCAAAACTTCCGAAATTTACAGAATATACTGATGTTTTATAGATGTACTCCCAATAAAAATTTTACCAATTTTGGAGTTAACCACAAGGAGTTATAAGCGTTTACTTTTAAAATAGTTTTTTCTCATAAAATTCATAACTCTTAATTTATACATCCAAAAATCGTCATTTTTGGACACAATCTAGGAAACTCATTAAATTATCATTTCAAATTTTTCCAGAATTTTTGAAGGTCTGAAAAAGTACGAAACTGAAAAACATAATAACCCTTAAAATCCCTTACCTCAAAAGAGCAGTACTTCTGACCGGAATGTCGGATGAAAAGTCGAAGGAAACTTGCACTGAATAGCAACTCTCCAAGTATCTAAATACTCATAAAAATACGCTCGAGAATATAGAGAGAAAGAAAACTTGTTACTGGTGCTTTTCAATTCTAACCTAAGCGTCTATTTATAGGAAAATGCTAGAATGCCATAGGAGACTAAAATAATAAAATATTATTTTTTTCTTTCTTTTCTCCATGCACACCTCAATTGAATTGCTTGAGCAGCCAACTTGAAAGATTTTAGCAGCCCACATGCTAAAACAAAAGTGGGTCCCTACCCATAAATTAATAAAAATTATTTTATTTTCCAAAACTTCAGTAATTCATAGAAAATAGTTCGTTTATCAAAAAAATACGAATTTTATGTCTATTCTACCTGAAATCGAATTTTCTACAACTTTGTAGCTTTGAGTTTTTTCAAATTCCAAATAAAAAATATCTGAAATCCACAAACGGACGATTTTCAACACCGTTTCAACACCTTTTAAAATTCATAACAAATCATGCGTTAATTTTCAACGGTTTAAAATTTGTGGACATATACTCAACTCATATATGTATAACATATCCAAAAATTCCAACGATCCAACGGTCGAATTAAAATTATAACTCACGCAATAAATCTTTAAGAACACAGATTTGAGTTTTTAATACCTCCAATCCGACAAAATACTGATAAAACACCTCAACATTAATTCCTTCATTTATAACCACATAAATAAATCTATCATTTATATCCACATCAAATAAATATTTCCTTATCATATAAATTAATAATTAATTATTCACAAATAATATTACTGAGAATCACAATTATGACAACCGATAGGTTCAAGAAAAGGGGATTTCCATTAAGGATTTCTCTCCATCTTGGCGCGCAATTAGGTGACCAAACCTCTCCTCGATGCGAGAACTTTCTAGACATTGCCAATAATGATATCTAATAATATTATCCAAATAATATAAATTATTGATCTGATAATGGAAATACTGTGCAATTATAATTATTGAAACAACAATAATATAAAATATCAACGCAACAATTATTGAACCAATAAAATAAAATATTGAACAGTAATTACTGTAAAAATTATTGAGTAGTGTCTTCACGTAAGAATCAATAATCAAAAAAATAATCGCAATAATACCGTGTTCTCATCAGGCAACCACGCCATTACATCGTATTTTAACCACCGAGATAATCCAGCAAAGTGTTAGCGGTAATAATTACGTCATTATTTATAAAAACTCAAACTTGTCATTTTCTTCATCAACGCTTATTTTGTTATAGGGCCACACAAATGGCTGCTGGCAGTATAAATACGAATATTCTCACAACAAGAATATTCCACGACCAAACGAATATTCTCCAACAAAAACGAGTATTTTATAACCACTTGCGTATTTTGAAAATTTTATATATATCATCCTTAACTATAACTTCTTTTTTTTTTCAATTTAACCATTTACTAAATAATAATTATAAAAAAATTGAATAATTTATTTCATAAAATTCGGGGTCTTACAGTTGAGCTCACACTTTTTTCATCACATTCTCTTGAAGAAATGAGAATATAGTTGGGACGAGTCGAGGGAGCGGAGTGCGGTCATTCAGATGATAGCATTAGTAGTCCTCACTATTTTGTTAAATAGTGTGACAATAAATGTAATGAGGACTCCATTGAGTGTGGATATTGTCTAGATGACAATATTCTTATTAAATCTCTCAATTTATGTTTTGTCGTATTTTACACGACAGTTGTATTATTAAGTTGTATTTGTATTCAGTACTTTGTATCTGGCGACCCAAGATGGGTGATGTATACCTATTTTGGGGGCGTCACAGTTAATCAGTGGTTGGATGATTCGAATTCGGATGAAAGTGAGGTTATCGTGTTGGATTCTTTTTATAATTATTTTGTGAATGAACTATAGTGTAAGGAACCCTAATTTTCTTTATAGATAATTCTAGGCCCAAGTAGGGGATAAGTACCAACAAACTTGATGCTATATTCCAATTTACTTATTCACCATCTTCTCATATTGCTCATGAGCCTATTACAAACAATAATTACAAAAGGAAACATACATAATTTTATTAGTATGTTCATTGGTTTTATATATATACTACTATTGCCAAGTTAATTTGAATAATAAATTTAATAATTTATCCGATAATTATGTCAAAAAAAGAACTTGAAATACATAATTCATATAAAAAAACACCAAGTATTCAATTCATATAAATTTGTTGAATTACCGTAGCATAAAATTAAGAGATATATTACCTTAATAATTACACCAAAAAGTAAAGAAAATGTATATATCATACTTCAAACTCATCCTTGCTAAGGAGTATCTCCCCCTAAAAAAGTAAATGTAGTTAATTGTCTAAAAGAAGTTAAGACCTAGGAGAATTACAACACAAAGAATGGCCAAATATGTTTACAAAATCCACAACGCAACACATTTTACATCTTGAAATTTAAATATCACATAAAAATACAATATTATATTTTCCAAGTTCCCAACATTCGAGTTATCTTTAGTCTGGCGGTCTTCTTTTAGATTCACTTCCTTGGAATTAAGTTCTTCATCCCTATGAAATAAAACAATGCATCAAAGAGTGCAAGACAAATATATAGATGCCATCAATGAATCCAAGTAATCAAGGCTAGCTTGAGCTAAATTCTAGAAACCTACTTAATTTGAACCAATAATCAAGCCTCAATATTCATTTAAACACTAGATAACCAATGATTTTTAGTACTGAAATGTAGTAACAAGCAAATAATAAAGCTGGTTTGGCCTGTAAACCCAAACTTATATAATTCCAGCAGAGTTATGTTGCCCAAGTCAATCAAAATTAATGACATATACATTAGTAGTAGTACAAAAAGAAAAATGCATGGTGGGGAGGGGAGGTATGTGAAAAGATGCATCTTTGACTCTTCATTCACTTGTAAGAATTAAACACGTATGTATATGCTTATTGCTAAGTGTTGGGCCGTTGGCTACTTTGAATCCGAGTCGAATTCAAGTATAAATTAATTTTTTCGAGTCAAATCTGAGCACTTCTCTATTAAATTCTAGGATGAATTACATATTTTATTACATTTTAAAAAATAATTACAACAATAGTCCACTCATAAAAATTTTACACAACTAATACACTTCTATATTTATTTATAATATTTGTGCAATTAAGATTCCTTAATTTAGGGAATTAGTATTCAATTAGAATTCCTTAATTTAAGGATTAGTTATACCCATGACTTCTTCTCTCTCTCTTCATCTATAACAACTGCTGTTAGTCATCACCCTTCTTCTTTATTCAATGTAGCTGAGAAGAACCATCATTGCATGACCCTCCCACCTTCTCTCTCTCTCACTGCGTATATAAATATGTCGATTTTAATCGAAGAAGAACTACCGCTGTAGCTCGATCTTTGCAACAATTTCTACAATGGTGGACCCTACAAATCTCCGGTATGACGGATCTTTCATCGTCTGCGCTGACGATACTTATTAAAATCGTCGATACTTCAAATGCTTCACAAATCAACGATCGAAGGAGATTGAACTGTCATCGCTCTCGCTCTTAGCCCTAATAATAACTTCTCTTCTCTTCAAGCCATAGTCGTCAAATTAGGGTTTGGGTCCTCTTCTTCCTTAAATGCTTGCGCTCTTGGCGGTATGTCCGCAAAAAACGTAATTACCTTTTGTTTAATGGGAGATTGTGACAATTCTTGTTTAATATGTTATCCCGGCTTAAATTTTGGTACCGCATATGTATGAGGATAATAATTCAATCCCGGTTCTATCCTACAAACAAACATAAACTGAATTCAATGTTTTTGAGAAATGCAAGTGATTGACTAATTGGAATTATTTAGGGACATGAAGGTCCAATGATGAGTGATGGGTGGAAGTTGGGTCTAATTTGGCAGTGGAGCACAAAAAGTGGATTGAGGAGGGTATGAAGATTCAGGCGGTGGTGGCGGTGGATATGAATACTGGATGATGGTAACCAAACCTTCATACCAAGGTAACCAAATTGTCATATCAAAGTAACCAATCAACCTCCACACTTTAAATTTTTTTTTAGCACAGTTGGTTACCAAACCTTCAGATCAAGGTAAACAAACTTTCGTACCAAGGTAACAAAACTTTCATACCAAAGTAACTAATTCACATCCACACCTGCAGTTTTTTCATAGTGCAGTTGGTAGCCAAACCTTCAGACCAAGGTAACCAATTCAATTTTATTAAGTTACCAATTTTGTTTGAATGTGATGCAATTGGTAGCCAACCATTCATACAAAGATAACCATTTTATTATTTATGAGTAACAAAATAGTTATAAAAAAAATTTCAGAACATTAATAGTTACATCTATTTATTTTTAAACTTTTTTGTAGGGCGAATCTTCTTCTTATTCTCATTGGCGTTTTGGACAACGGAGATTCGCGGCGGTGTAGCGACAGAGTATATGAGGTGTAGCGGCGGTGTAGCGGTGGACTATTATTTCAAAGTGTATGGGACGGAGATGAAGATTTGAATTTGAATTATTATTTTGAATTTGAATTTATTTTTATTGTTAGATCCAAATATTTGAATTTGAATTATTAATTATGACAATTATTTGTCCTTGATTTTAGGTTTCCTTATTAATGTGAATTGTACTATTTTTGTAATAATTATATTCTTTTTGTAATTATTTGGTTGATGCATTTTTTCTTATAATTACTTTCTATTTGTTGTATACTTATGTAAAGGACCCTAAATTCTATTCCAGTAGTTCACACCCTTATTCATGGTGGGCTGATACAATATCCCAAAGCCCAATGACGTCCCAAAAGGCCAATACCAAGACTAGGGCCAAATCATGCAAACCAAAACCAAAGAATTAATTAAATAACTGATATTATAAAGTATCACCCACTTATGTACATATTATTGACATTTATTTCAATTTTGCTCTGATCGATATAAATAAGTGATCAAGTAATTAAGCAAATGACAATGGTTATAAAACTCACTGATCCGTGGAGAGCCACAAAATCTAGTTCAAACTAAATGCAATTTTGAGCAAGACAATTGTTTACAAAAAAGATTGCCTCAATGATTGCTTCATTTAAATTAGGACAAAACCATTTTTTCATACAAGTATTAAACATTGTCTACTTGGCCATGTTGAAGAAATTGACAACAAAATAAGGGTCCGCAAAAGTATTAACCGTATGCATGATGTTGTCAATAATATATATATATATATATATATATATATATATATATATATATAAGTCTCCATCCACAAAGAATCATCCGGTTGTTGGGGAATAATTCATTTGACCAAATTCGCCACAATGTTTCTACTACTTTGGACAATTTTTTTTTTTTTTTTTTATAATGTTTAGAGCTTGTGGCAATTTGGCCAAAATGGGTTCTTTCAACAACCTATATAGGATTCTTTATGGATTCCATATATATATATATACTGATTCGGTTTCGTAAAGGGCCCTTACTTTTTAAAATACTGAATTTTTTTTTTGGTTTTTTTAAAAACAACTAAATTTTTTTTAATATTTTATGGAATTGAATTTTTTTTCATATCTACGGTGTTTTGGATGTGATTTGAATATTTATAATAAAAAATGTATGTACGGTTTATGCAGGTTGTATATATATTTTTTAGTATAAGATATCAAATCACGCCCAAAACATCATTAGATATGAAAAAATTTCATTTATAAAATATTAAACTTTTTTTAGTTGCTTTAAAAAAAAACCAACAAAAAAATTCGTGATTTTAACAAAGGGAGCCTCACCTACCGACGGTTCTATATATATATATATATATATATATATATATATATGAAAAATGATTCATGAAAAACGTTAGTTCTAAACACTGTTTCAACTAATTGTTATCCTACCGTCCAAAATTGAAATGAATGACTGATATGAAGCCCAACCACTACATTACTGATTACTGATTATCCTAATAACTAATTATCCTTATTCATAGTAATTATTAATCAGTAAAATAAAATAATAAAAAATTATTAATTAATTATCCTTATACTTATTAATAAAAGAAGTTGTAAGAAGAAATTGAAACCTGAAAAGAAATACCACCCCAAGTAAATTGAAAACTAAAGGATAGCAATACCCACACTGGAAATCTCATTTTCACCATTGCAACAGCTATACATGAACATGATAAACCAGAATTTGATACTCGCTTTAACAACCCATATATGAGAGATTAGGACAAAATTGAGGTACATTTCATGTTTCCTACAAGTTACTTGCTACTCATATTCAGCACTTCTACCTAATAATAAGAATAAGTTACATTATATCATGTATTATTATTATTATGACTCTGATATCTGTTGTGGATGAGGTAGCCATCAACTAAACGATATACAGAATCTCAGGACCATATTAGCAGAACACGTATCAATTAAGAGATACATTTTTATGGCATAGCGAATACTAGCATAATCACATGTTTATGAACACAAAAAAATTAGCACTATGAGAGGCATAATTTGAAAGAATTCTTGGTACAATTATTAAATGATCTCCACTCGCACACACTATCTTTATGAACTGGATCCAATCTTAAACACTCATCAAAAATGAAGGAATAATTTGTATCTCAAAAGAGAATTAATTACTATATGGCTTCCAATTCTACATATATACAAAGCAACAAACAAAAGTTGTGATGTAGGACACGACAGGAAGAAGAAATAAGAGTACCTATCTCCGCAAAGAATCAATAAAGAAACACACAAAACACACAACTTTAATCTCAAATCAATATATTCAATAATCTAAAAATAATGAAGTATTACAATGCTTAAATAGAAAACTCAATAATTGCCTAATTTAAAAAGGAAACAATCTCCTAACTAAAATCTACTATTATAATAAACTCTCCTAATTGAAATAAGTACTACAATTAAAACTCTCCTAATAAAAAGCTAATACTATAATATCCTACTAATTAATTTCATTAATAACTCAACATTTCTCTCTGAATAACAATACAAAATTAATAATCAACTTTTCTTCCGTACGGCATCAAGATACAGAAACACTTTTAAGCAGTAGTAACAAAAATAAAGGTATTCTATTATACCTATAATTCTTCAACACTACTGACATCAAAGTAAACGATTTGAGTTAGCTATTCTTATTATTAGATAGCAAGTGCACTGAATATGCGTAGTTCCTTGTAGGAAACATGAAATGCACCACAATTTTGTCCTAATCTCTCATCTAGGAGGGGAAAGAGTATCTCAAATACTGCTTTATCATGTTCATTTATATCTGTTGGTGAATGAGATTTCCGGCGTGTGGAGTGTTTGGACCTCAATGTACTACCAAAATGGAGATAATTTGAGTAGTTACATATACAATCAACACGTCCACATGTCGAAAGAAAGGACTCATTTATGGCAAGTCCATATATTCAAACCAATAACTAAGCATTTACATAGCCAAAAAAATTAATAGGGAAAAAAACTTATGACACAAAAGGGTAAAACAGGTATAAAATTATAATTCAGACTTCCATTCATAACACTAGCAAAAAGTTTCATCTTCCAAACAGAACCAATTCAACCAATAAAGTGTACCAAAATAAGCATCCTAAGACATCTTGATAAAGTCTTCTTCCATGATTTACCACAATAACATATGAAAGTTCCTAGAACAAAAAGTTGCTTCATCTCTCAATGGACTGACCAAATTTGAAGCATCCATCAATCGTTTTTTCTCCTAAAAGAGGATCCCTCAGTGAGCCTAGCACGGCCACCAGTTGGCTGGCATAACACCGTCTGGCAGTTGCCGCATACCACAACCGTTTGGGAGTGGCTAAACACAGTGGTTCTGCAATTATCACCAACATACATAACCAATAAACTTAAATATTAATTCACTCAAATTTCTACATAAATAAATAAAATTAACACAATGTAAATGCGTTTTACACAACTCACATGCTAAAGCAGCCTTGGCATTTCACATCCTAAGAAAACAATATTCAAAACAAAAATTCAATAACAAATTAACCATAAATAATACAAATCAAATAATAATTTTCAAAAATTAACGACGAAATGTTAATCGCAAAATACCATGAAGAAAGAGTTGGGGGTTTGGACGAGACGCTTGAGCTTGTGCTTCCTCTTCTCCACCTCAGCCGGCGGGTGAAGTAGATCGATATCGTTTGAGAGAGTCTACGAAATTTTAAATATATCAAAGAAAAAATACATAAACTTATGTCAATGGCTTACAAAAAATAAATTATTCATCAAGCGTTTGAATCTCTGAAAATTGAATGAAATAAAACGCAAACAAGATTCAACAGAAAAAAGATGTAATACTGACCATATTCTTCTTCTTCTTCTTCTTCTTCTTCTTCTTCGAGAAGCCTGGAAGAGATAACAACTGCGAGGTTTTAGTTTTAGTCAGCAGAAGAAAAAACCCTAATATTCACTAGTAGTATTTATAACAATGAAATGGGGTGGCTATAGCCGTCAGATTCAAAGGTATTTAGATCGTAGTCGTCCAAATTTAAACCAAGTTTGGGCCTCTCACGGTCTTTAAATTGTATTGGGGTGGGCCTGTTATATTGCCGGTTTAGTAAAATGAAGCAATAATAGGGACTTGAGGAGTCCTTAACGGTAGTTAAATTGTTGAAAGAAATTAGACATAAAAATTAAATATGAATGTATTTAAATTTTATTTATTTATATTTTTATCTAAGGATCAAAATATAATTAAATAAAATTTAAATACACTCATGTCTAATTTCTATGTCCATAGAATTTTTAATTTTCATTGGATAATTAAAAAGAAATAAAACATACAACAAAAAGTTTTCCATAACCACATACAATTAAGTTATACATGCATACATAATTGCAGAGTTAGAGGGCTCCCGGCTCCCTCCCCTCAAAGGTGGAAAATATTTATTTAGATCAAAGTAGTATTACCTAATTTACATAATCATAATAAGGGAGTTCCTCACCCTCACCCTCACCCTCACCCTCACCCTCGCCCTCACCTATTATACAACACCTACGTACTATACAACAACATGAAACTTTTATTTTACTACATGATAAGCCGAAGCTGAACCCTTGCCTTCTTAAATGCCAACTCTGCAGCTTTTTTTTCTTCTTTCTTCTGCTGAGAAATTTTCAAAGCTTCTTCAGCAGCCACAAACGCAACCTGATAAGCTTCCTCAGACTCCATCAATTCTTTAGAGATCTGGACAAAGCGAGTCTCATGATACTGATTCTCAACCACACAGCAGGACAACTCGGTCTCAACTTGGAAAAGCATGTCCCTGACATGAGAAGCCTCTTCACGAAGAGATTGAAGGCGTTCTCTGGAGGTCTCCAAATCTGCCTTAGCCTCGTGATAATCATGTGAAATATCATCAAAATGATTTTTCTTGCAATTGTAGTGCTCTTCAAGTTCATAAGAAGTCTGGTCATTGCGGATAGAGCCTTCAATTTCAGCTAAAGTAGCTGCATACTTGATGAATTCTTCGACTCGCTCACGAAATGGTTGACAACCAATTTGCAGTTGATCGAGTGCAGCAAAAGCAATTCTTGCCTCCCGTCCCATAGAATTGTGCTCGTCGCAATCTGTCGACTCTAGAAGAGAAAGAAGCTTGTTCTGAAGGTCTCTTGCTAATGTAGCAAACCCCCCAGATATTGCACCTTTCATAACACTGACTTGATGAATCCCCGGAAGACTTCTTAGACTTGATGGCTGAAAATCATAGCTATCCCCACTTTGAGGAACAAAAATAGGATCATAAGAAGGGAAAATGCCTGCAGAAAGAGAAGGATAAGAAGAATATCCCACCTTAGTATACATACTCAAACTAGAACTCTAGCAACTAGAGTTGAGAAAAATAGACAAGTAAATACAAATACCCTTACTCACAGCAAAAGAAAGGCTTTGGTGCAGGAAATATCAAACACCGTGATGGACAATGAGCTAACCTACCCCACCAACCCTCAAACAGACCTATATTCAGATTTGTTGCAGCAGTCACCATCCAATCCTCCCTTAGTTGCAACAAGTTGCTTGGATAGAAAAAGGAGTCGGAAGAAGTGGAGGAAACTACATGAATAAAAACAAGAAATTGATAAAAGTATACACAGAAGACACTTTTTACGATTTAGTAGAAAACACAGTAAACATAAAACAGACTTCTATTAGTAAAGAACAATCAAATAAGAAATTAGCAGAATCGATTGAACAAAGAAAAAAAAATGGGGGGGAAAACAAAATAGGGAGAGATAGAGAGAAAACAACACCTGCCAAAGCAATTCTCTCGATAGAGATCTGTCTCAAAAACTCCACCTGCCTGAGATGAATTGAATTCTTGCATGGCATGTCGATGCATTCAATGACAGAGTTGAGAGAAGAACCATCATATGGTGGATCACCATGTCGTAACCGTTTGTTGTGTTTTCTTAGAGGTTCATTTGATGTATCTTTTTCACCCTCCAACTCCATTTCCATCAGTTGAGCTCTCTTTAACTGGCCAGATAATGCCCCCTGATTTTGAGAATATAGAGCCGTGTCCACAGTATTGGACTCGATCTCCACTCTTTTGTGACTGACGTTCCCATCTCGAACGCTTTTTGCAGGGCTGGTATCACCGTGATCCATAATTGCAGACTGAGGGGAAATGATTCTTTCATCCTTGTGATCGTTTCTTGTCAATAATTCAGTATCAATCAACTTGAAAAATGAACAAGCTCCTTGTCCCTAAAAGAAAATGAATTTACAATCTTGTGAAAATGTAACAAATATAGAAGTTCACAATTATACATAACCTATATTATTCTACCTTTGTCATAGCTTTGACAGTGGTTACAAAGTTCTGGAAACCTAGTTCCCAATTCTAACTTTATTGTTACTAATTTTAGGAATTAGACAATGTTGTATTACAAAAATATAATTATTCTTCCATTCCATTTCCTGCCTGTAAAGTTTTCACCTGTTTGTTGCATGTCAACTGCTCCTACATATTGACTGCAATATCGAATACATGTCGTAAATGCATATGTAGCCAATTATATTTGTAAATGAAATGTGCTCGCAAGGCTTGTTTGTATGTCTTAAATTTCTGAATTCAGCCAAGACCATGCCAGAAATAATGAGGATGGCTCTGAATTTAGAAGCTTTTAAATATAAAAAATTATATAAGTTTCACCAGTGAGGCAGCTTGCTGTCATTCCAATATTAGTTGTTCTTAACAAGCAAGCCAATGAATGATTTCACTTTCTTTCCTTTCCATCAATGTAGCTCATAATTTAACATCAAGTATCCTAGAAATAGGACTTTAAGTATTAAAGCGACATCATCATTCAATAGAAAGCTCTCACAAAAAGGGAGAAAATTTATATTTTGATATCGTTTCATCCTCACTGAAGCTACACATTGTCATAATACTTTGGTGGAGAAACGCATTTTAATTAGCAAAATGGATGAACCACATCACATTTGATTATTCAAAACACAACAACAAAGCGGGTTCAATACTGAGAATTATATTCTTCCAAGTAAACTGATTATTGGTTATTTTTGTTTGTATTTCAGAGTGACAACATAATAAACCGCAATAAAAGGCTTACTAGGAAAATGATAAATTATTACCAGACCCAAAGATATCATGCCCACAAACAATTTCACTCCACTAAGCCTAATATAAACAGAAAAGGAAAGAATGAACCAGAGTCTCTGGGAAAATAATTACCTTTTTAATAGGGCAGGCAAAGTACTTGCGACCAGCATTAGTCCCACTTGTATCAATACATAGACGACAAAATCCCGCCCCACAACCGCATTTTGGCACATTTATAAGTTCTTCCATAGCCACTTCATCTTCCCACCTAAAACTATTACAACTTTTATCCTGCAAAACAGAAAGCTCATAAATTACAATCAACTATATATGAATAAGTAAATAACAGCAACTAACCGGACAACTGTAGAATTTCCGATTAGGATTCTTAGAAGTTCTAGAGGTCCTGAGTGCACAACCAATACCACAACCAGGGCAAAGAAAAGAAAGTGTGGAATACTCTAAGCCTCCCATAAAGAGTGGCACGGGACTAGAAGGAGGAGTACGAAAATTTTCAGGTGTTTTGTTGGGGCAATCGACGGACCAATGGCCTTGTTCTTTACACTTGAAACAAGTGTCTCCGTCCCGATTTCTTCTTCTTTGGGACGGCAGATCTGATTCTTGACTGTTGTTCATCTTACTGTTGAAATTAACAACGTTTTCTCGATCAAGGAACATCGTCGTCTTCTTGGAAAGAAACCCTAATATAATTGCTAAATGAAAAGGGAAAGTGATCTACATTATGGACGAGGACTAGGAGTCTAGAACGAGGACGAGTAGATAGCTCATGTATGTCCTTTAATTTCAAACTTTCAATCACTTTTCTTTCCACTACTCCCGGCACTGTTTAAGTGTGAATTGTGATTGTTGCAATCATGATTTTATAATTATCAACAATAGTACTATCACATAATAGTCACCAAATGCTTACATACACATATAATATCGAGAATTCCCGTCTGACATATATGCTATATATATATATATATATGTGTATATAAACATTATATCAGCTACTATTATGTGATAATAACATTATTTTATAATTATTTGGTCGTGCTTAGATATAGTTAATAAGTCTAGGGTGTTATAAATAGTTATAATATGGATGTTTATTTATTTTCTATAACTTACATAACCTACATTCGTTGATGAAATTTATTCATTCTCCCTATTTAAGTTTACGTATCTTGTGTAATTTTATAAATTGAGGCTACCACTATCCATTATATTAATTAGTCTTGAAGAATAATAGAAAATCTCACTTCTTATATAATCTTCTTACGCTTCTCTCTAAAATTATAATACGTTATCAAGCGATTCGCTTTACTCAATTTCGTTTTGAAGATATTTGTTTTTTGAATATATATATATATATATATATATATATATATATATATATATATATATATATATATATATATATATATATATCATCATCATCATTTTGTGCACGTAATTGTAAGCAGGTAGCCTTTTACTTATCATCATTTTGTCCATTACTAATCGGTTTACATCTATACTATATAAATAAGCGGTAGCCTTTTAAATATTACTATTATACTTGATATTATCTCCACACAATTTGAGCTTATTTGTGCATCAACACAAAGACCTTCATACTGCATGTCTTTTCCTTAGTATACATGTACATCACTATATATATATAAGCAACATACTGCATACTGCATATACATACATATATATAATTGTTACTGAATTTGAGTAACTTAAGTATAAAATTAAAATAATTGAACTTTAATAATATTTCCGGATAATACATAGTATCATTCAAATCTTGACTAACAAAATCATTTTATACATGGGAGAATCCATATATCAGTTGCAGTATCCATGCATCAGTTGCAGTATGTTTTTATAATTATGGAGATAAAAGTTTTGACAGTGTATTCCTATCTACCTTTGTTTTGATTCGATAACAATATAAACTTTAGTTTTGTTAATAAATTATATATATATATAGGTTGTCCATGTATATAGATTATCACATGCAAATTGATTTCAAATGCATGTCTACCATATCCCCATCCCCATGCATGTTCACGTTAGTAAGCCCCAGATGCTTCCATTAAATAAAAATATATAGTATGCTTATATAATTTTTATAACATGCACATGTGGATAGTTATAATAAATTAAATTACTAATAATTTTTGATATTTTTGTATGAAGTTACAATGACAAATCTTGCTAAACTCGAATTTGTGGCTCTTGACATTACTGGAAAGAATTATTTATCATGGGTGTTAGATGCTGAAATTCATCTAGATGCAAAAGGTCTTGGTGATACTATCAAAGAAGGAAACAAAACATCTAGTCAAGATAAGGCCAAAGCGATGATATTTCTTCGTCATCACCTTTATGAGGGACTTAAAATTGAATATTTGACTGTTAAAGATCCACTTATCCTTTGGAACAATCTAAAGGAAAGATACGACCACCAGAAAACTGTAATACTTCCTAAAGTTCGTTATGATTGGATGCATCTAAGATTACAAGATTTTAAATCTGTAAGTGATTATAACTCAGCTATGTTTAGAATCAGTTCTAAATTACAATTATGTGGAGAAAAGATCACTGATGCGATATGTTAGAAAAACATTCTCCACCTTTCACGCATCTAATATATGCTCCTGCAGCAGCAATATCGTGAAAAGGGCTTTAAGAAATACTCGAATCGATTTCATGCCTCCCGCGCCGAAAGCAAAACAATGAACTATTGATGAAAAATCATGAGGCCCGTCCAACTGGATCTGCTCCATTCCCTGCAGTGAATGCCGTAACATATAATGGAAAAAACAGAGGTCACGCCAGTAGTCGTGGACGTGGTTATGGACGTGGACGTGGTCGAAATAATCATCGTGGTGGTCATTTCTCAAACACATATACCCACCAGAAACGGGAATATAAGGATGAAAAACGCGAAAAAGGTGATAAAGATAAAAATACCATCGATAATTTGTGTTATCGTTGTGGAGGTAAAGGCCATTGGTCTCGTACCTGTCGTACACCAAAACATCTTGTTGAGCTCTATCAACAATCATTAAAAGATAAAGAGAAGAAGATAGAGACAAATTTTGCTAGTGAGGATGGAAAAGATGAAACAAATCTTGATTCTGGAAATGATGATTTTAATTATGGTTGTGTGGATACCACTCATCTAGATGTTAATGATTTTTTCTCAAATCCTGAAGAAAAAATTGACTTCTTGTTTGGTGATGAGAGTGTCCAAATATAAAATTTTAAATGATGCTTTGATGTTATTGGACTTTATTTTAAGCATTAATAAAATTCTAATTATTATGTTTTTATCATGTTTAACTGTTTCCTTATGATTCGTTATATATGGGATATTTTATTAATCTAATTATGTATTTCTTATTTTCATTGAATAAAATAGATACTCTCTTGATTCGATTTGCAATGAATGGCGAGATATATGTCTCGCAGACAATACTTACTCACGCATTAATTATATTACGTGAGAATAAAAATATTTTCTTCTTTCATAATGCAAAAGGCCAATGTTAAGACGATATCGGGTAGTGCAAAATTGATGAGAAGGCTCTGGAAGAGCTAACATTTTCTTGCTCGAGGAACAAAATTTGAAATTGATGAAGCATTATACTCTCCTGTGTCTCAAAGAAATTTATTGAGTTTTAAGGATATCCGTAGAAATGGTATCATATTGAGACAACATGTGAAGGAAAAATTGAGTATCTTCACATTACGAGTATAATCTCTGTAATAAAAGTGTATTAGAAAAATTACCACTTTTTCCTCCGGGTTTGTATTACACACGAGAATTAGAACAATTGAAACAAATATGGTTGTTAATAAAAGCTAACGAAACACAATAACTTTGTTGTTTGGCATGAGCAGTTAGACATCCCGGATCGATAATGATGCGAAGAATAATTGAGAATTCATGCGGACATCCATTGGAGAACCAGCAGATTCTTCAATCGAATGATTTCCCATCCATTGGTTTTTGGTCAGGAACCAAATATTTCTCATCTAAGAATTTTTGGTTGTGCTGTATATGTTCCAATTCCTCCACCACAACGTACTAAGATGGGACCTCAAAGGAGGTTAGGAATATATGTTGGATATGAATCCCCATCTATAATTAAATATTTAGAACCATCAATGTGGGATTTATTTACGACTAGATTCATTGATTGTCATTTTGATGAATCAGTCTTCCCAACATTATTGGGGGAGAAAATAGCAAATTTGGAAAAAGAGATAAGTTGGAATGAATTATCATTGTCTCATTTTGATCCTCAGACAAAACAATGTGAACTAGAAGTTCGGAAGATAATTCATTTACAAAGTTTAGCAAATCAATTGCAGACGATTTTCGACCCAAAAAGTGTAACAAAGTCACATATACCCATTTGTTAAAGCTCCAAATAAAATTGATGTCCCGGCGAGGACAACCTTTTATTGCTAATGAACCCAAAGCACGCGCAAGCGTGGTAGACCGATCGGTTCCAAAGATAAGAATCCTCGTATGAGAAAAGGAACAAAGATTCAAGATGGTCAGCGATGAGGAAATGGGAACTCCGGAAGAGTCTACGAAAAACCTCTAGACATGACTAATATTATAGTTCAAAAGACATCAAAATTACACGAAATCATTGAAAATGAAGAGATCTCGATAAATTATGTCATGTCGAGTAAAAATATGGAACCGAAATGAAATTGGACGTCGATAATGTTTTTTCATATAATATAGCGCTAGATGTTATAAAAGATGACGAGGATCTTGAACCAAGGTCTATTGAGGAATACATGCATAGAATCGATCGCCAAAATGGAAAGATTTAATTGAGGCAGTAATTGAAATCTCTTGAAAAGAGAAATGTTTTTGGACCGAAGAGTCCGTATACACGATGGTGTAAAACCATTAAGGGGTACAAATGGGTTTTTGTTCATAAACGAAATAAAAGGGTGAAATAATGCGACATATAAAGCACGACTAGTTACGCAAGGATTTTCACAAAGACCGGTATTGATTATGAAGAGACATACTCTCTCGTGATGGATGTGACTACTTTTCGATTCCTAATCACCGCAATAAAAGAAGGACTTCATTTGCGGTTTAATGGATGTCGTTCATAAAGACATACTTGTATGGCCCACTTGATAATGAAATTTATATGAAACTCCCGTAAGGATTTAAATTGCCGTAAGCATGTAAATCCAATTCTAGAAACGAAGATTTCGATCAAATTAAATAGATCTCTATATGGATTAAAACAATCCTACGCATGTGGTATAAACGTGCCTTAGTGAATATTTGTTAAAGGAGGGATATAAGAATGATTATGTTAGCCCATGCATTTTTATAAAGAGATCTAGATTTGAGTTTGTTATTATTGCAAGTATATGTTGATGATCTAAATATCATGGAACTCCGAAGAGATTTCAAAGGTAGTAGAGTACTTGAAAAGAGAATTTGAAATGAAAGATCTTGGAAAAACAAAATTTTGTCTTGAGTTACATATAGATCATTTAAAGGACGGTATTCTTATGCATCAAACATCTTATATAGAGAAGGTGCTAAAATGGTTTTATATGGACAAAGCACATCCGTTGAGCACCCCAATGGTTGTGAGGTCACTTGATGTAAATAAAGACCCTTTCAGACCTCGAGAAAATGATGAGGAGATTCTTGGTCTGAAGTACCATACTTGAGTGCAATTGGAGCACTAATGTATCTTGCTATATACATCTACGACCGATATATCATTCTCTCATCAACTTATTAGCAAGATATAGCTCTTGTTCAACCCAAGGCATTGGAATGGAATTAAACATATACTTCGTTACCTACAAGGTACAAAGGATATGGGTTTGTATTTTCTAACCAACCCAAAACAGATTTGATTGGTTTTGCGGATATGTGGTACCTATCCGATCCTCATAATGCTCGATCATAAACCGGATATGTATTCACTTGTAGTGGAACCGCCGTTTTTTGGCGCTCGATGAAGCAAACTATAGTAGCTACATCTTCTAACCATCTTTGAAATTTTGGCAATACATGAGGCTAGTCGTGAATGTGTATGGTTAAGGTCTCGTAATTCAACACATACGAGGAGCTTACTGTTTATCTTCGAGGAGAAAAAACACAAGACGGTCTTATATGAGGATAATACTGCATTATTGTCCAACTCAAGAAAGGATATATCAAAGGTGATAGAACAAAACATATTTCACCAAAGTTCTTTTTCACTCATGACCTTCAGAAGAATGGTGATATAAATGTTCAACAAACCCGTTCAAGTGAAAATTTGGCAGATTTATTAACAAAGGCGCTTCCTACTTCTACATTTGAGAAGCTAGTCCACAACGTTGGATTACGTCGACTCAGAGATCTCAAATGATATAATCATGAGGGGGAGTAATTAAATTTTTTTTCATAAAGCAATATCTCATAAGTTTTGAAGAATTATGTACTCTTTTTCCTTCACTAGGTTTTTATCCCACAGGGTTTTTTCTAGTAAGGTTTTAACGAGGCATATTCTTCAGTAATGGACATCCAAGGGGGAGTGTTATAAATAGTTATAATATGGATGTCCATTCATTTTTTATAACTTACATAACCTACATTCATTGATTAGCTATTCATTCTCCCTATTTAAGTCATGTACTTGTGTAGCCTATAAATTGAGGCTCACTATCCATGTATTGGTGGTACTTGAAGAATAATAGAAAATCTCACTTCTTATATAATGTGACGCCCCCAAAATAGGTCCATTCCATCCAACCCATTCTGAGTCGCCAAATACATGGTACAGAAATAACTACAACTTTATTATTACAACATATAAACTTTGAGTTTAAATACAGATATTGCCATCTAGACAATATCCACACGCAAATAAATCCCCATCATAATTATTGATACATTATTTTACAAAAATGGTGAGGACTACTAAACAACTCTCTCTAGAACCTTCATTCCATACCCCGACTAGTACTCGCTACATTCTCGCCTCCCGAGAAGAAAAAATGGAACAACAAGGAAAAGGGTGAGCTCAACTAGCCCGAAGAAAGAATATTATGACTAAGATAATATACAACAAATTATCGTTAGTCTCCAACAGGAAAAAATCTAATAGAATACAATAGACAACAAATTTTAAATCAATATTATGATGAAATAATAATTCATTAGAAGAGTTAAGTAGAGAATGTAAACTACTATCTTCTATATATGAATTTAAAAGTTCATCGTCGATATTTTATCCCGTAACATCAATCAATATATATCCGGAATCAAATATTCATCTTTGCACTATGTGCCAAAGATATTCATCGATCGATCATGTTCATCTCAACACTTGTTCATCTTTGCACTACGGACCAAAGATATTCATCGATCGGTCATGTTCATCTCAACACTGCTCATCTCTTTTTGCACTATGGGCAAAAAGATATCGATCATCAAGAAATCATTCATCTTTGCACTATGGGCCAAAGATATTCATCAAGAAATCATTCATCATCAGACTACGGGCCAAAGATATTCGAGAATATCATCATTTAAGACCGAGGATGATGAAAATATTTTTAAAGAAACGAATCCGGTGAAACAAAATGACAAGGATTAAGGATTAAGGATTCGTACTTTGTTTTATCCATGTCTAACAATACCTCAAAAATAATCATAGTGGTGTAAAATTCAAGAATGATCAAAACATGGATACAATCAAAAGCTAGTATCCGAATAGATATTTTGGACTAAAAGAAGAAATTTCATTTTTCTATTGAATAGTCTTCAGATTCGTGAATAGTGTCGTACACGTGAATAGTAACTCAGACACCAAAAGATAGAAAATTCACAAAAAACATCTTCACGCTTCGTGAATAGTACTCTTGAATAAGAATCGTGAATAAGAACTCATGAATAGTAACTCGTGAATAAGAACTCATGAATAGTAACTCTCATATGAAAAAGTTCTAAATTTGATAAAAAGTTCCAACTAATATTTCAAAGATAATGATATTGAAGAAATAATATCATTTGAGAAGAAAATAACATCCCTTACCTCGAAAAGACAAGTGACTTTAGTTAAAACCAGGATATAAAGCTATGACTTGAACTTGCACCGTGATAGCAATACTCAAAGTATACTCAAAATACTCACAAGAATACGCTCGATAATAGAGAGAGAAAACTTGATTTACGGTGTGATTTTCAATTCTAACCCAAGACCCTATTTATAGAAATCGCTTAGAACACCAAAGCGTAAAATTGAATATAATAATATTATATAAACAAAATTCATACGCCCACATCTTGAATCTGAATTCGGACATCATGCACATGTTAAATATGCCCACAACATATAAAAACGTTTTATTAATAAAATAAATAAAACTTCCAAAAATCAATTATTTCTAACTTCGTAACTTCAATAATTCATAATAAATAGCCATTTTATCAGAAAATTTGAATCTCAAGGCTTATTATAGGAAATCCAATTTCTACAACTTTACAGTAAGAAAGTTTTTCCAAATTCCAAATGTAAATTGACAAGAAATCCACAAACCAGACGATTTTATGGCTATAATCAAATTTCATCAATAAATGGGGTCCAATCGACATGTTTAACATGTTTTAAACATTTATTGCAACAAAAATACTCTTCCTCCTCGTATACTCATATATCCCACATTCATTATAAAAATATCACCGTTAATATATTATTAAAATAATATATTTAAATGAATTATTTTATCAGAAAAAGATAAAATATTAATTTTCAACAATTGTCACATTAAAAATTTTCTCCATCTATATCCACATAAAATCAATATTTTTCTCATCATATAAATCAATAATTAATTATTCACAAATAATATTACAGAATCACAGTACTGGCAACCAGGCCGTTCCTAGGAAAGAGGGGGCTTTCCAATAAGGATCTCTCCTTCACAAGCGCAATTAGGTGACCAAACCTCTCCTGTATGTAACTTTCTAGACATTGCCAATAATGTTTTCTAATAATATTATTCAGATAATATGAATTATTGTCTCAGATAATGAAAAAATATCGTGTAATGACAATTTATTCAAACAACAAGTAATATAAAATATCAACGCAAACAATTATTAAATCAATAAAATAAAATATCGAACAAGAATTACTATAACAATTATCGAGTAAAGTGTCTTCACGTAAGAATCAATAATTGGTGCAATACCGCATCTACTGTTCAACAACGCAGATAGTGTGTTTTAACCACCGCAGTATTCCAACAAGATAATAACTGTGAATAACTACGCCTGTTATTTATAAACAACTTATATTTGTCGCTTTCTTCATCCAATCGCTTTCAGTTATGGGCCCGCAAAAGATCATGCTAGCCGTCGCATTTAATATTCACCGACGACAAGACGAATATTCCACGACCAAACGAATATTCCCAAATAATAATGAATATTTTATAACCACTGCTTATTCAAATATTTCGTATTTTACCCATAACTATCCACATTAATCAAATCAACCCTTACTATTTCAAAATAATAAATAGAGGAAAATAAATTTTATTTATTAATAATTTGGGGTCTTACATATAATCTTCTTATGCTCTCTCTAAAATTATAATAAGGGGGACATTTTTTTAGTGATATTTTAGTGACATTTTTTAAAAGTTATTTGTTTTGGTTTTTTTTTTTTTGTAATACCTCTCAAAAAATGTATAGTATTTATTTCAACTTAAATTTTTGTAAAAAACAGTGTTTTAGGTGTAATTTGGATACATACAAGAAAGCAGGGGTTATGCATGCATATGCATGTGACATGTTTCTCAGATGTATCCAAATTACACTTAAAACACTGTTTTTTATAAAAATTCCAATTGGAATAAATACTATATATTTTTTGGGAGGTACTGCAAAAAAAAGAAACCAATTTTTTTTTTTTAAAAAAATGTCACTAGAAATGTCACTAAAAAAATGTCCCCCTAGAAGGACTCAGATATAGTAGATCCTATGAAATCTATGAGAGCAGATCCTCTGTCCCCATTTTTTCTGTCGCGCTCCACTTAAATTTTGACATATGACCTTTTATTTAATTTTAAAATTAATTAGTGTTAAGTAAAAGGTTAGGTGCCAAAATTTAAATGGAAAGACACAAGGGAGACAGAAAAAATAAGTCTCAAAATCTATTACTACTCAAAATTAAAAGAGTAATACTATTTACATAAATTATACACATAAAAATATTCTTACAGATAGAAAGGGGTTCACTCACTATTTATATAAATTAATTTTTCTTGTAAAAATATTAATTATTTAAAATTAATGTACCAATAATATATATCTTTCCCGAATCTGATCTTCTTGCTTCAAAGATTTTTTATTTACTTTAATAAAGATAAGATAAAAGTTTTTATTTACTTTAATAAAGATAAGATAAAAGGAACTAAGGTAGTGTTTGATAAAATTGAGTAATTAAGATCCGAATGATTAATACATCTTAATAAATTAGATCATCCGAATGAAATAATATGCTAATCTAAAAAATTATTTGATAACTAAAAATGTAAAACATCTAAATGACACTTTTTATCATTTTAACTCGAGTTATTTAAAATTTTATTTGAATGATCATAAAATTTGAAATTGAAAGAGTACAGTATAATTTCTTGTCATTTTAAAATGATTTTATTACCTTCTATTGGGAGATTTTGTTCTCTATGTGGTAGATTTCTTTTTTTGTTGTGAAATTTTTTCGGTGCATGAATATTGAAGATAGATTATTCAAATTGAGATGTTACAATAAATATTGTACTCCTTCAATTTATGGACAAAACTAGCCCCAATAAATATTAACACGAATTTTAAATAATTTATAGATAAAACTAGCCCCAATAAATAATTTATGGACAAAACTAGCCCCAATTCGTGTTTGTGCACGAATTTTAACACGATGTTATAGTTGAGAGTTTTTTATTGTAAATTGTTCTTTAAATACAAAAATTGAATAGTATATGATTAATATGGGGACATATTAGATGTAAATAAAATGTATATAAGATGTGGTTAAGTGATATATATATATATATATATATATATATATATATATATATATATATATATATATTTATATGTATATACTGTGGTTACAGATACACAAGAGGCTCTAGGACGATGATTTTTTGGGTTATAGTGATTTGTGAACTCGTCGCCATTGCCTGTATTATAGCTATGACGACGGGTGAAACCGTCGCTATATAATATATAGTCCAAAAAAATCGTCATATAAGCCTCTTCATGTAATACACACAACTGTATACACATTTTTTCCTATATATATATATATATATTGTATAATTGAGACATATCAAAATAAGATTATAGTAATAGTTATATTAGACGATTAAAACGAGTACAAAATTGTGTTTGTGAATTAAATTAGTTGAATTTAAATAAAATGTACATTTGTCTTTGATAAACCCAACAATATATATCAAACAAATTAAATTTGCGATTTTATAAAAATAATAATCACTGCAAAAAATAATAATATAAAAATAACCAAGAACACGACACCCAAATCTTTACGTGAAAAACTCTCTAAAACTAACAAGTAAAAATCATAAGACGATATTTGAAAAATCCACTATAATAAACTGAAAAAATGCAAAGATATCTTAATTTGAATACACATTCAAATTATTTTACCACAACAACGATATGATGAAACCCAAATAACACACCTACTTATTTAATATTTTTTTCTCTCTCTTCCACCCTTTTTTCAGATGAGATTTCTATAATTTCCACCCATTTCTCGAATGAGATCCTTTCTTCTAGTATTTTCATTTAGCAACCTTGCAGATTAAATAGGCAAAAAACCTATGTCCTTTTTCTCTCTCTCTCAACATACATATTATTATAGGACTGTGCATCGATAAATAATTGTACCGAACCGATTCTAACTGTATCAAACCGGTTATCGAACTATGAAAGTCATCAACTCACCTTACTCGGCCAAAACAAAAAAGGCACATGACATTTGTTGTTGCTTTATTTTCATCTCCGGAGACTTCATCTACCAAGTTGTTAGCCAAATGACACAAGGCCTAGTTGGTATTTTTTTTGGAGAGCAGATCTTTTGTTCTTAAATTTTATGTCTCACTTGTGTTCCTCACTTAAATTTTGACACATATCATTTTATTTAATTTTATAATTAATTAATATTAAGTAAGAGATTAGGTGTCAAAATTTAAATGAAAAAACACAATAGGACAGAAAAATTAAAGACAAAGGATCTGGTCTCTCTTTCTTACTGCCTTTAGTCAAAATCAAACTACCAACACTTTGATTGTCGCCTTGCTTTTATCACATGGATACTTTATATGCAAGTAATTTTGAAATTTAGCACTTTTTATTATTTTTAAAATAAAAGTATCGTTGTAAATATATAATAACGATAAAAATTGTCGCTATATAATTTATAACGATATTTTTATTATGAAAATAATATTTCTGTTATAAATTTAATAATTTCCTATATGTATTATGCAAATATATACCTCATGCCAAGTAACAAAGCAAAAACCAAGGATAAAGCCTTTTAATTTAGCCAAATAATGAGTGCGGACCCACAAGAAACCCAACCCTAAACTCACCCCGTTGTGACTTCGGACTTGAAAAAAATTGTTGTAAGTTAATAAAATTTAAGTGCTTTTGAATTCTGTTAACGCTAAGATCTTCTGCTACGTCCCAATCACGTAAGACGTCCCGATTCTTGCAGACAAGAAATACGATCAACACTAAAAGCTCGACGCTTCAATTGCCGAGGATACCAAAGTGAGAGAGTCAAGATGACGATCACAAGGGTTAACAATGGAGGATAAAATATCTAGTTTATTGAGAGAGATAAAATTATGAGTTGCTTTTCTTGGACGACCTCCTCATTTATGATATACTACAAGATCCGGGTTTTACGTGCAACCGAACCCTCCCGACACCACTACCGCGGTAGGTAGCTTACTGTTGATCCCATCCCTTTGTCCATCATTGGTCGATCGTTCAATTCATCGTCGATCCAACTTATTAATGCGATGTAGATATCACCACCATTATCTTTGTCATCATCACCCAATTGAAACCCAAGTGAAGATATTTTAAATATCTGCTAGGTCAGCCCACTGACCCGACCCAACAAAGAGGACCCAACTGATCGGGCCCAACTGAAATGACCCGATAGATTAACCAAGTAACTCGGCCCAAGCCCTTTGGCCCAATATCTAAAATATCATGGCCCAACATTGCCCCCTAGTCTTTTATTAAATAAGATGTTTAATGAAAGAGTATAAATGACATCGGTCCAAGGCAAAAGGAATGATAATAAAGGCCCAAAATATAGCTCACCGAGGCTCATCTGGTGAGCATCAAATAGCAATACAAAGGGTTCATCTTCGCCGACCTCTACAGAAGTGTCAACTGAAGCGCTTTTAACTACTGAAGCTTAAGCAACAAAATCGACTTCCACTGAAGGGACAAGCCAACCTCGCCAAAGAAAGCAAGCTGGCTGAAAATCAAAACACCCCATCACACAAACTTACAACGAGGGCTTCCTTGATATGCCTCTTGATGAATGGACCTGAGTCCTTCGTGCAAAAAAGAGGAAAATCCAAATAACTCCTCCAACCGTCGAAGAGCCACAAGTACCTCCCACAGAAGCTGATCTTCCTTCGGACACCCTAGTTGAAATTGTGATTTTTGACAAAGAGCCCGAAGATCAAGTAGAGCGCATATCGATGAGATCCCTCACTATCTGCCATAATCCAATGAGAAATTCCCATGTCGACCTCTAATAGCATGCGTTCGTGATACCGATGATCATCGATTCGGCAATAGTTCCATCATGGACCTGATGGACGAAGGAATGAAATACCGGACTAAAGGAATTTGATATGTTGACTTATCCGTTTACATCGCTGCCCATCAATTTGAACTGATTGACTAATAATGGTCATTTTCAGGAAAACGTTATCTTCGGGTGCCTCCGTCCCAAATACAAAGAAGCCGAAGAGGATGCCTCCCGAAGGGAGAACGCCACTCGAAAATTGGGTCATCATTGATATATCAGGGATTTGATATCGAGTCCGGATCCTTCGTAACTCGTGGCACATCGTCAGAAGCTTGAAGAAGAGCTCAAAGAGCTTCGGGCCCTTAGGAATTTGGGTCCGCCACTGACCGAAGACCTTCGTAAGGAAATCCAAAAAGATACAGAAATCACCGAAATGAACGATGAGATCGTCCATATGTATGCCAAAGGATATGAAATCTGCCGAAGTAAAGGCAAGGAAAAGCTTGTCGCAACCAAGGTAGATCCACCTCTTCTAGACTCTTTAGTCGGCTATGATGACAAGGAAGAAGCCTGAAGATGACCTCCCCTTTACCTTTAGCTGTAGAACTTTCTGCAAAAATTCTAACTTTTTGTGAATAGTTAATATTAATGAAATATCAACTTCATGCCTTATTACTTTTGGGTGAACATTTCTTGTCAATAATTCATCATTCATCAACGTGAAAAATGTACAAGTGCCTCTTATCTTAAACTGTTAGTTAATAATCAAGTAAATTATATAACAGTTAAGAACAATGATGATATAATCCGAACTCAACACTTGAACAAAATAAAGTAATGCATACTTATCATTACCGAAGTGTGAGACAAATTAGGCATAAGGTGAATTCGGCTGATCCTCCTTGCACCATCGGGATCTTGTTTACCACTCGGGGTGAAACAAATATATAAGGACATTTGTCTACCACGCGGGGTAGGACAAATATATAAGGACATTTGTCTACCATGCGGGGTAGAACAAATATATAAGGACATTTGTTTACCATACGGGGTAGAACAAATATATAAGGACATTTGTCTACCATGCTGGGTAGAACAAATATATAAGGACACTCTTGCCGATAAGGCAACCATTGAATGGTCAGCGAGTCCACCCTGTCCTCCTTACACCGAAGAAGTTTGCCTACCACGAAGGGCCTGACAAATTCATAAGGACCACCTGCCAAAAAGGCTACCATTGAATGGTCAGCGAGTCCCCCCCCCCCCCCCGTCCTCCTTACACCATTGCGAATTTTGTAGGTGAGCTACCGAAGTCTTTCTGTGCTAAATCCCTAGTTATTTCAAGAATATTTCAAACTTTGATCCCACAAACTAGTGTCCGTAGCTTCCTTAAAAATTGTAGGTCAATGATATTTCTGCCGAAGTACTTTGTAGACCAATGACTTCGCAGCCAAATGATTGCCACAGATGCCTTCATGAACTTCCCGAAGAGCATACTTTGCTTCGGTCAAGCATCGCAATTTGTTTGACTCTGACTCTTCGCCCTTAACTATCATCAGCTTTAGAAAAGAAATGTTCGACCGCAACATCAACCGATCGTGAAAATATTATCGGAGTGTTCGGATTTCTAGGAGCGTGGCTTCTAGATCTGCTTTGTTGATGAGCCATTCGCTGTGACGGGAACACTCAAGGCAGAGTGCCTTCTTTGTATTCTCGGGTGAATATCCTCTTGAGCTGCTCCCTCGTCTGTTTGTGTCATAACCTCGAGAACCCCTAGGGTGTGGTACCCTCTTCGGATGCTCAGGAGTATGACTCTTTGGTCTTCTTCGGTCATGAGGGCGACCTCGAGACATATCTTCAAAGTGCACCGGCTCCTTCCCTTCTATTTGTTGCACATCTCTGGGTTTACTACGCCTTTTCGACTGCACATAACTGGACGCCTCATCCTTCCAGCTCTGTCATCCGAAACATCTGCTCATAATTGGACGCCTCGTCCTTCATCTTGGAATCCAAAGCATCTGCACAGCTATATCCTTACTCCGCTTTAAGAGAACCTCCAAAGCTTTATCTGCTTCGTCTGCCATCTTCGCCACTTGGCAAATTTTGTAAATCCGAGCACTTTGGTGTCGAAGTTCTAAAGGGGTGTTTTCTACTTGCCTTTCGGCCATGATCATGCTCCTTGTCGCTAAAGAAAGACCAACCATCTTCGAAGTTTCACCCACGGGCTCTAACGAGAACCCCCTCGAATCACGCTTAGAAGTCGACTCTCATGAAGCACTTTTGGAAGGACCTGACGATCCTAAACCAAAACACGAGGCAATAATGAACTTATACCTCCTACCGTCTCCTCCCAGATATTATCTCTACTTCTCACCATCTTCCGAAGTAGAACAAATGGGAACTTGTGATTGAAATCTCAAGAACACTAGAACACAACCCTCCTTCTAGCGCCAATGTTAACGCCAAGATCTTCTACTACGTCCCAATCACGTAAGACGTCCTGATCCTTCACAGTAAACATGATCAACACCAAAAGCTCGACTTTGACTGGTTGGGGATAGCTTCGGTCAAAGTGAGAGAGTCAAGACAGCAATCACAAGGGTTAACAATGGAGGATAAAATATCTAGTGTATTGAAAGAGATAAAATTATCAATTACCTTTTCTTGGACGACCTCCTCGCTATGATATACTACAAGATCCGATTTTGCGTGCAACCGATCCTCCTGACACCACCTACTGCAGGTAGCTTACCTGTTGATCCCATCCCCTTTGTTCATCATTGCCGAATCGCCTAATCCGACCGTCTAATCCTCATTAATGCGATGTAGGATATCGGGCCACCATTATCTTCATCATCATCATTGGCCAAAACCCAAGTGAAGATATTTTAAATATTCTTTGGTCACCCCAATCGGATGGACCCAACAAAGAGGACCCAACTGATCGGGCCCAACTGAAATAACCCGGTAGATTAACCAAGTAACTCGGCCCAAGCCCTTTGGCCCAATATCTAAGCCCTTTACTGACTATGTATACACATCCATCGCATCCCACCCCCACCCATTCCCCCCCCCATCACCACACACTTACCCCCCCCCACCTCATTCAAAAAAAATATTCAATGATTATGTATACACCCACCCTCCACCCTCCACCCTCCAACCTCCACAGTCATAATTTTTAGACAAATTATGATTGTGACTTATGTGCATACATATGATATGTAAAAATTAAAAAAAATGTTCTACTTTAATTTATTTTATCTTATACACTTTTATGTTGGTCACAATCCAATTTTGTCAAATATATTATCGTCATGTGTATTATTTTCCCTAAATATATAATTGTATATAATGAATAAAGTAAATTATAAATCAAAATGTCCCATTCTCGAGTCGCCAAATACATGGTACAAGAAGCAAACTACAACTTCAATAATACAAATGTCGGTGAAATACTTCAATACAATATATATAATGTGAGTTTAAATATAATATTGTCTTCTAGACAATATCCACACGCAAATAAATCCCCATCATAATTATTGATACATTATTTTACAAAATGGTGAGGACTACTAAACAACTCTCTCTAGAACCTTCATTCCATACCCCGACTAGTACTCGCTACATTCTCGCCTCCCCGAGAAGAAAAATGGAACAACAAGGAAAAGGGTGAGCTCAACTAGCCCAAGAAGAATATTACGACTAAGATAATATACAACAAATTATCGTTAGTCTCCAACAGGAAAAACTGATAGAATACAATGTACAACAAGTTTCAGATCAATATTCGCAATTTAAAT
Source organism: Panax quinquefolius (assembly GCA_020205615.1). Classification (NCBI taxonomy): domain Eukaryota; kingdom Viridiplantae; phylum Streptophyta; class Magnoliopsida; order Apiales; family Araliaceae; genus Panax; species Panax quinquefolius. Next base: position 34,936,774 of record CM035156.1, on the reverse strand, counting down.
AATAATTCATGTAAGAGTTACGTAGAGAATGAAATCTACTATAATCTATGAATTTAATAAACCCATCATCAATATTTTATCCTCAGAACATCAATCAATATTCATCTCAAATCAAATATTCATCTTTGCACTATGTGCCAAAGATATTCATCAATCCATCATGTTCATCTCAACACTGCTCATCTTTGCACTAAAGGCCAAAGATATTCATCGCTTGGCCATGTTCATTTAAACACTGCTCATCTTTGCACTACAAAGCCAAAGATATTCTTCAGAAATCATTCATCTTTGCACCACAAAGCCAAAGATATTCAATAATATCATCATTTAAGACCGAGGATGATGAAAATATTTTTAAAGAAACTAATCCAAAGGAAACAAAATGACAAGGATTAAGGATTAAGGATTCAGATTTTGTTTTATCCATGTCCAACAATACCTCAAAAATAATCATAGTGGTGTAAAATTCAAGAATGATCAAAACATGGATACAATCAAAGCTAGTATCCGTAATAGATATTTTGGACTTAAAAGAAGAAATTTTATTTTTCTATGAATAAGGTCAGATACGTGAATAGTCAGATACGTGAATGAAAAGGCCGACACGTGAATAAGAATCTCGACACCAAAAGATAGAAATTCACACAAAAACATCTTCACGCTTCACTTAATAAGACTCGTGAATAAGAATCGTGAATAAGAACTCATGAATAAGAACTCGTGAATAAGAACTCATGAATAAGAACCCCATTAATATACATGAAAAAAAGTTCCAAATTTGATAAAAAGTTCCAATCAATATTTCAAAGATAATGATATCAAGAAATAATATCATCATTAAAAAAAATAATATCCCTTACCTCAAAGAATCAAGATTTCTAAGGAAAGGCTCAAGTGATGTCGAATGAAACTTGATCTAATAAAGAACTCTCAAAGTATCTAAATACTCACAAAATACGCCTAATAATATAGAGAGAGAAAGAGAGAAAACTTTGTTTCGTGTGATTTTCAATTCTAACTTAGCCCTCTATTTATAGAAAATGTTAGACTACCAAGGCATTTCGACTCGCAACCGATGGCTTTTTACTCGCTACTATTGCCACCCACCACATTTGAAATAAAATTCAGCACATTTTTTCACCAACCACAAGTGGGGCCCACCAATTCTAGAATTTTCCACCAAAATCATTTATAACCTAATTTCAATCACCACCTCTTAAAATTCATAATAAATTATTCGCTCATTTTAATCTGCTCAAAATTTGTGGACATATACTCAACTTATATATGTATAATATATCCAAAAATTACAACGATCCAACTATTTGATTAAATATTATAACTCACACAATAAAGTCAGTAATAACACCGATTTGATCTTTTAATACCTCCAATCCGACAAAATACAAATAAAACATCTCAAAGATTAATTCCTTCATTAATAACCACATAAATAAATCCATCATTTATATTCATATAAAATAAATATTTTCTTATCATATGAATCAATAATTAATTATTCACAAATAATATTATGTAATCACATTTATGACAACCAGTCGCTCCTCAGAAAGAGGGGCTTTCCAATAAGGATCTCTCTCATCGGGCCGCAATTAGGTGACCAAACCTCTCCTAGATGTAACTTTCTAGACATCGCCAATAATGTTATCTAATAATATTATTCAAATAATATGAATTATCGATCCGATAATGGGAAATATCGCAAAGGACAATTATCAAAACAATAATAATATAAAATATCAACGCAAAGAATTATATGAATCAATAAAATAAAATATCGAACAAGAATTCATCAGAATAATTATCGAGTAAAGGCCTTTCACGTAAGGATCAATAATTCAACAATATGCGATGCAATACCGCGTGCCATCGCTCAACCACGCCAGACATCAGATTTTAACCACCGGTATTCCAACAAATTTTAATTCAGAATAACTACGCCGCTATTTTTAACCACTTATATTTGTCGCTTTTCCTCATCCAATCGCTTATCCGCATGGGCCCACATATCGGTCGCTACCGTCGCATTTAATATTCCCCGACAAGCATTTAATATTCCACCACCAAACTAATATTCCCCACAACAATGAATATTTTATAACCACTGCTTATTTTGAAATATTCATGATTTAACCCTTAACTATCCACATTAATCAAATCAACCCTTACTATTTCAAAATAATAAATAAAGGAAATTCCTTTTTATTTAAAAAATTTCTGGTCTTACAACCTCCCTCCTTATGAAATTTCGCCCTAAATCGACGACGACGCATTCTGTGTGTTTCAAAAGGTGAGGATACCTCGCTTTCATTTCCGCTTTCCAATTCCCTGTGTCATTTCCTCTATAAAGCATGATTCCTCCACAAAACTTTAACTTGTGGTATGCCTTTCAAGGCAGTAGGATATGCTCCTTCCTATCCAAAATCTCGACAGTACCTCCTCATACGTTAAGTCTTCTGGCTATCTCGTCCTGCTTCTAACTCTATAACGTGGTTCGGTCTTTCACATATTTATTTAAGCACCGATATGTGAAACACATTATGAACATTTAGACATACTGAGGTAACGCAAGTCTATAGCTACATTTCCTACTTGGCCAAGAATTTGAAATGGACCAATAAATCGTGGATCGAGCTTTCTCTCTTCCCAAATCTTGTAACTCCCTTCCACGGAGCAACTCGCAATAATACATGATCCCCTACACTAAATTCCACGCCCTTTCGATGAAGATCCGTGATAACTCTTTTGTCGATCTTGTGCCGCTTGTATACGCTTGTCAATCATTTCGATCTTTTCTTGTAGTCATATCGCATATTAACTCCTCAGTCCCAACAATGTTGCTTCACCCACCTCATCCCAACATATCGAGAACGACATTTTCGGCCATATAATGCTTTCAATGGAGCCACACCTATATTTGCTCGATAATAACTGTCAGTAGAGAGAATTCCACCAATGGTAAATACTTATCCCAACTCCCTTGAAGTCTAGGACACAGTAGTCTTAATATATCTTCAAGAGTTTGAATAGTCCTCTCGATTGTCTTCATCCGCTTGGGGATGGTATGCCAACTAAATCGCAAACTGCGCTCATAGCTTTTTTTTGCAAGCTAACCCAAAATCTTGAAGTGAATCTTGGGTCACGATCCAAACTATGGATACAGTGCATGCCATGCAACCTCACAATCTCATTTACGCATATACTAGCAAGACGCTCAAGTGAATAAGTCTCCCAGACGGCAAGAAATGAGCAGATTTGGTTAATCTATCAACAATAACCCAAATAAGATTGATGCCTTGAGAAACCGTAGAAGACCCAGAATCTAAATCCATGGTAATGTGTTCCCACTTCCATTCCTAATCTCAAGTGGTTGCAAACGACCTTAGGTACTAGATGTCCGCCTTTACACGCTGACAAGTTAAACACATCGAGATAAACTTTGCAATCTCTCTCTTCATATTGTTCCACCAAAATGTATGTCAAGATCACGATACATTTTAGTATTTCCGTGATGGATTGCAAATGGTGTATTGTGTGCTCCATCATAATCTTGACTTCAAATCGTAGTCGTTAGAACACAAAGTCTAGAGTGGACTCAAGTATTCCTTCTTCATCAATTCTCGCCCTAATAGCTCCTTCTTCAGACTTTTTCTTCTTCATACGCATCACCCGGCTCATGGGCTCGAGCAACCTTTAACTTTTTCGATTAATTATTATACTCAGATATCATCACGCTGGTACCTAGAGTTTTCATCTCCATCTCTATTATTTGTAAATTATACGTAAATTAGTCTTGATAATATCGTATCGCAGATATGATCTTCTATCTTCTACTCAACACGCCGCCTACCACGCTCGCTTTTTCCAGATGGTATGGTCGTAACACGTGTTTAAATGAGTCTCCTCGAGTTCTTCAAGCTCTTCCCACATTCCTCGCTTCCATTCGAATTTTGTATCTCTACGAAGTCACCACGATAATGGAATAGCGATTCGAGAATATCCTTCAACTAATCTCCGATAATAACCAACTAAGCTTCAGTAAAGCTACGATTTCGACATCGATTTTAGTTGTTCTCAATCGCGACTATATCCCAATCTCGATAAGACGTCACAATGACACCTATCGCTTTACTATCGCATCTAATACGACGCCCCTACAGAGAGTCCGCTTAGTGAATTCCACAAAGGAAGTCACAAGATAAAGGCTCGTGTACCAAATTTATAGTTGAATTTTTAACTCCTCAAGTTCAATAGAGCCATTCGATATGAGATTTTAGAAATGAGTTTTGTACCGGTTCAAAGTCGATACAAAATTTAATATCGCTTTGGGAGTAAGCCAAGAAATTCTTCAGAAATACGCCGAGAAAAATCAATAACAACAAGAATATTATTCAAATCGACGTTGTCTTTATTCAAATCCATAACACGGACTAAGAAAACTCGACATCCGTAATAAACGAACGACTTCATGGCTTGATATGAAAATGTTTGACTACAATGGTTTGATTGCTTGAATTCAATAACAAAGTTGCTTAGAATATGAAAACTAACAACCTTACAAAAGCAATCAATTTGGTATGATGATGACCAATTAACCTTAAAATCACATCAAAAGCAAATATCTCTATAGTAAATAAGGTTAATGTGTAATGTGATAAAGTGCCAACTCGAATCAAGCAAGATTTTTAAACAACTGATGTAATGAAAGTTTCTCCTAATGGAGTCTCCATAAATAAGTCAAAGTCTAATTTCTCCGTAGTCAAGTTCAAACGCTGAGCGCAAAGCAAGAGAGATAAAAGAATGGGTAGAACCCAGATTCAGTAAGGTATAAACTTCGCAAGAATTTATAATTAACTAACCTGCTAACTTCGTCGTTCTCTCAGATTTTGACCGGCCACATACAAACGCCTTCCAAGAACCGCTGACTTTGATTTTTTCCGACATCCTTTCGAGTCACCATTCACGCCGGATCGGGTTTCGATATCGCATAACTTCGAGTTTATATGTCCTTCTTTTCCACAATTATAAGATATACCTTAAACTGCTGTAAGGCGCCAATGATATGTCCCTCTTTCCCAAGATTTGTAATATACGAATCAATGGTCGTTTCTCTCCTTAAAACTAGTCAGCATCGGGCGCCGACGCCTTCAAATGGTCGTCGTCATGAATCTCTCTTTAAAATCTCCTCCCGACTCGCTTCTTCTATTTTCACGGCCAACGATTACCACCAGAGAGGGTTACCGCTTTTGTCCGATTCTTTTTCTCCGCCGGTTATCGTTATTCGATGATCGCTATCTTCTAGATGATCCTCGTTATGGTCCCTCATTGAACGTATCGTTATCTCGCTTCTAACAATCGAGCCCTCGCTGACAACATCTCAATCAGAGAGAAAATTTATGAGAAATGAGATATCGACGACGCCGGGTTTCAAACCTCTAAGAAACATCCCGCCATAACGCTCCTCATTCTCCACCAAATGAGGTGCAAACTCGATAACTCCGCTAACTTCGCCAGATCGGATCGACACCGCCATGTTATTTCGCTTCTAGTCTAATAAACTCCACTTCCTTCATACGATTTAATACTTTCGTGAAAGTATTTGTCATTGAACTGCTTCAAACGTCTCCCACGATACGCCGAAAAGTACTGGATGGGTACGCTTCACGCATTCCCACCAAGAGTCCGCTTCGCCATTTTAACATAAAGTAGCGAATGGAACCTTCGTTTTTCTCCGCATCCCAAGACATCGAATATCTTCGTAATTTGTTTGACCCATGTTTCCGCCATGATCGGATCCGCTTTCCTTAAATTCGTGGTCCCAACTTCGAATCGCTGGTCGTGACAACCCGTGAATTGCTATCATTTCTCCTCAGATTTTGAACACGAAGTCTCCTCGTCTCGATTTTGCATGAATCGCAAAAACTTCTAAACATCCCCTCGCTCCTCATCTCGCTTCAATGGTGTTGTTTCACAGAGGAACATTGCCACTGTCAGACGCTCTCTCCTCGCTGGTGAAGACAGCATCTCCACTGGGCCTCATTTACTCCATCATTAATATTCTCACGACATTCTCAAACATCATCATAAAATAAGGGTTAATTAAGGAAATCAATATATCACATAATATCCCTATATATCGACCAACTAACAAATAAGCTTAGTAGACACACTAACAAGGATTTTACTGCCTCCCTCCTAGTTCTATTCCCCGATCTCCGCCAGAGATCATATCCCTAAGCTCGATATTAACCGTGACGCCCCAAAATAGGTATACACAACACCCATTCTCGAGTCGCCAAATACATGGTACAAGAAGCAAACTACAACTTCAATAATACAAATGTCGTGAAATACGCATAATATATATCGTGAGTTTAAATATAATATATTATCTTCTAGATAATATCCACACGCAAATAAATCCCTCATCATAATTATCGATACATTATTTTACAAAAATGGTGAGGACTACTAAACAACTCTCTGTAACCTTCATTCCATACCCCGACTAAGATTTCGCTACATTCTCGCCTCCCCGAGAAAAAAAATGGAACAACAAGGAAAAGGGTGAGCTCAACTAGCCCAAGAAGAATATTATGACTAAGATAATATACAACAAATTATCGTTAGTCTCCAACAGGAAAAATCTGATGAATACAATAGACAACAAGTTTCAGATCAATATTCATAATGAAATAATAATTCATGTAAGAGTTACGTAGAGAATGAAATCTACTATAATCTATGAATTTAACAAACCATCATCAATATTTTATCCTCGTAACATCAATCAATATTCATCTCAAATCAAATATTCATCTTTGCACTACATGTGCCAAAGATATTCATCAATCTGGCCATGTTCATCTCAACACTGCTCATCTTTGCACTAAAGGCCAAAGATATTCATTCATCACCATGTTCATTTAAACACTGCTCATCTTTGCACTACACAGCCAAAGATATTCTTCAGAAATCATTCATCTTTTGCACTACAAAAGCCAAAGATATTCAATAATATCATCATTTAAGACCGAGGATGATGAAAATATTTTTAAAGAACTAATCCAAAGGAAACAAAAATGACAAGGATTAAGGATTAAGGATTCAGACTTTGTTTTATCCATGTCCAACAATACCTCAAAAATAATCATAGTGGTGTAAAATTCAAGAATGATCAAAACATGGATACAATCAAAGCTAGTATCCGTAATAGATATTTTGGACTTAAAAGAAGAAATTTTATTTTTTATGAATAAAGGTCAGATACGTGAATAAGGTCAGATACGTGAATAAAGGCCAGATACGAATGAATAAGAATCTCGACACCAAAAGATAGTAAATTCCACAAAAAACATTTTCACGCTTCATTAATAATAAGACTCGTGAATAAGAATCGTGAATAAGAACTCATGAATAAGAACTCGTGAATAAGAACTCATGAATAAGAACCCCATATGAAAAAGTTCCAAATTTGATAAAAAGTTCCAATCAATATTTCAAAGATAATGATATCAAGAAATAATATCATTACGAAAAAAAATAATATCCCTTACCTCAAAGAATCAAGATTTCTAAGGAAAGGCTCAAGTGATGTCGAATGAAACTTCAGATCAATAAAGAACTCTCAAAGTATCTAAATACTCACAAAATACGCCAATAATATAGAGAGAAAGAGAGAAAACTTTGTTTCGTGTGATTTTCAATTCTAACTTAGCCTCTATTTATAGAAAATGTTAAACTACGTCAAGGCATTTAACCAAGCAACCGATGGCTTTTACTCGCTACTATTGCCACCCACCACATTTGAAATAAAATTCAAAGCACATTTTTTCACCAACCACAAGTGGGGCCCACCAATTCTAGAATTTTCCACCAAAATCATTTATAACCTAATTTCTAATCACCACCCTCTTAAAATTCATAATAAATTATTCGCTCATTTTAATCTGCTCAAAATTTGTGGACATATACTCAACTTATATATGTATAATATATCCAAAATTACAACGATCCAACTATTTGATTAAATATTATAACTCACACAATAAAGTCAGAATAACACCGATTCGATCTTTTAATACCTCCAATCCGATAAAATACAAATAAAACATCTCAAAGATTAATTCCTTCATTAATAACCACATAAATAAATCCATCATTTATATTCATATAAAATAAATATTTTCTTATCATATGAATCAATAATTAATTATTCACAAATAATATTACGTAATCACATTTATGACAAACCAGTCGCTCCTCAGAAAGAGGGGCTTTCCAATAAGGATCTCTCTCATCGGGCGCCGCAATTAGTGACCAAACCTCTCCTTAGATGTAACTTTCTAGACATTGCCAATAATGTTATCTAATAATATTATTCAAATAATATGAATTATCGATCCGATAACGGGAAATATCAGGCATGTTGACAATTATCAAAAACAATAATAATATAAAATATCAACGCAAAGAATTATGAATCAATAAAATAAAATATCGAATAAAGAATTCATCGTGAAAAATTATCGAAAAGGCCTTTCACGTAAGGATCAATAATTCAACAATACATCAGGTAATACCGCAGCCATCGCGGCAACCACGCCAGACATCAGATTTTAACCACCTGTATTCCAATGCCTTAATCTCAGAATAACTACGCCTGCTATTTTTAACCAACTTATATTTGTCGCTTTTCCTCATCCAATCGCGCTCGCATGGGCCCACACATGGTCGCTACTGGCCGCATTTAATATTCCCCGACAAAGATTTAATATTCCAATTACCAAACTAATATTCCCCGACAAAAATGAATATTTTATAACCACTGCTTATTTTGAAAATATTCATGATTTAACCCTTAACTATCCACATTAATCAAATCAACCCTTACTATTTCAAAATAATAAATAAAGGAAATTCCTTTTTATTTAAAAAATTTCGGGTCTTATCATAGCCTATGATATTCTCGACAACTCAAAGAATATGAGAGGAATTATCCTACTAATGATCTAGAGTTTAGCAATAATTTTTTTGCACTAAAGATTTGGAGGCATTACTTGTATGGGAAAAAGTGGAGATCTTTATGAGATCATAAAAGCCTCAAATATTTCTTCACTCAAAAGTGAACTCAACACGCGACAAATGACGCTATTTGAACTGCATCGTTGAAAGATTATAATCATACCATCCAATACCATCCCGAAAAGCAAACGTCATGAGACCCAGATTTTATCAATAAAGATTTAAATTTTGTCAAAATAATTTTTAATATTATGGTGTGAATTTAAGATAATATTATAGTTGTGGGTAGATTTATAAATTTTGTCTAAAGTATGCAAGTGGTTATATTATATTCTCTGATTGCTCAACGGGAATACTCCGAGAAATTAGGACTTTATTTATCTAGCCTTTCGTTAGGAGCCTTCGTTATCGCTTACTATTTTTAAATCTTGTTTGATTCAAATAAACACTTTCACGCTACTTCGCCGATCTTATCTCTTTGAAAATACTTGCCTTTGAGGTAATTTTTGAAAACGATTGATTAACTACTCATTATTCTTTTTGTAAGGTTGTTAGCTTTCATATTCTAACCAACCGTTATACTTAATTCAAAGTAACCAAATCCTAAAGTTAATCATCGTTATATCAAGTCATAAGAAAAGAGTTCGATCCTTTCATTGTTGACTTCTTGTGTGGAATGCAACCAAGTTTACTTTTTCAGAGGCTTACATCGAGAATGAAGATGGCAAGTTTATAGGTATCATTGTGAGGTGCTATCTAGTTAAGGGATAGAAGTCACAATTGTATCAATGTGACGATTATCCAAGTCTTGGAGGAGAGTCATAGCTTTGAATGATATTTCAATTATTAATAAATTTCGATTTATTCTTGAAGACTTCCTAGCCTACCTTAGAACATGAAATCGAATTTTGTATTGACCTCAAAGATAAAAACCCATTTTTAAACCCTCAAATATTTCTTCAACTAAAAGGATCTGCTTTACGAGGATTATGATGAAAGTCATAATAAAAGCATTGGACTAATGAAAATCATGGGTATTCGTGGTATTAGTAAGTTTTATGATGAGTTATGTTGGTTATTATGTGAAAACATGAAAGTTTCTTAGAAATCACAAAGAGTTGAAAAATCGATTTTGGTAAAACGTAATATGAAATTCAATTGACCATATCTCCTATTATATTTTGAATTTTGAATGTGGTCAAGTCCTAGAGTTAGATCTATGAGTTACCTAACTAATCCAAGTGGAATTACTGGAAAAGGTGTTGTAGATTTTGTGTGGACTGATTTTAGCAAAGGAGTGCAAAGCTGCAAAACCGAAAAAAAGCTTTCCGCCATGATTTTAGAGAGGCTGTTTCGGCCACTTAAATTATGAGAAAAATTTGGCCTTTTGGGACATGAAGGTATATGGTATAAAGTACCTCCTGTCCAAAATGAGCTCATTCTCGACTTAAAATGAGCAAGTTATGACTATTTCAATATTTAGGTTTTTCCGATTTAAAACGCTATAACCGAAAGTTCTATAACTCCGATGACCATGAAATTTAAACTAGAAGCTCACGTTAACATGTGTAAGGTCCTGCCAAGATTTGGGAATTTTGAGTTAAACTTGAGGTAGCTAATTTCTTAAGAAATTAATTAGAAATTTATTTTGATAAATAGTAAATGAATTTTAAAAATTTCGAGAAAAATATATTTTCATCATGGGACTATATTATGCTAAATCCAGAAAAGAAATATTTTTGGGACTGATTTGGTATTTTTCATGAAAATAGTTTAGTTACTTAACATATGAAAGTTAAATATGTTATGTGAAGTAACAAAGTTGAAAATAGGATTTATGGCTAGAGAATCCTATATAAAGTATATGCATATTTTTTGAGAGATTTGATAATTGGTGATGATATCTTATGAGTATGACATTTTTGAATGATTAAATGCATTATATGATAAAGCGTAAACAATTAAGATAAATTATTTATAAATTTAAGAAGTGATTAAAATATTGTTATAATATTAATGATATTAGATTATGAGATTATTAAGTGATTGATAACATGGGGATATTCTGAATCTCGGATAAATTATATTATAAATGTTTAATATTTATCCTATTATCTCATTTGATCGATTCTTTATATCATTATCCTCACGCTTATATTACGTTGAAAGTCATCGTCAGAATCAGAGTATAGATGGACTTGGTATGATTATGACCGTGGATTGTTCTAAGATAATCATAACCGTAATTGAAAACACAATTATCTTCGTCAGAAGGTATGGATAATTTGTGGTCGTCGCGATACTAATGAATACACAATTATCTTTCGCCGAAAGTATGGATAATTTGTGGTCGTGATACTAATGAATACACAATTATCTTTCGTCAGTGCATGGATAATTTGTGGTCGTGATACTAATGAATACACAATTATCTTTCGTCGTAAAGGTATGGATAATTTGTGGTCGTGATATTAATGAATACACAATTATCTTTGGTCAGTAGTGCATGGATAATTTGTGGTCGTGATATTAATGAATACACAATTATCTTTAAGTCAGAAGGCATGGATAATTTATGGTCGTGATACTAATGAATACACAATTATCTTTGGCCGTAGTGTATGGATAATTTGTGGTCGTCGGATACTAATGAATACACAATTATCTTTCGCAGAAAAGGTATGGATAATTTGTGGTCGCGGATACTAATGAATACACATTATTATCTGGTCGATGTAATACATGGATAATTTGTGGTCGTGATACTAATGAATACACGATTATCTTCGGTAAAAGTAGTAATGGATAATTCGTGGTCGTGATACTAATGAATATCCTCAGTGCAAGGTGGATGATTCGATGATATGGATTAATTATCGAATGAGTCTCAAAGAATGAAATATTAATTCATGGATATGGTAAAAGTCATCTTTCGTCAGAAGTGTATTGATAGACTTGATGTATGATTACGACTACTGATTATCTGCAGATAATCACGATCAGATTGAAAAACACGAATATCCTCGCCAAAGAGAAAATGGATAATTCGTGGTCGTGATACTATTAAGTCGCGTCTCAAAGATTATTGGTTTTACAGTTGTATATCTTCGGCCTCAGAAAGTGCAAAGATGAATTGTTAATGAATATCTTCGGGCCGGATCAAGTAAGATGAATTTAAATGATAAAGGTATTCAAAGTATCCTCACCTCTTTATCATACCAGTATCGTACCCTAATTTCGAGGGCGAAATTCCATAAGGAGGGGAGATTGTGAGACCCCAGATTTTATCAATAAAGATTTAAATTTTGTCAAAATAATTTTTAATATTATGGTGTGAATTTAAGATAATATTATAGTTACAGGTAGTATTTATAAATTTTGCAAAGTATGCAAGTGGTTATATTATATTCGATTGGTCTGGGGAATATTCTTGGTTTTAGCAGGAATATTCGCATAACTACCAATCATCAGTGGACCCCACAATGTAATTATTAATCTGATTGAGAAAACGATAAAAATATTTTATTGAAATAACTATTAAAAGTTTTACCGTGATATCGTTGAACTACTCTTTAGTAAAAAACAAGAATACGTGTGGTTGCATAAGAAGAATATTACAGATTGATTATCGATGCTTATGTGAGAAGTCACGGTTTGATTCCATTATTACGATTAATAATATGAATTATTATAGCGATAATGACGCTTTTGTTTTATTTGTATTATTAACGTAAATAAAATGTAAACATCTTTTATATAAAATATAATACTTTATTAAAGTTATTCTATAAATAGAATATATTATATTTTATTATGCATAGTGTTGTATAGTGTTTTGCATATAGTGTTTTGCATAATATTGCATATAGTTGTTTGCATAGTAAAATGTTTTTATATAAATAGAATATATTATATTTTATTTAAAAGATTTTTCTTTAAATAAGGACCGACCGCCGATTAAAGTAAATCAATCTGGACTGCTCATGGATTAGTAATATGCATTCCATTTTCCTATAAATAAGCTCATTCCTTCATTATTTTCTTACTTAATTCATTGAAACTCTAGAGAGAGAAATTATAGAGAGCTTACAGAGAGAAAATTATAGAAAGAAGAAGAGTATTCGCTACTTCACTACTTCTATATTCATTTCTTTTTACGGTAGCGGGTGTTATTCTTTCTTCTTGAAGAGAACTTCGTTATTCCATTCATTATTATTCGCTGAATAACTCGTAAAAGTGGCATACCTATACATAACCTCGTAGATACGCCGCATACCCTATACTTGGTGAAATCCTTATGTTATTCCATCGCTTATTATTCTCATTGAATAACTCAGATACGCTCACCCTATAATTCTATACTTGGTGACATTCTTCTATTATTCATTTGGAACATCCGTCGTTCCGGTGTTTTACGAACCCGACTGGTTTAATCTCTTTATCATTCTCGTTGAATATCCTATTCGTGTGTTTTAACCGGACCGGGTTCCATCTTTATTATTCTCGTTGAATATCCCGCTTGCAGTGTGAATTTCACCGACCGTTCCGTTATTATTATTATGTTGAATAACTCCGTTCATGCTAAGTACCGCATGCATGGTGATTTCTTTTGTTATTCCATTCTTTATTATACCCGGTTGGTTAAAACTTTGACTTCTATACTCCATGAAATTAGTAGAATATCCTTGATATTTGCGTTTCATCCAAAGATTCTTTCATGGAAATATTCTTCGATCATTCTTGAATTTTACTCACTAAACAAAGATCATGTTGACAATTTGGACGTTAATAATTCATGGATTAAATAATTCTTGAACTTGTTTTATTGAATTATTATGTCATTGTCATCATCCTCATGTTATATTATGTTATCTATTGGCTTACGTGTATAGATGAACTTAGTATGATTATGACCGTGGATCATTCGGTATAATAATCACTTGATATAAATGATGTGACTAAAGTCCTCAAGTGGCTCGTGAATGCGTTGATGGATAGTTTTTGGTATGATTATGACCGGGGTGATTCTAGTATAGTCATGACCATTGATAATTTGATGAAAATCCTCGACCGTGGTGAGGGATGATTAGATGTGGTGGTTTATTTATTGTCGAGTCTCGCCGATAAAAATTGATGAAAACCTTTTAAAACCTAAAAAAGATAGTAGACTTTATTCTCTACTTGATTTTTTTTTAATGGATTCACATATTCACCGCAGCTTAAACCGGTTGTCTATTGTATTTTATCGGTTTAACATTGTTGAAGGCTAATGATAATTTATTCTCGCATTATCTTAGTCATAATATTTCTTCATTGGGCTAGTTGAGCTCACCTTTTCTTTCACCTGTTCTCTTCAGAAATGAGAACATAGCCGGGACGCTAGCTCAGGAACGGAGTAATGGTCCAGAGGATAAGATTAGTAGTCCTCACTATTCGTGAAATAGTGTGATAATAGTTGTAATGAGGACTCCTTTTGAGTTTGTATAATATCTAGTAGATAATATTTGTATTCAAACTCACGCTTTATGTCGATTGCATACCTACGCTTATATTAGTAAGTTGTATTTGAATTTATGTACCATGTAAGTGGCGACCCAAGATGGGTGACGATACCTAATTTTGGGGGCGCCACAAACGTGGTAGCTGACGCATTAAGTAGAAGATCATATGCGAGTACGAGTGCGATATTGTCAACGCAAAGACACCCATTTTGTATGACTTGTAAAGGATAGAGATAGAGATAAAAACTGCAGGGACCCACGTGATAATGACGAATATAATTGATTCAATTATTGTTGATATTTTATAATTGAGATGACAAAGTTATTAATATTATTATTTGCAATATTAGCGATGTCTGCCACGGAGAGGTTTGGTCACTTAATTGCGCGCCAATAGGGAGAAATCCTTATTGGAAATCCCCCTCTTTCCTGGGAATGACTTGGTCGATTAATAGTGTGAATAATAACAATGATGATGAAATTTTATTTTATTAGTATTATTAATGTAATAAAACGGAAAAAAGTTTTTTATATAAAAATGTAATACTTTTATAAAGTTATTCGTTTTATTATGCTAATAAGTAAAATCTTTTTATATAAAATGTAATACTTTTATAAAGTTATTCATTTTATTAGACAATAATTAGAATATATTATATTTTATTATGCATAGTGTTTGCATAGTGATCGTGATAGTGTTTCAGATAGTAAACTCTTTTAAAAGTTATTCGTTTTATTAGATTATAAATAGAATATATTATATTTTATTGTAAACCAATCTGGACCGTTCATGGAATGGTTACTATTCAGTCCATTCTTCTATAAATAGAAACTCATTCCTTCATTATTTCTTACGAATTCACTGAAACTCTAGAGAGAGAAACTGTAGAGAGAACTCTTCTTCTATAATCTTGAGCGTCTTTCTTTAGCGTTTAAGAAAACTTTGAGCGAAGGTAAGTTTCTTCAAGTATATCCCGCCTCTTGGTGAGTACTCTTCTTTATAAGGTAATGGATAATATTTGTTGTACTCGTAAAGGGGTATTATTTTTTCATATTCATGAAGAGAACTTCTGTTATTCCAATCTTTATTATTTTAATGGAATAACCTGTATACGTGGTCTACCCTATACTTGGTGAAATTCTTCTGTTATTCCATTCTTTATTATTCTGTTGGAATATCTCGTCCATGCGCTTTTTACGGACCGATTCTCGTTATTTATTATTACATTTGAATAACATGCTCTCTGCGAAGCACGATTTGCATGGTGATTTCTGTTATTCCATTCTTTATTATTCATTGGAACATCTTGCTTGCGGCAAATTTACCGACTGGTTCCGTTATTTATTATTCTGTTGGAATAACCTGTCTATGTGAAGTACCGCATGCATGGTGATTTCTGTTGTTATTCCATTCTTTATTATTCTATTGGAATATCCCGCTTGCTTATTACTTTGATTCGGTTACGTTATTTATTATTCTATTAGAATAACTCAGATATGCCAAGTACCGCATGCATGGTGATTTCTTTTGTTATTCCATTCTTTATTATACTCAGTTGGTTAAAGTTTTGACTTCTATACTCCATGAAATTAGTGGAATATCATTGATATTTGCGCTTCATCTAGTATCTTTTCATAGAAATATTCTTCGGAGCATTATTGAATTTTACTCTACAAAGAAGTATCATGTTGACAATTTGGACGTTATTAGTTCCTGGATAATTTAATTCTTGAACTTGTTTTATTGAATTCTTATATCATTATCATCATCCTCATGTTTATATTTTGTTGAAAGTCATCTGTGGCCTGTAGGGCATAGATGGACTTGGTATGATTATGACTGTGGATTATTCAAGATAATCATAGTAGTAATGTTACAAATGATGTGGAAAAAGTCCTTATTGGCCCGTAGTGCATTGATGGACAGTTTTTGGTATGATTATGGCTATGGATTCTCTTCGGCCAAGGGTGCAAAGATGAATTGTTTTATGGCATGATCATGACCATTAATGAATTCACAAATATCCTTGACCCGTAGTGCATGGATAAATTGTGATTGTGATACTAATGAATATCCTTGGCCGTAGTGCAGGGATGATGTGGATTATTTATTAAGTTGAGTCCCAGCGATAAAAATGATGAAAACCTTTTAAATCATAAAAGATAGTAGATTTTATTCTCTACTTGACTCTTTTAATGGATTGCATGTTCCGCTGCAGTTAAATTTGATGTCTATTGTACTTTATCAGTTTAATATTGTTAAAGACTAATGATAATTTATTCTGCATTATCTTAGTCATAATACTTCTTATTGGGCTAGTTGAGCTCACCCTTTCTTTCACTGTTTTCTTCAGGAAATGAGAACATAGCTGGGACTAGTCGGGGAACGGAGTGACGGTCTAGATGATAGTATTAGTAGTCCACACTATTATGTTAAATAGTGTGTTAATAAATGTAATGAGGACTTATTCGAGAGTGGATATTTGTCAGAAGATAATATTTGTATTAAAACTCATGCCTCTCTTGTTGTATATTTAAGATTGTATTTGTAGATTCGTATCATGTATTTGGCAACTTAGAATAAGTGATGTATACCTATTTTGGGGGCGCCACGGTTGGTATCAAAGCTTAGGATATGATGATCCTCGGGCCGAGATGTGAGACAAGAACTAGGAGGAGAGATCGGAATTCTTTTCGCTAAGTATGACCTACCTAAGTTTATTTGATATTTAATTGGTCGGTCGGAGTATAGGGATAATATGTGATATGTTTATTAATCCTTGTTTTGTGGCAAAGTGTTTGAAAATGGCATCCGAGAATGTTGAGAACATCAATCGAAGCCATGTGAGTAATTGAGTCTCCACGGATCAATAATCGAGGATAATGTGCATCAGAAGGCGACAATCCTCAGGCAAACAACAACACTAACCAGATGATGAATGATGGAATGTTTAGAGGATTTATGCAATTCATGCAATATCAGGCAAGAGCGGCTCCTGTACAAAATGCAGGTGGAAACACTGGCAACTCTCTCTGACGCATCATCGCTAAGTTAGCTTCAAGGAACTGGGACCACCCGAGTTTTTGGAGAGCCTAAAACCACTTAAGGCGGAGACGTGGATAAAGCGTGATTTGCAAGATATTTGACGCTTGGGATGCTTCGAGAGGAGCAAAGGTTTCCTTTGCCACCTTCATGTCATTGCGTGAGTAGGCGATTCTTTGGTGGGAATATGTAAACGACTCAACTCCGCCTTGACCTTGAAGATGACTTGGAAAAAGTGTAAGACCCCGAATTTTATGAAATAAAAGTATTCAATTTTTCTTATAATTATTATTCAGTAAATGGTTAAATTGATAAAATTTTAAAGTTAAGGGTGATATATATAAATTTTTTCAAAATAAGCAAGTGGTTATAAAATACTCATTGTTGTCGGGGAATATTCGTTTGGTCGTGGAATATTCTTTTTGTCGGGAATATCCGTACGACGACACAGTCATTTATGGGCCCCATAACAGAATAACTGGCGGATGAAGAAAACGACAAGTTTGAATTTTTATAAATAACGGCGTAATTGTTACCAATTAATAATCGTTAGAATATTCGATGGTTAAAATACAAAGAATACGCGTGGTTGCATTAACACAAGACACCAGTATTGCACAATATTTTGAATTATTGATTCTTACGTAAGAAGGCACTACTCAATAATTGTTACGAGAATTACTGCTCAATACTTTATTTTATTGATTTAATAATTTGTCGCGTTGATATTTTATATTATTGTTGTTTCAATAATTGTCATTCAGACAAAGATTTTCCATTATCGGATCAATAATTCATATTATTTGAATAATATTATTAGATAGAATTATTGGTAATGTCTAAAAAGTTACTGTCAAGGAGAGGTTTGGTCACCTAATCGCGCCGCCAAGAAGGAGAAATTCTTATCGGAAGCCCCCTTTCTTGAGAAGCCTGTCGGTCATTATTATTGTGATTCTATAATATTATTTGTGAATAATTAATTATTGATTTATATGATAAGGAAATATTTATTTGATCTTTGATATAAATGATGGATTTATTTATGTGGTAATAAATGAAGGAATTAATGTTGAGGTGTTTTATCATTATTTTTGCCGGATTGGAGGTATTAAAAGATCAAATCGATTGTTCTTAAAGCTTTATTCCGTGAGTTATAATTTTAATCCAAATTGTTGGATCGTTGTGATTTTTGGATATGTTATACATATATAAGTTGAGTATATATCCAAAAATTTTGAACCGTTAAAAATTAACGTATGATTTGTTATGAATTTTAAGAGGTGTTGAAAATCATCCGTTTATGGATTTTGGATATTTTCTGTCTGGAATTTGGAAAAACTTTCTTCTGCAAAGTTGTAAAGAATTCGATTTCGTGTGGAATGGACCTAAAATTCGTATTTTTCTGATAAAAGGGCTATTTTCTATGAATTATTGAAGTTTCAAAAAATAAAATAATTTTTATTAAAATTGGATGGGACCCACTTTTATTTTTATTAAACATGTGGGCTGCTATCTTTTTGTTCCAAGATGGCTGGTTGCCGAAGGTTGGAGCGTGGAATGAAGAGAAAAAATATATATTATTTTATTATTTAGTCTCCTTTTGGCGTTTCTAAAGATTTTCCTATAAATAAGTGCTTTTATGTTAGAATTGAAAATCACGCCGTAAACATAAGTTTTCTCTTTATATTACCGAAAGCGTATTTTTGTGAGTATTTAGATACTTTGAGATTTGCTTTTCAGTGCATGTTTCCTTCGGCTTTTACATAGATGTTCAGTCAAGTCTTAATCTTTTGAGGTAAGGGATTTTAAGGGTTGTTATGTTTTTCAGGCCAGTACATTTTCGGACCTTCAAAATTTTGAAAAATTTAAAATGATAATTTGATGAGTTTTCTTGATTGTGTCCAAAAATGGCAATTTTTAGATGTATAGATTAGGAGTTATGGATTTTATGAGAAAAGACTATTTTAAAAGTAAACCCTTATAACTCCTTGTGGTTAACTCCAAAATTGGTGAAATTTTTATTGGGAGTACATGTATATAACAGAAGTATACTCTATAAATTTCAAAATTTTTGGACAAAAGTATAATTTATGATAAATGTCTAAATATTCAAAGTGATTTTGCCATATGAAAAATAGTAAATGAATTTGAAAATTACGAGAAAAATATATGTTCAATATGGGACTATATTCTGCTAAATTCCAGAAAAGAAATATTTTTGGGTCTTATTTGGTATTTTTCATGAAAATGAACTAGTTATGAGTAAATGAATTAATTATGTTATGTGAAGTAAGAAAATTGGAAAATAGGATTTTATGGCTGAGGAATCCTATATAAGGTATATGGCTTTGGCATTTTAGGATGATTAAATGCATTAATTAATAAAGTGTAAATAATTTAAATAAATTATTTATAAGTTTAAGAAATGATTAAAATATTGTTGTAATATTAATAATATTAGATTATGAGATTATTATGTGATTTATAACATTAGAATTAAGGTGTTATAAATATTGATATGGATTTTATTGTGAAAGTTTATCTTTTTGTGTCGGGATTACTATTCACGAGTTACTATTCATGAGTTACTATTCACGGGGTACTATTCACGACAAAATTAGTTTCTTTTTCTGACTAAATTATCGTTGGTTTATGAATCTTACTCTTGAAATTAAATCCATGTTTTGATCATATTGTTTTTATTATCATATATAGCATTTTTATAATCCTGATGAAGAAATTTCTCTTTGACTTGAGTGTAAAGATGGGTATATTATTGGTATAATCGTGACTATGGGTTCTCTTTGGCCAGTAGTGCAAAGTTGAATCGTTGACTGGTATGATTATGACCATTGAATTTATAATTGAATATTTTTAGCTTAAGTGCAAAGGTGAATTGATCAACATGGTTATAATTATGGTTTATATAAATTCTGAAATGATTATGTATGTGACGCCCCCAAAATTAGGTATACGTCACCCATCTTGGGTCGCCACTTACATGGTACATAAATTCAAATACAAACTTAATTATACATCTGTCATGTAACATACGACAATACATAAACTGAGAGTTCTAATAGAAATATTGTCATTTAGACAATATCCATACTCAAGGAGTCCTCATTACATTTATTGTCACACTATTTAACAGAATAGTGAGGACTACTAATGCTATCTTCGGGACCATCACTCTTTTCCCCGACTTCCCCAAATTTATATTCTCATTTCAAGAGAATAAAGTGAAAGAAAGGGTGAGCTCAACTAGCCCAGTAAGAAATATTATAACTAAGATAATGCAAAATAAATTATCAATAGTCTTCAACAATGTTAAACTAATAAAATACAATAGACAACCAGTTTAACTGCAGCGGAATATGCAATCCATTAAAAGAGTCAAGTAGAAAATAAAGTCCACTATCTTTAGGTTTTAAAAGGTTTTCATCAATTTTATCACTAAGACTCGATTTAATAAATAAACCACAATATCTAATCATCCCCCGTATCACACGGCCAAGGATTTTCATCAAATTATCAATGGTCATGACTATACCGAATCACCCCTAGTCATAATCATACCAAAAACTATCCATCACTGCATTACAGGCCACTGAGGACTTTTATCACATCATTTATAACAAGCCATGATTATACCGAATGATCCCTGGTCATAATCATACTAAGTTCATCTATGCACGTAAGTCAAAGATAACATAATATAACATGAGGATGATGACAATGACATAATAATTCAATAAAACAAGTTCACGAATTAATTTATTCAGAACTAATAACGCCCAAATTGTCAACATGATCTCGCTTTCAGAGAGTAAAATTCAAGAATGATCGGAAGAATATTTCCATGAAAGATATTGGATGAAACGCAAATATCAAGGATATTCTACTAATTTCATGGAGTATAAGTCAAAGTTTTAACCAACCTGGGTATAATAAAGAATGGAATAACAAAAGAAATCACCATACATGCGGTATTGCATAGATAAAGTTATTCCAATGTAATAATAAATACGAGAATAATAAAAATCTAACAGTCGTCCCAGTAAAACACATGCATGTGATATTCAATGAATAATAATAAAGACAGAATAATAAAGACGGAACCAGTCGGCGTAAAGCATGCATGAGTGATGTTCCAACGGAATAATAAAATAATAGAAGAATGTCACCAAGTATAGGGATTCGCGATATACAAAAGTTATTCCAATGTAATAAATAAGAATGGAATAATATAAGGATTTCACCAAGTATAGGGAGTCCACAGATACAAAAGTTATTCTAACCGAATAATAAAGAATGGAATAATGAAGTTCTCTTCGTGAATAAGAAAGAATAACACCCCTTACGATGTACAACAAATAATATCCCTTACCTGTAAGAACTGAATATTGGAAAAGTGAAGTAGCAGAATACTTTTCTTCTCTTTCTCTCTATAGTTTCTCTCTCTAGAGTTTCAATGAATTTGTAAGAAATAATGAAGGAATGAGCTTTCTATTTATAGAAAACCGAGGCGGCTCTCTTGGTCTTAACGAAGGGTCAAAATGACTCTTGGTAATATTGAAGAGACAACTACTATTTCTTGAAAGGGTAATTAACCTTTGGAACATCAAGAGGCGATTAACTCTTGGTAATATTGAAGGGACAACTACTATCAAGAAGGTAATTACTATTCGACGAAGGTAATTACTATTACAAAGGTAATTACTACAAAGGTAAATACTATTGACGAAGGTAATTACTATCGACAAAGGTAATTACTATTCACAAAGGTAATTACTATCGACGAAGATAAATACTATTCACAAAGGTAATTACTATTCACAAAGGTAATTACTTATTGACGAAGGTAATTACTATTCACAAAGGTAATTACTATCGATTTAATAGACTCTTAGATGATGACATATGGGCCCCCATACAATAATCAAACTTACCACAAACGTCTCATAATGGACTCTTTATATACATCAAGGATTGAATAAATATTACCACAAATCATTTTATTTTTAATCAACACATTTTTAATCTTTCAACAATTATTAATCATTTATAACTTGTCGTCTCAATTAATAATATAACATATTATACGAGATGATAATCTTGTGACAATAATTGAATCAATAATATAAGAGATATGATGCAAAGAATTATCGTGTAGTAATAATTGAGTATAGCTAAGTGACTTTCACGAAGATCAATAATCAATACTGTGTGCTACTATGCAACCACGCCAGATATCGTACTTTTACCACCGGGTAGTTCAAGCAGCTTTTTAACGGTAATACCTCATAGTTATTTTTATAGAAAGATAATTTTGTCGTTTTCTAACTACGATTATATACTCCGTCAGGGGTCCACTAATGTTTGAGCCGTCGTATCGAATATTCCCCCGATAAAAAGAATATTCCCACCAAACTAATATTTTATAACAACTTGCTTTACTTTTGCAAAATTTATAAATATTACCCACAACTATAACATTATATCAAATTTATTCCATAATATTCAAAAATAATATTTATAGAAAATTCATCTTTATTTATAAAATTTGGGGTCTTACAACCTCCCACTCCCACTCCCACCCCCACCCCCAAAAAAAATATATTTTCGATTATGTACTCTCACCTCATCCACGCCTAAAAAATAATATTTAGCGATTATGTATACACTCCAACCCCCACACCCCTCTCCCACGCCCCCACCCACTCACCAACTCACCAAAATAATATTTACCGATAATATATACACTCCTACCCTGGCCACCCCCCCACCCCCACCCCCCACGCTTTCACTCCCAAAAAATAATATTTTCTGACTATATATACACATCCATCGCACCCCACCCCCACCCATTCCCCACCACCACCACCACACCCTTACCCCCCACCTCATTCAAAAAAATATTCAATGATTATGTATACACCCACCTCCACCTCCATCCTCCACCTCCACCCTCCACCTCCACCTCCACCTTACACCTTACACCTTACACCTTACACCCTACCCAAAAAAATAATATTCAAGTGATTATATATCCACCTCCACTCTCACGCACCACTTCAACTCCCACCCCCATTCACATTCACATTCAAAAAATAAAAATATTCAGTGATTATATATACACCCCACCCCCACCCCGTGAAGAAGAAAGATGGGAGTATGCGACTTTGTATTGATTATCGAGTTGAATCATGTCACCATAAAAATAGGTACCCATTGCCACGTATTGATGACCTATTTGACCAAATTACCGAGTGGACCAAATTCTTTTCAAAGATTGATCTTCGTTAGGATATCACCAATTGAAGATTAGAAACCGATGACATTCCAAAGACTGCTTTCGGAACCTGACGGGCATTATGAATTCCTAGTCATGTCTTTTGGATCGACTAATGCTCCCCTCTTGTTTTCACGGACATGATGAACCGAGTATTCAAGAAATATTTGGATCACTTTGTGGTCGTCTTTATTGATGACATCCTTATTTATTCCAAAAGCCGTGAAGATCATGAAGCAACACTTGAGGTCGATACTCCAAAAGCTTTGTGAATATAAGCTTTATGCCAAGTTGAAGAAATGCTAGTTCGGCTCGAGAAGTAGCATTCCTTGGGCACGTGGTATCAAGTCATGGAATATCCGTTGATCTAGCAAAGATTGAAGCTATTCAAAGTCGGGAGCAACCTAAATCAAATGATCAAAATATACATAGCTTTTCGAACATTTGGTTATTATCGGAGATTCGTAGAAAGGGTTTTCTTTAATCGTTACTCCCTCAACTCAAATTGACTCGAAAAGATACAAAATTCGGTTGGAACGAGGAATGTGAGAAGAGTTTTCAAGAACTCAAGAGAAGACTCATTTTAGCACTGCTCGACAATACCATCCGCTCGGAGGATTTGTCATCTATGTGATGCTTCAAGCAAAGGGTTAGGATGTGTTCTTATGCAACATGGGGAAAGTCATAGCTTTATGCCTCTCGACAACTCAAAGAATATGAGAGGAATTATCCTACTCATGATCTAGAGTTGGCAAAGCAAATGCTTTTGCACTAAAGATTTGGAGGCATTATCAGTATGGGGAAAAAGTGGAGATCTTTACGGATCATAAAAGCCTCAAATATTTCTTCACTCAAAAGGAACTCAACACGCGACAATGACGCCGCTTGAATCGTTGAAAGATTATAATCATACCATCCAATACCATCCTCGAAAAGCAAACGTGGTAGCCGACGCATTAAGTAGAAGATCATATGCGTACGAAAAGCGATATTGTCAACGCAAAGACACCCATTTTGTATGACTTGTAAAGGATAGAGATAGAGAGAGAAAACCGCAGGGGACCCACGTGATGATGGCGAATATACGAGTAGAACCGACTTTTAATCGATAAAGTTAAAGTCGCTGCTAAGCTATGGACACGGAGGTGATGTATATGAGGAAGAAAGTACAAGAAGGTGCTACTTAGGAAGCAAAAATCGATGAAGAAGGAATACTTGAAGTCAACTCCGGACTTTTGTGTTCCTAACTAATTACGATTTAAAGTATAAAATCATGATGGAGGCGCACAACACACCGCTTATAATCCATCTCGGGAGTACCAAAATGTATCATGATCTTGACATACATTTTGGTGGGGGCAATATGAAGATGGAGATAGTCTCGTTTATCTCAAGGTGTTTAACTTGTCAACGAGTCAAGCGCGTAACATCAAGTACCAAAAGGTCCATCAGAACCACTTGAAATTCCGAATGGAAGTTGGAGCACATTACCATGGATTTCAAGCATCGGTCTTCCCAAGGTTTCTCAAGGTATAGATGCAATTTGGGTCATTGTTGATAGATTGACCAAGTTCCGCTCATTTCTTACCTATAACGAGAAACTTATACACTTGAACGTCTTACTCGTATGTACATAAACGAGGTTATAAGATTGCATGGTATGCCAAGATCCATAGTTTCGATCGAGACCCAAGATTCACTTCACAATTTTGATTTAGTTTGTAAAAAGCTATGGGCACGGATTTTTCGATTTAGTTCTAAGATATCATCCTCAAACCGGACGGACAATCGAGAGGATTATTCAAACTCTTGAAGATTTATTAAGACTCGTGGTCCTCGACTTCAAGGAAGTTGGGACAAGTTCTTACCATTGGTGGAGTTTTCCTACAACAACAGTTATCAAGCAAGTATTGGCATGGCTCCATTGAGCGTTGTATGGAAGAAAGTGTCGTTCTCCAAAGATATCTTTGGGATGAGGTGGGTGAAGCAACGTTGTTGGGACCGGAGTTAGTACGTATGACTACAGAAAAGATACAAATGATCCGGCAACATATAAAAACCTCCCAAGATCGACAAAAGAGTTATGCTGATCTTCATCAAAAGGACGTGGAATTCGATATTGGAGATCATGTGTTGTTACGTGTTGCTCTATGGAAAGGAGTTAAGAGATTTGGAAAGAGAAAAAAGCTCAATCCTCGATTCATTGGCCCATTTTTAATCCTCGATCGAGTAGGGACTGTAGCCTATAGACTCGTTTTATCGCCAAGTATGTCTCGTGTTCATAACGTTTTTCATATATCCATGTTACGTAAATATGTGAAAGACCCGAACCACATTATTGAGTTAGAACCGGACGAAATAGCGAAAGATTTAACGTATGAAGAGGTTCATGTTCAAATCTTGGATAAGAAGGAACATATTCTACGCTCTAAGGTTATACCTCAAGTCAAAGTTTTATGGAGGAACCACGATGTTGAGGAAATGACCTGGGAGTTAGA
This sequence comes from Panax quinquefolius, assembly GCA_020205615.1. NCBI lineage: Eukaryota > Viridiplantae > Streptophyta > Magnoliopsida > Apiales > Araliaceae > Panax > Panax quinquefolius. Next base: position 34,910,392 of record CM035156.1, on the reverse strand, counting down.
ATCTGAAATGAAATCAAGGTATCTTTACCTCTTCGACATATCAGGTATGTACCCTAATTTCGAGGGTGAAATTTCATAAGAAGGGGAGATTGTAAGACCCCAACTTTTATGAATAAAAATGAATTTTCTATAAATATCATTTTTGAATATTATGGAATACATTTGATATAATGTTATAGTTGTGGGTAATATTTATAAATTTTGCAAAGTACGCAAGTTGTTATATAATATTCGATTGGTCATGCGAAATATTCGTTTTAACAGTGGAATATTCAGACGACCAAGACAATCATTAGTGGACCCCTACAAATGTAATTATCATCGGATTGAGAAAACGATAAAAATATTTTTTATGAAAATAACGGCAGAAGTTTTACCGTTAACTGTTGAAACACCCGGTGTTAAAAGTACAGGAATACGCGTGGTTGCATAGTAGGATACGGTATTGATTATTGATGCTTATATGAGAAGTCACTCAGTTTTGTTCAATTATTACTTCAGTAATTATTGCATAGTATCTCACATTAATTGATTCAATTATTGTTGATATTTTATAATTGAGATGACGAAGTTATTAATATTATTATTTGCAATATTAGCGATGTCTGCCACGGAGAGGTTTGGTCACTTAATTGCGCGCCAATAGGGAGAAATCCTTATTGGAAATCCCCCTCTTTCTTGGGAATGACTTGGTCGATTAATAGTGTGAATAATAACAATGATGATGAAATTTTATTTTATTAGTATTATTAATGTAATAAAACAGAAAAGCTTTTTATATAAAACAGAATACTTTTATAAAGTTATTCGTTTTATTATGCTAATAGTAAAATCTTTTTATATAAAATGTAATACTTTTTATAAAGTTATTCATTTTATTAGACAATAATTAGAATATATTATATTTTATTATGCATAGTGTTTGCAGATAAGGATCGTGATAAGTGTTTGATAGTAAACTCTTTTTAAAAGTTATTCATTTTATTAGATTATAAATAGAATATATTATATTTTATTGTAAACCAATCTGGACGTTTCATGGAATGGTTACTATTTCAGATCCATTCTTCTATAAATAGAAACTCATTCCTTCATTATTTCTTATTTAATTCAATTCTTTGAAACTAGAGAGAAACCGTAGAGAGAACTCTTCTTCTATAATCTTGGCGTCTTTCTTTAGCGTTTAAGAAAACTTTGGCGTAAGTGCAAGTTTCTTCAAGTATATCCCCGCCTCTACCGTGGAGAGTACTCTTCTTTATAAGGTAAGGGATAATATTTGTTGTACTCGTAGAAGGGGTATTATTTTTCATATTCATGAAGAGAACTTTCATTATTCCAATCTTTATTATTTTAATGGAATAACCTCAGTATAATGCGGTCTACCCTATACTTGGTGAAATTCTTCGTTATTCCATTCTTTATTATTACATTGGAATATCCCGTCTGCATGCGCTTTTTGTTGGGACTGGGTTCTCGTTATTTATTATTCATTGGAATAACCTGTATCATGCCAAGTACAAGATGCATGGTGATTTTTGTTATTATTCCATTCTTTATTATTCATTGTTGAACATCTGCTTTGCAAATTTCACTGACTCGGTTCCGTTATTTATTATTCTGTTGAATAACTCGCCTATGCAAGTACCGCATGCATGGTGATTTCATTGTTATTCCATTCTTTATTATTCTATCGAATATCCCGCCTATGCTTGCTTATTACGCTACCGACCGGTTTTGTTATTTATTATTCTATTAGAATAACCTGTATATGCGAAGTACCGCATGCATGGTGATTTCTTTTGTTATTCCATTCTTTATTATACTCAGTTGGTTAAAGTTTTGACTTCTATACTCCATGAAATTAGTGGAATATCATTGATATTTGCGCTTCATCTAGTATCTTTTCATAAAAATATTCTTCGGAGCATTATTGAATTTTACTCTACAAAGAAGTATCATGTTGACAATTTGGACGTTATTAGTTCTGGATAATTTAATTCTTGAACTTGTTTTATTGAATTCTTATATCATTATCATCATCCTCATGTTTATATTTTGTTGAAAGTTATCTGTATTCGTAGGGCATAGATGGACTTAGTATGATTATGACTGTGGATTATTCAAAAGATAATCATGACCGTAATGTTACAAATGATGTGGAAAAAAGTCCTTATTGGCCCGTAGTGCATTGATGGGACGCTTTTTGGTATGATTATGGCTATGGATTCTCTTGACCAAGGGTGCAAAGATGAATTGTTTTATGGCATGATCATTTGACCATTAATGAATTCACAAATATCCTCGACCAGAAAGTGCATGGATAAATTGTGGTTGTGATACTAATGAATATCCTCGTCAGAAAAGTGTGGATGACGTGGATTATTTATTAAGTTGAGTCCCAAATGATAAAATGATGAAACCTTTTAAATCATAAAAGATAGTAGATTTTATTCTCTACTGACTCTTTTAATGGATCGCATGTTCGGCCGCAGCTTAAATTTGATGTCTATTGTATTTTATCGGTTTAACATTGTTAAAGACTAATGATAATTTATTCTCGCATTATCTTAGTCATAATACTTCTTATTGGGCTAGTTGAGCTCACCCTTTTTTTCACTGTTTTCTTCAGGAAATGAGAACATAGCCGAGACTAGTCGGGGAACGGAGTGACGGTCTAGATGATAGTATTAGTAGTCCACACTATTATGTTAAATAATGTGTTAATAAATGTAATGAGGACTTATTCTGAGAGTGGATATTGTCTAGAAGATAATATTTGTATTAAAACTCACAGCTCTCTTGTTGTATATTTAAGATTGTATTTGTATTCTGTACCATGTATTTGGCAACTTAGAATAAGTGATGTATACCTATTTTGGGGGCGTCACAGTTGGTATCAAAGCTTAGGGATATGATCCTTGGCTGAGATGTGAGACAAGAACTAGGAGGGGAGAGACAGAGAATTCTTTCGCTAGTATGACCTACCTAAGTTTATTTGATATTTAATTGGTCGGTCAGAGTATAGGGATAATATGTGATATGTTTATTAACCCTTGTTTTGTGGCAGTGTTTGAAAATGGCATCTGAGAATGTTGAGAATATCAATGAAGCACAGGAGACCGTTGAGTCTCCACAGATCAATAATCAGGATAATGTGGATCAGGAAGGCGACAATCCTCAGGCAAAAAACAACACTGACCAGATGATGAATGATAGAATGTTTAGAGGATTTATGCAATTCATGCAATATCGTGCAAGAGCTGCGCCTCTGTAAAAATGCGGTGGAAACACCGGCAACTCTAGATTGATCACCGCTAAGCGATTCAATGAACTGGGACCACCGTAGTTTTTGGAGAGCCAAAACCACTTAAGGCGAGATGTGGATAAAGCGATTTGCAAGATATTTGACGCCTTGGGATGCTTCGAGGAGCAAAGGTTTCCTTTCACACCTTCATGTTGTGCGCTGCGTGAGGAGACATTTGGTGGGAATATGTAAAACGTACTCAACCTGCCGCACTGAAGATGACTTGGAAAAAGTGTAAGACCCCGAATTTTATGAAATAAAAGTATTCAATTTTTCTTATAATTATTATTCAGTAAATGGTTAAATTGATAAAATTTTAAAGTTAAGGGTGATATATATAAATTTTTTCAAAATAAGTAAGTGGTTATAAAATACTCATTGTTGTTTGGGAATATTCGTTTGTCGTGGAATATTCTTTTTGTTCCGGGAATATCCAAATACGACGACACGATACCATTTATGGGCCCCATAATGTAATAACTGGCGGATGAAGAAAACGATAAGTTTGAATTTTTATAAATAACTACGTAATTGTTACCTGAATTAACATCGTTAGAAGAATACGATGGTTAAAATCTGATGAATACGCATTGGTCGCATAAAGAGTTATTACCAGATTGCACAATATTTTTGAATTATTGATTCTTACGTAAGAAGGCACTACTCAATAATTGTTACAGTAATTATCGCTCAATACTTTATTTTATTGATTTAATAATTGCTCGCATTGATATTTTATATTATTGTTGTTTCAATAATTTTTATCAGACAAGATTTTCCATTATCGGATCAATAATTCATATTATTTGAATAATATTATTAGATAGCATTATTGGTAATGTCTAAAAGTTCATCAAGAAGAGGTTTGGTCACCTAATTGGCTACCAAAGAAGGAGAAATTCTTATCGGAAAGCCCCTTTCTCGAGAAGCGCCGCTGGTTGTCATTATTGTGATTCTATAATATTATTTGTGAATAATTAATTATTGATTTATATGATAAGGAAATATTTATTTGATGTTGATATAAATGATGGATTTATTTATGTGGTTATAAATGAAGGAATTAATGTTGAGGTGTTTTATCAAGATTTTGTTCGGATTCGAGGTATTAAAAGATCAAATCGATTGTTCTTAAAGCTTTATTCCGTGAGTTATAATTTTAATCAAATCGTTGGATCGTTGTGATTTTTGGATATGTTATACATATATAAGTTGAGTATATATCCAAAATTTTGAACCGTTAAAATTAACGATGATTTGTTATGAATTTTAAGAGGTGTTGAAAATCATCCGTTTATGGATTTTGGATATTTTCTGTCTGGAATTTGGAAAAACTTTCTTCTGTAAAGTTGTAAAGAATTCGATTTCGTGTGGAATGGACCTAAAATTTGTATTTTTCTGATAAAAGGGCTATTTTCTATGAATTATTGAAAGTTTCAAAAAATAAAATAATTTTTATTAAAATTTGGTGGGACCTACTTTTATTTTTATTAAACATGTGGGCTGCTATCTTTTTGTTCCAAGATGGCTGGTTGCCGAAGGTTGGAGCGTGGAATGAAGAGAAAAAATATATATTATTTTATTATTTAGTCTCCTTTGGCGTTCTAGCATTTTCCTATAAATAGGTGCTTATGTTAGAATTGAAAATCACGCCAGAAACATAAGTTTTCTCTCTTTATATTATCGAGCGTATTTTTGTGAGTATTTAGATACTTCGTGATTTGCTTTTCAGTGCATGTTTCCTTCGGCTTTACATCCGATGTTCCGGTCAGAAGTACTGCTCTTTTGAGGTAAGGGATTTTAAGGGTTGTTATGTTTTTTTCAGTTTCGTACTTTTTCTGGACCTTCAAAAATTTTGAAAAAATTTAAAATGATAATTTGATGAGTTTTCTTGATTGTGTCCAAAAATGGCAATTTTTTGATGTATAGATTAAGAGTTATGGATTTTCTGAGAAAAGACTATTTTAAAAGTAAACCCTTATAACTCCTTGTGGTTAACTTCAAAATTGGTGAAATTTTTATTGAAAGTACATGTATATAACAGAAGTATACTCTGTAAATTTCGGAATTTTTGGACAAAAGTATAATTTATGATAAATGTCTAAATATTCAGCAGTTTTTGCCATATGAAAAATAGTAAATGAATTTGAAAAATTCTGAGAAAAATATATGTTCAATATGGGACTATATTTCCGCTAAATTCGTAAAAGAAATATTTTTGGGTCTTATTTGGTATTTTTTATGAAAATGAACTAGTTATGAGTAAATGAATTAAATATGTTATGTGAAGTAAGAAAATTGGAAAATAGGATTTTATGGCTTAGGAATCCTATATAAGGTATATGGCTTTGGCATTTTAGGATGATTAAATGCATTAATTAATAAAGTGTAAATAATTTAAATAAATTGTTTATAAGTTTAAGAAATGATTAAAATATTGTTGTAATATTAATAATATTAGATTATGAGATTATTAAGTGATTTATAACATTAGAATTAAGGTGTTATAAATATTGATATGGATTTTATTGTGAAAGTTTATCTTTTTGTGTCGGGGTTACTATTCACGAGTTACTATTCATGAGTTACTATTCAATCTGGATCTTATTCACTTACAAAATTGGTTTCTTTTCTCGACCAAATTATCGATTTGGTTTATGAATCTTACTCTTGAAATTAAATCCATGTTTTGATCATATTGTTTTTATTATCATATATAGCATTTTTATAATCCTGATGAAGAAATTTCTCTTTGACTTGAGTGTAAAATGGGTATATTATTGGTATAATCGTGACTATGAGTTCTCTTTGGCCAGTAGTGCAAAGTTGAATCGTTGACTGGTATGATTATGACCATTGAATTTATAATTGAATATTTTTAGCTTAAGTGCAAAGGTGAATTGATCAACATGGTTATAATTATGGTTTATATAAATTTCGAAATGATTATGTATGTGGCGCCCCCAAAATTAGGTATACGCCACCCATCTTGGGTCGCCACTTATATGGTACATAAATTCAAATACAAACTTAATTATACATCCGTAAGTGTAACATACGACAATACATAAACCGAGAGTTCTAATAGAAATATTGTCATTTAGACAATATCCATACTCAAGGAGTCCTCATTACATTTATTGTCACACTATTTAACAGTAATAGTGAGGACTACTAATGCTATCTTCGAGGACCATCACTCTTTTCCCCGACTCGTCCCGCCTATATTCTCATTTCAAGAGAATAAAGTGAAAGAAAGGGTGAGCTCAACTAGCCCAAAGAAGAAATATTATAACTAAGATAATGCAAAATAAATTATCAATAGTCTTCAACAATGTTAAACTGATAAAATACAATAGACAACCAGTTTAACCTGCAGGGAATATGCAATCCATTAAAAGAGTCAAGTAGAAAATAAAGTCTACTATCTTTTAGGTTTTAAAAGGTTTTCATCAATTTTTATCACTAAGACTCAGTTTAATAAATAAACCACAATATCTAATCATCCCTGTACCACGGTCAAGGATTTTCATCAAATTATCAATGGTCATGACTATCTAAGAATCACCCTCGGTCATAATCATACCAAAAACTATCCATCATCATTGCATTACGGTGCCACTGAGGACTTTTATCACATCATTTATAACAAGCCATGATTATACCGAATGATCCCTGGTCATAATCATACTAAGTTCATCTATGCACGTAAGCCAAAGATAACATAATATAACATGAGGATGATGACAATGACATAATAATTCAATAAAACAAGTTCACGAATTAATTTATTCAGAACTAATAACGCCCAAATTGTCAACATGATATCTTGCTTTGTAGAGTAAAATTCAAGAATGATCGGAAGAATATTTCCATGAAAAGATTTGGATGAAACGCAAATATCAAGGATATTCTACTAATTTCATGGAGTATAAGTCAAAGTTTTAAACCAATTGGGTATAATAAAGAATGGAATAACAAAAGAAATCACCATGCATGCAGTATTGGCATGTAGCAAAGTTATTCCAATGTAATAATAAATGAGTAATAATAAAAAGCGGAACTGTGTCAGGTGTAAAACACACGATGTGATATTCCAATAGAATAATAATAAAGATGTAATAATAAAGATTTTAACCAGTCCTACAGAAAGCTACTGAGCGAGGATGTTCCAACGGAATAATAAAATAATAGAAGAATGTCACCAAGTATGGGGATTAAGAGATATACAAAGTTATTCCAATGAATAAATAAGAATGGAATAATATAAGGATTTCACCAAGTATAGGGAGTCCGCGTGATACAAAGTTATTCTAACCGAATAATAAAGAATGGAATAATGAAGTTCTCTTCGTGAATAAGAAAGAATAACACCCCTTACGCATACAACAAATAATATCCCTTACCTTAGAAGAACCGAATATTAGAAAAGTGAAGTAGCGAGTAATACTTTTCTTCTTTCTCACTATAGTTTCTCTCAGAGTTTCAATGAATTAAGTAAGAAATAATGAAGGAATGAGCTTTCTATTTATAGAAAAACCGAGGGTGGCTCTTGGTCTTAACGAAGGGTCAAAATGACTCTTGGTAATATGAAGAGACAACTACTATTTCGCAAAGGGGTAATTAACCTTTGGAACAATCAAGAGGCGATTAACTCTTGGTAATATCAAGGACAACTATTATGAAGAAGGTAATTTACTATCGACGAAGGTAATTACTATTCACAAAGGTAATTACTTATCGATTGAAGGTAAATACTATTGACGAAGGTAATTACTATTCACAAAGGTAATTACTATTCACAAAGGTAATTACTATTGACGAAGATAAATACTATTCACAAAGGTAATTACTATTCACAAAGGTAATTACTATTGACGAAGGTAATTACTATTCACAAAGGTAATTACTATTGACGAATAGACTCTTAGATGATGACATATGGGCCCCCCATACAATAATCAAACTTACCACAAACGTCTCATAACAGACTCTTTATATACATCAAGGATTGAATAAATATTACCACAAATCATTTTATTTTTAATCAACACATTTTTAATCTTTCAACAATTATTAATCATTTATAACTTGTCGTCTCAATTAATAATATAACATATATTATGTGATGATATCTTGTGACAATAATTGAATCAATAATATAAGAGATATGATGCAAAGAATTATCGTAGTAATAATTGAGTATAGCTAAGTGACTTCTCACGTAAAGATCAATAATCAATACCGTATGCTACTATGCAAACTAACGCCAGACATCTTATTTTTTACCAAGGGTAGTTCAACAGTTTTAACGGTAATACCTCCGTAGTTATTTTTATAGAAAGATAATTTTGTCGCTTTTCTAACTACGACAATACTTAAGATTATAGGGGTCCATTAATGTTTGGTAGTCATTGCATTTACGAATATTCCCGATAAAAAGAATATTCCCCACCAAACGTAATATTTTATAACAACTTGCTTACTTTGCAAAATTTATAAATATTACCCACAACTATAACATTATATCAAATTTATTCCATAATATTCAAAAATAATATTTATAGAAAATTCATCTTTATTTATAAAAGCTGGGGTCTTACAACCTCCCACTCCCACTCCCACCCCCACCCCCAAAAAAATATATTTTCTGATTATGTACACTCTCACCTCATCCACCCCAAAAAATAATATTTAGCGATTATGTATACACTCCAACCCCCCACACCCCTCTCCCACGCCCCACCCACTCACCAACTCACCAAAAATAATATTTACCGATAATATATACACTCACCCCCCCACCCCCCACCCCCACCCCCACCCCCACGCTTCACTCCCAAAAAAATAATATTTACTGACTATGTATACACATCCATCGCACCCCACCCCCACCCATTCCCACACCACCACCACCACACCCTTACCCCCCACCTCATTCAAAAAAAATATTCAATGATTATGTATACACCCACCCTCCACCCTCCATCCTCCACCCTCCACCCTCCACCCTCCACCCTCCACCTTACACCTTACACCTTACACCTTACACCCTACCCAAAAAAATAATATTCAGTGATTATATATCCACCTCCACTCCCACGACCACTTCAACTCCCACCCCCATTCACATTCACATTCAAAAAATAAAAATATTCAGTGATTATATATACACCCCACCCCCACCCCGTGAAGAAGAAAGATGGGAGTATGCGACTTTGTATTGATTATCAGGAGTTGAATCATGTCACCATAAAAAATAGGTACCCATTGCCACGTATTGATGACTGTTTTGACCAATTGCTGTAAGGACCAAATTCTTTTCAAAGATCGATTCGCGTTAGGATATCACCAATTGAAGATTAGAACCGATGACATTCCAAAGACGACTTTCGTAACTCCTAAGACGGGCATTATGAATTCCTATTCATGTCTTTTGGATTGACTAATGCTCCTGCTGTTTTCATGGACATGATGAACCGAGTATTCAAGAAATATTTGGATCACTTTGTGGTCGTCTTTATTGATGACATCCTTATTTATTCCAAAAGCCGTGAAGATCATGAGCAACACTTGAGGCTGATACTCCAAAAGCTTCGTGAATATAAGCTTTATGCCAAGTTGAAGAAATGTTAGTTCTGGCTTGAGGAAGTAGCATTCCTTGGGCACGTGGTATCAAGTCATGGAATATCTGTTGATCCAGCAAAGATTGAAGCTATTCAAAGCTGGGAGCAACCTAAATCAGTGACCGAAGTACATAGCTTTCTCGGCTTAGCTGGTTATTATCGGAGATTCGTAGAAGGGTTTTCTCGAATCGTTACTCCCTCAACTCAGCTGACTCGAAAAGATACAAAATTCGGTTGGAACGAGGAATGTGAGAAGAGTTTTCAAGAACTCAAGAGAAGACTCATTTTAGCACCTGTTCTGACAATACCATCTGGCTCAGAGGGATTTGTCATCTACAGTGATGCTTCAAGCAAAGGGTTAGGATGTGTTCTTATGCAACATGGGAAAGTCATAGCCTATGCCTCTCGACAACTCAAAGAATATGAGAGGAATTATCCTACTCATGATCTAGAGTTAGCACCAAATCGTTTTTTGCACTAAAGATTTGGAGGCATTACTTGTATGGGGAAAAAGTGGAGATCTTTACGGATCATAAAAGCCTCAAATATTTCTTCACTAAAAGGAACTCAACACGCGACAATGACGTTGGCTTGAATCATTGAAAGATTATAATCATACCATCCAATACCATCCGGAAAAGAAACGTGGTAGGCGACGATTAAGTAGAAGATCATATGCGCGGCACGAAAAGCGATATTGTCAACGCAAAGACACCCATTTTGTATGACTTGTAAAGGATAGAGATAGAGATAAAAACTGCAGGGACCCACGTGATGATGACGAATATACGAGTAGAACCGACTTTAATCGATAAAGTTAAAGCTGCTCAAGCTACAGACCTGGAGCTGATGCATATGAGGAAGAAAGTACAAGAAGGTGCTATGCCGGAAGCAAAAATCGACGAAGAAGGAATACTTCGAGTCAACTCCAGACTTTGTGTTCCTAACGACCCTGATTTAAAGTATAAAATCATGATGGAGGCGCACAACACACCGTTTACAATCCATCCTGGGAGTACCAAAATGTATCATGATCTTCGACATACATTTTGGTGGGGCAATATGAAGATGGAGATAGTGCTGTTTATCTCAAGGTGTTTAACTTGTCAACGAGTCAAGGCAGAACATCAAGTACCAAAAGGTCCATTGCAACCACTTGAAATTCCAGAATGGAAGTTGGAGCACATTACCATGGATTTCGTTACTGGTCTTCCCAAGGTTTCTCAAGGTATAGATGCAATTTGGGTCATTGTTGATAGATTGACCAAGTCTGCTCATTTCTTACCTATACGAGAAACTTATACACTTGAACGTCTTACTCGTATGTACATAAACGAGGTTGTAAGATTGCATGGTATGCCAGTATCCATAGTTTCTGATCGAGACCCAAGATTCACTTCACAATTTTGATTTAGTTTGTAAAAAGCTATGGGCACGGATTTACGATTTAGTTCGGCATATCATCCTCAAACGGACGGACAATCAGAGAGGATTATTCAAACTCTTGAAGATTTGTTAAGACTCTGTGTCCTTGACTTCAAGGGAAGTTGGGACAAGTTCTTACCATTGGTGGAGTTTTCCTACAACAACAGTTATCAAGCAAGTATTGGCATGGCTCCATTCGAAGCGTTGTATAGAAGAAAGTGTCGTTCTCAAAGATCTTTGGGATGAGGTGGGTGAAGCAACGTTGTTGGGACCGGAGTTGAAGACGTATGACTACTGAGAAAAGATACAAACGATCCCAAGAACATATAAAACCTCCCAAGATCGATAAAAGAGTTATGCCGATCTTCATCAAAAGGACGTGGAATTCGATATTGGAGATCATGTGTTGTTACGTGTTGCTCTATGGAAAGGAGTTAAGAGATTTGGAAAGAGAAAAAAGCTCAATCCTCGATTCATTGGCCCATTTTTAATCCTCGATCGAGTAGGGACTGTAGCCTATAGACTCGTTTTATCGCCAAGTATGTCTCGTGTTCATAACGTTTTTTTCATATATCCATGTTACGTAAATATGTGAAAGACCCGAACCACATTATCGAAAGTTAGAACCGGACGAAATAGCGAAAGATTTAACGTATTAAGAGGTTCATGTTCAAATCTTGGATAAGAAGGAACATATTCTACGTTTCTAAGGTTATACCTCAAGTCAAAGTTTTATGGAGGAACCACGATGTTGAGGAAATGACCGGGAGTTAGAATCAAATGAAATCAAGGTATCCTTACCTCTTCGACATATCGGTATGTACCTAATTTCGAGGGTGAAATTTCATAAGAAGGGAGATCAGTAAGACCCCAACTTTTATGAATAAAATGAATTTTCTATAAATATCATTTTGAATATTATGGAATACATTTGATATATTGTTATAGTTGTGGGTAATATTTATAAATTTTGCAAAAAGCACGTAAGTTGTTATATAATATTCGATTGGTTGCGGAATATTCGTTTTAACAGGAATATTACGAATCAAGACAATCATTAGTGGACCCTACAATGTAATTATCATTTGATCGAGAAAACGATAAAAATATTTTTATGAAAATAACGGCGTAAGTTTTACCGTTAATCTGTTGAAACACCCGGTGTTAAAAGTACAGGAATACGCGTGGTTGCATAAGAGGATACGGTGATTGATTATTGATGCTATACATGAGAAGTCACTCATTTTGTTCAATTATTGCTTCAAAGAATTATCAGATAGTATCTCACGTTAATTGATTCAATTATTGTTGATATTTTATAATTGAGATGACGGGTTATTAATATTATTATTTGCAATATTAGCGATATGATATAATGAGAGGTTTGGTCACTTAATCGGCATGCCATAAGGAGAAATCCTTATCGAAATCCCCTCTTTCTCGGGAATGACTTGGTCGATTAATAGTGTGAATAATAAAAATAATGATGAAATTTTATTTTATTAGTATTATTAATGTAATAAAACGGAAAAGCTTTTTATATATAAAATGTAATACTTTTATAAAGTTATTCGTTTTATTATGCTAATAAGTAAAATCTTTTTTATATAAAAATGTAATACTTTTATAAAGTTATTCATTTTATTAGACAATAATTAGAATATATTATATTTTATTATGCATATAGTGTTTGCATAGTGATTGCAGATAGTGTTTGTGATAGTAAACTCTTTTTAAAAGTTATTCGTTTTATTAGATTATAAATAGAATATATTATATTTTATTGTAACCAAACGGACTGTTCATGGAATGGTTACTATTCAGATCCATTCTTCTATAAATGAAACTCATTCCTTCATTATTTCTTATTTAATTCAATTTGAAACTCAGAGAGAGAAACCGTAGAGAGAACTCTTCTTCTATAATCTTGGCGCCTTTTTTAGCGTTTAAGAAAACTTCGAGCGTGAAAGGCAAGTTTCTTCAAGTATATCCCCGCCTACCGCTTTGAGTACTCTTCTTTATAAGGTAAGGGATAATATTTGTTGTACTCGTACAGGGGTATTATTTTTTCATATTCATGAAGAGAACTTCTGTTATTCCAATCTTTATTATTTTAATGGAATAACCTTATACGTGGTCTACCCTATACTTGGTGAAATTCTTCTGTTATTCCATTCTTTATTATTCATTGAATATATCGTCATGCATGCATTTTATGCCGGGGACTGGTTCCGTTATTTATTATTCTCATTGGAACAACCTCGCCTATCACAATCTGAAGATCATGGTGATTTTCGTTGTTATTCCATTCTTTATTATTCTATTGGAACATCTTGTCGGCTGCAAATTTCGCTTTGACCGGTTCCGTTATTTATTATTCTCGTTGAATAACTTGTCTATGCAAGCACCGCATGCATGGTGATTTATGTTGTTATTCCATTCTTTATTATTCTATTGAAATATCCTGCTTGGTGCTTATTACTACCGATTCGTTCGTTATTTATTATTCTATTAGAATAACTTTGTATATCGCAAGCACCGCACGTACGTGGTGATTTCTTTTGTTATTCCATTCTTTATTATACTCAGTTAGTTAAAGTTTTGACTTCTATACTCCATGAAATTAGTGGAATATCATTGATATTTGCGCTTCATCTAGTATCTTTTCATAAAAATATTCTTCGGAGCATTATTAAATTTTACTCTACAAAGAAGTATCATGTTGACAATTTGGACGTTATTAGTTCCTGGATAATTTAATTCTTGAACTTGTTTTATTGAATTCTTATATCATTATCATCATCCTCATGTTTATATTTTGTTGAAAGTTATCTGTGGCCTGTAGGGCATAGATGGACTTGGTATGATTATGACCAGGGATTATTCAGTATAATCATGACCGTAATGTTACAAATGATGTGGAAAAAGTCCTTATTGGCCGTAGTAGTGCATTGATGGGACGCTTTTTGGTATGATTATGGCTATGGATTCTCTTCGGCCAAGGGTGCAAAGATGAATTGTTTTATGGCATGATCATGACCATTAATGAATTCACAAATATCCTTGACCCGTAGTGCATGGATAAATTGTGGTTGTGATACTAATGAATATCCTTGGCCGTAGTGCAGGGATGACGTGGATTATTTATTAAGTTGAGTCCCAGCGATAAAAATGATGAAAACCTTTTAAATCATAAAAGATAGTAGATTTTATTCTCTACTTGACTCTTTTAATGGATTGCATGTTCCGCTGCAGTTAAATTTGATGTCTATTGTATTTTATCAGTTTAACATTGTTAAAGACTAATGATAATTTATTCTGCATTATCTTAGTCATAATACTTCTTATTGGGCTAGTTGAGCTCACCCTTTTTTTCACTGTTTTCTTCAGGAAATGAGAACATAGCCGAGACTAGTCGGGGAACGGAGTGACGGTCTAGATGATAGTATTAGTAGTCCACACTATTATGTTAAATAATGTGTTAATAAATGTAATGAGGACTTATTCTGAGAGTGGATATTGTCTAGAAGATAATATTTGTATTAAAACTCACAGCTCTCTTGTTGTATATTTAAGATTGTATTTGTATTCTGTACCATGTATTTGGTAACTTAGAATAAGTGATGTATACCTATTTTGGGGGCGTCACAGTTGGTATCAAAGCTTAGGGATATGATCCTTGGCTGAGATGTGAGACAAGAACTAGGAGGGGAGAAACGGGGAATTCTTTCTCTAGTATGACCTACCTAAGTTTATTTGATATTTAATTGGTCGGCCGAGTATATAGGGATAATATGTGATATGTTTATTAACCCTTGTTTTGTGGCAAAGTGTTTGAAAATGGCATCCGAGAATGTTGAGAACATCAATGAAGCACAGAGACCGCTGAGTCTCCATGATCAATAATCGAGGATAATGTGCATCGTGAAGGCGACAATCCTCGCAAAAAAACAACACCGACGGATGATGAATGATAGAATGTTTAGAGGATTTATGCAATTCATGCAATATCGTGCAAGAGCGGCCTCTGTACAAAATGCGGTGGAAACACCGGCAACTCTGGACGGTCACCATTAAGCGCTTCAAGGAACTGGGACCACCGAGTTTTTGGAGAGCCAAAACCACTTAAGGCGAGACGTGGATAAAGCGATTTGCAAGATATTTGACGTCTTGGGATGCTTCGAGAGAAAAGGTTTCCTTTGCCACCTTCATGTCATGCGTGCTGAGGCATTCATTGGTGGGGAATATAAACGTACTCAACCTGCCGCACTGAAGATGACTTGGAAAAAGTGTAAGACCCCGAATTTTATGAAATAAAAGTATTCAATTTTTCTTATAATTATTATTCAAGTAAATGGTTAAATTGATAAAATTTTAAAGTTAAGGTGATATATATAAATTTTTCAAAATAAGCAAGTGGTTATAAAATACTCATTGTTGTTTGGGAATATTCGTTTGGTCGTGGAATATTCTTTTTGCGGGAATATCCGTGACGATTTACACACGGTCATTTATGGGCCCCATAATGTAATAATCTGGCGGATGAAGAAAACGACAAGTTTGAATTTTTATAAATAACTACAGTAATTGTTACCGAATTAACATGTTAGAATACGATGGTTAAAATACAAGAATGTCTGGTCGTGGCACAAGAAAGATACCAGATTGTACAATATTTTGAATTATTGATTCTTACGTAAGAAGGCACTACTCAATAATTGTTACAAGAATTCTTTATTCAATACTTTATTTTATTGATTTAATAATTCTTTGCGTTGATATTTTATATTATTGTTGTTTCAATAATTTTCATTGCACAATATTTTCCATTATCAGATCAATAATTCATATTATTTGAATAATATTATTAGATAGCATTATTGGTAATGTCTAAAAAGTTCCTGTCAAAGAGGGTTTGGTCACCTAATTGCGCGCCAGTAAGGAGAAATTCTTATCGGAAAGCCCCTCTTTCTCGGAGAACCGTCTCAGTTCATCATTATTGTGATTCTATAATATTATTTGTGAATAATTAATTATTGATTTATATGATAAGGAAATATTTATTTGATGCTGATATAAATGATGGATTTATTTATGTGGTTATAAATGAAGGAATTAATGTTGAGGTGTTTTATCAGTATTTTGTCGGATTGGAGGTATTAAAAGATCAAATCGGTGTTCTTAAAGCTTTATTCCGTGAGTTATAATTTTAATCCGACCGTTGGATCGTTGTGATTTTTGGATATGTTATACATATATAAGTTGAGTATATATCCAAAAATTTTGAACCGTTAAAAATTAACGTATGATTTGTTATGAATTTTAAGAGGTGTTGAAAATCATCCGTTTATGGATTTTGGATATTTTCTGTCTGGAATTTGGAAAAACTTTCTTCTGCAAAGTTGTAGAGAATTCGATTTCGTGTGGAATGGACCTAAAATTCTTATTTTTCTGATAAAAGGGCTATTTTTTATGAATTATTGAAAGTTTCAAAAAATAAAATAATTTTTATTAAAATTGGGTGGGACCCACTTTTATTTTTATTAAACATGTGGGCTGCTATCTTTTTGTTCCAAGATGGCTGGTTGCCGAAGGTTGGAGCATGGAATGAAGAGAAAAAATATATATTATTTTATTATTTAGTCTCCTTTCATGTTTCTAAAGATTTTCTATAAATAGGTGCTTATGTTAGAATTGAAAATCACACCAGAAACATAAGTTTTCTCTCTTTATATTACCGAGCGTATTTTTGTGAGTATTTAGATACTTTGAGATTTGCTTTTCAGTGCATGTTTCCTTCGGCTTTACATCCGATGTTCAGGTCAGAAGTACTGCTCTTTTGAGGTAAGGGATTTTAAGGGTTGTTATGTTTTTCAGTTTCGTACTTTTTCTGGACCTTCAAAAATTTTGAAAAAATTTAAAATGATAATTTGATGAGTTTTCTTGATTGTGTCCAAAAATGGCAATTTTTAGATGTATAGATTAGGAGTTATGGATTTTATGAGAAAAGACTATTTTAAAAGTAAACCCTTATAACTCCTTGTGGTTAACTCCAAAATTGGTGAAATTTTTATTGGGAGTACATGTATATAACAGAAGTATACTCTGTAAATTTCGGAATTTTTGGACAAAAGTATAATTTATGATAAATGTCTAAATATTCAGCAATTTTTGCCATATGAAAAATAGTAAATGAATTTGAAAAATTCTGAGAAAAATATATGTTCAATATGGGACTATATTCTGCTAAATTCCAGAAAAGAAATATTTTTGGGACTTATTTGGTATTTTTCATGAAAATGAACTAGTTATGAGTAAATGAATTAAATATGTTATGTGAAGTAAGAAAATTGGAAAATAGGATTTTATGGCTTAGGAATCCTATATAAGGTATATGGCTTTGGCATTTTAGGATGATTAAATGCATTAATTAATAAAGTGTAAATAATTTAAATAAATTGTTTATAAGTTTAAGAAATGATTAAAATATTGTTGTAATATTAATAATATTAGATTATGAGATTATTAAGTGATTTATAACATTAGAATTAAGGTGTTATAAATATTGATATGGATTTTATTGTGAAAGTTTATCTTTTTGTGTCGGGGTTACTATTCACGAGTTACTATTCATGAGTTACTATTCACGGGGTACTATACACGACAAAATTGGTTTCTTTTTCTGACCAAATTATCGTTGGTTTATGAATCTTACTCTTGAAATTAAATCCATGTTTTGATCATATTGTTTTTATTATCATATATAGCATTTTTATAATCCTGATGAAGAAATTTCTCTTTGACTTGAGTGTAAAGATGGGTATATTATTGGTATGATCTTGACTATGGGTTCTCTTTGGCCAAGAAGGCAAAGTTGAATGGATTGACCGGGTATGATTATGACCATTGAATTTATAATTGAATATTTTTAGCTTAAGTGCAAAGGTGAATTGATCAACATGGTTATAATTATGGTTTATATAAATTCTGAAATGATTATGTATGTGACGCCCTCAAAATTAGGTATATGTCACCCATCTTGGGTCGCCACTTATATGGTACATAAATTCAAATACAAACTTAATTATACATCTGTCGTGTAACATACGACAATACATAAATTGAGAGTTCTAATAGAAATATTGTCATTTAGACAATATCCATACTCAAGGAGTCCTCATTACATTTATTGTCACACTATTTAATGTAAGAATAGAGGACTACTAATGCTATCTTGGGACCATCACTCTTTTCCCCGACTCGTCCAAATTTATATTCTCATTTCCTGAAGAGAACAGTGAAAGAAAGGGTGAGCTCAACTAGCCCAGTAAGAAATATTATAACTAAGATAATGCAGAATAAATTATCAATAGTCTTCAACAATGTTAAACTGATAAAATACAATAGACAACCAGTTTAATCATAGCAATGAATACGTAATCCATTAAAAGAGTCTAAGAGAAAATAAAGTCTACTATCTTTTAGGTTTTAAAAGGTTTTCATCAATTTTTATCACTAAGACTCAGTTTAATGAATAAACCACAATATCTAATCATCCCTGTATCACGGTCAAGGATTTTCATCAAATTATCAATGGTCATGACTATACCGAATCACCCCTGGTCATAATCATACCAAAAACTATCCATCATCGCATTACAAAGCCATCGAGGACTTTTATCACATCATTTATAACAAGCCATGATTATACCGAATGATCCTCAGTCATAATCATACTATGTTCATCTATGCACGTAAGCCAAAGATAACATAATATAACATGAGGATGATGACAATGACATAATAATTCAATAAAACAAGTTCACTTAATTAATTTATTCAGGGAACTAATAACGCCCAAATTGTCAACATGATATCGCCAGAGAGTAAAATTCAAGAATGATCGTAAGAATATTTCCATGAAAAAGATATTGGATGAAACGCAAATATCAAGGATATTCTACTAATTTCATGGAGTATAGAAGTCAAAGTTTTAACCAATGGGTATAATAAAGAATGGAATAACAAAAGAAATCACCATGCACGCGGTATTCGCATGACAAAGTTATTCCAATGATTAATAAATCTGTAATAATAAAACGGAACCAAGTCCCGATTGTAAAACACATGTATGGATATTCTAATAGAATAATAATAAAGACGAATAATAAAGAAGCGGAACCGAAGTCCCGTAAAAGCATGCATGACGAGGATGTTCCAACGGAATAATAAAATAATAGAAGAATGTCACCAAGTATAGGGGATTCCAGATATACAAAGTTATTCCAACAGAATAAATAAGAATGGAATAATATAAGGATTTCACCAAGTATAGGAGTTAGCAGATACAAAAGTTATTCTAACCGAATAATAAAGAATGGAATAATGAAGTTCTCTTCGTGAATAAGAAAGAATAACACCCTTACGGTACAACAAATAATATCCCTTACCTTAGAAGAACTCAATATTGGAAAAGTGAAGTAGCGAGAATACTTTTCTTCTTTCTCTCTCTATAGTTTCTCTCTCAGAGTTTCAATGAATTCGTAAGAAATAATGAAGGAATGAGCTTTTATTTATAGAAAAACCGAGGGTGGCTCTTCGTCTTAACGAAGGGTCAAAATGACTCTTGGTAATATTGAAGAGACAACTACTATTTCTTGAAGGGGTAATTAACCTTTGGAACAAGAAGAGGCGTTAACTCTTGGTAATATTGAAGGGACAACTACTATGAAGAAGGTAATTACTATCGACGAATGTAATTCTTGTAAGACCCCAACTTATTATTAATAAAATTTAATTTCTCTATTTATTATTTTGAAATAGTAAGGGTTGATGTGATTAATGTGGATATAGATGGAGAAAAATTTTAATGTGACAATTGTTGAAAATTGAAATTTTATCTTTTTTACGATAAAATAATTCTTTTAAATATATTATTATATTTTAATAATATAATAATGGTGATATTTTTACAACTAATGTGGGATATATGAGTATACGAGGAAGAAGAGTATTTTGTTGCAATAAATGTTTAAAACATGTTAAACATGTCAATGGACCCCATTTATTATTTGAAATTTGATTATAAATTTGTAAAATCCCCGCTTATGGATTTTGGTCAATTTCATTTGGAATTTGGAAAAACTTTCTTCAGTAAAATTGTAGAGAATTGAATTTCCTATAAAAACTCGCATAATTCAAATTTTACGATAGAAGGCTATTTATTATGAATTATTGAAGTTCAAGCTCAAATAATTGATTTTGGAAGTTTAAAATATTTTAAATAATAAAAACGTTTTTTGTTTGTTTTGTGGGCTACAACATGTACATAATGAGCTGAGATCAGATCTAGGAAGGTGTATGTAGCAATCTTATATATATATTAATATTATATTAAATTTTACGCTTTGGTGTTCTAAAGCATTTTCCTATAAATAGGTGCTTAGGTTAGAATTGAAAATCACACTTTAAACTCAAGTTTTCTCTCTATATTATCGGTTTATTCTTGTGAGTATTTTGAGTATACTTTGAGTATTGTTAGGCGGTCAAGGTAAGTTCCTTCAAAGACTATACCCTTAGATTCCAACTAGAAGTACTAATCTTTCGAGGTAAGGGATATTATTTTTTTTTCAGAATGATATTATTTCTTCAATATCATTATGTTGAAATATTGATCTGAAGTTTTTATCAAATTTGGAACTTTTGGTGTTCTGAGTTAGTTATTATTCACGATACAAAGACTTATTCACGATACGACATTATTCACGAATCACAAGACTATTCATCTAAAAATGAAAAATTTTCTTTTTCGTTCAAAATATCTATTCTCGGATACTTGCTTTGATTGTATCCATGTTTTGATCATTCTTGAATTTTACACCACTACGATTATTTTTGAGGTATGTTTTTTGAACATGGATAAAACAAAGTACTAATCCTTAATCCTTAATCCTTAATCCTTGTCATTTTGTTTCAATTTGGATTCGTTTTTTTAAAAATATTTTCATCATCCTCGGTCTTAAATGATGATATTATTGAATATCTTTGGCCCAGTAGTGCAAAGATGAATGATTTCAAGAATATCTTTGGTCGTAGTGCAAAGATGAACAGTGTTTAGATGAACATGATTAATCGATGAATATCTTTGGCTCAGTAGTGCAAAAAGATGAATATTTGATTCAGGATGTATATTGATTGATGTTACAGGATAAAAGATAGACGATGAACTTTTAAATTCATACATAGAAGATAGTAGTTTGCATTCTCTACTTAACTCTTCTAATGAATTATTATTTCTCATGCGAATATTGATTTAAAATTTGTTGTCTATTGTATTCTATTAGATTTTTCCTGTTGAAGACTAACGGTAATTTGTTGTATATTATCTTAGTCATAATATTCTTTTTTATTGGGCTAGTTGAGCTCACCCTTTTCCTTTTGTTCCATTTTTCTTCTCGTGGAGGCGAGAATATAGCGAGTACGAGTTGGGGTATGGAATGAAGGTTTTAGAAAGAATTGTTTAGTAGTCCTCACCATTTTGTAAAATAATGTATCAATAAATGTGATGAGGATTTATTTGAGTATAGATATTGTCTAGAAGATAATATTTGTATTCAAACTCACGCTTTCTTGTTGTAATAATAAAGTTGTAGTTGTTTCGCATCACGTATTGACAACCCTGAATGGGTGATGTATACCTATTTTGGGGGGCGCCACAGTTGGTATCGTAGCTTAGGATATGATCTCGCATGAGATCGGGAATAGAACTAGGAGGGAGAGACGAGTAAATCCTTCGCTAAAGTGTGTCCTACCTAAGCTTATTTTTTTTAGTTGGTCAAGATATAAGGATATTATGTGATATATTGATTTCCTTAATTAACCCTTGTTTTATGACAAGATTTGAGAATGTCGATCGAGAATATTAACAATGGAAATGAGACCGTGGAGACGCTTTGTACTCACCAACGAGGAGAAGCGGCAACAGTGGCAATGTTCCTCCCGTGAACAACAACCAATCGAAAGCGAGATGATGAACGAGGGCATGTTTAGAAGCTTTTTTGCGATTCATGCAAAATCGCACGAGGGAGACTCGTGTTCAAAATACAGGAGGAAATGATAGCAATTCACGGGTTGTCACAAACAAGCGCTTCAAAGAGTTGGGACCACCTGAATTTAAGGGAAAGCCGATCCGATCATGGCGGAAACATGGGTCAAACAAATTACCAAGATATTCGATGTCTTGGGATACACGGAGGAACAGAAGGTTCCATTCGCCACCTTTATGTTAAAGTGGCGAAAGAGACTCGGTGGGAGTCTCGTGAAGCGCACCCATCCACCGCAAGACTCAAGATGTCTTGGGAAACGTTTGAAACTATTTAATGACAAATACTTTCCGAAAGTGTTTCATTATACGAAGGAAGTGGAGTTCATCGATTAGAGCAAAACAACATGACGGGTGTCTCAAGACGAGGCAAAGTTTGCAGAGTTATCCGAGTTTTTTGCACCTCATTTGGTGGAGAATGAGGAACGATGACACGGATGATTCTTAGAGGTTTGAAACCCTAGATATGTCAAGATCTCATTTCTCATAAACTTTTCTCTATTCGGATGTTGTAAAATGGTGGCTCAATTATTAGAAGCGAGATAACGAAAGTACGGCCAACTCGAGGGACCACAACCAGGATCGTATCGAGAGATAGCGAGCCAATGTAATAATGATAACCAATGGAGAAAGAAACAGACGGACAAAATGGTAACCACTCCGGGTGGTAATCATGGCCATGAAAATAGAAGAAGCGAGTCGAGGAGATTTTAAAAGAGGAGATTTAACAATGACCATGTGAAGACGATCTTGTACTTAAGAAAGAATCGGTTCTAAGTGGAGGAGAACGACACCGGTCATTATATGCTATAAATGCGGAAAAAGGGACATATCACCAAACTGTCCCACAATGATTCAAGGTATGCTATAATTGTGGAAAGGAAGGACATATCGCCGAGATTAGACGGTAGAATAAACCTAGTTCAATGGGGACGGTGACTCAAAAGATCGTCTCCTGTAAAAGTCAAAGTCAACGATTTTCGGGAAGAAGCGTTTGTTGTGATTTGGTCATAATGCGAGGAACCCAAACGAGGTGATCACGGGTAAGCTATTTATAAATTCTTGCTAAGTTTATACCTTACTTGATACCGGTGCATACCCATTCATTTATCTCTACCGCATGTGCTCAACGCTTAAACTTGACTCAGGAGAAATTAGACTTTGACCTATCTGTGGAAACTCCGTTAGAGAAACTTTCATCACATCCATCGCTTATAAATCTTGTTTGATTCAAGTTGGCACCATTACCTTACCGTTGACCTTATCTCTTTAAAGATACTTGCTTTTGATGTGATTTTAGGATTGATTGGTTAACTACTCATCATGCCAAAATTGATTGTTTTCGTAAGGTTGTTAGTTTTCATATTCCTAACCAACCCGTTGTATTTAATTCAAGCAACTAAACCATTAAAATCAATCATCGTCATATCTAATCATAAAGCTATTCGCTTATTGAAAAACGGATGTCAAGCTTTCTTAGCACATGTTATGGATTTGAATAAAGATACGCCAAATTTGAATAATATTCTCGTTGTTATCGACTTTCTCCGACGATTTCAAGAACTTCCCGGTCTACCCCGTAACGTGAAGTTGAATTCTTTATTGATCTTGAACCCGTACAAAGCCCATTTCTAAAACCCCATATCGAATGGCTCCTATTGACCTTCAGGAGTTAAAGGTCCAACTACAGGAATTATTGGACATGGTTTCATTCGTCTAAGACATCTCCTGGGGTGCTCCCTGTTTTATTTGTAAAGAAGAAAGACGGGAGTATGCGACTTTGTATCGACTATCGGGAATTGAACCATGTCACCATCAAGAATAGATATCCTCTACCTCGTATTGATGACTTGTTTGACCCGATTGCAAGGGGCACAATTCTTTTCAAAAATCGATCTTCGATTCTGGATATCATCAATTTCAAGATTTAACCGAGGATATTCCAAAGAGCGCCTTTAGAACTCTTGATGACGGGCATTATGAATTCTTAGTCATGTCTTTCGGATTGACTAATGCTCCCGCGGCTTTCATGGATATGATGAACCGAGTATTCAAGGAATATTTGGATCGATTCGTTGTTGTCTTTATTGATGACATCCTTATATATTCCAAAATTCGTGAAGATCATGAGCACCATTTGAAATTTGGTACTCCAAAGGCTTAGTGAAAACAAACTATATGCCAAATTGAAGAAATGCGAGTTCGCTCGAGGAAGTAGCATTCCTTGGGCACGTGGTGTCAAAAACATGGAGTATCCGTTGATCCGTGAAGATTGAAGCAATACAAAGTTGGAGCAACCAAGTCGATTGGATCAAGCACGTAGCTTTTTGGGCTTAATTGGTTATTATCGGAGATTCGTGGAAGGGTTTTCTCTAATTGCTACTCCATTAACTCAACTAACTCGGAAGGATACAAAATTCGTTTGGAGCGAAGAATGCGAGAAGAGTTTCCAAGAGCTTAAGAGGAGACTTATTTTAAGACTGTTCTAACAATACCATCCTGGTTTGGATGGATTTGTTATCTACAACGATGCTTCAGTGCAAAGGGTTAGGATGTGTTCTCATGCAACGGGAAAGTCATAGCCTATGCCTCATGACAACTTAAAGAGTATGAGAGGAATTATCCTACTCATGATCTAGAGTCAAAAGCATCGAATAAGCCGCTTAAAGATATGGAGGCACTATCTATATGGGGAGAAAGTGGAGATATATTCGCACCATAAAAGCCTTAAATATTTCTTCACTCAAAAAGAACTCAACATGCGGTAGCGACGTTGGCTCGAGCTATTGAAAGACTACGACCACACTATTCAATACCATCCCGGAAAACGAACGTAGTGGCCGACGCGTTGAGTAGAAGATCATATGCGCAGAACGAAAAGCGATGATGTCAAGTATACGACAGAGCCAACTTTAATAGAAAAGTTAAGGTTGCTCAAGCCAACGAACCCGGAGGCGATGTGTATGAAGAAGAAAGTACAAGAAGGAGCTATTCCTAAGCGAGAATTGATGAAGAAGGAATACTTCGAGTCCACTCTAGACTTTGTGTTCCTAACGACTCGATTTGAAGTACAAGATTATGATGGAGGCACACAATACACCATTTGCAATCCATCTCGAAGTACTAAATGTGTCGTGATCTTCGACATACATTTTGGTGGAACAATATGAAGAGAGAGATTGCAAAGTTTATCTCAATGTGTTTAACTTGTCAACGTGTAAAGGCGGAGCATCCGGTACCTAAAGGGTCCGTTGCAACCACTTGAGATTCCAAAATGGAAGTGGGAACACATTACCATGGATTTCGTTATGGGTCTTCCTACGGTTTCTCAAGGCATCAATGCTATTTGGGTTATTGTTGATAGATTAACCAAGTTCCGCTCATTTTTCTTGCCGATACGGAGACTTATTCACTTGAACGCCTTTGCTAGTATGTGACGTGAATGAGATTGTGAGGTTGCATGGCATGCCATATCCATAGTTTCGGATCGTGACCCAAGATTCACTTCAAGATTTTGGGTTAGCTTGCAAAAAGCTATGGGCACGGATTTATGATTGAAGGTTCCGCATACCATCCTCAAACAGATTTGGACAATCGAAAGGACTATTCAAACTCTTGAAGATTTATTAAGACTCGTGTCCTAGACTTCAAGGGCGGTTGGATAAGTATTTACCATTGGTGGAATTCTCCTACAACAACAGCTTATCAGCAAGTATAGGTGTAGCTCCATTTGAAGCATTATATGGACGAAAGTGTCGCTTCTCTCGTATGTTGGGGACGAGGTGGGTGAAGCAACACCGTTGGGACCCGAGTTCAGTACGTATGACTACGAAATCATCCAAATGATTCGACAACGTATACAAACGGCACAAGATCGACAAAAGAGTTATGCGGATCTTCATCGAAAGGACGTGGAATTTAGTGTAGGGGATCATGTATTATTGCGAATTGCTCCATGGAAGGGAGTTACAAGATTTGGGAAGAGAGGAAAGCTCAATCCACGATTTATTGGTCCATTTCAAATTCTTGACCGAGTAGGAAATGTAGCCTATAGACTTGCGTTATTCTCCAAGTATGTCTCGTGTTCATAATGTGTTTCATATATCCGTATTTCAGAATATGTGAAAGACCCGAACCACGTTATAGAATTAAAACCGGATTTAAATAGTCAAGACTTAACGTATGATGAGAGGTACTGTCAAGATCTTGGAAAGGAAGGAGCATGTCCTACGCAAGAAAGGTCATACCACAAGTTAAAGTTTTGTGGAGGAATCATGCTATAGAGGAAATGACACGGGAATTGGAAACGGAAATGAAAGCGAGGTATCCTCACCTTTTGAAACACTGTGTACGACGCCAATTTCGAGGACTTAAATTTCATAAGGAGGGAGGTTGTAAGACCCCAACTTATTATTAATAAAATTTAATTTTCTCTATTTATTATTTTGAAATAGTAAGGGTTGATGTGATTAATGTGGATATAGATGGAGAAAAATTTTAATGTGACAATTGTTGAAAATTGAAATTTTATCTTTTTCTGATAAAATAATTCTTTTAAATATATTATTATATTTTAATAATATAATAATGGTGATATTTTTACAACGAATGTGGGATATATGAGTATACGAGGAGGAAGAGTATTTTTGTAGCAATAAATATTTAAAACATGTTAAACATGTCAGTGGACCCCATTTATTGACTGAAATTTGATTATAGCCTGTAAAATCCCCCGTTTGTGGATTTTGGTCAATTTCTGTTTGGAATTTGGAAAAACTTTCTTCTGTAAAGTTGTAGAGAATTGAATTTCCTATAAAAACTCGCGAGATTCGAATTTTCTGATAGAAAGGCTATTTATTATGAATTATTGAAGTTCCGAAGCTCCGAAATAATTGATTTTTGGAAGTTTAAAATATGTTAAATAATAAAAACGTTTTTTGTTTGTTTTGTGAGCTACAACATGTGCATAATGAGCTGAGATCAGATCTAGGAAGGTGGGCGTAGAAATCTTAATATATATATTAATATTATATTAAATTTTTTCGCTTTGGTATTCTAAGCATTTTTCTATAAATAAGGTGCTTAGGTTAGAATTGAAAATCACAATTTAAATCAAGTTTTCTCTCTCTATATTATCGAGCGTATTCTTGTGAGTATTTTGAGTATACTTTGAGTATTGTTAGACGGTCTGCAAGTTCCTTCAAAGACTATACCTTTAGATTCCAAATTAGTAAGACTTAATCTTCGAGGTAAGTGGATATTATTTTTTTCAGAATGATATTATTTCTTCAATATCATTATGTTGAAATATTGATCTCAAGTTTTTATCAAATTTGGAACTTTTGGTGCTCTGAGTTACTATTCACGTATCGACACTATTCACGATATTATAATTATTCACTTAATACTATTGACTATTCATCGAAAAATGAAAAATTTTCTTTTCGTCAAAATATCTATTCCGGATACTTGCTTTGATTGTATCCATGTTTTGATCATTCTTGAATTTTACACCACTACGATTATTTTTGAGGTACTATTTTTTTTTGAACATGGATAAAACAAAGTACGTAATCCTTAATCCTTAATCCTTAATCCTTGTCATTTTGTTTTCGATGGATTCGCTTTTTTAAAAATATTTTCATCATCCTCGCCTTAAAAATGATGATATTATTGAATATCTTTGGCCTCAGTAGTGCAAAGATGAATGATTTCGAAGAATATCTTTGTCAGTAGTGCAAAGATGAACAGTGTTTAGATGAACACGACTAATCGATGAATATCTTTGGCTGTAGTGCAAAGATGAATATTTGATTCCAGATGTATATTGATTGATGTTACAGTGGATAAAAGATAGACGATGAACTTTTAAATTCATACATAGAAGATAGTAGTTTGCATTCTCTACTTAACTCTTCTAATGAATTATTATTTCAGCTGCGAATATTGATTTAAAATTTGTTGTCTATTATCAGATTCTATTAGATTTTTCCTCGTTGAAGACTAACGATAATTTGTTGTATATTATCTTAGTCATAATATTCTTTATCGGGCTAGTTGAGCTCACCCTTTTCCTTTTTGTTCCATTTTTCTTCTCGTGAGGCTTAGAATATAAATAGTATTTAGCCTGTGGTATGGAATGAAGGTTTTAGAAAGAATTGTTTAGTAGTCCTCACCATTTTTGTAAAATAATGTATCAATAAATGTGATGAGGATTTATTTGAGTATAGATATTGTCTAGAAGATAATATTTGTATTCAAACTCACAGCTTTCATTGTTGTAATAATAAAGTTGTAGTTGTTTCGTATCATGTATTGACAACTCGTGAATGGGTGATGTATACCTATTTGGGGGCGCCACAATTACTATTCATAAAGGTAATTACTATTCACAAAGGTAATTACTATATCGATTTAAGGTAAATACTATCGACGAATGTAATTACTATTCACAAAGGTAATTACTATTCACAAAGGTAATTACTATCGACGGTAAATACTATTCACAAAGGTAATTACTATTCACAAAGATAATTACTATTGGACGTAAGGTAAATACTATCGACGAAGGTAATTACTATTCACAAAGGTAATTATTATCGATTTAAGAGACTCTTAGATGATGACATATGGTCCCCCCATACAATAATCAAACTTACCACAAACGCCTCATAATGACTCTTTATATACATCAAGGATTGAATAAATATTACCACAAATCATTTTATTTTTAATCAACACATTTTAATCTTTCAACAATTATTAATCATTTATAACTTGTCGCCTCAATTAATAATATAACATATTATACAAGATGATATCGTGACAATAATTGAATCAATAATATAAGAGATATGACGCAAAGAATTATCGTAGCAATAATCGAGTATAGTTAAGTCTATGGACGCCCCCAAAATTAGGTATACGCCACCCATCTTGGGTCGCCACTTACATGGTACATAAATTCAAATACAACTTACTAATATAATCGCTGTATAATACGACATAAATCGTGAGTTTGAATACAAATATTGTCTACTAGATATTATACAAACTCAAAAGGAGTCCTCATTACAACTATTATCACACTATATCACGTAATAGTGAGGACTACTAATGCTATCCTCTCGACCATTACTTCGCTCCCGACTCGTCTCAAATGCCTATGTTCTCATTTTCAAGAGAATAAAGGAAAAAAGGGTGAGCTCAACTAGCCCAAAGAAGAAATATTATGACTAAGATAATGCGTAATAAATTATCATTAGCCTTCAAATGATGTTAAACCGATAAAATACAATAGACAAACCAGTTTAATCGCAATGAATAAGCAATCCATTAAAAGAGTCAAGTAGAGAATAAAGTCTACTATCTTTTAGGTTTTAAAAGGTTTTCATCAATTTTATCACGAGACTCAAATTTTAATAATAAACCACCACATCTAATCATCCCTCGTACTACTGGCCAAGGATTTTCATCAAATTATCAATGGTCATGACTATACCGAATCACCCCTCGGTCATAATCATACCAAAAACTATCCATCATCGCATTACATGTGCCATCGAGGACTTTTGTCACATCATTTATATCAAGTCATGATTATACCGAATGATCCTCGGTCATAATCATACTAAGTTCATCTATGCACGTAAGCCAAAGATAACATAATATAACATGAGGATGATGACAATGACATAGTAATTCAATAAAACAAGTTCAAGAATTATTTAATCCATGAATTATTAACGCCCAAATTGTCAACACGACATCGCTTTCAGTAGAGTAAAATTCAATAATGATCAAGAATATTTCCATGAAAAGATATCGATGAAACGCAAATATCAAGGATATTCTACTAATTTCATGGAGTATTTCAAAGTTTTAACCAAACCGGGTATAATAAAGAATGGAATAACAAAAGAAATCACCACGCATGCGCAGATTTGACAGATATGTGTTATTCCAATGTAATAATAATAACGGAACCAAAGTCGTGAAATTCACACCGGATGTGATGTTCCAATGTAATAATAAAGATGGAACTGCATCCTGTAAAACACATGATAGATATTCCAATGTATCGATAAAGATTTTAACCAGTCCTGTAAAAACACATGCATGTGATGTTCCAATGTAATAATAAAAATCTTAACCAGTCCTGTAAAACACATGCATGTGATGTTCCAATGTAATAATGAAGAATGTCACCAAGTATAGGTAAATCACAGATACAAAGTTATTCCAATGTAATAAATAAGAATGGAATAACATAAGGATTTCACCAAGTATAGGATACGCCGCATATACAAAGTTATGATAGGTATGCCACTTTTTACAAAAGTTATTCCAATGTAATAATAATGAATGGAATAATGTAAGTTCTCTTCAAGAAGAAAGAATAACACCCTTTTACCGAAAAGAACCTAATATAGAAGTAAGTGAAGTAGTTAGTAATACTCTTCTTCTTTCTATAATTTTTCTCTATAGCTTTCTCTATAATTTTCTCTCAGAGTTTCAATGAATTGTAAGAAAATAATGAAGGAATGAGCTTCTATTTATAGGAAAATGGAATGCATAAGAACTAATCCATGAACTATCTGTATTGATTTACTTTAATCTGACGGTCCATATTTAAAGAAAAATCTTTTAAATAAAATATAATATATTCTATTTATATAAAAACATTTTACTATAAAACACTATGCAATACTATGCAAAAAACTATGCAAAATACTACGCAACACTATGCATAATAAAATATAATATATTCTATTTATGTAATAACTTTAATAAAGTATTCTATTTTATATAAAGATGTTTCGCTTTTATTACGTTAATAATATTAATAAAACAAAACGTCATTATCGCTATAATAATTCATATTATTAATCGACAATAATGGAATCAAACCGAGTGACTTCTCACATAAGCATCAATAATCAATACCGCAGCTACTACGCAACCACATGTATGACATCGCATTTTTACTACCGAAAAGTAGTTCAACAAAGAATCAACCAGAAACTTCCGCCGTTATTTTAATAAAATATTTTTGTTGTTTTTCAATCCGACAATAATTCTCATTGTGGGTCCACCAATGATCGAGTCATTGCATTTAATATTCCCTCGCTAAACCTAATATTCCCCACCAATCTAATATAATATAACCACTGTGATACTTTGCAAAATTTATAAATACTACCCACAACTATAATATTATCTCAAATTCACACCATAATATTAAAAAATTATTTTGACAAAATTTAAATCTTTATCGATAAAATCTGGGGTCTCACAATCTCCCTCCTTATGGAATTTCGCCTCAAATTAGGGTAACGACTGTATGATAAAGAGATGAGAATACCTTGAATACCTTTATCATTGAAAACATTAAATTCATTTTTGCAATCCCGCCAAAGATATTCATTAACAATTCATCTTTGCACTATGTGCCAAAAGATATACAATCAGAAAACCAATAATGCCGAGACTCAAATTAATAAGATCACAACCATGAATTATCCATGCACTAATCGCTAAGGATATTCGTGTTTTCAATTACTACCATGATTATACCTAATAACCGTGGTCATAATCATACCAAGTCTATCAATGCACTACTACCAAAGATGACTTTTTACCACATCAATGAATTAATATTTCATCACGAGACTCACTTCAATAATTAATCCATATCATCGAATCATCCCCGCACTACGTGCCAAGGATATTCATTAAGATCACGCACCACAAATTATCCATGCACTACTACCAAAGATAATCGTATTCATTAAGATCACGACCACAAATTATCCATGACTACTACTTAAAGATAATCAGTGTTTTCAATTACTAGTTATGATTATACCAAATGATCCTCGGTCATAATCATACCAAGTCCATCTATGCACGTAAGCCATGTATTGACTTTGAACACATCCATGAATTAATATTTCATCACAAAGACTCACTCACCAATAATTAATCCACATCATCGAATCATCCCCGCACTACGTGCCAAGGATATTCATTAAGTATCACGACCACAAATTATCCATGCACTACTACTTAAAGATAATTGTGTTTTCAATTACTATTATGATTATACCGAATGATCCCTCGGTCATAATCATACCAAGTCCATCTATGCACGTAAGCCATATGATGACTTTGAACACATCCATGAATTAATATTTCATCACGAGACTCAATTTCAATAATTAATCCACATCGTCGAATCATCCCCGCACTACAAAAGCTAAGGATATTCATTAAGATCACGCACCACAAATTATCCATGCACTACGGCCAAAGATAATTGTGTTTTCAATTACTGCATTATGATTATACCGAACAACTCGGTCATAATCATACCAAGTCCATCTATGCTCTACAAAAGCCATGTATGACTTTTAAAAAAATATATAAACATGAGGATAATGATATAAAGAATCAATCAAATAAGATAAAGGATAAATATTAAACATTTATAATATAATTTATCCAGATTCAAGAATATCCCCATGTTATCAATCACTTAATAATCTCATAATCTAAAATCATTAATATTATACCAATATTTTAATCACTTTTAAATTTATAAACAATTTATCTCAATTGTTTACGCTTTTACCATATAATGCATTTCATCATTCAAAATGCCATACTCATAAAATATCATCACCAATTATCAAATCCTCATCAAAAAATATGCATATACTCTATATAGGATTCTCTAGCCATAAAATCCTATTTTCAACTTTTCATATTTCACATAACATATTTAACTCATATGTTCAGAATTAAACTATTTTCATGAAAAATACCAAATCAGCCCCAAAAATATTTCTTTTCTGAGATTTAGCATAATATAGTCCCATAATGAAAATATATTTTTCTCGGAATTTTAAAATTCATTTACTATTTTTAAAAATCAATTTCTAATTAATTTCTTAAGAAATTAGCTACCTCAAGTTTAACTCCAAAATTCCCAAATCTTGGCAGGACCTTACACATGTTAACGTGAGCTTCCAGTTTAAATTTCATGGTCATCTGAGTTATAGAACTCTAAGTTATAAAGGTCATTTGAAAAACCTAAATATTGAAATAGTCATAACTTGCTCATTTTAAGTTAGAATGAGCTCATTTTTGGACAGGAGGTACTTTATACCATATACTTTCATGTCCCAAAAGGCCAGAATTTTTCTCATAATTTAAGTGGCCGAAACAGCCTCTTAAAAAATCATAAAGAAGCTTTTTTCGGTTTTTTGCAGCTTTGCACTCCTTTGCTAAAATCAGTCCACACAAAAATCTACAACACCTTTTCCAGTAATTCCACTTGGATTAGTTAGGTAACTCATAGATCTAACTCTAGGACTTGACCACATTCAAAAATTCAAAATATAATAAGAGATATGGTTAATTGAATTTCATGTTACGCTTTTCACCAAAATCGATTTTCAACTCTTTGTGATTTCTAAGAAACTTTCATGTTTTCACATACTAACCAACATAACTCATCATAAAACTTACTAATACTTCATATACCCATGATTTTTATTAGTTCTATACTTTTATTATGACTTTCATCATAATCCACGTAAATGCATCATTTTAGTTGAAGAAATATTCGAGGGTTTAAGAAATGGGTTTTCAGATCGGGGTCAATACAAAATTCGATTTCACGCCTAGGGTAGGCTAGAAGTCTTCAAGAATACGCCAAGAAATTTATTAATGATAGAAATATCATTCAAAATCGCTATTTTCTTATCCAAGACTTGGATAAGACGTCACATTAATACCAACTGTGACTTCTATCCCTTAACCCAGATAAAGACTCACAATGATACCTATCAACTTGCCATCTTCATTCATGACGCCGCCTATGTAAAAGTCCGGCTTTTTTGCATTCCACACAAGGAAGTCAACAACGAAAGGATCGGGCTCTTTACTTATGGCTTTATATAACAAATGATTAACTTTAGGATTTGGTTACTTTGAATTCAGTGATAACAAAGTTGGTTAGAATATGAAAGCTAACAACCTTACAAAAAGAATAATGAGTAGTTAATCAATCGTTTTTCAAAAATTACCTCAAAGGCAAGTATTTTCAAAGAGATAAGATAGACAGTAACGTGAAAGTGTTTATTTGAAACAACAAGATTAATAAAAAGTGGAGGTAACGAAGGTTTCTCCCAACGAAGTTTCAATAGATAAATCAAAGTCTAATTTCTCCTGAGTCAAATTTAAACGTTGAACGCAAGCAAGAGAGATAAAAGAATGGGTAGAACCTAGATTCTAATAAGGTATAGACTTCAAAGAATTTATAATTAACTAACCTGTGCTAACTTCGTTCAAGTTACCCACTTTTTGAGAAGTCATGAAAACGCTTCTTCCCAAAAAACCACCGATTTTGTTTTGTCCAGATCCGCCTTTGGTGCCACTATCCCATTGGACTTGACTTCACTATACGAGAAAATCGAGCTAAATGACCTTCTCTTCTTGAAATTTCCACTTCTATTATCTTCGCCATGATTACCACCAAGTGGTTACCATTCTTGGCATGATAATTTCCCCACGATGGTTATCATTGTTCGATGATCGCTGCCACTTCAAGATGATTATTATCGTGTTGTTGCTCATTACCTTTTGGTCGAAATGACTCAACTAACTCCTCATGTGCTTCATTGCTTATCTCAATATTTTCGGATGTCATTTTCAAACACAAACGCCACAAAACAAGGGTTAATTAATATGCAACATATTATCACTAAACTCGAATCGACCAATCAAATACCAAATAAACTTAGGTAGGTCATACTAGCAAAGAATTTCCGCCTCTCCTCCTAGTACTATTCTCACATCTTAGCCGTGGATCATATCCCTAAGCTCGATAATTCAACCGTGACGCTCCCAAAATTAGGTATACGCCACCCATCTTGGGTCGCCACTTACATGGTACATAAATTCAAATACAACTTACTAATATAACTCGCTGTGGTATAATATTTACATAAATCGTGAGTTTGAATACAAATATTGTCTACTAGATATTATACAAACTCAAAAGGAGTCCTCATTACAACTATTATCACACTATTTCACGTAATAGTGAGGACTACTAATGCTATCCTCTCGGACCATTACTGCTCCCCGACTGTCTCCAGCCTATGTTCTCATTTCAAGAGAACAGTTGAAAAAAAAGGTGAGCTCAACTAGCCCAAGAAGAAATATTATGACTAAGATAATGCGTAATAAATTATCATTAGCCTTCAACAAGTGTTAAACCGATAAAATACAATAGACAAACCGGTTTAATCGCAGCAATGAATAAGCAATCCATTAAAAGAGTCAAGTAGAGAATAAAGTCTACTATCTTTTAGGTTTTAAAAGGTTTTCATCAATTTTTATCACGAGACTCAAATTTTTAATAATAAACCACCACATCTAATCATCCCGCACTACTGGCCAAGGATTTTCATCAAATTATCAATGGTCATGACTATACCGAATCACCCCGGTCATAATCATACCAAAAACTATCCATCAATCGCATTACAAAGCCATCGAGGACTTTTGTCACATCATTTATATCAAGTCATGATTATACCGAATGATCCTCGTCATAATCATACTAAGTTCATCTACGCACGTAAGCCAAAGATAACATAATATAACATGAGGATGATGACAATGACATAGTAATTCAATAAAACAAGTTCAAGAATTATTTAATCCATGAATTATTAACGCCCAAATTGTCAACATGACATCGCTTTCAGAGTAAAATTCAATAATGATCAAGAATATTTCCATGAAAAGATATCGATGAAACGCAAATATCAAGGATATTCTACTAATTTCATGGAGTATTTCAAAGTTTTAACCAACCGGGTATAATAAAGAATGGAATAACAAAAGAAATCACCACGACGCAGATTTCGTGATGTATAAAAGTTATTCCAATGTAATAATAATAACGGAACCAGTCGTGAAATTCACAATCGATGTGATGTTCCAAATGTAATAATAAAGATGGAACTGATCCGTGTAAAACACATGTATAGGATATTCCAACAGAATGATAAAGATTTTAACCAGTCCTGTAAAAACACACGCATGTGATGTTCCAATGTAATAATAAAATCTTAACCAGTCCTGCCAAAAACACATGCATGTGATGTTCCAAATGTAATAATGTAAGAATGTCACCAAGTATAGGTAAATCACAGATACAAAAGTTATTCCAATGTAATAAATAAGAATGGAATAACAAAGGATTTCACCAAGTATAGGATACGCCACGATATACAAAGTTATGTATAGGTATGCCACTTTTTACAAAAGTTATTCCAATGTAATAATAGTGAATGGAATAATGTAAGTTCTCTTCAAGAAGAAAGAATAACACCCTTACCGTAAAAGAACCTAATATAGAAGTAGTGAAGTAAGTAGTAATACTCTTCTTCTTTCTATAATTTTTCTCTATAGCTTCTCTCTCTATAATTTCTCTCTGTAGTTTCAATGAATTCGTAAGAAAATAATGAAGGAATGAGCTTCTATTTATAGGAAAATGGAATGCATAAGAATTCAATCCATGAACGGTCCGTATTGATTTATTTTAACTGACGGTCCATATTTAAAGAAAAATCTTTTAAATAAAATATAATATATTCTATTTATATAAAAACATTTTACTATGCAAACACTATGCAATACTATGCAAAAAACTATGCAAAATACTATGCAACACTATGCATAATAAAATATAATATATTCTATTTATGTAATAACTTTAATAAAGTATTCTATTTTATATAAAGATGTTTCGCTTTTATTACGTTAATAATAATTAATAAAACAAAACGTCATTATCGCTATAATAATTCATATTATTAATCGACAATAATGGAATCAAACCGAGTGACTTTCACATAAGCATCAATAATCAATACCGTGTGCTACTATGCAACCACATGTACATCGTATTTTTTTACTACCGAGTAGTTCAACAAGATTCAACCAGAAACTTCCGCCGTTATTTTAATAAAATATTTTTGTTGTTTTTTCAATCCGATAATAATTTCGTCAGGGGTTCACCAATGATCGAGTCGTTGTATTTAATATTCTCGCTAAACCTAATATTCCCACCAATCGAATATAATATAACCACTGCATACTTTTGCAAAATTTATAAATACTACCCACAACTATAATATTATCTCAAATTCACACCATAATATAAAAAAATTATTTGACAAAATTTAAATCTTTATCGATAAAATCTGGGGTCTTCAAATCTTTATCGTAAGCATCAATAATCAATAATCAATACTACGCAACCAAACCATAACCATGACATTTATTTTTACCACCGGGTAGTTCAATGCTTTAATCGGTAATACCTCCGCCGTTATTTTTATAGAAAGATAATTTTGTCGCTTTCTAACTACGACAATACTTCCATTATTAGGGGTCCACTAATGTTCGAGCCGTCGCATCTAATATTCCCGACCAAACGAATATTTTATAACAACTTGCTTACTTTGCAAAATTTATAAATATTACCCACAACTATAACATTATATCAAATTTATTCCATAATATTCAAAAATAATATTTATAGAAAATTCATCTTTCTTTATAAAAGCTGGGGTCTTACAATGTATTTATTTGAGATATTAATATCTTTGGCCTGTAGTGCAAAGATGACCTGTTGTTGAATATCTTTGGCCCATAGTGCAAAGATGACCTGTTGTTGAATATCTTTGGCCTGTAGTGCAAAGATGACCTGTTGTTGATTATCTTTAGCCTGTAGTGCAAAGATGAAATGATAATGAATATCTTTGGCCCATAGTACAAAGATAAATTTATTAGTATGATTATAAAGCAGTGAGGCGTGTGATTTGGTATAACCATGATCTTTGATGTTTCGTAAAGACATGTGATGAAAATTATCTAAATTCCTAGATGAGAAGGGAATTTAGAACTACAATTATGATTATGAGTTATTCATGTGATTGTGGAAAGGAACTGTTGATTGATGTTACGAGTGGATAAAACACTTTGTTGGTGGATTTTTAACATGGAGAAGATAATAAACTTTATGGTCTATTTGACTCTTCTAATGGATTGCTAGATTCTCACTGTAACTATGGTTGATAAGTTTTATCATCTACCATATGTTCTAAATCTCGATTTATTCTTGATGAAGGCTATTGATAATTTAATTATTTTTAGTCATGATATTCTTTATTGAGCTAGTTGTGCTCACCCTTTTTGCTTCACAATTCCTTTTAGGTAATAAAGAGTAATGGCTGGTTGGAAGGGATAACGAGGGAATAGAATGGTGGTCTATAGCTATTGAGGTTCTCCCTAAATAGTATGGAAATAATTTTATTGAGAACTTTAGATAAGTGTGTCGTATTGTATACGTCATTTGATATTTAATTTTGGTGAACCGAATAGGGTGAGGTGAACCCAACTTTGGAATGGTGTTTTGCCACTATCATACAAGATGTCTAATGACATACAACCTTGTGTTATTATAAGACAGGGTTGTGCACATCCACTTGCTGAGTATATCTACAAGCACTACCTATATGATCTTGGAGTTTATTTGAAATATAATTTTCAATTGGAGACAGTGGAGATAGTTATATGTCAAGAGAAGACTCACCATTGGAAAGAACATGATAGTAATCTTCTCATTTTTCTTTGGGGTCTATTGGGTCAACCAAGGATAATTCTATGGACATATGATATCTATCATAACTTAGACGCATGGCCTCCCATGTACGAAGGTTTCCTTGAGCACTTCCCAAAGATTTTAATTTCTAAAACAGTTTTTGACTGTACCTTTATGTAAGGTATCATTGTGACATACTACCCAAGTTGGTGTCAAGAGTCACAGTTGGTATATATATTTGTATCAAAACTCACAACATATGTGTTATTGTATTTTGCACGACAATCGTTGTAATAAAGTTGTAGTTTTTTTCTGTACCATGTATTTGGCGACTCAGAATAGGTTGGATCGATTGGACCTATTTTGGGGGTGTTACAAAAAGTTTTAAGATTTATTCTCCGACAAGTACTTTCTCGAAAGTATTCGTCACATGAAATAGGTAGAGTTCATCAAGCTGGAGCAAAACAATATGACCGTGTCGTAGTACGAAGCCAAGTTCGCCGAGTTATCCCGGTTTGCGTCCCATTTGGTTGATAATGAGGAGAGAATGACGCGAATGTTTCTAAGAGGTTTGAAACCCGAGATACGTCAATATCTTATCTCTCATAAAGCGTGTTTGTATTCAGGATGTTGTTAATAGGGCTCGAGTTATTGGGAACGCAATAATGAGTCAACCCAACAAAAAAAGAAGCGTGCGCAAAATGGTAATACTAGTGATAACAGTCATCGAAGCGGTGATAATAAGCGTGAAGGGAATCAACATGGCAGAAATGGTAACCACTTCTGTGGTAATCATGGCTAAAGCAATAAGAATGGACATTTCAAGAAGAGGAGATTCAACAATGATGGAAATACGTCAGCACCAGGACCCGTTGTTAAGGAAGGAGAACGGGCACCTATCATATGCTTCAAATGCAGAGGGGAGGGACATATCAGTGAAAGTAGTATGCACACAAGCCAATCATGTTTGATGATAAAGCATATACTTTGTAACAATCTTATTCATTTATTAATAAAAAGTATTAATTTATTAAAGGCTTTTAATTATCTACATGATGCTGTTTTATAATATGTGATAAACCCATAGTTTTAAGCAATGCTTTTAGAATAATGATGATGATCATTCTAATGAGATCTAAATTCTTAGAAAGCTTAAAACTAAAATAGTTCCCAATCATTGGATTACTAAATTGGGGATTAGTGAATCCGGATAGATTGGTACATACGTTGTTTACTCATTGGATGAGGATGATTGATCTCATGATCATTTGTGTGGAGACACTAAAGCAAGTATGTAGGTGCTTATTAGAGAATAAGTTCACTTTTGAAACATTGGTGGCTCGCTAAGGAATACCTAATGGAGTTTTATTTGCTGTCAATAGGAATTTCTGTAGTGATAGTAAGTACAAGTAATCCTCGGACTTGAGATCATCATAGTATCTTGTGTATGATGAGTTATACTTTGACTTATTCCTT
This sequence comes from Panax quinquefolius, assembly GCA_020205615.1. Lineage (NCBI taxonomy): Eukaryota > Viridiplantae > Streptophyta > Magnoliopsida > Apiales > Araliaceae > Panax > Panax quinquefolius. The sequence continues at coordinate 34,869,773 of CM035156.1, read as the reverse complement.
AAGACCCTTAGGGTATATCAAAGGGTATGCTTGGGTATAATAAGTTGTACATGGAGATAATGTATGATCAATAAAGAATCTACCACTTCTAATAAAAAAGAGAAATGTCCTATGTGATTCGATAAATGACAACCCAAGTAGTCCTTGGTTAAGGCGAATGAAATTAGAAAGGAGTTTCTAATTTGCATTATTTGAGTTGTGCATTTAAGAGTCGAAATACATATAATTAAATAAAATAAGACTTGTGAAGAATTCCATGTCTTATATTTAATTGGGACATTGTATGGTGGAAGGATTGAATTGTGCGGTAACTATTTACTCAAAGGTTCTTTTATGATTAATGTTGAAATCTATATTATCCGGAAAGTCGTTGATCATTGGGGAGGCTTATCCCTATTGTAGAATAAATATTATTTAAATAAATTAATTGTTTAATTTATTTATTTAAATAAGATTAGAATTGTTCTAATTGATTTATTCACAACCGGTTTAATATGGAGAACCTAAAGGGTCACACCATAAAAGGAAGAATAATTATTTAAGAAGTTAATGGCATAATCGTAATAATATGTTATGTATATTTAATTTAATCTATGGTGATAGAATAAATTAAATAGCTTAATATTTATTATTTAATATTTTAGAAATATTAAATATAAATTAATAAGAGAGTCTTATTAATATTATTACAATTATTATTATTTTAATTTCTAAAAGAGTTTAGGAATTAATTTAATATAAGTATTTCTCATTTATTTCTAATAAGATTAGGAGGTTAAATTAATTAAAAGAGTTTAATTAATTATCCCTAATAAGATTAGGGAGCCTAATTAATTAAAAGAATTTAATTAATTAAATAAAACCCAATTTCTTAATTGTTAAGGAGGGTTGCCCACATCAATAAATAAGAGGAGTCTTATTATGGGTGGTGGGGGTTGTTGACTTTTTCAACATACGACATAATTCCAATTGTTGGGGGAGTACACCCTTTCTATAGAGATAGAAAAACTAGGGTTTAGCCAACCACCATTCTTCTTGAATTTTCTTCTTCCTTGGTGGATCACCTCTAGAGGCCAAACATTTGGGTGGCTAACGTTGATCAAAGGAAGGAACCAAACTCGATGGATTCAAGATTGAACGCGAAAGAATTTGGAGGTGAACTTGTACCTGAGGAAGCTCGATCTTCAAGGGTATGATTTATTCTTTATCTTTTCGTTTAATTAATAATTATGCATAAAGGGTGATCCGGGTATATGGTTTGTAAAATTTTAAACTCGATTTTACACGCGCTCAGCACTTTTTATGCAATTTGATTCATGCATATGAATATTACAAACCTAACAGTGGCATCAGAGCCAAACCTTTATGTAAATTATTAATTGTTCAGATTTGATATGTATATTGATATGTGTTTAGAACAATTTTTTGGGCATAATTTTATTGTATAAAAAAAAAAAAAAACCGAAAACAGTGAACTATTTTTTTTTCGGTAATCAAAGGTTGCATCACGTTTTTTTTTTCATGTGCACTCCACACGGAAATGAGCCACCAGATGTTTACAAGAATTCAACTGATATTCTTGCAGTATATAAGCAATCTTAAAGTAAAGGAGGCTGCCGTTATTTTTATATGGCATTTAAATCAAATGAAGGTTAATTATATATATTATATATATATATATATTAGATACTTTAAAAGAAAATCTGAGGATGTATACGGAAATCCTACAAAATTTGGCTATATTAAAGGAACATGCAAGGAAATCTTGTTGTTTTTAAATCAAGTTAACGAGGATCGTGTATTATATATATATTATATATATATCTAGTAACTAATATATATATATATATATATATATATATATATATATATATATATATTATTTTCAATAATTTTATAATTAAAATAAAAGTTTATTTTAATCGAAAATAAAAGGTTTATTTTAATATTAAAATAAAAGAGTTTATTTTAATTTTAAAATTAGAATTTCATGCTAACTAATTAGAGTTGGAATTGGATTCCATGATAACTAATTGGAGTTGAAATTGGATTTTATTTTTCCTAAAATAAAGGAGTTTATTTGTGAATAGGGAAGTAAATCCATCTTTTCTTAAATAAAGGAGTTTGTTTAGATATGAAATAAGATTTCATATTATTCAAAATAAAAGAGTTTATTTGTGAATAGGAAAGAGAATCCTAATTTCCTTAAATAAAGGAGTTTATTTAGATATGAAATAAGATTTCATATTATTCAAAATAAAGGAGTTTATTTGTGAATAGGGAAAGAATATCCGTGTTTCCTTAATAAAAGATTTTTTTATGGAATTGGATTCCATAATTAATTAAAATAAAAGAGTTTATTTTAATTAAAGATTTTTTTTACATGGAATTAGATTCCATAATTAATTAAAATAAAGAAGTTTATTTTGATTAAAGATTTTGATTAAAATAAAATAGTTTATTTTATTCAAAATTGGATAAATTAAAATAAAATAGTTTTATTTTAATTTAAATTTGGATTAAAATAAAGGAGTTTATTTTGATTCAAAATAGATTTTATACTAACTAAATTTGCCCATTAAATGATATCAATATATATATTAAATGTTTATTATTCATAAGATGAATGTTATTTATTGATGCATATGATGATGTGTATGATAATAAATGGGATTGATTATGGACAATTGACCAATGTGATTGGATTTTATTTTAGTTGGATGCATGAATGTATGGGTTTTATTAAATGGGGTCTCACAGACCTCGCCTTCTCTAATTTTTCTTAATGTAAATTCTATCTCCTCCTATGTACTTCCCTTGATCACGATCAAGGTTTCTATTTATTTTAAAATAGTTATGTAATAGGAATAGTTAGAATTAATTTTGAAGAATTAGAGATCAAGGAGCAAGGAGCGCTTAAAGACCCGTTTGTAATGGAGCAGGGTTTAAATGTAATAGTTATATTTAAATATTATTTCTTGCACCCTAGGAGTTTGACCTTTTGGTTCACTTGGTGGCTCTAGTGAACCAAACTAGAATAAAAGTCCATAATCAATCCGGGTAGAATATAGTATTCTATATGTGCATGCTTATACTATATATATTATATATTATGCAAACATGCTTCGCATGTTCATTAATATGACGCGTATTTTATATATATATGTGTATGCGCGCTAAACAAGATGAGACAAATTAATAACAAACCCCTCAATTTTTATATTAAGTCCTAAGCGTTCAAAGATATTTGGAATATCGAACGTCGCCTTCTAGCATGATAAAATTAATAGAGTATTAAATATTTAATATGAGTTTGTTGTGTCACCACAAGGCAAGTATTAAGTATTTAAGATGTTAATTTATCACATTTGATGCTTATAAAGAAAATTGAACAATATTGTTTTGTTGTGTCACCACAAGGATGATATTTTTCTTTTTTGAATATATGGAGTGCTAGGTCGGACTTAACTTGGATAATTTTGATTCGGATGTGCCACCACTTGATCAAAATAATCTAAGAGGCAAAAGAAAAGGAGTTGCATAGTTGATGTAATTGACAAAAGTTGTCTATCTATTTATTTATATATAGTTTGTTGTGTCACCACAAGGATATATACATTTGAAATGGGATCCTTATTCTCACTAGCAGATCTTTAATTAGATTTTGCCGAACTATATATAGTGAGGGTAATATAGTTTGAAGAAAATAGTGGGAGATACTAATTTAAAACAAGACCTAATTTATTTTGGTAATTAATAAAAGAATGTATGTTAAAATGTTGTTAATTACAAATTCATTTACGAATTTTACAATGTCTAAAATTACTATCATCTGCGAAGCATATTAGATGCTAAATTAGCAAGGCGAATTAAATGGATTGGTTAAGGAATTTGAGAATAGTTCTCATAGTTGAAAAAGCTATCTTATGTCCTTAATCGCCTATCCTCGCAATGGTTGCGCATAATGCCTCGAGGAAGACATTGCTACTTTTAGAAAGTGGCAAGATGATGCATGATTGGCTCAATGCATCATGCTCGCATCCATGAGTAACGAGCTTGATACACAAGATGAAACTATGGATGCTCCTACTATATTCCCGCACATCAAGTAGTTGATGGTGAGGAAAGTAGGGACCGATAGATATCGAGATATCTAAGGAGCTCTTAGATCTAGAATGGCCAATGACACTATAAGATGCATAAAAGTCCTAAACATTATCAATTTAATTGATCAATTAGGATAATGAGGTTTTGTCATGGATGGAGAGTTGAGCTAAGATTTGATCTTGCACTCACTCCAGGACTCCTTTCACAATTGTTGTGAATTTTTCATATGGACAAGCTAGATATCAGCCTCGCTGATTTGCTTATCATGTTGAAAAATGTTGAGAGTCACTTTCAACCAAGAAAGACCAAGTCTTCTTGGTAGGGGCCAAAGGATCTTCCGAAAAGAAGAACGATTCAAAGAAGGTAAATAGAAAGGCATAAACAAAGGATAATAAGAACAAAAGCGTCACGGATAGCAAAGGAGTTTGCTTCCACCGCAATAAGCACGGACTTTGGAAAAAAGCATGAGAAGCATCTTGCAGAGGCTAACCAAAAGAAGCTTAGTGAAGTTTCGGTTACAAATATAAATTTGTTCATGATTTAAAATAATTTTTCTTTAAGTCAAGGTTCTACTTGGGTATTGGATACCGACTTTGGTTATCATAAATATAGATTTATGAAGGGACCAAGCAGAAGTGGAAAGCTAAACAAATATAAGTAATCCTATGTGCGGGAAATGTAGCAAAGGTTGCCATATTAGCCATAGAAACTTATAGTTTAGTAATGCCTACGGGCAAATCTATTAAGTCAATAAGTTGTTATTGTATTCCAGTTCTTGTTAAAAATATTATTTCCATTTTATTGTTGGACAATAAAATCGTTGGTATTATAATTAAGAACAATTGTTGTTCTATTTATAATAATAATGTTTTGTATAGAACTGGAATATTACTTAATAAATTTTGTATACTTGACTTACATGAAAATAATTTTACATATTGAACAAATTAGTATAAGAAAAGGAGATGATAATTCAAAGAGTTGAATGTGTGTATTTGCTAAAATACAAGTGTGAATTATTTGAAAGGTTCAAAGAATTGAAGTGAAATAAATTGATAATGTATTAAGATTCTTTGATTAGATCAAGGAATAAATACTTGTGCAATAAGTTTCTAGATCATCTCAAATGGTTTCTCATAATGGACACATCGACACGTGATAATTGATTGATGTATCTGAAAGGAAAAATCGTACCTATTTGAACATGGTGCGATCCATAATGATTTTACCGACATTCTAGTATCCTTCTGGGATAATGTCCTAGAAATGGCTGCATATCTACGAAAATGGTAACCTCAAAATCCGGCCCCAAGACTCCATAAAAGTTATGGGAGGGAGGATTCTAATCTTAAGTATGTTAAGATAAGGGGTTGTCCAACTTATGTGAAAAAGGTTTCAAAGGATAAGCTTGGGACAAGATTTTATAAGTGTCGATTTGTGGGACATCCTAAAGTAAGTTTAGGGTATATGTTCTATAATCCTACTTAGCAAAAGGTGTTTGTTGCGAAACACGCTACCTTCTAAGATAAAGGCGTTTATCATTGAAGGGCTAGTGGGAGGATTATAGATCTTGAAAGTTCAAGAACCACAAAATACTATAAGTCAAATAAGAGGAACATGTAGATAGACCTATTGTACCACAACCAAATCGTAAATCGGAATAAGCAAGAAGATACCCGGTGGTATGGATTCATCATGGATGATGATGATGAGGTACACATCATAGAAGATGATGATCCGATTATATACGATGAGGTAAGTGTTATGAACACTTAGAGAAATGGATTGAAGCAAGTTTCTCAAATATGGAACATTCGTTTTGATGAGGCAATCAAAAGAGTTTGATTTTATCAAAAAATAAGAATGAACCTAGTGTGTACAAAGGGTCGATTGGGAGCATCGTGACATTCCTAGTACTTATATGTTGATATATACTACGGATAAGGAATGACATACTAATGCTACAATCGGTAAAGATAAAGTTGTCTAAACATTCCTCCATGAATGGTTTGGGAAGAGTATCTTAATTGGGGATAAAATCTATATAGATAGATACAAGAGGATGCTCGACTTAACCCAAGGAACGTATATTCATTTGATGCTAAAGTCGTTTAGCATGGCAAACTCCAAGAGATGTCTCATGTTGATGAGCTATGGAGTGTATCTCTCTTAATAGTCCCCATAGACTCCAAAAGAGAGGTCGTATGAGTGACAATCATGTATGCAATGAAATATACGAGACCTGATGTTGATCGGTCATATTCTGGAGAAGTTCACTATGAGTCAGTGAAAAACATCTTAAAGTTCTTAACTGGCACTAAGGATGTGAGCATACATGGTGGGTCTAAATTAAAATTAGAGGGCTTAACAGACTCAAGTTTTTCAGACAGACCAAGACGACAGAAAAATTCACTTTAAGGTAAAGGGCTACCTTGAACAGTGGTGCAGTGAATTGGAAAGGTTCCAAACAAAGAAAGAGTTCTTGGTTTAGTGATAAAGACAAAGTATATAGCTATAAATGAAGCTGCAAGTTGATTGTTTGGATTAAAAGTTCATTACAGAACTAGGAATAGTTCCTAAATCTCATCTTGGATCTAAACATGTGTTGTGGCACTTTCATTTGATTATTAGAATCATTGAAAGATGGGAAATCACTATAAAGATAGTGGACTCTCATGAACAACATTACATATCCATTAACTAAAGCTTATCCAACAGCAGGATAATCGTCACTTAGAGAAGAAGAGTATAAGATACCATGACGATTGGCTTTAGTGCAAGTGGGAGATTGAAAGTAGTATGCACACAAGCCAATCATGTTTGATGATAAAGCATATACTTTGTAACAATCTTATTCATTTATTAATAAAAAGTATTAATTTATTAAAGGCTTTTAATTATCTACATGATGCTGTTTTATAATATGTGATAAACCCATAGTTTTAAGCAATGCTTTTAGAATAATGATGATGATCATTCTAATGAGATCTAAATTCTTAGAAAGCTTAAAACTAAAATAGTTCCCAATCATTGGATTACTAAATTGGGGATTAGTGAATCCAGGATAGATTGGTACATACGCGTTAACTTACTCATTGGATGAGGATGATTGATCTCATGATCATTTTGTGTGGAGACACTAAAAAAAAGTATGTAGGTGCTTATTAGAGAATAAGTTCACTTTGAGCGTGGCTCGCTAAGGAATACCTAATGGAGTTTTATTTGCTGTCAATAGGAATTCCTGTAGTGATAGTAGTACAAGTAATCCTCGGACTTGAGATCATCATAGTATCTTGTGTATGATGAGTTATACTTTGACTTATTCCTTAAGACCCTTAGGGTATATCAAAGGGTATGCTTGGGTATAATAAGTTGTATATGGAGATAATGTATGATCAATAAAGAATCTACCACTTCTAATAAAAGAAGAGAAATGTCCTATGTGATTCGATAAATGACAACCCAGTAGTCCTTGGCCAAGGCAGAATGAAATTAGAAAGGAGTTTCTAATTTGCATTATTTGGAGTTGTGCATTTAAGAGTCGAAATACATATAATTAAATAAAATAAGACTTGTGGTAATTCCATGTCTTATATTTAATTGGGACATTGTATGGTGGAAGGATTGAATTGTACAGTAACTATTTACTCAAAGGTTCTTTTATGATTAATGTTGAAATCTATATTATCCGGAAAGTCGTTGATGATGACATTGGGAGGCTTATCCCTATTGTAGAATAAATATTATTTAAATAAATTAATTGTTTAATTTATTTATTTAAATAAGATTAGAATTGTTCTAATTGATTTATTCACAATAGGTTTAATATGGAGAACCTAAAGGGTCACACCATAAAAGGAAGAATAATTATTTAAGAAGTTAATGGCATAATCGTAATAATATGTTATGTATATTTAATTTAATCTATGGTGATAGAATAAATTAAATAGCTTAATATTTATTATTTAATATTTTAGAAATATTAAATATAAATTAATAAGAGGAGTCTTATTAATATTATTACAATTATTATTATTTTAATTTCTAAAAGAGTTTAGGAATTAATTTAATATAAGTACTCTCATTTATTTCTAATAAGATTAGGAGGTTAAATTAATTAAAAGAGTTTAATTAATTATCCCTAATAAGATTAGGGAGCCTAATTAATTAAAAGAATTTAATTAATTAAATAAAACCCAATTTCTTAATTGTTAGGAGGGTTGCCCACATCAATAAATAAGAGAGTCTTATTATGGGTGGTGGTGGGGTTGTTGACTTTTTCAACATACGACATAATTCCAATTGTTGGGGGAGTACACCCTTTCTATAGAGATAGAAAAACTAGGGTTTAGCCAACCACCCTTCTTCTTGAATTTTCTTCTTCCTTGGTGGATCACCTCTAGAGGCCAAACATTTGGGTGGCTAACGTTGATCAAAGGAAGGAACCAAACCCGGTGGATTCAAGATTGAACGCGAAAGGATTTGGAGGTGAACTTGTACCTGAGGAAGCTCGATCTTCAAGGATATGATTTATTCTTTATCTTTTCGTTTAATTAATAATTATGCATAAAGGGTGATCCGGGTATATGGTTTGTAAAATTTTTAAACTCTGATTTTACACGCTTTCGCACTTTTTATGCAATTTGATTGCGCACATGAATATTACAAACCTTACAATCAGTCCAAACTGCGTGATGCCGTCAGAAGCATGTTATAATTGTGGAAGAGAAGGTCACCTAGCCCGATTTTATCGTTCACCGAAGACAAGTTCGCTAGGATGGAGGCACCAAAGGCGTCCCGAAAAAGTCAAAGCCGAGAGTGTCTGGGAGAACGTTTGTCGTGACCTCCCAGAAAGTAAAAAACCCGAACGAGGTCATCACGGGTAAGCTTATCATAAACTCTAGCGAAGTATATATTCCTTATTTGATACCGGGTCTACCCATTCCTTATTTCTCCTACTTGCGCTCAACGTTTAAATTTGACTCCGAAAAAATTAGACTTTGACTTATCTGTTGAAACTCCGTTGGGAGAAACCTTCATTACATTCACTGTTTATAAGTCTTGTTTGATTCAAATTGGTATCCTCACATTACCTGTCGATCTTATTTCATTGAAAATACTTGCATTTGATGTAATTCTAGGGATTGATTGGTTAACTACTCATCATGCAAAAAATGATTGTTTTCGTAAGGTTGTTAGCTTTCATATTCCCAATCAACCTATTATGCGAATTCAAGCAACCAAACCATTAAAATCAATCATTGTCATCTCAAGCCATAAAGCTATTCGTTTATTGAAAAATGGATGTCAAGCTTTCTTAGCTCATGTCACAGATCTAAACAAAAATACGTCAGTTTTGAATGATATTTCTATTGTTAATGAATTTCATGGCGTATTCTGAAGAACTTCGGCTACCCCCTAGGCGTGAAATTGAATTTTGTATCGACCTTGAACCCGAGACAAAACCCATTTCAAAGCCCTATATCAAATGGCTCTATTGAACTTCGAGGAGTTAAAGACCCAACTGCAGGAATTGTTAGACATTGGCTTTATTCATCTAGTATTTCTCTTCTCCATTCTATTAAGTGAAGAAGAAAGATGGGAGTATGCGACTTTGTATTGATTATCGGGAGTTGAATCATGTCACCATCAAAAATAGGTACCCATTGCCACATATTGATGACCTGTTTGACCAGTTGCAAGGTGCTAAATTCTTTTCAAAGATTGGTCTTCGTTCCGGATATCACCAATTGAAGATTAGAACCGATGACATTCCAAAAACGGCTTTCAGAACTCGGTACGGGCATTATGAATTCCTAGGCATATCTTTTGGATTGACTAATGCTCCTGCTGCCTTCATGGATATGATGAACCGAGTATTCAAGGAATATTTGGATCACATTGTGGTCGTCTTTATTGATGACATCCTTATTTATTCCAAAAGCCGTGAAGATCATGAGCAACACTTGAGGCTGATACTCCAAAAGCTTCGTGAATATAAGCTTTATGTCAAGTTGAAGAAATGCGAGTTCGGCTTGAGGAAGTAGCATTCCTTGGGGCGCGTGGTATCAAGTCATGGAATATCATTGACCCAAAGAAAGATTGAAGATATTCAAAGTCGGGAGCAACCTAAATCGATGATCAAATCTGAGCTTTCTCGGCTTAGCTGGTTATTATCGGAGATTCGTAGAAGGGTTTACTCGAATCGCTACTCCCTTAACTCAGCTGACTCGGAAAGATACAAAATTCGGTTGGAACTAGGAATGTGAGAAGAGTTTTCAAGAACTCAAGAGAAGATTCATTTCAGCACCTGTTCTGACAATACCATCTGGCTCGGAGGGATTTGTCATCTACAGTGATGCTTCAGGCAAAGGGTTAGGATGTGTTCTTATGCAACATGAGAAAGTCATAGCCTATGCCTCTCGACAACTCAAAGAATATGAGAGGAATTATCCTACTCATGATCTAGAGTTGGCAACAGTCGTTTTTGCACTAAAGATTTGGAGGCATTACTTTGTATGGGGAAAAAGTGGAGATATTTACGGATCATAAAAGCCTCAAATATTTCTTCACTCAAAAGGAACTCAACATGCGACAGCGACGTTGGCTTTAACTGTTGAAAGATTATGATCATACCATCCAATACCATCCTGGAAAAGCAAACGTGGTAGCTGACGCATTAAGTAGAAGATCATATGCGGGTACGAGTGCGATATTGTCAACGCAAAGACCCATTTTGTATGACTTGCAAAGGATAGAGATAGAGATAAAAACTGTAGGGACCCACGTGATGATGACGAATATACGAGTAGAACCGACTTTAATCGATAAAGTTAAAGCTGCTCAAGCTACAGACCTGGAGCTGATGCATACGAGGAAGAAAGTACAAGAAGGAATACTTCGAGTCAACTCTAGACTTTGTGTTCCTAATGATCCTGATTTAAAGTATAAAATCATGATGGAGGCGCACAACACACCGTTTACAAACCATCCTGGGAGTACCAAAATGTATCATGATCTTCGACATACATTTTGGTGGGGCAATGTAAGACCCCGAATTTTATGAATAAAATTATTCAATTTTAATATTCAATAAATGGTTAAATTGATAAAAAGTAAAGTTAAGGGTGATATATGATTTTTTTTCAAAATACGCAAGTGGTTATAAAATACTCATTGTTGTCGGGGAATATTCGTTTGGTCGTGGAATATTCTTTTTATCGGGAATATCCAAATTTACGGCGCAACCCGGTTGTGGGTCCCATAAATGAATAAGCGCCGGATGAAGAAAAGCGACAAGTTTGAGTTTTTATAAATAACGGCGTAATTTTTATATTAATAACTTTGTTGGAATACACGGTGGTTAAAATACGAGAATACGGCGTGGTCGCATAAAGAAGACCCTTGGGTATTGCGAGTATTTTTAAATTATTGATTCTTACGTAAGAAAGGCTTACTCAATAATTATTACGGTAATTCTTTATTCAATATTTTATTTTATTGATTCAATAATTGTTGCGTTGATATTTTATATTATTGTTATTTCAATAATTGTCACGACACATTATTTTCCATTATCAGATCAATTATTCATATTATTTGAATAATATTATTAGATAACATTATTGGCAATGTCTAGAAAGTTCTGTCAAGGAGAGGTTTGGTCACCTAATTGCGCGTCAATAAGGAGAAATCCTTATCGTAAAGCCCCCTCTTTCTTGGGAACTGTCTGGTTATCATAATTGTGATTCTGTAATATTATTTGTGAATAATTAATTATTAATTTATATGATAAGGAAATATTTATTTGATGTGGATATAAATGATGGATTTATTTATGTGGTTATAAATGAAGGAATTAATGTTGAGGTGTTTTATCAGTATTTTGTCGGATTAGAGGTATTAAAAACTCAAATCGGTGTTCTTAAAGCTTTATTGCGTGAGTTGTAATTTTAATCCGACCGTTGGATCGTGGTGATTTTTGGATATGTTATACATATATAAGTTGAGTATATGTCCAAAAATTTGAATCGTTAAAAATTAATGTATATTTTGTTATGAATTTTAAGAGATGTTGAAAATCATCCGTTTGTGGATTTTGGATATTTTCTGTCTAGAATTTGGAAAAATTTTCTTCTGCAAAGTTGTAGAGAATTCGATTTCGTGTGGAATGGATATAAAATTCATATTTTCTTATAAAAGTGCTATTTTCTATGAATTATTGAAATTTCAGAAAATAAAATAATTTTTATTAAAATCGGGTGGGACCCACTTTTGGTTGTTGGGGAAGGTGGCTGATTTCTGGTGGGCCCCACTGTGGTGGCTGAAGTTTTGATTCAAGGATGGCATGCATAGAAGAAGAAAATAATAATATTATTATTTTATTAATTTAGTCTCCTTTGGCGTTCTAACATTTTCCTATAAATAGGTGTTTATGTTAGAATTGAAAATTACACCAGAAACATAAGCTTTCTCTCTCTATATTATTGAGCGTATTTTTGTGAGTATTTAGATACTTTGAGAGTTGCTATTCAGTGAAAGTTTCCTTCAGTGTTATATCCGATATTCCATTCAGAAGTACTGCTGTTATGAGGTAAGGGATTTTAAGGGTTGTTATGTTTCTTCAGTTTCGTAATTTTTCTAACGTTCGAAAATTCTGGAAAAATTTGAAATGATAATTTGATGAGTTTCCTTGATTGTGTCCAAAAATGGCGATTTTTGGACGTATAGATTAGGAGTTATGGATTTTATGAGAAAAGACTATTTTAAAAGTAAATGCTTATAACTCCTTGTGGTTAACTCTAAAATTGGTAAATTTTTATTGGGAGTACATCTATATAACATCAGTATATCATGTAAATTTTGAAATTTTTGGACAAAAGTATAATTTATGATAAATTTCAAAATATTCGGCAGTTTTGGCCATATGAAAAATAGTAAATGAATTTTAAAAATTCTGGGAAAAACATATGTTCAATATGGGACTATATTCTGCTAAATCCCAGAAAAGAAATATTTTTGGGACTGATTTGGTATTTTTCATGAAAATGAACTAGTTATGAGTAAATGAATTAAATATGTTATGTGAAGTAACAAAATTGGAAAATAGGATTTTATGGTTTGAGAATCCTATATGAGGTATATGCAGATTTGTGATGAGGTATTTGGTTATTGGTGATGAAATCTTATGAGTTTGACATTTTAGGATGATTAAATGCATTAATTAATATAGTGTAAACAATTTAAATAAATTGTTTATAAGTTTTAGAAATATTATTCTTTCAATATCATTATACCGAAATATTGGTATGGATTTTATTGTAAAATTTTTACCTTTTTCATGTCGGGGTTACTATTCATGAGTTACTATTCACGAGCTGAGTTACTATTCACGAAAAGATTGGTTTCTTTTTCTGACCAAATTATCGTTGATTTATGAATCTTACTCTTGAAATTAAATTCATATTTTGATCATATTGTTTTTATTATCATATATAAAATTTTTATAATCCTGGTGATGAAATTTCTCTTTGACATAAGTGTAAAGATGGGTAGATTATTGGTATGATCGTGACTATGGATTCTCTTTGGCCAGTAGTGCAAAGTTGAATCGTTGGCTGGTATGATCATGACCATTGAATTTATAATTGAATATCTTTAGCTTAAATGCAAAGGTGAATTGATCAACATGGTTATAATTATTGTTTATATAAATTCTGAAATGATTATGTATTTCTTTGAGATATTAATATCTTTGGCATGTAGCGCAAAGATGAATTATTAATGAATATCTCTGGCCCGTAGTGCAAAGATAACCTGTTGTTGAATATCTTTGGCCTGTAGTGCAAAGATGAAATGATAATGAATATCTTTGGCCCGTAGTGCAAAGATGAATTTATTAGTATGATTATGAACATGAACTGTGATTTGGTATAACCATGATCTTTGATGTTTCAGGTAAAGACATGTGATGAAAATTATCTTCGTCCTGTATGAGAAGAGGAATTTAGAACTATAATTATGAATATGAGTTATTCACATGATTGTAGAGCGAGAAGGCTGTTGATTGATGTTCTGAGAATAAAACATTGTTGGTGGATTTTAACATAGAAGATAATAGACATTATGGTCTATTTGACTCTTCTAATGGATTCCTCATTCATTTATAACTATGGTTGAAAAGTTTTATCATTTACCATATGTTCTAAATCTACGATTTATTCTTGATGAAGGCTATTGATAATTTAATTATCTTTAGTCATGATATTCTTTCTTCGAAGCTAGTTGTGCTCACCCTTTTGCTTCACAATTCCTTTCGTGTAATAAGAGTGTAGGTGGGTCGAAATGGGGATAACAGGGAATAGTGTGATGGTTCAGATCATCAAAGTTTCTCAACACATTATAAAACGGCATGACATACAATATATAATTGTATTGAGGACCTAAGATGTGTGTGTCGTATATTATATGTCACTTAATAATTGATTTTGGTGAACAACAATAGGGTGAGGTGAACCCAATTTTGGAAGGGTGTTTTGCCACTATCATACAAGATGTCTAATGACATACAATCTCGTGTTATCATAAGAAAGGGTTGTGCACATCCACTTGCTGAGTATATCTACGAGCACTACCTATATGATCTTGGAGTTGGGTTGAAACATAATGTTCAATCGCAGACGGTGGAGATAACTATATGTTAAGAGAGGACTCATCATTGGAAGAAACATGATAGTAATCTTCTCATTTTTCTTTGAAGTTTATTGGATCAACCAAGGATAATTCTTTGGACATATGATATCTATCATAACTTAGATTCATGGCCTCTTATGTACGATGGTTTCCTTGAGCATTTTTCAAAGATTTTAATTTCTAAAAAAGTTATTGATTGTACCTTTATGTAAGGTATCACTGTGAGGTGATGTCCACGGTTGGTACATGAGTCACAGTAGGTATATATTTGTATCAAAACTCACAGCATATGTGTTGTTGTAGTAATAAAGTTGTAGTTATTTTCTGTACCATGTATTTGGCGACTCAGAATAGGTTGGATGGATTGGACCTATTTTGGGGGTGTCACAGGCAATATGAAGAGGGAGATAACGCTGTTTATCTCAAGGTGTTTAACTTGTCAACGAGTCAAGGCGGAACTTCAAGTACCAAAAGGTCCATTACAACCACTTGAAATTCCAGAATAGGAAGTGGGAGCACATTACCATGGATTTCGTTACTGGTCTTCCCAAGGTTTCTCAAGGCATAGATGCAATTTGGGTCATTGTTGATAGATTAACCAAGTCTGCTCATTTTTTACCTATACGAGAAACTTATACACTTGAACGTCTTGCTCATTTGTACATAAACGAGGTTGTAAGATTGCATGGTATGCCAGTATCCATAGTTTCTGATCGAGACCCAAGATTCACTTTACGATTTTGGGTTAGTTTGCAAAAAGCTATGGGCACGGATTTACGATTTAGTTTGGCATATCATCCTCAAACGGACGGACAATCAGAGAGGAGTATTCAAACTCTTGACGATTTATTAAGACTCTGTGTCCTTAACTTCAAGGGAAGTTAGAACAAGTTCTTATCGTTGGTGGAGTTTTCCTACCACAACAGTTATCAAGCAAGTATTGGCATGGCTCCAGTCGAAGCGTTGTATGGAAGAAAGTGTCATTCTCCAGTATGCTAGGATGAGGTGGGTGAAGCAACGTTGTTGGGACCGGAGTTAGTACGTATGACTACGGAAAAGATACAAACGATCCGATAACATATAAAAACATCCCAAGATCGACAAAAGAGTTATGTTGATCTTCATCAAAAGGACGTGGAATTCGATATTGGAGATCATGTGTTGTTACGTGTTGCTCCATGGAAAGGAGTTACAAGATTTGGAAAGAGAGGAAAGCTAAATCCTCGATTTATTGGCCCATTTTTAATCCTCGACCGAGTAGGGACTATAGCCTATAGACTCGTTTTACAGCCAAGTATGTCTCGTGTTCATAACGTTTTTCATATATCCATGTTACGTAAATATGTGAAAGACCCGAACCACATTATTGAGTTAGAACTGGACAAAATAGTGGAAGATTTAATGTATGAAGAGGTTCATGTTCAAATCTTGGATAAGAAGGAACATATTCTACGCTCCAAGGTTATACCTCAAGTCAAAGTTTTATGGAGGAACCACGATGTTGAGGAAATGACCTGGGAGTTAGAATCTGAAATGAAATCAAGGTATCCTTACCTCTTCGACATATCAGTGTAACGTACCACTAATTTGAGGGCAAAATTTCATAAGAAGGGAGATTGTAAGACCCCAACTTTTATGAATAAAAATGAATTTTCTATAAATATCATTTTTGAATATTATGGAATAAATTTGATATAATATTATAGTTGTAGGTAATATTAATAAATTTTGCCAAGTACGCAAGTTGTTGTATAATATTCGATTGGTCGGGGAATATTCGTTTTAACAGGGAATATTCGTACGACGACACAATCATTGGTGGACCCCACAACGGAATTATTGTCGGATTGAGAAAACAAAAAAAATATTTTTTATGAAAATAACGACGGAAGTTTTACCGTTAACTGTTGAAACACCCGGTGTTAAAAGTACAGGAATACACGTGGTTGCATAGTAGCTCGCGGTATTGATTATTGATGCTTACGTGAGAAGTCACTCAGTTTTGTTCAATTATTACCTCAGTAATTGTTGCATAGTATCTCACGTTAATTGATTCAATTATTGTTGATATTTTATAATTGAGATGACAAATTTATTAATATTATTATTTGCAATATTAACGATGTCTAGAAGTTCTGCCAAGGAGAGGTTTGGTCACCTAATTGCGAGCCAATAGGGAGAAATCCTTATTGGAAAGCCCCCTCTTTCTTGGGAGCGACCTGGTCAATTAATAGTGTGAATAATAATAATGATGTTGAAGTTTTGTTTTATTAGCATTATTAATGTAATAAAAGCGTAATTTTTTATATAAAATAGAATACTTTTATAAAGTTATTCGTTTTATTAGCTTAATAGTAAAATCTTTTTATATAAAAGCAGAATACTTTTATAAAGTTATTCGTTTTATTAGACAATAATTAGAATATATTATATTTTATTATGCATAGTGTTTGCGTAAGTAATACGTATATAGTGTTTGCATAGTAAAATATTTTTAAAAGTTATTTGTTTTATTATATTATAAATAGAATATATTATATTTTATTGTAAACCAATACGGACCGTCTGTTTAAAGTAAATCAAACGGATCGTTCATGGATTGGTTATTATTCGATCCATTCTTCTATAAATAGAAGCTCATTCCTTCATTATTTCTTACGAATTCACTTTGAAACTCTAGAGAGAAAGCGTAGAGAGAACTCTTCTTCTATAATCTTGAGCGTCTTTCTTTAGAGTTTAAGAAAGCTTTGAAAGCGTAGTGCAAGTTTCTTCAAGTATATCCCTACCCTACCGGTGAGTACTCTTCTTTATAAGGTAAGGGATATTATTTATTGTACTAAATAAAGGGGTATTATTTTTTCATATTCATTAAGAGAACTTACATTATTCCATTCTTTATTATTACATTGGAATAACTTGATATCTGTGATCACCCTATACTTGGTGAAATTCTTCTATTATTCCATTCTTTATTATTCATTGGAATATCTTGTCTGCATGCGTTTACTGTAGAACACGGGTTCCGTTATTTATTATTCTATTGGAATAACTCGCCATACATCAAGTACCGCATCCATGGTGATTTCATTGTTATTCCATTCTTAATTATTACATTTGGAATATCACGTCACACGCGTTTTTACTTTGGACTGGTTCCGTTATTTATTATTACGTTGGAATAACACGCCTACAAGCTGTCAAATGCATGCATAGTGATTTCGTTGTTATTCCATTCTTTATTATTCATTCAATATCACATGCATGCGTTTTCTACGGACTGGTTCCGTTATTTATTATTACATTGGAATAACTTTGTACATCTGCAATACCGCATGCATGATGATTTCGTTGTTATTCCATTCTTTATTATTCATTGGAACATCTTGTTGGTGCAAATTTACTTTGACGGCCCGTTATTTATTATTCTGTTGGAATAACACGTCTATCTGAAGTACCGCATGCATGGTGATTTTGTTGTTATTCTATTTTTTATTATTCTATTGGAATATCCCGCCGGTCGTATTATACTTTGACACGGTTCTTATTTATTATTACGTTAGAATAACCTATCTATCGCTAATACTGCATGCATTGTAAAATCCCAAATTTTACTGAATAAAGATTTAAATTCTCAATTTTTTTAATATTATGGTGTGGATTTAATATAATGTTATAGTTGTAGGTAATATTTATAAATTTTACAAAGTATGCAAGTTGTTATATTATATTCGATTGGTCGGGGAATATTCTTTGTGTCGGGGAATATCCGTACGACGATACAATCATTGGTAAACGATGGTTAAAGAGATAATCCTCCTGTAAACAACAACACTGACCAAATGATAAACGATGGAATGTTCAGAGGCTTTATGCAATTCATGCAACAACAGGTAAGAGAGACTCATGTTCAAAATATAGGTGGAAATAATGGTAATCCACGGTCGATCACCGCTAAGCAGTTCAAGAAGCTGGGACCACCGGAGTTTTTGGGAAAGCCAGAACCACTTAAGGTGGAGACATGGTTAAAGCAGATTACCAAGATATTTGATGTCTTGGGATGCTTAGAGGAGCAAAAGGTTCCATTTGCCACCTTTATGTTGCGTGAAGAGTCGAGATTCTTGGCGGGGAATTGTAAACGCATACTTGATGGCCGACTCAAGATGTCTTGGGAGAAGTTCAAGAAACATTCAACGACAAGTACTTTCCGAAAGTATTCGTCACATGAAGAAGGTGGAGTTCATCAAGTTGGAGCAAAACAATATGACCGTGTCGCAGTACGAGGCTAAGTTTGCCGAGTTATCCTGGTTTGCATCCCATTTGGTCGATAATGAGGAGCGAATGACGCGAATGTTTCTAAGAGGTTTGAAACCCAATATACGTCAATACCTCATTTCTCACAAACTTTATTTATATTCAGATGTTGGGAATAGGGCTTAGTTATTGGAACGCGATAATGAGTCAACACAACCAAAAGGCAACGACCAACAACACGATAATAATCGTACCGGTGGCAACGGTCATCGGAACAATGATAACCATCGTGGGGGAAATTATCATGCCATGAATGGTAACCACTTTGGTGGTAATCATGGCCAAGATAATAGAAGTGGAAATTTCAAGAAGATAAGGTTCAATAATGATGGAAATACACGTAACCAAAGACCCGTTTCAAAGGAAGAAGAACGACCACCCGGTCAGTATATTTTAAATCTTGAGAGGGAGGACACATCAGTCCAAGTCTGTCTTGATAATCCAAAGCGTGTTTTAATTGCGGAAGAGAAGGACACCTAGCTTGATTTTGTCGTATGGTGAAATCAAGTCCAGCTGGGATGGTGATGCAAAAGGATGTCCCAGACAAGCCAAAGCCGGTAGTTTAAGAGAGAGTGTTTTTTTTCGTGACGAGGAACCTGAATAAAATTATCACGGATAAGTTAATCATAAACTCTTGCGAAGTCTATATCATGTTAGATACCGGTTCTACTCACTCTTTCATTCCACTTAGTTGTGTTCAATGTTTGAAGTTAACTCCGGAGAAGTTAGACTTTGATATATCTGTTTAAACTCAGTTGGGAGAAACCTTCGTTACCTCCACTATTTATAAATCTAGTTCAAATCAACACTTTCACGTTACCTATCGATCTTATCTCTTTAAAAATACTTGCCTTTGATGTGATTTTTGGAAGCGATTGGTTAACTACTCATCATGCTTTTAAGTAAGGTTGTTAGCTTTCATACTCTAACCAACTTTGTTATGCGAATTCAAAGTAACCAAACCACTAAAGTCAATCATTGTCATATCAAGCCATAAGTAAAGAGCTCGATCCTTTCGTTGTTGACTTCCTTGTGTGGAATGCAAGAAGCGGACTTTACGTGGCGACATCGTGAATGAAGATGGCAAGTTGATAGGTATCGATGTGACGTCTTATCCAAGTCTTGGATGAGGGCCATAGTTTTGAATAATATTTCTATCGTTAATAAATTTCCTGACGTATTCATGAAGACTTCCTAGCCTACCCCTGGAGCATGAAATCGAATTTTGTATTGACCCCAGTACAAAACCCATTTCTTAAACCCTCAAATATTTCTTCAACTAAAATAAACGTAACATGCGCCAAAGATGTTGACTCGAGCTGTTGAAGATTACAATCGTACCATTTAATACCATCGTAGGAAAAGCGAACATGGTAGCTGACGCATTGAGTAGAAGATCGTATGCGGTTACAAGTGCGAATATACGAACCCACGTGAAGATAACAAATATACGAGTAGAATCGACTTTAATCAATAAAGTTAAAGCCGCTCAAGCTACATACTCAGAGCTGATGAATGTGAAGAAGAAGGTTCAAGAAGGCGTTATCTTAACCCTCGATTTAATTGGCATATTTTGAAATCTTCGATCAAGTAGGAACTGTGGCTTATAGACTCATTTTACCGCCAAGTATTTCGCGTGTTCATAACGTTTTTTCACGTATCGATGTTACGTAAATATGTTGACGACCCGAACCACATTATTGATTTAGAACCGGATGAGATAACGGATAATTTAACGTATGAAGATGTACCTGTTAAAATCCTGGAATGTATTCAACACTCAAAGGTTATACCGCAAGAGCTAGAATCGGACGAAGTGTTCTCATCTGTTCGACATACCAGGTACGTACGTAAATTTTGAGGGAAAATTTCATAAGGAGGGGAGATTGTAAAATCCCAAATTTTACGAATAAAGATTTAAATTTCTCGATTTTATTTTTAATATTATGGTATGGATTTAATATAATGTTATAGTTGTGGGTAATATTTATAAATTTTGCAAAGTATGCAAGTTGTTATATTATATTCGATTGGTCGGGGAATATTCTTTGTGTTGGGGAATATCCGTACTGGCAGTACAATCATTAAGTGGACCTGGCGGAATTATTGTCGGATTGAGAAAGCGACAAAAATATTTTTATGAGTATAACGGCGAAAGTTTTACTGAATTAATACTATTGAACTACTCGGTAGTAAAAAAGAATACGATGTCGTGTGGTTGCGTAGTAGTATTGCGGTATTGATTTTTGATGCTTACGTGAGAAGTCACTCAGTTTTGTTCAATTATTGCTACAGTAGTTGCTGCATAGTATCTC
Organism: Panax quinquefolius; assembly: GCA_020205615.1. Lineage (NCBI taxonomy): Eukaryota > Viridiplantae > Streptophyta > Magnoliopsida > Apiales > Araliaceae > Panax > Panax quinquefolius. Next base: position 34,848,348 of record CM035156.1, on the reverse strand, counting down.
ATGTTATTTGATTCAATTATTGTTGATTGTTATATATATATATATATTATATATATAAGTTTTGTTTTATTAGTATTATTAGTGTAATAAAAGCGGAAAAAACTTTTTATATAAAAGCAGAATACTTTTATAAAGTTATTCGTTTTATTATACTATAAATAGAATATATTATATTCTATTATGCATAGTGTTTTGCATAGTAAAAACTTTTTATATAAAACATAATACTTTTATAAAGTTATTCAATAATTAGAATATATTATATTTTATTATGCATAGTGTTTGCATAGTGCCTGCATAGTGTTTGCATAGTAAAATCTTTTTATATAAAACAGAATACTTTTATAAAGTTATTCGTTTTATTAGATTATAAATAGAATATATTATATTCTATTGTAAACCAATCTGGACCATCCGTTTAAAAGTAAATCAATCTAGACCGTTCATGGACTGATTACTATTTAGTCAATTCTTCTATAAATAGAAGCTCATTCCTTCATTATTTTTTACGAATTCACTGAAACTCTAAGAGAGAGAAACTATAGAGAGAATTATTCTTCTATAATCTTGAGCGTATTTCTTTAGCGTTTAAGAAAGCTTTGGCGTAGTCTGAGTTTCTTCAGTATATCCCGCCCTACTGATTGAGATACTCTTCTTTATAAAGGGTATTATTTCTTTCGTATTCATTAAGAGAACTTCTGTTATTCCATTCTTTATTATTCTGTTGGAATAACCTATATACATGGTATACTTGGTGAAATTCTTCTATTATTCCATTCTTTATTATTCTGTTTGAATAACTCGTATCTGTGATCTACCCTATACTTGGTGAAATTTTTACATTATTCCATTCTTTATTATTCTGTTAGAATATCACATACATCGTTTTACGTAGGACTGGTTCCGTTATTTATTATTACATTGGAATAAACTTTGTCTACATCTGAAGAATTGCGCATGCATGGTGATTTCATTGTTATTCCATTCTTTATTATTACATTTGGAACATCCTCGCCGATTGTGAATTTACTTTGACTGGTTCCGTTATTTATTATTACATTGGAATAACACATACATGCTAATACCGCATGCATGGTGATTTCATTGTTATTCCATTCTTTATTATTTTGTTGGAATATCACGCTTGGTGCGTATTAAGCTGATTTGATTTCGTTATTTATTATTCTGTTAGAATACTTTGTATACATCGGCAATCTTTGCATGCATGGTGATTTCTTTTGTTATTCCATTCTTTATTATACTCGGTTGGTTAAAGTTTTGACTTTTATACTCCATGAAATTAGTGGAATATCCTTGATATTTGCGATTCATCCAAATATCTTTTCATGGAAATATTCTTCTGAGCATTCTTGAATTTTACTCTACAAAGAAGTATCATGTTGACAATTTGGACGTTATTAGTTCCTGGATAATTTAATTCTTGAACTTGTTTTATTGAATTCTTATATCATTGTCATCATCCTCATGTTTATATTTTGTTGAAAGTCATCTGTGGCCTGTAGTGCATAGATGGACTTGGTATTATTATAACCAGGAATTATTCGGTATAATCATGACCATAATATTACAAATGATGTGAAAAAAGTCCTCATTGGCCCGTAGTGCATTGATGGACGGTTTTTGGTATGATTATGGCTATAGATTCTCTTCGGCCAATGGAGCAAAGATGAATTATTTTATGGCATGATTAGGACCGTTGATAAAAACGCAATTATCTTTGGCCCGTAGTGCATGGATAATTCGTGGTCGTGATACTAAATAATATCCTTGGCACGTAGTGCGGGATGAATTGATAATGTGGATTATTTATTAAAATTTGAGTCCCAACGATAAAAGTGATGAAAAGCTTTTTAAATCATAGAAGATAGTAGATTTTATTCTCTACTTGACTCTTCTAATGGATTGCTTGTTCATTGCGATTAAACTTGATGTTTGTTATATTTTATCGGTTTAATATTGTTGAAGACTAATGATAATTTATTACGCATTATCTTAGTCATAATATTTCTTCTTTGAGCTAGTTGAGCTCACCCTTTCTTTCTTTGTTCTCTTCAAGAAATGAGAATATATTTGGGATGAGTCGAGAGCGGAGTGCGGTCGATGATGATAGCATTAGTAGTCCTCACTATTCTGTTAAATAGTGTGACAATAAATGTAATGAGAACTCCTTTGAGTGTGGATATTGTCTAGATGACAATATTCTTATTAAAACTCTCAGTTTATGTTTTGTCGTATTGTTTACACGACATCTGTATTATTAAGTTGTATTTTAATTTTGTACCATGTATTTGGCGACTCAAGATAGGTGATGTATACCTGTTTTGGGGGCGTCACATGCATGGTGATTTCTTTTGTTATTCCATTCTTTATTATACTCAGTTGGTTAAAGTTTTGACTTCTATACTCCATGAAATTAGTGGAATATCCTTGATATTTGCGCTTCATCCAGTATCTTTTCATAGAAATATTCTTCTGAGCATTCTTGAATTTTACTCTTCAAAGAAGTATCATGTTGACAATTTGAACGTTATTAGTTCCTGGATAATTTAATTCTTGAACTTGTTTTATTGAATTCTTATATCATTATCATCATCCTCATGTTTATATTTTGTTGAAAGTCATCTGTGGCCTGTAGTACATAGATGGACTTGGTATGATTATTGTAAGACCCCGAAATTTTTTAAATAAAAAGGAATTTCCTTTATTTATTATTTTGAAATAGTAAGGGTGGATTTGATTAATGTGGATAGTTATGGGTAAAATACGCAAATATTTCAAATAAGCAAGTGGTTATAAAATATTCATTATTGTCAGGGAATATTCGTTTGGTCGTGGAATATTAAATCTTGTCGGGGAATATTAAATGCGACGGCACAAGCAGATTTTTATGGGGCCCCATAGCGAAAGCGATTGGATGAAGAAAGCGACAAATATAAGTTGTTTATAAATAACTTGGCGTAGTTATTCACAGATTATCTTGTTGGAATACCGATTGGGTTAAAACACACTGTCTGCGTTGATGAACAAAGCGCTGCAGTATTGCACCAATTATTGATTCTTACGTGAAGAAGGCCTTACTCAATAATTGTTATAGTAATTCTTATTTAGTATTTTATTTTATTGATTCAATAATTGTTGCGTTGATATTTTATATTGTTGTTGTTTCAATAATTGTCATTACACAAGTATTTTTTATTATCGAGACAATAATTCATATTATCCGAATAATATTATTAGAAAACATTATTGCAAATGACTAGAAAGTTACATCTAAGGAGAGGTTTGGTCACCTAATTATGCTGCGCAAGAAGAGAGAGATCCTTATTGAAAGCCCTCTTCTTTCGGGAGCCGCTGGTTGTCAATATTGTGATTCTCGTAATATTATTTGTGAATAATTAATTATTGATTCATATGATGAGGAAAATATTGATTTTATGTGGATATAGATAGAGAAAAATTTTAAAATGACAATTGTTGAAAATTAATATTTTATCTTTTTCGATAAGCTTAGGTAGGACACACTAAGCGAAGGATTTACTCGTCTCTCCCTCCTAGTTCTATTCCCCGATCTCGCTTGGAGATCATATCCCTAAGCTCGATACCAACCATGGCGCCCCCAAAATAGGTATACATCACCCATTCGAGGTTGTCAATACGTGATGCGAAACAACTACAACTTTATTATTACTGAAGAAAGCTGTGAGTTTGAATACAAATATTATCTTACAGACAATATCTATACTCAAATAAATCCTCATCACATTTATTGATACATTATTTTACAAAATGGTGAGGACTACTAAACAATCCTTTCTAAAACTTTCATTCCATACCCCGACTGCATTCATTTATATTCTCGCCTCACGAGAAAAATGGAACAAAAAAAAGAAAAGGGTGAGCTCAACTAGCTCGATAAAGAATATTATGACTAAGATAATATACAACAAATTATCGTTAGTCTTCAACGAGGGAAAAATATAATAGAATCTGATAGACAACAAATTTTAAATCAATATTCGCAATGAAATAATAATTCATTAGAAGAGTTAAGTAGAGAATGCAAACTACTATCTTCTATGTATGAATTTAAAAGTTCATCGTCTATCTTTTACCCCCGTAACATCAATCAATATACATCGGAATCAAATATTCATCTTCGCACTACGGCCAAAGATATTCATCGATTGGTCATGTTCATTTAAACACTGTTCATCTTTGCACTACGGGCCAAAGATATTCTTCGAAATCATTCATCTTTGCACTACTGGGCCAAAGATATTCTTAAGAAATCATTCATCTTTGCACTACGTGCCAAAGATATTCCATAATATCATCATTTAAGACCGAGGATGATGAAAATAATTTTTAAAAAGCGAATCCGGTGAAACAAAATGACAAGGATTAAGGATTAAGGATTAAGTACTTGGTTTTATCCCGTCAAAAATACCTCAAAAATAATCATAGTGGTGTAAAATTCAAGAATGATCAAAACATGGATACACTCGAGTTAGTATCCGAATAGATGTTTTAGACGAAAAGAAGAAATTTTATTTTTGATTGAATAAGATCAAGATATCGTGAATAGTCTCAGATATCGTAAATAAAGGCCGATATCGTGAATAAGTAACTCGACACCAAAAGATAGAAATTCCACAAAAACATCTTCACGCTTTCATGAATAGTACTCGTGAATAGTAACTCGTGAATAGTAACTCATGAATAAGAAACTCGTGAATAGTAACTCATGAATAGTAACCCATGAATAGTAACCCAGAGCATGAAAAAATTCCAAATTTGATAAAAACTTCAGATCAACATTTCAAATTATAATGATATTGAAGAAATAATATCATTCTGAAAAAATAATATTCCTTACCCGAAAGATCAAGACTTCTAGCTAGAAATAGGGTATAAGGTCAAGGAAACTTAACTTGCGTCTAGCAATACTCAAAGTATACTCAAAATACTCACAAGAATACGCTCAATAATATAGAGAGAGAAAACTTGGAGTTTACGGTGTGATTTTCAATTCTAACCCAAGCACCCTATTTATAGGAAATTGCTTAGAACACCAAAGAAAGAAAATTTATTAAATATTATTATATTTTTTCAAAATCCTCATACGACACTCAACCATCAGCCACACATGTAGCCCACCTCTCAAAAAGTAAGAAAAACGTTTTTGTAATTTAAATTATTTTAAACTTCCAAAAATTAATTATTTTGAACTTTGAACTTCAATAATTCATAATAAATAGCCCTTTCATCAGAAAATTCAAATCATGCGAAGTTTTTATAGGAAATTCAATTCTCTACAACTTTGCAGAAGAAAGTTTTCCAAATTCCAAATGTAAATTGATAGAAATCCATAAACCGGCAATTTTACAAATTTATAATCAAATTTGATCAATAAATGGGGTCCACCGACATGTTTAACATGTTTTAAACATTTATTGCCACAAAAAATACTCTTCCTCCTCGTATACTCATATATCCCACATTCGTTGTAAAAATATCACTTAGATTAATATATTATTAAAATAATATATTTAAATGAATTATTTTATCGTAAAAGATAAAATATTAATTTTCAACAATTGTCATTTTAAAATTTTCTCCATCTATATCCACATAAAATCAATATTTTCCTCATCATATAAATCAATAATTAATTATTCACAAATAATATTACTGTAATCACAATATTGACAACCTGTGCGGTTCAAGGAAGAGGGCTTTCAATAAAAATTTCTTCTTCTGCCAAGCAATTAGGTGACCAAACCTCTCCTCGCATGAACTTTCTAGAAATTGCCAATAATGTTATCTAATAATATTATTCGGATAATATGAATTATTGCTTCGATAATGAAAAATCGTGTAATGACAATTATTGAAAAAACAATGAATATAAAATATCAACGCAATAATTATTAACTCAATAAAATCGAATAAGTAATTATCGTAACCATTATTGAGTAGTGCCTTCTTACGTAAGAATCAATAATTGGTGCAATACTGCAGTGTCTTCTTGTTCAACAACGCGTATTAGTGTGTTTTAACCACGGGTATTCCAACAAGATAATTGGTAATAACTACGCCGTTATTTAAAAACAACTTATATTTGTCGTTTTTCTTCATCCAATCGCTTTCAGTTATGGGGCCCCACACATGGTTTGCTACTTGGGTCGCATTACGAATATTTCCCGAAGCAGTCACGAATATTCCACGACCAAATGAATATTCCAAGCGATAATGAATATTTTATAACCACTTGCTTATTTTGAAATATTTGCGTATTTAACCCTTAACTATCCACATTAATCAAATCAACCCTTACTATTTCAAAATAATAAATAAAGGAAATTCCTTTTATTTAAAAAATTTGGGGTCTTACAACCTCCCTCCTTATGAAATTTCGTCCCTCGAAATTGACGTGACGATACTGGTGTTTGAAAAGGTGAGGATACCTCGCTTTCATTTCCGCTTTCAATTCCCGTGTCATTTCCTCTATAGCATGATTCCTCCACAAAACTTTAACTTGTGGTATGACCTTTCTTGGCGTGGGACATGCTCCTTCCTATCCAAGATCTTGTGGTACCTCCTCATACGTTAAGTCTTCTTGGCTATCTCGTCCAGGATTCGACTCAATAACGTGGTTCGGGTCTTTCACATATTTCTGAAATACGGATATATGAAACACATTATGAACACGAGACATACTCGGAGAGGTAACGCAAGTCTATAAACTACATTTCCTACTCGGTCAAGAATTTGAAATGGACCAATAAATCGTGGATTGAGCTTTCCTCTCTTCCCAAATCTTGTAACTCCCTTCCATGGAGCAACTCGCATGACAATACATGATCCCTACATTAAATTCCACGTCCTTTCGATGAAGATCCGCATAACTCTTTTGTCGATCTTGTGCCGTTTTTGTATCGTTGTCGAATCATTTGGATCTTTTCGGTAGTCATACGTCTAACTCGGGTCCCAACAATGTTGCTTCACCCACCTCATCCCAACATATTAGAGAACGACATTTTCGTCCATATAATGCTTCAAATGGAGCCACACCTATACTTGCTCGATAAGCTGTTGTTGTAGGAGAATTCCACCAATGGTAAATACTTATCCCAACTACCCTTGAAGTTCAGGACACAAAGTCTTAATAGATCTTCAAGAGTTTGAATAGTCCTTTTCGATTGTCAAATGGTTTGAGGATGGTATGCCGAACCAGAATCGTAAATCCGTGCCCATAGCTTTTTGCAAGCTAACCCAAAATCTTGAAGTGAATCTTGGGTCACGATCCAAAACTATGGATCTGGGCATGCCATGCAACCTCACAATCTCATTCACGTACATACTAGCAAGGCGTTCAAGGAATAAGTCTCCGTGTCGGCAAGAAATGAAAGCAGACTTGGTTAATCTATCAACAATAACCCAAATAGCATTGATGCCTTGAGAAACCGTAGGAAGACCCGAACTTGAAATCCATAGTAATGTGTTCCCACTTCCATTAGGAATCTCAAGTGGTTGCAACGGACCCTTAGGTACTAGATGCTCCGCCTTTACACGTTGACAAGTTAAACACATTGAGATAAACTTTGCAATCTCTCCTTTCATATTGTTCCACCAAAATGTATGTCGAAGATCACGATACATTTTAGTACTTCCAGGATGGATTGCAAATGGCGTATTGTGTGCCTCCATCATAATCTTGTACTTCAAATCAGAGTCGTTAGGAACACAAAGTCTAGAGTGGACTCGAAGTATTCCTTCTTCATCAATTCTCGCTTCCGGAATAGCTCCTTCTTGTACTTTCTTCTTCATACGCATCAGCTCCGGGTCGGTGGCTTGAGCAACCTTAACTTTTTCTATTAAAGTTGGCTCTATGTGTATACTTGACATCATCGCTTTTCGTTCCAAGATATGATCTTCTACTCAATGCATCGTACTACCACGCGTTAAACTTTACGGGATGGTATTGAATAGTGTGGTCGTAGTCTTTCAATAGCTCGAGCCAACGTCATTGCTGCATGTTGAGTTCTTTTGAGTGAAGAAATATTTAAGGCTTTTATGGTGCGAATATATCTCCACTTTCTCCCCATATAGATAGTGCCTCCATATTTTTAATATTGAAAACGATTGCCGCTAACTCTAGATCATGAGTAGGATAATTCCTCTCATACTCTTTAAGTTGTCGCGAGGCATAGGCTATGACTTTCCCACGTTGCATGAGAACACATCCTAACCCTTTGCTCGAAGCATCGTTGTAGATAACAAATCCATCCGAACCGGATGGTATTGTTAGAACAGTCTTAGAAATAAGTCTCCTCTTAAGCTCTTGGAAACTTTTCTCGCATTCTTCGCTCCAAACGAATTTTGTATCCTTAGGAGTTAGTTGAGTTAATGGAGTAGCGATTCGAGAAAACCCTTCCACGAATCTCCGATAATAACCAACTAAGCCCAAAAGCTACGTACTTGATCACCGACTTCGGTTGCTCCAAATTTGTATTGCTTCAATCTTTCACGGATCAACAGATACTCCATGTTTTCGAATTATCGCGTGCCCAAGGAATGCTACTTCTTCAAGCCGAACTCGCATTTCTTCAATTTGGCATATAGTTGGTTTTCACGAAGCCTTTGGAGTACCGACTTCAAATGGTGCTCATGATCTTCACGGCTTTTGGAATATATGAGGATGTCATCAATAAATACAACAACGAATTGATCCAAATATTCCTTGAATACTCGGTTCATCATATCCATGAAAGCCGCAGGAGCATTAGTTAGTCCAGAAAGACATGACTAAGAATTCATAATGCCCATACAGGAGTTCGAAGGCGTCTTTGGAATATCCTCGATTCTAATCTTGTGATGATATCCGAAGCGAAGATCGATTTTTGAAAAGAATTGTGCCCCTTACTGTTGGTCAAACAAGTCATCAATACGAGGTGAGGATACCTATTCTTGATGGTGACATGGTTCAATTCCGATAGTCAATCTGAAAGTCGCATACTCCGTCTTTCTTCTTTACAAATAAAGCAGGAGCACCCCGAGGAGATGTACTAGGGCCAATGAAACCGATGTCCAACAATTCTCAGTAGTTGGACCTTTAACTCTGAAGTTCAATAGGAGCCATTCGATATGGGGTTTTAGAAATGGGCTTTGTACGAGTTCAAGATCAATAAAGAATTCAACTTCACGTTCGGGGTAGAGGCGGGAAGTTCTTTGAAATACATCGGAAAGTCGATAACAACAGGAATATTATTCAAATTTGGCGTGTCTTTATTCAAATCCATAACATGGGCTAAGAAAGCTTGACATCCGTTTTTCAATAAGCGAATAGCTTTATGATTAGATATGATAGTGATTGATTTTAATGGTTTAGTTGCTTGAATTCGCATAACAAGGTTGGTTAGGAATATGAAAACTAACAACCTTACGAAAATAATCAATTTTGGCATGATGAGTAGTTAACCAATCAATCCCTAAAATCACATCAAAAGCAAGTATCTTTAAAGACATAAGGTCAGCAGGTAAGGTAATGGTGCCAACTTGAATCAAACAAGATTTATAAGCGATTGGATGTGATGAAAGTTTCTCCTAACGGAGTTTCCACGAGATAGGTCAAAGTCTAATTTCTCCGAGTCAAGTTTAAAGCGTTGAGCACAAGCAGGAGAGATAAATGAATGGGTAGACACCGGTATCAAGTAAGGTATAAACTTCGCAAGAATTTATAAATAGCTTACCCGTGATCACCTCGTTTAGGTTCCTCGCATTATGACCGATCCACAACAAACGCTCTTCCGGAATCGTTGACTTTGACTTTTTAGAGACGATCTTTTGAGTCACCGTCCCATTGAACTAGTTTCGCTCTTCGTACAATTTCGAGCGATATGTCCTTCCTTTCCACAATTATAGCATACCTTGAGCTGTTGTGGGCTTTTGGTGATATGTCCCTCTTTTCGCATTTAGTATATATGATGGGTGGTCGTTCTCCTCCCTTAGAACCGATTCTTCTTAAACGCTGCCGTCTTCACATGGTCGTTGTTAAATCTCCTCTTTTTAAAATCTCCTCCTGACTCGCTTCTTCTATTTTCATGGCCATGATTACCACCAGAGTGGTTACCATTTCTGTCCGTCTGCTTTCTCTCTCGCATGAGTTATCATTATTCATTGACCGCTATCTCTCGATCACGATCTCGGTTGTGGTCCCTCGGTTGACCGTACTCGTTATCTCGCTCTAATAATTGAGCCACATTTATAAACATCGAATAGAGAAAGTTTATGAGAAATGAGATCTTGGCGTATCCGGGTTTCAAACCACTAAGAAACATCCGCGTCATCACGTTCCTCATTCTCCACCAAATGAGGGTGCAAACACGGATAACTCGCAAACTTTGCCTCGCATTTGAGACACCGTCATGTTGTTTTGTTCTAATCGATGAACTCCACTTCCTTCATATGACCGAACACTTTCGGGAAAGTATTTGTCATTAAATAGCTTCTAAAAGCGTCTCCCAAGACATCTGCCGAGTGCGTTTGGATGGGTACACTTCCTGAGACTCCCACCGGTGATGCGCTTTCGCCACGGAACATAAAGGTGGCGAATGGAACCTTCTGTTCTCCGTGCATCCCAAGACATCGAATATCTTGGTAATTTGTTTGACCCATGTTTCCGCCATGATCGGATCGCTTTCCCTTAAATTACGGTGGTCCCAACTCTTTGAATCGCTCATTTGTGACAAACCGTGAATTGCTATCATTTCCTCCTGTATTTTGAACACGAAGTTTCCTCAAATGCGATTTTGTATGAATCGCAAAAAACTTCTAAACATCCCCTCGTTCATCATCTCGCTCAATGGTGTTGTTCACGGGAGGAACATTGCCGACTGTTGCGCGTTCTCCTCGTTAGTGAGTACAGGCATCTCCACGGTCTCATTTCCATTGTTAATATTCTCGATCGACATTCTCAAAATCTTGTCATAAAACAAGGGTTAATTAAGGAAATCAATATATCACATAATATCCCTATATCTTGACCAACTAACAAATAAGCTTAGGTAGGACACTTTAGCGAAGGATTTACTCGTCTCTCCCCCTAGTTCTATTCCCGATCTCCATGGAGATCATATCCCTAAGCTCGATACCAATATGTGCGCCCCAAAATAGGTATACATCACCCATTACGAGTTGTCAATATATGGTACGAAACAACTACAACTTTATTATTACAACAAGAAAGCGTGAGTTTGAATACAAATATTATCTTCAGAGACAATATCTATACTCAAATAAATCCTCATCACATTTATTGATACATTATTTTACAAAAATGGTGAGGACTACTAAACAATCCTTTCTAAAACCTTCATTCCATTACCCAGGCTGCACTCCATTATATTCTCGCCTCCACGAGAAAAATGGAACAAAAGGAAAAGGGTGAGCTCAACTAGCTCAATAAAGAATATTATGACTAAGATAATATACAACAAATTATCGTTAGTCTTCAACGGGAAAAATATAATAGAATCTGATAGACAACAAATTTTAAATCAATATTCGCAATGAAATAATAATTCATTAGAAGAGTTAAGTAGAGAATGCAAACTACTATCTTTATGTATGAATTTAAAAGTTCATCGTCTCATCTTTTATCCTTGTAACATCAATCAATATACATCCGAATCAAATATTCATCTTTGCACTACGGCCAAAGATATTCATCGATTAAGTCGTATTCATTTAAACACTGTTCATCTTTGCACTACGGGCCAAAGATATTCTTCAGAAATCATTCATCTTTGCACTACTGGGCCAAAGATATTCTTAAGAAATCATTCATCTTTGCACTACAGCCAAAGATATTCCATAATATCATCATTTAAGACCGAGGATGATGAAAAATATTTTTTAAAAAGCGAATCCATTGAAACAAAATGACAAGGATTAAGGATTAAGGATTCGTACTTGGTTTTATCCATGTCCAAAAATACCTCAAAAATAATCATAGTGGTGTAAAATTCAAGAAAGAATCAATCAAAACATGGATACACTCGAGTTAGTATCCGAATAGATGTTTTGAGACGAAAAGAAGAAATTTTATTTTTAAATTGAATAAGACCAGTATACGTGAATAGTCTTGTCAGATATCGTGAATAGTCTTGATATCGTGAATAGTAACTCGACACCAAAAGATAGAAATTCCACAAAAACATCTTTACGCTTCATGAATAGTACTCGTGAATAGTAACTCGTGAATAAGTAACTTCATGAATAGTAACTCGTGAATAGTAACTCATGAATAGTAACCCATGAATAGTAACCCGAGCATGAAAAAATTCCAAATTTGATAAAACTTCGGATCAACATTTCAAAGTATAATGATATTGAAGAAATAATATCATTTCTGAAAAAATAATATTCCTTACCTCGAAAGATCAAGACTTCTAGCTAGAATAAGGGTATAGTCTTTGAAAGGAAACTTGCAAATCTAGCAATACTCAAAGTATACTCAAAATACTCACAAGAATACGCTCAATAATAGAGAGAAAACTTGGTTTCGGTGTGATTTTCAATTCTAACCTAAGCACCTATTTATAGAAATTGCTTAGAACACCAAAGCAGAAAATTTATTAAATATTATTATATTTTTCAAAATCCTCATACGCACACTCAACCATCAGCCACACATGTAGCCCACCTCTCAAAAAGTAAGAAAAACGTTTTTGTAATTTAAATTATTTTAAACTTCCAAAATTAATTATTTGAACTTGAACTTCAATAATTCATAATAAATAGCTCTTTCATCAGAAAATTCAAATCTCGCGTGTTTTTATAGGAAATTCAATTTCTACAACTTTGCAGAAGAAAGTTTTCCAAATTCCAAAGCAGAAATTGATGAAATCCATAAAGCGGCAATTTTACTGTGCTATAATCAAATTTCAGTCAATAAATGGGGTCCACCGACATGTTTAACATGTTTTAAACATTTATTGCCACAAAAATACTCTTCCTTCTCGTATACTCATATATCCCACATTCGTTGTAAAAATATCACCGTTAATATATTATTAAAATAATATATTTAAATGAATTATTTTATCGAAAAAGATAAAATATTAATTTTCAACAATTGTCATTTTAAAATTTTCTCCATCTATATCCACATAAAATCAATATTTTCCTCATCATATAAATCAATAATTAATTATTCACAAATAATATTAGAATCACAATATTGACAACCGAGCGGTTCCCAGGAAGAGGGGCTTTCAATAAGAATTTCTTTCTTCTTGCGTAGCAATTAGGTGACCAAACCTCTCCTCGAACGTAACTTTCTAGAAATTGCCAATAATGTTATCTAATAATATTATTCAGGATAATATAAATTATTGCTTCGATAATAAAAAAAATTGTGTAATGACAATTATCAAAAACAACAAATATAAAATATCAACGCAACAATTATTAACTCAATAAAATCTTTGAGCAGTTAATTATCGTAACCATTATTGAGTAGTGCCTTCTACGTAAGAATCAATAATTGGTGCAATACTGGTATCTTCTTGTTCAACAACGCGTATTAGTGTGTTTTAACCACGGGTATTCCAACGAAGATAATTGGTAATAACTACGCCAGTTATTTAAAAACAACTTATATTTGTCGTTTTCTTCATCCAATCGCTTTCAGTTATGGGGCCCACACATGGTTTGTCTTGTGTCATCACGAATATTCCTGAAAGCATTGAATATTCCACGACCAAACGAATATTCCCAAGCGATAATGAATATTTTATAACCACTTGCTTATTTTGAAATATTTGCGTATTTAACCCTTAACTATCCACATTAATCAAATCAACCCTTACTATTTCAAAATAATAAATAAAGGAAATTCCTTTTTATTTAAAAAATTTTCGGGGTCCTACATAAAAGATAGACGGTGAACTTTTAAATTCATATATAGAAGATAGTAGTTTGCATTCTCTACTTAACTCTTCTAATGAATTATTATTTTCGCTGCGAATATTGATTTAAAATTTGTTGTCTATTGTATTCTATTAGATTTTTCCTGTTGAAGACTAACGATAATTTGTTGTATATTATCTTAGTCATAATATTCTTTCTTTGGGCTAGTTGAGCTCACCCTTTTCCTTGTTGTTCCATTTTTCTTCTCGGGAGGCGAGAATGTAGCGAGTACTTAGTCGGGGTATGGAATGAAGGTTCAGAGAGAGTTGTTTAGTAGTCCTCACCATTTTTGTAAAATAATGTATCAATAATTATGATGGGGATTTATTTGGGTATGTATATTGTCTGCAGAAGACAATAATTGTATTTAAACTCACAAGATATATATGTTGTCGTATTTTACACGACGAATGTATTAATAAAGTTGTAGTTATTTACGTACCATGTATTTGGCGACTCGAGAATGGGTTGGATGGAATGGACCTATTTTGGGGGCGTCACGGTTGGTATCGAGCTTAGGATATGATCTTTGGCGGAGATCGGGGAATAGAACTAGGGGGAGAGAGGAGTAAATCCTTCGTTAGTGTGTCTACCTAAGCTTATTTGTTAGTTGGTTAGTATATAGGGATATTATGTGATATATTGATTTCCTTAATTAACCCTTGTTTTATGGACGAGATTTGAGAATGTCGATTGAGAATATTAATGATGGAGTAAATGAGACCGTGGAGATGCTCAGTCTTTTACCAACGAGTAGAACGCAACAACAGTGGCAATGTACCTCTGTGAACAACACCAGCGGAGCAGATGATGAACGAGGGGATGTTTAGAAGCTTTTTGCAGTTCATGCAAAATCGACGAGGAGACTCGTGTTCAAAATACAAGAGAAATGATAGCAATTCACGGGTGGTCACTGACAAGCGATTCAAAGAGTTGGGACCACGAGTCGGGGAAAGCGGATCCGATTAAAGCGAGAGGCGTGGGTCAAACAAATTACCAAGATATTCGATGTCTTGGGATGCACGGAGAAACAGAAAGTTCCATTCGCTACTTTTATGTTCCGTGGCGAAGCTGATTCTTGGTGGGAATCGTGAAGCGTACCCATCCACCGCACTCAAAGATGTCATGGGAGAGCGTTTTGAAGCAGTTCAATGATAAATACTTCCTTGAAAGTATTCGTCATATGAAGGAAGTGGAGTTTATTAGGCGGAGCGAATAACATGACGGTGTCCCAAAGACGAGGCGAAGTTCGCAGAGTTATCTAGGTTTGCACCTCATTTGGTGGAGAATGAGGCGTATGCGCGAATGTTTACGAGAGGTTTGAAACCCGATCGTCGGTATCTCATTTCTCATAAATTTTCTCTCTATTCGGATGTTGTCAGCGGGGCTCGGTTGTTAGGCGAGATAACGAATACGTTCAACCGAGGGTCCATAACGAGGATTATACATCAAGATAGCGATCATCGAATAACGATAACCGGCGGAGAAAGAAGAATATGGATAAAAGCGGTAACCACTCTGGTGGTAATCGTGGCCATGAAAATAGAAGAAGCGAGTCGGGAGGAGATTTTAAAAGAGGAGATTCAACAACGACCATATGAAGGCGTCGGTACCGAGAGCAACCTGGTTCGAGGAGGAGAAAGACCACCGGTCGTATGTTACAAATGCGGAAAAGAGGACATATCACCCAAAGCGCCCACAATAGTTTAAGGTATGCTATAATTATGGAAAAGAAGGACATATCGCTCGAGATTAGACGGTATCAAAACCAGATCCGGCGTGGGAATGGTGACTCAAAAGGATGTCCGAGAAAAGTCAAAGTCAACGATTCACGGAAGGCGTTTGTCGTGGCCAGGTCAAAATGCAAGGAACCCGAACGAAGTTAGCACGGGTTAGTTAATTTGTAGCGCCCCCAAAATTAGGTATACATCACCCATCTTGGGTGACACTTACATAGTAGTATGAAATTTAAAACAACTTATTAACATAAGCGTAGTGTACAATACGACATAAGCGTGAGTTTAAATACAAAATATCGTCTACTAGATATTATACAAACTCAAAAAAAAGTCCTCATTACAATTATTATCACACTATTTATTACGAGAATAGTGAGGACTACTAATCTTATCTTGAGGACCATCACTTTCGTTTCCCCAGGCTCGTCCCGGCTATATTATCATTTCTGAAGAGAAACGGTGAAAGAAAGGGTGAGCTCAACTAGCCCGATAAAAAATATTATGACTAAGATAATGCGAGAATAAATTATCAATAGTCTTGATAATGTTAAAGCGATAAAATCTGATAGACAACCGGTTTAAGCTGCGGATGAATATATGATCCATTAAAAAGTCAAGTAGAAAATAAAAGTCTACTATCTTTTAGGTTTTAAAGGTTTTTTCATCCTTTGTTATATTTGAGACTCGACTTTAATAAATATTCACATCATCGAATCACCCCCACACTTCTGCCGAGGATATTCTTTAGTATCACGACCACAATTATTCATGCACACTACGGGCGAGAATATTTGTGTATTCATTAATGGTCATGATCATGCCAACAAGCGTCCATCGATGCACTACTGACCTTTGAGGATTTTTATCACATCATTTGTAACATTACGGTCGTGATTACAAGAATAGTCTCGGTCATAATCATACCAAGTCCATCTATGCACTACTGGGCCACGAGATGACTTTCAAAATAATATAAACATGAGGATGATGACAATGATATAAGAATTGATAAAACAAGTTCAAGAATTATTTTATCCGAGGAATTATTAACGTCAAATTATCAACATGATCTTTGTTTTGTAGAGTAAAATTCAAGAATGATCGGAAGAATATTTCCATGAAAGATCTTTGGATGAAACGCATGAAATATCAAGGATATTCTACTAATTTCATGGAGTATAGAAGTCAAAGTTTTAACTTATTTGGGTATAATAAAGAATGGAATAACAAAAGAAATCACCGTGCATGCGATAGACCCCTTGCAGACGAGTTATTCAGCGAGAATAATAAATAACGGAACGGTCGGGTGAAATTCACACAAGCGAGGATGTTTCAACGAGAATAATAAAGATGGAAACGGATCCGGTGTAAAACACAGATAGGATATTCAGCGAGAATAATAAAAGCGGAACCGGTCCGGTGTAAAAACACATGAGCAGGATGTTCCAGCGAAGAATAATAAAAAGCGGAACCGGTCCGAGGTGTAAAACACTGAGACGAGGATGTTCCAGCAGAATAATAATAAAAAAGCGGAACCGGTCGGTGTAAAACACCTGAGCAGGATGTTCAGCGAGAATAATAGAAGAATGTCACCAAGTATAGGGTAAACCACTTATACGAGTTATTCCAGCCAGAATAATAAGCGATGGAATAACAGCAGTTCTCTTCATGAATAAGAAAGAATAACACCCTTACATTTGGTAGGAGATTGAATCTTTGCGGCGGTGTAGTAACAAAATACTCTTCTTCTTTCTCTCTTATTCTCTCTATACTTTCTCTCTCTATAGCTTGAATGAATTAAGTGAAAAATAATGAAGCCCTAGGCCTCTATTTATAGAAGATTTCTAGCTTAGCTTTTCTTAGTGTGAAAAAAAAAAGTGGTTTGGCCTTTGTAATGTGAAAGCGACAAGTGGTTCGGCCTTTGTAATGTGTGAAGCGACAAGTGGTTCGGCGTCGGTAAAGGTAATTACTATTAGTTGAAGGTAAATACTATTGCGAAGGTAAAATACTATTCACAAGGGTAATTACTATTGGACGAAGATAATTACTATTGGCGAAGGTAAATACTATTCACAAGGGTAATTACTATTTGAAGGTAATTACTATTGTGAAGGTAAATACTATTGTGAAGGTAATTACTATTATTGAAGGTAATTACTTATTGTGAAGGTAAATACTATTGATGAAGAGACTCTTAGATGATGACATATGAGCCCCCATAAAATAATCAAACTTACCGCAAATCATTTTTTTTTCATCAACACATATTTAATCTTTCAACAATTATTAATCATTTATAACTTGTCGTCTCAATTATTGATTTAATACTATAACATATTATCTGGATGATCTTTGTGACAATAATTGAATCAATAATATAAGAGATATGATCACGACAATTCTTGTGTGATAATTGAAAGCATATTTGAGTGACTTCTCACGTAAGCATCGATAATCAATCTAGTGTCTTCTTATGCAACTACCACAGCGTATTCTTTTGTACTTTTACCATAGGGTAGTTCAGCGGTTTTAACGGTAACACCTCCGTAGTTATTTTTATAAAATATTTTTGTCGTTTTCTCGATCAAGCCAATAATTACATTGTGGGGTCCACTGATGATTGAGCCGTTATGCGAATATTCCTAACAAAAAGAATATTCCCAGGACCAAACGAATATTTTATAACAACTTGCATACTTTGCAAAATTTATAAATATTACCCACAACTATAACATTATATCAAATTTATTCCATAATATTCAAAAATAATATTTATAGAAAAATTCATCTTTATTTATAAAAGTTGGGGTCTTCTGACCTCCCTTCTTATGAAATTTAAGCCCTCGAAATTAGAGTGCGATACTGGTATGTCGAAGAGGTAAGGATACCTTGATTTCATTTGATTCTAACTCCCAAGTCATTTCCTCAACATCGTGGTTCCTCCACAAAACTTTGACTTGAGGTATAACCTTGGGCGTAGAATATGTTCCTTCTTATCAAAATTTGAGCAGGGAACCTCTTCATACGTCAAATCTTCCGCTATTTAAATCGGTTCTAACTTCGATAATATGGTTCGGGTCTTTCACATATTTACGTAACATAGATATGTGAAAAGCGTTATGAACACGAGACATATTTGGTAAAAGCGAGTCTATAGGCCACAGTTCCTACTCGATCGAGGATTAAAATGGACCAGATGAATCGAGGGTTAAGTTTTCCTCTCTTTCCAAATCTTGTAACTCCTTTCCATGGGAGCGACTCTTAACAACACATGATCTCTATATCGAATTCCGTCCTTTCGATGAAGATCGGCATAACTCTTTTATCGATTTTGTGAGGTTTTTATATCGTTGTCGGATCGTTTGAATCTTTTCCGTAGTCATACGTACCAACTCGGTCCCAACAGCGTTGCTTCACCCACCTCATCCCGGCATCTTTGGAGAAGCGACACTTTCTTCCATGGCGCTTGAATGGAGCCATGCGATACTTGCTTGATAAGCTGTTGTTGTAGGAAAACTCCACCGATGGTAAGAACTTGTCCCAACTCCCTTGAAATCAAGGACACGAGTCTTAATAGATCTTGAGAGTTTGAATAGTCCTCTCCCATTGTCCGTAAAATGCGAGGATGATATGCCGAGCTAAATCGTGAAATCTGTGCCCATAGCTTTTTGCAAACTAACCCAAAATCGTGAAGTGAATCTTGGGTCTCGATCGAAACTATGGATACCGGCATACCATGCGATCTTACAATCTCGTTTATATACATCTGAGCAAGGCGTTCAAGTGTATAAGTTTCTCGTATCGGTAAGAAATGAAGCGGACTTGGTCGATCTATCAACAATGACCCAAATCGCATCGATGCCTTGAGAAACCTTAGGAAGGCCGTGCTTGAAATCCATGGTAATGTGCTCCCACTTCCATTACGGAATTTCAAGTGGTTCTGATGGACCTTTTGGTACTTGATGCTCGCTTTAACTTCGTTGACAAGTTAGACACCTTGAGATAAGCAGTGCTATCTCTCTCTTCGTATTGCTCCACCAAAATGTATGGCGAATATCATGATACATTTTGGTACTCCCGAGATGGATTGCAAATGGTGTGTTGTGTGCCTCCATCATGATATTATACTTTAAATCGGGGTCGTTAGGAACACAAAATGCGGAGTTGATTTCGAAGTATTCCTTCTTCATCGATTCTTGCTTCTTGGCGTATAGCACCTTCTTGCACTTTCTTCCTCATACGCATCGGCTCCAGTGCGTAGCAAGCGACTTTAACTTTATCGATTAAAAGTCGGTTCTACTCGTATACTCGCTATCATCACATCGTCCACAGAGTCTTTAATTCTATCTCCATCCTTTGCAAGTCACACAAAATGGGCCTTTGCGTTGACAATATCGCTTTTCGTACTTGCATATGATTTTCTACTCGATCGTCGGCTACCACGTTCGCTTTTCGAGGATGGTATTGGATGGTATGATCATAATCTTTCAGCAGTTCAAGCCAGCGTCGTTGTCGCGCATGTTGAGTTCCTTTTGAGTGAAGAAATATTTGAGGCTTTTATGATCAGTAAAGATCTCCACTTTCTCCCCATACAAGTAATGCCTCCAAATTTTAAGTGCAAAGACAACAATTTGCTTGACTCTAGATCATGAGTAGGATAATTCCTCTCATATTCTTTGAGTTGTCATGAGGCATAAGGCTATTACTTTTCCATGTTGCATGAGAACACATCCCGACCCTTTGCGAAGCATCCTTTGTAGATGACAAATCCCTCAAGGCGGATGGTATTGTCGAGCAGTCTTTGAAATAAGTCTCCTCTTGAGTTCTTGAAAACTCTTCTCACATTCTTCGCTCAATAGAACTTTGTATCTTTCCAAAGTCAATTTGAGTCGATGGAATAGCGATTCGAGAAAATCCTTCCACGAATCTCCGATAATAACCCGACTAAAGCAAGAAAGCTACGTACTTGGTCAGCGATTTAGGTTGTTCCCGACTTTGAATAGCTTGATCTTTCTTTGGGTCAGCGAGATATTCCATGACTTGATACCCCGTGCCCAAGGAATGCTACTTCTTTGACGAACTCGCATTTCTTCAACTTGGCATAAAGCTTATATTCACGAAGCTTTTGGAGTGTCGACCTCAAGTGTTGCTCATGATCTTCACGGCTTTTGGAATAAATAAGGATGTCGTGATAAAGGCGACCACAAAGTGATCTAAATATTCCTTGAATACTCGGTTCATCATATCCATGAAGGCGGGGAGCATTAGTCGATCAAAGGACATGACTAGGAATTCATAATGCCCGTCTTGGGAGTTACGAAAAAGCCGTCTTTGGAATGTCGTGGTTCTAATCTTCAATTGGTGATATCCGGAGCGAAGATCGATCTTTGAAAAGAATTTGGCTCCTTGCTGTTGGTCAAACAGGTCATCAATACGTGGCAATGGATACCTATTTTTGATGGTGACATGATTGACTCCAGATAATCAATACAAAGTCGCATACTCCCATCTTTCTTCTTCACGAATAGAAGCAGGCAGCACCCGAGGAGAAGTACTAGGGCGAATAAAGCCGATGTCTAACAATTTCTGCGGTTGGGTCTTTAACTCACGAAGTTGATAGGAGCCATTCGATATGGGGCTTTGGAAATAGGTTTTGTCTAGGGTTGAGTCGATACAAAATTCAATTTCACGCTACGGGGTAGGCGGGGAAGTTCTTGGGGAATCGTCGGAAATTTATTAACAATAGGAATATCGTTTAAAAGCGGCGTATTTTTATTTAAATCGTGACATGAGCTAAGAAAGCTTGACATCCGTTTTCAATAAGCGAATAGCTTTATGGCTTGAGATGGCCAAGTGATTGATTTTAATGGTTTGGTCGTTTGAATTAGCATAATAGGTTGATTAGGAATATGAAAGCTAATGACTTACGAAAACAATCAATTTTGCATGATAAGTAGTTAACCAATCAATCCCTAGAATCACGTCAAATGCAAGTATTTTTAATGAAATAAGATCGACGGGTAATGTGAGGGTACCGATTTGAACCAAACAAGACTTATAAGCGAGTGGATGTAATGAAGGTTTCTCCCAGCGGAGTTTCCACGAGATAAGTCGAAGTCTAATTTCTCGGTCAAATTTAATCGATGGCGCTTAGTAGGAGAAATAAAAGAATGGGTAGAACCGGTATCAAATAAAGTATAGACTTCATTAGAGTTTATGATAAGCTTACGTGATGACCTCATTCGGGTTCCTTGCTCTTTGGGAGGTCTGACAAATGCTCTCTCCTTGCTTACTCTAGGTTTTGAATTTTACGGGATGGCCTTTGGTGCCTCCATCCTATTTGAATTTGTCTTGATGGCGACAAAATCGAGCTAAGTGACCTTCTCTTCCACAATTATAACATGCTTTTGAATGGCATGGTGCGATTTGGTGATGTGTCCTCTCTCTCGCATTTGAAGCATATGATAGGTGGTCTTTCTCCTTCCTTAACAATGGGTCTTTGGTCTTGGCGTCTTTCCATCATTGTTGAATCTCCTTTTCTTGAAATGTCCATTCTTATTGTTTTTTGTACGATTACCACCAAGAAGTGGTTACCATATCGGCACATTGATTCCCTCACGCTTGTTGTCATAGCCCGATGACTACTTCTCATTTGGTATTATAATTTTTTAATTTGCTCTCTTTTAGTTGCGTTGACTCATTATCGCTCTCACTAAGCTGAGCCCTATTTACAACAACACGAATACAAACACGGTTTATGAGAAATAAGATGTTGGCGTATCTCGACTTCAAACCTCTTAAAAACATTCGCGCCATTCTCTCTTCATTATCCACCGAGTGGGATATGAAATAGTGATAACTCGCAAATTTTGCCTCGTATTGCGACACGGTCGTATTGTTTTGTTCCAACTTGATAAACTCCACCTCCTTCATATGGCGAATACTTTCGGAAAGTATTTGTCGTTGAACGACTCTGGAACTTCTCCCAAGATATCTTGATGCAAATTGGTTGAGTACGTTTCTGGATTCCCACGATGTCTCCGCCTCTCGCATGATATAAAGCGGCAAAGGGAACCTTTGCTCCTCGGAGCATCCCAAGACATCAAATATCTTGGTAATCTGCTTTATCCGTGCTTAGCGAGAAGTGGTTTTGGCTCTCTCCTTAAACTCCGGTGGTCCCGGCTCCTTAAATTGTTTAGCGGTGTGCCTGGCAGAGAGTTTTTCGTGTTTCCACCTACGTTTTGGGCGAGAGTCGCTCTGCTTTCTTTGTTGCATAAATTGCATAAAGCCTACGAACATTTGATCATTCATCATTTGGTCGGTGTTGTTGTTTTGCATGAGGATTGTCGCCTTCACGATGCACATTATCACGATTATTGATATGTGGTGAATCAGCGATCGCTGCGCTCCATTGCTATTCTCAACATTCTCGGATGTCATTTTCGAGATCTTGCCACAAAACAAAAGGTTAATTGACGTGTAACAAATTATCCCTATCTTACGACCAACCGATAAAATATCACATAAACTTAGGTAGGTAAATACTAGCGAAGGTATTCCCCGTCTCTCCCTCCTAGTACTATTCTCACATCTTAGCAGGGATCATATCCTAAGCTACGATACCAATTGTATGGCGCCCCAAAATTAGGTATACATCACCCATCTTGGGTCGACACTTACATAGATGCAATTTAAAAACAACTTATTAACATAAGCATGTAGGTATACAATCGACATAAGCGTGAGTTTAAATACAAATATAAATCTACTAGATATATACAAACTCAAAAAAAAAGTCCTCATTACAATTATTATCACACTATTTCACAGAATAGTGAGGACTACTAATCTTATCTTGAGGACCATCACTCGTTTCCCAGGCTCGTCCCGGCTATATTATCATTTCACAGAAGAAACGGTGAAAGAAAGGGTGAGCTCAACTAGCCCGAGAAGAAATATTATGACTAAGATAATGCGAGAATAAATTATCAATAGTCTTGATAATGTTAAGCGATAAAATACAATAGACAACGGTTTAAGCTGCGTGAATATCTGATCCATTAAAAAAAGTCGAGTAGAAAATAAAAGTCTACTATCTTTTAGGTTTAAAAGTTTTTCATCATCATTTTATATTTGAGACTCGACTTTAATAAATATTCACATCATCGAATCACCCCCACACTTTTCTGACGAGGATATTCTTTAGTATCACGACCACAATTATTCATGCACTACGGACGGGCGAGAATATTTGTGTATTCATTAATGGTCATGATCATGCCAACAATTTGTCCATCGATGCACTACTGACCTTTGAGGATTTTTTATCACATCATTTGTAACATTACGGTCGTGATTACAAGAATAGTCTCTGGTCGTAATCATACCAAGTCCATCATGCACTTCTGGGCCACAGATGACTTTCAAAAAAATATAAACATGAGGATGATGACAATGATATAAGAATTGATAAAACAAGTTCAAGAATTATTTTATCCGGGAATTATTAACGTCAAATTATCAACATGATCTTTGTTTTGTAGAGTAAAATTCAAGAATGATCGGAAGAATATTTCCATGAAAAGATCTTTGGATGAAAGCGCAAATATCGAGGATATTCTACTAATTTCATGGAGTATAGAAGTCAAAGTTTTAACTTATTTGGGTATAATAAAGAATGGAATAACAAAAGAAATCACCGTGCATGCGATAGGCCGCGCAGACGAGGTTATTCAACGAGAATAATAAATAACGGAACGGTCGGTGAAATTCACCTGCAAGCGGGATGTTCAACGAGAATAATAAAAGATGGAACCGGATCCGGTGTAAAACACACGAGATAGGATATTCAACGAGAATAATAAAAAGCGGAACCGGTCGGTGTAAAACACATGAGACAGGATGTTCAACAGAAGAATAATAAAAGGCGGAACCGGTCCGGTGTAAAACACATGAGCGAGGATGTTCCAATGAGAATAATAAAAAAGGCGGAACCGGTCGGTGTAAAAAACACATGACAGGGATGTTCAAGCGAGAATAATAGAAGAATGTCACCAAGTATAGGGTAAACCACTTATACTGAGGTTATTCCAGCAGAATAATAAGCGATGGAATAACAACAGTTCTCTTCATGAATAAGAAAGAATAACACCCCTTACTTTTGGTAGGAGATTGAATCTTTGCGGCGGTGTAGTAACAAAATACTCTTCTTCTTCTCTCTCTTATTCTCTCTATACTTTCTCTCTCTATAGCTTGAATGAATTAAGTGAAAATAATGAAGCCCTAGGCCTCTATTTATAGAAGATTTCTAGCTTAGCTTTGCTTAGTGTGAAAAGGCAAGTGGCTTGACGAGTTGGTTTGGCCTTTGATAATGTGAAACGACAAGTGGTTCGGCCTTTGTAATGTGAAGCGACAAGTGGTTCGACGTGGTAAAGGTAATTATTATTAACGAAGGTAAATACTATTGTGAAGGTAAATACTATTCACAAGGTAATTACTATTGACGAAGATAATTACTATTGTGAAGGTAAATACTATTCTGAGGGTAATTACTATTGACGAAGGTAATTACTATTGTGAAGGTAAATACTATTCACAAGGGTAATTACTATTGTGAAGGTAATTACTATTGATGAAGGTAAATACTATTGATTGAAGAGACTCTTAGATGATGACATATAGCCCCCCGTAAATAATCAAACTTACCACAAATCATTTTTTTTCATCAACACATATTTAATCTTTCAACAATTATTAATCATTTATAACTTGTCGTCTCAATTATTGATTTAATACTATAACATATTATATACGGATGATCTTTGTGACAATAATTGAATCAATAATATAAGAGATATGATCACGCAATTCTTTGTAGTGATAATTGAGCATAGGTGAGTGACTTCTCACGTAAGCATCGATAATCAATACAGGTGTCTTCTCTTATGACGACTACGCGTATTCTTGTACTTTTACCACCGGGTAGTTTCAGCAGTTTTAACGGTAACACCTCGTAGTTATTTTTATAAAATATTTTTGTCGTTTTCTCAATCAAAGCAATAATTACATTGTGGGGTCCTGATGATTGAGCCGTTATGCGAATATTCCTAACAAAAGAATATTCCCCGACCAAACGAATATTTTATAACAACTTGCATACTTTGCAAAATTTATAAATATTACCCACAACTATAACATTATATCAAATTTATTCCATAATATTCAAAAATAATATTTATAGAAAAATTCATCTTTATTTATAAAAGTTGGGGTCTTACACGCTATTCCATTAACTTGGTGACTCATAGAGATACAAAATTCGAATGGAGCAAGGAATGTGGGAAGAGCTTGAAGAACTCAAGAGAAGACTCATTTCAAAGACATGTTACGACCATGCCATCCTGGAAAAGCGAACGTGGTAGGCGACGCGCGTGTTGAGTAGAAGATCGTTATCTGATATGAAAGTACGATATTGTCAAAGACTCATTTCAGTATAATTTACAAATAATAGAGATGGAGATGAAAACTCTAGTTACCCACGTGATGATATCTGAGTATGATCGACTTTAATCGATAAAGTTAAAGCTGTTCAAGCTACACATCGGAGCTGATGAATTTGAAGAAGGAGGTGCAAGAAGTTGTTATTTCAAAAGCGAGAATCGGTGAGGTGAGGAAAGCTCAAACCTTCGATTTATTAATCCATTTGAAATTCTCGATCGAATAGGAACTGTGGCCTATAGACTCGTTTTACCGCCAAGTATGACGCGTGTTCATAACGTTTTTCACGTATCGATGTTACGTAAATATGTGGACGACCCGAACTACGTCATTGAGTTAGAACCAGACGAGATAACCGAAGACTTAACGTACGAGGAGGTACCTGTCAAGATCTTGTAGAGGAAAGAACATGTCCTATGTACCGAGGTTATACCACAAGTAAAGGTTTTGTGGAGAAACCATGCTTATTGAAGAAATGACACGGGAGTTGAAAGCGGAAATGAAAGCGAGGTATTCTCATCTTTCAAACACCAGTACGTACGACGTCAATTTCGAGGAGGACGAAATTTCATAAGGAGGGAGGTCAGAAGACCTCGAAATTTTTAAATAAAAGGAATTTCCTTTATTTATTATTTTGAAATAGTAAGGTGGATTTGATTAATGTGGATAGTTATGGGTAAAATACATAAATATTTCAAATAAGCAAGTGGTTATAAAATATTCATTATTATTTGGGGAATATTCGTTTGGTCGTGGAATATTAAATCTTTGTCGGGAATATTAAATGCAATGGCGGTAGCGCGATCTTTTGTGGGCCCCATAACTGGAAAGCGATTGGATGAAGAAAACGACAAATATAAGTTATTTATAAATAACGACGTGGTTATTATCAGATATCATCTTGTTGGAATACCTTGGTTAAAAACACACTAATATCGCGTTGTTGAATAGTAGAACACTGCAGTATTGCACCAATTATTGATTCTTACGTAAGAAGGCACTACTCAATAATTGTTACGAGTAATTCTTTATTCGAAAGATTTTATTTTATTGATTCAATAATTGTTGCGTTGATATTTTATATATCGTTTGTTGTTCAATAATTGTCATTACACGATTATTTTTTTATTATGAGAGCAATAATTTATATTATCTGAATAATATTATTAGAAAACATTATTGGCAATGTCTAGAAAGTTACATCTAAGGAGAGGTTTGGTCACCTAATTGCGGCGCCAAGAATGAGAGATCCTTATTGGAAAGCCCCCTCTCTCTGAAGGCGCCTTTGGTTGTCAATATTGTGATTCGTAATATTATTTGTGAATAATTAATTATTGATTCATATGATGAGGAAAATATTGATTTTATGTGGATATAGATGGAGAAAATTTTTAAAATGACAATTGTTGAAAATTAATATTTTATCTTTTTCTGATAAAATAATTCATTTAAATATATTATTTTAATAATATATTAATGGTGATATTTTTACAACGAATGTGGGATATATGAGTATATGAGGAGGAAGAGTATTTTTGTTGCAATAAATGTTTAAAACATGTTAAACATGTCGGTGGACCCCATTTCTTATCGAAATTTGATTATAGCACATGTAAAATCGCTTCGTTTGAGGATTTCGGTCAATTTACATTTGGAATTTGGAAAAACTTTCTTCTGCAAAGTTGTAGAGAATTGAATTTCCTATAAAAAGTCGCGAGATTCGAATTTTCTGATAAAAGAGCTATTTATTGTGAATTATTGAAGTTCCGAAGTTCCGAAATAATTGATTTTTGGAAGTTTTAAATATTTATATTCACAAAAACGTTTTTTGTGTTTGGTGGGCATCTTTAACACATGTCATGTTGCTGAATTCAGATGCTTGATGCGTAGGAGGATGTAGAAAAAATTATAATATTAATTTATTAAATTTTCTACTTTTGGTGTTCTAAGCAATTTTCTATAAATAGGGTCTTAGGTTAGAATTGAAAATCACATTTAAAGCTGAAGTTTTCTCTCTATATTATCGGCGTATTCTTGTGAGTATTTTGAGTATACTTTGAGTATTGTTATACTGATGCAAGTTCAAGTCATAGCCTTTATATCAAGGTGTTTAACTAAATCTTGTCTTTCGAGGTAAGGGATGTTATTTTCTTCTCAAATGATATTATTTCTTCAATATCATTATCTTTGAAATATTGGTTGAAACTTTTTATCAAATTTGGAACTTTTTCATGTCGGGGTTATTTATTCATGAGTTATTCTATTCATGAGTTACTATTCACGAGTTCTTATTCATGAGTTACTTATTCACGAAGTTCTTATTCATGATTCTTATTCACGAGTACTATTCATGAAGCGTGAAGATGTTTTTTATGGAATTTCTATCTTTTGGTGTGAGTTCTTATTCACGATATAAGACTATTCACGATATCGACATTATTCACGAATACGGCCTTATTCATAGAAAAATAAAATTTTTCTTTTTCGTCTAAAATATCTATTCGGATACTAGCTTTGATTGTATCCATGTTTTGATCATTCTTGAATTTTACACCACTATGATTATTTTTGAGGTATTGTTGGACATGGATAAAACAAAGTACGAATCCTTAATCCTTAATCCTTGTCATTTTGTTTTCTTTGGATTCGTTTCTTTTAAAAATATTTTCATCATCTTGATCTTAAATGATGATATTATGGAATATCTTTGGCACGTAGTGCAAAGGTGAATGATTTTCAAGAATAT
Source organism: Panax quinquefolius (assembly GCA_020205615.1). Taxonomy (NCBI): domain Eukaryota; kingdom Viridiplantae; phylum Streptophyta; class Magnoliopsida; order Apiales; family Araliaceae; genus Panax; species Panax quinquefolius. The sequence continues at coordinate 34,819,371 of CM035156.1, read as the reverse complement.
CTTTGGGCCGTAGTGCAAAAGATGAGCAGTGTTTAGATGAACATGACCGGTGATGAATATCTTTGGGCTGTAGTGCAAAGATGAATATTTGATTCGGATGTATATTGATTGATGTTACAGGATAAAAGATAGGCGGTGAACTTTTAAATTCATATATAGAAGATAGTAGTTTGCATTCTCTACTTAACTCTTCTAATGAATTATTATTTTCATTGCGAATATTGATTTAAAATTTGTTGTCTATTGTATTCTATTAGATTTTTCCCCTGTTGAAGACTAACGATAATTTGTTGTATATTATCTTAGTCATAATATTCTTTTTTCGGGCTAGTTGAGCTCACCCTTTTTCTTGTTGTTCCATTTTTCTTCTCGGGAGGCGAGAATGTAGCGAAGTCTTAGTCGGGGGGTATGGAATGAAGGTTCTAGAGAGTTGTTTAGTAGTCCTCACCATTTTGTAAAATAATGTATCAATAATTATGATGGGAATTTATTTGGGTATGTATATTATCAGAAGACAATAATTGTATTTAAACTCACAATATATATGTTGTCGTATTTTTTACACGACGAATGTATTAATAAAGTTGTAGTTATTTACGTACCATGTATTTGTGAATTCGAGAATGGGTTGGATGGAATGGACCTATTTTGGGGCGTCACAATTATGATTGTGGATTATTCGGTATAATCATGACCGTAGTAATGTTACAAATGATGTGGAAAAAGTTTTCATCGTTGGCGTAGTGCATTGATGGACAGTTTTTGGTATGATTATGGCTATGGATTCTCTTCGGCTAAGGGTGCAAAGATGAATTGTTTTATGGCATGATCATGATCATTAATGAATACATAAATATCCTTGGCCCGTAGTGCATGGATAAATTATGGTTGTGATACTTAATGAATATCCTCGTCAGTAGTAAGTGAGGGGATGATGTGGATTATTTATTAAGTTGAGTCCCAGCGATAAAAGTGATGAAAACCTTTTAAATCATAAAAGATAGTAGATTTTATTCTCTACTTGACTCTTTTAATGGATTGGATGTTCCGCTGCAGTTAAACTTGATGTCTATTGTATTTTATCAATTTAACATTGTTGAAGACTAATGATAATTTATTCTGCATTATCTTAGTCATAATACTTCTTACTGGGCTAGTTGAGCTCATTCTTTCTTTCATTGTTCTCTTCAGGAAATAAGAACGTAGCCGGGACTAGTCGGGGAACGGAGTGACGGTCCAGATGATAGTATTAGTAGTCCTCACTATTCTGTTAAATAGTGTGTTAATAAATGTAATGAGGACTTATTCTGAGAGTGAATATTATCTAGAAGACAATGTTTGTATTAAAACTCATAACTCTCTTGTTGTATATTTAAGATTGTATTTGTATTATGTATCATGTATTTGACGACTCAGAATAAGTGATGTATACCTATTTTGGGGTCGTCACAATTAATTAAAGTATTAGATTAAAAAATAATAACATTTGGAGTATTATACCCTTACAAATAATAACATATTTTAAACTTATTTATACATAAAAAAATATTTATTGATTATATTATATATATACCCCACCCCCACCCCCACCCCCACCCTCACCCCCAAAAAATATATTTTCTGATTATGTACACTCTCACCTCATCCACCCCAAAAAATAATATTTAGCGATTATGTATACACTCCAACCCCCACACCCCTCTCCCACGCCCCACCCACTCACCAACTCACCAAAAATAATATTTACCGATAATATATACACTCCCACCCCTGGCCACCCCCACCCCCACCTCCACCCCCACCCCACACGCCCACTATTCACCAAAAAAAAAAAAATAATATTCTTGACTATGTATACACATCCATCGCACCCCACCCCACCCCCACCCCCACCCCCACCCACACCCACACCCATTCCCCCCCACACCACACACACCCTTACCCCCATCTCATTCAAAAAAAAATATTCAATTATTATGTATACACCCACCCTCCATTCTCTACCCTCCACACTCCACAATCATAATTTTTAGACAAATTATGATTGTGACTTATGTGCATACATATGATATGTAAAAATTTAAAAAGGTTATACTTTAATTTATTTTATCTTATACACTTTTATGTTGGTCGCAATCCAATTTTGTCAAATATATTATCGTCATGTGTATTATTTTCCCTAAATATATAATTTTATATAATGAATAAAGTAAATTATAAATCAAAATGTCAAATTAATTATAATTATTATTGTCTTATTATTTTTTACGAGTTAGTACACTATGGTCATGTTTGTTTGCAATGATTATTAGCCCAAGATTATTAATCTTAGGATTAAATAGTCTTATTCACGTATTTTTTTTATGGGATTATAAATGGGATAATTTAAAATAATATCATGTTATGTTTGTTTTTTGAGGATTAATTAAAGTATTAAATTAAAAAATAATAACATTTGGAGTATTATACCCTTACAAATAATAACGTATTTTAAACTTATTTATACATAAAAAAATATTTACTGATTATATTATATATATATATACCCCCCCCCCACCCCCACCCCCAACCCCCAACCCCAAAAAAATATATTTTATGATTATGTACACTCTCACCTCATCCACCCCAAAAAAATAATATTTAACGATTATATATACACTCCAACCCCCACACTCCTCTCCCACGCCCCATCCACTCACCAAAAATAATATTTACCGATAATATATACACTCCCACCCCTGGCTCACCCCCTCCCCCCACCCCCACCCCCACCCCCACCCCACACCCCACACGCTCCACTTTTCATTTTAAAATAATAATATTCATTGTTATGTACACATTCATCGCACCCCACCCCATCCATTCCCCACCACCACCACCACCACCACCACCACCACCACCACCATCCACACCTTATCCCCCACCTTATTTAAAAAAAAATATTCAATGATTATGTATACACCACCTTCCATCCTCCACTTTATACCTTACGCCTTACGCTACCCAAACAAAATACTCTACCCAAAAAAGTACTATTATATATCCATCTCCACTCCCACCACCACTCCAAAGACTGAAATTCAAATTGATAAAAAGGGAGAAAAATGGTGAAGTTATCCTTGAAGAACCCTCAAAATATACCCTCGGGTATAAAGTATACACCCAGTAATCAACTATACCGTCGTCTAACTTGGTCATCCATATTTCTGATGGACACAATGCTATATGTATTAAAACGAAAGATTCCAATTTTTTTACACCAATCAATCAATCAACCAACCTAAGATTTCGTCCCGATTAGTTCGGGTTTTATCCGGGTGATATAACTCTTCCTCTCTCTGTTTTGGTAACGATTTGCCAACAAATCTACTTCCTCCTCTTCTCGCACTCTTCGCAGAACCGGAATTAAAAATAAAGCTTCTCGATTTATGCCATTCAGTAAGTCTAAGGAATCCCCATATAAATTTGTTCCTTTTTCTATGCTTCAGTTGAGTCTATCTAAGAAAATTTTCAATTTTTATGCTCAATTACAGTAATTTTTTGGGATTTTTGATATATATATATGTGTGTGTGTGTGTGTGTGTGTGTGTGTGTGCGCGCGCGTTTACTTTCAGTGTGATTTGTTATTTCCTAAATGTTAGTCTTTACTTATAAATTATGGTTTCCGTAAAAAATGGATGACCCTCAATGCAAACTATAAATTATGCTATGTTGCAGATTGCGTGTTTGATAAAATGCCAATAAGAAGAGAAACATTTAACCTCCATTACAGACATTCAATTGTTTTGATTTATTTCTCATAATAGTTACTGTTCTTTTCACCTTGAATTTCATATTAATTCATAATTGGTGCATACAGAGAACGATAATTAGAAGTAGATTGCACATCAATACCTTGCCAATTCAATGATTGTTAGTGTACTAATCATTAAGCTATATTATTAGGTTATTATTTAATAATGTCTTATTATAATTATAGTTGTTTCCTGAAGAAAAATTTCCAGTCTTTCAATTTAGTCTGGCTGATATACATCATAATGGTATCTGTTGTTCAGGAAGATGCTTAATATTTTTTCAATAAATATGCTTAATATTTATCTTTAGGAAAAAAAGAAAAAAAAGATACTTAGTATTTTAATTCAGATTGTTTGAGTTGTTATAAATGCTCTTAACACCTTTTCTCTTATGTGACTATAGGTTTCATTTTTATGGCAGAGTTAAAGTTCTGTTTTTAGTCTCTGTGTTCTTTTAATTTTACAGGTTCTTAAATTCTTCATGAAAGATTGATTTTTTTTGGGATTTGATTTGTCCAAGTGGAAATTTAGTTTCTTTTTAGTTTTCTTTGTTGGTCGGTTCTAAGTTAGAATATGCGTGTTCTTATTAGGAACCTTCCAAGCTTGGTTAAGTTGCATACATACACATGGAAAGGGACTTAAGATATTGAATCTCAAAGAATATATCCTTAAAATTAGTATTCAAGTATGATTTGGCCTGAAAATGGTATTATGATAATTACACATAGAGATTACGAAATTACTATATGTATTGCCCTCTAAATATTGAAAAAAAGAGAGTAGAGTTTTTGCTTTAGTTTACGGAAGTAGTTGAAGATATCCATTGGTATTTCAATATTCAGATTCAAATCCGTGATGATTTAAGTAATATGTAATATATGGACATGTATGATTGGCTGAAGAAGTTTAAAACTTTGGTTGCAAGAATATAATAATTTTTGGTTTAAAATTTTGTTATTATTTGATTGTGGTATCATTCTTGCAGGTAAAAACTATTCTTGCACTTGCTTTCTCCTCAATCAATATATCTTGATATTAGTTACAAGCTATACTACGTTTAAGGTATCTTCTATCATATCTCTGTATCTGGTAACTTTAAACTTGCATCGAAGCGTAGGTATTGGAAAAAAATTCACTATTCAATGATCATGATTTAAATTTATATTGCATTTAGTTATGGAGTTTAGTAATTGAAATGTCACTAAAGAATTCTCTCAGGTTTGCTTATGTTTAAATTACATATTATTTATAGTACCTTTGGTTATAAAAGTATATACTTCAATCCCAAAATGTTTTGCTTAAAAGACATAATTTAAGGTAAGGGTCTTTTACCAGAACTAAAACTTCAACTAAACTAAAACTTGTGGTGAGAGCTTTAAACCCTATTCTTTCTGTCTATGGAGATTTCCCAAACGTAAAAGTTGAAAAAGGTTTAAAATTTTCATATTGTATTTTGCATGTTTATATATTTTTTTGGTTTTGGAGTAAAAAAATGCCAAAAAATTAAGAAAATCTAATGGATGTATGTATTTTCAGTCTCATAAGATGAAAAATATACTTAGATTGGAAAATTAGTTATATTGGCTTGAAAATAAATACTCCCTCTACTCCAACATTAGAGATATATTGACTATTTAGACTAAAATTTTTAAATCCTGAAGGTTAAACTCACTATAAGTTTATTTGGTTTTAGTTCAATCAATTAAATAAACTAACTAAAATGTACTTCGAGTTATCATATTTTCTGTTTTCAAAACTTAAAAACAAATCATATAAATATTAAAATTTAAGATTTTAACAAATTGACTTGAAAAATTCAAAATATATTCATAGTTGTTAAGGTGTCGCCTAGGTGTTCAGTCGGTCGGAGAAAGCAAGAGGGCAGGGAGACTTGGTGGAGGTTTGTAAGTCGGGTGCTTAAGAAATCAAGTCGTTGATTCGTTGATGACTTGATGACTTAAACGAGTTGAGCGAGCGACTTGAATTTGTTGTGATGGGTTAAAGAAAAATGACGTTTTGAGATTTGCAGCTAGCCCTAATCGCAACAGTAGAAGAGAAATCGTAGCAAAATCGTAGCAGTAGAAGAGTAGAAGGAGGAAAGCGAGAGATTGGCGAGTGGCTGACAGCTCCGACCGACAAGGCGATGACGACCACAACTATGATTATATAATATGTTTACAGTTTACTCACAACTATAGTTGTGATTATATAATATGTTACAGACTTAGGATAATGGGTTGGATAGCTGGTCATTTAATACATAACACTTGTCCCACTATGGTGATAAGTGAAAAGATAATCTCAGACTTAGGATAATGGGTTGGAAAGCTGGTCATTTAATACATAACACTTGTAACACTTGTCCCATTATGTTGATGAGTGGAAGGATAAAAATAATGTTATATATTCATCTACATGTGTATATCTAAACATGCTTTGGTACTATCACTATCACTATTAGTTACATTACATGACATGCAGTTAATATTAAATACTTTGCATAGTATAATATTTATTTGTTACTTATACTATAATATATTATATTTATTATTTATAAAAATTAAATATTGTTTAAGATAATCAATAATAATTTAACTTTTATTTTTGATATTTCTATTAAATTATTATATTTATTATTCATAAAAAATAAATACTATTTTAAGATTAACAATAAAAAATAAATATTATTGTTAATAAATATGTTTTGAGTTTTAATGTATATAAAATTTCATTGTTCAATGTACTTTTAAAGAAAAATAAATAATATATAAATGTTACTCTGTGAACGACTTATTACCTTACGAACGTCATGGTGGGCGCTTAGGCGTCCTGACGGTTAGCTACCGTCATTCCTCGACGAGGCGCCGCGACAACTATGAATATATCTCTAATTTTTGAATATAAGGAATATATTTTTTGCTCCTTAAATATACCAATATAAGGAATTACAGGCTATGTATTTTTTATTTTAGTATTTATGAATCTTTTCTTTTGTGTTTTTTTTGGGCGTAGCTGCAATTGTTGATTGTCGGAATCAATTTTAGCAACTTTTTGTTTGATGTATTGATGGCGGAATAACTTCAGTTTCTACCGTGCCTGTAGTTTCTTTACTCTATTCTATTGATCTCTGTTTTAAATGCACTTAATGAAATATGTAGATGATATAAAATGACCATAGAGGTCACCAAAATATTTTTTTGTAGTAATGTATTTGGTGCATTTCTTCTAGCTATTTGTTAAGAAACCTTGAATAACTTTGTTTAAATAAATAAGTTAGTAATCTCATACAAATCAATTTAGATACAAAAATAATGTTGTGTTGTTTGGTTCTACATTTTTCATTGTTATGTGGTGTTATGAGTTTAAAGCTTGAAAGCTACTTCAATTAGATCTACAACCTCAAGGAAAAGTATATTCTGTAATATCATTTTCTTCTAAAATATTTTAGTTAGTATTCCTTTATTAAATAATAGAGTTTAGTAGCTCAAACAATACCATTCATTGATTCAAACAATATATATACAATCATGTGTTTCTTGGTGATTAATTGACATGGTATCTAATTTTCACGGGTTGGAATTCTAGTTATATATATTTCCTCTAATATAAAAATTCAATTCCTTTTCATTTCCCCAATTTGACTCGTTGTTGCTTCAATCCATGAGAATTTCGTAGGATTTTTAAACTAAAGATTCTCTTTTCTTTAATCAGGTGTGGTTTAGTACCTGAACAGGAATTATGGTGGCTACTATGAATTTCAATTGCATTCAATCGCTGAATATTTCTTCCCGAAACCGACTTCTCTGTTCTAATGGAGCAGGGTACCGACGGAGATGCCTTGTTTATGCTTGCATTGAAAAGCCCAATCAAGATCGTCCCATTCAATTTAAGGTAATTCTGTAGTTTCCTTTTGATATATCAGTTTTAATCATAAAAAAATGTATCTTTTCTGCTATTTCTATACATTTTCATTTTCAGCTGCTTTCCTTTGTTTGTGGGTATGGTGATGCTATAGGTTATAGTTATAGTCTTATAGACCTACTAATCGTTATTTATATAAGCTGGGATTTAATTTTAAAAAAATCATGGAGCTATTTTTTTCGCCAAATTGTCCTGCCAACATAAAGAGCTTGATATCTTTCCATTTTGGTAAAATGTGTAAGTTTCTATGTATCTATAATCTTCCATTAATTTTTTAGTAGTGGTTTGTTTGAAATCTGTCGTTTTCAATGATTAATTCCTCATTTCTATGTTTGCCTCTTGACCCTATATCTCTTTGTATTGCCACTGTTCAGTTATTTTTTTTAAGTATGAACAATGTGCTTGTGAGTTTGAGAAGAAAAGAAAGGAAGATAATTTAAAATTTATGAGAGAAAAGAAAAGTTAATAAAAGAAAGTAAATCAAGTTTTTGATCAATTTATCCCAAATCTTGCCAATTTTGGTAAGAAATTTTTGGAAGGAAATTTGCTTCAAAAATCCCCACCTTCTCTTTTCTTTTCAATCCTAAAAAAATTCACAAACAAGGGACTTTTAGTTTCTCCCAAAAATTCCTATCCTTCTCTCCTTTCCTTTCTCTACTTTTTAAAACTCACAGACGTAGTGGAAGTGTTTTGAAATTTTGGCCAAAGAACAAACACCCCAAACTTGAAAAACAAAGAAAGTATCTGAAATGCCTTCCAACGTATCATGACCAACTTCTCTAATTTGGTGTTTCAATTTTATTAAAATAGTATGCCATGTTATTTTTAGCTGATAACTTGATTGTGTATGCGTTTGACAAGGTTATTCAAGTGTTTGATGTAAGTGCCAATGATGCAAGCTAAATTGCACAAGCAGTAAGAGAAAAAGCAAAACACAAGAAACTTTTCCCATTTTCTTGGTAGTTTTCCGTTTTCCATAGGTCAAGTTATACATAGCCATGGTTATACTTTTGAATGTGTTGTAAAAGAAACCACAGAGATTAAAAACTGCGGCAGTGGGTTCCAATTCTGATGGTGTCCATGGTTGCGATATATAATTACAATGATTTTGAGAGCTACATCTGGAAATTATGTTAAAAAGATATAGACATGAAGTTTTATAATTTCTTGCAGTTTTTCTTTTCTTGTAGTTTAAAACAGATATAGGCAGATGTCTTCCACAATAACAGTTGTGGGGACTGAATGGCTTGGACAACTTGACAAGAAAAGTCAGAGATGGAAAACTCCAACACTGGGTTCCTATCTTTTTTTTTTTTGCCTAATATTGGGTTCCTATCTTGCTGTTGTTAATTGTTGCCTGGTAATGTAGTTACAATCATTATGCGAGTTACGCCTAGACATTATATTTTGAGAATATATATTTTTTATTTGTGTTTTGGGGGCAGGGTAAAGCCTAAGCCTTTCATGAATAGAGGCTCCATTTACCACTTAATGGAATGAGGTCTTTTGTTACCACTGCCCTTTAATGGTGCATCTAGTTTATCAATGAGCTCGTTATTTTTGGCTTGCTTGTTAGTTGGAGACTTGGAACCACACCTGTACTTCTTGTATGCTTGTGTATCTCTTTGTTGTATAAATTGTATCTCAATTGCCATATGAATTATATTGTTTTGTTCTGCTTTGTTCTGCAATGTGATTTGCTTAATCAGGTTTGTGTCAATGCTGATAATGGTAGTTTGAAAATAAGTTCTCCCTCCATCCTAAAGAGTACCATTTGTTTTGTAATTTACAAATAAAATGGTACTCTCTTTTCCTTTTTTCTTTTTTAGAATGGAGGGGCCATACATTAAATATACTCTCCTTGAAAAGTATTTTATTATTTTTTTTCTTCATTTTTTTAATAGATTATACTGTTCTTGTTAACATATGATTATTAAGTATCTAACGAAGTACATTTCAGCTTGATACATTGTTGGATAGTGTGAAATGGGATGACAAAGGTTTGGCGGTGGCTATAGCTCAACATGTTGACACAGGAGCGGTTTTAATGCAAGGCTTTGTCAACAGGGATGCACTTGTGACCACCATTTCCTCTAAGAAGGCAACATTTTATAGCAGGTCAAGGTCAAAATTATGGACAAAAGGAGAGACCTCTATGAATTTCATCAATATCTATGATATATTTATTGATTGTGATCGTGATTCAGTAAGTTTTGCTCGATCAAAATATACAAAGTCATAAGTAATCATCCTGCTTGCTTGGAGTTTAAAAATTGAACTCTTTGGTAGATACTATACTTGGGGAAGCCTGATGGACCCTCTTGCCACACTGGATCAGAGACTTGCTATTACACATCTGTTTTTGATTTTCTAAATCATTCACAGGTTACATTCTTTGCCTTTTGTGCACTACCTTATTCATTTTCCTTAAGTCTTGCTCTTTTACAAGATTTTTTTTGTTAAATTTAATATTTGGTAAAATAACTATCTTTGTTTAGGTTAATGAAAATAGACTGGCATCGACAACATTACAGACTTTAGAATCCACAATTGCCCAAAGAAAAGCAGAAATATCAGAACCCCCAAAAGGCAAACCCTCATGGACAAGACGATTATTGCTGGATAACAAGTTGCTTTGCTCAAAGATCCGGTAATGTGACTTGCATTGTTGAAATTCTGAGAATTACATTTTTTTTCTTTTGAAAGTGATTTTGGGCATTCAGGACTGTGCAAAGCTGGATTATTAACGTTAAGCCATTGTCATTGAGTGTGAGCTGCATAAATTAAAATAAATAAGGTTGAACATATTTCTTGCAGGGAAGAGGCGGATGAGTTATGCCGAACACTGGAAGAAAACGAGGAAAAGCCACACACTGCATCGGAGATGGCAGATGTGCTCTATCATGCCATGGTTTTATTGGCTCTAAGAGAAGTGAAAGTAGAAGAGGTTCTACAGGTTCTTAGACAGAGATTTTCACAATCAGGCATCGAGGAAAAGGGCAGTCGCAAAGCACAATCAAGCTAATTGTTTATCTCTATCAGTGGAACTCCAAGCCAGAAACGAAATGGATAACATACATATTTTGCTAAAAGATTTGGAAGGCTCACTGAAATGTGTCACAAGATGGTGGACTATTTAACCACATCAGTGAACGTCGATTCAAGTTGAAGGAGAGCCGACAAGAGGACATCTGGACCAACAAGGCATATAAACTACAAAAGGGTTACACCCTGTAAGCTGGAAATAGAGTTGTGTAGGGTTTTATTTCTTCTTGTGATCAATGAATTATTAAAACATTTACTTGTTCTTTATTCTTTTAGCAGGGAAGAAAAAATTATTGTTTAAGATTACTAATTTTGGTCCTTATTTGCATGTACCCTTCTAAGTTGGGTGTTTAGCATTTATACTGCTGCACAAAAAGTAGAGAGCTTTGCGGAAATGAAGTGCAGGATAAATAGGTTTTCGGACCGATCCAATACATATTTCAAAACAGGTTTAGAATGTGTCCTGGGACTTGGGAGTACTACTTATGTTGACTTTTAGGCACCAACTATTTATCAGTATAATACATGCAATCATTAGGGGTGAATTTATTGCAGTGTAAATGATTTTTACCCTGATTTCAGATAGTCTTTGAAGTTGAAGAGAATGAGGAGGAGATGGCTCAGGTGTAGGTGGTTCAGGTATGCACAAGCCCAAACATCTTAAATTTGAGAGACCAAAATTTTAAATTACAAGAATATATGTCAAAGGCTCCTCTCCCTTTGAGATACACCGAAAACTACAGGTAACCTCCCTGCTGTCCCTCAGCGTCCTGAATATTTACAGCAGCACCATAGCCACCCTTTTTTCACCTGCCTTAGCACCCATACTCCGCTTTGCCATTTAATTTGTGTGATTTAAATTGATTCTCTTTACTATACAATAATATTATGCGGTTGCAACTGTAACTGAATTTTATAACAAATGATCAGGTGCTGCAAGTGATGTATGCGTGCGGAATAATAGCAGCAGCCCTCTGTTTTCATTCACAATTATGGCGTGAGTACCAACTTCCCTTCTTTCTACCTCATTGTCGTTAGCGTTTTTATCTAAATCTATGGTCATAGTCTCCATTCAACAAAATGAGTCCTATGAGTTCATAAAATTTAAGGATCCAACTTTCTTCCTTTATTTATTTAATGTTTAGTGACATTGATGTCGTGAAAGTCAAATTAATTTGAAGGCATTGTCACTTAGTACTAGCACCAAATTAATTTTAAGAAGACTTTCCATTTGGAACTAAAAATAATTGATAAATGAGACTCCTTTTGTAAACAAAGGGGTAGTACAAAATCTTGTAACAAAATACCTGTTACATATTAATTGATCTGTTAACACTTTCAAGTTGCATTTCTTAAGGTTTGTTTAAGACGAACTTGCGTACCCAGTAACTAAATCTGTCGTATGTTTGCCTTTAACTGGTTGTGAATATGGATATGTAAATGTCTATTTTCATATGTAAGTTTCTGGATTCTGTTTGACACTCGGCACCACTTTAATATGGCATTCCGCTGCTTGCTGTCCCTCAGCAGGATGACCATTCATCACAGCTCCGCTCCGCTCCGCTCCGCTCCCAGTATTAACAACACCACACCATTACCTCCTGTCCTTCAGCACTATGACGGTGATAATGCAATAGATATACTCCTTTCTGTTTCTTTTTAATCCGTTACAAAATAAGTTTCTATTTTAGTATTATAAAGTGACACGATGTTTCTAATTTACCATTACTTTTTTATTATCATTTTCAATATCACACCATCCCAACTAGATTCTTACCTAATACTAAGACTATATCTGATAACATAAAATTATCCTAAAAAGTCGTCCTTTTACATATGTATCCCTAGTACCCATAGTTACCGTTTTGTCACCAGCCCTAGTACCCATAATCCACAGCTTTTGCATTTGTTTGAATTATTTCTGTACTAAATAGATAATTAATTCATACAATGAGCTGGGAGTGGTTAGTATGAAGTTAATTTTGATTAATTGACTAATACGACACGCAGGTCAGGTGACAATCTCTTTGCATGTTGGTCAATTAACCAATTTATTATGAAGTTAACCTTATGATAATCGGATTCCAATGAGCATTTTATAATATAGGAATCAATATTATTTACAATCGCATGTCAATGGATCGATCAGTTAAGTAATGTATTATGTATGCGTGTGGAATAGGAATAGGAGGAATATTAATTAGCAGCAGCTACCAGTCTCCCCTCCCCCCCCCCCCTCCCCACAAGGAATGAGTCCTCACTCTTGCAGCGTAGCTTATCGGATCAATGTATATGATATCTCCAAATTTATTAGTACTTTGCGTCGTCCATTATTAATTTTTTGTTTAAACAAAATTCGTTATTGTTATTTGGTCAATGCCTTGTTTAGTGTTTTAGCCTATAAAATATAAGTTGCTTATAACTTAGTTATTTATTCCTTTAAAAAGTTTGTTAAGTTATTACAAAGTTTTAATTTTGCCCTCTTTAGTTGGCTACTGCCTACTGCTGCATATATATGAATGCAGAATTGGAGATAAATGGTTGTTCCTGATGTAATTTGAGTTAACTACATTATTTGTAATTTGTAAATTTTAATTATAATGTATATTAATTCCATGTAATGAAGTTTTAAGTCTTTTTTTTAGTGAAATTTCTTTTATTACCTTCATTATTTGAACTATATATCTTAAGTTCAAACTCGACCAAAATCATATGAATAGTTTGATCAATTCAAAAAATGAGTTGAGCAGAGTCAAATTCGAGATTTATAAATGAATTAGAGTCAAAATAAGAATTCAAAAAAAAAAAGCTATCAAATTTGGATCGAATATATAAATGAATTTCAAAAAAATTGCTGATCGAGTAGAATTTGAGAAGAGTACTATTGTTCAGATTCGACTTATTTTCAGCTCTGGCTTGAAACAAGTTAAATGTTTTTAAATAATTAAAAGATATTCATGTAAAATTAACACACACAGGAATAGAGAGAGCTAATACATTTTGAAGTAGTACGTAGGTAGCTTCAAAAGAACTAATTAAGAGTTGTGAAAATCATGAATTTATTTATTCAACAAGTACCATTCAATACATGTATATGGGCGGGAAAGTGATCATGAACTTGCTAAGAATTAATTTGTCCTAGACTTTATATTATATAACTGGAGCCTGGTTATTTGAAGGCCTATATATATCACCAACCACTAATCTTAATGTATATACATTGCTGTGTAGGCTGTGTAGTATGCAATTGTCTATGACGACGATTTTTTTAGACTATAACGATGGCTCATCCGTCGCTATAGTTATTGTAAGTCTATGACGACTGTGTACTATATATATATATAGGGAAAGAATCAGGGCATATCCTTTTTAACGAAACGGACAGGACGACGGTCGGTCCGTTACTATAAGTTGTTCGTTATTAAAAGCTAAAACGACAATTCTCTGATATAGCGACGGACCGAACCGTTGCCCGGTCCATCACTAAAGGGAGTGAGTCCTTGAAATGTATTATATATATACACGCATCAAATAATTGCAGTTCGAATGTTTACTATCTGATCTCAGAGATATTGTAGAAGTTTAAGAGGAGGTGGAGGTGGCGATGGTAATTTTACGCATGAGCCCAAGCAATCTATGTTTATGAGGCCACAATTTGTAACACAAGTAACTATGTTGGCGCCTCCCCTTATTTGACACTCTAGGACACAAGCAATCACTCTATTACCGCAACCAAGAATGCATTCCTGACCCTCAACATGATGCTGATCATCCATCGCCGCCCCGAGTATTAACAGCACCACCACAACCACAGCCACCGGCACTTTTACAGCGGCCGTACCCATCCTAGTTAGTTCCACCAATATATACGTACGTCTATATGTATATATATGAGTTATAAATTAAAGCATCTATTATTGGGAGGGAAGAGGCTTTGTACGTTACACTGCGATTGCATGCGTTTTATAATTAATAAACGATCAAAGATTACAACCTCTTTTTTCATACAGAAAGCATGATTAGCAAGTTAGTTCCATTCTTTTAGAGCCCCCAACTAACTACTCACTCTTGCTGTTATATATTGTACCTTATTTTATATTTTTGTGATTTATAATATGTCATATTTGAGTTTGATAAAATTCATCTGTGGACATAATTTAAGTAAGTATAAAATGTGTAAATTACTGTCCTCAACGTGGAGAATAAAAGAAAATTTTATTTGATTTGTGTAGAAATCATTTGATTAGTGTCTATAGTGAGACATTTAATAAGGTGCAAAATTGTTTGATAAAACTATTTTTCCTTAGTTCCATTTAATAGAAGTCCATTTTATTTTATTTTTTGGAACAAAAGAAAAATATTGAGTGCTAATTCTAATTAACCACTACATTAATACTAACTAGTATGTAACTTACATATTTATTAATCTAGTATGTAATTTACATATTTAGTATTAATAAGTATGGTTAAATATAGAATTAAATAGTATATTATGTAACTTATATATATATGTATCTATATATGTATGTATATATATATGTTGATATATATACATAAGATGAGATATATGCATAAGTTTACATATATGATTTTGTACATGTATTTTTCTATCTTCTCCAATATTTTTACAAACAAACAACTACTACAAAGTAGTGTTCTATTGGAATTTTCTGTGAATTGCTATCATAGATAATTCGCCAAGGCTTGACATATATCCTGAAGGTATATCGTCTGTAACTCTTAGCAAACCGATAGTGGTGAGGGCGATAAAGACCTTAAGGACAGGGATACCCGTGTCATGTCTTCAACAACAATTTTGACTCTACAAAGCTACGATTCTAACAATCTTAAGGTCTTTATAATATTTGTTAGAGTCATGATTTTGGTGAGATAGAAGACAACACAGTTTTCAAAGATAAGTATCATTTTTCTTGTATCTATTTTATCAATGGAATTTTTATGATAATTAGTAATATATTGAGATATTAAGCTAATTATTTTTATTGATAATTCCTGTTAGAAGATGGATTGTGGAGAAAAAATAAAGTGAAAAAGATTACAATTTACATGTTTGTAAATTGATGCAGAGAAGATGAAGAGTGATCATCATGAAAAAACACCAAATGTTGATGCTTAGAAATCTTTCTGAAGAGATTATGTCGTTCTTCGGATTTAATTCTAAAAGGTGTGTTTTTTAACATTAGCCTTTATTTTTATAAATGATAATTGTGTATCATTTTGTATGTGTATATACTTGAAAGTATATGTTTTATGTATTATATCATGTGTAGATGATATTGTATGTTTGAGTATTATTTTACTTCCATTTTATTGTAATAAATTAATTAATTAGTTTTGTGAGATAAGAAAAGTAATTAAATTTTTGTTCATGATGGAATAAATTTAATGTTATGCATATATATATTTTGTTTATAATATTTTATGAGTAGATAAAATATTATGATGTATATATATATGTATGAAATTTGAGACAAATATTTTCTTATATACTACTAATTGAGATTAATTTATTATGAGAAAGTTGTAGTAAAATTTGAGAAGTTTACTTGTCTCTATGTATAACAAATTAGTTGTAAATTAATTTATTTTGAGAATAAAGTAAATTTATGTTCGTCTTGAACAAAATTATGTATAGAAAGTTTGAGGTAATATTTAGTGTATAATATTACTTGGTATTTTTGTATGCATGAATTTTGAGATAAATTACTTTGTTTGTGGATAATAAATTAATTATCAACTAATAGTTGGAAGAGATATTGTAGAAGTAAATTTTGTTGAATAAATCTTGTATACAATGTGATTGTGATATTGAGAAAACACTTAGAAATGTTATTCACAATGTTTTTGGGATAATCACAATCGATATATGTTGATTTATTTTTTGTGTGTACTTCTTGTCCAAGAAGTAGTAAATTTTAATGTGATTATATGAATTTTGTATATCCTAATTGAGGTAAAATTTTTTTTTTGACTTTTTATAAATATAGTGAAGTTCAAGTATTTCATATTATTATGAAGATTGTCTTGAATTCTATATTGTAAATGTCAAAAGATATATTGTTTATGATATTTCCTATCCAAGTTGGGACAAGAAAATACTTGAAGATATACTAATTCACGTGTGAGAATTTTATTTGCTTTCTACATAAATTAATTTTGTGTGATAAATTAATTTCTTAGAAAGTAAATATAAATTTTATATTTTATATGCAAATAAATTTGTGTGCAATATGATGAGTTGTGCTATAATTTTATAATGAATTTTATATATTTATATAGAGTCAAGTGTTACGTGTTGGTATACTTGAAAAATTTACATGTATAATTTATTAAGTGCTTATATTTAATATTTTTTAGATTTTAGATTTTATGTAATTCAAAAAATAAGAGCTTGTTTTCTTATGTGGGGTATTCTAAAAGATTCTTATATTGAAACAATCTTTATATGAATAACTAATACATAAAATGTGCAAGAACTTATTTTATGTTTTGAGAAGTGTTCCTTAATATTCTTATGTTGAAGTAATATTTATAGGAACAATATTGTTACATAAAATGTTAATTAATCTAAAATTTATTTTAAGTAGTGAGCATAATATTGTGAAGTGAAATTATTCAATGAGATTTCAATTATTTAAAAGTGTGGGGTGATTCTTTAAGATTTTTATTTATGGACTAAATTTAGCTTTTGAACTATTTGGAGCATAATTTTATTTATGTAAGAAATAGTAAGGCTTATGAATTTCATGTTGCGAAATTCAATTTGATTGTGTAATTCTATGAAATGAAAGTCTTTGAAACACAAACTTTTGAATAATATTGAAGTATGAACTTATTTCACTTAATTAATTATCTAAGGTTCAACAAAGTTATAAATTGAACCTAGAAAGAGCAATATTGATTTGGTGAAGAAAATCAATATAATAATTTGGTAAATAAAATACCTATTTTATTAGTCTAAATATGATCCAAAATATTTATTGTGATTTAGTTTAATAGTGAGATTGAAACTAAGTTATAAATATTCAAGTGGATAAATATTAGGTGATAATATATGCATATTAACCTTGAGATTCTATCGGATATAAAATTATTTATATGTTTACACTAACAATATAATTGTATAAACTATAATGTGATAGTTTTTGTGTATATTAATGATATGTTGATCATTTTACATAGTATTGTTAATGTAAACGAGTTTAAGAAATATCTAATTTTGTCTTTATGTTGAAAGATCGACTTGTAAAATAGATGTTATTTTATTATCATGTGAAAACATAATGAGGATTCCAACTAAATCAATTAAATTGTATTGAGAGGCTATACTAAACTGAGTTTGATCATGATATACCTTGAGATTGGAGAATTTAATAACTCTTTAATAGTAGTGGTACATTAAAAGTTAATTCTGATATAGCTATTATAAAGCTGAAGTACATATTCGCTAGTGGGAGCTTTGTGTTTGATATGCAATGCATGAGATCAGATATTACATACAGTTTTAAACTTAGTATACTAATTATTTACATTGATTTTTGTTAGATCTCTCAATGTTTTAATAGATCACATAAGTGTCACTTATATTTTAGTGAGGAAAATTATAAATTTACAAGTAGGTGAATTTTCACTCAATCTTGGGTTTTGTTTCTTAGATGAGTAAGAAACAAATGAGTATTTTTCATTTCACAATATGAATCTAATGTTATTATTTTATGAGGGAAGTTTAATGGATTAGGGTGTTTGTTAAAACATTGATTGTAGCCTAGTCTAAAGCCTCCTATTTCACAATATTGTGTTACTGAAATTTTTTATGCAGTACAAATTATTAATCTTGGATTCATAGCTGGTTGTGATCTTGAATAAGTATGAAAATATTCATAAGTAGGTGAATATATAATTATATTTTTACAAGTAGGTGGATATATTATCCCTTAGTGAGGGAATAATTTACTTGGAGTAGCAAGTAATATCATTGCTTTATATGATGGAGAAAGCAAATGGAATCGAAATTTGTTGTTAAAACATCAAATTGTGGCCACTTCCATTGCTTAGTTCATTATGATGTGATAATGAAATTGTTTTGTATAGAGCATATGAGATTACCTTTAATGGTAAGTCTTGACATGTTGGTCATAAACATAATTTTTGTTAGATAATTGATACTGAGAAGGTATTATAATATTTATCTCACGAAAGTCAAGTGACGACTTGACTTATCTTTTACTAAGACTTTGACGAGATCTTAGTAAGTTTAACTACTTGTGATATGGAACTTAAACCACTTTGTGTCAGGGGTGATGGGAACCCAACCTATTCCTAGGTTACCCCTAGTTTATAGGTTCAATGGGAAAAACAAGTCGCGATTCTTCGTCGTGTTACTATCGATGTGGTTCCATATGTAGTTTAAGATAGTAACGTCATTGCACCACCGAGAAATTTGAGTTATACTTTTAACAAAGTTGTTGTGTTCTTAGCAACAGAAACACATGTGAAACACTTTGCCTATATGAACTAGAAGTGGAGCCGCTTTTTATAGAGGGTTGTGGTTTACTCTCTTAGAGGTTCATGAAAACAGGTATATTGCATGGCATATATTAGCTAAAGCAATTGAGAATACTCATCGTGGTAGGAGGAATTTTGTGTGTGTGACAATTAATTCATATCATATATAAGAAGAGGTTCAATCTACGGAAACCTTCAACTTCGATGTGACTTTGAGTTGTTTACACTAAGGGAAGGTTCAATGTTCGTCACACCCTCTTTTATGCACACATGCCTTGGAGTTGTTTGATAGGAAGTTGTTTGGATGAAAAATAGTTTTTCCAAACAAGTGGGGGATTGTTATATATTGCACCTTATTTTATACTTTTGTGACTTATAATATGTCATATTTGAGTTTGATAAAACTCATCTGTGGACATAATTTAAGTAAGTATAAAGTGTCAATTAATGTCCTCAACGTGGAGAATAAAAGAGAATTTTATTTGATTTGTGTAGAAATTATTTGATTAGTGTCTATAGTGAGACATTTAATAAGGTGCAAAATTGTTTGATAAAACTATTTTTCCTTAGTTCCATTTAATAGAAGTCCATTTTATTTTATTTTTTGGAACAAAAGGAAAATATTGAGTGCTAATTCTAATTAACCACTATTATTACTACTATCTAGTATGTAACTTATATATTTATTAATCTAGTATGTAACTTACATATTTAGTATTAATAAGTATGGTTAAATATAGAATTAAATAGTATATTATGTATAACTTATATATATATATATATATATATATATGTATGTATATATATATATGTTGATATATATACATAAGATGAGATATATGCATAAGTTTACATAAGATTTTAGAGTTTTTATCAATTTTTATGTACTTTTCTTTCTCTTATTTTTTTTCCCATTAATTAATTTGGCAATATGCTGTTAATCTTTAAATAATGCATTAATTCATAATTGCAAAATCAATTTATTTTCCTTTAGCTTCTGAAAAATAATTGTAACACCCCCGAACCCGTTATAGACCCGAAATGCTATATATATGTTGTAAGTCCAAAAAGCCCGCAAGGCGACTAAAATCTAAATGTGATACTCGAAACAATTACAAAACTATGAATAAATAATATAACTATCAAAAAAGCTCAATAAAATTTTCATCGAATGAGCAAAAGTATTGATCCTAAAACAATATGTCAATATCAACGGAGGTGCAACTTCTCGAAATTAAAGTTAACAAAAATCAAAACCACAATACTATATATATACTGAAACTTAAAATTAATCATCTCATGTTTATTAGCGTCCCAGTTCTCGAAACATATATATCCTATAATATTGTAAGGGTGAGCAATAAAGCTTAACAACTGACAATCTTTACCATTTAAATGGATCAAATATAATTTATAAAATATTTTTTCGAAGTAACTTTTGTTCGATAACAATAGTAGGTATACTTTCAAAATTAAAACAAATAATAACAAAGCAAATTTATATTCAAAAATAATTTCAATGTATTTAATATATCTTTTAATTTACAACCTTAGCGACTAAGATTACAATAACTCTGTAACACAGTCCAGAAGTTTTATAATGTCAATGATCACACACCCAACTAATGTATCTATAAAGTGCACGCTTCCCGAATGACATCTAAAAGGTATACGTTTAAGTATGTCTTATATTATAGGTCTGGAACTAAGTGTAAACACTAACAGGTTCTGTACATAATCAAACTGAGGATTTCAAAAACGTTTCTCCATATTATCGATGTTCTAAACTATACTTTAATTTTTCACAGTTCAAGATCATATAATCTTATTTTCTAAATCAAAATTCAATTTAGATACTTGATCCAAATTTTAAAATAAAAGAGTAATCTTTTCATTTAAATGGAAGCCATAAATAAAAAATAACAAATTTTAAAACAGTACATTTATATAAGGCAAATTTTAAAAAATACTATTTAAATAGTTCAAAAAACCACTTAAGATACATAATTTCAAAATACTAAATAGTTGATCAGAGCCACTTACAGTACAAGTACCCAAAATATTAATCTCGTGATATAAAACGTCGTCTCAACCAAATTAAGAATCAATTACTACTTCAACTCGAATGCATAATTAGAGTTTTAATAGTTAATCATGAATCATAAATATCAAATTCTCAAATATGTCCAAATATCATCAACATGCTATTGTTTCTACCGAAACTCCCTCATATTTAACTTATTTTCTAAATCTAAAATCGTAAACAAAAACTAGACTTCAAGGACTCCAATTTAAACTCATGAATAACCCAAATCATACACAAAACCACCAAATTATCCATTTTTAAACATTAGTATAAATTACACAAAATCTACTGCAAAAAATTCAAATTAGCAATCTCCTAAATTCCATAACAAATAAAGTACTTAACTAACTTCAACTGTTCAAATTAAATTGGTAGACATGCTCCCAACTTATAGAACTACAAAATATTCAAAATTGAGAACGTTCCAACAATTAAATTAAGAATTATTGACCATACAATATTTAACGTTCTTACTTTCAATGTATTTCTTTTCCTTTGCTAATTTTCATTGATTTTCATTTCCAAAATCTCCCAAGAAAAATCTCAAAATATCCAAAATACCAAATTAATATTTATCAAGTAAAATCAAAATTAAAGAAGAAGATGAAAAGATCTTACCAAATTTCAAGTTTTCATCTTCAAATCTTTCTCCACCCATCTTTCTTTATTTTCTCTTCTTCTCTCTAAACGTAGTTAGTTTGGAGTAATTTTAATCTTTTTTAGATTTTAATTGTGTTGTTTTATTTATTATAATGATAAATTTTTTTTTTAATCGGCAAGATAGCTAGCTAGTTGTTACGCTAAATTTTTTTTTGAAATTCAAAAAGATTAATATTATACAGCACCGGCCCTGGGCTAAAGCCCAAGGTGCCCGGGCTTTAGTGTGAGACCCCAGATTTTATCAATAAAGATTTAAATTTTGTTGAAATAATTTTTTAATATTATGGTGTGAATTTAAGATAATATTATAGTTGTGGGTATTATTTATAAATTTTGCAAAGTATGCAAGTGGTTATATTATATTCGATTGGTCGGGAATATTACTAATTAGTAGGAATATTAAATGCATAACTCAATCATTGGTGGACCCCCAATGTAATTATTATTCGATTGAGAAAACGACAAAAATATTTTATTGAAATAACGACGGAAGTTTTTCACCGTTGATATCTTGTTGAACTACTCGGTAGTAAAAGAAATGCGATGTCGTGTGGTTGCATAAGAAGACACCGGTATTGATTATTGATGCTTATGTGAGAAGTCACTCGGTTTTATTCCATTATTATCGATTAATAATATGAATTATTATAGCGATAATGACGTTTTGTTTTATTCAGTATTATTAACGTAATAAAGCGAAACATCTTTTATATAAAATGTAATACTTTATTAAAGTTATTCTATAAATAAAATATATTATATTTTATTACGCATAGTGTTGCATAGTATTTTTGCATAGTGTTTTGCATAGTGTTGCATAGTGTTTGCATAGTAAAATGTTTTATATAAATAGAATATATGATATTTTATTTAAAAGATTTTGCTTTAAATATGGACCATCGATTAAAGTAAATCAATCTGGAGATGAGTTCATGGATTAATTACTATGCATTCTATTTTCCTATAAATAGAAGCTCATTCCTTCATTATTTTCTACTTAATTCATGAAACTCTAGAGAGAGAAATTATAGAGAGAAGCTATAGAGAAAATCTATATAGAGAAAAAAGAAAAGTATTTTGCTACTTCACTTTTCCAATATTCAGGTTCTTCTAAGGTAGGAAATATTATTTGTTATACTCGTAAGGGTGTTATTCTTTCTTATTCATGAAGAGAACTTCATTATTCCATTCATTATTATTCATTGGAATAACTTTGTAAAAGTGGCATACCCTATACATAACTCGTATACATGGTGGCATACCCTATACTTGGTGAAATCCTTATATTATTCCATTCTTATTTATTCATTGGAATAACTTTGTATATGCTGAATCCCCTATACTTGGTGATCTTCTTACGTTATTCCATTCTTTATTATTACATTGGAATATCCATGCGTGTGTTTTACACCGGACACTGGTTCCATTGTTTATTATTCCGCATTTATTATTCTATTGGAATATCACCTGCGTGTGTTTTACAGGACTGGTTCCATTGTTTATTATTCAAGATTTATTATTACATTTGGATCATCCCGCTTTGTGAATTTCACCGACTTTGGTTCCGTTATTATTATTCTATTGGAATAACTTTACACATGGCACCGCATGCGTGGTGATTTCTTTTGTTATTCCATTCTTTATTATACCCGGTTGGTTAAAACTTTGACTTCTAGACTCCATGAAATTAGTAGAATATCCTCGATATGTGTGTTTCATCCAAAGATCTTTTCATGGAAATATTCTTCCCGATCATTCTTGAATTTTTTACTCTACAAAACAAAGATCATGTTGACAATTTGACGTTAATAATTTCTGGATTAAATAATTCTTGAACTTGTTTTATTGAATTATTATGTCATTGTCATCATCCTCATGTTATATTATGTTATCTTTCGCTTACAAGCATAGATGAACTTAGTATGATTATGACCGTGGATCATTCAGTATAATCATGGCTTGATATAAATGATGTGATAAAAGTCCTCGGTATTCTGTAATGTGTGATGGATAGTTTTTGGTATGATTATAACCGGGGTGATTCTAGTATAGTCATGACCATTGATAATTTGATGAAAATCCTTGACCGTGGTACATGGATGATTAGATATTGTGGTTTATTCATTAAACTGAGTCTTAGTGATAAAAATTTATGAAAACCTTATAAAACCTAAAAGATAGTAGACTTTATTTTCTACTTGACTCTTTTAACCGATCAGATATTCATTGCATGATTAAACTGGTTGTCTATTGTATTTTATCGGTTTAACATTGTTGAAGGCTAATGATAATTTATTCGCATTATCTTAGTCATAATATTTTTCTCGGGCTAGTTGAGCTCACCCTTTTTCACCTTTTTCTCTTCAGGAAATGAGAATATAAATTGGGACGAGTCGGAGAAACGAGTGATGGTCCCGAAGATAGCATTAGTAGTCCTCACTATTCTGTTAAATAGTGTGACAATAAATATAATGAGGACTCCTTGAGTATGGATATTGTCTAAATGACAATATTCCTATTAGAACTCTAAGTTTATGTATTGTCGTATGTTACACCTACAGCGGATGTATAATTAAGTTTGTATTTGAATTTATGTACCATGTAAGTGGCGACCCAAGTGGGTGGACGTATACCTAATTTTGGGGTCGTCACAGTTGGTATCAGAGCTTAGGGATATGATCCCTGGCTAAGATGTGAGACAAGAATTAGGAGGGAGGCGGGAATTCCTTCGCTAGTATGACCTACCTAAGTTTATTTGATATTTAATTGGTCGATTCGAGTATAGGGATAATATGTGATATGTTAATTAACCCTTGTTTTGTGATGTTGTTTGTATTAGGATGTTGTGAATAGGGTTCAATTATTGGAACGCGATAATGAGTCAAAGATAAACAAAAGGTAACGACCAACAACACGATAATAATCATCATATGGTGGCAACGGCTATCGTAACAATGATAACCATCGTGGGGAAATTACCATGCCAAGAATGGTAACCACTTGATGGTAATCATGGCCAAGTTAATAGAAGTGGAAATTTCAAGAAGAGAAGGTCATTTAGCTCGATTTTTATCGTATAGTGAAGTCAAGTCCATCTCGGGATAGTGGCACCAAAAGCGGATACGGACAAAACAAAGTCTGGTGGTTTCAGGAAGAGCGTTTTTCGTGACTTCTCAAAAGTGGGTAACCCGAAGTTAGCACGCAGGTTAGTTAATTATAAATTCTTCATAAGTCTATACCTTATTAGAATATGGGTTCTACCCATTCTTTTATCTCTCTCTTCTTTGCGTTCAACGTTTAAATTTGACTTCGGAGAAATTAGACTTTGATTTATCTATTGAAACTTCGTTGGGAGAAACCTTCGTTACCTCCATTGTTTATTAATCTTGTTGTTTCAAATAAACACTTTCACGTTACCTGTCGATCTTATCTCTTTGAAAATACTTGCCTTTGAGGTAATTTTGAAACGATTGATTAACTACTCATTATTCTTTTTGTAAGGTTGTTAGCTTTCATATTCCTAACCAACCTATTATACTAATTCAAAGTAACCAAATCCTAAAGTTAATCTTTGTTATATCAAGCCATAAGTAAAGAGCCCGATCCTTTCGTTGTTGACTTCCTTGTGTGGAATGCACCGCCGGACTTTACGTAGGCGACGTCGCCGGATTGAAGATGGCAAGTTGATAGGTATCATTGTGAGGTCTTTATCTAGGTTAAGGGATAGAAGTCACGGTTGGTATCAATGTGACGATCTTATCCAAGTTTTGGATGAGAGTCACGATTTTGAATGATATTTCTATTATTAATAAATTTCTTGGCGTATTCTTGAAGATTTCTAGCCTACCCTAGGCGTGAAATCGAATTTTGTATTGACCCAAAGATAAAACCCATTTCTTAAACCCTCAAATATTTCTTCAATTAAAATGAGCAGGTTTACGTGGTTTATGATGAAAGTCATAATAAAAGCATTGGACTAATGAAAATCATGGGTATACGTGGTATTAGTAAGTTTTATGATGAGTTATGTTGGTTAGTATGTGAAAACATGAAAGTTTCTTAGAAATCACAAAGAGTTGAAAATCGATTTTGGTGAAAACGTAATATGAAATTCAATTGACCATATCTCCTATTATATTTTGAATTTTTGAGTGTGGTCAAGTCCTAGAGTTAGATCTATGAGTTACCTAACTAATTCAAGTGGAATTACTGGAAAAGGTGTTGTAGATTTATGTGTGGACTGATTTTAGCAAAGGAGTGCAAAGCTGCAAAAACCGAAAAAGCTACTGCCATAATTTTAGAGGGGCTTCTTCGGCTACTTAAATTATGAGAAAAATTCTGGCCTTTTGGGACATGAAGGTATATGGTATAAAGTACCTCCTGTCCAAAAATGAGCTCATTCTGACTTAAAATGAGCAAGTTATGACTATTTCAATATTTAGGTTTTTCTGATGAAAAACGCTATAACGGAGTTCTATAACTCCGATGACCATGAAATTTAAACTGGAAGCTCACGTTAACATGTGTAAGGTCCTGCCAAGATTTGGGAATTTTGGAGTTAAACTTGAGGTAGCTAATTTCTTAAGGAATTAATTAGAAATTGATTTTTGAAAAATAGTAAATGAATTTTAAAATTCGAGAAAAATATATTTTCATTATGGGACTATATTATGCTAAATCCCAGAAAAGAAATATTTTTGGGACTGATTTGGTATTTTTCATGAAAATAGTTTAATTCTGAACATGAGTTAAATATGTTATGTGAAGTAATAAAAGTTGAAAATAAGATTTTATGGCTAGAGAATCCTATATAGAGTATATGCATATTTTTGAGAGATTTGATAATTGGTGATGATATATTATGAGTATGGCATTTTGAATGATTAAATGCATTATATGGTAAAGCGTAAACAATTAAGATAAATTGTTTATAAATTTAAGAAGTGATTAAAATATTGTTGTAATATTAATGATATTAGATTATGAGATTATTAAGTGATTGATAACATGGGGATATTCTTGAATCTCGGATAAATTATATTATAAATGTTTAATATTTATCCTTTATCTCATTTGATTGATTCTTTATATCATTATCCTCATGTTTATATTATGTTGAAAGTCATCTGTGGCACATGGTGCATAGATGGACTTGGTATGATTATGACCGAGGATTGTTCGGTATAATCATAACCGTAATTGAAAACACGATTATCTTTGGTAGTAGTGCATGGATAATTTGTGCTTTCGTGATACTAATGAATACACGATTATCTTTGGTAGTAGTCGTGGATAATTTGTGGTCGTGATACTAATGTATACACGATTATCTTTGCACGTAGTGCATGGATAATTCATGGTCGTGATACTAATGAAAACACGATTATCTTTGGCCGTAGTGCATGGATAATTTGTGGTCGTGATCTTAATGAATACACGATTATCTTTGGTAGTAGTGCATGGATAATTTGTGGTCGTGATACTTAATGAATACACGATTATCTTTGGCCGTAGTGCATGGATAATTCGTGGTCGTGATACTAATGAATACACGATTTCTTTGGCACGAAAGTGCATGGATAATTCGTGGTCGTGATCTTAATGAATACACGATTATCTTTGCACGTAGTGCATGGATAATTGTGGTCGTGATACTTAATGAATACACGATTATCTTTGGTAGTAGTGCATGGATAATTTGTGGTCGTGATACTAATGAATACACGATTATCTTTCGCACGTAGTGCATGGATAATTCGTGGTCGTGATCTTAATGAAAACACGATTATCTTTGGTAGTAGTGCATGGATAATTTGTGGTCGTGATACTTAATGAATACACGATTATCTTTGGCCGTAGTGTATGGATAATTTGTGGTCATGATACTTAATGAATACACGATTATCTTTGACCGTAGTGCATGGATAATTCGTGGTCGTGATCTTAATGAATACACGATTATCTTTGCACGTAGTGCATGGATAATTCGTGGTCGTGATACTAATGAATACACGATTATCTTTGCACGTAGTGCATGGATGGATTGTGGTCGTGATACTAATGAATACACGATTATCTTTGGTAGTAGTGCATGGATAATTTGTGGTCGTGATACTAATGAATACACGATTATCTTTTAGTAGTAGTGCATGGATAATTTGTGGTCGTGATACTTAATGAATACACGATTATCTTTGGCCGTAGTGCATGGATAATTTATGGTCGTGATACTAATGAATACACGATTATCTTTTGGCCGTAGTACATGGATAATTTG
This sequence comes from Panax quinquefolius, assembly GCA_020205615.1. Taxonomy (NCBI): domain Eukaryota; kingdom Viridiplantae; phylum Streptophyta; class Magnoliopsida; order Apiales; family Araliaceae; genus Panax; species Panax quinquefolius. The sequence goes on along the minus strand of CM035156.1, from coordinate 34,791,062 downwards.
TGGTCGTGATACTTAATGAATACACGATTATCTTTGGTAGTAGTGCATGGATAATTCGTGGTCGTGATCTTAATGAATATCCTTGGCACGTAGTGCGGGGATGATTCGATGATATGGATTAATTATTGAACCGAGTCTCAAAGAATAAAATATTAATTCATGGATGTGGTAAAAGTCATCTTTGGTCAGTAGTGCATTGATAGACTTGGTATGATTATGACGCATGATTATTTAAGTATAATCACGATCAGATTGAAAACACGAATATCCTTGGCCAAGTGGTGCATGGATAATTCGTGGTTGTGATACTATTAAGTCTGCGCCTCAAAGCATTATTGGTTTTCCAGTTGTATATCTTTAGCCTGTAGTGTAAAGATGAATTGTTAATGAATATCTTTGGCGGATTGCGAAGATGAATTTAATATTTTTACTATAAAGGTATTCAAGGTATCCTCACCTCTTTATCATACCAGGTATGTACCCTAATTTCGAGGGCTAAATTCCATAAGGAGAGGAGATTGTGAGACCCCAGATTTTATCAATAAAGATTTAAATTTTGTCGAAATAATTTTTTAATATTATGGTGTGAATTTAAGATAATATTATAGTTGTGGGTAGTATTTATAAATTTTGCAAAAGTATGCAAGTGGTTATATTATATTCGATTGGTGGGGAATATTCGCTTTATGCAGGAATATTCGTACAACTACTCAATCATTGGTGGACCCCACAATGTAATTATTCATTTTGGATCGAGAAAACGACAAAAATATTTTATTGAAATAACGGCGGAAGTTTTACTGGTTGATCATTGTTGAACTACTTTCAGTAGTAAAAAATACGATGAATGTGTGGTTGCATAGTAGCACTACGGTATTGATTATTGATGCTTATGTGAGAAGTTACTCGGTTTTATTCCATTATTTGTCGATTAATAATATGAATTATTATAGCGATAATGACGTTTTGTTTTATTCAGTATTATTAACGTAATAAAATGAAACATCTTTTATATAAAATAGAATACTTTATTAAAGTTATTCTATAAATAGAATATATTATATTTTATTATGCATTGTGTTGCATAGTATATTTTGCATAGTGTTTTGCATAGTGTTTTGCATAGTAAAATGTTTTTATATAAATAGAATATATGATATTTTATTTAAAAGATTTTGCTTTAAATATGGACCGTCGATTAAAGTAAACTTGTAAGACCCCAACTTTTATAAATAAAGATGAATTTTCTATAAATATTATTTTTGAATATTATGGAATAAATTTGATATAATGTTATAGTTGTGGGTAATATTTATAAATTTTGCAAAGTATGCAAGTTGTTATAAAATATTCGTTTGGTGGGGAATATTCTTTTGTTAGGAATATTCGTACAACTACTCAATCATTGGTGGACCCCATAATGTAATTATTGTCGGATCGAGAAAACGACAAAAATATTTTATAAAAATAACTATGAGGTGTTACCGTTAAAACTGTTGAACTACCCGTTGGTAAAGTAAATGCGATGTCTGCGTGGTTGCAATAGTAGACACTGGCGGTATTGATTATTGATGCTTACGTGAGAAGTCACTCAAATTATGCTTAATTATTGCTATGTAATTCACGCGATCGTATCTCTTATATTATTGATTCAATTATTGTCACAAATTATCATCTCGTATAATATGTTATAGTATTAAATCAATAATTGAGACGACAAGTTATAAATTATTAATAATTGTTGAAAGATTAAATATGTGTTGATGAAAATAAAATGATTTGTGGTAAGTTTGATTATTTTTTATGGGGGGCTCATATGTCATCATCTAAGAGTCTCTTCGTCAATAGTAATTACCTTTGTGAATAGTAATTACCTTCGTCAATAGTATTTACCTTAAATCGATAGTAATTATCTTCGTCAATAGTAATTACCCTTGTGAATAGTAATTACCTTCATCGCCAATAGTAATTACCTTTACGAGACGTCGAACCACTTGTCGTTTCACATTACAGCGTCGAACCACTTGTCGCTTCACATTACAAAGCGCCGAACCACTTGTCGTTTCACATTACAAAAGGCCGAACCACTTGTCGTTTCACATTACAAAAGCGCCAAACCACTTTTCTTTTCACATTATTAGTCGTCAAGCCACTTGCGCTTTTCATTATTACGGCGGTGCTAAGCTAGAAATCTTCTATAAATAGAGGCCTAGTGCTTCATTATTTTTCACTTAATTCATTCAAGCTTATAGAGAGAGAAAGTATAGAGAGAATAAGAGAGAAAGAAGAAGAGTATTTTGTTGTTACTACTTCGCTGCAAAGATTCAATCTCCTACCAAAAGTAAGGGGTGTTATTCTTTCTTATTCATAAAGAGAACTGTTGTTATTCCATTGCTTATTATTCATTGAATAACTTGTGATCATGCGGTTTACCCTATACTTGATGACATTCTTCTATTATTCTATTGGAACATCACATCGTGTGTTTTACACCGGACCGGGTTAAATCTTTATTATTCTCGTTGGAACATCACATCGTGTTTTTTACAGGACTGGTTAAAATCTTTATTATTCTGTTGGAACATCACATGCTCATGTGTTTTTACAGGACCGGTTCCGTCTTTATCATTCGTTGAATATCCTATCGTGTGTTTTACACCGAGATCTGGTTCCATCTTTATTATTCTGTTGGAACATCACGCCGGTGTGAATTTCACCGACTTCGATTCCGTTATTTATTATTACATTGGAATAACCTCACCTGCGGCTTGATCTATCGCGTGCATGGTGATTTCTTTTGTTATTCTATTCTTTATTATACCAAATTGGTTAAAACTTTGACTTTATACTCCATGAAATTAGTGGAATATCCTTGATATTTGCGTTTCATCAAAGATCTTTCATGGAAATATTCTTCCGATCATTCTTGAATTTTACTCTACAAAACAAGATCATGTTGATAATTTGGACGTTAATAATTCCGGATAAAATAATTCTTGAACTTGTTTTATTGAATTCTTATATCATTGTCATCATCCTCATGTTTATATTATGTTGAAAGTCATCTCGTGGCTGTAGTGCAGTGCATAGATGGACTTGGTATGATTATGACGAGAGACTATTCGATTGTAATCACGACCGTAATGTTACAAATGATGTGATAAAAATCCTCGATGGTAGTAGTGCATTGATGGATGATTGTTGGCATGATCATGACCATTAATGAATACATAACTATTCTCGCCCGTAGTGCATGAATAATTGTGGTCGTGATACTAAAGAATATCCTTGGCAGTAGTAGTGCGGGGTGATTCGATGATGTGGAATATTTATTAAAGTCGAGTCTCATTTATAACAATGATGAAAAACCTTTTAAAACCTAAAAGATAGTAGACTTTATTTTCTACTTGACTCTTTTAATGGATTCAGATATTCACCGCAGATTAAACTGGTTGTCTATTGTATTTTATCGGTTTAACATTGTTGAAGACTATTGATAATTTATTCGCATTATCTTAGTCATAATATTTCTTCTTGGGCTAGTTGAGCTCACCCTTTCTTTCACTTTATTTTCTTTGAAATGAGAATATAAATTTGGACTAGTCGGAAAACGAGTGATGGTCCGAAGATAGCATTAGTAGTCCTCACTATTACGTGAAATAGTGTGATAATAATTGTAATGAGGACTTTTTTTTGAGTTTGTATAATATCTAGTAGACGATATTTGTATTTAAACTCACGATTTATGTCGTATTGCATACCTACAGTTATGTTAGTAAGTTGTATTTAAATTACACATACCATGTAAGTGGCGACCCAAGATGGGTGATGTATACCTAATTTTGGGGCGTCACGGTTGGTATCGAGCTTAGGATATGATCCCCGGCTAAGATGTGAGAATAGTACTAGGAGGGGAGAGACGGGAATACTTTTCGCTTAGTATGACCTACCTAAGTTTATGTCTTTATTTTATTGGTTGGTCATAAGATAGGGATAATTTGTTATATGTCAATTAACCTTTTGTTTTGTGGCAAGTATCTAAAAATGACATCGAGAATGTTGAGAATAGCAATGGAGCTCAAAGCGATCGTTGATTCACCACATATCAATAATCGAGGATAATGTGCATCGAGAAGGCGACAATCCTCAAAAAAACAACAACGACCAAATGATGAATGATCAAATGTTCGAGAGGCTTTTATGAATTTATGCAACAAAGAAAGTGAGAGCGACTCTCGCCCAAAACGTAGGTGGAAACACGGAAAACTCTCAAGTGGTCACCGCTAAACAATTCAAGGAGCTGGGACCACCGGGAGTTTAAGGGAGAGCCAAAACCACTTCGCGGAAGCATGGATAAAGCAGATTACCAAGATATTTGATGTCTTGGGATGCTCCGAGGAGCAAAGGTTCCCTCACGCCTTTATGTTGCGGAGAAGCAGACATCTTGGTGGGAATCAGTAAAAGCGTACTCAACTTCTTTGATCAAGATATCTTGGGAGAAGTTCCAGAGTTGTTTCAACGACAAATACTTTCCGAAAGTATTCGCCACATGAAGGAAGTGGAGTTTATCAAGTTAGAACAAAACAATATGACCGTATCGCAATACGAGGCAAAATTTATGGAGTTATCACGATTTGCGGCCCCACTTGGTGGATAATGAAGAAAGAATGGCGCGAATGTTTTTAAGAGGTTTGAAGTCGGAGATACGTCAACATCTTATTTCTCATAAACCGTGTGTTTGTATTCGGATGTTGTAAATAGGGCTCGATTAGTGGAACGCGATAACGAGTCAACTTAACTAAAAGAGAAGCGTGGCAAAATTATAATACCGGTGAGACTAGTCATGAAGCGGTGACAACAAGCGTGGAGGGAATCAATAGGCGGATATGGTAAACCACGGTGGTAATCGGGGCCAAAACAATAAGAATGGACATTTTAAGAAAAGGAGATTCAACAATGATGGAAAGACGTCAAGACCAAAGACCACCGTTGTTAAGAAGTAGAAAGACCACCTATCATATGCTTCAAATGCGAGGAGAGAGGACACATCGATCAAAGCTGCGCGTACTTAGTCCAAAAGATGTTATAATTGTGGAAGAAGAAGGTCACTTGCTCGATTTTGTCGCCATCAAGACAAATTCAACTAGGATGGAGGCACCAAAGGTCGGTAAAAAGTCAAACCCAGTAGTCAAGGAGGAGGCGTTTGTTGTGACCTCCAGAGAGCAAGGAACCCGAATGAGGTCATCACGGGTAGCTTTATCATAAACTCTAATGAAGTCTATACTTTATTTGATCTGGGGTTCTACCCATTCTTTTATTTCTCTTACTTGCGCCATCGATTAAATTTGACTCCGGAGAAATTAGACTTTGACTTATCTGTGGAAACTCCATTGGGAGAAACCTTCATTACATCCACTGTTTATAAGTCTTGTTTGGTTCAAATCGGTACACCTCACATTACCGTCGATCTTATTTCATTAAAAATACTTGCATTTGACGTGATTCTGTGGATTGATTGGTTAACTACTTATCATGCAAAAATTGATTGTTTTTCGTAAGGTTGTTAGCTTTCATATTCCTAATCAACCTATTATGCTTAATTCAAACGACCAAACCATTAAAATCAATCACGGCTATCTCGGTAAGTTAACCGGGGGTGATTCTAAGTATAGTCATGACCATTGATAATTTGATGAAAATCCTTGACCGTGGTGATACATGGATGATTAGATATTGTGGTTTATTCATTAAACCGAGTCTTAGTGATAAAATTTATGAAAACCTTATAAAACCTAAAAGATAGTAGACTTTATTTTCTACTTGACTCTTTTAATGGATTGCATATTTCAGCTGCAGATTAAACCGGTTGTCTATTGTATTTTATCAATTTAACATCTTTGTTGAAGGCTAATGATAATTTATTCTCGCATTATCTTAGTCATAATATTTCTTATTGGGCTAGTTGAGCTCACCCTTTCTTTCATTGTTCTCTTGTGAAATGAGAATATATATTTGGGACGAGTCGGAAACGAGTGATGGTCCCAAGATAGCATTAGTAGTCCTCATTTATTCGTTAAATAGTGTGACAATAAATATAATGAGGACTCTTGAGTATGGATATTGTCTAAATGACAATATTCCTATTAGAACTCTCGGTTTATGTATTGTCGTATGTTTACGACGGATGTATAATTAAGTTTGTATTTGAATTTATGTACCATGTAAGTGGCGACCCAAGATGGGTGACGTATACCTAATTTTGGGGGCGTCACATTTAGGCCCACTAAAATTAATAAATTTTTAGGGCCCCCAATATGTATTTTTGTTATGTATATATATACCCATATAAAAGAACCCAGTTCACGTAACTTTAAATTTAAAAGCCTACAAAAAAATTACCCAATGAAATAGACCCAAATTTTAATGACAGACTTAGTGATAATGTGATATCTAAATGATATTTTAGAAATATTGAAATAGTCGGTTATTATATTTGGTATTTATTTGTATTTATGCTCTTTTGTTCAAGATAAGTTCTTAGTTTTTTTTATGTCTATCTTAATAGTAATTAGCAAAAGACTCATTTTTTTTTGTCGCTTTAAGCCCTTAAAAACTCAGGGCCGACCCTGATATTATAATAATTAGTTATCTTATGTTGTAATTATTCACGCATAAGTAATAATTACTCAATTAACTTTATTATTGAATTAATTACAATTTCTATTAACCACTAAGTACTTATTTTCTTTTAAAAATATTTTAACTATATTATTAAAAATTCCGGATATTACAATAATAGTCCCCGCCAGAGCTCTATAGTCCCGGAAGAAGGTTGTGGAAAGTTACTTCATGTATACATAACATATAACCTATGATACATATATATGGTTATTCGTTTTATAATTTATACAGCAATTTATGCATAAAATATAATTTGCCGTTTTTTTTTTTTTTTTTTCACAAGCGCTAATTATTATATCAAATTTTTTTTTATAAAATAAAAAACAGTAGATTTTAGAAACAATAGCATTAATTATTTCTTAATTTAAACTGTTCAATATTAAAAAACTAATTAATTAACTTGGCTATTAATTTATATTATAATCTTCTATTGATCATGTGTGATCATCTATATGTCATTTAATTATTTCATTACCAATTTTTATTAAAAAAGTATTTGATCGCCCATTAATTATTTGCTGCAAAAGAAGATAATTAAAAAAATAACTTATACTATATTTCAAGGCAAAATAAATAAATTAAAGAACAAGGAAGATAAATATCATAATTGTATTTGACATATATATAAGCGGAAATTTTGAACATAATTGGAATGTAAAATACACAGAGAGATCATAGCTTCAAGAGAGAAGTAATTTATTGAAAGAAGTGGAAATTATTTATTTACTTATGGGCCGAAGATTGGCCAACCATTCACTACATTAATATGCATGGCCGGGAAATTAATTTTATTATATAAGGTCATGCAGGCCTAATCCTGTATCATACTTACTTTTTGGGGTCAACTGAAGGTGATGGTGATGGTGATGGTGATAGTGACAGCAATGTGGATTGTGGTGGCGGTGGTTGTCTTGGAAAAATGGGTGGAAGTGGAAAGATTGGTGGAATCGGAAGGATTGGTGGAATCGGAAAGATTGGTGGAATAAGTGGTGGTGTTTGTGGCGGTGGTCTTGGTGCTGGGGGCGGCGGGGGGCGCTGTGGACTGATTGGTGGAGTGAGAGGTGGTCGTTGTGGAGAAGCGGGTGGTGGTCGTTGTGGAGAAGCCGGTGGTGGTGGCCGTGGAATGACCGGCGGTGGTGGTGGTGGAACGATTGGCGGCGGCAGTGGCGGTGGATTAGGAGCCACGCAAGACTGGAGACATTGATAGTTGGAGACGGCACATTGTCCGAGACAGAAGCGACGAAAGAAGAAGGCCCTCGTGAACCTACATCCAACGGAACAGGAAACCAGGTTGAGGCGGCAGTTTAAAAGGCAGGAGCCGAGCTGATTCTGCCCCTCGGCTCCATGATGCCCCACCACCGCGCATAATATTGCGGCTACAAATACAAGCACCACCGCAAGGGATGAGGCCGACTTCTCACGGAATCGAGCCATATATACTTATTACTACCGGCTTAGCTAATTACTCAAATTCCACCTCAATTTATATATATAACGCGCGGCAGCGCGGTTGCGTGCACAACTGCTGTAGCTGCAGACAGCTACCTCCTTAATTTATCATCATCAATATGGCGTGAATGCTGCTACGTACGTACTAACAGTCTTAATTAATTAATTACGTACCTTAAATCTCTCTCAACTTATTTCCATTATACCACACGTATAAACTTCTGGGGATAATTTAATTTATTAGCTTCGGGTTAACTCATTGTTCATGTTCAGCTTATATTAATTTGAGTTCTGTTCATTCGGAAAATGAATATCAATATAATTAACCATATTCCTACTCGTATGCATGAAGTCAACAATAAATATTTTACTGGCTTCTATATAGATGGATATATATTTCACTTATTTGTGTGCGTGTCTATACATACGTTAACGTCAAGATCTCCTGTCACGTCCCAATCACGTAAGACGCCCTGATCCTATACATTAAACACGATAAATACCAAAAGTTTGACGGCTTCGACCGTCGGGAGATAACTCAGGCGTGAGAGTCAGTATCGGTGTTCACAAGGGTTAACAATGGAGGGTAATAATCTCTAGTGTAAGACAAATTCATAAGGACACACCTGACAAAAAGGCTGCCATCGAATGGCCAACGAGTCCAACCATACCTCCTTACACCATTGTGAACTTAGGACAAATAAGAAGAAGATCAGTTGTGAAAAAGTGAATCTTTTATTGATGGTGAACAATCATGTACAGACTTCTGGTAAACTGACTCAATCTCTATTGAAAGTATTTCCGAAGCTTGCCAGCATGCCAAGTATTCTTGATCTCAGATCCGTCCAATGCCTTTAACCGATAAGTCCCTGGCTTTGGTACTTCGATCACCTCATACGGTCCTTCCCAATTCGGCATCAGGTTTCCCATGTTCTGAGACGTAGATGCTTCGACTTCTCTGAGGACGAAGTCCCCCACTTCAAATCTGCGAAGCTTAACCCCTTGTTGTAGTGTTTGGCAACTCTCCGCTGGTAGGCTGCTAAATTGATCAAAGCCACCTCTCTAACTTCTTTCAACAGATCCAAGTTGGCCTTCAGTCCTTCGTCGTTGTAGATCTCTTTGAATTGACTGACCCGAAGACTTGGAGATCCAATCTCGACTGGGACTAAGGCATCAGTACCATAGGCTAATCTGAAAGGTGAATCCGCTGTGGTAGTCCTCTGTGTGGTCCGATAAGCCCATAACACATTGAGTAGCTCCTCTGGCCATCTTCCTTTAGCTTCGTCCAGTCTGCGCTTGATTCCGTTCAGCAGCGTCCTGTTGGTCACTTCAACTTGCCCATTCGACTATGGATGAGCCACCGAAGTCTTCTTATGCTGAACCCCCAGCTCTTTCAGAAATCCTTTAAATTTTGATCCCACAAACTGGCGTCCGTTATCCGATATCACCACTTTAGGAATTCCGAAATGAAACACTACGGACTCCTTCATGAACTTCAAACACTCTTGCTCCGTTATGAGCCGAAGTGGTTTCGCCTCTACCCACTTGGTCATATAATCGATAGCCACTATGACGAAACTGACCTGACCTTTTGCTTTTGGCAACGGACCCAGTATATCTACCCCCAGACAGCAAAGGGGATAGGAGATAAGATCGAGTATAGCTCTTCTAGTGGCTGATGTGGGATCGGACTGTTGAGCTGACACTTCTCGCATTTCTTAACATATTCCGTAGCTTCCCTGAAGATCGTAGGCCAGTAGTACCCCTGCCGAAGTACTTTATAGGCTAATGACTTAGCACCATATGGTCGCCACAGATGCCTTCGTGAACTTCCTGAAGAGCATATTCAGCTTCGGTCGGGACCAAACACTTGAGCAATGGTGATGAAAATGCCCTTCGATAACGATCCCCATCAATAAGAACGAAATTGACACTTTTGTACTTGATCTTTTTTGCCAGCATCTGATCCAAAGGAAGGACGCCATCTGCCAAATATTCGATGTAGGGAGTCATCCAGTAGTTAGATCGCTCGATACACATCACCGTTTCATGCTGGATACTCTGCTGCTGCAAAACCTCCAGATAAACAGACCTATTGAAAACGATAGCATCCGTGGTGGCCAGTTTTGACAATGCATCGGCAATGGAATTATCGTTACGTTCTATGCCACGAAACTCATAAGAGAGGCGAAACATGAAGTCGGGTTTTTCAACTCGCCAAATACTTGATCATTCTTGTCCCACGAGCTTCATAATCTCCTGATAACTGCTTGACAACCAACTGAGAGTCACTATAAATAATCGACACGAACTTCTAGACTCTTCACGATCGAACTCCCCGCCAAAGACCTTTGTTTCATACTCTACCGTTGTTTGTTGCTCTCGAACCCAAATCGGATGGTCTCTTTGCACCTTGAACCCTCAAAGCATCTCAACTTCTAAGCATTTCAAAGATTCGCTTGAGAACTAACATTCCACCATTATGTTAGGTTTGTAATATTCATATGCGCAATCAAATTGCAAAAAGTGCGTAAGCGTGGAAAAATCAGAGTTTAAAAATTTTACAAACCATATACCCGGATCACCCTTTATGAATAATTATTAATTAAACGAAAAGATAAAGAATAAATCATACCCTTGAAGATCGAGCTTTCCTCAGTACAAGTTCACCTCCAAATCCTTTTCGCTCAATCTTGAATCCACCGGGTTTGGTTCCTTCCTTTGATCAACGTTAGCCACCCAAATGTTTGGCCTCTCAGAGGTGATCCACCAAGGAAGAAGAAAATTCAAGAAGAAGGGTGGTTGGCTAAACCTAGTTTTTCTATCTACATAGAAAGGTGTACTCCCCAACAAATTGGAATTATTACGTTGTAAAAGTCAACAACCCATACCACCCATAATAAGACTCCTCTTATTTATAGATGTGGGCAACCCACCTTAACAATTAAGGAATTGGGTTTTAATTAATTAATTCTTTTAATTAATTAAGCTCCCTAATCTTATTAGGGATAATTAATTAAACTCCTTTAACTAATTTTCCTTCCTAATCCAATTAGGAATAAATGAGAGTACTTATATTAAATTAATTCCTAAACTCTTTTAGAAATTAAAATAATAATAATTGTAATAATATTAATAAGACTCCTCTTATTAATTTATATTTAATATTTCTAAAATATTAAATAATAAATATTAAGCTATTTAATTTATTCTATCACCATAGATTAAATTAAATATACATAACATATTATTACGATTATGCCATTTACTTCTTAAATAATTATTCTTCCTTTTATGGTGTGACCCTTTAGGTTCTCCATATTAAACAGGTTGTGAATAAATCAATTAGAACAATTCTAATCTTATTTAAATAAATAAATTAAATAATTAATTTATTTAAATAAATAATATTTATTCTACAATAGGGATAAGCCTCCACAAGCGATCAACGACTTTCCGGATAATATAGATTTCAACATTAATCATTAAAGAACCTTTGAGTAAATAGTTACAAATAATTCAATCCTTCCACCATACTGATGTCCCAATTAAATATAAGACATGAAATTCTTTGTCAAGTCTTATTTTATTTAATTATATGTATTTCGATCCTTAAATGCACAACTCCAAATAATGCAAATTAGAAACTCCTTTCTAATTTCATTCTCGCCATAACCCAAGGACTCTTTCAACATCATTTATCGAATCACATAGGACATTTCTCTTCTTTTATTAGAAGTGGTAGATTCTTTATTGATCATACATTATCTCCATGTACAACTTATTATACCCAAGCATACCTTTGATATACCCTAAGGGTCTTAAGGAATAAGTCAAAGTATAACTCATCATACACAAGATACTATGATGATCTCAAGTCCAAGGATTACTTGTACTACTACTATCACTACAGAATTCCTATCGACAGCAAATAAAACTCCATTAGGTATTCCTTAGCAAGCCACGTTCGGTTGAACTTATTCTCCAATAAGCACCTACATACTTGCTTTAGTGTCTCCACACAAATGATCATGAGATCAATCATCCTCATCCAATGAGCAGTTAACGTATGTACCAATCTATCCGGATTCACTAATCCCCAATTTAGTAATCCAATGATTGGGAACTATTTTAGTTTTAAGTCGTCTAAGAATTTAGATCTCATTAGAATGATCATCATCATTATTCTAAAAGCATTACTTAAAACTATGGGTTTATCACATATTATAAAACAAAGATCATGTAGATAATTAAAAGCCTTTAATAAATTAATACTTTTTATTAATAAATGAATAAGATTGTTACAAAGTATATGCTTTATCATCAAACATGATTGGCTTGTGCATACTACTTTCAATCTCCCACTTGCACTAAAGCCAATCGTCATGGTATCTTATACTCTTCTTCTCTAAGTGACGATTATCCCTTTGTTGGATAAGCTTTAGTTAATGGATATGTAATGTTGTTCTTGAGAGTCCACTATCTCTATAGTGATTTCCATCTTTCAATGATTCTAATAATCAAATGAAAGTGCCACAACACATGTTTAGATCCAAGATGAGACTTGGGAACTATTCCTAGTTACGTAATGAACTTTTAATCCAAAAACAATCAACTTGCGACTTCATTTATAGCTATATACTTTGTCTTTATCACTAAACCAACAACTCTTTCTTTGTTTGGAACCTTTCCAATTCAACGCACAGATTCAAGGTAACACTTTACCTTAAAGTGGATTTTTCATCATCTTGAGTGCATTCGAAAAACTTGAGTCTCATTAAGCCCTCTAGTTTTAATTAAGACCCACCATGAATATGATCACATCCTTAGTCTTTGGTTAAGAACTTTAAGATATTTTTCACGACTCATAGTGAACTTCTCCGAATATGGTCGATCAACATCAGGTCTCGTATATTTCATTGCATACATGTGATAGTTACTCATGTGATCTCTCTAATCGAGGAGTGTGGGGACTATTAAGAGAGATACACTCCATTGCCTCATCCATGAGACATCTCTTGGAGTTTTCCATGCTAAACAACTTTAGCATCAAATGAATATACGTTCCTTGGGTTAAGTCGAGCATCCTCTTAAATCTATCTATATAGATTTATATCCCCAATTAAGATACTCTTCCCAAACCATTCATGGAGGAATGTTTAGACAACTTTATCTTTACTAATTGTAGCATTGGTATGTAATTCCTCATCCGTAGTATATCAACATATAATACTAGAAATTTCACGACGCTCCCACTGACCCTTTTGTACACACTAGAACTCTTACCTCATCGTATATAACTGGATCATCATCTTCTATGATGTGTACCTCATCATCATCATCCATGATGAATCCATACCTCCTAGGTATCTCAAAGATTATTCGATTTTTGATTTGGTTGTGGTACAATAAAGTTATATCTGTGTTCCTCTTATTTGACTTATAGTGTTTTGTGGTTCTTGAACTTTTAAGATCTATTATCCTCCCACTAGCCCTTCAATGATAAACGCCTTTATCTTAGAAAGCGGCGTGTTTCGTAACAAACACCTTTTTGCTAAGTAGAATTATAGAACATATACCCTAAACTTACTTTATGATGTCCCACAAATCGACACATCACAAATCTTGTCCCAAGCTTATCCTTTTGAAACCTTTTCACATAAGTTTGAACCCCTTATCTTAACATACTTAAGATTAGGAATCCTCCCATCCATAACTTTTATGGAGTCTTGTAGGATTTTGAGGTTACCATTTTCGTGAGATATCTTGACCATTTCTAGGACATTATCCCGTAAGGATCTTTGGAATGTCAATTAAAATCATTATGGACCGTACCATGTCCAACAAGGTACAATTTTCCTTTCGGATACATCAATCAATTATTACGTATCGAGGCGTCCATTATGAGAAAACCATTTGAGATGATCTAGAAACTTATTGCTTTCAAGTATTTATTCCTTGATCTAATCAAAGAATCTTAATACTTTGTCAATTTGTTTCACTTTTGAATTCTTTGAACCTTTCAAATAATTCACACTTGTATTTTAGCAAATACACACATTCAACTCTTTGAATGATCATCTCCTTTTCTTATACTAATTTGTTCAATATGCAAAATTATTTTCATGTAAGTCAAGTATACAAAATTTATTAAGTAATATTCCAGTTCTATACAAAACATTATTATTATAAATAGAACAACAATTGTTCTTAATTATAATACCAAAGATTTATTGTCCAACAATAAAATGGAAATAATGTTTCTAACAAGAATTGGAATACAATAACAACTTATTGACTTAATAGATTTGCTTGGTAGCAAAGTCTTAAACTATAAGTTTCTATGGCTAATGTTGCAACCTTTGCTTCATTTTCCACACATAGGATTACTTATATTTGTTTAGCTTTCTACTTCTGCTTGGTCCCTTCATAAATCTATATTTATGATAACCAAAGTCGGTATCCAATACCCAAGTAGAACCTTGACTTAAAGAAAAATTTATTTCAATCATGAACAAAAAGCGTAGACAGAAGAAACTTCACTAAGCTTCTTTGGTTAGCCTCTGCGCAAGATACTTTCGCAGATTTCTTTCAAGTGTCGGGCTTATTGCGGTTGAAAGCAAACTCCTTTGCTATCCGTGATCGATTTTGTTCTTATTATCCTTTGTTTTTGCCTTTCTATATACCTTCTTTAAATCATTCTTCTTTTCAAAAGATCCTTTGGCCCCTACCAGTAAGACATGGTCTTTCTTGGTTGGAAAGTGACTCTCAACATTTTTCAATATGTTAAGCAAATCAGCGAGGCTGATATCTAGCTTATTCATATGAAAAATTCACAACAATTGTGAAAAGAGTTAGGAGTGGGTGCAAGATCAAATCTTGGCTCAACTCTCCATCCATGACAAAACCGGTTGTCCTAATTGATCAATCAAATTGATTATGTTAAGAACTTTTTATCATCTTGTAGTGCCATTGGCCATTCTAGATCGGAAGAGCTACTTAGATATCTCGATATCTATCGGCCCTACTTTCCTCACCATCAACTACTGATGTGTGGGGAATATAGTAAGAACATCCATAGTTTCATGTGCGACATTGAAGCTCGTTACTCATGGATACTGAGCATGATGCATCGAGCCAACGTGCATCATCTTGCCACTTTCTAAAAGTAGCAATGTCTTCCTCGAGGCATTGTCTACAACTATTGCGAGGATAGGCGTATTAAGGACATAAGATAGCTTTTCAAACTATGAGAACTATTCTCAAATTCCTTTAACAAACATTTAATTCGGTTTGGTTAATTTAGAATTTAATATGCTTCGCAGATGATAGTAATTTTAGACATTGTAAAATTTCGTAAATGAATTTGTAATTAACAAAATTTTAACATACATTCTTTTATTAATTACCAAAATAAATTAGGTCTTGTTTTAAATTGGTATCTCCCACTATTTTTTTTCAAACTATATTACCCTCACTTATATAGTTTTGCAAAATCTAATTAAAGATTTGCTAGTGAGAATAAGGATCCCATTTCAAATGTATATAGCCTTGTGGTGACACAACAAACTATATATAAATAAATAGGTAGACAACTTTTGTCAATTACATCAACTATGCAACTCCTTGTATTTTGCCTCTTAGATTATTTTGATCAAGTGGTGGCACATCCGAATCAAAATTTTCCAAGTTAAGTCCAACCTAGCACTCCATATATTCAATAAAGAAAAATATCATCCTTGTGGTGACACAACAAAACAATATTGTTCAATTTTCTTTATAAGCATCAAATGTGATAAATTAACATCTTAAATACTTAATACTTTCCTTGTGGTGACACAACAAACTCATATTAAATATTTAATACTCTATTAATTTTATCATGTTATAAGGCGACGTTCGATATTCCAAATATCTTTGAACGCTTAAGACTTAATATAAAAATTGAGGGTTTGTTATTAATTTGTCTCATCTTGTTTAATAGCGCATTTATATATATATAAAATACGCGTTATATTAATTAACATGCACGAAGCATGTTTTTAATATATATAATATATATAGTATAAGCATGCACATATAGAATACTATATTCTACCTGGATTGATTATGGACTTTTATTCTAGTTTGGTTCACTAGAGCCACCAAGTGAACCAAAAGGTCAAACCCTAGGGGTGCAAGAAATAATATTTAAATATAACTATTACATTTAAACCCGGGCTCCATTACAAACGGGTCTTCAAGCGCTTCTTGTCCTTGATCTCCAATTTTTCAAAATAATTCTAATTATTCCTATTACAAAACTATTTTAAAATAAATAGAAACCTTGATCGTGATCGAGGGAAGTACATAGGAGGAGTTAGAATTTACATTAAGAAAAATTAGAGAAGGCGAAGTACGCAGACCCCATTTAATAAAAACCCATACATTCATGCATCCAACTAAAATAAAATCCAATCATATTGGTCAATAGTCCATAATCAATCCCATTTATTATCATACACATCACCATATGCATCAATAAACAACATTCATCTCATGAATAATAAACATTTAATATATATATTGATATCATTTAATGGGCAAAATTTAGTTAGTATAAAATCTATTTTTGAATCAAAATAAACTCCTTTATTTTAATCCAAATTTAAATCAAAATAAAACTATTTTTTTTTAATTTATCCAATTTTGAATAAAATAAACTATTTTATTTTAATCAAAATAAACTCTTTTATTTTAATTAATTATGGAATCCAATTCCATGTAATAAAAAAAAAATATTAAAGGAAACACGGATAATCTTTTCCTATTCACAAATAAACTCCTTTATTTTGAATAATATGAAATCTTATTTCATATTTAAATAAACTCCTTTATTTAAGGAAACACGGATTTTCTTTCTATTCACAAATAAACTCCTTTATTTTGAATAATATGAAATCTTATTTCATATTTAAATAAACTCCTTTATTTAAGGAAACACGGATTTTCTTTTCTATTCACAAATAAACTCCTTTATTTTGAATAATATGAAATCTTATTTCATATTTAAATAAACTCCTTTATTTAAGGAAACATGGATTCTCTTTCCTATTCACAAATAAACTCTTTTATTTTGAATAATATGAAATCTATTTCATATCTAAATAAACTCCTTTATTTAAGGAAAGATCAATTTCAACTCCAATTAGTTATCATGGAATCCAATTCCAACTATAATTAGTTAGCATGAAATTTAATTTTAAAATTAAAATAAACTTTATATTTTAATATTAAAATAAACCTTTTATTTTAAAATTAAAATAAACTTTTATTTTAATTATAAAATAATTAATTTATATATATATATATTATCCGTATAATATATGTATATATATAATATCCGTATATTTATTTAATATACCAAGTTGCTTACAAAAAAAAAAATCCTCGATTTCCGTACGTGGCCTTGGCATCAAAAAAACTAAGCGACTTTGATTTTCTTTTTTAAAAATGATACGACTTGTTCTTTTTTTTTTTTTTAAAAAAAATGATGATCCCGTTGCCACGTGATATCACTTTTAATGAATCTCTTATTTTTTTTTTTTTTTTTTTGATTTCGTGCAATAATGAACAAACAGCAACATGTATATATTCCTGTTGCTTCAAAAAAAAACCGTGGCCTTGATTTCTTTTTTTTTTTTTTATTTTAATATTATTTTTTTAATAAATTTTATCAATAAAATTATGCCCCAAAAATTGTTCTAAACACATATCAATATACATATAAAATTAAAACAATTAATAATTTGCATAAAAGTTTGGCTTCGATGCCATTCGTTAGGTTTGTAATATTCATATCTTAATCAAATTGCAAAAAGTGCTAAGCGTGGAAAATCGAGTTTAAAAATTTTACAAACCATATACGGATCACCCTTTATGAATAATTATTAATTAAAGCGAAAAGATAAAGAATAAATCATACCCTTGAAGATCGAGCTTCCTCGTACAAGTTCACCTCCAAATCCTTTCGCGTTCAATCTTGAATCCATCGGGTTTGGTTCCTTCCTTTGATCAACGTTAGCCACCCAAATGTTTGGCCTCTGAGGTGATCCACCGAGGAAGAAGAAAATTCAAGAAAAGAAGGGTGGTTGGCTAAACCCTAGTTTTTTCTATCTCTACATAGAAAGGTGTACTCAACAAATTGGAATTATTACGTTGTAAAAGTCAACAACCCATACCACCCATAATAAGACTCCTCTTATTTATAGATGTGGGCAACCCACCTTAACAATTAAGGAATTGGGTTTTAATTAATTAATTCTTTTAATTAATTAAGCTTCCTAATCTTATTAGGGACAATTAATTAAACTCCTTTAACTAATTTTCCTTCCTAATCCAATTAGGAATAAATGAGAGTACTTATATTAAATTAATTCCTAAACTCTTTTAGAAATTAAAATAATAATAATTGTAATAATATTAATAAGACTCCTCTTATTAATTTATATTTAATATTTCTAAAATATTAAATAATAAATATTAAGCTATTTAATTTATTCTATCACCATAGATTAAATTAAATATACATAACATATTATTACGATTATGCCATTTACTTCTTAAATAATTATTCTTCCTTTTATGGTGTGACCCTTTAGGTTCTCCATATTAAACCTAGGTTGTGAATAAATCAATTAGAACAATTCTAATCTTATTTAAATAAATAAATTAAATAATTAATTTATTTAAATAAATAATATTTATTCTACAATAGGATAAGCCTCCCTAGCGATCAACGACTTTCCAGATAATATAGATTTCAACATTAATCATTAAAGAACCTTTGAGTAAATAGTTATTGTACAATTCAATCCTTCCACCATACAATGTCCCAATTAAATATAAGACATGAAATTCTTGTCAAGTCTTATTTTATTTAATTATATGTATTTCGATCCTTAAATGCACAACTCAAATAATGCAAATTAGAAACTCCTTTCTAATTTCATTACGCCTTAACCAAGGACTCTTTTGGTACATCATTTATCGAATCACATAGGACATTTTCTTCTTTTATTAGAAGTGGTAGATTCTTTATTGATCATACATTATCTCCATGTACAACTTATTATACCCAAGCATACCCTTTGATATACCCTAAGGGTCTTAAGGAATAAGTCAAAGTATAACTCATCATACACAAGATACTATGATGATCTCAAGTCCAAGGATTACTCAGTACTACTATCACTCTGAGAATTCCTATTGACAGCAAATAAAACTCCATTAGGTATTCCTTAGCAAGCCACGTTCAATTGAACTTATTCTCCAATAAGCACCTACATACTTGCTTTAGTGTCTCCACACAAATGATCATGAGATCAATCATCCTCATCCAATGAGCAAGCAACGTATGTACCAATCTATCCGGATTCACTAATCCCCAATTTAGTAATCCAATGATTGGGAACTATTTTAGTTTTAAGCTGTCTAAGAATTTAGATCTCATTAGAATGATCATCATCATTATTCTAAAAGCATTGCTTAAAACTATGGGTTTATCACATATTATAAAACAGCATCATGTAGATAATTAAAAGCCTTTAATAAATTAATACTTTTTATTAATAAATGAATAAGATTGTTACAAAGTATATGCTTTATCATCAAACATGATTGGCTTGTGTGCATACTACTTTCACATGAATGGTTCGGGGATGATATTCAATAAAAAATTGGGATAATTCCATTGTCCACGCTGCTAATCTCCCCGAAACCTTTGGTTTGCTCATCACCTTCTTCAATGGTTGATCCGTGTAGACGACCAGGAGCCGACCTTGAAAATATTGCCGAAGCTTTCGACTAGCAATTATCAAAGCAAAAGCAATTTTTTCAATATTGAATTGCACTGGTTTCAAAGATCCTCAGGACATGGCTGACATAATAAATCCGGATGCTGCTTCCCCCTGCTTCCCGAACCAAAATAGCTCCCACTGCCAACGAATAGCTGCCAGATATAAATACAAGGTCTAAGATGGAGCAGGCTTCACCAATAAAGGAACCGAAGACAAATAGGTCTTTATGCCTCGGAAGGCGTCTTTATGCCTCGGAAGGCGTCTTCACACTCTGAAGTCCACTGGAATGTCTTTGCATTCTTCGGCCCCTTCAGTGTATCGAAGAATGGCAAGCATCTTTCTGCAAATTTGGACATGAACCTCCTCAAAGCTGCAATTTTACCAGTTAGACGTTGAACGTCTTTGAACGACTGAGGAGTCTTTATGTCGAGAATAGCCTGGATCTTCTCCGGATTGGCCTCAATACCCCTCTGACTGACCAGATAACCCAGGGACTTCCCTGCACCGAGCCCGAAGGTGCATTTTGTCAGATTGAGCCTCAACTTGTGATGTCGGACAGTCTGAAAGTACTCCTCCAGATCATCCAAGTGTTTCTGAACATGCATGCTCTTCACGATCATATCGTCCACGTACACTTCCATGTTCCTCCCCAGCTGCCTCTCGAAGATGAAGTTCATCATTCTCTGGTAAGTGGCTCCATCATTTATTAGGCCAAAGGTCATCTTCTTATATGCATACACCGAACGGTGTGTAATGAATGCTGTCTTCGGAATGTCCTCCTTGCACGTGGAAATTTGATGATAACCTAAAAAAGCATCCATAAAGCTTAGTAGTGCATACCCCGAAGTGGCATCGATGATGTAACGACCCCAAAATAGGTCCATTCCATCCAACCCATTCTGAGTCGCTAAATATATGGTACAGAAAATAACTACAACTTTATTACAACAATTGTCGTGCAAAATACAACAACACATATGTTGTGAGTTTGGATACAAATATATACCAACTCGTGTACGTCACAATGACACCTTACATAAAGGTATAGTCAAAAAGCTGTTTTAGAAATTAGAATCTTTGGGAAGTGCTCATGGAAACCTTCGTATACATGGGAGGCCATGCTTTTAGGTTATGGTAGATATCATATGGCCACAAAATTATCCTTGGTTGACCCAATAGACCCCAAAGAAAAACGAGAAGATTACTATCATATTCTTCCCAATGGTGAGTCTTCTCTTGACATATCATTATCTCCACTGTCTCTAATTGGGTATTATACTCCAAACAAACACCAAGATTATATAGGTAGTGCTTGTAAATATACTCAGCAAGTGGATGAGCACAACCATGTCTTATGATAACACGAGTTTGTATGTCATTAGACATCTTGTATGATAGTGACAAAACACCCTTCCAAAGTTGGGTTCGCCTCACCCTATTTAATTCACCAAAAATAACTATTAAATGATGTATAAAATACAACACACTAAAGCCCTCAATAAAATTATTTTCATACTCTTTAGGGAGAACCTCAACAACTATAGACCACCGTTCTATTCCCTTGTTATCCCATTTCAACCCGGCTACACTTTTATTACACGAAAGGAATTGTGAAACAAAAAGGTGAAGCACAACTAGCTCGATAAAGAATATTATGACTAAAGATAAATAAATTATCAATAGTCTTCATCAAGTAATGAATCGGAGATTTAGAACATATGGTAGATGATAAAACTTTTCAACCATAGTTGCGGTGAACGAAAGCAATCCATTAAAAGAGTCAAATAGACTATAAAGTCTATTGTCTTCTTCCACGTTAAAAGTCCACCAACAATATTTTATCCCTCGTAACATCAATCAACAGTTCCTTTCCACAATCATATGAATAACTCATAATCATAATTGTGATTCTAAATTCCTCTTCTCATCCGGGACGAAGATAATTTTCATCACTGTCTTTACGAAACATCAAATATCATGGTTATACCAAATCACAGTTCATTCATAATCATACTAATAAATTCATCTTTGCACCACGGCCAAAGATATTCATCAACGATTCATCTTTACACTACAAAGCTAAAGATATTCAACAACAAAAGTCATCTTTGCATTACGAGCCAAAGATATTCATCAATAATTCATCTTTGCACTTAAAAGCTAAAGTTATTCAACAACAGTCATCTTTGCATTACGAGCAAAAGATATTCATCAATAATTCATCTTTGCACTACAGGCTAAGATATTCATCAACAAGTCATCTTTGCACAACGAGCCAAAGATATTCATATATCAAAGAAATACATAATCATTTCAGAAGTTATATAACAATAATTATAACCATGTTGATCAATTCACCTTTGCACTTAAGCTAAAAATATTCAATTGTAAATTCAATGGTCATGATCATACCAGTCAACAATTCAACTTTTGCACTACTGGCCAAAGAGAACCTATGGTCACGATCATACCAATAATCTACCCATCTTTACACTCAAGTCAAAGAGAAATATCATCATTAGGGTTATAAGAATGTTATATAAAAACAATATAATCAAAACATGGTTTTAATTTCAAAAGTAAGATTCATAAATCAACGATAATTTGGTCAAAGAAGAAACCAATTTGTAGTGAATAAGTACTCGTATTAAATGACATAGTACCGTATACGTGCATAGTAACCTCGATACGAAAAGATAAAGTTTCATAATAAAATTCATATCCATATTTATAACACCTTAATCCAAATGTTATAAATCACTTAGAAATCTCATAATCTAATATTATTAATATTACAATAATATTTTAATCATTTCTAAAACTTATAAACAATTTAATTAAATTGTTTACACTTTACTAATTAATGCATTTAATCATCATAAAATGCCAAACTCATAAGATTTCATCACCAATAACCAAAACCCTCATCAAAAATCTGCATATACCTCATATATATGATTCTCAAGCCATAAAATCATATTTTCCAATTTTCTTACTTCACATAACATATTTAATTCATTTACTCATAACTAGAATATTTTCATGAAAATACCAAATCAGTTCCAAAAATATTTCTTTTCTGGGATTTAGCATAACATAGTCCCATATTGAACATATATTTTCTCAAAATTTTAAAAATTCATTTACTATTTTTTATATGGCCAAAACTACCGAATATTTAAACATTTATCATAAATTATACTTTTATCCAACAATTCTGAAATTTACACGGTATACTGATATTATATAGATGTACTCCCAATAAAAATTTCATCAATTTTGGAGTTAATCACAAGGAGTTATAAGCGGTTACTTTTAAAATAGTATTTTCTCATAAAATTCATAACTCTCAATCTATACATCCAAAAATCGCCATTTTTGGACACAATATATAAAACTCATCAAATTATCATTTCAAATTTTTCCAGAATTTTTAAAGGTTCAGAAAAATTTCGAAACTAAAAACATAATAACCCTTAAAATCCCTTTACTATCCCTTACTCAAAAAAAAAGACTTACATTTGGAATAATATTTGAACGAACTTGCACCGTATAGCAATACTCAAAGTATACTCAAAATACTCACAAGAATAATTTCGATAATATAGAGAGAAAACTTGGGTTTACGGTGTGATTTTCAATTCTAACCTAAGCACCCTATTTATAGGAAAATCTTAGAAACACCAAAAGCAGAAAATTTATTAAATATTATTATTAATAACCAAAGTCATACGCCTCCTTTGAATTCAGATTCCAACAATTCTCACATGCAAAAGTACACTTATGGGGCCAACTAACATGAGAAACATGTTTTTAGCATTTTTTTGTAATAAAATTAATTCAGACCCAATATTCTGGAACTTCAATAATTCATAATAAATAGCCATTTTATCAGAAAATTCAAATCTCGCGAGTTTTTATAGAAAATTCAATTCTCTACAACTTTGCAGAAGAAAGTTTTTTCAAATTCCAAACAGAAATTGACCAAAATCCACAAACAGACGATTTTACAGGCTATAATCAAATTTCAGTCAAGAAATGGGGTCCAATGAGCATGTTTAACATGTTTTAAACATTTATTGTAAAAAAATATTCTTCCTCCTCATATACTCATATATTCCACATTCAATTGTAAAAATATCACCGTTAATATATTATTAAAATAATATATTTAAATGAATTATTTTATCGAAAAAGATAAAATATTAATTTTCAACAATTGTCACTTTAAAAATTTTCTCCATCTATATCCACATAAAATAAATATTTTCTCATCATAAAAATCAATAATTAATTATTCACAAATAATATTACATAATCACAATATTAACAACCAGGCGGTTCTCTAGAAAAGAGGGGCTTTCAATAAGAATTTCTCACTTCTTGGCGCAATTGATTAGGTGACCAAACCTCTCCTTAGACAGAACTTTCTAGACATTGCCAATAATGTTATCCAATAATATTATTCAGGATAATATGAATTATTGCTCAGATAATGGAAAATCTTGTCTACGTGACAATTATTGAAACAACAATAATATAAAATATCAACGTAGCAATTATTGAATCAATAAAATAAAATATTGAGCAGTAATTATCGTAACAATTATTGACTAATGCCTTCTTTACGAAAAAAAAAAATTATCATGCTTCATGAATAGTACTCGTGAATAGTAACTCGTGAATAGTAACTCATGAATAGTAACTTCGTGAATAGTAACTTCGTGAATAGTAACTCATGAATAGTAATTATAAAAAATTGAATACTTTTATTTCATAAAATTTGGGGTCTTACAGATGAGCTGATCGATATAGGGCAGAGGATATAAGTCCTTCGGACAAGCTTTGTTCAGGTCGGTATAGTCGATGAAAACTCGCCATTTCCGATTCGCTTACGCTTTTGACACTACATTAGCCATCTCATCTGCGGGTAGTCGATCTCAAAGATGAAGTCGGCACTATCGACTTAGCAATCTCCCTCATCGATGATCCTCTCGACTTTCAGTGCAAAGATTCACCTTTTCGCTTAGGCGGCTTCTTTTAGGGATCCACATCTAGTCGGTGCTCGGCAATCTTTCGGCTAATTCTAGGCATGTCTTGTGGCTCCCATGCGAAGATGTCTGCATAGCAACGAAGAAGTTCCATAAGGTTTGTCCGAAGAGGTTCCGGAAGACCCGAACCAATCTTCACTGTTTGTCTTTTTTTCCCAGGACTAGCTCGATCTCCTCTGTCTCTCCTGCAGGGACAACCAATGGCTCCGAACTACTTTCAGTGAAGGGCTCGATCTCAATTGTCATAGTTTTCTTCTGCTTACTGACCCCCACTCCCGAGGAAATAACAACATTTCGATAACAGCGCCGGGCCAGATCCAAGTCCCCTGCCACCTCTTCAACTCCGTGTGCCGTTGGAAACTTGATCTTGAAGTGAGGAATGGAGGTCACTGCTTGGAGAGCAGTCAAGGTAGGTCGTCCCAATATGGCATTGTAAGCCGAATCTACATGCACAACATAAAATTTACAGGTTATTTCTACCTGCCGAGGAGCTGTGACGAAGACCACTGGGAGTTCAATAGTGCCTGTAACTTTGACTGGATTGTTGCTGAAGCCATATAGGGGAGCCTCCTGCCCGACCTCCATCTTTCGCCCATCAAGATGCATCCTCTGATAAGCATGGGCATATAGAATATCAATGGAAGATCCGTTATCAATCATCATTCGCTTCATGTCTACCGAACCCACTTGTGCTGTGATCACCAAGGCTCCTTCATGGGGTTCGATGGGCTCCGAAGGATAATCAGCATCACTGAAAGATATAGTTGTTCCCGGAAACGGTCTGTCGGCCTTCGGGGGAGCACCCGCCACGGACATGACCGAATATAGGTACCCCCTCCTCTTCTTCCCTACCAATTTCCCTACTGTCCCACCGGTTATTACATCAACAACGTGCCTCGGTGGTGGTGTTGGAACATTCTGGATGGGTGGAACAGTTTGAACCATCTGAACAGTACGGTCGACATTCTGCTGATCTTGTTGGTCCCTCCCGGCCACATACTGAACCAACAAACCACTTTGAATCTTCCTCTACACAAAGTCCTTCAGATTGCAACACTCATTAGTGTCATGACCCGTGGCTTGATGATAGCCACAATATTTCCGATCGTTGCCCTGTCATGTCTTATAGTTATCACGAGGTGGCTCAAAGAATGGCTGGTTCCTGATCTGGTCCAAAATCACCGACTTATCCGTATTCAGTTTGGTGTAAACCTTATTCACCTTTGGGGTAGGAGCAGGTGGATGACTACTTCCCTGTCGCCATGAGTTGTTGTACTTTTTCGAACTGCCCTCTGGCCGATCATTATAACCTCCCGCCCTTTTCTGATCGCCTTCAGTCTTAGGAGTATCTACCTCCTTCATTCGGTTCGAAGAAGAACGTTTCAGACTGTTCATAGTCTCCTCCACTACAATATAGCCTTCTGCTTTGTCAAAAGCCTCGGCCAAGCTCTTCGGATGGTGAAACATCAGCTTCTTCACCAGTTTCTCAGACTTCACCAGATCCAGGCTGTTTTGAAACAACCCTACAACCTGAAGATCATTAAGGTCGGACACCTGACCAACTTCCTCCTTGAAACTCTTCACATACTGACCTAAGGTTTCATTGGTGAACTGTCAGACCTGCGCCAAAGAACTTGTAGGCTTCCCTCGTCTTCGGTTGCTCCCGAAACGGACATGGAACTTATCACAAAGCTCGGTCCATGAAGATACTGAATCCGCTGGCAAGTCCCCATCCACTGCCTTGCATCCTTCCTCAACGTTGTGACAAACGTGTGATATTTGGTAGCATCAGTGAAATCATAATAATCCATCAGCAGGTCGAACGTCTGGCTATGGTCATAAGGGTCCCCAGACCCATCGTAACTCTCCATACGTGACAACTTCTTGGTAATGTCTGCCTTTTCCTTAAGAATGTCCCAGGAAAATGGGGATGCCTTCTTTCCCGAAGTATCCTTCACCTGTTGGACCTCAGCCAACTGCTTTCTGAGCTCCTTCAATTCTTTCACCAGAAAATCCACACCTTCTGGCTGCGAGGAGACTTCTTTTTCCTGAACGACGTTCTGCTTTTGAGTGGATCGACCTCCTCCAGCTGACCCCACTACCTTTATTGGACTTCTGGATCTACTCCGTCGTGTAACTCTATCCTCATGACGAGAATGTTCACGTTGATGCTCTCTCTTTCTAGTTTCTGGCACAACTTCCCTCGACGACCATTCATTCGCGTATGCGTGCGTCTCGATCGCCGAGAACCAATGACAATAAGTGTCTTCTTTGAAGCTACGGGAGTTCTGCTCCTCGATCTCCTTCGGTCATGAGAACGATCTCGAGACACATGTACAGAGTGCTCTGGCTCTTTCCCCTCTCGCCTTTGTACCTCCTTATGCCTGCTTCGTCTTTCGGACTGAACATGACTGGACACTTCGTCCCTTAACTCTGTGACCCGAAGCATCTGTTTGGTTATATCTTCCATTTTCTTTAGAAGAACGTCCAGAGCCTTATTCGCCTCCTCTGCCATCTTTGCCAACTTGGCAGTCCTGTCATCTTGGCCACTTCGATGACGAGTTCTAGACGGTGAACCCTCTACTCGCCTTCGGCCATGATCACGCTCCTTATCTGCATCAAAGACCAACCTCCGTCTGGCTCGCCATGAGTCTTCGGACGAGGACTCCCTGATTTGTGCTTAGATGTCGTACTCTCATGAGCACTTTTGGAAGGACCCAGACGATCCTTAACAGAAACACGAGGCAACGATGAGCTCATAGCCATCGCTTGCCCCTCTGGCGTATCATCTCTACTCCTCACCATCTTCCGAAGTAGGTTAAATGAATGTGATTGAAAACTCAATGACACTAGAACTAAAGCCCTCCTTCTAGCGCCAATGTTAACGCCAAGATCTCCTGCTACGTCCCAATCACGTAAGACGCCCTGATCCTGCACAGTAAACACGATAAACACCAAAAGCTCGACGGCTTTGAGTCAGGGGATACTTCGAGCGTGAGAGAGTCGATGTCGGTGTTCACTGAGGTTAACAATGGAGGATAATAATTTCTAGTGTATTGAGAGATAAAATTATCAGTTGGAATGTGTGTACGTGTACGTACCTTTTTCTTGAAGACTTTCTTGTTAGGTTATACTCTCTTTCCCGGTTTACCGTGCCACCTACTACCGTCGTCATTTTCCCTCTCGATTTTTTCTTTGTTGCTGCGAGTTGTCACCTTCTCTTCCATTTGTTTATCTTGGTCGGTGGCTATAATCCCATCCACATTAATGCATTGCAGGTATCTTAATCAACTGTCATGCTTTTTTATCATTACAAGTTAAAGTAATAGTTATTAAAATATCTAACGGGTCAATCCATTGATCCGACCCGGTCTTAAAGGGATCCAATATGAATAATATAATGATTAGGCCCATAACTTTTAAGGCTCAATAATGAGGACCAATGGACTAACTAAACAAGTGGGCCCAATCCACGCGGTCCAATATGAGAAATATCATGACCCAATATTGCTCCCTAATTTTTTATTAAACAGGGGATTTAATAGGAAACTATAAAAGATGCATGATATGATTGTACTTGATAAATTCTTCATAAATTCTGCGACATCTCTACGTGGAGGGAACACGTAGAGGACATGTTATTATGTTAAAGTCCCATAAGTTAGACTTGAAAACTCACTATATATACTTGAGAATTGAAGTACTAATTAGTTTTAAGTAGAATGTTTCAACAATTGAAGTGGCGGTGGTCATCATGTTGGGGGCGGTGGTGGTCGGCCCGTGGAATGAGAGGTGGTGGAATGAGGGGTGGTCGTTGTGGAGATGCCGGTGCTGGTCATGGTAGACGTCTAGGCGTTGGCTTAGGAGCAACCTAAGCCACAAAAGACTAGACATTGAAAGTTGGAGGTGGCACACTGTCCGAGACAGAAGCGAACAAACAAGAAGGGCCGAAACCTACATCTAACGGAACAGGAAACCAGGTTGAGGCGGCTGCTTAAAAGGCACAGCCAGGAGCCCCGAGGGAATCGAGCCATACTTGCTATAGCTTAATCTCACTCAATTGAATTCCATTATTAGGATTTATGATTTATGAGTCAGG
Organism: Panax quinquefolius; assembly: GCA_020205615.1. Classification (NCBI taxonomy): domain Eukaryota; kingdom Viridiplantae; phylum Streptophyta; class Magnoliopsida; order Apiales; family Araliaceae; genus Panax; species Panax quinquefolius. The sequence goes on along the minus strand of CM035156.1, from coordinate 34,761,945 downwards.
TTAACTCATATTTCAAGTTTAGTGCGATCCATTTAAACATATAATACTTGATTGATCCATTTAAACATACTATAACACTTTCTATTACATTGACAATTTAAGTTAATAACCGTACAGTTAATTAAAATCACTTGAAACTATTGAGTTAATTAACTAATTTTTACAATGTTATAGATTTGTTAAATTTTGAACTCATATTATTAATTATAAATATGAGTTGAAACTAGTTTAACTAGTTTTTACTTATATTTATAAATGTGTATAATTATAGTCCGTTAAAATCATTGGGTTCATGTTACAGGCTAAGCTAGCAAACTTCATGTTAGGCCTTCAGGCCTGTTTGACTGTTTTTTATTTGTTTATGCTGTTATTATATTGTTTTGTGCTTTAATTAACTTATATTACCACATAAAAGTATATTATAAATAGTTTAGATCTTTATTATTACAAAATTTAGAAATATAAATAAAGAAATTCGAACATTATCATTCAAAAAGGCCTCATGAGCCCTTCTTGAGGGTGTTAATATCAGTTTTATAATAAACGTAGGTATGCCTATATGTGTAGCATCTTTGCTTTTATATTATTATTGATTTTTTAAAGTTACTCTGAAATATTTTAAACCAAACATATTCTTACCGAATTATAAGATTAATATTGACTTTCTAAAAGTTAATTTGAGATATTTTAAATTTAGAATTAACATAATTGATTTAAATTTTGAAAAATAAATAAATTTTATAATTAGTTATATTTTTTGATAGTTTATAATATTCATAATTGTATTGACATGCATATACTAAAAAATTCATATCAATTTTCAATTTAAAAATATTTTAAAAAATAATATGAATATTATAATTACAAGTATTAACTAATAATATCTTTAATATATTGAGTCTTTTTATATATTTCCTTTCGTCCCATAATATATGACGATTTAGAGTTGTTTTAAGAATATCTTTAATATATCTTTAATATATGACGATTTAGAGTTGTTTTAATATATTAAGTCTTTTTAAGAATTAAAGAAATGATTGGAAATCATTAAATATAGTATCAATTGTATATAATACCCTTAAAATCTCATTTATTACCATACTTATCTCTATATACTCTCTCATATGTAATATTTTTTCATGGGTGATAATTTTGAAAAGATTGTAATTAATTTTCCTAGATTTTTTAAAATGTCAAATAATTTGGGACAAATAAAATCACCTAAAATATCATATATTATGGGACGGGAGTATATTACAAAAGTATGTCAATTGCAAATTAATAAAATTACATTACTTATTAATTAATTAGTTTACCCGTATAAAATATTGCAGGATAGTTTCTTTTCCAAATTATATCCATGAGAAAATAAGCTGAGGACGCATATCAATAAATTACCTTGTTGAGCCCAATGTTACACTAGGAATCACGAGAAAATAAACTTAGGACGTATATCCATGTTTAATTTGGGCATGAAAAATGGTTAATTAGTTTCAACATGTAATTATATGGGTTGAAATCATTTAAATCATATTTTAAATAGACTATATGATTTTGATTTTTAATTGACTCATAATCATTTTTGTATAATCCAAAATCAATTATAATTATTTTTGCCAGCTCTACTTTCTATGCTCTTTAAAAATTAGTTTAATTTGACTTTTTATGTTAAATTGATTATTTAAAAATTAAAATTTGACGTTACTCCTTTGATTGTGGAACTATGGCGGGTACGTACTAGCTCCAACAATACGCTTTTTTATAGTACTAATAAAATTAATGTACCTACCACCATGCATGCATTAATATTCATGTTCCAACCAATTAAGTGTGGTATTATTATTCAAGTACCTTAATTAGTGAATGTGCTTGTTTATTTTTGGTAGTTGTTAAGCTAAGATTCGTTTACGTGGCTCAATTATCAAAATCGAGTCTAATTTTGCACATAAACGAAACTACACGAAAAAGTTTGACGGTCTGGGTCATCGGGAGATAATTACTCCGATATAAAAATAATTACAGGTTGGACAAAGTTTAACAATAGAGGTATTTTAGTGCTGAAAAATAATAATAATTTATATGTTTATCTGAGTGTATTTCGTGAATTAACTTCACAACAACAAAATCCATTATTTCAGCAATTATTAACACTTTTAATTTGTTGTATTGATAATTTTATCATGCGTAAAATATTTAGCGTTAACAGTAACAAGAGAAACCAGGAGTATCTCTCTCATTTATGAAATGAATAAAATTAAGTGCATGTGATACTTAACAATTAACCCTACATACTTCTATTGTGCACGTGAAGTAAATTTAATCAACTATGTTTAAGTGACTGAAAAGAAGATTATTACTTCTTGTACATTTGCAGAATTTAAACCCTTGACTTGAATCTTAAAAATATTTCTATTTTTTAAAATTAAATATATATTTTGACTTTTTTAAAGTCAGTTCGTTAAATTTTAAAATTCAAAATTGATATGAAGTTATTTTTTTGAATTTTGATACGAATAAATATAACAATTGTAAACTAAGCGTGAAGTACTAGTAATTATCATCTTTATTATTTTTAAAATCTGAAGCGAAATTATATCAATTTTGAATTTTAATTAAAATTTATAAATTTATTTTAAATAATTAGAATGTCTTTAAAATGAATGATATAGTACTTATAAGTAGTACTGTTAGTGTCGGTAATTTTCAAATGTGCATATATAATATACACCAAATGTGCTCTTACAAAAATTTAATTAAACAAAATATTCGGTTAAAAATTATTAAGAACTTTAATACTCCTTCCGTCCCACAAATAAAGTTTCATTTAATATTTTTCTTTTTGTTTCTCAAAAAAGTTTCTTTCTATTGATAATAACATAAAATAAGACAATTTCCTTAAAATTGTCATGATAATTAATACTTAATTAACAACTTATTAGCTTTTATGTGACGCCCCCAAAATAGGTATACAACACATATTACGGAAATCAAATAAATATAGTATGAATACAAATACAATCTTAAATATACAACATGAACTCATGAGTTTTAATACAAATATTATCTTCTAGACAGTATTCAAACTCAAAATAAGTTCTCAATACATTTATTATCACACTATTTCATAGAATAGTGAGGACTACTAATGCTATCATCTGGACCGTCACTCCTTTCCCCGACTAGTCCCTGCTGCGTTCTCATTTCTTGAAGAGAACAATGAAAGCAAAAGGGTGAAATTTCAACTAAAGCCCGATAAGAAATATTATGACTAAGATAATGCGAATAATTTATCTTTAGCCTTTTAATGATGTTAAACCGATAAAATATAACAAACATCAAGTTTAAGCTGCAATGAACAAGCAATCCATTAAAAGAGTCAAGTAGAGAATAAAATCTACTATCTTCTATGATTTAAAATGTTTTTCATCACTTTTATCGCTGAGACTCATCTTAATAAATCATCCACATCATCCACGCACTACTACGAAGATATTCATTAGTATCACAACCATAAATTATCCAATACACTACTGGGCCGAGGATATTCGTGTATTCTTGATGGTCATGATCATACCAACAATTTGTCCATCAATGCTCTACGGCCAATGAGGACTTTTACCACATCATTTGTAATATTACGGTGCGCCACGATTATCCAGAATAATCCACGATCATAATCATACCAAGTCCATCTATGCACTACAGGCCACAAATGACTTTCAACATAATATAAACATGAGGATGATGACAATGATATAAGAATTTAATAAAATAAGTTCAAGAATTAATTTATCTAGGAACCAGTAACGTCTAAATTGTCAACATGATACTTCTTTGTGGAGTAAAATTCAAGAATGCTCAGAAGAATATTTCCATGAAAAAATACTGGATGAAGCGCAAATATCAAAGATATTCCACTAATTTCATGGAGTATAAAAGCCAAAATTTTAACCAACTGAGTATAATAACGAATAGAATAACAAAAGAATTCACCAAGCATGCGATAGACCGCACAGACAGGTTATTCCAACAGAATAATAAATAATGGAACCGTGTTATGCGTAAAAACGCGATACATGATGTTCTAACGAGAATGATAAATAATGGAACCGGTAAATGCGTAAAAACATGGGCGGGATGTTCCAACAAAATGATAAATAATGGAACGGAGTCATGCGTAAAAGCCACAAACATGATTTTCCAACGAGAATAATAAATAATGGAATAATAGAAGAATTTCACCATGTATAAGATTACTTACGCATAGATAGGTTATTCAACATAATAATAAAGAATGGAATAATGGAAGAATTTCACCAAGTATAGGGTGAGATGGCGTATCTGAGTTATTCAATGAATAATAAAGAATGGAATAATGAGAAGTTATCTTCATGAATACAAAAGAAATAATACCCTTACCTTAGAAGAAGCCGGATATAGGAGTAGTGAAGTAGCAAAATACTTTTCTTATTTCTCTCTATAGTTTCTCTCTCAGAGTTCGATTGAATTCGTAAAGAAATAATAAAAGAATGAGCTTCTATTTATAGGAGAATGGATTGAATAGTAACTAATTCATGAGCGGGTCAGATTGATTTACTTTTTAAGCGGAGACGATCCATATTAATTTACTATGCATTATTAATAAAATATTCTAATAAAACAAAATCTTTTAAATAAAATATAATATATTCTATTTATAATCTAATAAAACGAATAACTTTATAAAAATATTTTTTTTATATAAAAGATTTTATTATCTGCAAAATATTATGCATAATAGAATATTATATATTCTATTTATAGTCTAATAAAACGAATAACTTTATAAAAGTATTATATTTTATATAAAAAGTTTTTTGTTTTATTACATTTATAATAATAATAAAACAAAACTTATCACCTTTATTATAATTCACAATATTAATCGACCAGGTCGTTCCCAGGAAAGAGGGGACTTTTCAATAAGGATTTTTCCTTATTGGCGCACAATTAGGTGACCAAACCTCTCCTTGGCAGAACTTCTAGACATCGTTAATATTACAAATAATAATATTAATAACTTTATTATCTCAATTATTGATTTAATAATATATAAAATATCGACAATAATTGAATCAAATAACGTGAGATACTATGTAACAATTATTATAGCAATAATTGATCAAAATTGAGTGACTTCTCACGTAAGCATCAATAATCAAAACCGTGTGCTACTATGCAACCACGCGTAATACTGTACTTTTAACACCGGGTGTTTCAACATTTAACGATAAAACTTCCGCTGTTATTTTCATAAAAAGATATTTTTATCATTTTCTCAATCCGACAATAATTCCGTTGTGGGGTCTACCAATGATTTTGCCGTCGTACGAATATTCCCTGTTAAAACGAATATTCCCCGACCAATCGAATATTATATAACAACTTGCGTACTTTGCAAAATTTATAAATATTACCCACAACTATAACATTATATCAAATTCACTCCATAATATTCATAAATGATATTTATAGAAAATTCATTTTTATTCCTAAAAGTTGGGGTCTTACAACCTCCCCTTCTTATGAAATTTTGCCCTCGAAATTAGGGTACGTACTTGGTATGTCGAAGAGGTAAGGATACCTTGATTTCATTTCAGATTCTAACTCCCAGGTCATTTCCTCAACATCGTGGTTCCTCCACAAAACTTTGACTTGAGGTATAACCTTGGAGCGTAAAATATGCTCCTTCTTATCCAAGATTTTAACAGGAACCTCTATATACGTTAAATCTTCCGCTATTTCGTCCGGTTCTAATTCAATAATGTGGTTCGAGTCTTCCACATATTTACGTAACATGAATATGTGAAAAACGTTATGAACACGAGACATACTTGGCGGTAAAGCGAGTTTATAGGTCACAGCTCCTACCCAATCGAGAATTAAAAATGGGCCAATGAATTGAGGATTGAGCTTTCCTCTCTTTCCAAATCTTATAACTCCTTTTCATGGAGCAACACGTAACAACACATGATCTCCAATATCGAATTCCACGTCCTTTCGATGAAGATCAGCATAACTCTTTTGTCAATCTTGTGAGGTTTTTATACGTTGTCGGATCGTTTGAATCTTTTTCGTAGTCATACGTACTCAACTCGGTCCCAACAACGTTGCTTTACCCACCTCATCCCAAAGATATCTTTGGAGAACGTCACTTTCTTCCATACAACGCCTCAAATGGAGCCATGCCAATACTTGCTTGATAAGCTGTTGTTGTAGAAGAAAACTCTACCAATGGAAAGAACTTATCCCAACTTCCTTTGAAGTCGAGGACACGAGTCTTAATAAATCTTCCGGAGTTTGAATAGTCCTCTCGATTGTCCGTCGACCGAGGATGATATCTTGAACTAAATTATAAAATCGTGCCCATAGCTTTTTGCAAACTAACCCAAAATCGTGAAGTGAATCTTGGGTCTCGATCGAAACTATGGATCTTGGCATACCATGCAGATCTTACAATCTCGTTTATATACATCTGAGCAAGATGTTCAAGTGTATAAGTTTTCATATTGGTAAAAATGAGCAGACTTTGTCAATCTATCAACAATGACCCAAATTGCATCTATGCCTTGAGAAACCTTGGGAAGACAAAATGCTTGAAATCCATGGTAATGTGCTCCCCACTTCCATTTTGGAATTTCAAGTGGTTGCAATGGACCTTTTGGTACTTGATGCTCCGCCTTGACTCGTTGACAAGTTAGACACCTTGAGATAAACAACGCTATCTCTCTCTTCACATTGCTCCACCAAAATGTATGACGAAGATCACAATACATTTTGGTACTCCCAAGATGGATTATAAATGGTGTGTTGTGCGCCTCCATCATGATTTTATACTTTAAATCAGGGTCGCTAGGAACAAAAAGTCTGGAGTTGACTCGAAGTATTCCGTCTTCATCGATTTTTGCTTCCGGCATAGCACCTTCTTGCACTTTCTTCCTCATACGCATCAGCTCCAGATCTGTAGCTTGAGCAGCTTTAACATTATCAATTAAAGTCGGTTCTACTCGTATATTCGCCATCATCACATGGGTCCCTGGAGTCTTTAACTCTATCTCCATCATTTGCAAGTCACACAAAATGGGCCTTTGTATTGACAATATCGCACTCATACCCGCATATGATCTTCTACTCAATGCGTCAGCTAACACATTCACTTTTTCAGGATGGTATTGGATGGTATGATCATAATCTTTCAACAGTTCAAGCCAACGTCGTTGTCGCATGTTGAGTTCCTTTTGGGTGAAGAAATATTTGAGGCTTTTATGATCCGTAAAGATCTCCACTTTCTCCCCATACAAGTAATGCCTCCAAATTTTAAGTGTGAAGACAATAGCTGCCAACTCTAGATCATGAGTGGGATAATTCCTCTCATATTCTTTGAGTTACTGAAAGGCGTAGGCTATGACTTTCCCATGTTGCATGAGAACACATCCCAAGCAGATTTGCGAAGCATCACTTTGTAGATGACAAATCCTCGAGCGGATGGTATTGTCGAGCAGTCTTTGAAATAAGTCTCCTCTTGAGTTCTTGAAAACTCTTCTCACATTCCTCGCTCCAACCAAATTTTGTATCTTTTCGAGTCAGCTAAGTTAATGGAGTAGCGATTCGAGAAAATCTTTCCACGAATCTTCGATAATAACCAGCTAAACCGAGAAAGCTACGTACTTCGATCACTGATTTAGGTTGCTCCCAGCTTTGAATTGCTTCAATCTTTGTCGGGTCAACAGATATTCCATGACTTGATACTACGTGCCCAAGGAATGCTACTTCTTCAAGCCAGAACTCGCATTTCTTCAACTTGGCATAAAGCTTGCTTTCACGAAGCCTTTGGAGTATCAGCCTCAAGTGTTGCTCATGATCTTCACGGCTTTTGGAATATATGAGGATGTCATCAATAAAGACGACCACAAACTGATTCAAATATTCTTTGAATACTCGGTTCATCATATCCATGAAGGCAGCATGAACATTAGTCAATCCTAAAGACATGACTAGGAATTCATAATGCCCATACCGAGTTCTGAAAGTCGTCTTTGGAATGTCATCGGTTCTAATCTTCAATTGGTGATATCCGAAACGAAGATCAATCTTTAAAAAGAATTTGGCTCATTGCAACTTGTCAAACAGGTCATCAATACGTGGCAATGGGTACATATTTTTTATAGTGACATGATTCAACTCCCGATAATCAATACAAAGTCGCATACTCCCATCTTTCTTCTTCCCGAATAGAACAGGAGCACCCCAAGGAGAAGTGCTGGGGCCGAATAAAGCCAATGTCTAACAATTCCTGCGGTTGGGTCTTTAACTCCACGAAGTTCAATAGGAGTCATTCGATATGGGGCTTTAGAAATGGGTTTTGTCTTGGGTTCAAGGTCGATACAAAATTCAATTTCACGTTCTGAGGGGTAGGCTGGGAAGTTCTTGAGGGAAGGCGTCGAAATTTATTAACAATAGAAATATCATTCAAAAGCGATATATTTTGTTTAGATCCATGACATGAGCTAAGAAAGCTTGACATCCATTTTTCAATAAAGCGAATAGTTTTATGGCTTGAGATAGCGGTGATTGATTTTAATGGTTTGGTTGCTTGAATCGCATAATAGGTTGGTTAGGAATATGAAAGCTAACAACCTTACGAAAACAATCAATTTTTGCATGATGAGTAGTTAACCAATCAATCCCTAGAATCACATCAAATGCAAGTATTTTCAATGAAATAAGATCGACAGGTAATGTGAGGGTACCGATTTAAACCAAACAAGACTTATAAACAGTGGATGTAATGAAGGTTTCTCCCAACGGAGTTTCAACAGATAAGCCAAAGTCTAATTTCTCCGGAGTAAAATTTGAACGTTGAGCGCAAGTAGGAGAAATAAAAGAATGGGTAGAATCGATATCAAATAAGGTATAGACTTCGCTAGAGTTTATGATAAGCTTACCCGTGATGACCTCGTTCGGGTTCCTTGCTTTTTGGGAGGTCACGAAAAGCGCTCTCCCTTGCACTACCGGCTTTGACTTTTTTGGGAAGGCTTTTGGTGCCTCCATCCTAGCTGAACTTGTCTTCGGTGAACGACAAAATCGGGCTAGGTGACCTTCTCTTCCACAATTATAACATGCTTTGGAAGGCATCACGCAGTTTGGACTGATGTGTCCCTCTCCTCCGCATTTGAAGCATATGATAGGTGGTCGTTCTTCTTCCTTAACAACGGGTGCTAGTGCTGACGTCTTTCCATCATTGTTGAATCTCCTCTTCTTGAAATGTCCATTCTTATTGTTTTGGCCCTGATTACCACCGAAGTGGTTACCATTTCTGGCCTGTTGATTCCCTCCACGCTTGTTGTCACCGCTTCGATGACTGCTCCCACTGGTATTATCATTTTGCCGGCTGCTATCTTTTGGTTGGGTTGACTCATTATCGCGCTCCAATAACTGAGCCCTATTAACAACATCTGAATACAAACACAGTTTATGAGAGATAAGATATTGACGTATCTCAGGTTTCAAACCTCTTAAAAACATTCGTGTAATTCTCTCCTCATTATCAACCAAATGGGACACAAACCGGAACAACTCGTCAAACTTGGCTTCGTACTGCGATATAGTCATGTTGTTTTGCTCCAGCTTGATGAACTCTACCTCTTTCATGTGACGAATACTTTTGGAAAAGTACTTGTCGTTGAATAATTCTTGGAACTTCTCCCAAGTCATCTTCAGTGCGGCAGGTTGAGTACGCTTTACAGATTTCCACCAGTAATCTGCCTCTGCTCGCAACATGAAGGTGGAAAAGGGAACCTTTTGCTCCTCGGAGCATCCCAAGACATCAAATATCTTACAGATCTGCTTTATCCATGTCTCCGCCTTAAGTAGTTTTGACTCTCCAAAAAACTCCGGTGGTCCCAGTTCCTTAAACTGTTTGGCGGTGACCGTCCAAGAGTTGCCAGTATTTCCACCTGTATTTTGGACAGGAGCCGCTCTTGCCTGATGTTGCATGAATTGCATAAAGCCTCTAAACATTCCATCGTTCATCATTTGCTCAGTGTTGTTGTTTGCCTGAGGATTGTCTCCTTCCTGATGCACATTATCCTGATTATTGATTTGTGGACACTCAATGGCCTCATGTGCTCCATTGATATTCTTAACATTCTTGGATATCATTTTCAAACACTGCCACAAAACAAGGGTTAATTAACATATCACATATTATCCCCATACTCTGACCGATCAATTAAATATCAAATAAACTTAAGTAGGTCATACTAGCGAAGAAATTCCCCGTCTTTCCCCTCCTAGTTCTTGTTACACATATAAGCCAGGGATCATATTCCTAAGCTTCGATACCAACTGTGACACCCCCAAAATAGGTATACATCACCTATTCTGAGTCTCCAAATACATGGTACAGAATACAAATACAATCTTAAATATACAACATGAGCTGTGAGTTTTAATACAAATATTATCTTCTAGACAATATTCAAACTCAAAATAAGTTCTCAATACATTTATTATCACACTATTTCATAGAATATTGAGGACTACTAATGCTATCATCGGGACCATCACTCCATTCCCGACTAGTCCTCGCTACGTTCTCATTTTCTGAAGAGAACAATGAAAGTAAAAGGGTGAGCTCAACTAGCCCAAAGAAGAAATATTATGACTAAGATAATTGTAATAATTTATCTTTAGCTTTTAATGATGTTAAAGCGATAAAATATAACAAACATCAAGTTTAAGCTGCGGTGAACAAGTAATCCATTAAAAGAGTCAATTAGAGAATAAAATCTACTATCTTCTATGATTTAATAGGTTTTTCAAAGACTTTTATTCTTTGAGACTAAGCTTAATAAATCATCCACATCATCCCTGCACAATGGCCAAGGATATTCATTAATATCACAACCACAAATTATCCATGTACTACGGGCCAAGGATATTCGTGTATTCTTCAATGGTCATGATCATGCCAACAACTGTCCATCAATGCACTACGGGCCAATGAGGACTTTTACCACATCATTTGTAATATTACGGTCATGATTATACCGAATAATCCACATTCATAATCATACCAAGTCCATCTATGCACTACATGGCCACGAGATGACTTTCAACATAATATAAACATGAGGATGATGACAATGATATAAGAATTTAATAAAATAAGTTCAAGAATTAATTTATCCAGGAACCAATAACGTCCAAATTGTCAACATGATACTTCTTTGTGGAGTAAAATTTAAGAATGCTCAGAAGAATATTTCCATGAAAAGATACTGGATGAAGCGCAAATATCAAAGATATTCTACTAATTTCATGGAGTATAAAAGCCAAAACTTTAACCAACTGAGTATAATAACGAATGGAATAACCAAAGAATTCACCAAGTATGCGATAGACCGCACAGAAAGGTTATTCCATAGAATTATAAATAATGGAACGAATTAAGTCATGCGTAAAAGTACGATGCGAGGATGTTCTAATGAATGATAAATAATGGAACCAGGTCATGCGTAAAGCACAAACAGAATGTTTCAACAAAATGATAAATAATGGAACCAGGTCATGCGTAAAGCACAGACAGGATGTTCCAACAGAATGATAAAGAATGTAATAATAGAAGAATTTCACCATGTATGCAGTACTTCGCATAGACAGGTTATTCCAACATAATAATAAATAATGGAATAAAAGAAGAATTTCACCAAGTATAGGGTAGATCAGCGATATCTGAGTTATTCCAATGAATAATAAAGAATGGAATAATGAAGTTCTCTTCATGAATACAAAAGAAATAATACTCCTTACCTAGAAGAAAGCTGGACATAGGAGTAGTGAAGTAGCGAGAATACTTTTCTTCTTTTCTCTATAGTTTTCTCTCTAGAGAGTTTTAGTGAATTCGTAAGAAATAATGAAGGAATGAGCTTCTATTTATAGGAGAATGGGTGAATAGTAACTAATTCATGAACGGTCCAGATTGATTTACTTTTAAGCAGAGATGATCCATATTAATTTACTATGCATTATTAATAAAATATTCAACTAAAACAAAATCTTTTAAATAAAATATAATATATTCTATTTATAATCTAATAAAATAAATAACTTTATAAAAAGTATTACATTTTATATAAAAAGATTTTACTATCTGAAACACTATCGCAGCACTTTACGCAAAGACTTTATACGCATAATAGAATATTATATATTCTATTTATAGTCTAATAAAACGAATAACTTTATAAAAGTATTCTGTTTTATTACATTTATAATAATAATAAAACAAAACTTATCACCTTTATTATAATTCACAATATTAATCGACCAGATCGTTCTCAGGAAAGAGGGGGCTTTTCAATAAGGATTTCTCCCTATTGGCGCACAATTAGGTGATCAAACCTCTCCTTGGCAGAACTTCTTGACATCGTTAATATTACAAATAATAATATTAATAACTTTATTATCTCAATTATTGATTTAATAATATATAAAATATCGACAATAATTGAAACAAATAACGTGAGATACTATGTAACAATTACTATAGCAATAATTGAACAAAACTGAGTAACTTCTCACATAAGCATCAATAATCAAAACCGTGTGCTACTCTTGCAACCAATGCGCGTATCTTGTAGATTTTTAACACCGGATGTTTCAACAGTTAACGGTAAAACTTCCGCCCTTATTTTCATAAAAAGATATTTTTATCGTTTTATCAATCCGATAATAATTTCATTGTGAGGTCCACCAATGATTGTGCCGTCGTACGAATATTTCCTGTTAAAACGAATATTCTCCGACCAATCGAATATTATATAACAACTTGCGTACTTTGCAAAATTTATAAATATTACCTACAACTATAACATTATATCAAATTCACTCCATAATATTCATAAATGATATTTATAGAAAATTCATTTTTATTCCTAAAAGTTGGGGTCTTAAATTTTAGGGGTTCACAAATAAGAACTTTTTCGTTGAATATGGAGAGTATCAAATAGGGTTATAACTAGATACAAACCCCTGCATTGCGGCGGGATTATTTAATTTTTTAATAATAAATGTGTACGTACAATTAATAAATTAAAATATAATAAGAACATGATAGATTATTGTGTGATGATCAAATTTTATCCAGAAAAATAGATGAATATACATTGTAGATGGTAGTGTTAAGATAAAGTAGTGATTTTATTAAATAATAATTAAATTAAAAGGATAATATCAAAAGCAGTTGATATTATCAAAAAGCATTTAGATTTTTTAATGATTTGGGGATTATAAATCTAAAAAATTAAGAGAATGACATTATCTTATTAACTATTTAGATTTGTAGTGATTTAGAAGATTATAAATCCAAAAATTAATTAATAGCATAAAGTAGTGATTTTATTAAATAATAATTAAATTACAAAGGATAATATCAAAACAGTTGATATTATCAAAACAGTTTAGATTTGTAGTGATTTAGGGGAATGAATTATAAATCTAAAATTTAGGGGAATGAATTGGGATTTATTTTTATCCTCATTTATTAGGTTAGTTGGACAGTCTTGTTAAGGGTCTTAAGGAACATTAATTAGACAGGACACGTGTTAAATTATGAAAATAACAGATGTCAAATTATGATATCATGTACTGTATTTTAGTATATATAATAGATTATTATGACTTCACACTCTGCTTAGTAAGGATTTAGACAAGAGGGTCAAAGATATATTAAGTATAATTTTGATAAACTTTTGTACTTTTCCAGTTGCTTGATTATAAAGCCGCAAAAACCAAAATAAAGCAAAAAAGAAAAGAAAAAGATTTGAAACAATAAATTTTTGGGTATATTTTTTTGGGTTATATGTATATACACAGCTGTGTATTATTCAGTCGAGCTATGACGACGGTTCATCCGTCGCCGTGTCCCATAATAACTATGGCGACGGGTGAAATCGTCGCCATAGCTCAAAAAACCATCGTCATAGCCGACTGTATACTACACAGCTGTGTACATATATTTTTCTCTAATTTTTTTAGGATAAGTTAAAATCTGGTATTTTCCTTAATAAAACCTTTTTCTTAAACTATATTTGCTCAAAACACACACTCAAAATATAAATATAGAAGTTATACTCTATATATTCACAGTGCAGCTATAATTCTTTACATAAAATCATCCATTAAAAGAAAGGAATGGAAAGTAAATTAACAAAATTGTAACCGTTTATTTTTTTCACATGCATGTTTGGGTGTTATGGAAAAATATAGTAAGTCTCACAATTAGCCACTTTTCTTTAAGAAAATTTTCCCTCAAATCTCATTCCAGAGTCCTGCAATGTATTGAATTTTTTTTTGTCGAATTACGATTTTGAAATATATCAATACACGAATTTTGATAAAATTAAGTCTTTCTATTGTTAGAAAAGGAAAAAAATACCAAAAATCTTTGACTCAGTTGTAGTCTAGGCCTCTTACTAAGTATTCCCTCCATCTCTTAATATCCATTCATTTAGAGAAGTGTTTTTATTTCTTAATATAAGTCGTTTAAAAATTTCAAATAAGTATTAATTGCTTAATTTCTCTCACTATTTTTTGTTCAATAAATAACATTATTTTCTTCCAATACAATGACAATATACACAATCTATATTATATTTAATGCTGACAATTATTTTTTTAATATTTACGCATAACTCTAAAATAACATATATTAAATGACTTAGGTTTAAACCCTCTCCTTCAAATTAGCAAAAAAATATAATAATCTATAGGAACCGACATATTATGCATATCCAAATTACACCTAAATTACTAAATTCTATAAAAATTCTAATTCTAATAAATATTATAATTATTTTGGGAGTCTACAAAAAATAATAATAAAAATTACCCGATCACTAGACCAGTTTTCCAATCCAGTATAGGGCTGAGCAAAAAACGGATAAAACCGAATAACCGATCATGTAAGACCCCAAATTTTATAAAGATTTAATTTTCTCGAAATATTTTTTTTGAATATTATGATGTGGATTTGAGATATTGTTATAGTTGTGGATAATATTTATAAATTTTAAAAAGTAAGCAAGTGGTTATAAAATATTCGATTGGTCGGGAAATATTCTTTTTATCGGGAAATATCCGTACGACGGCACAATCATTGGTGGACCCCACAACGGAATTATTGTTGGAATGAGAAAACGACATAAATATCTTTTTATGAAAATAAAGGCAGAAGTTTTACCGTTAAACTGTTGAACTACCCGGTAGTAAAAGTACAGTAATACGCGTGGTTGCATAGTAGCACACGGTATTGATTATTGATGCATACGTGGGAAGTCACTCAGTTTTGTTCAATTATTGCTACGATAATTCTTGCCGATAAGATCTCACGTTATTTTATTCAATTATTGTCAATATTTTATATATTATTAAATCAATAATTGAGACGATATAGTTATTCATGTTATTATTTGCATAATTAATAATGTCTAGAAGTTTTGTCGAGAAGAGGTTTGGTCACCTAATTGTGCGCCAATAGGGAGAAATCCTTATTGAAAAGCCCCCTCTTTCCTGGGAACTACCTAGTTGTTAATATTGCGAGTTATAATAATATTAATAAATATTGTTAAAAATATTGAGGAGATTTTTATGTTGTAAATATTGCTTATTTTATGAATGTAAGACCCCAACTTATTATTTATGAAATTTAATTTTTTCTATTTATTATTTTGAAATAGTAAGGGTTGATTTGATTAATGTGGATAGTTATGGGTAAAATACGCAAATATTTTAAAATAAGCAAGTGGTTATAAAATATTCATTGTTGTCGGGGAATATTCGTTTGGTCGTGGAATATTCTTCTTTGTGGGGAATATTAAATTACTGACTTAAAGATATTTTGTGGGCCCATGCTAAAGCTTTGGATGAAGAAAACGACAAATATAAGTGGTTTAAAAATAACTAGCAGTAGTTATTCAATTATCTTGTTAAAATACTTCGGTGGTTAAAACACAGAAGACACACCAGTATTGCACCAATTATTGATTCTTACGTAAGAAGGCACTACTTAATAATGGTTACGAGTAATTACTCGCTTGAAGATTTTATTGATTTAATAATTCTTTGCGTTGATATTTTATATTCATTGTTGTTTCAATAATTGTCATTACACGTATTTTTCATTATCGATGCAATAATTCATATTATCTGAATAATATTATTAGATAACATTATTGGCAATGTCTTGAAAGTTTCGCATCTAAGGAGAGGTTTGGTCACCTAATCAAGGCTACCAAGAAGGAGAAATTCTTATTGGAAAGCCCTCTTTCCAGAGGCGCTTGGTTGTCAATATTGTGATTTCGTAATATTATTTGTGAATAATTAATTATTGATTCATATGATGAGAAAAATATTGATTTTATGTGGATATAGATGGAGAAAAATTTTAATGTGACAATTGTTGAAAATTAAAATTTTATCTTTTTCGATAAGATAATTCATTTAAATGTATTATTATATTTTAATAATATAATAATGGTGATAATTTTACAACGAATGTGGGATATATGAGTATCTGAGGATGAAGAATATTTTATTGAAATAAATGTTTAAAACATGTTAAACATGTCATGGACCCCATTTATTGAATTCAGAAATTTGATTATACCGTAAAATTGCCCGCTTATGGATTTTTGGTCAATTTCATTTGGAATTTGGAAAAACTTTCTTTCCGCAAAGTTGTAGAGAATTGAATTTCCTATAAAAACTCGAGAGATTCAATTTTACGATAAAAGGGCTATTTATTATAAATTATTGAAGTTCCAAAGCTCCAAAATAATTGATTTTTGGAAGTTTAAAATATTTTAAATTGGAAAACGTTTTATTACTTTTTCTAGAAGATGAGCATGTGGGAAATGCTAGGAGCTGAATTCTAAGAGACGAGGAAATTTTATTATAAATAATAATATTATATTAAATTTTTCGCTTTTGGTGTTCTAAGCATTTTTCTATAAATAGGGTCTTAGGTTAGAATTGAAAATCACACCGTAAATTGAAGTTTTCTCTCTATATTATCGGTATTCTTGTGAGTATTTTGAGTATACTTTGATTATTGCTATACTGACTGAAGTTCAAGTTATAGTCAATATCCAATTGTTTCAACTAAAAAGATCTTTTTTGTGAGGTAAGGGATATTATTATTTTTCAGTAATGATATTATTTCTTCAATATCATTATGTGAAATATTGATCTGAAGTTTTATCAAATTTGAAACTTTTGGTGTCTGAGTTACTATTCACATATACTATGACTATTCACGTATCTGACACTTATTCACTTATCACTAAGACTATTCATCTAAAAATGGAAATTTTTCTTTTCGTCCCCAAAATATCTATTCGGATACTAGCTTTGATTGTATCCATGTTTTGATCATTCTTGAATTTTACACCACTATGATTATTTTGAGGTATTTTTGGACGTGGATAAAACAAAAGTACTGAATCCTTAATTCTTAATCCTTGTCATTTTGTTTTCATTGGATTCGTTTCTTTTAAAAAATATTTTCATCATCCTCGGTCTTAAATGATGATATTATGGAATATCTTTGGCACGTAGTAAGAAAGATGAATGATTTCTGAAGAATATCTTTGGCCCATAGTACAAAGATGAGCAGTGTTTGTATTTAGATGAACACTAATCGATGAATATCTTTGGCCTGTAGTGCAAAGATGGATATTTGATTCGGATATATATTGATTGATGTTACGGGGATAAAAGATGAGCGATGAACTTTTAAATTCATACATAGAAGATTGTAGTTTGCATTCTCTACTTAACTCTTCTAATGAATTATTATTTCATGCTATGAATATTGATTTAAAATTTGTTGTCGATTGTATTCTATTAGATTTTTCCTGTTGAAGACTAACTGTGAGACCCCAGATTTTATCAATAAAGATTTAAATTTTGTCGAAATAATTTTTAATATTATAGTGTGAATTTGAGATAATATTATAGTTGTGGGTAGTATTTATAAATTTTGCAAAGTATGCAAGTGGTTATATTATATTCGATTGGCCTGGGGAATATTGGTTTAGTAGGGAATATTCGTACAACTACTCAATCAATGGTGGACCTATAATGTAATTATTGTCGGATCGAGAAAACGACAAAATATTTAATTGAAATAACTGGCGGAAGTTTTACTGGTTGATCATTGTTGAACTACTTCGGTAGTAAAAACAAAGAATACGTGTGGTTGCATAGTAGACACGGTATTGATTATTGATGCTTTTGTGAGAAGTCACTCGGTTTGATTCCATTATTGCCGATTAATAATATGAATTATTATAGCGATAATAACGTTTTATTTTATTCGTATTATTAACGTAATAAAATGTAAACATCTTTTTATATAAAATGTAATACTTTATTAAAGTTATTCTATAAATAGAATATATTATATTTTATTATGCATAGTGTTGCATAGTGTTTTGCATAGTGTTGCATAGTATTTGCATAGTAAAATGTTTTTATATAAATAGAATATATGATATTTTATTTAAAAGATTTTGCTTTAAATATGGACCGTCGATTAAAGTAAATCAATCTGGACCATTCATGAATTAATTACTATGCATTCTATTTTCCTATAAATAGAAGCTCATTCCTTCATTATTTTCTTACTTAATTCACCGAAACTCTGTAGAGAGAAATTATAGAGAGAAGCTATAGAGAGAAAATCTATAGAGAGAAAGAAGAAGAGTGATACGTACTTCACTACTTTGATATCCAAAGTGTCTTTACGGTAAGGGTATTATTTGTTGTAATTCGTAAGGGATATTATCGTTTGTATTCATGAAGAGAACTTGGTTATTCCATTCTTTATTATTTCATTTGAATAACTCAGTATACGCCAGATACCCTATACTTGGTGAAATCCCTCGTTATTCCATTCATTATTATTCGTTAGAATAACTTTTGTAAAAGTGGTATACCCTATACATAACTTCAGATACGGCAGATACCCTATACTTGGTGAAATCTTATGTTATTCCATCCTTATTTATTCATTGAATAACCTGATATGAGAATCCCCTATACTTGGTGATCTTCTTCTCGTTATTCCATTCTTTATTATTACATTGGAATATCCGTCGTGTGTTTTACACGGACTGACCGGTTCCATTGTTTATTATTTCGCATTTCTTATTCTCATTGGAATATCCTCACATGCGTGTGTTTTACACCGGACCGGTTCCATTGTTTATTATTCAAAGACATTTATTATTCTCATTGGATCATCCTATCGGTGTGAATTTCACGACTGGTTCCGTTATTATTATTCTGTTGAATAACCTTTCATGCATAAGCAATCGCATTTATGCATGGTGATTTCTTTTGTTATTCCATTCTTTATTATACCCAAATAGTTAAAACTTTGACTTCTATACTCCATGAAATTAGTAGAATATCCTTGATATTTGCGTTTCATCCGAGATCTTTTCATGGAAATATTCTTCCGATCATTCTTGAATTTTACTCTACAAAGCAAAGATCTTGTTGACAATTTCGACGTTACTAATTCTCGGATAAAATAATTCTTGAACTTGTTTTATTGAATTATTATGTCATTGTCATCATCCTCATGATATATTATGTTATCTTTGGCTTACGTGCATAGATGAACTTAGTATGATTATGACCGAGGATCATTCGGTAAGATAATCATGGCTTGTTATAAATGATGTGATAAAAGTCCTCAAATTGGCTGTAATGCGTTGATGAATAGTTTTTGGTATGATTATGACCGGGGTGATTCGATATAGTCATGACCATTGATAATTTGATGAAAATCCTTGACCGTGGTACATGGATGATTAGATATTGTGGTTTATTCATTAAACTGAGTCTTAGTGATAAAAATTTATGAAAACCTTATAAAACCTAAAAGATAGTAGACTTTATTTTCTACTTGACTCTTTTAATGGATTGCATATTCATTGCAGCTAAACCGTTGTTTATCTATTGTATTTTATCGGTTTAACACGGTTGTTGAAGGCTAATGATAATTTATTCGCATTATCTTAGTCATAATATTTTTATCGGGCTAGTTGAGCTCACCCTTTTCTTTCATCGTTCTCTTGTGAAATGAGAACATAATTGGGACTAGTCGGGGAACGGAGTAATGGTCCAGAGGATAGCATTAGTAGTTTTCACTATTCTGTGAAATAGTGTGATAATAGTTGTAATAAGGACTCCTTTTGAGTTTGTATAATATCTAGTAAACAATATTTGTATTCAAACTCACAGTTTATGTCGTATTGTACATGACAGTTATATTAGTAAGTTGTATTTGAATTTATGTACCATGTAAGTGGCGACCCAAGATGGGTGACATATACCTAATTTTGGGGGCCTCACACTAACGATAATTTGTTGTATATTATCTTTGTCATAATATTCTTTACTGGGCTAGTTGAGCTCACCCTTTTCTTTTTTGTTCCATTTTTCTTCTCAGGAGGCGAGAATATAATGAGTATTTAGCTCTGTGGGTATGGAATGAAAGTTCTAAAGAGAGTTGTTTAGTAGTCCTCACCATTTTTGTAAAATAATGTATCAATAAATGTGATGAGGATTTATTTGAGTATAGATATTGTCTAGAAGATAATATTTGTATTCAAACTCACGCTTTTCTTGTTGTAATAATAAAGTTGTAGTTGTTTTACTACCATGTATTGACAACTCGGAATGGGTGATGTATACCTATTTTGGGGGCGCCACAGTTGGTATCAAAGCTTAGGATACGATCTCATGAGATCGGGAATAGAACTAGGAGGGAGAGACGAGTAAATCCTTCGCTAGTGTGTCCTACCTAAGCTTATTTGTTAGTTGGTCAAGATATAGGGATATTATGTGATATATTGATTTCTTTAATTAACCCTTGTTTTATGGCGGTGATTTGAGAATGTCGACCGAGAATATTAGCAAAGGTGGAAATGAGACCGTGGAGACGCCTGTACTCACCAACGAGGAGAACGCGGTAACAGTCGGGCAATGTTCCTCCTGTGAACAACACCACCGAAAGAGATGATGATGAACGAGGGATGTTTAGAAGCTTTTTGCAGTTCATGCAAAAATCGCAGACGAGGAGACTCGTGTTCAAAATGAGGAGGAAATGATAGCAATTCACGGGTTGTCACACCAAAGATTCAAATAGTTGGGACCACCGAATTTAAGGGAAAGCCGATCCGATCATGGCATGAAAACACGGGTCAAGCAAATTACCAAGATATTCGATGTCTTGGGATGCACGGAGGAACAGAAGGTTCCATTCGCCACCTTTATGTTTCGTGGCGAGCGCACTCATCGGTGGGAGTCCGTGAAGCGCACTCTATCCGTACCAAGACTCAAAGATGTCTTGGGAGACGTTTTCAAACTATTTAATGACAAATACTTTCCCGAAAGTGTTCGCTATATGAAGGAAGTGGAGTTCATCGATTAGAGCAAAACAACATGACTAATTGTCTCAAAGACGAGGCAAAGTTTGCAGAGTTATCCGTGTTTGCACCTCATTTGGTGGAGAATGAGGAACGATGACGCGGATGTTTCTTAGAGGTTTGAAACCCAGATACGTCAAGATCTCATTTCTCATAAATTTTCTCTATTCAGATGTTGTAAGCAGGCTCAATTATTAGAGCGAGATAACGAGTACGGTCAACCGAGGACCACAACCAGATCATACTAGGAGATGGCAATCAACAAAACAACGATAATCGGTGGAGAAAGAAAAAGACGGACAAAAATGGTAACCACTCTGGTGGTAATCATGGCCATGAAAATAGAAGAAATGAGTCAGAGAAGATTTTAAAAAGAGATTTAACAATGACCATGTGAAGACGATAGTCACGGCAAGAAGAATCGGTTCTGGTGGAGGAGAACGACCACCGGTCATATGCTATAAATGCGGAAAGAGGGACATATCATCAAACTATCCACAACATTCAAGGTATGCTATAATTGTGGAAAGGAAGGACATATCGCCGAGATTATACAGTAGCAAAACCTAGTTCAATGGGGACGGTGACTCAAAAGATCATCTCCCGTAAAAGTCAAAGTCAACTGTTCGGAAGAGCGTTTTTGTCAGGATGGTCATAATGCGAGGAACCCAAACGAGGTGATCACGTAAGCTATTTATAAATTTTTGCGAAGTTTATACCTTACTTGATACCGGGGTGCTACCCATTCATTTATCTCTCCCGCCTTGTGCTCAACGCTTAAACTTGACTCGAGAAATTAGACTTTGACCTATCTCGTGGACTCTCGTTAGAGAAACTTTCATCACATCCATCGCTTATAAATCTTGTTTGATTCAAGTTGGCACCATCACCTTACCGTTGACCTTATCTCTTTAAAGATACTTGCTTTTGATGTGATTTTAGGGATTGATTGGTTAACTACTCATCATGCCAAAATTGATTGTTTTCGTAAGGTTGTTAGTTTTTATATTCCTAACAAACCCGTTGTATTTAATTCAAGCAACTAAACCATTAAAATCAATCATCATCATATCTAATCATAAAGCTATTCGTTTATTGAAAAAACGGATGTCAAGCTTTCTTAGCCCATGTTATGGATTTGAATAAAGACACGCCAAATTTGAATAATATTCCGTTGTTATTGACTTTCCGACGTATTTCTGAAGAACTTCCCGGTCTACCCCGTAACGTGAAGTTGAATTCTTTATTGATCTTGAACCCGTACAAAGCCCATTTCTAAAACCCCATATCGAATGGCTCCTATTGAACTTCAGAGTTAAAGGTCCAACTACGTGAATTGTTGGACATCGATTTCATCGCCCCTAGTACATCTCCTTGGGGTGCTCCTGTTTTATTCAGAAAGAAGAAAAAGACGGAGTACGCGACTTTCAGACGACTATCGGAATTGAACCATGTCACCATCAAGAATATGTATCCTCTACCTCGTGATTGATGACTTGTTTGACCCGATTTGCAAGGGGCACAATTCTTTTCAAAAATCGATCTTCGCTCGGATATCATCAATCAAGATTAGAATCGAGGATATTCCAAAGACCGCCTTTAGAATCTCGAGCACGGGCATTATGAATTCTTAGTCATGTCTTTCGGATTGACTAATGCTCCTGCGCTTTCATGGATATGATGAACCAAAGTATTCAAGGAATATTTGGATCGCTTTGTTGTTGTCTCTATTGATGACATCCTCATATATTCCAAAAGTCGAGAAGATCACGAGCACCATTTGAAGTCGGTACTCCAAAGGCTTTGTGAAAACAAACTATATGCCAAATTAAAGAAATGCGAGTTTCGCTCGAGAAGAAGTAGCATTTCTTGGGCACGTGGTGTCAAAACATGGAGTATCCGTGGATCCGCCAAGATTGAAGCAATACAAAGTTGGGAGCAACCAAGTCGGTGGTTGGATCAAGTAGTTTTTTGGGCTTATTGGTTATTATCTGAGATTCGTGGAAGGTTTTTTCGAATCGCTACTCCATTAACCCAACTAACTCCGGAAGGATACAAAATTGCTTGAGCGAAGAATGCGAGAAGAGTTTCCAAGAGCTCAAGAGGAGACTCATTTTAAGACTGTTCTAACAATACCATCCGGTTGGATGGATTTATTATCTATAAGCGATGCTTCGTGCAAAGGGTTAGGATGTGTTCTCATGCAACATGGGAAAGTCATAGCCTATGCCTCGCGATAACTTAAAGAGTATGAGAGGAATTATCCTACTCATGATCTAGAGTTGGCGTGCAAGTTTTTGCGCTTAAGATATGGAGGCACTATCTATATGGGGAGAAAGTGGAGATATATTCGCACCATAAAAAGCCTTAAATATTTTTTCACTCAAAAAGAACTCAACACGCGGCAATGACGCTGGCTCGAGCTATTGAAAGACTACGACCACACTATTCAATACCATCCCGAAAAGCGAATGTAGAATGACGACGCGTTGAGTAAAAGATCATATGCGAGAACGAGTGCGATGATGTCAAGTATACGATAGAGCCAACTTTTATAGAAAAAGTTAAGGTTGCTCAAGCCACCGACCCGGAAATGATGCGTATGAAGAAGAAAGTATAAGAAGGAGCTATTCCTAAGCGTAGAATTGATGAAGAAGGAATACTTGAGTCCACTCTAGATTTTTGTGTTCCTAACGACTCGATTTGAAGTACAAGATTATGATGGAGGCACACAATACACCATTTGCAATCCATCCTCGAAGTACTAAAATGTATCGTGATCTTCGACATACATTTTGGTGGAACAATATGAAGAGAGAGAGATTGCAAAGTTTATCTCAATGTGTTTAACTTGTCAACGTGTAAAAAGTCGAGCATCTAGTACCTAAGGGTCCGTTGTAACCACTTGAAATTCCAAATGGAAGTGGGAACACATTACCATGGATTTCGTTACGGGTCTTCCTACGGTTTCTCAAGGCATCAATGCTATTTGGGTTATTGTTGATAGATTAACCAAGTCCGCTTCATTTCTTGCCGACACGGAGACTTATTCCCTGAACGCCTTGCTAGTATGTACGTGAATGAGATTGTGAGGTTGCATGGCATGCCCAGTATCCATAGTTTCGGATCGTGACCCAAGATTCACTTCAAGATTTTGGGTTAGCTTGCAAAAAGCTATGGGCACGGATTTGCGATTTAGTCTAAGCATACCATCCTCAAACGGACGGACAATCGAGAGGACTATTCAAACTCTTGAAGATCTATTAAGACTCGTGGTCCTAGACTTCAAGGAGTTGGGATAAGTATTTACCATTGGTGGAATTCTCCTACAACAACAGCTTATCAGCAAGTATAGTGTGGCTCCATTTCAAGCATTATATGGACGAAAGTGTCGCTCTCCAATATGTTGGGATGAGGTGGGTGAAGCAACATTGTTGGGACCCGAAGTTAGACGTATGACCACCGAAAAGATCCAAATGATTCGACAACGATATAAAAAACCAAGACAAGATCGATAAAAGAGTTATGCGGATCTTCATCGAAAGGACGTGGAATTTAGTATGGGGATCATGTGTTGTTGAGTTGCTCCATAGAAGGGAGTTACAAGATTTGGGAAGAGATGAAAGCTCAATCCACGATTTATCGTCCATTTCAAATTCTTGACCGAGTAGGAAATGTAGCCTATAGACTCGCGTTACCTCAAAGTATGTCTCGTGTTCATAATGTGTTTCATATCTCGTCAGCTTCAGTAAATATGTGAAAGACCAATCACGTTATAGAGTTAGAACCGGATCGAGATAGCCAAGACTTAACGTATGAGGAAGTACTGTCAAGATCTTGGATAGGAAGGAGCATGTCCTACGCTAAGAAAGGTCATACCACAAGTTAAAGTTTTGTGGAGGAATCATGCTATAGAGGAAATGACCGGGAATTGGAAACGGAAATGAAAGCGAGGTATCCTCACCTTTTCAAACACAGTACGTCGACGTCAATTTCGAGGACGAAATTTCATAAGGAGGGAGGTTGTAAGACCCCAACTTATTATTAATGAAATTTAATTTTTCTATTTATTATTTTGAAATAGTAAGGGTTGATTTGATTAATGTGGATAGTTATGGGTAAAATACGCAAATATTTCAAAATAAGCAAGTGGTTATAAAATATTCATTGTTGTTTGAGAATATTCGTTTGGTCGTGGAATATTCTTCTTGCGTTTGGGAATATTCGTATTGACCACAAGTAAAGATTTTGTGGGCCCCATAACTAAAGCGATTGGATGAAGAAAACGACAAATATAAGTGGTTTAAAAATAACGGCGTAGTTATTAAGTTTATCTTCGTTAAAATTGTAAGACCCTCACTTTTATAAATAAAGATAAATTTTTTATAAATATTATTTTGAATATTATGGAATAAATTTGATATAATGTTATAGTTCAGGTAATATTTATAAATTTTGCAAAGTAAGCAAGTTGTTATAAAATATTCGTTTGGTGGGGAATATTCTTTTTGTTGGGGAATATTTGTACGACGACTCAATATGGACCCCTAACGGAAGTATTGTCGTAGTTAGAAAACTACAAAATTATTTTTCTATAAAAAATAACGGCAGAGGTGTTACCATTAAAACTATTGAACTACCGGTAGTAAAAGTACAAAGAATCGCCGTAGTCAGATAAGAAGACACGATATTGATTATTGATGCTTACGGTGAGAAGTCACTCACCTATGCTCAATTATTGCTACAAAGAATTGTTGCGATCATATCTCTTATATTATTGATTCAATTATTGTCACAAAGATCATTTGTATAATATGTTATAGTATTAAATTATTAATTGAGACGACAAGTTATAAATGATTAATAATTGTTGAAAGATTAAATATGTGTTGATTAAAAATAAAATGATTTGTGGTAATATTTATTCAATCCTTGATGTATATAAAGAGTCTCATTATGAGACGTTTGTGGTAACTTTGATTATTTTATGGGGGGGCCTATATGTCATCATCTAAGAGTCCCTTCGTCAATAGTAATTACCTTTGTGAATAGTAATTACCTTTGTGAATAGTAATTACCTTTGTGAATAGTAATTACCTTTGTGAATAAGTAATTACCTTCGCCAATAGTATTTACCTTCGCCAATAGTAATTACCTTTGTGAATAGTAATTACCTTTGTGAATAGTAATTACCTTCACAATAGTATTTACCTTCGTCAATAGTAATTACCTTTGTGAATAGTAATTACCTTTGTGAATAGTAATTACCTTCGCCAATAATAATTACCCCTTCGCAAATAGTAGTTGTCCTTCAATATTACCAAGAGTTAATCGCCTCTTCTTGGTTTCAAGGGTTAATTACCCTTCATGAATAAGTAGTTGTCTCTCAATATTACCAAGAGTCATTTTGACCCTTCGTTAAGACCAAGAGCCACCCTCGCTTTTTCTATAAATAGAAAGCTCATTCCTTCATTATTTCTTTTAATTCAATGAAACTCTAGAGAGAGAAACTATAGAGAAAAGAAGAAAAGTATTTTTGCTACTTCACTTTTCCAATATTCACTCTTCTAAGGTAGGGAATATTATTTGTTGTACTCGTAAGGGTGTTATTCTTTTGTATTCATGAAGAGAACTTCATCATTCCATCCTTTATTATTCGTTGAATAACTTTGTATATATGGACCCCTATACTTGGTGAAATCCTTACGTTATTCCATTGCTTATTATTCATTGAATAACTTTGTACATGTGATCTACACCCTATACTTGGTGACATTCTTCTATTATTCTCGCTGGAACATCCTCGCATACATGTGTTTTACACGGGACTGGTTCCGTCTTTTTATTATTATTCTCGTTGGAATATCCGCTCGTGTGTTTTACACTGCACTGGTTCCATTTTTTATTATTCCGTCTTTATTATTCTCGCTTGAATATCCTGCATGGTTATACTGTGGGACTGGTTCCGCCTTTTATTATTATTTCGTTGGAACATCTCATCTCGTGTGTTTTACACCGGACTGGTTAAAATCTTTTTTATTATTATTCTCATTGGAACATCCCGCTCATATGTTTTTTACACCGGTTCGGTTCCGTCTTTATTAGACTGGTTCCGTTATTTATTATTCATTTGAATAACCCGCCTCGCAATGTCTATCGCATGCATGGTGATTTCTTTTGTTATTCCATTCTTTATTATACCCAGTTAGTTAAAATTTTGACTTCTATACTCCATGAATTTAGTGGAATATCCTTGATATTTGCGCTTCATCCAAAGATTTTTAATGAAAATATTTTTCGAGCATTCTTGAATTTTACTCTACAAAGCAAAGATCATGTCGACAATTTGAACGTTATTAGTTCTTGAATAAATTAATTCGTGAACTTGTTTTATTGAATTATTATGTCATTGTCATCATCCTCATGTTATATTATGTTATCTTTGGCTTACGTGCATAGATGAACTTAGTATGATTATGACCAAGGATCATTCTAAGATAATCATGGCTTGATATAAATGATGTGACAAAAGTCCTCAATTGGCATGTAATGCAATGATGGATAGTTTTTGGTATGATTATGACCGGGGTGATTTAAGATAGTCATGACCATTGATAATTTGATGAAAATCCTTGACCGTGGTACATGTGGATGATTAGATTTTGTGGTTTATTCATTAAAATGAGTCTTAGTGATAAAAATTGATGAAAACCTTTTAAAACCTAAAAGATAGTAGACTTTATTTTCTACTTGACTCTTTTAATGGATCAGATATTCACCGCAGCTTAAACCGGTTGTCTATTGTATTTTATCGGTTTAACATTGTTGAAGACTATTGATAATTTATTCGAATTATCTTAGTTATAATATTTCTTATTGGGCTAGTTGAGCTCACCCTTTTCTTTCACCGTTTTCTTCGTGAAATGAGAATATAGCCGGGACTTAGCCTGGGAAAAGAGTGATGGTCCCAAGATAGCATTAGTAGTCCTCACTATTCATTAAATAGTGTGACAATAAATGTAATGAGAACTCCTTGAGTATGGATATTGTCTAAATGACAATATTCCTATTAGAACTCTCGATTTTATGTATTGTCGTATGTTACGACTACGATGTGTAATTAAGTTTGTATTTGTATTTTTGTACCATGTATCTGGGCACTCAAGAATGGGTGATGAATACCTAATTTGGGGGGCGCCACGGTTGGTATCGAGCTTAGGATATGATCCGGCTAAGATGTGAGATAAGAACTAGAGGGGAGAGACGGAATTCTTTCGCTAGTATGACCTACCTAAGTTTATTTGTTATTTAATTGGCTCACGTAGTATAGGGATAATATTTGATATATTAATTAACCCTTGTGTTGTGGCGGTGTTTGAGAATGACATCCGAAAATGATGAGATAAGCAATGAAGCATATGAGAGTGTTGATTCATTTCAAACAAAAAGGTAACCACCAATAATACGATAATAATCATATCGGTGGCAATTTATCGTAACAATGATAACCATCGGGGAAATTATCATGCTAAGAATGGTAACCACTTGGTGGTAATCATGGCAAAGATAATAGAAGTGGAAATTGCAAGAAGAGAAGGTCATTTAGCTCAATTTTGTTGTGCACCAAAGTCAAGTCTAGCTGGGACGGTGGCACCAAAGGTGGATATGGACAAAACAAAGTCGTTGGTTTTAGGAAGTGCATTTTTCATGACTTCTTAAAAATTCGAGTAAACCGAACGAAGTTAGCACGGGTTAGTTAATTATAAATTGTAAAGTCTATACCTTATAAGATACGGTTCTACCCATTATTTTTCTCTCTTGCTTTATGCTCAACGCTTAAATTTGACTCAGGAGAAGTTAGACTTTGACTTATTGGGTTGAAACTTTATAAGAGGGAGCCTTAATTCTATCGCTACTATTTTTAAATCTTGTTTGATTCAAATAAACACTTTCACGTTACCTGTCGATCTTATCTTTTTGAAAATACTTGCCTTTGATGTGATTTTAGGAATCAATTGGTTAACTATTCATCATGCTTTTCGTAAGGTTGTTAGCTTTTATATTCATAACCAACCTGTTGTGCGAATTCAAGTAACCAAACTACTAAAGTCAATTATTGTCATATCAAGCCATAAGTAAAGAGCCTCGAACCTTTCGTTGTTGACTTCGTTGTGTGGAATGCACCGAAGCCAGACTTTCTATAGGCGACATCGTGAATGAAGATGGCAAGTTTATAGGTATCATTGTGAGGTGCTATCTAGGTTAAGGGATAGAAGTCACAGTTGGTATCAATGTGACGTACTATCCAAGTCTTGGATGAGAGTCACAGTTTTGAATGATATTTCTATTATTAATAAATTTCTGGCGTGATTCTTGAAGACTTCTTAGCCTACTTAGAGCGTGAAATCGAATTTCAGATTGACCCCAAGAGAAAAACCCATTTCTTAAACCCTCAAATATTTCTTCAACTAAAATGAACAGTTTACGTGGTTTATGATGAAAGTCATAATAAAGCATTGGACTAATGAAAATCATGGGTATACGTGGTATTAGTAAGTGTTATGATGAGTTATGTTGGTTAGTATATGAAAACATGAAAGTTTCTTAAAAATCACAAGGAGTTAAAAACCAGATTTTGGTGAAAAATGTAACATGAAATTCAATTGACCAAATATCCTATTATATTTTGAATTTTTAAGTGTGGTTAAGTCCTAGAGTTAGATCTATGAGTTACCTAACTTATCCAAGTGGAATCACTGAAAAAGGTGTTGTAGATTTTCGTGTGGACTGATTTTAGCAAAGGAGTCAAAACTTCAAAATATCCAAAAAGTTCTCGCTGTCATTTTTTTTGTAAGGGCTGTTTCGGCCACTTAATTAGTGAGAAAAATTCAGGCCTTTTGGGACATAAAAGTATATGGTATAAAGAACATCGTGTCCAAAATGAGCTCATTCCGCCTTAAAATGAGCAAGTTATGACCATTTCAATATTTAGGATTTTTCGACGAAAAATGCTATAACCGGGAGTTCTACAACTCCGATGACCATGAAATTTAAATCTGGAGGCTCACATTAACATGTGTAAGGTGCTGCCAAGATTTGGGAATTTATGGAGTTAAACTTGAGGTAGCAAATTTCTTAAGGAATTAATTAGAAATTGATTTTTGAAAAATAGTAAATAAATTTTAAAAATTTGAGAAAACTTTATAAATAAAGATGAATTTTTTATAAATTTAAAAATATAAATTTTGAATATTATGGAATAAATTTGATATAATGTTATAGTCAGGTAATATTTATAATTTTGCAAAGTATGCAAGTTGTTTATGTTATAAAATCTTTTGAATATTCTGGAAATATTCTTTTGTTAGGGAATATTCGCATAACTACTCAATCATTGGTGGACCCCCTATAATGTAATCATTGATTTGAGATTCGAGAAAACGATAAAAATATTTTATAAAAATAACTATGAGGTGTTACCGTTAAAACCGCTGAACTACCCTATGGTAAAAGTACAAGAATACGCTGTGGTCAGATAAGAAGACACAGATTGATTATCGATGCTTACGTGAGAAGTCACTCACCTATGCTCAATTATCATTGCTACAAAGAATTGCCGTGATCATATCTCTTATATTATCGATTCAATTATTGTCACAAAGATCATCTCAGATAATATGTTATAAGATTAAAATCAATAAATGAGATTTACAAGTTATAAATGATTAATAATTGTTGAAAGATTAAATATGTGTTGATTAAAAATAAAATGATTTGTGGTAAGTTTGATTATTTTTGGGGGCCTCATATGTCATCATCTAAGAGTCTTCAGGTAATAG
Source organism: Panax quinquefolius (assembly GCA_020205615.1). Lineage (NCBI taxonomy): Eukaryota > Viridiplantae > Streptophyta > Magnoliopsida > Apiales > Araliaceae > Panax > Panax quinquefolius. The sequence goes on along the minus strand of CM035156.1, from coordinate 34,730,564 downwards.
TAATTATTTGTGAATAGTAATTACCTTCTTCTAATAGTATTTACCTTCACAATAGTAATTACCTTCGTCAATAGTAATTACCTTCAGGAATATAGTAATTACCTTCACAATAGTAATTACCTTCACAATAGTAATTACCTTCACCAATAGTATTTACCTTCACACCACATACTTACGCTTCACATTACAGACGTCGAACCACTTGTCGCTTCACATTACAAAAGGCCGAACCACTTGTCGCTTCACATTAAAAGGCCGAACCACTTGTCGTTTCACATTACAAAAGGCCAAACCACTTTTCTTTTCACATCATTAGTCGTCAAGCCACTCGCTTTTCACACTAAGAAAAGCTAAGCTAGAAATCTTCTATAAATAGAGGCCTAGTGCTTCATTATTTTCACTTAATTCATTCAAGCTTATATAGAGAGAAAGTATAGAGAGAATAAGAGAGAAAGAAGAAGAGTATTTTGTTACTACATCACCGCAAAGATTCAATCTCCTACCAAAAGTAAGTGGGTGTTATTCTTTCTTATTCATGAAGAGAACTGTTGTTATTCCATCGCTTATTATTCTCGCTGAATAACTCAGATACGCTGGTTTACCCTATACTTGGTGACATTCTTCTATTATTCTCGTTGAACATCCTCGTCTCGTGTGTTTTACAACCGACCGGTTCCGCTTTTTATTATTATTCTCGCTGAACATCCCGCTCGTAGTGTTTTACACCGACCGGTTCCGCTTTTTATTATTCTTGAACATCCTCTCGCTGAACATACACCGACTCGGTTGTGTTTTACATTCCTGACCGGTTCCATTTTCTTTATTATTCTCGTTGAACATCCCCGCTCTCGTGTGAATTTCACCCCGACCGGTTCCGTTATTTATTATTCTCGTTGAATAACTCGTCTGCAAGGGGTCTATCGCATTTACGGTGATTTCTTTTGTTATTCCATTCTTTATTATACCCAATTGGTTAAAACTTTGACTTCTATACTCCATGAAATTAGTGGAATATCCTCGATATTCAAGCGCTTCATCCAAAGATCTTTTCATGGAAATATTCTTTCCGATCATTCTTGAATTTTACTCTACAAAACAAAGATCATGTCGATAATTTGACGTTAATAATTCCTCGGATAAAATAATTTTGAACTTGTTTTTATCAATTTTATATCATTGTCATCATCCTCATGTTTATATTATGTTGAAAGTCATCGTGGGCCTCAGAAGTGCATGGATGGACTTGGTATGATTACGACCTGAGACTATTCTTGTGTAATCATAACCGTAATGTTACAAATGATGTGATAAAAATCCTCAAAGGGTCAGAGTATCGATGGATGCTTGTTGGTATGATCATGACTATTAATGAATACACAAATATTCTCGCCCGTAGTGTATGAATAATTGTGGTCGTGATACTAAAGAATATCCTCGTCAGAAAAGTGTGGGTGATTCGATGATGTGGAATATTTATTAAAGTCGAGTCTCAAATTTATAATGTTGATGAAAAACCTTTAAAACCTAAAAGATAGTAGATTTTATTTTCTACTGACTTTTTAATGGATCAGATATTCACCGCAGCTTAAACCGGTTGTTTATTGTATTTTATCGCTTAACATTGTCAAGACTATTGATAATTTATTCGCATTATCTTAGTCATAATATTTTTATCGGGCTAGTTGAGCTCACCCTTTCTTTTCACCGTTTCTTCGTGAAATGAGAATATACCGGGATTTAGCCTGGGAAACGAGTGATGGTCCTCAAGATAAGATTAGTAGTCCCTCACTATTCTCGTGAAATAGTGTGATAATAATTGTAATGAGGACTTTTTTGAGTTTGTATAATATCTAGTAGATTTATATTTGTATTTAAACTCACGCTTATGTCGATTGCATACTACGCTTATGTTAGTAAGTCAGATTTAAATTGCATCACGTAAGTGGCGCACCCAAGATGGGTGATGTATACCTAATTTGGGGGGGCCACAATTGGTATCGTGAGCTTAGGATATGATCCTCGCTAAGATGTGAGAATAGTACTAGAGGGGAGAGACGGGAATACCTTTTCGCTAAGTATGACCTACCTAAGTTTACGTGCTATTTTATTGGTCGGGTCGTAAGATAGGATAATTTGTTATACGTCAATTAACCTTTGTTTTTGTGGGCAAGATTCAAAATGACATCCGAGAATGTTGAGAATAAGAATGGAGCGCAAGCGATCGCTGATTCACCACATATCAATAATCGTGATAATGTGCATCGTGAAGGCGATAATCCTCACAAAAACAACAACACCGACCAAATGATGAACGATCAAATGTTCAGAGGTTTTATGTAATTTATGCAACAAAGAAAGTAGAGCGAATTCTCGCCCAAAACGTAGGTGGAAACACTGAAACTCTCAAGGCCACCGCTAAACAATTCAAGGAGCCGGGACCACCGGAGTTTAAGGAGAGCCAAAACCACTTCGCGGAAGCATGGATAAAGCAGATTACCAAGATATTTGATGTCTGGGATGCTCCGAGGAGCAAAAGGTTCCTTTCACGCCTTTTATGTTGCGCGCGAGAGAGGCAGACATCGTGGGAATTCCAGAAACGACTCAACCTCGCCAGATCAAGATATCTTGGGAGAAGTTCCAGAGTCGTTTCAACGACAAATACTTTCCCCGAAAGTATTCGCCACACGTAAGGAGGTGGAGTTTATCAAGTCGAACAAAACAATACGACCGTGTCGCAATACGAGGCAAAATTTATGAGTTATCACGATTTCAAGGCCCCACTGGTGGATAATGAAGAGAGAATGGCGCTAATGTTTTTAAGAGGTTTGAAGTCGAGATACGCCAACATCTTATTTCTCATAAACCGTGTGTTTGTATTCAGATGTTGTAAATAGGGCTCGCTTAGTGGAGCGCGATAACGAGTCAACGCAACTAAAAAAGAGAGAAAACCAAGAAAATTATAATACCAAATGAGAGTAGTCATCAAGCTTGACAACAAGCGTGGAGGGAATCAACAAAGCCGAGATATGGTAACCACTTTTGGTGGTAATCGTGGTACAAAACAATAAGAATGGACATTTCAAGAAAAGGAGATTCAACAATGATGGAAAGACGCCAAGACCAAAGACCCATTGTTAAGGAAGGAGAAAGACCACCTATCATATGCTTCAAATGCGAGAGAGGGACACATCGGCCCAAATCGCGCCACGCCATTCCAAAGCATGTTATAATTGTGGAAGAGAAGGTCACTTAGCTCGATTTTTGTTGCCATCAAGACAAATTCAACTAGGATGGAGGCACCAAAGGCCATCCCGTAAAAGTCAAAACCCAGAAGTGCAAGGGAGAGCGCTTTGTTGTGACCTCCCAGAGAGCAAGGAACCCGAATGAGGTCATCAATGTAAGTTTATCATAAACTCTAATGAAGTCTATACTTTATTTGATACCTGTTCTCTACCCATTCTTTTATTTCTCCTACTGGCGCCATCGATTAAATTTGACCGAGAAATTAGACTTTCGACTTATCTGTGGAAACTCCGCTGGGAGAAACCTTCATTACATCCATCGCTTATAAGTCTTGTTTGGTTCAAATCAGCACTTCACATTACCCGTCGATCTTATTTCATTAAAATATACTCAGATTTGACGTGATTCTGTGGATTGATCGTTAACTACTTATCATGCAAAAATTGATTGTTTTCGTAAGGTGTTAGCTTTCATATTCCTAATCAACCTATTATGCTAATTCAAACGACCAAACCATTAAAATCAATCACGGCCATCTCAAGCCATAAAGCTATTCGCTTATTGAAAAACGGATGTCAAGCTTTCTTAGCTCATGTCACGATTTAAACAAAAATACGCCGCTTTTGAACGATATTTCTATTGTTAATAAATTTCCGACGATTCCCTCAAGAACTTCCCCGCCTACCCCTCAGAGCGTGAAATTGAATTTTGTATCGACTCGAACCCCCAGACAAAACCTATTTCCAAAGCCCCATATCGAATGGCTCCTATGAACTTCGTGGAGTTAAAGACCCAACCGCAGGAATTGTTAGACATCGGGCTTTATTCGCCCTAGTACTTCTCCTGGGGTGCTCCCTGCTCTATTCGTGAAGAAGAAAGATGGGAGTATGCGATTTTGTATTGATTATCTGGAGTCAATCATGTCACCATCAAAAATAGTATCCATTGCCACGTATTGATGACCCGCTTGACCAAATGTAAGGAGCCAAATTCTTTTCAAAGATCGATCTTCGCTCCTGATATCACCAATTGAAGATTAGAATCACGACATTCCAAAGACGGCTTTCGTAACTCCCCAGACGGCATTATGAATTCCTAGTCATGTCCTTCGATCGACTAATGCTCCCCCGCCGCTTCATGGATATGATGAACCGAGTATTCAAGGAATATTTAGATCACTTTGTGGTCGCCTTTATTGATGACATCCTTATTTATTCCAAAAGCCGTGAAGATCATGAGCAACACTTGAGGTCGACACTCCAAAAGCTTCGTGAATATAAGCTTTATGCCAAGTCAAGAAATGCGAGTTTCGTCAAGAAGTAGCATTCCTTGGGCACGTGGTATCAAGTCATGGAATATCCGCTGACCCAAAGAAAGATCAAGCTATTCAAAGTCGGGAACAACCTAAATCGCTGATCAAGCACGTAGCTTTTGCTTAATGGGTTATTATCTGAGATTCGTGGAAGGATTTTCTAATCGCTACTCCATCGACTCAAACCGACGAAAAAGATACAAAGTTCTATTGAGCGAAGAATGTGAGAAGAGTTTTCAAGAACTCAAGAGGAGACTTATTTCAAAGACTGCTCGACAATACCATCCTGCCTTGAGGGATTTGTCATCTACAAGATGATGCTTCTAGCAAAGGGTTGGGATGTGTTCTCATGCAACATGGAAAAGTTATAGTTTATGCCTCGCGATAACTCAAAGAATATGAGAGGAATTATCCTACTCATGATCTAGAGTTGGTACCGTTGTTTTCAGACTTAAAATTTGGAGGCATTACTTCAGATGGGGAGAAAGTGGAGATCTTTACTTGATCATAAAAGCCTCAAATATTTCTTCACTCAAAAGGAACTCAACACGCGATAAACGACGCTGGCTTGAATCTGCTGAAAGATTATGATCATACCATCCAATACCATCCCGAAAAGTTTAACGGTAGCCGACGATCGAAAGTAAAATCATATGCAAGCACGAAAAGCGATATTGTCAACGCAAAGGCCCATTTTTTGTGTGACTTGCAAAGGATGGAGATAGAGTTAAAGACCTGTGGACGCATGTGATGATAATTATATACGAAAGTAGAACCGACTTTAATCGATAAAGTTAAAGTCGCCAAGCTACGCACTGGAGCCGATGCGCGATGAGGAAGAAAGTGCAAGAAGGTGCTACGCGCCAAGCAAGAATCGATGAAGAAGGAATACTTTGAGTCAACTCTGCATTTTTGTGTTCCTAACGATTTCGATTTAAAGTATAATATCATGATGGAGGCGCACAACACACCATTTGCAATCCATCTCGGGAGTACCAAATGTATCATGATATTCGCTATACATTTTGGTGGAGCAATAAGAAGAGAGAGATATACTGCTTATCTCAAGGTGTCTAACTTGTCAACGAAGTTAAAGCGAGCATCAAGTACCAAAAGGTCCATCAGAACCACTTGAAATTCCGTAACGGAAGTGGGAGCACATTACCATGGATTTCAAGCACGGCCTTCCTAAGGTTTCTCAAGGCATCGATGCGATTTGGGTCATTGTTGATAGATCGACCAAGTCCGCTTCATTTCTTACCGACACGAGAAACTTATACACTTGAACGCCTTGTCAGATGTACATAAACGAGATTGTAAGATCGCATGGTATGCCCAGATCCATAGTTTTCGATCGAGACCCAAGATTCACTTCACGATTTTGGGTTAGTTTGCAAAAAGCTATGGGCGGGCACAGATTTCACGATTAGTTTCTAAGATATCATCCTCGACGGACGGACAATGGAGAGGACTATTCAAACTTCAAGATCTATTAAGACTCGTGGTCCTTGATTTCAAGGGAGTGGGACAAGTTCTTACCATCGTGGAGTTTTCCTACAACAACAGCTTATCAAGCAAGTATTCGCATGGCTCCATTCAAGCGCCAGGGAAGAAAAGTGTCGCTTCCAAAGATGTGGGATGAGGTGGGTGAAGCAACGTTGTTGGGACCTGAGTTGGTACGTATGACTACTTTAAAAGATTCAAACGATCCGACAACGATAAAAACCTCACAAAATCGATAAAAGAGTTATGCCGATCTTCATCGAAAGGACGGGAATTCGATATAGAGATCATGTGTTGTTAAGAGTCGCTTCCATGGAAAGGAGTTACAAGATTTGGAAAGAGAGGAAAACTTAATCCTCGATTCATCTGGCCCATTTTTAATCCTCGATCGAGTAGGAATCGCGGGCCTATAGACTCGCTTTTACCGCCAAATATGTCTCGTGTTCATAACGCTTTTCACATATCCATGTTACGTAAATATGTGAAAGACCCAACCATATTATCGAAGTTAGAACCGATTTAAATATGGAAGATTTGACGTATTTAAGAGGTTCCTGCTCAAATTTTGATAAGAAGGAACATATTCTACGCCCAAGGTTATACCTCAAGTCAAAGTTTTCATGGAGGAACCACGATGTCGAGGAAATGACTGGGAGTTAGAATCAAATGAAATCAAGGTATCCTTACCTCTTCGACATACCTGTGTACGCACTCTAATTTCGAGGGCTTAAATTTCATAAGAAGGGGGTTGTAAGACCCCCACTTTTATAAATAAAGATGAAATTTTCTATAAATATTATTTTGAATATTATGGAATAAATTTGATATAATGTTATAGTTGTGGGTAATATTTATAAATTTTGCAAAGTATGCAAGTTGTTATAAAATATTCGCTTTGGTCTGGGAATATTTTTTTGTTAGGGAATATTCGCATAACTACTCAATCATGGTGGACCCCATAATGTAATTATCATTTGATCGAGAAAACGACAAAAATATTTTTTATAAAAATAACTATGAGGTGTTACCGTTAAAACCGCTGAACTACTAAGTGGTAAAAGTACAAAGAATACGCTGTGGTCGCATAAGAAGACACCAGATTGATTATCGATGCTTACGTGAGAAGTCACTCACCTACGCTCAATTATTCACACAAAGAATCACGTGATCATATCTCTTATATTATCGATTCAATTATTGTCACAAGATCATCTCAGATAATATGTTATAGTATTAAATCAATAATCGAGAGTTTAAGTTATAAATGATTAATAATTGTTGAAAGATTAAATATGTGTTGATGAAAAATAAAATGATTTGTGGTAAGTTTGATTTTTATGTATATGGGGGTCTATATTAGACGTCATCATCTAAGAAGTCTGATTCAATAGTAATTACCATTTCATCAATAGTAATTACTTAATCATAATAGTAATTACCTTCACAATAGTAATTACCTTCACAATAAGTAATTACCAACAAAGTAATTACCTTCTTCAATAGTAATTACCTTTCACAATAGTAATTACCTTCACCAATAGTAATTACCCAATAGTATTACCTTTACCTTGATTATACTTCGAACCACTTGTCGCTTACATTACAAACGCCGAACCACTTGTCGCTTCACATTATTAAAAGGCCGAACCACTTGTCGCTTTCACATTACAAAAGGCCAAACCACTTTTCTTTTCACATCATTAGTCGCAAGCCACTCTTTCTTTTCACACTAAAAAAAGCTAAGCTAGAAATCTTCTATAAATAGAGGCCTAGTGCTTCATTATTTTTCACTTAATTCATTCAAGCTTATAGAGAGAGAAAGTATAGAGAATAAGAGAGAAAGAAGAAGAGTATTTTGTTACTACACATCCGTAAAGATTCAATCTCCTACCAAAAGTAAGGGTGTTATTCTTTCTTATTCATGAAGAGAACTGTTGTTATTCCATCGCTTATTATTCGTTGAATAACTCAGATACGTGGTTTACCCTATACTTGGTGACATTCTTCTATTATTCTCGCTGAACATCCTTGCTCTCGGTGTTTTACACCGACCTCGTTCCCTTTTTATTATTATTATTCGCTGAACATCCTGCTCGTGGTTTTACACCGACCGGTTCCGCTTTTTATTATTATTTCGCTGAACATCCCGTCTCAGGTTTTACACCGACCGGTTCCGCTTTTTTATTATTCGTTGAATATCCGTCTCGTGTGTTTTACACCCGACCGGGTTCCATCTTTATTATTCGTTTGAACATCCCGCTTGCTCGTTTTTTTTACACCGACCGGTTCCGTTATTTATTATTCTCGTTGAATAACTCGCTCTGCAAGGGCCTATCGCATTTACGGTGATTTCTTTTGTTATTCCATTCTTTATTATACCCAAATTGTTAAAACTTTGACTTCTATACTCCATGAAATTAGTGGAATATCCTCGATATTTGCGTTTCATCCAAAGATCTTTTCATGGAAATATTCTTCGATCATTCTTGAATTTTACTCTACAAAACAAAGATCATGTCGATAATTTGACGTTAATAATTCCCCGGATAAAATAATTTTGAACTTGTTTTATCAATTTTATATCATTGTCATCATCCTCATGTTATATTATGTTGAAAGTCATCTCGTGGCCTCAGAGAAAGTATGGGGATGGACTTGGTATGATTACGACCAGAGACTATTCGTGTAATCACGACCGTAATGTTACAAATGATGTGATAAAAATCCTCAAAGGGTCAGAGTGTATTGATGGATGCTTGTTGGTATGATCATGACTATTAATGAATACACAAATATTCTCGCCCGTAGTGTATGAATAATTGTGGTCGTCGGATACTAAAGAATATCCTCGTCAGAAAAGTGTAGGGGTGATTCGATGATGTGAATATTTATTAAAGTCGAGTCTCATATATATAAAGTTGATGAAAAACCTTTTAAACCTAAAAGATAGTAGATTTTATTTTCTACTGACTTTTTTAATGGATCAGATATTCACCGCAGCTTAAACCTTGATGTTCTATTGTATTTTATCGCTTAACATTGTCAAGACTATTGATAATTTATTCTCGCATTATCTTAGTCATAATATTTTATCGGGCTAGTTGACTCACCCTTTCTTTCACCGTTTCTTCGTGAAATGAGAATATAGCCGGGATTTAGCTGGGGAAACGAGTGATGGTCCTCAAGATAAGATTAGTAGTCCTCACTATTCTCGTGAAATAAGGTGATAATAATTGTAATGAGGACTTTTTTGAGTTTCAGATAATATCTAGTAGATTTATATTTGTATTTAAACTCACGCTTATGCTTATGTCGATTGCATACCTACGCTTATGTTAGTAAGTTGTATTTAAATTTTGCATCATGTAAGTGGCTACCCAAGATGGGTGATGTATACCTAATTTTGGGGGCGCCACAGCTTGGTATCAAAGCTAGGATACGATCCCCGCTAAGATGTGAGAATAGTACTAGGAGGGAGAGACGGGAATACCTTCGCTAGTATGACCTACCTAAGTTTATGTATTTTATTGGTTGGTCGTAAGATAGGATAATTTGTTACATGTCAATTAACCTTTTTTTTTGTGGCAAGATTCAAAATGACATCCGAGAATGTTGAGAATAAGAATGGAGCGCAAAGCGATCGCTGATTCACCACATATCAATAATCGTGATAATGTGCATCGTGAAGGCGATAATCCTCACGCAAACAACAACACCGACCAAATGATGAATGATCAAATGTTCAGAGGTTTTATGCAATTTATGCAACAAAGAAAAGAGAGAGCGACTCGCCCAAAACGTAGGTGGAAACACGAAAAACTCTCAAGGTCACCGCTAAACAATTCAAGGAGCCGGGACCACCGAGTTTAAGGGAGAGCCAAAACCACTTCTCGCTAAGCATGGATAAAGCAGATTACCAAGATATTTGATGTCTCTGGGATGCTCCGAGGAGCAAAAGGTTCCTTTTCACGCCTTTTATGTTGCGCGAGAGAGAGGCAGACATCGGGGGAATCCAGAAAACGACTCAACCCACAGATCAAGATATCTTGGGAGAAGTTCCAGAGTCGTTTCAACGACAAATACTTTCCCGAAAGTATTCGCCACAGAAGGAGGTGGAGTTTATCAAGTCGAAAAAAACAATACGACCGTGTCGCAATACGAGGCAAATTTTATGAGTTATCACGATTTCAAGGCCCCACTTGGTGGATAATGAAGAGAGAATGGCGCTAATGTTTTTAAGAGGTTTGAAGTCGAGATACGCCAACATCTTATTTCTCATAAACCGTGGTTTGTATTCAGATGTTGTAAATAGGGCTCGCTTAGTGGAGCGCGATAACGAGTCAACGCAACTAAAAGAGAGAGCAAAATGCAAAAAAATTATAATACCAAATGAGAGTAGTCATCAAGCTAAGTGACAACAAGCGTGGAGGGAATCAACAAAGCCGATATGGTAACCACTTTCTGTGGTAATCGTACAAAACAATAAGAATGGACATTTCAAGAAAAGGAGATTCAACAATGATGGAAAGACGCCAAGACCAAAGACCCGTTGTTAAGGAAGGAGAAAGACCACCCATCATATGCTTCAAATGCGAGGAGAGGGACACATCCAACCAAATCTGCCATGCCATTCCAAAGCATGTTATAATTGTGGAAGAGAAGGTCACTTAGCTCGATTTTGTTGCCATCAAGACAAATTCAACTAGGATGGAGGCACCAAAGGTCATCCCGTAAAAGTCAAAACCCAGAAGGTAAGGGAGAGCGTTTGTTGTGACCTCCCAGAGAGCAAGGAACCCGAATGAGGTCATCACGGTAAGCTTATCATAAACTCTAATGAAGTCTATACTTTATTTGATACCTGGTTCTACCCATTCTTTTATTTCTCCTACTTGCGCCATCGATTAAATTGACTCGAGAAATTAGACTTTCGACTTATCTGTGGAAACTCCGCTGGGAGAAACCTTCATTACATCCATCGCTTATAAGTCTTGTTTGGTTCAAATCAGCACTCTCACATTACCCGTCGATCTTATTTCATTAAAAATACTTGCATTTGACGTGATTCTGTGGATTGATTGGTTAACTACTTATCATGCAAAAATTGATTATTTTTCGTAAGGTTGTTAGCTTTCATATTCCTAATCAACCTATTATGCTAATTCAAACGACCAAACCATTAAAATCAATCACTATCATCTCAAGCCATAAAGCTATTCGCTTATTGAAAAACGGATGTCAAGCTTTCTTAGCTCATGTCACGATTTAAACAAAAATACGCCGCTTTTGAACGATATTTCTATTGTTAATAAATTTCCGACGATTCTCAAGAACTTCCCCGCCTACCTCAGAAAGCGTGAAATTGAATTTTGTATCGACTTGAACCCTAAGACAAAACCTATTTCCAAAGCCCCATATCGAATGGCTCCTATGAACTTCGTGAGTTAAAGACCCAAACCGCAGGAATTGTTAGACATGGCTTTATTCGTCCTAGTACTTCTCCTCGGGGTGCTCCCTGCTCTATTCGTGAAGAAGAAAGATGGGAGTATGCGATTTTGTATTGATTATCTGGAGTCAATCATGTCACCATCAAAAATAGGTATCCATTGCCACGTATTGATGACCCGTTTGACCAACAGTAAGGAGCCAAATTCTTTTCAAAGATCGATCTTCATTCCGGATATCACCAATTGAAGATTAGAACCACCGACATTCCAAAGACGCTTTCGTAACCCCAGACGGCATTATGAATTCCTAGTCATGTCCTTTCGATCGACTAATGCCCCGCCGCTTTCATGGATATGATGAACCGAGTATTCAAGGAATATTTAGATCACTTTGTGGTCGCCTTTATTGATGACATCCTTATTTATTCCAAAAGCCGTGAAGATCATGAGCAACACTTGAGGTCGACACTCCAAAAGCTTCGTGAATATAAGCTTTATGCCAAGTTGAAGAAATGCGAGTTCGCTTGAAGAAGTAGCATTCCTTGGGCACGTGGTATCAAGTCATGGAATATCCGCTGACCCAAAGAAAGATCAAGCTATTCAAAGTCGGGAACAACCTAAATCAAGGATCAAGCACGTAGCTTTCTGCTTAATGGTTATTATTCTGAGATTCGTGGAAGGATTTTCTAATCGCTACTCCATCGACTCAAATTGACTCGAAAAAGATACAAAGTTCTATTGAGCGAAGAATGTGAGAAGAGTTTTCAAGAACTCAAGAGGAGACTTATTTCAAAGACTGCTCGACAATACCATCCTGCCTTGAGGGATTTGTCATCTATGTGATGCTTTCGGCAAAGGGTGGGATGTGTTCTCATGCAACATGGAAAAGTTATAGTTTATGCCTCGCGACAACTCAAAGAATATGAGAGGAATTATCCTACTCATGATCTAGAGTTGGCAAATTGTTGTTTTGCACTTAAAATTTGGAGGCATTACTTCAGATGGGGAGAAAGTGGAGATCTTTACTTGATCATAAAAGCCTCAAATATTTCTTCACTCAAAAGGAACTCAACACGCGACAACGACGCTGGTTTTGAATCTGCTGAAAGATTATGATCATACCATCCAATACCATCCTCGAAAAGCGAACGTGGTAGCCGACGACGATCGAGTAGTAAGATCATATGCAAGCACGAAAAGCGATATTGTCAACGCAAAGGCCCATTTTGTGTGACTTGCAAAGGATGGAGATAGAGTTAAAGACCTGTGGACGCATGTGATGATGATAAGTAAGTATACGAAAGTAGAACCGACTTTAATCGATAAAGTTAAAGTCGCCAAGCTACGCACTGGAGCCGATGCGCGATGATGAGGAAGAAAGTGCAAGAAGGTGCTACGCCAAGCAAGAATCGATGAAGAAGGAATACTCGAGTCAACTCTGCATTTTGTGTTCCTAACGCACTCGATTTAAAGTATAATATCATGATGGAGGCGCACAACACACCATTTGCAATCCATCTCGGGAGTACCAAATGTATCATGATATTCGCCATACATTTTGGTGGAGCAATATGAAGAGAGAGATAGCGCTTTTATCTCAAGGTGTCTAACTTGTCAACGAAGTTAAAAATGAGCATCAAGTACCAAAAGGTCCATCAGAACCACTTGAAATTCCGAATGGAAGTGGGAGCACATTACCATGGATTTCGCTACACGGCCTTCCTAAGGTTTCTCAAGGCATTGATGCGATTTGGGTCATTGTTGATAGATCGACCAAGTCCGCTTCATTTCTTACCGATACGAGAAACTTATACACTTGAACGCCTTGTCAGATGTACATAAACGAGATTGTAAGATCGCATGGTATGCCCAGATCCATAGTTTTCGATCGAGACCCAAGATTCACTTCACGATTTTGGGTTAGTTTGCAAAAAGCTATGGGCACAGATTTTACGATTTAGTTTCTAAGATATCATCCTCGCATTGGACGGACAAATGGAGAGGACTATTCAAACTCTCAAGATCTATTAAGACTCGTGGTCCTTGATTTCAAGGGAGAGGGACAAGTTCTTACCATTGGTGGAGTTTTCCTACAACAACAGCTTATCAAGCAAGTATCGCATGGCTCCATTCAAGCGCCAGATGGAAGAAAGTGTCGCTTCCAAAGATGCCGGGATGAGGTGGGTGAAGCAACGTTGTTGGGACCGAGTTGGTACGTATGACTACTAAAAAGATTCAAACGATCCGACAACGATAAAAACCTCACAAAATCGATAAAAGAGTTATGCCGATCTTCATCGAAAGGACGTGGAATTCGATATAGAGATCATGTGTTGTTAAGAGTCGCTTCCATGGAAAGGAGTTACAAGATTTGGAAAGAGAGGAAAACTTAATCCTCGATTCATCTGGCCCATTTTTAATCCTCGATCGAGTAGGAATCGTGGCCTATAGACTCGCTTTTACCGCCAAATATGTCTCGTGTTCATAACGCTTTTCACATATCCATGTTACGTAAATATGTGAAAGACCCAACCATATTATCGAAGTTAGAACCGGATTTAAAATAGCGGAAGATTTGACGTATTAAGAGGTTCCCTGCTCAAATTTTGATAAGAAGGAAACATATTCTACGCCCAAGGTTATACCTCAAGTCAAAGTTTTGTGGAGGAACCACGATGTCGAGGAAATGACTTGGGAGTTAGAATCAAATGAAATCAAGGTATCCTTACCTCTTCGACATACTGTGTAACGCAATTCTAATTTCGAGGGCTTAAATTTCATAAGAAGGGAGGTTGTAAGACCTCAACTTTTATAAATAAAGATGAATTTTCTATAAATATTATTTTTGAATATTATGGAATAAATTTGATATAATGTTATAGTTGTGGGTAATATTTATAAATTTTGCAAAGTATGCAAGTTGTTATAAAATATTCGTTTGGCTCTGGGAATATTCTTTTTGTTAGGGAATATTCGTGACAACTACTCAATCATGGTGGACCCCATTAATGTAATTATTGTTTGATCGAGAAAACGACAAAAAATATTTTATAAAAATAACTACGGAGGTGTTACCGTTAAAACCGCTGAACTACCCGGTGGTAAAAGTACAAGAATACGCGTGGTCGCATAGAAGCACACCAGATTGATTATCGATGCTTACGTGAGAAGTCACTCACCTATGCTTCAATTATTGCTACAAGAATCATTCGTGATCATATCTCTTATATTATATTAATTATGATTCAATTTATCAGATAATATGTTATATTATCTCGTGATAATATGTTATATGATTAAATCAATAATTGAGATGTGCGATTAAGTTATAAATGATTAATAATTGTTGAAAGATTAAATATGTGTTGATGAAAAATAAAATGATTTGTGGTAAGTTTGATTATTTTATATGGGGCCCATATGTCATCATCTAAGAGTCTCTTCGTCAATAGTAATTACCTTTATGAATAGTAATTACCTTCACAATAGTAATTATCATAATAGTAATTACCTTCATCAATAATAGTAATTATAGTAAATCACAATAGTAATTACCCTTGTCAATAGTAATTACCTTCTTCAATAGTAATTACCTTTACCAGACGTCGAACCACTTGTCGCTTCACACATTAAAAGGCCGAACCACTTTCATTACAAAAGGCCGTTTCACATTGTCGCTTCACATTACTAAAAGGCCAAACCACTTTTCTTTTCACATCATTAGTCGTCAAGCCACTCGCTCTTTTCACCTGCAGTGCTAAGCTAGAAATCTTCTATAAATAGAGGCCTAGTGCTTCATTATTTTTCACTTAATTCATTCAAGCTATAGAGAGAGAAAGTATAGAGAGAATAAGAGAGAAAGAAGAAGAGTATTTTGTTACTACTCGCCGCTAAGATTCAATCTCCTACCAAAAGTAAGTAAGGGTGTTATTCTTTCTTATTCATGAAGAGAACTGTTGTTATTCCATTGCTTATTATTCTCATTGGAATAACTCAGAGATGCATGGTTTACCCTATACTTGGTGACATTCTTCTATTATTTCATTTGAACATCCCGCTTCAGGTGTTTTACTAACGGACCGGTTCCGCCTTTTTTATTATTATTCATTGAACAT
Organism: Panax quinquefolius; assembly: GCA_020205615.1. Taxonomy (NCBI): domain Eukaryota; kingdom Viridiplantae; phylum Streptophyta; class Magnoliopsida; order Apiales; family Araliaceae; genus Panax; species Panax quinquefolius. The sequence goes on along the minus strand of CM035156.1, from coordinate 34,714,947 downwards.
CCTGTCTCATGTGTTTTACAATCGAATTCGGTTCCGCTTTTTTATTATTATTCTCGTTGGAACATCCACATCTCTGTGTTTTTTTTACACTGGGACCGGTTCCATTCTTTATTATTTCGTTGAACATCCCGTCTGTGTTTTACCGGACCGGTTCCGTTATTTATTATTCTCGTTGAATAACTCGCCCTGTAAGGCCTATCGCATTTACGGTGATTTCTTTTGTTATTCCATTCTTTATTATACCCAAATAAGTTAAAACTTTGACTTCTATACTCCATGAAATTAGTGGAATATCCTCGATATTTTGCGCTTCATCCAAAGATCTTTCATGGAAATATTCTTCCGATCATTCTTGAATTTTACTCTACAAAACAAAGATCATGTTGATAATTTGACGTTAATAATTCCTCGGATAAAATAATTCTTGAACTTGTTTTATTGAATTCTTATATCATTGTCATCATCCTCATGTTTATATTATGTTGAAAGTCATCTGTGGTCTGTAGGTATGGGGATGGACTTGGTATGATTATGACTGAGAGACTATTCTGTAATCACGATCGTAATGTTACAAATGATGTGATAAAAAAATCCTCAAAGGGTCAGTAGTGCATTGATGGACAAATTGTTGGCATGATCATGATTATTAATGAATACACAACTATTCTCGCCCGTAGTGCATGAATAATTGTGGTCGTGATACTAAAGAATATCCTCGTCAGAAAAGTGTGGGTGATTCGATGATGTGGAATATTTATTAAAGTCGAGTCTCAAATTTATATAAAGTTGATGAAAAACCTTTAAAACATAAAAGATAGTAGATTTTATTTTCTACTTGACTCTTTTAATGGATCAGTATATTCGCACGCAGCTTAAACGGTTGTCTATTGTATTTTATCGCTTAACATTGTTGAAGACTATTGATAATTTATTTCGCATTATCTTAGTCATAATATTTCTTATCGGGCTAGTTGAGCTCACCCTTTCTTTCACCGTTTTCTTCGTGAAATGAGAATATAATGGGATTTAGCTCTGGGAAAACGAGTGATGGTCCTGAAGATAGCATTAGTAGTCCTCACTATTCTCGTGAAATAGTGTGATAATAATTTGTAATGAGGACTCTTTTTGAGTTTGTATAATATCTAGTAATATATTTGTATTTAAACTCACGATTTATGTGCAGTTATGTTAGTAAGTTGATTTAAATTTACTTACGTATGTAAGTGGCGACCCAAGATGGGTGATATACCTAATTTGGGGGCGCCAGACAATATTTGAGCTAGGATATGATCCCTGGCTAAGATGTGAGAATAGTACTAGGAGGGGAGAGCAGAATACTTTTTGCTAGTATGACCTACCTAAGTTTATGTGCTATTTATTGGTAAGTCATAAGATAGGGATAATTTGTTACATGTCAATTAACCTTTTGTTTTGTGGCGAGATCTGAAAATGACACCCAAGAATGTTGAGTGATGTATACAGCTATCGTTGATTCACCACATATCAATAATCGAGGATAATGTGCATCGAGAAGGCGATAATCCTCATGTGAACAACAACACCGACCAAATGATGAATGATCAAATGTTCAGAGGCTTTATGCAATTTATACACAAGAAAGCGAGAGCGACTCTGCCCAAAACGTAGGTGGAAACACGGAAAACTCTCGGGCGGTCACCGTTAAACAATTCAAGGAGCTGGGACCACCGGAGTTTAAGGGAGAGCCAAAACCACTTCTGGCGGAAGCATGGATAAAGCAGATTACCAAGATATTTGATGTCTTGGGATGCTCCGAGGAGCAAAAGGTTCCCTTCACGCCTTTTATGTTGCGCGGAGAGGCGATGGTGGGAATCAGAAACGTACTCAACTTCATTGATTGAAGATATCTTGGGAGAAGTTCCAGAGTCGTTCAACGACAAATACTTTCATTAAAGTATTCGCCACATGAAGGAGGTGGAGTTTATCAAGTTAGAACAAAACAATATGACCAAAGTATCGCAATACGAGGCAAAATTTATGAGTTATCACGATTTTGCGCCCCACTTGGTGGATAATGAAGAAAGAATGGCGCGAATGTTTTTAAGAGGTTTGAAAGTCGGAGATACGTCAACATCTTATTTTCATAAAACTGTGTTTGTATTCAGATGTTGTAAATAGGGCTCGATTAGTGGAGCGCGATAACGAGTCAACGTTAACTAAAAGAGAGCAAACGTGCAAAATTATAATACCAAATGAGACTAGTCATCGAAGTGGTGACAACAAGCGTGAGGGAATCAACGGGCCGGATATGGTAACCACTTCGGTGGTAATCGGGGCAAAACAATAAGAATGGACATTTTAAGAAAGGAGGAGATTCAACAATGATGGAAAGACGTCAAGACCAAAGACCGTTGTTAAGGAAGTAGAAAGACCACCTATCATATGCTTCAAATGCGAGGAGAGGGACACATCGATCCAAACTGCTACCATGCCAGTCAAAGCATGTTATAATTGTGGAAGAGAAGGTCACTTGGCTCGATTTTGTCATTTCATCAAGAAAAATTCAACTAGGATGGAGGCACCAAAGGTAGTCCCGTAAAAGTCAAACCCAGAAGGTAAGGGAGAGGCGTTTGTTGTGACCTCCCCAGAGAGCAAGGAACCCGAATGAGGTCATCACGGGTAAGCTTATCATAAACTCTAATGAAGTCTATACTTTATTTGATACCGGTTCTACCCATTCTTTTATTTCTCCTACTTGCGCTCATCGATTAAATTTGACTCCGGAGAAATTAGACTTTGACTTATCTGTGGAAACTCCGTTGGGAGAAACCTTCATTACATCCACTGTTTATAAGTCTTGTTTGGTTCAAATCAATTACCTCACATTACCGTCGATCTTATTTCATTAAAAATACTTGCATTTGACGTGATTCTAGGGATTGATTGGTTAACTACTTATCATGCAAAAATTGATTGTTTTTTGTAAGGTTGTTAGCTTTCATATTCCTAATCAACCTATTATGCGAATTCAAACGACCAAACCATTAAAATCAATCACGGTCATCTCAAGCCATAAAGCTATTCGTTTATTGAAAAACGGATGTCAAGCTTTCTTAGCTCATGTCACAGATTTAAACAAAAATACGTCAGTTTTGAACGATATTTCTATTGTTAATAAATTTCCGACGTATTCCTCAAGAACTCCCGCCTACCCCTCAGGCGTGAAATTGAATTTTGTATCGACCTTGAACCCCAGACAAAACCTATTTCCAAAGCCCCATATCGAATGGCTCTATTGAACTTCAGGAGTTAAAGACCCAACTACAGGAATTGTTAGACATTGGCTTTATTAGGCCCTAGTACTTCTCCTTGGGGTGCTCTGTTCTATTCGTGAAGAAGAAAGATGGGAGTATCACGACTTTGTATTGATTATCGGGAGTTGAATCATGTCACCATCAAAAATAGGTATCCATTGCCACGTATTGATGACTGTTTGACCGATTGCAAGGAGCCAAATTCTTTTCAAAGATAGATCTTCGTTAGGATATCACCAATTGAAGATTAGAATCACGTGACATTCCAAAGATTGCTTCGTAACTCCGAGACGGGCATTATGAATTCTAGTCATGTCCTTTGGATTGACTAATGCTCCGCCGCCTTCATGGATATGATGAACCCAAGTATTCAAGGAATATTTAGATCACTTTGTGGTCGTCTTTATTGATGACATCCTTATTTATTCCAAAAGCCGTGAAGATCATGAAGCAACACTTGAGGTCGACACTCCAAAAGCTTCGTGAATATAAGCTTTATGCCAAGTTGAAGAAGTGCGAGTTCGGCTTGAAGAAGTAGCATTCCTTGGGCACGTGGTATCAAGTCATGGAATATCTGTTGACCCAAAGAAAGATTGAAGCTATTCAAAGCCGGGAACAACCTAAATCGATAATAGAAGTCACGTAGCTTTCTCTGTTTAATTTGGTTATTATCGGAGATTCGTGGAAGGATTTTCTCGAATCGCTACTCCATCGATTTCAAATTGACTCGAAAAGATACAAAGTTCGATTGGAGCGAAGAATGTGAGAAGAGTTTTCAAGAACTCAAGAGGAGACTTATTTCAAAGACTGCTCGACAATACCATCCGGCTTGACGGATTTGTCATCTCTGATGATGCTTGGTGTAAAGGGTTGGGATGTGTTCTCATGCAACATGGAAAAGTTATAGTTTATGCCTCGCGACAACTCAAAGAATATGAGAGGAATTATCCTACTCATGATCTAGAGTTAGCATTTATTATCTCTTTGCACTTAAAATTTGGAGGCATTACTTGTATGGGGAGAAAGTGGAGATCTTTACGGATCATAAAAGCCTCAAATATTTCTTCACTCAAAAGGAACTTCACGCGATAAACGACGCGTTGGCTTGAACTATTGAAAGATTATGATCATACCATCCAATACCATCTTGGAAAAGCGAACGTGTAGGCGACGCATTGAGTAGAAAATCATATGCAAGCACGAGTGCGATATTGTCAATCAAAGGCCCATTTTGTGTGACTTGCAAAGGATGGAGATAGAGTTAAAGACTCGAGGGACGATGTGATGATAAGCGAGTATACTGAGTAGAACCGACTTTAATCGATAAAGTTAAAAGTCGCTTTCAAGCTACGGACACGGAGGCGATGCGTATGAGGAAGAAAGTGCAAGAAGGTCTTTATCTTAGGAAGCAAGAATCGATGAAGAAGGAATACTTGAGTCAACTCCGGACTTTGTGTTCTAACGACCACGATTTAAAGTATAATATCATAATGGAGGCGCATAACACACCATTTGCAATCCATCACGGGAGTACCAAAATGTATCATGATATTAAATCTATACATTTTGGTGGAAGCAATATGAAGAGAGAGATAGCTTATTTGTTTATCTCAAGGTGTCTAACTTGAAGAGAGGAACCCAAACGAGGTGATCACGGGTAAGCTATTTATAAATTTTTTTGCAAGTTTATACCTTACTTGATCTGGGTGCTACCCATTCATTTATCTCTCCACCTTGTGCTCAACGTTTAAACTTGACTCAGGAGAAATTAGACTTTGACCTATCTGTGGAAACTCAGTTGGGAGAAACTTTCATCACATCCTTTGTTTATAAATCTTGTTTGATTCAAGTTGGCACCATCACCTTTACATTGACCTTATCTCTTTAAAGATACTTGCTTTTGATGTGATTTTAGGGATTGATTGGTTAACTACTCATCATGCCAAAATTGATTATTTTCGTAAGGTTGTTAGTTTTCATATTCCTAACAAACACATTTATGCAATTCAAGCAACTAAACCATTAAAATCAATCAACATCATATCTAATCATAAAGCTATTCGTTTATTGAAAAGCGGATGTCAAGCTTTCTTAGCCCATGTTATGGATTTGAATAAAGACACGTCAAATTTGAATAATATTCTGTTGTTATTGACTTTCTGACGTATTTCACGAAGAACTTCGATTCTACCCCGAGCGTGAAGTTGAATTCTTTATTGATCTTGAACACGAGTACAAAGCCCATTTCTAAAACCCCATATCGAATGGCTCTATTGAACTTGGGAGTTAAAGGTCCAACTCTGAGGAATTGTTGGACATCGATTTCATTAAATCCTAGTACATCTCCTTGGGGTGCTCTTGCTTTATTCGTAAAGAAGAAAGGCGGGAGTATCGCGACTTTGTATTGACTATCGGGAATTGAACCATGTCACCATCAAGAATATGTATCCTCTACCTCGTATTGATGACTTGTTTGACCCGATTGCTGAGGGCACAATTCTTTTCAAAATCGATCTTCGTTCGGATATCATCGGTGAAGATTAGAACCGAGGATATTCCAAAGACGCGCTTTAGAACTCGATGACGGGCATTATGAATTCTTAGTCATGTCTTTCGGATTGACTAATGCTCCCTATGGCTTTCATGGATATGATGAACCAAGTATTCAAGGAATATTTGGATCGGTTTGTTGTTGTCTCTATTGATGACATCCTCATATATTCCAAAAGTCGTGAAAACACGAGCACCATTTGAAATTTGGTACTCCAAAGTCTTCGTGAAAACAAACTATATGCCAAATTGAAGAAATGTGAGTTACGGCTTGAGGAAGTAGCATTTCTTGGGCACGTCAGTGTCAAAACATGGAGTATCAAGTGGATCCGGCGAAGATTGAAGCAATACAAAGTTAGAACAGCCAAAAGTCGGTGGTGAAATCTGTGATTTTTGGGCTTAGCTGGTTATTATCGGAGATTCGTGGAAGGGTTTTCTCGAATCGCTACTCCATTAACCCAGCTAACTCGGAAGGATACAAAATTCGTTTGGAGCGAAGAATGCGAGAAGAGTTTCCAAGAGCTCAAGAGGAGACTCATTTCGGCACCTGTTCTAACAATACCATCTGGTTCGGATGGATTGATTATCTACAGCGATGCTTCAGGCAAAGGGTTAGGATGTGTTCTCATGCAACATGGGAAAGTCATAGCCTATGCCTCGCGACAACATAAAGAGTATGAGTGGAATTATCCTACTCATGATCTAGAGTTGACATTGATCGTTTTTCGCAACTTAAGATATGGAGGCACTATCTATATGGGGAGAAAGTGGAGATATATTCAGACCATAAAAGCCTTAAATATTTTTTCACTCAAAAAGAACTCAACATGCGGCAGCGACGTTGGCTCGAGCTATTGAAAGACTACGACCACACTATTCAATACCATCCTGGAAAAGCGAATGTGGTAGCTGACGCGTTGAGTAAAAGATCATATGCAGGAACGAGTGCGATGATGTCAAGTATACGCAATATGAAGAGAGAGATTGCAAAGTTTATCTCAATGTGTTTAACTTGTCAACGTGTAAAGGCGGAGCATCTAGAACCTAAGGGTCCATTGTAACCACTTGAAATTCTGAAATTGAAGTGGGAACACATTACCATGGATTTCGTTACGGGTCTTCCTACGGTTTCTCAAGGCATCAATGCTATTTGGGTTATTGTTGATAGATTAACCAAGTCTGCTCATTTCTTGCCGATACGGGAGACTTATTCCTTGAACGTCTTGCTAGTATGTGACGTGAATGAGATTGTGAGGTTGCATGGCATACTGTATCCATTGTTTGGATCGTGACCCAAGATTCACTTCAAGATTTTGGGTTAGCTTGCAAAAAGCTATGGGCACAGTTTGCGATTTAGTTCGACATACCATCCTCAAAGCGGACGGACAATCGAGAGGACTATTCAAACTCTTGAAGATCTATTAAGACTCGTGTCCTGAGACTTCAAGGGCGGTTGGGATAAGTATTTACCATTGGTGGAATTCTCCTACAACAACAGCAGTTATCGAGGCAAGTATAGGTGTGGCTCCATTTGAAGCATTATATGGGACGAAAGTGTCGTTCTCCAATATGTTGGGATGAGGTGGGTGAAGCAACATTGTTGGGACCTAGAGTTAAATACGATATGACTCACCGAAAAGATCCAAATGATTCGACAACGTATACAAAGCGGCACAAGATCGACAAAAGAGTTATGCGGATCTTCATCGAAAGGGCGTGGAATTTAGTATAGGGGATCATGTGTTGTTGCATGAGTTGCTCCATAGAAGGGAGTTACAAGATTTGGGAAGAGATGAAAGCTCAATCCACGATTTATTGGTCCATTTCAAATTCTTGACCGAAGTAGGAAATGTAGCCTATAGACTCTCGCGTTACCTCAAAGTATGTCTCGTGTTCATAATGTGTTTCACATATCATGCTTTCGTAAATATGTGAAAGACCCGAATCACGTTATAGAGTTAGAACCGGATCGAGATAATAGAAGACTTAACGTATGAGGAAGTACTGTCAAGATCTTGGATAGGAAGGAGCATGTCCCTACGCAAGAAAGGTCATACCACAAGTTAAAGTTTTGTGGAGGAATCATGCTTTATAGAGGAAATGACCAGGAATTGGAAAGCGGAAATGAAAGCGAGGTATCCTCACCTTTCGAAACACAGTACGACGACGTCAATTTCGAGGACGAAATTTCATAAGGAGGGAGGTTGTAAGACCCCAACTTATTATTAATGAAATTTAATTTTCTATTTATTATTTTGAAATAGTAAGGGTTGATTTGATTAATGTGGATAGTTATGGGTAAAATACATAAATATTTCAAAATAAGCAAGTGGTTATAAAATATTCATTGTGTTCGGGGAATATTCGTTTGGTCGTGGGAATATTCTTCATTGTCGGGGAATATTAAATGCAATGTAGCGATATTTTATGGGCCCCATAACTTGAAAGCGATTGGATGAAGAAAAGCGACAAATATAAGTGGTTTAAAAATAAACGTGGCGTAGTTGTTACCAGAATTAATCTTTATTAAAATTGTAAGACCCAAACTTTTATAAATAAAGATGAATTTTTTTATAAATATTATTTTGAATATTATGGAATAAATTTGATATAATGTTATAGTTGTGGGTAATATTTATAAATTTTATAAAGTAAGCAAGTTGTTATAAAATATTCGTTTGGTGGGGAATATTCTTTTTCTTAGGAGAATATTTGTCGACGACTCAATCATTAAGTGGACCCCCTAACGGAAGTATTGTCGTAGTTAGAAAGCGACAAAATTATTTTTCTATAAAAATAACGGAGAGAGGTGTTCTGAAGTCAAAACTGTTGAACTACCCGGTAGTAAAAAGAAATGCGATGTCTGGCGTAGTTGTATAGTAGCACACGATATTGATTATTGATGCTTACGTGAGAAGTCACTTTATGCTCAATTATTACTACGATAATTCTTTGCATCATATCTCTTATATTATTGATTCAATTATTGTCACAAAGATTATCATACGTATAATATGTTATAGTATTAAATTATTAATTGAGGCGACAAGTTATAAATGATTAATAATTGTTGAAAGATTAAATATGTGTTGATTAAAATAAAATGATTTGTGGTAATATTTATTCAATCCTTGATGTATATAAAGAGTACATTATGAGGCGTTTGTGGTAACTTTGATTATTTTATGGGGGGCCTATATGTCATCATCTAAGAGTCCGCCCGTCGATAGTAATTACCTTTGTGAATAGTAATTACCTTTGTGAATAGTAATTACCTTCGTCAATAGTATTTACCTTCGTCAATAGTAATTACCTTTGTGAATAGTAATTACCTTTGTGAATAGTAATTACCTTCGTCAATAGTATTTACCTTCGTCAATAGTAATTACCTTTGTGAATAGTAATTACCTTTGTGAATAGTAATTACCTTCGTCAATAGTAATTACCCCTTCGCAAATAGTAGTTGTCCCTTCAATATTACCAAGAGTTAAGCGCCTCTTGATTGTTCCAAGGTTAATTACCCCTTCATGAAATAGTAGTTGTCTCTTCAATATTACCAAGAGTCATTTTGACCCTTCGTTAAGACCAAGAGCCACCCTCAGTTTTTCTATAAATAGAAAGCTCATTCCTTCATTATTTCTTACGAATTCACTGAAACTCTAGAGAGAGAAACTATAGAGAGAAAGAAGAAAAGTATTTTGCTACTTCACTTTTCCAATATTGAACTCTTAAGGTAGGGAATATTATTTGTTGTACTTTCGTAAGGGTGTTATTCTTTTGTATTCATGAAGAGAACTTACATCATTCCATCCTTTATTATTACATTGGAATAACTTTGTATATGCGGATTTCTATACTTGGTGAAATCTTACATTATTCCATTGCTTATTATTACATTGGAATAACTTTGTATCTGTGATCTACCCTATACTTGGTGACATTCTTCTATTATTACATTGGAACATCCACATACATGTGTTTTACACCAGGACTGGTTCCGTCTTTATTATTATTACGTTGGAATATCACGTCTCGTGTGTTTTACACGGACACGGGTTCCATTTTATTATTCCGTCTTTATTATTACGCCGGAATATCCATGCATCTGTATATATACGGACTGGTTTCCGTCTTTATTATTATTCTGTTGGAACATCACATGCATGTGTTTTACAGGACTGGTTAAAATCTTTATTATTATTCGTTGGAACATCCACATCGTATGTTTTACAGGACTGGTTCCGTCTTTATTAGACACTGGTTCCGTTATTTATTATTCTGTTGGAATAACTCGCTGTGCGATTCTATCGCATGCATGGTGATTTCTTTTGTTATTCCATTCTTTATTATACCCAGTTGGTTAAAATTTTTACTTCTATACTCCATGAATTTAGTGGAATATCCTTGATATTTGCGCTTCATCCAGTATTTTTAATGAAAATATTTTTCTGAGCATTCTTGAATTTTACTCTACAAAGCAGTATCATGTTGACAATTTGAACGTTATTAGTTCTTGAATAAATTAATTCGTGAACTTGTTTTATTGAATTATTATGTCATTGTCATCATCCTCATGTTATATTATGTTATCTTTGGCTTACGTGCATAGATGAACTTAGTATGATTATGACCAAGGATCATTCGGTATAATCATGGCTTGATATAAATGATGTGACAAAAGTCCTCAGTGGCATGTAATGCAGTGATGGATAGTTTTTGGTATGATTATGACCAGGGGTGATTCGGTATAGTCATGACCATTGATAATTTGATGAAAATCCTTGGACAAGTGGTACAGGGATGATTAGATATTGTGGTTTATTCATTAAACTGAGTCTTAGTGATAAAAATTGATGAAAACCTTTTAAAACCTAAAAGATAGTAGACTTTATTTTCTACTTGACTCTTTTAATGGATTACATATTCCGCTGTAGTTAAACTGGTTGTCTATTGTATTTTATCAGTTTAACATTGTTGAAGACTATTGATAATTTATTCTGAATTATCTTAGTTATAATATTTCTTACTGGGCTAGTTGAGCTCACCCTTTCTTTCTTTGTTCTCTTGTGAAATGAGAATATATTTGGGACGAGTCGGGGAAAAGAGTGATAGTCCCGAAGATAGCATTAGTAGTCCTCACTATTACATTAAATAGTGTGACAATAAATGTAATGAGGACTCCTTGAGTATGGATATTGTCTAAATGACAATATTCCTATTAGAACTCTCGGTTTATGTATTGTCGTATGTTATGTTACTACGGATGTATAATTAAGTTTGTATTTGTATTTTGTACCATGTATCTGGCGACTCAGAATGGGTGATGAATACCTAATTTTGGGGGCGTCACAAAAATACTAGGTGGTTAAAACACAGTAGCACACGGTATTGCACCAATTATTGATTCTTACGTAAGAAGGCACTACTTAATAATGGTTCTGATAATTCTTGCTCAAAGATTTTATTGATTTAATAATTCTTTGCGTTGATATTTTATATTCTTTGTTGTTTCAATAATTGTCATTACACGGTATTTTTCATTATCGATGCAATAATTCATATTAACCTGAATAATATTATTAGATAACATTATTGGCAATGTCTAGAAAGTTACGTCTCTAAGGAGAGGTTTGGTCACCTAATTGCGGCGCTTGAAGAAGGAGAAATTCTTATTGGAAGCCCCCTCTTCCTCGAACAGGGGCGCACGGTTGTCGATATTGTGATTTCGTAATATTATTTGTGAATAATTAATTATTGATTCATATGATGAGGAAAATATTGATTTTATGTGGATATAGATGGAGAAAAATTTTAATGTGACAATTATTGAAAATTGAAATTTTATCTTTTTACGATAAGATAATTCATTTAAATGTATTATTATATTTTAATAATATAATAATGGTGATATTTTTACAACGAATGTGGGATATATGAGTATACGAGGAGGAAGAGTATTTTTGTTGCAATAAATGTTTAAAACATGTTAAACATGTCGGTTGGACCCCATTTATTGGTGAAATTTGATTATAACTTTATAAAATTGCCCGTTTGTGGATTTGGTCAATTTACATTTGGAATTTGGAAAAACTTTCTTACGCAAAGTTGTAGAGAATTGAATTTCCTATAAAAATTTGCGAGATTCGAATTTTCTGATAAAAGGGCTATTTATTATGAATTATTGAAGTTCCAAAGCTCCGAAATAATTATTTTTTGGAAGTTTAAAATATTTTAAATTGGAAAAACGTTTTTATTACTTTTTCTAGAAGGTGAGCATGTGGGAAATGCTAGGAGCTGAATTCTAAGAGGCGTGAGAAATTTTATTATAAATAATAATATTATATTAAATTTTTCGCTTTGGTGTTCTAAGCATTTTCCTATAAATAGGTGCTTAGGTTAGAATTGAAAATCACACCGAAATTGAAGTTTTTCTCTCTCTATATTATCGAGCGTATTCTTGTGAGTATTTTGAGTATACTTTGAGTATTGCTATACTACGGTGTACAAGTTTAAGTTATAGTCGATATCAGGTGTTTCAACTAAATCTTGTCTTTGTGAGGTAAGGGATATTATTATTTTCAGTAATGATATTATTTCTTCAATATCATTATCTTTGAAATATTGATCTGAAGTTTTTATCAAATTTGGAACTTTTGGTGTTTGAGTTCTTATTCACGATATCACAAGACTATTCACGATATCGACCTTTATTATTCACGAATACTGACCTTTATTCATCGAAAAATGAAAAATTTTCTTTTTCGTCCCAAAATATCTATTCGGATACTAGCTTTGATTGTATCCATGTTTTGATCATTCTTGAATTTTACACCACTATGATTATTTTTGAGGTATTTTTGGGCGTGGATAAAACAAAGTACGAATCCTTAATTCTTAATCCTTGTCATTTTGTTTTCTTTGGATTCTTTTCTTTAAAATATTTTTCATCATCCTCGGTCTTAAATGATGATATTATGGAATATCTTTGGCTGTAGTGCAAAGATGAATGATTCTGAAGAATATCTTTGGCCCGTAGTGCAAAGATGAGCAGTGTTTAGATGAACATGATTAATGATGGATATCTTTGGTAGGTAGTGCAAAGATGAATATTTGATTCGGATATATATTGATTGATGTTACAAGGATAAAAGATAGGCGATGAACTTTTAAATTCATACATAGAAGATAGTAGTTTGCATTCTCTACTTAACTCTTTTAATGAATTATTATTTCATTGCGAATATTGATTTAAAATTTGTTGTCTATTGTATTCTATTAGATTTTTTCTGTTGAAGACTAACGATAATTTGTTGTATATTATCTTAGTCATAATATTCTTTATTGGGCTAGTTGAGCTCACCCTTTTCCTTTTTGTTCCATTTTTCTTCTCGTGGAGGCGAGAATATAAGCGAGATGCAATGGGGTATGGAATGAAAGTTCTAGAGAGAGTTGTTTAGTAGTCCTCACCATTTTTGTAAAATAATGTATCAATAAATGTGATGAGGATTTATTTGAGTATAGATATTGTCTAGAAGATAATATTTGTATTCAAACTCACAGTTTTACTGTTGTAATAATAAAGTTGTAGTTGTTTCTGTACCATGTATTGACAATCAGAATGGGTGATGTATACCTATTTTGGGGGCGTCACAATGAACCCCTATTTACCCATTTTTCAAAATAATTTATAGAAATTTATTCTTTATAATAAAGGTGGGGGCCACATGTGGGGCCCACATGTGAAAGAAATGATTTTGGAAATGGGGAGGGGGGCAAAGTATACGTAAAGGGGAGGGAATTTATATATATAAGTATGTGAGGTGTGTATATATATATATAATTGGTGTGTATGTGATAGTATATATATATATATATATATATATATATATATATATATATATATATATATATTTGACATGTGTGTGTGGTGGGAAAATAGGGGGGTGGGGAAAGATTACTTGGATGGAAGGGAATTGGGTTGTGATTTTGGAGTTTTCGTATGTGTTAGTGTGGGTGTGTGAAAGGAGTATTGTGACACCCCCAAAATAGGTATACATCACCCATCTTGAGTCGCCAAATACATGGCTCAAAATTCAAATACAACTTAATAATACAACTGTTGTGTAAAATACGACAAAACATAAAGCGAGAGTTTTAATAACGAATATTGTCTTCTAGGCGATATTCAAACTCAAATGGAGTCCTCAATACATTTATTATCACACCTTTATTTCATAGAATAGTGAGGACTACTAATCTTTATCATCCGGATCGTCACTCGGGTTCCCGACTAGTCCCGGCTACGTTATCATTTCTGAAGAGAACAATGAAAGCAAAAGGGTGAGCTCAACTAGCCAGTAAGAAATATTATGACTAAGATAATGTAGAAAAATTTATCGTTAGCCTTCAACAGTGTTAAACTGATAAAATATAACAAACATCAAGTTTAACTATAGCGGAAAAAATAATCCATTAGAAGAGTCAAGTAGAGAATAAAATCTACTATCTTCTATAATTTAAAAGGTTTTTCATCACTTTTATCGCTGAGACTCGGCTTAATAAATAATCCACATCATCCCTGCACTACGGCCAAGGATATTCATTAGTATCACGACCACAAATTATTCATGCACTACGGGCCAAAGATATTCGTGTTTTCATCAATAGTCATGATCATGCCAATAACTGTCCATCAATGCACTACGGGCCAATGAGAACTTTTACCACATCATTTGTAACATTACGATCATGATTATACCGAATAATCCCTGGTCATAATCATACCAAGTCCATCTATGCACTACAGGCCGTAGATGACTTTCAACATAATATAAACATGAGGATGATGACAATGATATAAGAATTCAATAAAACAAGTTCAAGGATAAATTTTTAAAGATTTATAATTTAATTTATCTATAAATCAATAACGTCCAAATTGTCAACATGATATTGCTTTATAGAGTAAAATTCAAGAATAATATTTTACCAAAAATAATTTGGACCGAAAACGAATCAATTTTTATCATGAATAGTACCCCGGGTGAATAGTACTCGAGTGAATAATACCCCGTGAATAGTACTTCGGGAATAGTAATCCTGTGAATAGTACTCCAGTATGAAAAAGTTAAAACTTATCAAGAATGCTCAGAATAATATTTCCATGAAAAATCTTTGGATGAAGCTAGCAAATATCGAGGATATTCTACTAATTTCATGGAGTTTAGAAGCCAAAACTTTAACAAAAGCGAGTATAGGATTCGAAATCAAAGCGAAATAATATTACATACATACTACAGAGTATGGAAGAAAATATTTTTTCAAGCGAATATTGAACAAAAATAACATCCTTTACCTTAAAAATAAGAGTATTCCAACTGGTATAGCGGGGATATTCTTGAAGAAAACTTTCACTATTTTCTATGCTCAAAGCTTTCTAAAACTCAAAAGAAATGCGCTCAATATTATAGAAAAAGAAGTCTTTGATTCTGGTGTGATTTTCAATTCTTACTAAGCATCCTATTTATAGGAGAATGAAAGGATACTATTTAGAAAAAATTTCACGGACGCACTGTTGAAATAAAATCACAGGCCAAAGTTTTCGTCTGAATATCTCACGAGTGCCTAACATTCAAATAAAACAAAATTTTCTAAGCATCACTATCACTTTTATTATATATCACCCACCACCATCCAATATTCTTCCACCACACATACGATACACACACATGTTATTAATTCAAAATCCTGCCTCACACATAATATTATATATATAGGAGAATATGGAGGTGCACAGCCGTGTAACTTTTAAAGTTACACGGTTTACGATCATAGAGTGATTTCACTCTACGATCGTAGAGTAGTCCACAAATAATAGAGTGAATTCACTCTACTATCGTAGAGTAGTCCACGATAGTAGAGTGAATTCACAAATCTTGGAGTGACTACTCTACGATCGTAGAGTAAAATCACTCTACGATCGTAGATTGTGTAACTTTAAAAGTTACACGGATGTGTACCTCCATTTTTACCATATATATATATATATACACCAATCCACCATATCTACTAATTCCATCCGTGAATCCATTCATTTTTCTCCCTCCCACATGCTTTTGTCACACACGTGGGCCCCACATGTGGCCTCCACCTTTATTATAAAAAATAATTTTCTACCGATTATTTTGAAAAATGGGTAACTGGGGGTCCATAAAATAAGCAAAATTAATAACAAATATCACATAAAAATCCCTTCAATATTTTTAACAACATTTATCATCATTATTATAATTCACAATATTTAACGACTAGGTCGTTCCCAGGAAAGAGAGGGTTTTCCAATAAGGATTTCTCCCTATTGGCGTGCAATTAGGTGACCAAACCTCTCCTTGACAGAACTTCTAAACATCGTCAACATTGCAGATAATAATATTAATAACTTTATCGTCTCAATTATTGATTTAATAATATATAAAATATCGACAATAATTGAATCAAATAACATGAGATACTATGTAGCAATTACTGTAGCAATAATTGAACAAAACTGATCAGTGACTTCTCATGTAAGCATCAATAATCAATACCGCACGTGTGCTACTATGCAACCACGCGTATTACTGTACTTTTAACACCGGGTGTTTCAACAGTTAACAGTAAAACTTCCGCCGTTATTTTCATAAAAAGATATTTTTGTCGTTTTTTCAATCCAACAATAATTTCGTTGTGGGGTCCACCAATGATTGTGTAGTCGTAAGAATATTCCAGGTTAAAACGAATATTCTCCGACCAATCGTGTGACGCCCCCAAAACAGGTATACATCACCTATTCTAAGTCGTCAAATACATGGTACAGAATACAAATACAATCTTAAATATCTGACATGAATTTGTGAGTTTTAATACAAATATTGTCTTACAGGCGAAGATTCAAACTCAAAATAAGTCCTCAATACATTTATTAACACACTATTTCATAGAATAGTGAGGACTATTAATGCTATCATCTGGACCGTCACTACGTTCCCCGACTAGTCCCTGCTACGTTCTCATTTCCTGAAGAGAACAATGAAAGTAATTGGTGGGCTACCGTAAAATATTTTTTAAAAGGAAGATTAATATTATAATAATAATAATTTATAATTAAGTATATCATCATTTTTATAATATTAAGAATCAATCAAGTCTCATGTAACATTTCAGTTTTACATCACTAAGTTAAGATTTAAACTTGTTTTACTAAAAATTACCATTAAGTACCCACAATTGTATATGCAACATGCCCTTTTACGTATAGGGTAATTTTTGAGCTAAACATGGAAATGATTTTATTTAGGCGACATGTATCGTGTCAGCTGTTAGGCCATACATAAATAAATAAATAAATATAACCACTTTGATAGTATTATTATTATAGTATCAAAACAAAATGAAACAAGTACACATTGATATATAATTATTTATTTGAAAATGTTATTGAAGCAGTCATTGCCGCTCATAATTGAACACAACCCAAGTAAGAAAGGGACAATTAGCAGATAAATTAGGGTGGGATAAGGCAGACAGACGTCAACTCTGTCTGTCGTCCTTTTAAGTTAATTTAAAAAGAACAATGGAGTACTAGCTAGCTACTGCTTGCTAAAAGTTGTACAGAGAGATCGAGAGAGAGAAGAGATTGCATTTATTCTTTCAGAGAATGCCTGTGAGTCAGTCATATTCTCATGAGTGGGGGTGAGTGGGTGTGTGGGTGAGTGGGTGGGCTGGCTGGCTGGCTGGCTAGAATTATCACACTATTTCACAGAATAGTGAGGACTACTAATGCTATCTTCAGAACCATCACTCGTTTCCCCGACTCGTCCCAAAGCTATATTCTCATTTCAAGAAGAAAGCGGTGAAAGAAAGGGTGAGCTCAACTAGCCAAAGAAGAAATATTATGACTAAGATAATGCAGAATAAATTATCAATAGTCTTCAACAATGTTAAAGCGATAAAATACAATAGACAATGAGTTTAAGCTGATGGAATAAGCAATCCATTAAAAGAGTCAAGTAGAAAATAAAGTCTACTATCTTTTAGGTTTTAAAAGGTTTTTCATCTCGTTATATATTTGAGACTCGAACTTTAATAAATATTCCACATCATCGAATCACCCCCCGCACTACGGCCGAGGATATTCTTTAGTATCACGACCACAATTATTCATGCACTACTGGCCAAGAATATTTGTGTATTCATTAATGGTCATGATCATGCCAACAATCATCCACCAATGCACTACTACTACCCTTTGAGGATTTTTATCACATCATTTGTAACATTACGGTCATGATTGATTACAAGAATAGTCTCTGAGTCGGTCATAATCATACCAAGTCCATCTATGCACCTTACTGAGCCACGGATGACTTTCAACATAATATAAACATGAGGATGATGACAATGATATAAGAATTGATAAAACAAGTTCAAGAATTATTTTATCCGGGAATTATTAACGTCCAAATTATCAACATAATCTTTGTTTTGTAGAGTAAAATTCAAGAATGATCGGAAGAATATTTCCATGAAAAGATCTTTGGATGAAACGCATGAAATATCAAAGATATTCCACTAATTTCATGGAGTATAGAAGTCAAAGTTTTAACCATTTGGGTATAATAAAGAATAGAATAACAAAAGAAATCATCATGCATAGGATGAAGCATACGCAGTGAGTTATTCCAACAGAATAATAAATAACGGAACCCGAGTTAAACAGAAACGCATATGACGAGGATGTTCAACGAGAATAATAAAGAATGGAACGGTCCGGCGTAAATCACACTGAGACGAGGATGTTCCAACGAGAGTAATAATAAAAGGCGGAACCCGGTTAAGGTGTAAAACACATGCACAGGATGTTCAGCAAGAATAATAATAAAGAGCGGAACTAGGTGGGTGTAAAACAAAATTGACGAGGATGTTCCAACAGAATAATAATAAAAGGCGGAACCGTTAAGGGTGTAAAACACACAGACGGGATGTTCCAAATGAATAATAGAAGAATGTCACTAAGTATATAAATCACATGGCGTATCTGAGGTTATTCCATGCGAATAATAAGCAATGGAATAACAAATGATTCTCTTCATGAAATAAGAAGAATAACACCCCTTACATTTGGTAGGAGATTGAATCTTTGCTGGCGGTGTAGTAACAAAATACTCTTCTTCTTCTCTCTTATTCTCTCTATACTTTCTCTCTATAGCTTGAATGAATTCGTGAAAATAATGAAGCCTCAGGCCTCTATTTATAGAAGATTTCTAGCTTTAAAGACTCGCCGTGTGAAAAAGCAAGTGGCTTGACGACTAATGATGTGAAAAGAAAAGTGGTTTGGCGCTTTGTAATGTGTGAAGCGACAAGTGGTTCGGCGCTTATGTAATGTGAAGCGACAAGTGGTCGGACGACGTCGGTAAAGGTAATTACTATTAACAAAGGTAAATACTATAGGCGAAGGTAAATACTATTCACAAGGGTAATTACTATTACGAAGGTAATTCTTATTGACGAAGGTAAATACTATTCACAAGGGTAATTACTATTGGACGAAGGTAATTACTATTGACGAAGGTAAATACTATCGACGTGAAGAGACTCTTAGATGATGACATATGAGGCCCTCATAAAATAATCAAACTTACCACAAATCATTTTTTTTCATCAACACATATTTAATCTTTCAACAATTATTAATCATTTATAACTTGTCGTCTCAATTATTGATTTAATCTTATAACATATTATACGGATGATCTTTGTGACAATAATTGAATCAATAATATAAGAGATATGATGCAAAGCAATTATTGTAGCAATAATTGAGCATGGTGAGTGACTTCTCACGTAAGCATCGATAATCAATACCGTAGTGCTACTTATGCAACCACAGCAGACATCGTACTTTTACCACTTAGGGTAGTTCAACAGTTTTAACGGTAACACCTCCGTAGTTATTTTTATAAAATATTTTTTGTCGTTTTCTCAATCCGATAATAATTACATTATTAGAGGTCCACCAATGATTGAGTAGTTATACGAATATTCCCTAACAAAAAAGAATATTCCCCACCAAACGAATATTTTATAACAACTTGCATACTTTGCAAAATTTATAAATATTACCCACAACTATAACATTATATCAAATTTATTCCATAATATTCAAAAATAATATTTATAGAAAAATTCATCTTTATTTATAAAAATTTGGGTCTTACAGGTTTTGTTCAATTATTGCTATATTAATTGTTGCATAGTATCTCACGTTATTTGATTCAATTATTGTCGATATTTTATATATTATTAAATCAATAATTGAAATAGCAGAGTTAGTAATATTATAAATTGCAATATTAACGATGTCTCAGAAGTTCTTCCGAGGAGAGGTTTGGTCACCTAATCAACGTGATAGGAAAAATCCTTATTGGAAAGCCCCCTCTTTCTACAGAGCGACACAGTCGATTAATATTGTGAATTATAATAATGATGACAAATGTTGTTAAAAATATTGAAAGGATTTTTATGAGGTAGTTGTTGTAAATTTGACATATTATTTAGACCCTCATTTACCTATTTTTCAACATTATTGATAGAAAGTTATTTAAATATAATGGGACCCTTGTGACTATGACATGTTGGGGGGAGGGGAACATGTGGGGCCCACGGTTTGAAAATTGAATGGGTGGGAGGTTTTGATTTTTGGTTTATACGGAGGAGTATTATTATTATTATATATATATATATATATATATATATATATATATATTTTATATATATAATATATATAATATATTTTATTTGAAAGATTTTGCTTTAAATATGGATTGATTCGATTAAAAGTAAATCAATCTGGACCGTTCATGAATTAGTTCTTATCTACGGTCCATTCTTACATAAATAGAAGCTCATTCCTTCATTATTTTCTTACGAATTCTTTGAACTCTAGAGAGAGAAAGTTATAGAGAGAAATAAGAAAAGAAGTCCTTAACTTTCTTTTCCTTTATCCAGCTTTCTTTTTACGGTAAGGATATTACTCTTTTGTATTCAAGAAGAGAGAACTTACATTATTCCATTTCTTTATTATTACATTGGAATAACTCGTATCTGCGGAATACCCTATACTTGGTGACATTCTTCTATTATTTTGTCTTTATTATTCCGTTGGAACATCCTATATATTCAGGCTTTACCTGGGACTGGTTCCGTCTTTATTATTACATTGGAATATCATATACGTGTGTTTTACACAGGACTGGTTAAAATCTTTATTATTATTCGTATTTATTATTACATTGGAATAACTTTCATCATCACAATCGGCACCGAATGTATGGTGATTTTTGTTGTTATTCCATTCTTTATTATTACATTGGAACATCCCGCTTGATTGTGATTTTCACCGATTTGGTTAGTTATTATTATTCTTTTGGAATAACTTTGTCTATGCTGAAGTACCGCGTCGTGGTGATTTCTGTTGTTATTCCATTCCTTATTATTCTCAGTTGGTTAAAATTTTGACTTCTATACTCCATGAAATTAGTGGAATATCCTTGATATTTGCGCTTCATCCAGTATTTTTCATGGTAATATTCTTATGAGCATTCTTGAATTTTACTCTACAAAGCAATATCATGTTTACAATTTGGACGTTATTAGTTCCTGAATAACTTAATTCTTGAACTTGTTTTATTGAATTCTTATATCATTGTCATCATCCTCATGTTTATATTTTTTTAAAGTCATCTGTGGCCTGTAGAGCATGGATGGACTTGGTATGATTATGATCAGGGATTATTCAGTGTAATGTTATAAATGATGTGGTAAAAGTCCTCATTGGCCCGTAGTGCATTGATGGACAGTTGTTGGCATAATCATGACCGTTGATGAATACACAAATATCCTTGGCCCGTAGTGCATGGAATTTGTGGTCGTGACCCTAATGAATATCCTTGGCCGTAGTGCAGGGATGATGTGGATTATTTATTAAGCTGAGTCCCAGCGATAAAAGTAATGAAAAACCTTATAAAAACATAAAAGATAGTAGATTTTATTCTCTACTTGACTCTTTTAATGGATTGCTTGATCCACTGCAGTTAAACTTGATGTCTATTATATTTTATCAGTCTAACATTGTTGAAGGCTAATGATAATTTATTACGCATTATCTTAGTCATAATATTTCTTCTTTTGGGCTAGTTGAGCTCACCCTTTCTTTCCTTTATTCTCTTAGAGGAAATGAGAATGTAAATTTGGAACTAGTCGGGGGACGGAGTGATGGTCCGAGATGGTGTCTTAGTAGTCCTCACTATTCTATAAAATAGTGTGATAATAAATGTAATGAGGACATTTTCTAAGATTGGATATTATCAGAAGATAATATTTGTATTAAAACTCATGACTTGTATTTTGTCGTACTTTACACTACATTGTATATAATTAAGTTGTATTTGAATTTTGTACCATGTATTTGGCGACTCAAGATGGGTGATGTATACCTATTTTGGGGGGGCGTCACGGTTGGTATCAAAGCTTAGGATATGATCTGGCGCTAAGATGTGAGACAAGAACTAGGAGGGAGAGGCGGAATTCTTTTCGCTAGTATGACCTACCTAAGTTTATTTGTTATTTAATTGGTTGGTCAGAGTATAGGGATAATATGTGATACGTTTATTAACCCTTATTTTGTGGCAGTATCTGAAAATGGCATCCGAGAACGTTGAGAACATCAATGGAGTATAGGAGACCATTGAGTCTCCATAGATCAATAGTCAGGATAATGTGCATCAGGAAGGCGACAATCCTCAGGCAAACAACAACACTGACCAAATGATGAACGACGGAATGTTCCGAGGCTTCATGAATTTATGAAATTTATACAACATTAGGCGAGAGCGGCTCCTGTCCAAAATGCAGGTGGAAACACTGGTAACTCTCGGATGGTCACCGCCAAGCAGTTTAAGGAACTAGGACCACCGGAGTTCTTTGGAGAGCCAAAACCACTTAAGGCGGAAATGTGGATTAAACAGATCAACAAGATATTTGATGTCTTGGGATGCTCCGAGGAGCAAAAGGTTCCCTTTGCCACCTTCATGTTGCGTGCAGAGGCAGATTACTGGTGGGAATTTGTAAAACGTACTCAACTTGCCGCACTGAAGATGTCTTGGGAGAAGTTCCAAGAACAGTTCAACGACAAGTACTTTCCCGAAAGTATTCGTCATATGAAAGAGGTAGAGTTCATCAAGTTGGAGCAAAATAACATGGCCACCGTGTCGCGATCTGAAGCCAAGCCAAGTTTGCCGAGTTGTCCCGATTTTGCGTCCCATTTGGTTTATAATGAGGAGAGAATGACACGAATGTTTTTAAGAGGTTTGAAACACGAGATACGTCAATATCT
Organism: Panax quinquefolius; assembly: GCA_020205615.1. Lineage (NCBI taxonomy): Eukaryota > Viridiplantae > Streptophyta > Magnoliopsida > Apiales > Araliaceae > Panax > Panax quinquefolius. The sequence continues at coordinate 34,691,673 of CM035156.1, read as the reverse complement.
TATATCTCATAAACTATGTTTGTATTAGGATGTTAATAGGGCTCGATTATTGGGCGTGATAATGAGTTAACTTGAGAGAGAAGCGGTAGGCAAAATGATAATACCGGTGAAAGCGATCATCGAGCGGTGACAACAAGCGTGAGAGAATCAACGGGCGGAAATGGTAACCACCGGTGGTAATCATGGCCAAAATAATAAGAATGAACATTTCAAAAGAGGAGATTCAACAATGATGGAAAAGCGTCCAACATCAAAGCATACATGTCGTTAAGGAAGGAGAACAACCACCTATCATATGCTTCAAGTGTGGAGAGAGGGACACATCGGTCCCAGCTGCATGCGATGCCATCCAAAGCATGTTACAATTGTGGAAGAGAAGGTCACTGACCCGATTTTGTCGTTCACCAAAGACAAGTTCAGCTAGGATGGAGGCACCAGTAGTCAGAAAAGTCAAAACCGATGGTCTGAGGAGGCGTTTGTTGTGACCTCCCGGAAAGTAAGGAACCCGAATGAGGTCATCACGGGTAAGCTAATCATAAACTCTAGCGAAGTTTATACTTTATTTGATACTAGTCCTACCCACTCTTTCATTTCTCTACTTTACTTTTCAGCGTTTAAATTTGACTCTGGAGAAATTGGACTTTGACTTATCTGTTGAAACTCCATTGGGAGAAACCTTCATTACATCCATGGTTTATAAGTCTTTTTTAGTTCAAATCAGCACCCGCACGTTACCTGTCGATCTTATTTCATTGAAAATACTTGCATTTGATGTAATTCTATGGATTGATTGGTTAACTACACATCATGCAAAAATTGATTGTTTTCGTAGGGTTGTTACCTTTCATATTCCTAACCAACCTATTATGAGAATTCAAGCAACCAAACCATTAAAATCAATCACTGTCATCTCAAGCCATAAAGCTATTCGTTTATTGAAAAATGGATATCAAGCTTTCTTAGCTCATGTCACGGATCTAAATAAAAATAAGTCAGTTTTGAATGATATTCCTATTGTTAATGAATTTCTGACGTATTCACGAAGAACTTACGGCCTACCCCAGGCGTGAAATTGAATTTTTATCGACCTTGAACCGATACAAAACCCATTTCCAAAGCCCCATATCGAATGGCTCTATTGAACTTGAGGAGTTAAAGACCCAAGCTGCAGGAATTGTTAGACATTGGCTTTATTCATCCTAGTACTTCTCCTTGGGGTGCTCCTTATTCTATTGTGAAGAAGAAAGATGGGAGTATGCGACTTTGTATTGATTATCGGGAGTTAAATCATGTCACCATCAAAAATAGGTACCCATTGCCCGCGTATTGATGACTGTTTGACGATTGCAAGGCACCAAATTCTTTTCAAAAATTGATCTTCGTTCGGGATATCACCAATTGAAGATTAGAACCGATGACATTCCAAAGGCGGCTTTTAGAACTCTAAGACGGGCATTATGAATTCTAGTCGTGTCTTTTGGTTTGACTAATACCTACCGCCTTCATGGATATGATGAACCGAGTATTGAGGAATATTTGGATCACTTTGTGGTCGTCTTTATTGATGACATCCTCATATATTCCAAAACCCGTGAAGATCATGAAAGCAACACTTGAGGTGATACTCAAAAGCCCGTGAATATAAGCTTTATGCCAAGTTGAAGAAATGCAAGTTACAAGCGAGGAAGTAGCGTTCCTTGGGCACGTGGTATCAAGTCATGGAATATCATTGACCCGCCAAATATTGAAGCTATTCAAAACCGGGAGCAACCTAAATCGATTGATAGAAATCACGTAGCTTTCTCGGTTTATTTGGTTATTATCGGAGATTCATGGAAGGATTTTCTCGAATCGCTACTCCACTAACTCGGTGACTCGGAAAGATACAAAGTTCGGTTGGAGCGAGGAATGTGAGAAGAGTTTTAAGAACTCAAGAGGAGACTCATTTATTTTGTGCTCGACAATTCCATCACGGTTGGGAGGATTTTTCATCTACTGATGATGCTTGAGCAAAAGGGTTAGGATGTGTTCTCATTCAACATGGGAAAGTCATAGCCTTTATGCCTCACGACAACTCAAAGAATATGAGAGGAATTATCCTACTCATGATCTAGAGTTGGCATTTGTTATCTTCGTGACTAAAGATTTGGAGGCATTACTTGTATGGGGAGAAAGTTGAGATCTTTTACGATCATAAAAGCCTCAAATATTTCTTCACTCAAAAGGAACTCGACATGCGACAACGACGTTGGCTTGAACTATTGAAAGATTATGATCATACCATCCAATACCATCACGGAAAAGCGAGCGTGGTAAGCGGCGCATTGAGTTGAAGATCATATATGCGAACTGAGTGCGATATTGTCAATCAAAGGCCCATTTTGTGTGACTTGCAAAGGATGGAGATAGAGATAAAGACTCCGGGGACCCACGTGATGATGGCGAACATACGAGTAGAGAGCAGGCTTTAATTGATAAAGTTAAAGTTACTCAAACTATAGACCTGGAGCTGATGCGTATGAGGAAGAAAGTGCAAGAAGGTGTTATGCCGGAGGCAAGAATCGATGAAGAAGGAATACTTGAGTCGACTCCGGACTTTGTGTTCTAACGACCACGATTTAAAGTATAAAATCATGATGGAGGCTCACAACACACCGTTTGCAATCCATCCTGGGAGTACCAAAATATATCGTGATCTTCGTCTTACATTTTGGTGGAGCAATATGAAGAGAGAGATAGCGTTGTTTATCTCAAGGTGTCTAACTTGTCAACGAGTCAAGCGAGAGCATCAAGTACCAAAAGGTCCATTTGCAACCACTTGAAATTCCGGAATGGAAGTGGGAGCACATTACCATGGATTTAGATTCTTGGTCTTCCCAAGGTTTATCAAGGCATAGATGCAATTTGGGTCATTGTTGTTGATAGATTGACCAAGTCTCGCTCATTTCTTACAAATACGAAACTTATACACTTGAGCGTCTTGCTCGCGTATACATAAGCGAGATTGTAAAAGGCGCATGGTATGCCAAGTATCCATAGTTTTTGATCGTGACCCAAGATTCACTTCACGATTTTGGGTTAGTTTGCAAAAAGCTATGGGCACGGATTTACGATTTAGTTCGGCATATCATCCTCAGACGGACGGACAATCAGAGAGGACTATTCAAACTCTGGAAGATTTATTAAGACTATGTGTCCTTGATTTCAAGGGAAGTTGGGACAAGTTCTTAACATTGGTGGAGTTTTCCTACAACAACAGTTATCAAGCAAGCATTGGCATGGCTCCATTCGAGGCATTGTATGGAAGAAAGTGTCGTTTTCCAGTATGCTAGGATGAGGTGGGTGAAGCAACGTTGTTGGGACCGAAGTTGGTACGTATAACTACGAAAAAGATTCAAACGATCCGACAACGTATAAAAACCTCACAAGATCGACAAAAGAGTTATGTTGATCTTCATCGAAAGGACGTGGAATTCGATATAGAGATCATGTGTTGTTACGTGTTGCTCCATGGAAAGGGGTTATGAGATTTGGAAAGAGAGGAAAGCTCAATCCTCGATTCATTGGCCCATTTTTAATCCTCGATCGAGTAGGAACTATGGCCTATAGACTTGTTTTACCGCCAAGTATGTCTCGTGTTCATAACGTTTTTCACATATCCATGTTACGTAAATATGTAAAAGATCTAAACCACATTATTGAGTTAAAACCGGATGAAATAGCGGAAGACTTAACGTATGAAGATGTCCCTGTTCAAATCTTGGATAAGAAGGAACATATTTTACGTTCCAAGGTTATACCTCAAGTCAAAGTTTTATGGAGGAACCACGATGTTGAGGAAATGACCTGGGAGTTAGAATCTGAAATGAAATCAAGGTATCCTTACCTCTTTGACATACCAGGTATGTACCCTAATTTCGAGGGCGAAATTTCTTAAGAAAGGGAGATTGTGAGACCCCAGATTTTATGAATAATTATTTTTCTCGAAATATTTTTATATTATGGTGTGAATTTGATATAATGTTATAGTTGTGGGTAATATTTATAAATTTTGCAAAGTATGCGAGTTGTTATATTATATTCGATTAGTGGGGAATATTCTTTGTGTGGGGATATTATTAAATGCGGCACAATCATTAGTGGACCCCTGGCGAAATTATTATCGGATTGAGAAAGCGACAAAAATATTTTTATAAAAATAACGGCGAAAGTTTAACAGATTAATCTTATTGAACTACTCAAGAGTAAAAAATGTACGATGTCTGGCGTGGTTGCATAGTAGCATTACGGTATTGATTATTAATGCTTACGTGAGAAGTCACTTAGTTTTGTTCAATTATTGCTATATTAATTGTTGCATAGTATCTCACGTTATTTGATTCAATTATTGTCGATATTTTATATATTATTAAATCAATAATTGAAATGACAGAGTTAGTAATATTATAAATTGCAATATTAACGATGTCTAGAAGTTCTGCCAAGGAGAGGTTTGGTCACCTAATTGCGCGCCAATAGGGAGAAATCCTTATTGGAAAGCCCCCTCTTTCCTGGGAACGACCTGGTCGATTAATATTGTGAATTATAATAATGATGACAAATGTTGTTAAAAATATTGAAAGGATTTTTATGAGGTAGTTGTTGTAAATTTGACGTATTATTTAGACCCTCATTTACCTATTTTTCAACATTATTGATAGAAAGTTATTTAAATATAATGGGACCCCTGTGATTATGACATGTTGGGGGGAGGGGAACATGTGGGGCCCACGGTTTGAAAATTGAATGGGTGGGAGGTTTTGATTTTTGGTTTATACGGAGGGAGTATTATTGTTATCATTATATATATATATATATATATATATATATTTTATATATATAATATATATAATATATTTTATTTAAAAGATTTTGCTTTAAATATGGATAGTCAGATTAAAAGTAAATCAATCTGGATGATTCATTAATTAATTCTTATCACGATCCATTCTTCTATAAATAGAAGCTCATTCCTTCATTATTATTTTCTTTTAATTCTTTGAACTCTGAGAGAGAAAGTTATAGAGAAATAAGAAGAGAAGTCTCGCTAACTTTCTTTTCCTTTATCCGGTTTCTTTTACGGTGAGGGATATTACTCTTTTATATTCAAGAAGAGAACTTACATTATTCCATTTCTTTATTATTACATTGGAATAACTTTTGTATCTGTGAATACCCTATACTTGGTGACATTCTTCTATTATTACGTCTTTATTATTCCGTTGGAACATCTATATCATGCTTTCTACCTTGGGACTAGTAAAATCTTTATTATTCCGTCTTTATTATTACATTTGGAATATCATATACGTGTGTTTTACAGGACTGGTTAAAATCTTTATTATTACGTATTTATTATTACATTGGAATAACACATACATCACAAGTATCGCATGCATGGTGATTCTGTTGTTATTCCATTCTTTATTATTACATTTGGAACATCTGCCGATTGTGATTTTCACGATCTGGTTCCATTATTATTATTCTTTTGGAATAACCTATCATCACAATCCGCGTGCGTGGTGATTTCTGTTGTTATTCCATTCCTTATTATTCTCATTGGTTAAAATTTTAACTTTTATACTCCATGAAATTAATGGAATATCCTTGATATTCAAGGCTTCATCCAAAGGTATTTTTCATGGTAATATTCTTATGAGCATTCTTGAATTTTTACTCTACAAAGCAATATCATGTTGACAATTTGGGACGTTATTAGTTCTTGAATAACTTAATTCTTGAACTTGTTTTATTGAATTCTTATATCATTGTCATCATCCTCATGTTTATATTTTTTAAAAAGTCATACGTGGCTGTAGAGCATGGATGGACTTGGTATGATTATGACCAGGGATTATTTGGTGTAATCATGACCGTAATATTATAAATGATGTGGTAAAAGTCCTCATTGGCCCGTAGTGCATTGATGGACAGTTGTTGGCATGATTATGACCATTAATGAATACACAAATATCCTTGGGCGTAGTGCATGGAATTTATGGTCGTGACCACTAATGAATATCCTTGGGTAGTAGTCTTGAGAGATGATGTGGATTATTTATTAAGCTGAGTCCCAGCGATAAAAGTAATGAAAAACCTTATAAAAACATTAAAGATAGTAGATTTTATTCTCTACTTGACTCTTTTAATGGATTGTTTGATCCGCTGCAGTTAAACTTGATGTCTATTGTATTTTATCAGTTTAACATTGTTGAAGGCTAATGATAATTTATTCTGCATTATCTTAGTCATAATATTTCTTATTGGGCTAGTTGATCTCACTCTTTCTTTCACTGTTCTCTTCAGAAAATGAGAATGTAGCTAGAACTAGTCGGGGGACGGAGTGATGGTCCGAGATGGTGTCTTAGTAGTCCTCACTATTCCATAAAATAGTGTGATAATAAATGTAATGAGGACATTTTCTGAGAGTGGATATTGTCTAAAAGACAATATTTGTATTAAAACTCACAGCTTGTATTTTGTCGTACTTTACACGACTGTTGTATAATTAAGTTGTATTTGAATTTTGTACCATGTATTTGGCAACTCAAGATGGGTGATGTATACCTATTTTGGGGGCGTCACATAAGACGCCCGTGATTCTTTTGTCTGAAATCCTACTGCTGGTTCGTGATAATTTTTCTAAATAGTATCCTTTCATTCTCCTAAAAATAGGATGCTTAGTTAGAATTGAAAATCACACCAGAATCAGAGAATTCTTCTTCTATATTATTGAGCGTATTTCTTTCGAGTTTTAGAAAGCTTTGAGCGTAGAAAATAGTGAAAGTTTTCTTCAAGAATATCCCCGCCCAACCAGTCGGAATACTCTTCTTTTTAAGGTAAGGGGTATTATTTATTTCACATTCTGAAGAGATATTATTTTTCGTATTCGTATGAATATTATTTTCGTTCAATATTCATAAGAAATTTTATTTCGTTCAATATTCGCAAGAAATATTATATTCGTTTAATATTCGTAACGAATATTATTTTCTTTTAAATTCGTAATGAATATTATTTTTGTTTAATATTCATAAGGGATGTTATTTTTGTTCAATATTCGCTTGAAATAATATTTTCTTCCATACTCTATAGTTTGTAAGTTGTGACGCCCCCAAAATAGGAATACATCACCCATCTTGAGTCGCCAAATACATGGTACAAAATACAAATACAAGCTTAATTATACAACCGTCGTGTAATATACGACAATACATAAACTGAGAGTTTTAATAGGAATATTGCCATCTAGATAATATCCACACTCAAAGGAGTCCTCATTACATTTATTATCACACTATTTAACAGAATAGTGAGGACTACTAATGTTATCATCTGGATCGTCACTCCTTTCCCCGACTCGTCCCAGCTATATTCTTATTTCCTGAAGAGAACAGTGAAAAAAAGGGTGAGCTCAACTAGCCCAGTAAAAAATATTATGACTATGACAATGCAGAATAAATTATCAATAGTCTTCAACAATGTTAAACTGATAAAATACAATAGACATCAAGTTTAACTGCAGCGGAATAAACAATCCATTAGAAGAGTCAAGTAGAGAATAAAATCTACTATCTTCTATGGTATAAAATGTTTTCATCAATTTTTATCGTTGAGACTCAGCTTAATAAATAAAACACATCATCTAACCATCCGTGTACTACGGGCCAAGGATATTCATTAAATCATCAATGGTCATGACTATACCGAACAATCCTTGGTCATAATCATACCAAAAACTGTCCATCAACTTATTTCGGCACCTGTTCTAACAATACCATCTGGTTCGGATGGATTTGTTATCTACAGCGATGCTTCAGGCAAAGGGTTAGGATGTGTTCTCATGCAGCGTGGGAAAGTCATAGCCTATGCCTCGCGACAACTTAAAGAGTATGAGAGGAATTATCCTACTCATGATCTAGAGTTAGCGGCCGAAGTTTGCTTATTAAAGATATGGAGGCACTATCTATATGGGGAGAAAGTGGAGATATATTCGGACCATAAAAGCCTTAAATATTTCTTCACTCAAAAAGAACTCAACATGCGGCAAAAATGACGTTGGCTCGAACTATTGAAAAGACTACGACCACACTATTCAATACCATCACGGAAAAGTGAGCGTGGTAGGCGGCGTTGAGTAGAAGATCATATCTGCGAGGAGCGAAGTGCGATGATGTCAAGTATACGCATAGAGCCAACTTTAATAGAAAAAGTTAAGGTTTCTCAAGCCACCGATCCGGAGCTTATGCGTATGAAGAAGAAAGTATAAGAAGGAGCTATTCTAAGGGCGAGAATTGATGAAGAAGGAATACTTGAGTCCACTCTAGACTTTGTGTTCTAACGACTACGATTTGAAGTACAAGATTATGATGGAGGCACACAATACACCATTTGCAATCCATCACGGAAGTACTAAAATGTATCGTGATCTTCGACATACATTTAGGTGGAACAATATGAAGAGAGAGATTGCAAAGTTTATCTCAATGTGTTTAACTTGTCGGCGTGTAAAGGCGGAGCATCTAGTACCTAAGGTCCGTTGCAACCACTTGAGATTAGGAATGGAAGTGGGAACACATTACCATGGATTTAGATTCTGGGTCTTCCTACGGTTTCTCAAGGCATCAATGCTATTTGGGTTATTGTTGATAGATTAACCAAGTCCGCTCATTTCTTGCCGTCACGGAGACCTATTCCTTGAACGTCTCACAGATGCGTAAATGAGATTGTGAGGTTGCATGGCATACTGTATCCATAGTTTCGGATCGTGACCCAAGATTCACTTCAAGATTTTGGGTTAGCTTGCAAAAAGCTATGGGCGCGGATTTGCGATTTAGTTGGCATACCATCCCCAAAGCGGACGGACAATCGAGAGGACTATTCAAACTCTTGAAGATTTATTAAGACTACGTGTCCTAGACTTCAAGGCGGTTGGGATAAGTATTTACCATTGGTGGAATTCTCCTACAACAACAACAGTTATCGAGGCAAGTATAGGTGTGGCTCCATTGAAGCATTATATGGACGAAAATGTCGTTCTCAATATGTTGGGATGAGGTGGGTGAAGCAACATTATTGGGACCCGAGTTAATACGTATGACTCACTAGAAAAGATCCAAATGATTCGACAAGCGATACAAAGCGGCACAAGATCGACAAAAGAGTTATGCGGATCTTCATCGAAAGGGCGTGGAATTTAATGAAGGGATCATGTATTGTTGCGCGAGTTGCTCCATGGAAGGGAGTTACAAGATTTGGAAAGAGAGGAAAGCTCAATCCACGATTTATTGGTCCATTTCAAATTCTTGACCGAGTAGGAAATGTAGCCTATAGACTCGCGTTACCGAAAGTATGTCTCGTGTTCAAAATGTGTTTCACATATCGGTGCCGTAAATATGTGAAAGACCCGAACCACGTTATAGAGTTAGAAGCCAGGACGAGATAATAGAAGACTTAACGTATGAGGAGGTACTGTCAAGATTTTGGATAGGAAGGAGCATGTCTACGTATGAAAGGTCATACCACAAGTTAAAGTTTTGTGGAGGAATCATGCTTTATAGAGGAAATGACACGGGAATTGGAAAGCGGAAATGAAAGCGAGGTATCCTCACCTTTTGAAACACACAGTATGCGTCGTCGATTTCGAGGGACGAAATTTCATAAGGAGGGAGGTTGTAAGACCCCGAAATTTTTTAAATAAAAGGAATTTCCTTTATTTATTATTTTGAAATGGTAAGGGTTGATTTGATTAATGTGGATAGTTAAGGGTTAAATACATAAATATTTCAAAATAAGCAGTGGTTATAAAATATTCATTGTTGTCGGGGAATATTCGTTTGGTCGTGGAATATTAAATCTTGTCGGGGAATATTAAATGCGATTTAGTGTGACCATGTGTAGGCCCCATAACTAGAAAGCGATTGGATGAGAAAAGCGACAAATATAAGTTGGTTAAAAATAACGGCGTAGTTATTACAATTAAAATTTGTTGGAATACCCGGTGGTTAAAATACGATGTCTGGCGTGGTTGCCTTAGTGATGGCATGCGGTATTACGCGATATTGTTGAATTATTGATCCTTACGTAAGATGGCCTTTACTCGATAATTTTCACGGTGAATTCTTATTCAATATTTTATTTTATTGATTGATAATTCTTTGCGTTGATATTTTATATTATTGTTGTTCGATAATTGTCATCGCTTACAAGATTTCCATTATCGGATCAATAATTCATATTATTTGAATAATATTATTAGATAACATTTTTGGCAATGTCTAGAAAGTTACGTCTAAGGAGAGGTTTGGTCACCTAATTACTTGGCGCCCGATGAGGAGAGATCCTTATTGGAAAGCCCCCTCTTTCTGAGGAGCGACTGGTTGTCATAAATGTGATTACGTAATATTATTTATGAATAATTAATTATTGATTCATATGATAAGGAAATATTTATTTTATATGAATATAAATGATGGATTTATTTATGTGGTTATTAATGAAGGAAGAAATGTTGAGGTGTTTTATCGGTATTTTATCGGATTGGAGGTATTAAAAATTAAATCGGGGTTTTGAGATATATTGCGGGGTTATAATTTTTAATCAACCAGTTGGATTGTGGTAATTTTGGGTATGTTATACATACATAAGTTGAGTATATGTCCACAAATTTTGAGCAGATTAAAAATGAACAAAGGATTTGTTATGAATTTTAAGAGGTGGTGATTAGGAAATTAGGGTTATAATTGATTTTGGTGGAAAATTCTAGAATTGAGTGGGCCCCACTTGTGGTTGGTGAAAAAATGTGCTGAATTTTATTTCAAATGTGGTGGGTGGCAATAGTAGCATGTAAAGCCATCAGTAGCTTGAGTCGAAGTGCCTTGGTACGGCTAACATTTTCTATAAATAGAGGGCTAAGTTAGAATTGAAAATCACACGAAACAAAGTTTCTCTCTTTCTCTCTATATTATTGAGCGTATTTTGTGAGTATTTAGATACTTTGAGAGTTCTTTATTCAAGACAAGTTTCATTCAAAGATCACTTTCGACCTTTCCTTCTTAAAATCTTGATTATTTGAGGTAAGGGATGTTATTTTTTTTTCTCGGATGATATTATTTCTTGATATCATTATCTTTGAAATATTGGTTGGAACTTTTTATCAAATTTGGAACTTTTTCGTATGCCGGGGTTCTTATTCATGAGTTCTTATTCACGAGTTACTATTCATGAGTTACTATTCACGAGTTCTTATTCACGAGTACTATTCACGTAAGCGTGAAAATGTTTTTTGTGGAATTTCTATCTTTTGGTGTGTCGGAGTTCTTATTCACGTATCGGCCTTTATTCACGATATCTGACCTTTATTCACGTATCTGACACTTTATTCATCGAAAAATAAAATTTCTTCTTTTCGTCCAAAATATCTATTTTGGATACTTAGCTTTGATTGTATCCATGTTTTGATCATTCTTGAATTTTACACCACTATGATTATTTTTGAGGTATTGTTGGACATGGATAAAACAAAGTACGAATCCTTAATCCTTAATCCTTGTCATTTTGTTTCCTTTGGATTCGTTCTTTAAAAATATTTTTCATCATCCTCGGTCTTAAATGATGATATTATTGAATATCTTTGGCACTGTAGTGCAAAGATGAATGATTTCGAAGAATATCTTTGGCTGTAGTGCAAAGATGAGCGGTGTTTAAATGAACAACCGTGGTGATGAATATCTTTGGCCTTTAGTGCAAAGATGAGCAGTGTTGAGATGAAACATGATGGATTGATGAATATCTTTGGCTGTAGTGCAAAGATGAATATTTGATTTGAGATGAATATTGATTGATGTTCTGAGGGATAAAATATTGATGATGGTATTAAATTCATAGATTATAGTAGATTTCATTCTCTACGTAACTCTTATGAATTATTATTTCATTGCGAATATTGATCCGAAACTTGTTGTCTATTGTATTCTATCAGATTTTTCCTGTTGGAGACTAACGATAATTTGTTGTATATTATCTTAGTCATAATATTCTTTCTTGGGCTAGTTGAGCTCACCCTTTTCCTTTTGTTCCATTCTTCTTGGGAGGCGAGAATATAGCGAGTGCGAAGTGGGGTATGGAATGAAGGTTTTAGAAAGGATTGTTTAGTAGTCCTCACCATTTTTGTAAAATAATGTATCGATAAATGTGATGAGGATTTATTTGAGTATAAATATTATCAGAAGATAATATTTGTATTTAAACTCACAGTTTTCTTGTTGTAATAATAAAGTTGTAGTTGTTTACATACCATGTATTGACAACTCGAGAATGGGTGATGTATACCTATTTTGGGGGGCATCACGGTTGGTATCGAGCTTAGGATATGATCTCTGGCGGAGATCGGGGAATAGAACTAGGAGGGGAGGCAAGTAAATCATTCGCTAGTGTGTCTACTAAAGCTTATTTGTTAGTTGGTCGGTATATAAGGGATATTATGTGATATATTGATTTCCTTAATTAACCCTTGTTTTATGGCGATTTGAGAATGTCGATTGAGAATATTAACAATGGAAATGAGAGCGTGAAGGGAGACGCTGTACTCACCAACGAGGAGAACGTGCAGCAGCAGTGGCAATGTTCCTCCTGTGAACAACACCATGGGAGCGAGATGATGAGCGAGGGGATGTTTAGAAGTTTTTTGCGATTCATGCAAAATCGAGGGCGAGGAGACTCGTGTTCAAAATCTGAGGAGGAAATGATAGCAATTCACGGGTTGTCACGGCAAGCGATTCAAAGAGTTGGGACCACCAGAATTTAAGGAAAGCGAGATCCGATCATGGCGGAAACATGGGTCAAGCAAATTACCAAGATATTCGATGTCTTGGGATGCGGAGAACAGAGGTTCCATTCGCCACCTTTATGTTCCGTGGCGAAGGCGGATCTCTTGGTGAGTCTCGTGAAGCGTACCCATCCATTACTTGCACTCGGCGTCTTGGGAGACATTTCAAAATCTATTTAATGACAAATACTTTCACGAAAGTGTTCGTCGTATGAAGGAAGTGGAGTTCATCAGTTAGAGCAAAACAACATGGCGGTGTCTCGATGCGAGGCAAAGTTTGCGAGTTATCGAGTTTGCACCTCATTTGGTGGAGAATGAGGAGCGTATGACGCGAATGTTTCTTAGAGGTTTGAAACCCTAAGATACGTCGGTATCTCATTTCTCATAAACTTTTCTTTATTCAGATGTTGTAAATGAGGCTCAATTATTAGAGCGAGATAACTTGATACGGTCGGTGAGGACCATAACCGAGGATCGTACCGGAGATAGCGATCAGCGAGAATAATGATAACTGCGGAGAAAAAAGCAGACGGACAGAAATGGTAACCACTCGGTGGTAATCATGGTCGTGAAAAGCAGAAGAAGCGAGTCGGGAGGAGATTTTAAAAGAGGAGATTTAACAACGACTATGTGAAGAAGGCGATGTCTGTAAAGAAGCGGTTTAAAGGAGGAGAAACGACCACCGGTAATATATGCTACAAATGCGAAAAAAGAGGACATATCGGTCAAAGCGCCCCAACAGATTCAAGGTATGCTATAGTTGTGGAAAGGAAGGACATATCGCTTCGAGATTATGCAGTAGCGAAACCTAGTTCAATGAGGACGGTGACTCAAAAGACATCCCGAGAAAAGTCAAAGTCAACGATTAGGAAGGCGTTTGTTGTGGTGGTCATAATCGAGGAACCCAAACGAGGTGATCGCAGGTAAAGCTATTTATAAATTCTTGCGAAGTTTATACCTTACTTGATCTGGTCTTTACCCATTCATTTATCTCTCTCTGCATGTGCTCAGCGTTTAAACTTGACTCAGGAGAAATTAGACTTTGATCTATCTGTGGAAACTCAGTTGGAGAAACTTTCATCACATCCTTTGTTTATAAATCTTGTTTGATTCAAGTTGGCACCATTACCTTACATTGACCTTATCTCTTTAAAGATACTTGCTTTTGATGTGATTTTAGGGATTGATTGGTTAACTACTCATCGTGCCAAAATTGATTGTTTTTTCGTAAGGTTGTTAGTTTTCATATTTAACCAACTTGACTTTTATGCAATTCAAGCAACTAAACCATTAAAATCAATCAACTGTCATATCTAATCATAAAGCTATTCGTTTATTGAAAAGCGGATGTCAAGCTTTCTTAGCCCATGTTATGGATTTGAATAAAGACACGTCAAATTTGAATAATATTCTGTTGTTATTGACTTTCACGACGTATTTCGAAGAACTTCCGTCTACACCCCTTAAGCGTGAAGTTGAATTCTTTATTGATCTTGAACACTGGTACAAAGCCCATTTCTAAAACCCCATATCGAATGGCTCTATTGAACTTGAGAGTTAAAGGTCCAACTACAGGAATTGTTGGACGCCGGTTTCATTCGTCTAGTACATCTCTCCTTGGGGTGCTCTGTTTTATTCGTAAAGAAGAAAAGCGGGGAGTATGCGACTTTGTATTGACTATCGGGAATTGAACCATGTCACCATCAAGAATAGGTATCCTCTACCTCGTATTGATGACTTGTTTGACCGATTGCAAGGGGCACAATTCTTTTCAAAAATCGATCTTAGATTACGGATATCATCAATTTGAAGATTAATCGAGGATATTCCAAAGGCGCCTTGAGAACTCGGTATGGGCATTATGAATTCTTAGTCATGTCTTTTGGACTAACTAATGCTCCTGCTGACTTTCATGGATATGATGAACCGAGTATTCAAGGAATATTTGGATCGGTTCGTTGTTGTCTTTATTGATGACATCCTTATATATTCAAAAAGTCGTGAAGATCATGAGCACCATTTGAAGTTTGGTACTCCAAAGGCTTCGTGAAAACCAACTATATGCCAAATTGAAGAAATGCGAGTTCGGCGAGGAAGTAGCATTTCTTGGGCATGTGGTGTCAAAACATGGAGTATCATTGATCCGTGAAGATTGAAGCAATACAAAGTGGGAGAGCACCGAAGTTCGGTGATCAAGTCACGTAGCTTTTTGGGCTTATTTGGTTATTATCGGAGATTCATGGAAGGGTTTTCTCGAATCGCTACTCCATTAACTTTCGGCTAACTTCGGAAGGATACAAAATTCGTTTGGAGCGAAGAATGCGAGAAAAGTTTCCAAGAGCTTAAGAGGAGACTTATTTCTAAGACTGTTTCTAACAATACCATCTGGTTCGGATGGATTTGTTATATCTATAGCGATGCTTCGAGGCAAAGGGTTAGGATGTGTTCTCATCTGGCGTGGGAAAGTCATAGCCTATGCCTGCGACAACTTAAAGAGTATGAGAGGAATTATCCTACTCATGATCTAGAGTTAGCGGCCCGATCGTTTTTCGTTAAAGATATGGAGGCACTATCTATATGGGAGAAAGTGGAGATATATTCGGACCATAAAAGCCTTAAATATTTCTTCACTCAAAAAGAACTCAACATCGCGGCGGTGACGTTGGCTCGAACTATTGAAAGACTACGACCACACTATTGATACCATCCGGAAAAGTGAGCGTGGTAGGTGACGCGGCGTTGAGTAGAAGATCATATGCGGAACGCGAGTGCGATGATGTCAAGTATACGCGTAGAGCCAACTTTAATAGAAAAAGTTAAGGTTGCTCGAGCCAGGCAGGAGCTTATCGCGTATGAAGAAGAAAGTACAAGAAGGAGCTATTCCTAAGCGAGAATTGATGAAGAAGGAATACTTGAGTCCACTCTAGACTTTGTGTTCCTAACGACTACGATTTGAAGTACAAGATTATGATGGAGGCACACAATACACCATTTGCAATCCATCACGGAAGTACTAAAATGTATCGTGATCTTGACATACATTTTGGTGGAACAATATGAAGAGAGAGATTGCAAAGTTTATCTCGATGTGTTTAACTTGTCAACGTGTAAAGGCGGAGCATCTAGTACCTAAGGGTCCGTTGCAACCACTTGAGATTAGGAATGGAAGTGGGAACACATTACCATGGATTTCGTTACGGGTCTTCCTACGGTTTCTCAAGGCATCAATGCTATTTGGGTTATTGTTGATAGATTAACCAAGTCTGCTCATTTCTTGCCGATCACGGAGACCTATTCCTTGAACGTCTTGCTAGTATGTACGTAAATGAGATTGTGAGGTTGCATGGCATACTGTATCCATAGTTTGGATCGTGACCCAAGATTCACTTCAAGATTTTGGGTTAGCTTGCAAAAAGCTATGAGCGCAGTTTGCGATTTAGTTGACATACCATCCCCAAAGCAGATTTGGACAATCGAGAGAGGACTATTCAAACTCTTGAAGATTTATTAAGACTCGTGTCCCAGACTTCAAGGGCGGTTAGGATAAGTATTTACCATTGGTGGAATTCTCCTACAACAATGAGTTATCGAGCAAGTATAGGTGTGGCTCCATTGAAGCATTATATGGGACGAAAATGTCGTTCTCGATATGTTGGGATGAGGTGGGTGAAGCAACATTATTGGGACCCGAGTTAAATACGTATGACTCACCGAAAAGATCCAAATGATTCGACAAGCGTATACAAAGCGGCACAAGATCGACAAAAGAGTTATGCGGATCTTCATCGAAAGGGCGTGGAATTTAATGAAGGGGATCGTGTATTGTTATTGAGTTGCTCCATGGAAGGGAGTTACAAGATTTGGAAAGAGAGGAAAGCTCAATCCACGATTTATTGGTCCATTTCAAATTCTTGGACCAGAGTAGGAAATGTAGCCTATAGACTCGCGTTACCTCGAGTATGTCTCGTGTTCAAAATGTGTTTCACATATCGTATTGCCTTAGAATATGTGAAAGACCCGAACCACGTTATAGAGTTAGAGCCAGGACGAGATAGCCAAGAAGACTTAGCGATTGAGGAGGTACTGTCAAGATTTTGGATAGGAAGGAGCATGTCCCTACAAGAAAGGTCATACCACAAGTTAAAGTTTTGTGGAGGAATCATCTTTATAGAGGAAATGACACCGGGAATTGGAAGCGGAAATGAAAGCGAGGTATCCTCACCTTTTGAAACACAGTACGTCACGTCGATTTCGAGGGCGAAATTTCATAAGGAGGGAGGTTGTAAGACCGAAATTTTTTAAATAAAAGGAATTTCCTTTATTTATTATTTTGAAATGGTAAGGGTTGATTTGATTAATGTGGATAGTTAAGGGTTAAATACATAAATATTTCAAAATAAGCAAGTGGTTATAAAATATTCATTGTTGTGGGGAATATTCGTTTGGTCGTGGAATATTAAATCTTTGTCGGGAATATTCGTATGCGACCAGTAGATGACCATGTGTGGGCCCCATGCGGAAAGCGATTGGATGAGAAAAGCGACAAATATAAGTTGGTTAAAAATAACAGGCGTAGTTATTACAGATTAAGGCATTGGAATACCAAATTGGTTAAAATACGATGTCTGGCGTGGTTGCGACAAGAAGACGGTATTACGCGATATTGTTGAATTATTGATCCTTACGTAAGATGGCCTTACTCAATAATTTTCACGATGAATTCTTATTCAATATTTTATTTTATTGATTCAATAATTCTTTGCGTTGATATTTTATATTATTGTTGTTGATAATTGTCACATCGCATGATTTCCCATTATCGGATCAATAATTCATATTATTTGAATAATATTATTAGATAACATTTTGGCAATGTCTAGAAAGTTACATCTAAGGAGAGGTTTGGTCACCTAATTGCTTGCGCGTATGATGAGAGATCCTTATTGAAAGCCCCTCTTTCACGGGAGCGACTGGTTGTCATAAATGTGATTACGTAATATTATTTATGAATAATTAATTATTGATTCATATGATAAGGAAATATTTATTTTATATGAATATAAATGATGGATTTATTTATGTGGTTATTAATGAAGGAAGAAATGTTGAGGTGTTTTATCGGTATTTTATCGGATTGGAGGTATTAAAAATTAAATCGGGGGTTTTGAGATATATTCATGGGGTTATAATTTTTAATCCGACCGTTGGATAATGGTAATTTTTGGGTATGTTATACATACATAAGTTGAGTATATGTCCACAAATTTTGAACCGAATTAAAAATGAACGAAGGATTTGTTATGAATTTTAAGAGGTGGTGATTAGGAAATTAGGGTTATAATTGATTTTGGTGGAAAATTCTAGAATTGAGTGGGCCCCACTTGTGGTTGGTGAAAAAAATGTGCTGAATTTTATTTCAAATGTGGTGGGTGGCAATAGTAGCAGGTAAAGCCATCAGTAAGCAGTCAAGAAATCGCTTTTGATGTGGCTAACATTTTCCTATAAATAGAAATTTAAGTTAGAATTGAAAATCACACGAAACAAAGTTTTTCTCTTTTCTCTCTATATTATTGAAGCGTATTTTGTGAGTATTTAGATACTTTGAGAGTTGCTATTCAGTACAAGTTTCATTCAAAGATCACTTGAGCCTTTCCTTCCGGAAGTCTTGATTATTTGAGGTAAGGGATGTTATTTTCTTCTCGGATGATATTATTTCTTCAATATCATTATCTTTGAAATATTGGTTGGAACTTTTTATCAAATTTGGAACTTTTTTTATGTGGGGTTACTATTCATGAGTTCTTATTCACGAGTTACTATTCATGAGTTACTTATTCACGAGTTCTTATTCATTTAGTACTATTCTTATTAGTGGCGTGAAAATGTTTTTTTGTGGAATTTCTATCTTTTGGTGTGAGTTCTTATTCATTATCTGATACTTCGGATTATTCATTATCTGGCCACTATTCATCGAAAAATAAAATTTCTTCTTTTAAGTCAAAATATCTATTTTGGATACTAGCTTTGATTGTATCCATGTTTTGATCATTCTTGAATTTTACACCACTATGATTATTTTTGAGGTATTGTTGGACATGGATAAAACAAAGTACTGAATCCTTAATCCTTAATCCTTGTCATTTTGTTTCTTTGGATTCGTTCTTTAAAAATATTTTTCATCATCCTCGGTCTTAAATGATGATATTATTGAATATCTTTGGCTGTAGTGCAAAGATGAATGATTTTGAAGAATATCTTTGGCATGTAGTGCAAAGATGAGCAGTGTTTAAATGAACATGACCGATGATGAATATCTTTGGCCTTTAGTGCAAAGATGAGCAGTGTTGAGATGAACATGACCGATTGATGAATATCTTTGCTTTCTGTAGTGCAAAAAGATGAATATTTGATTTGAGATGAATATTGATTGATGTTACAGGAATAAAATATTGATGATGGAATTTATTAAATTCATAGATTATAGTAGATTTCATTCTCTACGTAACTCTTCTATGAATTATTATTTCACTGCGAATATTGATCCGAAACTTGTTGTCTATTGTATTATCAGATTTTTCCTATTGGAGACTAACGATAATTTGTTGTATATTATCTTAGTCATAATATTCTTCTTGGGCTAGTTGAGCTCACCCTTTTCCTTTTGTTCCATTCTTCTCTAGGAGGTGAGAATATAAGCGAGTTTGAGTCGGGGTATGGAATGAAGGTTTTAGAAAGGATTGTTTAGTAGTCCTCACCATTTTATAAAATAATGTATCAATAAATGTGATGAGGATTTATTTGAGTATAAATATTGTCAGAAGATAATATTTGTATTTAAACTCACAGCTTTTACTGTTGTAATAATAAAGTTGTAGTTGTTTCTGTTCCATGTATTGACAACTCAGAATGGGTGATGTATACCTATTTTGGGGGCGTCACACATCTTCTTTTTCTCTATAATTTTTCTCTATAACAATGGCTCTAAAGCTTTAGTGAATTGGTGAGAAATGAAGGAAGAATGAGCTTCTATTTCTAGGAAAATATAGTTTGGATAATTGCACGTTTTGGGGCTCGAAATATTACAGTACAATACCTCCAACTTTTCTTTCATTTTTACTTCAGTCATCCAAGTATTATCAAACTTGCACCACCTCCCCTAATAGTAAATCATGTGAATCAATAGTTCTAAACATGTGAAAAAATTAATTACAGTATAGTACCTCTATCTATACCTCCATTTTTAACTTAGTCATGCAAGTATCATCAATCTTGCACCAACTCCCCTAATAGTAAGTGAATGTGACTCAATAGTAACTCTTGAATAGTAACTCGACACGAAAAGTGCCCTGACTACCCGATTAAACAATATAATCTCCAGACATCAATTATTATCGAAATAAATGTCGATTTCTACTAACACAAATAATCTCAACACAATGGAACTATCAAATTCATCTTTAATCAACACGAACTTATTCATCATTAATATTATAACTCACAATATTTAACAACGTGTCGTTCCGAGGAAAGAGGGGCTTTCAATAAGGATTTTCTCTGATATGGCGCATAAATTAGGTGACCAAACCTCTCCTTGACAGAACTTTTAGACATTGTAAATATTGCAATTTAATATTATGAACAACTTTGCCGTCTCAATTATTGATTTAATAATATAACATATTATGTAGATGATACTGTGACAATAATCGAATCAATAATATGAGAGATACGATCGTGACAATTCGTAACAATAATTGAGTATAAGCGGTGACTTATCACGTAAGCATCAATAACCAATACCGCTAGTGCTACTATTATGCAACCACGATATTCTTCGTACATTTTACTAAGGGTAGTTTAACAATTTTTAACGGTAACACTTTCGCCGTTATTTTTATAAAAAGATAATTATGTCGTTTTCTTACTACGACAATTCTTCCATTGTGGGGTCCACCAATAATTGTGCCGTCGTACGAATATTCCTTGTTAAAACGAATATTCACCGACCAATCGAATATTATATAACCACTTGCTTACTTTGCAAAATCTGTAAATATTACCCACAACTATAACATTATATTATACCCACACCATAATATTCAAAAATATAATTCGAGAGAAATTAATCTTTATTCATAAAAGTTGGGGTCTTACATAAGTAATATTATTTCGTTTCAAATTTCAAATTTTATACTCATTTTGTTAAAGTTTTGACTTCTATACTCCATGAAATTAGTTAAATATACTTAAAATTTGCGTTTCATCCAGTATCTTTTCATGGAAATATTATTCTGAGCATTTTTGATAAGTTTTAACTTTTTCATGCCAGAATACTATTCACGAAGTACTATTCACGGGGTACATTCACTTGAGTACTATTCATCCGGGGTACTATTTGTGACGCCCCCAAAAATAGGTATACATCACCCATCTTGGGTCGCCACTTACATGGTACAGAATTTAAATACAACTTATTAACATAACTGTCTTGTACAATACGACATAAACTGTGAGTTTAAATACAAATATCGTCTACTAGATATTATACAAACTCAAACAAAAGTCCTCATTACAATTATTATCACCTTTATTTCGAGAATAGTGAGGACTACTAATCTTATCTTCGGGACCATCACTCGTTTCCCAGGCTCGTCGTCGACTATATTCTCATTTCACGAAGAAACGGTGAAAGAAAGGGTGAGCTCAACTAGCCCGAAGAAATATTATGACTAAGATAATGCGAGAATAAATTATCAATAGTCTTCAACAATATTAAGCGATAAAATATGATAAACATGACCGGTTTAAGCTGCGGCGGAATATCTGATCCATTAAAAAAGTCAGTAGAAAATAAAATCTACTATCTTTTATGATTTAAAGGTTTTCATCTTTGTTATATATTTGAGACTCGACTTTAATAAATAATCCACATCATCGAATCACCCTGCACTTCTGACCGAGGATATTCTTTAGTATCGCGACCACAATTATTCACCGCTACGGGCGAGAATAGTTGTGTATTCATTAATAGTCATGATCATGCCAACAAGCTGTCCATCGATGCACTCTGACCCTTTGAGGATTTTTACCACATCATTTGTAACATTACGGTCGTGATTACACAGAATAATCCACAGTCATAATCATACCAAGTCCATCCATGCTCTACGAGGCCACGGATGACTTTAAAAAAATATAAACATGAGGATGATGACAATGATATAAGAATTCAATAAAACAAGTTCAAAATTATTTTATCCGGGAATTATTAACGTCAAATTATCAACCTTGATCTTTGCTTTGTAGAGTAAAATTCAAGAATGATCGGAAGAATATTTCCATGAAAAGATCTTTGGATGAAAGCGCAAATATCGAGGATATTCTACTAATTTCATGGAGTATAGAAGTCGAAATTTTAACTTATTTGGGTATAATAAAGAATGGAATAACAAAAGAAATCACCGTGCATGCGGTGCCGCATAGAGCGAGGTTATTCAGCGAGAATAATAATAACGGAACGAGTCGGGTGAAATTCACTGCAAGCAGGATGTTCAAGCGAGAATAATAAAGATGGAACCCGATCGGTGTAAAAACACGAGATAGGATATTCCAACGAGAATGATAAAAAAGGCGGAACTAGGTCGGTGTAAAAACACGAGACAGGATGTTCAGCAGAATAATAATAAAAAGCGGAACCGGTTAGGTGTAAAACACCTGTGAGCGAGGATGTTCAAGCGAGAATAATAGAAGAATGTCACCAAGTATAGGGTATGGCAGCGTATCTGAGTTATTCCAATAGAATAATAAGCGATGGAATAACATAAGGATTTCACCAAGTATAGGGTATCTGGCGTATCTGAGGTTATGTATAGGGTATGCCACTTTTACGAGTTATTCAAACAGAATAATAGTGAATGGAATAATGAAGTTCTCTTCAAGAAGAAAGAATAACACCCCTTACTAGTAAAAAGAAATGAATATAGAAGTAGTGAAGCGAGAATACTCTTCTTCTTTTTCTATAACTTTCTCTCTATAGCTTCTCTCTATAATTTCTCTCTCAGAGTTTGATGAATTAAGTGAAAATAATGAAGGAATGAGCTTATTTATAGGAAAATGGAATGCATAGTAACTAATCCATGAGCAGTCCAGATTGATTTACTTTAATCGACGGTCCATATTTAAAAGCAAAATCTTTTAAATAAAATATAATATATTCTATTTATATAAAAACATTTTTTATATAAAACCTTATGCAAACTTTATGCAAAACACTATGCGACCTTATGCGTAATAAAATATAATATATTTTATTTATAAAATAACTTTAATAAAGTATTACATTTTATATAAAAGATGTTTACATTTTATTACGTTAATAATCTGAATAAAACAAAAAGTCATTATCATTATAATAATTAATAATTAAGTGATAATGGAATCAAACTGAGTGACTTCTCACATAAGCATCGATAATCAATCTGGTGTCTTCTTATACGCAACCACATGTATTCTTTGTACTTTTACTACTAGAGTAGTTCAACGATATCAAGCGGTAAAACTTCCATAGTTATTTGATAAAATATTTTTGTCGTTTTCTCAATCAAGCCAATAATTACATTGTGGGGTCCACTGATGATTGAGTAGTTATACGAATATTCCTGCTAAACCAAGAATATTCCCAGACCAATCGAATATAATATAACCACTTGCATACTTTGCAAAATTTATAAATATTACCCCACAACTATAACATTATATCAAATTATTCCATAATATTCAAAAATAATATTTATAGAAAATTCATCTTTATTTATAAAAAGTGGGGGTCTTACAACCTCCCCTTAACATGAAATTTAGCCCTCGAAATTAGAAGTGCGTACTGGTATGTTGAAGAGGTAAGGATACCTTGATTTTATTTGATTCTAACTCCCAAGTCGTTTTCCTCAACATCGTGGTTCCTCCACAAAACTTTGACTTGAGGTATAACCTTGGGCGTAGAATATGTTCCTTCTTATCAAAATTTGAGCAGGAACCTCTTCATACGTCAAATCTTCCGCTATTTCGATGGGTTCTAACTTCGATAATATGGTTCGGGTCTTTCACATATTTACGTAACATGGATATGTGAAAAGCGTTATGAACACGAGACGTATTTGGCGGAAAGCGAGTCTATAGGCCCGCGATTCCTACTCGATCGAGGATTAAAATGGGCCAGATGAATCGAGGATTAAGTTTTCCTCTCTTTCCAAATCTTGTAACTCCTTTCCATGGAGCGACTCTTAACAACACATGATCTCTATATCAAATTCCCGTCCTTTCGATGAAGATCGGCATAACTCTTTTGTCGATTTTGTGAGGTTTTTATCGTTGTCGGATCGTTTGAATCTTTTTCCGTAGTCATACGTACCAACTCGGTCCCAACAACGTTGCTTCACCCACCTCATCCCGGCATCTTGGAGAAGCGACACTTTCTTCCATACAACGCTTGAATGGAGCCATGCGATACTTTAGCGATAAGCTGTTGTTGTAGGAAAACTCCACCGATGGTAAGAACTTGTCCCAACTCCCTTGAAATCAAGAACACGAGTCTTAATAGATCTTGAGAGTTTGAATAGTCCTCTCCATTGTCCGTCCGTGCGAGGATGATATCTTGAGAGCTAAATCGTAAAATCTGTGCCCATAGCTTTTTGCAAACTAACCCAAAATCGTGAAGTGAATCTTGGGTCTCGATCGAAACTATGGATCTGGCATACCATGCGATCTTACAATCTCGTTTATGTACATCTGAGCAAGGCGTTCAAGTGTATAAGTTTCTCGTATCGGTAAGAAATAAGCGGACTTGGTCAATCTATCAACAATGACCCAAATCGCATCGATGCCTTGAGAAACCTTAGGAAGGCCCGTGCTTGAAATCCATGGTAATGTGCTCCCACTTCCATTACGGAATTTCAAGTGGTTCTGATGGACCTTTTGGTACTTGATGCTCGCTTTAACTTCGTTGACAAGTTAGACACCTTGAGATAAGCAGTACGCTTATCTCTCTCTTCATATTGCTCCACCAAAATGTATGGCGAATATCATGATACATTTTGGTACTCCCGAGATGGATTGCAAATGGTGTGTTGTGCGCCTCCATCATGATATTATACTTTAAATCGGGGTCGTTAGGAACCACAAAGTGCGGAGTTGACTCGAAGTATTCCTTCTTCATCGATTCTTGCTTGGCGTAGCACCCTCTTGCACTTTCTTCCTCATCGCGCATCGGCTCCAGTGCGTAGCTTGGCGACTTTAACTTTATCGATTAAAAGTCGGTTCTACTCGTATATTCGCTATCATCACATGCGTCACAGAGTCTTTAACTCTATCTCCATCCTTTGCAAGTCACACAAAATGGGCCTTTGTGTGTTGACAATAACGCTTTTCGTGCTTGCATACGATCTTACTCGATGCATCGCCTACCACGTTCGCTTTTTCGGGATGGTATTGGATGGTATGATCATAATCTTTCAGCAGATTCAAGCCAGCGTCGTTTGTCGCATGTTGAGTTCCTTTTGAGTGAAGAAATATTTGAGGCTTTTATGATCGTAAAGATCTCCACTTTCTCCCCATACAAGTAATGCCTCCAAATTTTAAGTGCTGAAGAACAACATTGTTGCCAACTCCGGATCATGAGTAGGATAATTCCTCTCATATTCTTTGAGTTGTCATGAGGCATAGGCTATAACTTTTCCATGTTGCATAAGAACACATCCCAACCCTTTGCTCGAAGCATCCTTTGTAGATGACAAATCCCTCGAGCGGATGGTATTGTCGAGCAGTCTTTGAAATAAGTCTCTCTTGAGTTCTTGAAAACTCTTCTCACATTCTTCGCTCCAACCGAACTTTGTATCTTTTGAGTCGGTGAGTCGATGGAGTAGCGATTCGAGAAAATCCTTCCACGAATCTCCGATAATAACCGGCTAAGCAAGAAAGCTACGTACTTGATCCTTTGATTTAGGTTGTTCCCGACTTTGAATAGCTTGATCTTTCTTTGGGTCAGCGGATATTCCATGACTTGATACCACGTGCCCAAGGAATGCTACTTCTTGAGCCGAACTCGCATTTCTTGACTTGGCATAAAGCTTATATTCACGAAGCTTTTGGAGTGTCGACCTCAAGTGTTGCTCATGATCTTCACGGCTTTTGGAATAAATAAGGATGTCATCAATAAAGGCGACCACAAAGTGATCTAAATATTCCTTGAATACTCGGTTCATCATATCCATGAAAGGCGGAGAGGGGCATTAGTCGATCAAAGGACATGACTAGGAATTCATAATGCCCGTCTTAGGAGTTTAAAGCCGTCTTTGGAATGTCGGTGGTTCTAATCTTCAATTGGTGATATCCGGAACGAAGATCGATCTTTGAAAAGAATTTGGCTCCTTACGGTAAATTGGTCAAACAGGTCATCAATACGTGGCAATGGATACCTATTTTGATGGTGACATGATTGACTCCGATAATCAATACAAAGTCGCATACTCCCATCTTTCTTCTTCACGAATAGAGCAGGAGCACCCCGAGGAGAAGTCTGGGGCGAATAAAGCCGATGTCTAACAATTCCTGCGGTTGGGTCTTTAACTCACGAAGTTGATAGGAGCCATTCGATATGGGGCTTTGGAAATAGGTTTTGTACCGGAGTTCAAGGTCGATACAAAATTCAATTTCACGCTCACGGGGTAGGCGGGGAAGTTCTTCTTGGGAATCGTCGGAAATTTATTAACAATAGAAATATCGCTCAAAAGCGGCGTATATTTTGTTTAAATCGTGACATGAGCTAAGAAAGCTTGACATCATTTTTCAATAAGCGAATAGCTTTATGGCTTGAGATGGCCAAGTGATTAATTTTAATGGTTTGGTCGTTTGAATTAGCATAATAGGTTGATTAGGAATATGAAAGCTAACAACCTTACGAAAACAATCAATTTTGCATGATAAGTAGTTAACCAATCAATCCAGAATCACGTCAAATGCAAGTATTTTTAATGAAATAAGATCGACGAGGTAATGTGAGGTACCGATTTGAACCAAACAAGACTTATAAGCGGTGGATGTAATGAAGGTTTCTCCAGCGGAGTTTCCACAGATAAGTCAAAGTCTAATTTCTCCGAGTCAAATTTAATCGATGGCGCAAATAGGAGAAATAAAAGAATGGGTAGAACCGGTATCAAATAAAGTGTAGACTTCATTAGAGTTTATGATAAGCTTACGTGATGACCTCATTCGGGTTCCTTGCTCTCTGGGAGGTCACAACAAAGCCTTCTCCCTTGCGACTCTCTGGTTTTGACTTTTACGGGGATGACGCTTTGGTGCCTCCATCCTAGTTGAATTTGTCTTGATGGCAAAAATCGAGCTAAGTGACCTTCTCTTCCACAATTATAACATGCTTTTGATGGCATGGCACAGATTCGGGTGATGTGTCCCTCTTCTCGCATTTGAAGCATATGATAGGTGGTCTTTCTCCTTCCTTAACAACGGGTCTTTGGTCTTGGCGTCTTTCCATCATTGTTGAATCTCCGTTTCTTGAAATGTCCATTCTTATTGTTTTGTACGATTACCCGCGAAGTGGTTACCATATCGGGCTATTGATTCCCTCACGCTTGTTGTCACCGCCCGATGACTACTTTCTTTGGTATTATAACTTTCTAATTACCGCTCTCTTTTAGTTCGTTAACTCATTATCGCGCTCCACTAAGCGAGCCCTATTTACAACATCGAATACAAACACGTTTATGAGAAATAAGATGTTGGCGTATCTCGACTTCAAACCTCTTAAAAACATTCGCGCCATTCTCTCTCTTCATTATCCACCAAGGGGGAATAAGCCGTGATAACTCCGCAAATTTTGCCTCGTATTGCGACACGGTCGTATTGTTTTGTTCGACTTGATAAACTCTACCTCCTTCATATGGCGAATACTTTCGGAAAGTATTTTTCGTTGAACGACTCTGGAACTTCTCCCAAGATATCTTGAGACAATGAGGTTGAGTACGTTTTCTGGAATTCCACGATGTCTGCCTCTCCGCTTGATATAAAAGGCGTGAAGGAACCTTTTGCTCCTCGGAGCATCCCAAGACATCAAATATCTTGGTAATCTGCTTTATCCATGCTTCCGCTTGAAGTGGTTTGGCTCTCCCTTAAACTCCGGTGGTCCCGGCTCCTTGAATTGTTTAGCGGTGACCGCTAGAGAGTTTCCGTGTTTCCACCTACGTTTTGGGCGAGAGTCGCTCTGCTTTCTTTGTTGCATAAATTGCATAAAGCCTCACGAACATTTGATCATTCATCATTTTGGTCGGTGTTATTTGTTTACGTGAGGATTGTCGCCTTCACGATGCACATTATCCACGATTATTGATATGTGGTGAATCGGCGATCGCGCTTTGTGCTCCATTCTTTATTCTCAACATTCTCGGATGTCATTTTGAGATCTTGCCACAAAACAAAAGATTAATTGACATGTAACAATTATCTTTATATTACGGCCAAACCAATAAAATAGCACATAAACTTAGGTAGGTCATACTAGCGAAGGTATTCCCGTCTCTCCCTCTAGTACTTTTCTCACATCTTAGCGAGGATCATATCCTTAGCTACGATACCAATGTGCGCCCCAAAAATAGGTATACATCACCCATCTTGGGTCGCCACTTACGTAGTATAAATTTAAATACAACTTATTAACATAAGCTGTCTTGTATGCAAATCGACATAAAGCGTGAGTTTAAATACAAATATCGTCTACTAGATATTATACAAACTCAAACAAAAAGTCCTCATTACAATTATTATCACCTTTATTTCACGAGAATAGTGAGGACTACTAATCTTATCTTGGGACCATCACTCGTTTCCCGACTCGTCGGCTATATTCTCATTTTCAAGAAACGATGTGAAAGAAAGGGTGAGCTCAACTAGCCCGATAAGAAATATTATGACTAAGATAATGCGAGAATAAATTATCAATAGTCTTCAACAATGTTAAAGCGATAAAATACAATGAAACTGACCGGTTTAAGCTGCGGTGAATATCTGATCCATTAAAAGAGTCAAGTAGAAAATAAAATCTACTATCTTTTATGATTTAAAAGGTTTTTCATCTTTGTTATAAATTTGAGACTCGACTTTAATAAATAATCCACATCATCGAATCATCACCCCCGCACTACTGCCCGAGGATATTCTTTAGTATCACGACCACAATTATTCACGCACTACGGGCCGAGAATAGTTGTGTATTCATTAATGGTCATGATCATGCCAACAATTTGTCCATCGATGCACTACGACTAATCGAGGATTTTTACCACATCATTTTGTAACATTACGGTCATGATTACAAGAATAATCCACTGAGTCATAATCATACCAAGTCCATCCATGCTCTACGAGCCACAGATGACTTTAAAAAAATATAAACATGAGGATGATGACAATGATATAAGAATTGATAAAACAAGTTCAAGAATTATTTTATCCAGGAATTATTAACGTCCAAATTGTCGACATGACATTGCTTTGTAGAGTAAAATTCAAGAATGATCGGAAGAATATTTCCATGAAAAGATCTTTGGATGAAACGCAAATATCGAGGATATTCTACTAATTTCATGGAGTATAGAAGTCAAAATTTTAACCAATTTGGGTATAATAAAGAATGGAATAACAAAAGAAATCACCGTGCATGCGGTGATTGCGCGCCAGGAGAGTTATTCAACGAGAATAATAATAACGGAACGGTGAAAACCGGTCGGTGAAATTCACACAAGCGGGATGTTCAAAGAATAATAATAAAAGATGGAACCGGTGTAAAATCGGTGTAAAACACGAATGATAGGATATTCAACAGGAGAATAATGATAAAGAGCGGAATAATAAGGTCGGTGTAAAACACACAGAATGAGGATGTTCCAGCGAGAATAATAGAAGAATGTCACCAGTATATAGGGTAAATGGCGTATACGAGTTATTCAATGTAGAATAATAAGCAATGGAATAACATAAGGATTTCACAAGTATAGGGTATCTGGCGTATACGAGGTTATGTATAGGGTATGCCACTTTTACGGAGTTATTCCAGCGAATAATAGTGAATGGAATAATGAAGTTCTCTTCAAGAAGAAAGAATAACACCACTACTAGTAAAAAAGAAATGAATATAGAAGTAGTGAAGTAGCGAGAATACTCTTCTTCTTTCTATAACTTTCTCTCTATAGCTTCTCTCTATAATTTCTCTCTCTAGAGTTTTGATGAATTCGTAAGAAAATAATGAAGGAATGAGCTTCTATTTATAGGAAAATGGAATGGAACGTAGTAACTAATCCATGAGCGGTCCAGATTGATTTACTTTTAATGACGGTCCATATTTAAAGCAAAATCTTTTAAATAAAATATAATATATTCTATTTATATAAAAACATTTTACTATGCAAACACTATGCAAAAACACTATGCAACAATACTACGATAATAAAATATAATATATTTTATTTATAAAAATAACTTTAATAAAGTATTACATTTTATATAAAAGATGTTTTGTTTTATTACGTTAATAATACGAATAAAACAAAAAAGTCATTATCATATTATAATAATTCATGATGATAATGGAATCAAACCGGAGTGACTTCTCACATAAGCATCGATAATCAATCCGCAAGTGTCTTCTTATCGCAACCACATGTATTCTTTGTACTTTTACTCTACAAAAGTAGTTCAACGATTATCAAGCGGTAAAACTTCCGCGTAGTTATTTCAATAAAATATTTTTGTCGTTTTCTCAATCAAGCAATAATTACATTACATGGGGTCCACCAATGATTGAGTAGTTATCACGAATATTCCTGCTAAACCGAATATTCCAAACCAATCGAATATAATATAACCACTTGCATACTTTGCAAAATTTATAAATATTACCCACAACTATAACATTATATCAAATTATTCCATAATATTCAAAAATAATATTTATAGAAAATTCATCTTTATTTATAAAAGCTGGGGTCTTACACTATTCATGATAAAAATTGATTCATTTTCGGTTTAAATCATTTTTGGTATAATATTATTCTTGAATTTTACTCCACAAAGCAGTATCGTGTTGATAATTTGGACATTATTGAATTCTAGATAAATTAAATTATAAATCTTTAAAAATTTATCATTTGCTTTCTTTTAAATTGAATTCTTATATCATTGTCATCATCCTCATGCTTATATTATGTTTAAAGTCATATGTGGCCTGTAGTGCATAGATGGACTTGGTATGATTATGACCAGGGATTTTTCGGTATAATCATTATCGTAATGTTACAAATGATGTGGTAAAAGTCATCATCGTTGGAAGTAGTCGTTGATGGGACGAGTTGTTGGCATGATCACGTAATTATTGATGAAAACACGAATATCCTTGGCCAGATGGTCATGGTTAATTAAGTGTGGTCGTGATCTTAAAGAATATTTTGGCGCGTAGTATACGTGGATGATTCGATGATGTGGAATATTTATTAAGTTGAGTCTTAACGATAAAATTGATGATAAATCTTTTAAATCATGTAGAAGATAGTAGATTTTACGCCTACTCGATTTCTTCTAATGGATTCGCTTATACATTGCGATTGTTGATCTAAAACTTGTTATCTATTATATTCTATCGGTTGTTATAATCGTCAAGGCTAAGGATAATTTATTCGCATTATTTTAGTCATAATATTTCTTACTTGAAGCTTAATTGAAATTTCACCATTTCTTTCAATCGTTCTTTTCGTGAAATGAGAATATAAATTGGGAATAGTCGGAGAATGGATCGATTGGTCCGGATAACAGATTAGTAGTCTTCACTATTCGGAAAATAGTGTGATAATAATTGTAATGAGAACTTATTTTGAGTTTGAATCGCCTGCAAGACAATATTTGTATTAAAACTCACATTTCATATTGTATATTTAAGTTTGTATTTAAGTTGCATCTATGTATTTGGCTTATTTCAGAATGGATGATGTATACTAATTTTGAGGGCATCACAGATCACAAACAAAAATTTTTAACTGAATTATTTCGATTATTCGATTATTTTCATTAATTCGATTATAACCGTTTTAATATTTCGGTATTTGGGTATGAATATGGGTATTGAAATATTATTTATTCGGTTAATCGAATAACCGAAAAATAATTGAAGTACAGATGAAATAAAAAATAATTCGAAATAGAGATGAAGGCCTGTATTAAATTGGTCTACTTTTGACTTGGTCCTCCTGTGTTTTTTAATTTCGGTTATTAACCAAATTGAAAATTTAATTATTCGATTATTTAATATTCGGTAATTTGATTACTTCTCATTTCGGTTAATTATTCGAATAATAAAATTTATAATATTTCGATATTTAATTATATTTAAATAAATTATTCGATTCGAATATAACAGAATTACTCGTCCCTAGTCGAGTATTACTCGGACAAAAGACGTCCAGCGCTGTCGCAATAATTATGAGTACGTAATGGGTGACATAATTAGTACATAGCACTCACCACAGTTTAATTTCTATAGAACTAACAACTTGTTTATACCAACCAGTCAACTACCATTAACAGTACTTTTTTTTAGAATAATATTTATGTTACAAATATATAACAAAATTTAATTGCGACTTATATAAATTTATACGATAAAATAAAATAAATTATAAAATATAATTATTTTTAATTTTTATTTATCACGTGTATATACATACTTCAGAATTATAATTTAGTTGAAAATTTTCACGATGTTATAATATTGTATGATTTTCTTTCAAATCAATTGTTATTAAACTAGACCAACGGCCTGGTCCGTGATGTAATTAATTTTATTGAATTTGTGTCCTCTTTTCTTCGCCTATAAAATATTAAATACTATTACATGGACATGAATCACCCGATCGCTTAATTAAGTTTATAGGTACATTTACGACTTCAAAAACGAGATAAAAAGAATGGCAAAGAAAAAATCAAAATAAATGTGAAAAAATAAACTATCTTAATAAATATAAATTTAATTAGCTATATTTTTAAAAAAATTAACAATAAAATTAATGTAAAAATATAGTGTTTGTGGTTAAAAGAGCTCCAATAATTTTTCTCAGATTTTGTTTTCTTTTCTTTTAAATAAAATTTGTTGAGTTCCGAACATAACGAGTGCCGTACAGCCCATAACTCATAATAGAGTCATGCTATATAGATAAATTGAAGTCAAATTATAATAGCGAAAATTTATTAATATACGAGATTGGTATAAATTATAGAAAAATCTCAGTTATTACACATATTTTTAAAAAAATTATCATTAATACTTAAATCACATAATTGATAAAAAAAAAAATCACAATATATATCATTTTTCCTCACTATAGAAAAATCCGCAAAATATTTTACCTTATTTTACTTGGTTCAATTTAAGAAATTTTGAAATTTCAATTTAACGTGAATAAATTGATTTTAATTAAAATGGTCATAAATAATATATATATATATATATATATTATTAAAAAAATTATTAGTTATAATATTTCTTATTTTTAAAAATTAAATAAATTTGCGTCAATTCTAAAATAAAGAATTTTGTATATCAATATCAAAAAGTCATACTATAATTCAACCTTTTTTTATGGGACGGATTGATACTATAATTTTTTTTTATAAGGATTACACTTGAGATAAGACTATTAATCTTAATTGAAATTTTTACAAAATATGGTGTTTAGGTGTATTTTGGATACATATATAAGAACAAGGTTGTACAGACCTAAAACACTATTTTTGTAAAAATTTCAGTTGGAATAAATACTATATATTTTTTGAATCAGTAGAAAAAAAAAACTGAAAATGTCCAATTCCAATGTCTGTGTAGAAGGACTCTTTTTATTTTAGTTTTAGTAATTTCTAATAAAATTTTAATATTTCACATGATATGTATTTTGTATTATTAATTTATTTGTTAATTTATGTGCTAATTTATGATAATTTAATTCTCAAATATTTCACATAAGAAGAGCATGGCGAATTAATCACTGTGAACTTACTCAACAAAAGTTTATAAATAATTGTTTATCATTTTTGATGTATAAATAAGTTTAAATTATAGTTTAAAATATGTTATTATTGATAAATGTATAATATAATTCGAACGATATTTTTTATCCAATCTTTTAATTAATCCTAAAAAACAAACATAACATGGGATTATTTTAAGTTATCCCATGAATAATCTCATAAAAACAAATATATGAGTATTTACTATTTAATCCTAGAATTAATAGTCTTGAATTAATTATAATTCCATATATTATAGTTGGAATTATAATATTTACAAATAAACATAGTTATATAACCATATTTTAATACTCCATCCGTTACAAACTATAAAAATAATCAAAACATAAACTGCAACTTATTTATTCTTCAAAAATCCAAAATTAAGATTTATCAGAAAACGTAATTGGTATAATTACATGCATAATTATACTGGACAAATATGCATCTCTCTCTCTCTCTCTCTCTCTCTCTCTCTCTCTCTCTCTATATATATATATATATATATATATATATATATATATATATACATACATGTATTTTGGTAGATATAGAGTGGCACGTGAAATTGAGTACTTGGTAGTTGGTACCCTTACTGGAGTATTGGAGGACTGCGTGGTAATTGTAATCACTTAATATATTAGTCATGTGACTTTGAAATATTCGACTCCTATATATATGACCTATTTTTCCATGAACAAATCATTGAAAAATTTACCCTGGTAATTGTTAGCTTGTCATCAATGGACTAAAAATAAATCATATAAATTAATTAATTTGATTAATATATCATATCCTCATCCCTCTCTTAATTTGATTTGTGTAATTAATAAATGTCACCTATATATAATTTTTTAATTTTATACAGAAATCACCAAATTGATTGTCTATTGTTTATCTACAAAGAGTTTACATATCTTCTAAAGTACAAAGAAAGTATTAATTATTATTTTTTTGCAAATAAAATTCACACGTGATAATTTTATTCTAGTTAATGCATGTAGGACCGTTCAAAAATATTTAACCGCCGGGTAAAAACATCAAAAATAATAATCTCTTTTACTCCTCTATATATATAAAAGTAAAAGTGAAAGTTCTATAAAATTATTTTTACGTGAATAATAAATAGGTGTGAGAGAGCCCTTATAAAAATATTAATTTTTATTTGTGTTAATAATAATTGTATATATCTCACATGTTACTGAGGCCTGGTGGATGTCCTGTGGTAAATTTGTTTTATAAGCAGCTTATTCCTTTACCAAATAAATTATAATTACAGTCTAGTGAATTCCTATTTCTCCTCGAGGACAGATGTGCCAAAAATTAATAGTATCATCTAGAGTAGCCTACCCCCATCCCCAATTAATTTAATATATATACATATATGCATGCAAGTCCACGTGGGTTATCAGCTGCCCGTCCGTCCAACCTAACTCGCCACTTTCCTTACTATTTATACCCCCAACCCCCCATCTTTCTAATTCACCACTTTCAGCCCACTCAATTAATCAACTGTTTTTACCCCCTTCAAATTTCTATATATACATCGAGATCATTACTAGCTTGCTACAAAAAGAAAAGACTCCTGAATCAAGTGTTGCCATATATATCCAGGGGGTTATAAATTTATCTCATTGTGTCTAGCTAGGTATATATATATATATATATATATATATATATATATATATACAAGTACTAGAATGGCTGCTACTATTTCCGTAGAGGAAATCCGAAAATCCCAGAGAGCTGAGGGTCCGGCGACAATTCTTTCCATTGGCACTGCTACCCCTTCAAATTGCGTCTACCAGGCCGATTATCCCGACTACTACTTCCGCATCACCAACAGCGAACACAAGACTGACCTCAAGAACAAATTCAAGCGAATGTGTATGTTTAATTTGTTTATTTGTTATGTTATATACTTGATGATATATATATATATACTTTCATGTAAACTAATTAAGATCGATCTACTAGCTAGTGTATATATGTATGTATATATTTCATACGAGTTTCAGCTAGAGATTAATTTTTCATAATCGCGTACAGTTGTGGATCTCCACGGATTTATGCTTATACATAGCACTACTTAATTTAAGCCGTTTGTTATGGAAAAAGTTGAACCAACCAACCACAAGCTAGCTAGCATGGAAAATACATGAGCATAACCATATATATTTTTGTTATTATTCACGTTACGTAATAATTAATTTGTATGTTGTAGCTAGGTACCCTAATTATTAGAACGTAACACATGGATTTAATTTGTACATATAAATTAATTAGTGACACTTACATACTACAAAATGCAATGCGTCACCCTCATTATTAATGTACGTGCAGGTGAGAAATCCATGATCAGAAAGCGTTACATGCATTTAACAGAAGAAATTCTCAAAGAAAATCCAAACCTATGCGCGTACGAGGCACCTTCCTTGGACGCACGTCAAGACATGGTGGTTGTGGAGGTGCCCAGGCTCGGAAAGGAAGCTGCCTCCAAAGCCATCAAAGAGTGGGGCCTACCCAAATCCAAAATCACCCACCTCGTTTTCTGCACCACCTCCGGCGTCGACATGCCCGGCGCCGACTATCAGCTCACCAAGCTCCTCGGCCTCCGCCCCTCCGTCAAGAGGTTCATGATGTACCAGCAGGGCTGCTTCGCCGGCGGAACCGTCCTCCGTCTCGCCAAGGACCTCGCCGAGAACAATGCCGGTGCACGTGTTCTAGTGGTCTGCTCGGAGATCACCGCCGTCACTTTTCGTGGACCGTCCGAGTCCCACCTGGATTCCCTCGTGGGCCAGGCGCTTTTCGGTGATGGTGCGGCGGCGGTGATTGTTGGGTCGGATCCTGATACGTCCGTGGAGCACCCGCTCTTCCAACTCGTGTCCGCGGCCCAGACTATACTGCCGGACTCGGACGGTGCGATTGATGGACACTTGAGGGAAGTGGGCCTAACTTTTCATCTACTAAAGGATGTGCCCGGATTGATTTCGAAGAACGTAGAGAAATCCCTGAAGGAAGCTTTTGGGCCGATAGGAATATCGGACTGGAACTCTCTCTTCTGGATAGCCCACCCAGGTGGCCCGGCTATTCTGGACCAAGTGGAGCTTAAATTGGCCCTAAAGGAGGAGAAAATGAGAGCGACCCGACACGTGTTGAGTGAATATGGGAATATGTCCAGTGCATGTGTTTTGTTTATTTTGGACGAAATGAGGAAGAAGTCCATTGAGGAAGGAAAGGCAACTACGGGTGATGGGCTGGATTGGGGTGTCCTGTTTGGGTTTGGGCCGGGTCTGACCGTGGAAACCGTGGTGTTGCATAGTGTGCCTGCTACTATTACTCAGTGATGATGGTTATGGAAATGGTTAGGTCTATATATTCAGATATATATATATGTGTGTGTGTGTGTGTGTGTGTGTGTGTTTGTAGTTGTAAGAACCCTAGGCCTTTAATAAGTTTGGTCCATTTGGACTTGAGTTATTATTTGTTTCTCCTTTAATAATATATATATATATATATATATATACCTTCATTGAATCAATCTCATGGTTATAGAGTTTTTCTTTGTTAGTATTGTATTTCACAAGAATCTATTTGACATAAATGTTTTACTCCCCTAAACTACTTATGAAATGGGTTGTCATCAAGTTACCTAGAGTTGTCCACTTTCGAGCTAGCTAGCCGAATACTAACTCATGTCTCATTATGTCATGTTTTATATATCTACGGTTATTTTTATTCAATATTTTTTTGACCGTAAGATTAAAAATCAACTTCATTTACATTCCTACTACACCTATTTTTTTATCTAACAAATTCAAATGGTTAAAAAGGTTCTTTCTCAACCTAACACCAACAAATTAAAAAATGTTAAGCAATGGCATTAATTTAATTGTGCATGCGTCACATTAGCTAGCTTGAGCATTGAGCATTGAGCAATCATTATTGATAATGAATAATACTCCATTAGATTATGCTAAAACTAATTAAATAAACTCTTGTGACTGCGCAACAATTAACTTTTGAGGCCAATTATTTAGTGTTGTTTAGAGTGACTAGAATCTTCATGTGGAATTTGGAATAAATAAAATTTTGATATTTTTATATGAAAAGTGTCGATGTAGATCCTATAACGATTTACGATTTTTTTTACCATTATACATCTATACTTGACAACTTTTAAATCTAAAAAATATTAAAAAAGTAAATAAAAATATAAATTTCCTTATTTATTATAATCTCTTGGTGATATAATTTAATATTATATCTCAATCTAATACCATCATTGGATTACTCAGCAGGAGGAATGTCAACATAGCTGGCCGGTGAGTGGTGGGGATGGTAACCCGACAGCTTGCTTTCCATATCTTTTACAATTCTGTGTTGTTGTGTGTATAAGGCAATATCCTCTTTAAATGTAAGTGGTCAAACTTTTTTTTGTTTTTTTGGGCTATGAATCTTTTAATTTCCAGTCTAGCATAGCTCTTTCCATTATCATCATCACCCAAAAAAAAAACTTCAACATATACAACTACATAAACTAAACACACACACACACACACACACATATATATATATATATATATATATATATATACGAGAAATGATCAAGTGGAATCGTTATTTATTAACACTTTTTTAATTAATTTCGTCCATCAAAGTATTCAAAATTGAAATTAATGGCTAAGATGATAATGATGGTGCCAGTAGAGGGAGTATGCACAAAAAATTTTTTATGTTGGCCGCTTTGGAGGAGTAATACCAACATAAATTTTTGTTTACTTAATTATCGATTATCCTAATTATTCTCGTATATATATAGTATGTATGAGAATAATTAGGATAATTAGTAATTAAACCTAATTATTCTTATAATTATCCTTATAATTATTTATTATTTTATTTTAATGATTAATAAGTAGTATATATGTATGAGAATAATTAGGATAATTAGTAATTAAGCCAAATTCTTTTATGTTGGGTGTTACTACTCCTCTAACGACTAAATCAAAACACACGGTGCGTTTTACCGGGTCGTTGTTAGAGGAGTAGCGACCAAAGATAAAGAAATTTGTTGGTGGCCGCTACTCCCTCTGGCGGTACAATGATTATCTCGACCATTAACTCCAATTTTGGACTAATTTGAATGAGCGTTAGTTGAAAGCAGGTTAATAATTAACGTATTCCACGAATCATTTCATATATATATATATATATATATATATATATATATATATATATATATATATATATATTATCAAAGCGATTTTATCAAATCGGTGTGGGAAATGATTTATACTCGACTTAAGTTTGATTGTTGCAAATCACATATTTTTTCTCTTTTTTTTTGGTACATATACAATCTAGTCGTTTAGGTTCCTTGTGTGTATTGGTTAGTTAGTGTTTACAGCGTTTGAAATTTTAAACACGTGAAAAATTTATTCATCTAATAACAATTTATTTTAAATTCACTTTGTTTAATTCATAAACACGTTTGTTTGAGCTTCAAATGTAAGACCCCAGCTTTTATAAATAAAGATGAATTTTTTCTATAAATATTATTTTTGAATATTATGGAATAAATTTGATATAATGTTATAGTTGTGGGTAATATTTATAAATTTTACAAAGTATGCAAGTTGTTATAAAATATTCGTTTGGTCGGGGAATATTCTTTTTGTTAGGGAATATTAAATGTTATTTCAATCATTGGTGGATCCCACAATGCAAATTATTGTCGGATTGAAAAGCGACAAAAATATTTTATAAAAATAACTTACGGAGGTGTTACCGTTAAAAGCTATTGAACTACCCGGTGGTAAAATATGCGATGTCTGGCGTGGTTGCATAGTAGCATAACACGGTATTGATTATTGATGCTTACGTGAGAAGTCACTCATTATGCTTAATTATTACACGATAATTCTTTGATCGTATCTCTTATATTATTGATTCAATTATTGTCACATTATCAATCGTATAATATGTTATAGTATTAAATCAATAATTGAGGCGACAAGTTATAAATGATTAATAATTGTTGAAAGATTAAATATGTGTTGATGAAAAAAAAATGATTTGTGGTAAGTTTGATTATTTTATGGGGGCCTATATGTCATCATCTAAGAGTCTCTTCATCGATAGTATTTACCTTCGTCAATAGTAATTACCTTCGTCAATAGTAATTACCCTTGTGAATAGTATTTACCTTCGTCAATAGTAATTACCTTCGTCAATAGTAATTACCCTTGTGAATAGTAATTACCTTCGTCAATAGTATTTACCTTCGTTAATAGTAATTACCTTTACCAGACGTCGAACCACTTGTCGTTTCACATTCTGATGCGCCGAACCACTTGTCGTTTTCACATTACAAAGGCGCCAAACCACTTTTCTTTTCACATCATTAGTCGTCGTAAAGCCACTTGCCTTTTCACACACGGCGGTCTTTAAGCTAGAAATCTTCTATAAATAGAGGCTGAGGCTTCATTATTTTCACGAATTCATTCAAGCTATAGAGAGAAAGTATAGAGAGAATAAGAGAAAGAAGAAGAGTATTTTATTCTTACTACTAACTGCGAGATTCAATCTCCTACCAAATGTAAGGGGTGTTATTCTTTCTTATTCATGAAGAGAAGCTGTTGTTATTCCATTGCTTATTATTACTGTTGGAATAACTTTTGTATCTGTGGTTTACCTATACTTGGTGACATTCTTCTATTATTCATTTGGAACATCACGTCTGTGTTTTTTACTGGGACTGGTTAAATCTTTATTATTATTTATTTGGAACATCCATGCGTGTGTTTTACATTGGACTGGTTAAAATCTTTATTATTATTACATTGGAACATCCACATGCATGTGTTTTACAGGACCGGTTAAAATCTTTTTATTATTATTCTGTTGGAACATCCACATACATGTGTTTTGTGGGACTGGTTCCATTCTTTATTATTATTCATTGGAACATCACATGCATGCGTTTTTACGCGGACTGGTTCCGTTATTTATTATTCTGTTGGAATAACCTTTTGCAATGCGCCTATCGCATGCATGGTGATTTCTTTTGTTATTCTATTCTTTATTATACCCGGTTGGTTAAAACTTTGACTTTATACTCCATGAAATTAGTGGAATATCCTTGATATTTGTGTTTCATCCAAGATCTTTTCATGGAAATATTCTTCCGATCATTCTTGAATTTTACTCTACAAAACAATGATCGTGTTGATAATTTGGACGTTAATAATTCTGGATAAAATAATTCTTGAACTTGTTTTATTGAATTTTTATATCATTGTCATCATCCTCATGTTTATATTATGTTGAAAGTCATACATGGCTTTTGTAGTGCATAGATGGACTTGGTATGATTATGACGAGAGACTATTGATTGTAATCGCTTGGTAGTAATGTTACAAATGATGTGATAAAAATCCTCGATAGTAGTAGTGCATTGGTGGACGATTGTTGGCATGATCATGACCATTAATGAATACACAAATATTCTTGGCCCGTAGTGCGCATGAATAATTGTGGTCGTGATACTAAAGAATATCATTGGTCAGTAGTGTGGGGGTGATTCGATGATGTGGAATATTTATTAAAGTCGAGTCTCAAATATATAATGATGATGAAAAACCTTTTAAAACCTAAAAGATAGTAGACTTTATTTTCTACTTGACTCTTTTAATGGATTGCTTATTCACCGTAGTTAACCCGGTTTATCATTGTATTTTATCGGTTTAACATTGTTGAAGACTATTGATAATTTATTCTTCATTATCTTAGTCATAATATTTCTTCTTTGGGCTAGTTGAGCTCACCCTTTCTTTCACTTTATTCTCTTGAAATGAGAATATAAATTTTGGGACGAGTCGGGAAAACGAGTGATGGTCACGAAGATAGCATTAGTAGTCCTCACTATTCTGTGAAATAGTGTGATAATAATTGTAATGAGGACTTTTTTTTTTGAGTTTGTATAATATCTAGTAGACGATATTTGTATTTAAACTCACAGTTTATGTCGTATTGTACACGACAGTTATGTTAATAAGTTGTATTTAAATTCTGTACCATGTAAGTGGCAACCCAAGATGGGTGATGTATACCTAATTTTGGGGGCGTCACATCAAACGCAACGCACCAAAATTTGTGCAGTTCATTTGAAGGTTCAAACACTGTAAACGCTACTGCACAAACGTCGATAGCCGAACAATTAAACCCTATATCGGACTTCTCACAACAAATTATGAAATACTATAATAATGCTAAAGT
Organism: Panax quinquefolius; assembly: GCA_020205615.1. NCBI lineage: Eukaryota > Viridiplantae > Streptophyta > Magnoliopsida > Apiales > Araliaceae > Panax > Panax quinquefolius. Next base: position 34,649,414 of record CM035156.1, on the reverse strand, counting down.
AGAAAGGCTAATACTAGGGGTTTCAAATTTTTATTCTAAAAAAATATCTCAAATAAATCAACACATTGGTTAAATGAATCACTTATGACTGGTTATATCATAAAATACTTTTGTCTTATTAATGTCACGTTATTTGAGACACATTTAAGGCAAAAAAAAATTAAAATCCCTAACATTATCACTAGAAATTGTTTTTAACTTATAAAATTAAATACAATGGGCAATATTTATCAAAAACTCTAAATTGGAGTGTTGAAGATTTTCATTATAATTCTTTTTGTGATAATACTTATAATAACCTAAGAGCATTCACAACAGTTTCTTTATATTTATCTCTGCTCTGTAGTGTTATTGGGCCATTCTGCAAAATAGGGATTCAATTTTTTCATTATGTACCCAACAGGTTCCTTATATTCTTTCCTTAAATAATAAAATTTAAAAGTTAAAAGTTCCAACATTCAAAACATAAAATTAATAATAATCTTATAATTTATAAAAGAGAGAGTATAATTTATCAATTATATTCCACTTTAAAATAATTTTATTTTATTTTAAATTTTAAGTAATTTATAGAGTGAATATTGAATTGATTGTAGTTGTAAATGTATCAATATTAACTTTTAAAAGATAATTTGTGATATTTTTAAATTTAAATTTAATAGGATACATTTAAATTTTGAAAATAATAAATTTTATAATTAATAGTACTTTTATAATATTTATAATTATATTGACATAAATTAAATAAATTTATATCAATTTTAAATTTGAATACGTTTGAAATTAATTTTTAAAAAATAAGTCAATATTAAGTTTATAATTTGAAAATAAAGTAGTAAAAAAATGTCAAGATGTGTATGCTTGATGAGTTGTCAACTTAAATGAGGTTGTGAAATGTCATTTTATATATATAGAGAACGGTCTTTTGACTCCCTCACACTGGGGAGTAAAATCCTATATAGGGATTAAAATGGAGAGTCAAATAAGGATAAGGAAGCTGTTGGATAATGATTTATTGATGTATTCTTCAAAATTGGGGATAGAGAGTTTATTAGGGAAACTGTTGTTAATGCTTAAGAATCCTTTTGAGGTGTCATGTACGTATATATCATCAATGTTTGTTATGTACACTATTTCAGTAAATAAATTTCTCATCGTCCAATGTGAGATCAAATAGTTGAGATTAACTTGGGCACATGAAAAACTCTTACCAACGACTACTGTAATGACTAAGTTGCCCTCGAAGATTAGTATAAATTTTTCTTGCTACTACCGACCAAGCTAAATGACGATGTTTATCATTTATAATTTGGTCGCTAGTAAGAATAGAGGTCAAACGATAAACAAAACTCAAATTTGAATCTGTTTGTTGTTATCAAACAATTGTAGACGATATACATCGATTGAGAAAAAGAAAAAGAAGACGAGGCCGAGACTAGAGTCAATTCTACATCAAAATTTAAGTTTGAATCGGTTATTCTACTCCAATTACTAGTAAGAATATTCCTACTAATTTTTTTAAATGAATTTATGTTAATTTATAAAATACGACTAGAATTACATGTTTCAAATAACAATCTGAATAGTATGTATGTATACATATATAACTAATTTTGTATGAAAGTCATAAACATGCATAATATTGACATATTTTGTGTGAAAATTTTAGACTAATAATATAAAATAATTGACACTTATATATATACATTGAATAATTGAGCATGCATATCTTTATACATGAAATATTATTTGTAAGACCCCAACTTTTTAATAAAGATGATTTTTCTATAAATATCATTTTTTGAATATTACAGAATAAATTTGATATAATGTTATAGTTGTGAGTAATATTTATAAATTTTACAAAGTATGCAAGTTGTTTTATAATATTCGATTGGTCGGAAAATATTCGTTTTAACAGGAAATATTCGTACGACGGCACAATCATTGGTGGACCCCACAACGAAATTATTGTCGGATTGAGAAAACGATAAAAATATTTTTATGAAAATAACGACGGAAGTTTTACTGATAAGCTCTGTTGAAACACACAGTGTTAAAGTGCACGAGAATACTGGGTGGTTGCGTAGTAGCACACGGTATTGATTATTGATGCTTACGTGAGAAGTCACTCAGTTTTATTTAATTATTGCTTCAGTAATTGTTGCATAATATCTCACGTTAATTGATTCAATTATTGTCGATGTTTTATATATTATTAAATCAATAATTGAGATGACAGAGTTATTAATATTATTATTTGCAATATTAACGATGTCTAGAAGTTACAAGAGGAGAGGTTTGGTCACCTAATTGCGCGCTGATAGGAGAAATCCTTATGGAAAGCCCCTCTTTCACAGGAGCGACACTGGTCGATTAATATTGTGAATTATAATAATGATGATAAATGTTGTTAAAAATATTGAGGAGATTTTTATGATGTATTTATGGTTAAATTTTGCTTATTATTTAGGACCCGCTTACTCATTTTTAAAAATAATAGCTAAGTTATAAAGTATATATATATATATATATGTGTGTGCCGTGTGGGTGTGTGCAAAGTGTGATTATATTATATATATATATAGATGTCGTATGTGGCATGTAACCATTTATATATATATATATATATATATATATATATATATATATATAAAGTGTTAGTAGGAATATATATATGTATATATATTCAAGTGAATGTCTTTTGGGGGGTGACAAAATGTAATGGGAATGGTGTATGATTATTTTTATAGTATATAATAAGTTTGTTTTATTTGATCATTATGGTATCAGTTGAATAGCTAGGCATCTGATGATCAATGTAACCAACATAGTGAATTATCGTATTTAATTGTTAAGCGCCCGTGAGAAGTAAAAAAAATAATAATATTATGCGTCCGTGATTTTCTAAACTCAAATAGTATCTTGTCCATTCTTCTATAAATAGAAGCTCATTCCTTTATTATTTCTTATGAATTCACTGAAACTCTAGAGAGAGAAACTATAGAGAGAAAAAAGAAAAGTATTCTGCTACTTCACTACTCCTATATCCAGTTCCTTCTAAGGTAAGGGATATTATTTGTTGTACTCGTAAGGGATATTATTTCTTTCATATTCATGAAGAGAACTTCTGTTATTCCATTCTTTATTATTATGTTGGAATAACATACATCTGCCAATATCGCATACGTAGTGAAATTCTACATTATTCCATTCTTTATTATTCCGTTGGAACATCCCATGCAATGCGTTCACGCATGACACCGTTCCGATTATTTATTATTACATTGTTACATCCTGTCGGTCAATAATTTACTTTGACTGGTTCCGTTATTTATTATTACATTGGAATATCCTATTTGTGCATTTACTCGTGATTGGTTCCGTTATTTATTATTACATTGGAATAACTTCATGCATGTGATCTATCGCGTACTCGTGGTGATTTTTTGTTATTTCATTCTTTATTATACTCGGTTGGTTAAAGTTTTGGCTTTTATATTCCATAAAATTAGTGGAATATCCTTGATATTTCAAGGCTTCATCCAAAGATCTTTTCATGAAAATATTCTTCTGAGCATTCTTGAATTTTACTCCATAAAGCAGTATTATGTTGACAATTTGGACGTTATTGGTTCCTGGATAACTTAATTCTTGAACTTGTTTTATTGAATTCTTATATCATTGGCATCATCCTCATGTTTATATTTTGTTGAAAGTCATCTGTAGCCTGTAGTGCATAGATGGACTTGGTATGATTATGACCAGGAATTATTCGGTATAATCATGACCGTAATGTTACAAATGATGGGGTAAAAGGCCTCATTGGCCCGTAGTGCATTGATGGACAATTGTTGGCATGATCATGACCATTAATGAATACACGAATATCCTTGGCCTGTAGTGCATGGATAATTTGTGGTCGTGATACTAATGAATATCCTCGGTAGTAGTCTGCGGAGATGATATGGATTATTTATTGTCGAGTCCGTGATAAAAGTGATGAAAACCTTTTAAATCATAAAAGATAGTAGATTTTATTCTCTACTTAACTCTTTTAATGGATTGCTTGTTCCGCTACAGTTAAACTTGATGTTTGTTATATTGTATCAGTTTAGCACTGTTGAAGGCTAACGATAATTTATTCTGCATTATCTTAGTCATAATATTTTTACTGGACTAGTTGAGCTCACCCTTTTACCTTCATTGTTTTCTTCAGGAAATGAGAACGTAGCAGGGACTAGTCGGAGAACGGAGTGACGGTCCAGATGATAGCATTAGTAGTCCTCACTATTCCATAGAATAGTGTGATAATAAATATATTTAGGGCTTATTTTGAGTTTGAATACGGTCTAGAAGACAATATTTGTATTAAAACTCACAACTCATGTTGTATATTTAAGATTGTATTTGTATTCTGTATCATGTATTTGGCGACTCAGAATAGGTGATGTATACCTATTTTGGGGGCGTCACATTATTGGTGGTGTTGGTATTTTTAGATAAAATATAGAGAATTAGTTGTACGGACACAATGTCATTTATGATCAACAAGGTCATGTGTTGAAGGATATATGGGAGGGTGTTTATAAGGGTACACTTACATAGTCACAAACTAACGCCAAAACCTATAATAAATGGAAACTTACTAAGTTACAAAAAAAAATTACTAATTAAGTGGAGGTTTGGAGTGTTTAGCCATCCGACAGTAATCACCAAAACCGATGGTTGTCTCTTGTCCGTAGTTGAGAGATGGCGGTTGAAGATAAATACTTTTCAAATGAAGTGTAGGAAAATAACAATAACTTTGGATGTTTATTTTATTTTTGGATTATCGGTTGGGAAAGCCCTTAACTTGTCGCTCATTTAATGCCCCACTAACGTATTTTTGAAATATTTTTGAAGATGACATGACTTCAGAATAGAAGAACGTAAAAAAAAAAGACATAGTATTTCCTTGAAAAATAGATGCTTATGGAGTAAAATGTTAGAAATAAGATATGAAAATCCAGATATGGGGCTACTTCTACTAGAGGCCAAACTATAAGCGTCATATTGGTGATAACGTTTAACCGATAAATAATAAGAGTAGTTGTGACGCCCCCAAAATAGGTCCATTCCATCCAACCCATTCTAAGTCGCCAAATACATGGTACAGAAATAACTACAACTTTATTATTACAACATATAAACTTTGAGTTTAAATTCAGATATTGCCATCTCGACAATATCCACACGCAAATAAATCCCCATCATAATTATTGATACATTATTTTACAAAAATGGTGAGGACTACTAAACAACTCTCTACAGAACCTTCATTCCATACCCAGACTAGTACTCGCTACATTCTCGCCTCACGAGAAGAAAAATGGAACAACAAAGAAAAGGGTGAGCTCAACTAGCCCAATAAAAGAATATTATGACTAAGATAATATACAACAAATTATCGTTAGTCTTCAACAGGGAAAAATCTAATAGAATACAATAGACAACAAATTTTAAATCAATATTAGCAGTGAAATAATAATTCATTAGAAGAGTTAAGTAGAGAATGCAAACTACTATCTTCTATATATGAATTTAAAAGTTCATCGTCGATATTTTATCCTCGTAACATCAATCAATATATATCTCGGAATCAAATATTCATCTTTGCTTCTGGTGCCAAAGATATTCATCATTGGTCATGTTCATCTAAACACTGTTCATCTTTGCACTACGGGCCAAAGATATTAATCGATCGTCATGTTCATCTCAACGCTGTTCATCTTTTGCACTACGGGCCAAAGATATTCATCAAGAAATCATTCATCTTTGCACTAAAGCCAAAGATATTCAAGAATATCATCATTTAAGACCGAGGATGATGAAAAAAATTTTTAAAGAAAGCGAATCTAGTGAAACAAAATGACAAGGATTAAGGATTAAGGATTCAGTACTTTGTTTTATCCATGTCCAACAATACCTCAAAAATAATCATAGTGGTGTAAAATTCAAGAATGATCAAAACATGGATACAATCAAAGCTAGTATCCGGAATAGATATTTGAGACGAAAAGAAGAAATTTCATTTTTTTTAATTGAAATAGTCTTGAGTATTCGTGAATATTGTCGTATCACGTGAATAAGACAGAGTATCGTGAATAGTAACTTCACACCAAAAGATAGAAATTTCACAAAAAAACATCTTCACGCTTCGTGAATAGTACTCGTGAATAAGAACTCGTGAATAGTAACTCATGAATAGTAACTTCGTGAATAGTAACTCATGAATAGTAACCCCGACATGAAAAAGTTCCAAATTTGATAAAAAGTTCCAACCAATATTTCAAAGATAATGATATTGAAGAAATAATATCATTTGAGAAGAAAATAACATCTCTTACCTCGAAGACAATCTTAAATTGAAACAGGATATAGGCTATGACTTGAACTTGCACCAGTATAGCAATACTCAAAGTATACTCAAAATACTCACAAGAATACGCTCGATAATATAGAGAGAAAACTTGAGTTTTGGTGTGATTTTCAATTCTAACCCAAGCACCTATTTATAGGAAATCGCTTAAAACACCAAAAAGAAAATTTAATATAATAATAATATATTATATATATATTCCTACGCCAACCAAGACTCCTGAAATTAGCATGTTTACAACACATGGGGGGCCAACCAAAACAATAAAAACGTTTTTGTTGATATAAATAATTAAAACTTCCAAAAATCAATTATTTCGGAACTCTGAAACTTCAATAATTCATAATAAATAGTCCTTTTATCATAAAATTCGAATCTCGCGACTTTTTATAGGAAATTCAATTCTCTACAACTTTGCAGAAGAAAGTTTTTCCAAATTCCAAACAGAAATTGACCAAAATCCACAAACAGACGATTTTACTAAAGTTATAATCAAATTTCGACTAATAAATGGGATCCACCGACATGTTTAACATGTTTTAAACATTTATTGCAACAAAAATACTCTTCCTCCTCGTATACTCATATATCCCACATTCGTTGTAAAAATATCACAGTTAATATATTATTAAAATAATATATTTAAATGAATTATTTTATCGAAAAAAGATAAAATATTAATTTTCAACAATTGTCACATTAAAATTTTCTCCATCTATATCCACATAAAATCAATATTTTCCTCATCATATAAATCAATAATTAATTATTCACAAATATATATTAGAATCACAAGATCTTGGCAACCAGTAGTTGCCCTCAGAAAGAGGGCTTTCAATAAGGATCTCTCCTTCTTGGTAGCCAATTGATTAGGTGACCAAACCTCTCCTTAGATGAACTTTCTAGATATTGCCAATAATGTTTTTAATAATATTATTCAGATATATATGAATTATTGCTCAGATAATGGAAAATCTTGTGTAATGACAATTTATTGAAACAACAAGTAATATAAAATATCAACGCAAAGAATTATTAAATCAATAAAATAAAATATCGAATAAGTAATTATGTAATAATTATTGAGTAGTGTCTTCTTCACGTAAGAATCAATAATTGGTAATACCGTGTGCTACTGGATTCAACAACGCGTATTAGTGTGTTTTAACCACCGGGTATTCCAACGGTAAGATAATTGTAATAACTACGCCGTTATTTATAAACAACTTATATTTGTCGCTTTCTTCATCCAATCGCTTTCAGTTATGGGGCCCACAAAAGATCTGGCGTCGCATGCGAATATTCCCCGACAAATCTGAATATTCCACGACCAAACGAATATTCCCAAACAATAATGAATATTTTATAACCACTTGCTTATTCGAAATATTTGCGTATTTTACCCATAACTATCCACATTAATCAAATCAACCCTTACTATTTCAAAATAATAAATAGAGGAAAATAAATTTCATTTATTAATAATTTGGGGTCTTTACAACCTCCCTCCTTATGAAATTTCGTCCCTCGAAATTGACGACGCGACACTGGTGTTTGAAAAGATGAGAATACCTCGCTTTCATTTCCGTTTCCAACTCCCGTGTCATTTCCTCAATAGCATGGTTTCTCCACAAAACTTTAACTTGTGGTATAACCTCAGATACATAGGACATGTTCTTTCCTATCCAAGATCTCTTGACAGTACCTCCTCAGTATGTTAAGTCTTCACTATCTCGTCCGGTTCTAACTTAATGACGTGGTTCGAGTCGTCCACATATTTACGTAACATCGATACATGAAAAGCGTTATGAACGCGCGTCATACTTAGCGGTAAACGAGTCTATAGGCCACAATTCCTATTCGATCGAGAATTTCAAATGGATTAATAAATCGAAGGTTTGAGCTTTCCTCACCTCACCGATTCTCGCTTTTGAAATAACAACTTCAGACCTCCTTCTTCAAATTCATCACTCCGGTGTGTAGCTTGAGCGACTTTAACTTTATCGATTAAAAGTCGATTATACTCGTATATCATCACGTGGGTACCTAGAGTTTTCATCTCCATCTCTATTATTTGTAAATTATACTGAAATGAGTCTTTGACAATATCGCACTCAGACTTGTATAACGATCTTCTACTCAACACGTCACCTACCACGCGTTCGCTTTTCCGGATGGCGGGTGGTGAACGTGTCTTTGAAATGAGTCTCTCTTGAGTTCTTGAAGCTCTTCCACATTCCTTGCTCCATTCGAATTTTGTATCTCTACTGAGTCAATTTGCGTTAATGGAATAGCGATTCGAGAATATCCTTCAACGAATCTCGATAATAACCAACTAAGCTGAAAGCTACGTATTTCGATTCTGACTTAGGTTGTTCTCAATCGTGACTCATATCCCAACCTTGGATAGCACGTTACAATGACACCTATCAGTTTACTATCGCACGAATATGGTGTCCCCTACGGAGAGTCTGGCTTCGGTGCATTCCACAAAGGAAGTCACCAGATAAAGGCTCAGGTACCAAATTGTATAGTTGAATTTTTAACTCCTGAAGTTCAATAGGAGCCATTCGATATGAGATTTTAGAAATGAGTTTTGTACTGGGTTCAAAGTCGATACAAAATTTAATATCAGTCTTTGGGAGTAAGCCAAGAAATTCTTCAGGAAATACATCAGGAAAAATCAATAACAACAGGAATATTATTCAAATCTGACGTGTCTTTATTTAAATCCATAACATGGACTAAGAAAACTTGACATCCGTAATAAACGAATGACTTCATGGCTTGATATGAAAATGTTTGATTACCATTGTAAGACCCCAACTTTTATAAATAAAGATGAATTTTTCTATAAATATTATTTTTGAATATTATGGAATAAATTTGATATAATGTTATAGTTGTGGGTAATATTTATAAATTTTGCAAAGTATGCAAGTTGTTATAAAATATTCGTTTATTGGGAATATTCTTTTTGTTAGGAAATATTAAATAACGGCTCAATCATTGGTGGACCCCTATTAATGTAATTATTGTCGGATTGAGAAAACGACAAAAATATTTTATAAAAATAACGGCGGAGGTGTTACCGTTAAAGCTCATTGAACTACCCGGTGGTAAAAAGTAAAGAATGTCTGGCGGGTTGCATAGTAGACACGCGGTATTGATTATTGATGCTTACGTGAGAAGTCACTCATTTATGCTTAATTATTACTCTGAAGAATTCTGCGATCGTATCTCTTATTTTATTGATTCAATTATTGTCACAAGATTATCATCTATATAATATGTTATAGTATTAAATCAATAATTGAGGCGACAAGTTATAAATGATTAATAATTGTTGAAAGATTAAATATGTGTTGATGAAAAATAAAATGATTTGTGGTAAGTTTGATTATTTTATGGGGGCTCGTATGTCATCATCTAAGAGTCTTCTTCATCGATAGTAATTACCTTTGTGAATAGTAATTACCTTCGTCGATAGTATTTACCTTCGTCAATAGTAATTACCTTCGTCAATAGTAATTACCACTTGTGAATAGTAATTACCTTCATCAATAGTAATTACCTTTACAGACGTCGAACCACTTGTCGTTTCACATTACAAAGGCCGAACCACTTGTCGTTTCACATTACAAAGCGCCGAACCACTTGTCGTTTCACATTCTGTGACGTCAAACCACTTTTCTTTTCACATTATTAGTCGTCAGCCACTTGCCTTTCACACACGGCGAGATCTTTAAGCTAGAAATCTTCTATAAATAGAGGCCTAGTGCTTTCATTATTTTTCACGAATTCATTCAATTTATAGAGAGAGAAAGTATATAGAGAATAAAGAGAAAGAAGAAGAGTATTTTGTTACTACACTTTCTTTGCGAGATTCAATCTCCTACCAAAAGTAAGGGGTGTTATTCTTTCTTATTCATGAAGAGAAGGCTGTTGTTATTCTATTGCTTATTATTACATTGGAATAACTTTGTATCTGTGGTTTACCCTATACTTGGTGACATTCTTATTATTATTCATTGGAACATCCATGCGTGTGTTTTACAGGACTCGGTTCCGTCTTTTATTATTATTACATTGGAACATCATGCGTGTGTTTTACAGGACCGGTTAAAATCTTTATTATTATTACATTGGAACATCATCACATGTCTGCATGTGTTTACGCGGACTGGTTCCATTCTTTATTATTATTCGTTGGAACATCCGTCTGCATGCGTTTCTGGCGGGACTGGTTCCGTTATTTATTATTCTGTTGGAATAACATGCATGCATGCGATCTATCGCATGCATGGTGATTTCTTTTGTTATTCTATTCTTTATTATACCCATTTGGTTAAAACTTTGACTTTATACTCCATGAAATTAGTGGAATATCCTTGATATTTCGCGTTTCATCCAAAGATCTTTTCATGGAAATATTCTTCCCGATCATTCTTGAATTTTACTCTACAAAACGAAGATCATGTTGATAATTTGGACGTTAATAATTCACGGATAAAATAATTCTTGAACTTGTTTTATTGAATTCTTATATCATTGTCATCATCCTCATGTTTATATTATGTTGAAAGTCATCGTGGCTGTAGTGCATAGATGGACTTGGTATGATTATGACAGAGACTATCCGATTGTGTAATCGTAATAGTAATGTTACAAATGATGTGATAAAAATCCTCAAGGGGTAGTAGTGCATTGATGGACGATTGTTGGCATGATCATGACCATTAATGAATACACAACTATTCTTCGCCCGTAGGCGTGAATAATTGTGGTCGTGATACTAAAGAATATCCTTGGCAGTAGTGCGTGGGTGATTCGATGATGTGGAATATTTATTAAATTCGAGTCTCAAAATATAATGATGATAAAAAACCTTTTAAAACCTAAAAGATAGTAGACTTTTATTTTCTACTTGACTCTTTTAATGGATTGCGATATTCATTGCAGTTAAAGCTGGTTGTCTCATTGTATTTTATCGGTTTAACATTGTTGAAGACTATTGATAATTTATTCGCATTATCTTAGTCATAATATTTCTTCTTTGGGCTAGTTGAGCTCACCCTTTCTTTCACTTTATTCTCTTGAAATGAGAATATAAATTTGGGACGAGTCGGAAAAGCAGTGATGGTCCGAAGATAGCATTAGTAGTCCTCACTATACGTGAAATAGTGTGATAATAATTGTAATGAGGACTCTTTTTTGAGTTTGTATAATATCTAGTAGCGATATTTGTATTTAAACTCACGATTTATGTCGTATTGTACCTGACGGCGAGTTATGTTAGTAAGTTGTATTTAAATTCTATACCATGTAAGTGGCGACCCAAGATGGGTGATGTATACCTAATTTTGGGGCGTCACAACCATGGTTTGATTGCTTGAATTTGAATAATGAGGTTGCTTAGGAATATGAAAACTAACAACCTTACGTAAAGTAATCAATTTCGGCATGATGAGTAGTTAACCTTAAAATCACATCAAAAGCAAATATCTCTATGAAATAAGGTTAACGAGTAATGTGATAGTGTCAACTGAATCAAACAAGATTTCTAAACAACGAATGTAATGAAAGTTTCTCTAACTGAGTCTCCATAAATAAAGTCAAAGTCTAATTTCTCCGTAGTCGAGTTCAAACGTTGAGCGTAAGCAAGAGAGATAAAAGAATGGGTAGAAGCAGATTATCTAGTAAGGTATAAACTTCGTAAGAATTTATAATTAACTAACCGTGCTAACCGTTCGGGTTCCTTGCATTTTTGACCGGTCACGACAAACGCTTCTTCCGGGAATCGTTGACTTTGACTTTTCTCGTATCCGCGCTCTGGTGCCAACGTCCCAACCGGACTTGATTTCGCTTATAGACAAAATTGAGCTATGTGACCATCTTTTCCACAACTAAAACATACCTTGGAAGGCTTTGAGCAGTTTGACCTTATATGTCCCTCCTCTCCATGATTCAGTAGATCTAAGCGGCGATCGTTCTCTTCCCTAGAATTTGTTATTGGTGTCGATGTTCTTGCCGACGTCTTCCCGTCATCGTTAAATCTTCTCTTTTAGATTGGACATCTCTTTCCATAATATCAACGCGTCGTGCGGCTTTTACCCATGCATCACTCATTCTCACTCATTCAATTATTTCTTCTTTCAGCTCAGATTCCAGCTTTATCATCTTATACTCTGCCAAAGAGTGCTTCTGTACAAGCATCACATATCGGGTAACACAAGCTTGAATCGTTGCATCCTTTTGCTCCACGATCGCTGCAATTCTTGACCGCTCTTCTAACTCATGAATACGATTTTGCAATTCTATATTTTGATCATAAAATACCTCTAATAAACTCTCTTGTGTACCTCTTCTTCTTCCTCTTCTTCCTCACTCTCAAATTTGTTACCTCTGCGACTATCTCAAAGTGCAACTATCAATTCTTCACTCACCACATGGATATCTCTAATTCCTTCTTCACCTGACATCACATTATCCACGGTTGGCGATTAGAGGTGTCTCTACGATCTCATTCACTCCATTATTAACGTTTCAAAGCAGACCATTCTTAAAAACTATCATAAAACAAGGGTTAATTAAATAAATTAACAAATCACATAATATCCCTATATTATGACCAACCAACAAATAAGCTTAGGTAGGACACACTTATGGCGAAGGATTTACTCGCTCTCCCCTCCTAGTTCTATTCCCGATCTCCGCCGTGGAGATCATATCCCTAAGCTCGATACCAATCGTGACCCTCGTGGTGCTTCAACCACACCTCACAATGGTATTTATCGGTTTACCAAGAAACTGGCGTCCCCTACGGAGAGTCCGGCTTTGCATCCCCATCAATGAGGAAGTCACCAATGAGAGGCTGGGGCTCTTTACTTATAGCTCGACGATATTAACCGTGACGCCCAAAATAGGTCCATTCCATCCAACCCATTCGAGTCGCCAAATACGTGGTATGTAAATAACTACAACTTTATTATTACAACATATAAACTTTGAGTTTAAATACGATATTGCCATCTGACAATATCCACACGCAAATAAATTCCCCATCATAATTATTGATACATTATTTTACAAAAATGGTGAGGACTACTAAACAACTCTCTCTAGAACCTTCATTCCATACCCCGACTAGTACTCGCTACATTCTCGCCTCCCGAGAAGAAAAAATGGAACAACAAGGAAAAAGGGTGAGCTCAACTAGCCCAAGAAAGAATATTATGACTAAGATAATATACAACAATTTATCGTTAGTCTTCAACAGGAAAAATCTAATAGAATACAATAGACAACAAATTTTAAATCAATATTTCATAATGAAATAATAATTCATTAGAAGAGTTAAGTAGAGAATGCAAACTACTATCTTCTATATATGAATTTAAAAGTTCATCGTCGATATTTTATCCTGTAACATCAATCAATATATATACGGAATCAAATATTCATCTTTGCACTACAGCCAAAGATATTCATCATTGGTCATGTTCATCTAAACACTGCTCATCTTTGCACTACGGCCAAAGATATTAATCGATCGGTCGTGTTCATCTCAATCGCTGCTCATCTTCGCACTACGGCCAAAGATATTCATCAAGAAATCATTCATCTTTGCACTACAGCCAAAGATATTCGGTAATATCATCATTTAAGACCGAGGATGATGAAAATATTTTTAAAGAAACGAATCCAGTGAAACAAAATGACAAGGATTAAGGATTAAGGATTCGTACTTTGTTTTATCCATGTCCAACAATACCTCAAAAATAATCATAGTGGTGTAAAATTCAAGAATGATCAAAACATGGATACAATTAAAGCTAGTATCCGAATAGATATTTTGGACGAAAAGAAGAAATTTTATTTTTCTATTGAATAGTGCCGAGTATTAAGTGAATAGTCGTCATTATACGTGAATAAGACAAGTATACGTGAATAGTAACTCAGACACCAAAAGATAGAAATTTCACAAAAAAACATCTTCACGCTTGAATAAGTTTCGTGAATAGTAACTCGTGAATAGTAACTCATGAATAAGTAACTCGTGAATAAGTAACTCATGAATAGTAACCCTTACATGAAAAAGTTCCAAATTTGATAAAAGTTCCAACCAATATTTCAAAGATAATGATATTGAAGAAATAATATCATTTGAGAAGAAAATAACATCTCTTACCTCGAAAGACAAGATCTTTAGTTGAAACAGGATATAAGGCTATGACTTGAACTTGCAACCAGTATATAGCAATACTCAAAGTATACTCAAAATACTCACAAGAATACGCCGATAATATAGAGAGAAAACTTGATTTCGGTGTGATTTTCAATTAACCCAAGACCCTATTTATAGGAAATTCTTTAGACACCAAAGCGAGAAAATTTAATATAATAATAATATATTATATATATATTCCTACGCCAACCAAGACTCCTGAAATCAGCATGTTTACAACACATGGGGCCAACCAAAACAATAAAAACGTTTTTGTTGATATAAATAATTAAAACTTCCAAAAATCAATTATTTCGGAACTCTGAAACTTCAATAATTCATAATAAATAGTCCTTTTATCAGAAAATTGAATCACGACTTTTTATAGGAAATTCAATTCTCTACAACTTGCGGAAGAAAGTTTTCCAAATTCCAAAAGAAATTGATCGAAATCCACAAACGGACGATTTTACAATTTATAATCAAATTTCGATTCAATAAATGGGGTCCATCGACATGTTTAACATGTTTTAAACATTTATTGCAACAAAAATACTCTTCCTCCTCAGTATACTCATATATCCCACATTCGTTGTAAAAATATCACCGTTAATATATTATTAAAATAATATATTTAAATGAATTATTTTATCGAAAAAAGATAAAATATTAATTTTCAACAATTGTCACATTAAAAATTTTCTCCATCTATATCCACATAAAATCAATATTTTCCTCATCATATAAATCAATAATTAATTATTCACAAATAATATTACAGAATCACAAGATCGCAACTGTGCCGGTCCTGTGAGGAAGAGGGGCTTTCCAATAAGGATCTCTCCTTCTTTGCGCCATGATTAGGTGACCAAACCTCTCCTTGAGATGTAACTTTTAGACATTGCCAATAATGTTTTTAATAATATTATTGAGATAATATGAATTATTGCTCGATAATGGAAAAAATCTTTGTGTAATGACAATTTATCAAACAACAGTAATATAAAATATCAACGCAAACAATTATTAAATCAATAAAATAAAATCTTTGAGCAATAATTATCGTAACAATTATTGAGTAGTGTCTTCTTACGTAAGAATCAATAATTGGTGCAATACTGCAGTGCTATCTTCTGGCTCAACAACGCCAGCGTATTAGTGTGTTTTAACCATAGGGTATTCCAACAAGATACTTCTGTAATAACTACGCAGTTATTTATAAACAACTTATATTTGTCGTTTTCTTCATCCAATCGCTTTCAGTTATGGGTCCATAAAAGATCGCTGCCTTGTGGTGCATACGAATATTCCCCACGATGCATTAATATTCCACGACCAAACGAATATTCCCAAACAATAATGAATATTTTATAACCACTGCTTATTCAAATATTTGCGTATTTTACCCATAACTATCCACATTAATCAAATCAACCCTTACTATTTCAAAATAATAAATAGAGGAAAATGAATTTCATTTATTAATAATTTGGGTCTTACAAGTGAGGGTCGGAAAAATATCTTACTAATTTTTTATGACAACTTTATGGTTGTCGTTAGTAGGGATCTTGTGACAGTAGGCTGGTGCAGTGCGGCTGGGCACCGCCAGCTTGGGATTTCACCAGCCAAAGTAGTTGACTTTTGGCCTCAGGGCAGGCCAGCTGAGCCGGACCAGGCAGGTCGGGCCCGGGACCCAGTGGCTAGGCCAGGCCCAGGCCCAAGCTTTGTGCCGAGGCCGAGCCCAAGGTCTTGGGCTGGTGCAGGTCCCTTTTTTATTATTACATATTAAATATTAAAATATAAATAATAAAATATAAATTAATAAATTTTGTAAAAATGATGCAAGATTTTTGAGATTTATTTTATTATAACATTCTACTACACAATCGATATAAGTTGAATGATTAGAATAAAATAAATATATTCATCCTAAATTACAAAAAAAATGTAATTTAGATGTAATCGAAATATAAAACAAATTGATTTCTTAAATATATGTCTAATTGTACTTATGCACTTCGTATAAATATTTAATCAACTATGTAACTAACTTATAATTAATATTAAATATACTAACTAGTTATATCATCGAAGATGTATATTAATTAAATGTATCAACAAGAAATCAAGAATGAATAATTAAAATTTAAATTTTATTGATGTATTAATTAAAACTAATGTACTATAATATATAAATTACAACAATGAATAAGTAAAATTTTATACTTTATTGATGAATAATTATAAATTTAAAGTTTAAAAATTACAAATAATTGGATAAAAAATCATGTAAGAGTCTGGGTAGGGCCCACGCTCTGTTGTCAAGTCAGCTCCAAGCGCAGTAGTCAAGCAGACCAAGCAAGACCCAAGGCCAGGTCAGGAAAGGCCAAGCCAGATTTTTGTCTAAAAAAAGAGGCCTTTTCAAGTCTTTCAGACCAGGTCTGATCGGACCAGGTCTTGACCAGGTCAAGCTTTGACCAGGCCAGGCCACAGGCCTCAGACCTTTTGTGCATCTCTAGTCGTTAGTAACAGTTATTGAGATATTTCACATGATGAGTTAATAAATATGATAAAATCTCAACCTAATAAATCAATTTGTAATCCAACATATTTATTAGACTAATTTACACGGATGTGAATAAACTTCACATCGAGTGCGCGTACACAATACACTAACTTAGATGTTTGGGACCCAAAAGCCAAGTAAGTTCATCACATCAGTCCCATGTTTGCCGAGAAGACTAGCGAGTAAACCCATGCCCAAGTTAATCTCGACCCTTGGATCTCACATTTCAAAATTTATAATGTAAAACTAGGGGTGGGGGTGTAATCTATCAAAACAGTGGCGGTGGTGGTGTTGATGTACCGACTGTGAATCAGTTAGAAAGAAGATGCCCTGGACAGGACAACATAGCAAAATAAAACCTTCCAAGTTGCAGTATCAGACAACCCATTATACTACTTTACAGCCCACACTAAATTATACAAAATTATACTACTTCTCCTCTCTATTTCTCTCTCTTAAACTCTTCTCCTCTCTCTTTCCCTAGACCCACGTTGGGCATCTTCAATTCTTTCCTTTTTATCCTTGAATTCTTCTTCCTCTTCTTCTTTTTGATTTGATATACATCATCTTTAATGGGTTCCCCCTGAATCATCAAAGAAGAATAAAAGTGGGTTTTTTCTTTTAATTTTTTTTATTTAATTCCCTATTTCTATTTTTGAATTTTGATTGACTGGTTTGGTGTCATAAATAAACCCTTCTGATTTATTTTTTTGTCGGCGCGAGACTATTTTCTCTGCCATTGTCTTTATTAATCCAATTCAATCCAACCATGATGATGATTATGCAGACAAGTCTTCTCGAATAAAATTATTCCTCCGTAAGTACAAATAAACCCAGATACAGCTTGATATATAGAAATATATGTACTTCTATGCTTCTGGTTCTGGGCGCTTGATTGTGCTGATTGCTTGAAGTAGCATTTCATCATAAATGCACGAAATTGATGCATTGATTTGATGGGTTCCCTAAAATTGCTAAGTTTCCAATTAAGTAAATTTGATTTGTTTGGCGGAATATAGCATTCAATGTGGGGAATCAGGAATGTGGGTGAATTTCTGAAGTGGGTTTATGCTGTTTTGAGGGAAAACTCAAAATTAAATTGTCATTGACAAATGAAGCTGGGTTTTCTTTAGGGATCTTGCTATAGTAGCTTTTGCCTTTCCTATAGAAAAATCTAGCAAATTTCAGTTCTCTACAGTTAATTCTCACACGTGCAAGAAAAACTAAAAACAAACCCCTTATTCAGAATTATGATCAAGCACCACAATTGGGTCTAAAACAGTTCCAAAAATGGTACCTTTGATGTTATATCTTTGTAATGCAAGTTTACATTTTCTGATCCTGTTTTCTATCTACATATTGGTTGCTAGAATATGAGCTGCTGACTTTACTCAAACTGTGATTACCCATGGATGCCTCTCATCATGTTTATCCAAGTTTTAAATCAGTTGTGTTGGTCTTATAATTAGCATGCAATCATTCCCCATATACATATATGCACATTTCATCTGGATTCCATATTTGTCACGCATTCATTCTGTTGGATTTTACTTTTACAATAAAGTGCTGAATTTGCTCATTCCCACATTGTGTTAAGGTTAATTAGTTACTTTGTTAATACAGCAAAATTAATGTTTATAAATATTTCTGATATTTTTGTTTTTGCCTTTTGTGTTTTTTTTCCACTGGATAACTAAATTTGTCATGTAATGGTCATAATCATCAGATTCTGAAGTCCTAAATTATGTAGTTGTGTTTATCACTTGCTGGAAACCCTAAATTTTGTCATGTTCTGATGATAAATATATTATTATGATCATAAATATATGAATTGTCATATTCGGTGTAAGCTCCCCTCCCATTGCCCTGATTTAAATTCTCCTGTGGCGCTTCTGCTTACGTCTCTCATTGAAATACCAGGTTGATGTATAAGTGTTCATATTTCAATACTTTCAAACATCAAAGCTATAGTGGCGCCATTACCAAATGTCAAAGATTCTTGCAGCTGTACTTGGAGGTGCTGCAGGAGCTGTGGCATTGGTGGGATTAGTGATTGTAATCATATGGTTCTACGTATGTCATAATAGGAGTGTTTCAAGAACTTCTGATACAGGGTCTTCTGATCCATCAATTCAAGGTAACTGTGTGTTATTAAATTTCAAAGTTCAGAAACACCATATTCAATGAATAAAGATCAGTTCATCATTTAATTTGATAACTTGCAGTTGGAAGAACAGGTGGATTTGAACTGACCTTACGTGAGGCCAGGCGTTTCGAGATGGAAGAATTATTTTTGGCTACAAAAAATTTTAGTGATAAAAGTTTGATTGGTGAAGGAAAATTTGGGGAGGTGTACAAGGGCTTGCTTCATGATGGGATGCTCGTAGCTATAAAACGGCGTCCTGGTGCTCCTAGTCAGGAATTTGTTGAAGAGGTAATAATGACTTTTGATTAGAAATTGATGGTTACATATCATGACTCATTATTTAGCTGATAAATCTTAAAGGTGTAACCTTCTTTCTGGAGCTCTTCATATCTTGTGAATAAACAGTATTAAAAGCAGAAAGCCAAGTTCCAAGTAATTGTTTTTTCACATTCGACTTTTGTTAATCCATAATGAATGAGTTCTTACCCTTTAATTCTTACCATTTTTAATGGGAAAGTCTAAACGCTTGTGATATATTAAGTTTATATTCCTTTCTGCTTATGGACTTCATCTTTTGGAATTAGATACAAACTTAATCAATTTGGGTCACAATTGTTGCAAGAATTGATGGGGAGTGTCGTACTTAAGTTTTTCCTTTTTCATCATCTACATCTTTCACAATGCATTTGCATTATCTTTTCCCTTTTCCTTTCAACTTAGATGATGTGTGTGCACTGAACTTCGTATCAGGTACGATATCTCACATCTATACAGCATAGGAATATTGTGAACCTTTTGGGTTATTGCCAGGAAAATGGTCAACAGATTCTTGTCTATGATTATATACCAAATGGAAGTGTTTCTATTCACTTGTATGGTAATTCTCTATCCATTAGTCATTTCTTTTTCCCATAAGCATCCAATAAGGAAGAATAATGAGAAAAGCAATTGAATTTCTTTCTCCCAAAATATCATGGTTATGCCACCTCAATTACGTGAAGCATTGCAGAAATTATGAAATACATACACAACACTACCCTGTGGGAGATTTCTTTTTCTGTAGTTCTGCTTGTCATTGCTTTTGAACAAACTCGGTTATGCTTTATTTGAATCATCTTACTGGACTTCCATGATTACGTCTTTCCAGGCACTGGACAGGTTTCAAAGGAAAAGCTCGAGTTCAAGCATAGACTTTCCATAGCTCTAGGAGCAGCTAAAGGTGATCTTCTGCAAAATCAGTGAGCATTTTGGCTTTCCTGGTATAAGTTTATCTTTTGTTTGGATAAAATACCCTAGTGGACAAAACCTAATACTCTCTCCATTCCACAATAAGAGTCCCATTTGTCAAAAAAATTTTGTTCCAAAAAAATTCCAATTTCTTTTTTGTAAATATAATTTGATACAATGTACTAAAGTTTACAATCACGATTCTATTATCATGCCATCACTATTCAACCAAACACTCAATAAATGTAGAGGTAAATATGTAATCGTTAAAAAAGTTAAAATTCTGTACATGGGGCTGTTTTTGTGAAACTGAGGTAGTATCATCTTGGACCTACAAAATTGCTTTGCAAGTTGCTGTGGACTTCAAATTAGTAGGAATCTCATTCTTTATGTAATTGGAGTGTGTAGAAGAATTGTTCTTCATATATGCAGCCTCATTCATATTTTTCAATATGCAGGTATGGCTCACATCCATTCCCTAAGCCCTCGTTTGGTACATAAAGATTTCAAAACCGCAAACGTTCTTGTAGATGAAAATTTCATTGCTAAAGTCGCTGATGCGGGGGTCCGCAATTTTCTTGGAAGAGGTGATATTCCTAGCTCATCTTCTCAAAAGGCCGCAGATGAGATGTTCCTGGCCCCAGAGTAGTACTTTCACCATCCGAGTATTTTATGCTATAACTTCATGCTAAAGTTTTTCCTTAATCTATATGCCACTTACTTATATAGGGTGAGGGAGTTCAGGCACTTCTCAGAAAAAAGTGATGTGTACAGTTATGGTGTATTCCTTCTGGAGTTAGTAAGCGGGCGGGAAGCAATGGAATTGGTATCTTCAGATTCCAACCAGAACCTAGTTGAATGGGTAAGCTGCATTTCTCATAAAATGCTAATGGACTACTCATGCCTTGTTTTCGGTGATTTGAATTATAATTGATGTTGTTGTCTCTTTTGGTTTTGTTCTAATCTGATTTGCTGTTTATTATTTAAAGGTGCAAAATTGTAAGGATTCTGGCATTATCTCTACAGTCATCGATCAGAGATTGGGGAATAGCTTCACAACTGAAGGCATGGAAGAGTATGTGCAGTTGATAGTCCGTTGTGTAGACCCTTCCAGCGAAAGGCGCCCTGCCATGAGCTATGTGGTAATGGAGCTTGAGCGGATACTTGAGAAAGAAATGAGTTTGACAACAATAATGGGGGAAGGAACCCCAGTTGTTACTCTTGGAAGCCAGCTTTTCAGGGCTTCAAAATAAAACTAAATTGGATTTGGCTTGTTTCCTCCAGATTGTGGAGTGTGTTTGCTGAAATTTTTTATTTAAACACCAGAGAGAGAGAGAGATACAGCTGTTTTGTAAGTGTATAAAACTATAAAGAACAGCTGTATCATTTTTTGATTTTCCCCCCTAAATAGTTTTGTAAGAAATCTTGTTATAAATCATTATTTGTTGTTAATATCAGATTGAAGGTTGATTTAGTGTGATCCCGACTTTCCAATTATGTTCTTTGTGATCATATGATATATTAGAGATGTAAATGAGTCGAGTTGAGTTAAATCAAGCTTCTAACATTTAAATTAATAATGTTCAAGACTTCATAAAAGCCATCCTTGAAAAAGTGTGAGCTTGAGGTCGAATATCTTGTGTTCTATTGTGTTCAGAATTTAAAGATGTTACGAGTATCTTGAAAAAGTGTCTGCACATAGGAAAGCCTAATACTCCCTCACCTTATTTTGCAGACTAATGGAGTGAGGAAGGGTTATATTAGGATAGGAAATTGATATTTTCACATGCATGTTTCTTCTTCACATGAAGGTGGAACTCGTTTATTACTTATATGAGAAGCATCATGCAAAAATATCAAATTTTTATGTATAAATATTAGGGTATACTACTGTTTCGATATTCGTGATAGTCACAAGGTGATAACAATTGATAGATGGCATGTAGCCCAAAGCAATCAGGAATGTCACATCAAGTATGTGCTCCGAGGCGGTGGGGTGTCTGTCCAATTTTATCCCCAGATGAGCATGAAGGACATGAGCAAGAGAGTTAGGAGCCATGTCATTTGTCTCTCTCTATACATAGGGAGAAAATTAAGCACACTAAAACACTTACAACCGAATATATTGACTATTACAAATAGGTGACGAGTGCTGGTGGTGTTTCCGAGAGCTCACTACACAATTCTTACGCTAAGAAGCTCAGTCCAATTAGCCATATGTTGACCAACTAACAACAAACAAAAATTAAAACCACACTAAAACTTCCTCAACTCAAAGTACATCCATTTTCATATCAATACTCCCAAGTCTGCTAGAAAGAAAATCATCAACAATCATCCTCAATTTTTTACCAACTACCCAAACCATTAAAAAAAATAATTAAAAAAGGGTAAAAGTTATAAATAGATCTTAGTATTTAGACCAAGTCCATTTCATCAAAGACCATAAAAACAGATCCTAGTCAATTAGACATCAATCATATGCAAAGATTCAGAAATATTAATACTCCATTGCATAACATAAAATTCAAACGCAAAATAACTATATAACATTGAAAAATCACTAAATATCGAGTGTAGTTCCATAAGCCCATAATCTCTGCTATCGTGTTTCAAAATAGCTGATAGACTGATAGAGTGGAGTGCAATATGAACCAAGCAATGCTTGAAGGGTGCTACTTATCTTCTCTGATCTTATTCCCCTCTCCCACCCCAAAACAAACAGGCCCTTGTATCACTAGTACTCTCTCAATAGATTTCTCTGATACCATGATAAAATAGGGGAACCTTAGCCCTCCGACGGGAACAAGTGGCCAGGTCCAAACTAATTGCAGAAAAAAAAACTAATGGTTAGCATCTAATTAAACATGCTTATGTGGCATTGATTTACTGTTAAAATTGAAGCAGCAAGTGCTTTAAATAAAGTGATACGATCTAAATACTATATCACACACATTGTCTTGATAGATTAGATTATGTTTACTGAAGACTTGGTTTGACGGAGATTTATTTTGAGTAGTAACAATCAAAAAGCAAACTCTTGTCCCTCATAACGGCTTGAAATTCAGCACTTGCAAACTAGTCATGACATAAGGCATGCTATAAAGTTGGTGATAGTAACGCAGATCCCTATTTGCACGCAACCATGTATAGTCACCCTTGAGATTAAATGACAAAATGTGGTCGATTGAAAAGCTTGAGATTTGAGAGTTAAACTATACACGGTGAATGTTACAAATAGCAGCATTGATGCTTTTACAATCAAATTCCATTGTCTTCATCCAGTTCTCAAAGTCTCCGATTTCCTGTAGGCAAGAAAATAGAAAAAATGATAGTAAAAGAAATTAAGAGTAGACAATTAGCTTGAGGAACACCACCACCAAATGAGTAGATTTTTCCAAGTAAGAGATCACCAGTTAGCTAAAGTTAACAGAATATGCTATTAAATGAGCACCATATACTCATATCTATATACACACACATGTACCTGGTCCCTGAACCTTAATATCTCAAAAAATAACAGTAAATTCTGAAAATTAAACATGAACCACCAAAAGAACTAACCTTGATAGCAGTGTTGAGAGCATGAGAAGCCGCAAGCCAATGATCAGTTTGCTTGGAGAATCTGATGATAGTGGCGGTTAATGCTCGAATTTCGACCTCAATACGCTTCTGATTAATGTAACATTCTTGTACCCCTCCATTTACTGCTTCCAATAATACATCCGATACACGCACTGCATTCTTAATTGCACTATTCTTCGCTTTCTCTGATTTTTTTTTTCCAAAAATTAAAATTAAATAAACCAATCAGTAGTACAAGTACCAACATCCATCCCCTAATTTTGATGAACTAAATTTCCAAAACCCTAAATAAGAGAATTCCAAAATCTATCTATATATTTAAATTAACTGACCGGTGTGTTCCCGGAGCCGGAGTGAGGTTTGGTGGTGATCGTAAATGAGTTGAAGCAGTGAAGCTTCCAAATTTTCCGAGCCTGATTTCGAGCGCTCCATGATCATCTATCTACCTTTCACCGAAAAGCTGTACCCAATTCCTCTCGTCTAAAATCGGAAGTTGAGAACCCATAAACGATCCATGACCATGTTGTTGGATCATGGCCCAACAACTTCACTGCTCACTTAATTGGGCCAGTTGGTGGGAGATCCAAACATTTTATAAGTATCCAATAAACGACTGTTAGTGGACACGAGTGGTAAGTCCAAGTAATTCCTTCCCTTCTAAAATATAAATTAAATTTTGTTTTTAGATATATGATGATTAAATAAGGTATTTTTGAAAGTATAAATACATAAATGAGTAGTACTTCATATTAAGAAGATAAACAACCTCTTTAACTTAATATTTTTGAAATGAAGGGAGCATATTATGAGAAAACACCTTAGCAAACATAATATAAAATAAAATAAAACTCATCCTTTTAATAGACAGACAGGGTTCAAATTTTCTCCATTTCAATAATTAAATTATTAAAAAAAATACTCCCTCTGTCCCATAATATCATGAATAAATTAGACTTCTTTTGAGGTATTCAATTGAAATATAATTTATTGAACAAATTGCTTCCCTTCATAAATTCTGAGATAGCCCAAAATGCGAAATGTTTGAATTTTGATTTTTGAAGAAGAATTTTTGGCATGAGATTATCATCACCTTAGATGTGATTTAATTTATTAAAGTCAATTTCAAGTGGGTGTTTGGATTGGGATTGGGATTGGGATTGGGGTTGGGATTGGGATGGGGTGAGTTTGTGGAATGTTTGCATTTGTGTTTACACAAAAGCTAGGCCTAGGCGTTGGTAAATTTTTCCAAACCACCAACTCGATCATCATTACTTTTAAAATAATGCTAGAAATATAAATTATTTTACAAATATTTTATAAACTATTTATGTGCCATACACCATCTTAATATATTGTGTGAGGCCAAAGACTACATTAAAATAATTTGTTAATCAATATGCTGAGGTGGAGTATGTCACATCAACAGTTTGTAAAATATTTGTAAAATAGTTTGTATCTGTAGCATTGCTCTTACTTTTATATTACGTTTAAATTTCCACCCCCGGAATCGGAGGGTGTAAGAACTACAATTAAGGGTGTAAGCGAAGTGAACCAAGGCGTAATGAAAATTACTGAATTCGACTCGAAATGATAATTCGTCACGAATTAAATTTCGAATTCGAATTATATTTAAAATTCTACCGATTCTAATTTCGATTTTAATATTTATTACTTCGAATTCGATCCGACTCGACTCGAATATTTATTCAAACTATCATGAGCTTCAAATTCAAGCTCAATTTGAATCTCCACATAATAACTAGTTTTATAATAAATATAATTATAAATTGAATTTGTTATTTTACTTAAAAATGAGAAAATATATTTATTATTACACTTTACAAATATAAAATCACAATTAAAAACAAAACAAAATAAAATAATAACTAATTATCCTAATTTGATTTAAATTTGTTTATATTATAAGAGAATGTAAAACCCCAACTTTTATGAATAAAAATGAATTTTCTATAAATATCATTTTTGAATATTATGGAATAAATTTGATATAATGTTATAGTTGTGGATAATATTTATAAATTTTGCAAAGTACGCAAATTGTTATATAATATTCGATTGGTCAAGAAATATTCGCATGACTGGCAGACAATCATCGTTGGTGGACCTCACAATGTAATTATTATCGGATCGAGAAAGCGACAAAAATATTTTTATGAAAATAATGGCGGAAGTTTTATCGTTGATCTTGTTGAACTACTCGGTAGTAAAAGAAATACAAGAATCTGGCGTGGTTGTATAAGTAGACACGGTATTGATTATTAATGCTTATGTGAGAAGTCACTTCGGTTTGATTCAATTATTGTCGATATTTTATATGTTATTAAATCAATAATTGAGATGCGAAGTTGTTAATATTATTATTTGCATTATTAACGATGTCTGTAAGTTACGCGAGGAGAGGTTTGGTCACCTAATTCAATGCATAATAACAGTGAGAAATCCTTATCGAAAAGCCCTCTTTCTTGGGAATGACCGGTCGATTAATAGTGTGAATAATAATAATAATGATGACGTTTTATTTTATTCATTATTATTAATGTAATAAAAGCAGAAAAACTTTTTATATAAAAGCAGAATACTTTTATAAAGTTATTCGTTTTATTAAAGCTAATAGTAAAATCTTTTTATATAAAATGAATACTTTTATAAAGTTATCTATTTTATTAAATAATAATTAGAATATATTATATTTTATTATGATAGTGCTTGCATAGTGTTTGTATAATAAAATCTTTTATAAAGTTATTCGTTTTATTAGATTATAAATAGAATATATTATATTTTATTGTAAACCAATCTGGACCATCCGCTTAAAAGTAAATCAATACTGATAGTTCATGGATTAGTTATTATTCGATCCATTCTTCTATAAATGAAGTTCATTCCTTCATTATTTCTTACGAATTCAACCGAAACTCTAGAGAGAAACTATAGAGAAAAAAGAAAAGTATTCGCTACTTCATTCTCCGATATCAAGTTTCTTTTACGGTAAAGGGTATTATTTCTTTTGTATTCATGAAGAGAACTTCTATTATTCCATCTTTATTATTACATTGGAATAACTCAGATATCGTGAAGCTACCCTATACTTGGTGAAATTCTTACGTATTCCATTCTTTATTATTACATTTGGAATATCCTCGCATGCATCTTTTTACGCTTTGATTCTGGTTAAAATCTTTATTATTACGTTGGAATATCCTCATCATGCGTTTTCACCTTGGGACACAGTTAAATCTTTATTATTACATTGGAATATCTTGTCTTTCTGTAGGACTGGTTCCGTTATTTATTATTTTGTTGAAATAACCCGTCATGCAAAAATCGCATGCGTGGTGATTTCATTGTTATTCCATTCTTTATTATTACATTGGAATATCCCGCTTGCTACAGACGTATACCGCGACCTTGTTAGATTATTTATTATTCATTGGAATAACGCAATATGCCAAATCTGCGCATGCATGGTGATTTCTTTTGTTATTCCATTCTTTATTATACTCAGTTGGTTAAAGTTTTGACTTCTACACTCTATGAAATTAGTGGAATATTCTTGATATTTGCGCTTCATCCAAAAGTATTTTTTCATGGAAATATTCTTACGAGCATTCTTGAATTTTACTTTACAAAAGAAATATCATGTTGACAATTTGGACGTTATTAGTTCTGAATAAATTAATTCTTAAACTTGTTTTATTGAATTCTTATATCATGTCATCATCCTCGTATTTATATTATTTTTGAAAGTCAATACATGGCACGTAGTGTATAGATGGATTTTGGTATGATTATGATGAGGGATTATTGATTGTAATCATGACCGTAATGTTACAAATGATGTGGTAAAAGTCCTCATTAGCCCAAAGTGCATTGATGGACGGTTGTTGGCATGATCGTGACTATTGATGAATACACAAATATCTTTGGCAGTAGTGCATGGATAATTTGTGGTCGTGACCCTAATGAATATCCTTGGTAGTAGTGTAGGGATGATGTGGATTATTTATTGTTGAGTCTCGGGGATAAAAGTGATGAAAAACCTTTTAAATCATAAAGATAGTAGATTTTATTCTACTTGACTTCTTTTAATGGATTGCATGTTCATTGCAGTTAAACTTGATGTCTATTGTATTTTATTAGTTTAACACTTTGTTGAGGGCTAATGATAATTTATTATGCATTATCTTAGTCATAATATTTCTTCTTGGGCTAGTTGAATTTCACCATTTTCTTTCACCGTTCTCTTCGGAAATGAGAACGTGGTGATTTAGTCGGGGAGCGGAGTGATGGTCAGAGATATGGTGTCTTAGTAGTCTTCACTATTCTATTAAATAGTGTGATAATAAATGTAATAAGTCTTAAATTGAGTGTGGATATTATACAGATGACAATATTTGTATTAAAACTCACAAGACGTGTATTTTGTCGTATTTTCTACATTTGTTGTATAATCAAGTTGTATTTGAATTTAGTACCATGTATTTGGCGACTCAAGATGGGTGATGTATACCTATTTTGGAGGCGTCACAGAATGTATCGAACATCAAATTAATTAATCGAATATGTATTAACCGAGTATGTATCGAATCACAATCAAAAATTCGAGTAGTTTGAATTTTACACGAGTCGAGTATAACCTTGCTCAGATTCTACTCATATTTTTATTGAACTATTTTTAATCTTCAAATTTGGATCATATTATTAAGTAGCCATTTCGTATTTTTTTCAATCGGAAGCTCAATTGAACATTGCTTACAACCTTGCTTACAATACAATAATACTACTTTCCTTTTCGACCTGCCAAACACGTACTAAGTGCCGTTTCTTTTCAAAATCAAATCACCTACTTTTACTTTGCAGCAAACGAATCTTTTTAATTCAATAAATTAATACACACCAAACTCAAATCGTTTTTGTCTTTCTAAATTTAACTATTTTTATCTTTTAATTTAGTCCCTTATATTTTATAAATTTTTTATTTTACTCCACATAATTTACACACGCATCACCAAATGTTAGTATATTTAACCATAACATCTATCTCAAAAGTGCTGGAAGTTTTAATTAATATTGTGACCATAAAATAAAAATAAAAATAATTAATTAAATATCGCATCACACCTAAAAAGATATGATGACCACAACCGTTATGAAGATATATTTTTGCTTCGTCCTACTTCTTTGTGATGTTTCAATATATATTAATCTTTCATAGGTAAAAGTCATATTTTTGCTATTTACTTTAGACATAAGAGTAAATGAATTGTTAATTTATCAAATACTTTATTTCTTCCAAAATTAGATATATAATTTTGTTTTGAGGTAAAAATAAAATAAATTTAATGATTAATAATTTTTGTTATATATCATTTAATATGTGGACTACGTGTAGAAATATCAAAAAAATAATGTAAAAATATCAATTTCCTTATAATAATTGTATCAACTAAAATTAAATAAATCCATATCAATTTAAAATTTTAATATGTCATCGTTTGACCTCAAAAATTAAATTATATCTCTAATTTTGAGACGGATAGAATATATTAGGAGTATTACAGTATTTCAACTCGAAATCCCAACCTTAAGATTGCAAAACTTCATTGATAGTAATAAGAAATACTCCATGATAAATAAATAAGGAAACTGATATTTATACATAAAAGTTTGATATTTCTATATAATTCCTCTGTAAAAATATGAATTTCCACAAAGAAATGTGTTAAATTAAACAAATGTGATTTTAAGTTCAGAATTTAAATTTACCAAAATTTAAAAATTAAAATGTAAGTCAAAAGTGGCTATTTAATCCCAATAATTATTGTGGGCCATCGAAGAGAAGTTTGTCAGTCTTTGCATATAGTAAAAGGTTGCAGCAGAAAGACAAAACAATATTGGGAAAATTATTGAGGGGACCAATGACGTCACATTGACCTGTAATTTGGGCAGCCTTCATGGTGCTTGGAGTTGTTAACTGTTAGATTTGATCAGTTGACGTTTCCTTAAGGACCTAAACCCATTATTATATAATTACAGCCGTAAATAAATATTCGTATGACAGGTTTTACTTAGAATACAGTAATACAATTATATAATAAATGTACATTTATATTTAAAAGTAGTAACATTATCGTATTTAATACTCCCTTCGTTCCAGAATAAAAATTCTGGTGAACTTTTCACACATATTAAGAAGATGAATAAAATGACAAAATTACCTATAATAATATCAATAAATATAGAGAGAGAATTAGAATAAGAAAAGTATGAAATATTTAATGTTACAGGTATAATAAGAAAATATGTATAAAAATTTGGTTATTAAAGGAAAATGAACATTTAATATGGGACTACCCAAAATAGTAATAAAGACTTTTATCATGGGACGGAGGGAGTAGTATATAGTAAGTAATTTTAATATATGTATTTTTTTAAATATAAATTATTATTTAAATCAGCTAAGAAAATGAATTTAACACACCATTTAAATAGGGCGATATATGATTGTTTGAAAACTAAAAAAAATAGTAAAAGTAAATGTAAAAAAGAAAATATCTTTAGTAATTGAGGGTAAAAATATAAATAGGTGAAATTTAATATTCACGGTTGGGGATAATTATTTGGGTCCAAATTATCTGGTGGGCCAAATCTTACGTGGAGTTATTTAACCCTACGTAGGAACCTGTTGAGACGGTTGAATATTTTAAGGAATCTAATATTATTAATTGTATTTAATTTTCAACTCTTAACGAAAGTGTCAGAATATAATCCGACTTCTTTTTTTTAAGGAGATTATGTTCAATCTCATTAAATACCCAATAAGGAATTTTAATTCTATACAAAGAAGGTGTGATCACTATAAATAAATGTTTATACCCTAATCATCAAGTACACATCCATATTATTTTACAACACTAGAGAACTTTATTCAGCATGTACAGAGTTATCTCCGGCAGTTCAATCCGTCAAGCTTTTGGTGTGATTTCATTTCTGTGCATAATTTTTCGCGTTTTGGTGATTGAAGCGCATTGACGAATCTTGGCGTTGACATCCGCATAGAAGAACTAGTATGTATTTAAGGTTGTCAATGAACCGAGTCGAACCGAATATTGAGTTGCTTAGATTTGGTTC
The DNA here is from genome assembly GCA_020205615.1 of Panax quinquefolius. Taxonomy (NCBI): domain Eukaryota; kingdom Viridiplantae; phylum Streptophyta; class Magnoliopsida; order Apiales; family Araliaceae; genus Panax; species Panax quinquefolius. The sequence continues at coordinate 34,618,090 of CM035156.1, read as the reverse complement.
ACAAAATTTATCTAATATAAAATAAGACTTAATTGAGGCTCGTTTAACTACCTAATCGAGTACGATCTTTAATCGAACTCGAGTATAATCCGAGTATCAATAGAAAATTATAATTTGACGAGACTCTAGTATATTGAACTTTAAAATTTACTCATATTTGAATCATTTATATTTCGAGTAGAGTTCGAATTGAACCTGAACTATTTATTCATTTTACAAAATGAGTACGAATCGAGTTTGAACTGTTATTAATATGAGAGAATACAACTTATGCATCATATGTTGAGGTACAACCCCCAATGCAGAATTGTTGACTGCTGAAATAATTAGTTCAATATTAGGGTAACTCCAGCGCCATGAAAAAAATAACTTAATGAATATAAATTTGATTAGGTCATGTTCGTCGGGACTAATTAAAAACAAGTTGATACGTGAGTACTTATTTTTTAATATATAACTTATTGAATATTTTAAGTTTATATTTTCTGTAAGACCCCAACTTTTATGAATAAAAATAAATTTTTTATAATTATCATTTTTGAATGAATTTGATATAATGTTATAGTTGTGGGTAATATTTAAAAATTTTACAAAGTACGCAAGTTGTTTATAATATTCGATTGGTCGGGGAATATTCGTTTGAACAGGGAATATTCGTATGACGGCACAATCATTAGTGGACTCCACAATGTAATTATCATCGGATTGAAAGCGCGACAAAAAAAATATTTTATGAAAATAACGGCGGAAGTTTTACCGTTAACTGTTGAAACACCCAGTGTTAAAAGTACAGGAATACGTGTGGTTGCATAGTAGCACACGGTATTGATTATTGATGCTTAGGTGAGAAGTCACTCAGTTTTGTTCAATTATTGCTTCAGTAATTGCTGCATAGTATCTCACGTTGTTTGATTCAATTATTGTCAATATTTTATATATTATTAAATCAATAATTGAGATAACAAAGTTGTTAATATTATTATTTGCATTATTAACGATGTACAGAAGTTACTTGAGGAAAGGTTTGGTCACCTAATCATGGCGTCAATAAGGAGAAATCCTTATTGGAAAGTCCCATCTTTCCTGGTAACGACCTGATTGATTAATAGTGTGAATTATGATAATGATGATGAAGTTTTGTTTTATAAGTATTATTAATGTAATAAAACAGAAATTTTTTTTATATAAAACAGAATACTTTTATAAAGTTATTCGTTTTATTAGGCTAATAGTAAAAAAATTTTATATAAAACATAATACTTTTATAAAGTTATCTATTTTATTAGACAATAATTAGAATATATTATATTTTATTATGCATAGTATTTGCATAGTGCCTGTGTGACGCCCCCAAAATTAGGTATACGTCACCCATCTTGGGTCGCCACTTACATGGTACATAAATTCAAATACAACTTACTAACATAAGCTGTCGTGTACAATACGACATAAAGCGTGAGTTTGAATACAAATATTGTCTCACTAGATATTATACAAACTCAAAAGGAGTCCTCATTACAACTATTATCACACTATTTCACAGAATAGTGAGGACTACTAATGCTATCCTCCGGACCATTACTCCGCTCCCCAACTCGTCCAGGCTATGTTCTCATTTCGAAGAGAATAAAGTGAAAGAAAAGGGTGAGCTCAACTAGCCCAAAGAAGAAATATTATGACTAAGATAATGCGAATAAATTATCATTAGCATTCAATGATGTTAAAGCGATAAAATACAATAGACAACCGGTTTAAGCTGCGTGAATACGCAATCCATTAAAAGAGTCAAGTAGAAAATAAAGTTTACTATCTTTTAGGTTTTAAAAGGTTTTCATAAATTTTTATCACTAAAACTCAGTTTAATGAATAAACCACAATATCTAATCATCCCTGTACCACGGTCAAGGGTTTTCATCAAATTATCAATGGTCATGACTATACCGAATCACCCCTGGTCATAATCATACCAAAAACTATCCATCACTGCATTACAGGCCACTGATGTGACGCCCCCAAAATAGGTATACACAACACCCATTCTGAGTCGCCAAATACATGGTACAAAAAGCAAACTACAACTTCAATAATACAAATGTCGTGTGAAATACGACATATATATTAATGAGTTTAAATATAATATTGTCTTACAGACAATATCTATACTCAAATAAATCCCCATCATAATTATTGATTCATTATTTTACAAAATGGTGAGGACTACTAAACAACTCTCTCTAGAACCTTCATTCCATACCCCGACTAGTACTTTCGCTACATTCTCGCCTCACGAGAAGAAAAATGGAACAACAAGGAAAAGGGTGAGCTCAACTAGCCCGGTAAAGAATATTATGACTAAGATAATATACAACAAATTATCGTTAGTCTCAACGAGGAAAAATCGATAGAATACAATGAGCAACAAGTTTCGGATCAATATTCGCAATGAAATAATAATTCATAGAAGAGTTACGTAGAGAATGAAATCTACTATAATCTATGAATTTAACAGTCCATCATCAATATTTTATCCTGTAACATCAATCAATATACATCGGAATCAAATATTCATCTTTCACTCTTGCCAAAGATATTCATCGATTAGTCATGTTCATTTAAACACTGTTCATCTTTGCACTCTGTGGCAAAGATATTAATCAATCGGTCGTGTTCATCTCAACACTGTTCATCTTTGCACTACAGGCCAAAGATATTAATCAATCGGTCGTATTCATCTCAACTTTTGTTCATCTTTTGCACTACTGGGCCAAAGATATTAATCAATCGATCGTGTTCATCTCAACACTGCATTCATCTTTTTACTATGGGCCAAAGATATTCTTGAGAAATCATTCATCTTTGCCTTTCTGCCAAAGATATTCAATAATATCATCATTTAAGGCGAGAATGATGAAAAATATTTTAAAGAAAGCGAATCCAATTGAAACAAAATGACAAGGATTAAGGATTAAGGATTCAGTACTTGGTTTTATCCACGCCCAAAAATACCTCAAAAATAATCATAGTGGTGTAAAATTCAAGAATGATCAAAACATGGATCTACAATCGAGTTAGTATCCGAATAGATATTTTAGACAAAAGAAGAAAGAAATTTTATTTAGGTGAATGAATAGTCTTAGTATCGTGAATAGTGTTAGATATCGTGAATAGTAACTCAGACACACAAAAGATAGAAATTCCACAAAAAACATCTTCACGCATTCATAGAATAATAGTAACTTCGTGAATAAGTAACTTCGTGAATAGTAACTCGTGAATAGTAACTCGTGAATAGTAACTCATGAATAGTAACCCGACATGAAAAAGTTCCAAATTTGATAAAATTTTAGATCAACATTTCAAAGATAATGATATTGAAGAAATAATATCATTACAAAAAAAAAATAATATCCCTTACCTCGAAAGATCAAGATCTTACTAGTTGAAACAGGATATAAGGCTATGACTTGAACTTGCACCAGTATAGCAATACTCAAAGTATACTCAAAATACTCACAAGAATACGCTCGATAATATAGAGAGAGAAAACTTGATTTCGGTGTGATTTTCAATTCTAACCTAAGCACCTATTTATAGAAATTGCTTAGAACACCAAAAGCGAGAAAATTTAATAAATTAATATATATATATATATCAAATTCATCATCGCCAACCTTAGAATTCAGATCCTAGCATTTCCCACATGCCACCTTCTAGAAAGAAATGATAAAAAACGTTTTTCATAAAATAAATAATTAAAACTTACAAAAATTAATTATTTGAGCTTGAACTTCAATAATTCATAATAAATAGCCCTTTCATCAGAAAATTCGAATCTCTTGAATTTTTATAGGAAATTCAATTCTCTACAACTTTGCAGAAGAAAAGTTTTCCAAATTCCAAATAGAAATTGACCGAAATCCACAAGCGAAGGCGATTTTACATTTATAATCAAATTTCGGTTAATAAATGGGGTCCAATGAGCATGTTTAACATGTTTTAAACATTTATTGCAACAAAAATACTCTTCCTCCTCGTATACTCATATATCCCACATTCGTTGTAAAAATATCACCAGTTAATATATTATTAAAATAATATATTTAAATGAATAATTTTATCGAGAAAAGATAAAATATTAATTTTCAACAATTGTCATTTTAAAAATTTTCTCCATCTATATCCACATAAAATCAATATTTTCCTCATCATATAAATCAATAATTAATTATTCACAAATAATATTACGAGAATCACAATATTGACAACGAGGCGGTTCAGGGAAGAGGGGGCTTTCAATAAGAATTTCTTCTTCTTGGTAGCGCATTGATTAGGTGACCAAACCTCTCCTTAGACAGAACTTTCTAGACATTGCCAATAATGTTATCTAATAATATTATTGAGATAATATGAATTATTGCTTCGATAATGAAAGATCTTTGCGTAATGTGATTATTGAAACAACAATGATATAAAATATCAACGCAGACAATTATTAACTCGATAAAATCTTTGAGCGATAATTACTGTAACCATTATTGAGTAGTGCCTTCTTACGTAAGAATCAATAATTGGTGCAATACTGGTGTCTTCTTGTTCAACAACAGCGTATTAGTGTGTTTTAACCATAGGGTATTTTAACGAAGATATTGATGAACAACTACTGTAGATTATTTAAAAACAACTTATATTTGTCGTTTTCTTCATCAATCACTTTTTCAGTTATGGGGCCCACACACATTGCTCTTTGGTTAATACGAATATTCCAGACGCGATCTGAATATTCCACGACCAAACGAATATTCCCAAGCGATAATGAATATTTTATAACCACTTGCTTAATTTGAAATATTTGCTTATTTAACCCTTAACTATCCACATTAATCAAATCAACCCTTACTTATTTCAAAATAATAAATAAAGGAAATTCCTTTTTATTTAAAAAATTTGGGGTCTTCTGACCTCCCTCCTTATGAAATTTCGTCCTCGAAATTGACGTCACGATACAGTGTTTTGAAAAGGTGAGGATACCTCGCTTTCATTTAGTTTCCAACTCCCGGTCATTTCCTCTATAGCATGATTCCTCCACAAACTTTAACTTGTGGTATAACCTTTCTGGCGTAGGACATGCTCCTTCCTATCCAACATCTTGGTGGTACCTCCTCATACGTTAAGTCTTGGCTATCTCGTCGGTTCTAACTTCTATAACGTGGTTCGGGTCTTTCACATATTTCTGAAATACGAGATATGTGAAACACATTATGAACACGAGACATACTCGGAGTATGTATGAGTCTATAGGCTACATTTCTACTCGGTCGAGAATTTGAAATGGACCAGATAAATCGTGGATTGAGCTTTCCTCTCTTCCCAAATCTTGTAACTCCCTTCCATGGAGCAACTCGCAACAATCATGATCCCCTACATTAAATTCCGTCCTTTCGATGAAGATCCGCATAACTCTTTTGTCGATCTTGTGCTGGTTTGTATCGTTGTCGAATCATTAGTCTTTAATGAGTCATACTAACTTTCGGGTCCCAACAATGTTGCTTCACCCACCTCATCCCAACATATTGGAGAAGCGACATTTTCGTCCATATAATGCTTGAATGGAACCATGCCTATATTTGTTTAATAACTATTGTTGTATGAGAATTCCACTGATGGCAAGTACTTATCAACTTCCTTTGAAATCTAGGACACGAGTTTTAATATATCTTCAAGAGTTTGAGTAGTCCTTTACGATTGCCCATCCGTTTGAGGATGGTATGCCAAGCCCGAATCGTAAATTCGTGCCCATAGCTTTCTAACCCAAAATCATGAAGTGAATCTTGGGTCACGATCTAAAACTATGGATCTTGGCATGCCATGCGATCTCACAATCTCATTTACGTACATACGAGAAAGGCGTTCAAGGAATAAGTCTCTCGTATCGGTAAGAAAATAAGCGAGACTTGGTTAATCTATCAACAATAACCCAAATAGCATTGATGTCTTGAGAAACCGCGGGAAGACAAAATGAACGAAATCCATAGTAATGTGTTCCCACTTCCATTAGGAATCTCAAGTGGTTCAGCGGACCCTTAGGTACAAGATGCTCGCCTTTACACACCGGGTGAGTTAAACACATCGAGATAAACTTTGCAATCTCTCTCTTCATATTGTTCCACCAAAATGTATGTCGAAGATCACGATACATTTTAGTACTTCGAGATGGATTGCAAATGGCGTATTGTGTGCCTCCATCATAATCTTGTACTTCAAATCGAGTCGTTAGGAACCTGAAAGTCTAGAGTGGACTCGAAGTATTCCTTCTTCATCGATTCTCGCTTACGGAATAGCTCCTTCTTGTACTCTCTTCTTCATACGCATCACTCAAGATTCGGTGGCTTGAAGCAGACTTAACTTTTTCTATTAAAGTTGGCTCTGTCGTATACTTGACATCATCGCTTTTCGTTCCGCATATAATCTTCTACTCATCGCGTCGGCTACCACGTTCGCTTTTCGGGATGGCATGATCGAACATGTCTTTGAAATGAGTCTCTCTTGAGTTCTTGAGCTCTTCCCACATTCCTTGCTCCATTCGAATTTTGTATCTCTACGAGTCAATTTGCGTTAATGGAATAGCGATTCGAGAATATCCTTCAACGAATCTTCGATAATAACCAACTAAGCCTAGAAAGCTCGTCTTTCGATAAGCGACTTAGGTTGCTCTCGGTTGTGACTCATATCCCAATCTTGGATAAGACGTCACAATGACACCTATCGATTTCTTATCGCACGAATATGGCGTCCCTACGAGAGAGTGCGGCAGGTGAATTCCACAAAGGAAGTCACAAGATAAAGGCTCGGTACCAAATTCTATAGTTGAATTTTTAACTCACGAAGTTCAATAGGAGCCATTCGATATGAGATTTTAGAAATGAGTTTTGTCTAGGGTTCAAAGTCGATACAAAATTTAATATCGAGCTTTGGGAGTAAGCCAAGAAATTCTTCTTGAAATATCGTCGGGAAAAATCAATAACAACGGGAATATTATTCAAATCGGCGTGTCTTTATTCAAATCCATAACATGGACTAAGAAAACTTGACATCCGTAATAAGCGAATGACTTCATGGCTTGATATGAAAATGTTTGACTACAATGGTTTGATTGCTTGAATTGAATAACGAGTTGCTTAGGAATATGAAAACTATAACAACCTTACAAAAGCAATCAATTTGGCATGATGAGTAGTTAACCTTAAAATCACATCAAAAGCAAATATCTCTATAGAAATAAGGTTAACGGTAATGTGATAGTGCTGACTTGAATCAAGCAAGATTTTTAAACAACGGATGTAATGAAAGTTTCTCTAATGGAGTCTCCACAGATAGGTCAAAGTTTAATTTCTCCGTAGTCAAGTTCAAACGTTGGCCATTAGTAAGAGATAAAGAATGGGTAGAACCAATATCTAGTAAGGTATATACTTCATGAGAATTTATAATTAACTAACCCGTCTTAACCGTTCGGGTTCTCGCATTTTGACCGATCACAACAAACGCTCTTCCGGAATCGTTGACTTTGACTTTTACGGGACGATCTTTTGAGTCACCGTCCCCATTGAACTAGGTTTATTCTTGTCTGATCTCGGCGATATGTCCTTCCTTTCCACAATTATAGCATACCTTGAAGCTGTTGTGGGCGGTTTGGTGATATGTCCTCTTTTTCGCATTTGTAGCATATGATGGGTGGTCGTTCTCCTCCCTTAAAACTAGTTTCTTCTTGGTATTTGGCGTCTTCACATAGTCGTTGTTGAATCTCCTCTTTTAAAATCTCCTCCCAACTCGCTTCTTCTATTTTCATGGCCACGATTACCACGGAGTGGTTCTGCGCCTTTGTCAGTATTCTTCTTTCTCCGTTGGTTATCTTTATACGATGAGCGCTTATCTTGGTATGATCACGGTTATGGTCCCTCGGTTGAGCGTACTCGTTATCTCGCTCTAACAATTTGAGCCACATTGACAACATCTGAATAGAGAGAAAATTTATGAGAAATGAGATCTTGGCGTATGTCGGGTTTCAAACCTCTCGAAACATCCGCGTCATCGTTCCTCATTCTCCACCAAATGAGGTGCTGACACTGGATAACTCCATGAACTTCGCCTCGTCTTTGGGACACCGTCGTGTTATTACGCTTTCTAGTCTAATAAACTCCACTTCCTTCGTATAGCGAATACTTTCGAGGAAGTACTTGTCATTGAAGCTTATTTCAAACGTCTCCCATGACATCTTTGAGAAAATTTGGATGGGTCGCTTCCTGATTCCCACCGATGTCTGCCTCGCCACGGAACATAAAGGTGGCGAATGGAACTTTCTGTTCCTCCGTGCATCCCAAGACATCGAATATCTTGGTAATTTGTTTGACCCACGTCTCGCTTAATCGGATCCGGCTTTCCCGAATGCGGTGGTCCCGACTCTTTGAAGCGCTTGCATTTTGTGACCACCCGTGAATTGCTATCATTTCCTCTGTATTTTGAACACGAGTCTCCCAAATGCGATTTTGCATGAAGCGCAAAAAGCTTCTAAACATCCCTCGTTCATCATACGCTTTCGGTGGTGTTGTTCGGGAGGAACATTGCCGACTGTTACACGCGTTCTCCTCGTTGGTAAATCTGAGGCATCTCCACGGTCTCATTTACTCCCTTTGTTAATATTCTCGATCGACATTCTCGAAAATCTTGTCATAAAACAAGGGTTAATTAGGAAATCAATATATCACAAAATATCCCTATATATTGACCGACTAACAAATAAGCTTAGGTAGGACACCTTTAGCGAAGGATTTTACTCGTCTCTCCCCTCTAGTTCTATTCCGATCTCATGGAGATCATATCCTAAGCTCGATATACCTTGTGGCGCGCCCCCAAAATAGGTATACATAACACCCGTTACGAGTCGCCGAAAATACATGGTACAAAAAAGCAAACTACAAGCTGACAACTTCAATAATACAAATGTCGTGTGAAATACGACAATATATCTTAATGAGTTTAAATATAATATTGTCTTACAGACAATATATACATACTCAAATAAATCCCCATCATAATTATTGATTCATTATTTTACAAAAATGGTGAGGACTACTAAACAACTCTCTCTAGAACCTTCATTTCCATACCCAGAGCTAAGTACTCATTACATTTCTAGCCTCACGAGAAGAAAAATGGAACAACAAGGAAAAGGGTGAGCTCAACTAGCCCGATAAAGAATATTATGACTAAGATAATATCAACAAATTATCGTTAGTCTTGACGAGGAAAAATCGATAGAATCTGATAGGCAACAAGTTTGGATCAATATTCATGCGGTGAAATAATAATTCATAGAAGAGTTACGTAGAGAATGAAATCTACTATAATCTATGAATTTAACGGTCCATCATCAATATTTTATCCTGTAACATCAATCGATATGCATACGGAATCAAATATTCATCTTTACCTTCTGAGGCCAAAGATATTCATCGATTAGTCATATTCATTTAAACACTGTTCATCTTTGCACTCTGAGGCCAAAGATATTAATCAATCGGTCGTATTCATCTCGACACTGTTCATCTTTGCACTACTGAGGCCAAAGATATTAATCAATCGAGTCGTATTCATCTCAACACTGTTCATCTTTGCTTTCTATGGGCCAAAGATATTAATCAATCGGTCATATTCATCTCAACACTGTTCATCTTTGCACTCACAGCCAAAGATATTAATCAATCGGTCATGTTCATCTCAACACTGTTCATCTTTGCACTTCTGAGGCCAAAGATATTCTTGAAATCATTCATCTTTGCACTACTGGGCCAAAGATATTCAATAATATCATCATTTAAGGCGAGGATGATGAAAAATATTTTTAAAAAAAGCGAATCCGGTGAAACAAAATGACAAGGATTAAGGATTAAGGATTAGTACTTGGTTTTATCACGCCCAAAAAATACCTCAAAAATAATCATAGTGGTGTAAAATTGAGAATGATCAAAACATGGATCTGATCGAGTTAGTATCCGAATAGATATTTTAGACAAAAGAAGAAATTTTATTTTTGATTGAATAAGGTCAGTATCGTGAATAGTCTGCAGTATCGTGAATAGTAACTCAAGACACCAAAAGATAGAAATTCCACAAAAACATCTTCACGCTTACATGAATAGTACTTCGTGAATAGTAACTTCGTGAATAGTAACTTCATGAATAGTAACTCGTGAATAGTAACTCATGAATAGTAACCATGAATAGTAACCAGAGCATGAAAAAGTTCCAAATTTGATAAAAACTTGGATCAACATTTCAAAGACATAATGATATTGAAGAAATAATATCATTACAAAAAAAAATAATATCCACTTACCTCGAAAGATCGAGTCTTTAGTTGAAACAGGATATAAAGGCTATGACTTGAACTTGCATAGTATAGCAATACTCAAAGTATACTCAAAATACTCACAAGAATCGCTCGATAATATAGAGAGAAAACTTGAGTTTACGGTGTGATTTTCAATTCTAACCTAAGCACCTATTTATAGGAAATTGCTTAGAACACCAAAGCAGAGAAAATTTAATAAATTAATATATATATATATCAAATTCATCATGCCAACCTTAGAATTCAGATCCTAGCATTTCCCACATGCCACCTTCTAGAAAAGAAATGATAAAAACGTTTTCATAAAATAAATAATTAAAACTTACAAAAATTAATTATTTTTGAACTTGAACTTCAATAATTCATAATAAATAGCCCTTTCATCAGAAAATTCGAATCTCGCGAATTTTTATAGGAAATTCAATTCTCTACAACTTTGCAGAAGAAAGTTTTCCAAATTCCAAATAGAAATTGACCGAAATCCACAAGCAAGGCGATTTTACATTTATAATCAAATTTCGGTCGATAAATGGGGTCCACCGACATGTTTAACATGTTTTAAACATTTATTGCAACAAAAATACTCTTCCTCCTTGTATGCTCATATATCCCACATTCGTTGTAAAAATATCATAGTTAATATATTATTAAAATAATATATTTAAATGAATTATTTTATCGAGAAAAGATAAAATATTAATTTTCAACAATTGTCATTTTAAAATTTTCTCCATCTATATCCACATAAAATCAATATTTTCCTCATCATATAAATCAATAATTAATTATTCACAAATAATATTACGAGAATCCGCAATAATATTGTGACGAGGCGGTTTCAGGAAGAGGGCTTTCGATAAATTTCTTCTTCTCTGGTAGCCTTGATTAGGTGACCAAACCTCTCCTTAAGCAGAACTTTCTAGACATTGCCAATAATGTTATCTAATAATATTATTCGAGATAATATGAATTATTAGCCGATAATGAAAGATCTTTTGCGTAATGACAATTATTGAAACAACAATGAATATAAAATATCAACGCGACAATTATTAACTCGATAAAATCTTTGAGCGGTAATTATTCGTAACCATTATTGAGTAGTGCCTTCTTACGTAAGAATCAATAATTGGTGCGATACTGGTGTCTTTTGTTCAACAACAGCGTATTAGTGTGTTTTAACCACCGCAGTATATTTTAGCGATGATACTTGAGTAATAACTTCTGTAGATTATTTAAAAACAACTTATATTTGTCGTTTTCTTCATCCAATCACTTTTTAGTTATGGGGCCCACATGCATGGCTTGTTAGTAAATACGAATATTCCCAAACGATCTGAATATTCCACGACCAAACGAATATTCACAAGCGATAATGAATATTTTATAACCACTTGCTTAATTTGAAATATTTGCATATTTAACCCTTAACTATCCACATTAATCAAATCAACCCTTACTATTTCAAAATAATAAATAAAGGAAATTCCTTTTTATTTAAAAAAATTTGAGGTCTTACTTGATTTTATCGATAAAGATTTAAATTTTATCGAAATAATTTTTAATATTATGGTGTGAATTTGAGATAAATATTATAGTTGTGGGTAGTATTTATAAATTTTGCAAAAGTATGCAAGTGGTTATATTATATTCGATTGGTGAGAATATTCGATTTATTAGGAGAGAATATTAAATAACAACGGCTCAATCATTGGTGGACCCCTAGCGGAATTATTGTCGGATTGAAAGCGACAAAAATATTTTATTGAAATAACGGCGGAAGTTTTCTGAGTAGTTCTTGTTGAACTACTCGGTAGTAAAAAAATCTGATGTCGTGTGGTTCTTTATAATAAGACACCATGGTGATGATTATTAATCTTATGTGAGAAGTCATTTCGATTGATTCCATTCCATTATTAATAATATGAATTATTATAGCGATAATGACTTTTTGTTTTATTCAGTATTATTAACGTAATAAAAGCGAAACATCTTTTATATAAAATAGAATACTTTATTAAAGTTATTTTATAAATAAAATATATTATATTTTATTATGCATAGTGTTGCATAGTGTTTTGCATAGTGTTTTTGCAGATGTAGTGTTTGCATAGTAAAATGTTTTATATAAATAGAATATATTATATTTTATTTAAAAGATTTTTCTTTAAATATGGACCGTCAGATTAAAGTAAATCAATCTGGATAGTTCATGGATTAATTCTTATGCATTCCATTTTCCTATAAATAGAAGCTCGTTCCTTCATTATTTTCTTACGAATTCATTGAAAACTACAGAGAGAAATTATAGAGAGAAGCTATAGAGAGAAAATTATAGAAAGAAGAAGAGATACTGCTTACTTCACTACTTCTATATTCAGGTTCTTTTACGGTAAGGGGTGTTATTCTTTCTTCTTGAAGAGAACTTACATTATTCCATTCATTATTATTACATTGGAATAACTTTTGTAAAAGTGGCATACCTATACATAACTTCCGTGATATCATGGCATACCCTATACTTGGTGAAATCCTTATGTTATTCCATTGCTTATTATTCTATTGGAATAACTTTGTAATTTACCTATACTTGGTGACATTCTTTATTCTCATTGGAACATCACATGCGTACAGGACTGGTTCCGATTTTATTATTACTGTTGGAACATCACATGCATGTGTTTTTACACGGGACACAGTTAAAATCTTTATCATTACATTGGAATCTGTCTATACGTGTGTTTTACAGGATCCGGTTCCATCTTTATTATTACATTGGAACATCCTGCCGGTGTGTAATTTCACGACATGGTTCCGTTATTATTATTACATTGGAATAACACATACATCGCAATCACCGCATGCGTGGTGATTTCTTTTGTTATTCCATTCTTTATTATACCCGGTTGGTTAAAACTTTGACTTTATACTCCATGAAATTAGTAGAATATCCTTGATATTTAGCGTTTCATCCAAAGATATCTTTTCATGGAAATATTCTTACGATCATTCTTGAATTTTACTCTCTGAAAGCGATTATCATGTTGACAATTTGGACGTTAATAATTCATGGATTAAATAATTCTTGAACTTGTTTTATTGAATTACTATGTCATTGTCATCATCCTCATGTTATATTATGTTATCTTTGGCTTACGTGCGTAGATGAACTTAGTATGATTATGACCGAGGATCATTCGGTATAATCATGACTTGATATAAATGATGTGACAAAAGTCCTCGATGGCTTTGTAATGCGTTGATGGATAGTTTTTGGTATGATTATGACCGGGGGTGATTCGGTATAGTCATGACCATTGATAATTTGATGAAAATCCTTGGCCGTGGTAGTGCGGGGATGATTAAATGTGGTGGTTTATTTATTAATTTGAGTCTCAGTGATAAAAATTGATGAAAACCTTTTAAAACCTAAAAGATAGTAGACTTTATTCTCTACTTGACTCTTTTAATGGATTGCTTATTCAGCTGCAGTTAAAGCTGGTTGTCTATTGTATTTTATCGGTTTAACACTTTGTTGAAGGCTAATGATAATTTATTACTGCATTATCTTAGTCATAATATTTCTTCTTTGGGCTAGTTGAGCTCACCCTTTCTTTCCTTTATTCTCTTGAGGAAATGAGAACATAATTTGGGGACAGTCGGGGAGCGAAGTAATGGTCCGGAGGATAGCATTAGTAGTCCTCACTATTACGTGAAATAGTGTGATAATAGTTGTAATGAGGACTCCTTTTGAGTTTGTATAATATCTAGTAGACAATATTTGTATTCAAACTCATAGTTTATGTCGTATTATTACATTATGACAGTTATATTAGTAAGTTGTATTTGAATTTATGTACCATGTAAGTGGCGACTCAAGATGGGTGGCGTATACCTAATTTTGGGGCGTTCTAACATCATTTATAACAAGCCATGATTATCTTAGAATGATCCTGGTCATAATCATACTAAGTTCATCTATACACGTAAGCCGTAATATAACATGAGGATGATGATAATGACATAATAATTGATAAAACAAGTTCAAGAATTATTTTATCCGAGAAATTAGTAACGTCAAATTGTCGACAATATCTTTGTTTTGTAGAGTAAAATTCAAGAATGATCGGAAGAATATTTCCATGAAAGATTTGGATGAAACGCAAATATCAAGAATATTCTACTAATTTCATGGAGTATGAAGTCAAAGTTTTAATCATTTGGGTATAATAAAGAATGGAATAACAAAAGAAATCACCGTTAAATGCGGTACTTGGCGTGACGAGTTATTCCAACGAATAATAATAACGGAACCAGTCGGGTGAAATTCACAGCAGAATGATCCACGAGAATAATAAATCTTTGAATAATAATAAACAATGGAACCCGGTCGGGTGTAAAACACGCGACGAGGATATTCAATGAGAATAATAAATGCGGAATAATAAACAATGGAACCCGGTCCAGGTGTAAAACACACCTGAGCGAGGATATTCAGCAGAATAATAAAGAATGGAATAACGAAGAAGATCACCAAGTATAGGGGATTCGGCGTATCTGAGTTATTCCAACGAATAAATAAGAATGGAATAATATAAGATTTCACCAAGTATAGGGTATGCCATGTATACAAAAGTTATGTATAGGGTATGCCACTTTTACAAAAGTTATTCAACAGAATAATAATGAATGGAATAATGAAGTTCTCTTCATGAATAAGAAAGAATAACACCACTTACGGCACAACAAATAATATCCTTACTTAGTAAAAGACTTTGGATATCAAAGTAGTGAAGTACTAGAATACTCTTCTTCTTTCTCTCTATAGATTTTCTCTCTATATACTTCTCTCATAATTTCTCTCTAGAGTTTCGGTGAATTCGTAAGAAAATAATGAAGAAATGAGCTTATTTATAAAAAATAGAATGCATAGTAATTAATCCATGAGCGGTCAGATTGATTTACTTTAATCGACGGTCCATATTTAAAGCAAAATCTTTTAAATAAAATATAATATATTCTATTTATATAAAAATATTTTACTATGTAAACACTATGCAACACTATATAAAAAACACTACGCAACACTATGCATAATAAAATATAATATATTCTATTTATAGAATAACTTTAATAAAGTATTACATTTTATATAAAAGATGTTTGCTTTTATTACGTTAATAATATGAATAAAATAAAACGTCATTATCGCATTATAATAATTCATATTATTAATAAACAATAATGGAATGAGGTGACTTCTCACATAAGCATCAATAATCAATACCGGTGCTCTTACTGCAACAAGCACGTATTCTATACTTTTACTACCAAGTAGTAGTTCAACAAGATCAACGGTAAAACTTCCGCCGTTATTTTAATAAAATATTTTGTCGTTTTCTCGATCCGACAATAATTACGTTGTGGGGTCCACCAATGATTGGTAGTTATGCGAATATTCCCTCGCTAAACCGAATATTCCCGACCAATCGAATATAATATAACCACTTGCATACTTTGCAAAATTATAAATACTACCCACAACTATAATATTATCTCAAATTCACACCATAATATTAAAAATTATTTAAACAAAATTTAAATCTTTATTGATAAAATCACAGGGTCTCACAATCTCCACTCCTTATGGAATTTCGCCCCTCAAAATTAGAATGCGCATTACGGTATGATAAAGAGGTGAGGATACCTTGAATACCTTTATCGTTGAAAACATTAAATTCATCTTTTGCAATCCGCCAAAGATATTTATTCACAATTCATCTTTGCACTACTGGGCCAAAGATATACAACTGTAAAACAAATAATCTTTGAGGCCTTGACTTAATAGTATCACGACCACGAATTATCCATGCACCCTTTGGCGAGGATATTCGTGTTTTCAATCTGATCGTGATTATACAAGAATAATCCTTGGTCGTAATCATACCAAGTCTATCGATGCACTACTGACCAAAGATGACTTTTACCACATCCATGAATTAATATTTCATTCTTTGAGACTCATTTCGATAATTAATCCATATCATCGAATCATCCCCGCACTATGGCCAAGGATATTCATTAGTATCACGACCACGAATTATCCATACCACTACGACCAAAGATAATCGTGTATTCATTAGTATCACGACCATAAATTATCCATGCACTACGGCCAAAGATAATCGTGTATTCATTAGTATCACGACCATAAATTATCCATGCACTACTACCGAAGATAATCGTGTATTCATTAGTATCACGACCCCAAATTATCCGAGTACTACTGACCAAACATAATCGTGTATTCATTAGTATCACGACCACAAATTATCCGTACTACGACCAAAGATAATCGTGTATTCATTAGTATCACGACCACAAATTATCCGAGCACTACTACCAAAGATAATCGTGTATTCATTAGTATCACGACCACAAATTATCCATACACTACTACCGAAGATAATCGTGTATTCATTAGTATCATGACCACAAATTATCCATACACTCTACCAAAGATAATCGTGTTTTCAATTATGGTTATGATTATACGAACAATCCACAGTCATAATCATACCAAGTCCATCTATGCTTCTACAGGCCACGAGATGACTTTCAACATAATATAAGCATGAGGATAATGATATAAAGAATCAATCAAATGAGATAAAGGATAAATATTAAACATTTATAATATAATTTATCCGAGATTCAAGAATATCCCCATGTTATCAATCACTTAATAATCTCATAATCTAATATCCTTAATATTATAACAATATTTTAATCACTTCTTAAATTTATAAATAATTTATTTCAATTGTTTACGCTTTACCATATAATGCATTTAATCATTCAAAATACCATACTCATAAGATATCATCACCAATTATCAAATCCCTCATCAAAAAAAATATGCATATACTCTATATAGGATTCTCAGCCATAAAATCCTATTTTCAACTTTGTTACTTCACAAAACATATTTAACTCATATGTTTAAATTAAACTATTTTCATAAAAAAATACCAAATCAATCCCAAAAATATTTCTTTTCTGGGATTTAGCATAATATAGTCCCATAATGAAAATATATTTTTCTCGGAATTTTTAAAATTCATTTACTATTTTTCAAAAATTAATTTTAAATTAATTCCTTAAGAAATTAGCTACCTCAATTTTAACTCCAAAAATTCCCAAATCTTGGCAAGAACTTACACATGTTAACGTGAGCTTCCAGTTTAAATTTCATGGTCATCGGAGTTATAGAACTCCGGTTATAGCATTTTTCGTCGGAAAAACCTAAATATTGAAATAGTCATAACTTGCTCATTTTAAGTCAGAATGAGCTCATTTTTGGACAGGAGGTACTTTATACCATATACTTTCATGTCCCAAAAGTTCAGAATTTTTCTAATAATTTAAGTGGCCGAAACAGCCCGTCTAAAATCATGGCAGCAGCTTTTTCGGTTTTTGCAGCTTTGCACTCCTTTGCTAAAATTAGTCCACACAAAAATCTACAACACCTTTTCCAGTAATTCCACTTGGATTAGTTAGGTAACTCATAGATCTAACTCTAGGACTTGACCACACTCAAAAATTCAAAATATAATAGGAGATATGGTCAATTGAATTTCATTTTACGTTTTTCACCAAAATCTGATTTTCAACTCTTTGTGATTTCTAAGAAGCTTTCATGTTTTCACATAATAACCAACATAACTCATCATAACACTTACTAATACTTCATATACCCATGATTTTCATTAGTCCAATGCTTTTATTATGACTTTCATCATAATCCTCGTAAACAGATCATTTTAGTTGAAGAAATATTTGAGGGTTTAAGAAATGGGTTTTTTATCTTTGGGGTCGATATAAAATTCGATTTCACGTTCTAGGGTAGGCTAGGAAGTCTTCAAGAATATGCCAAGAAATTTATTAATGATAGAAATATCATTCAAAAGCTGTACTCTCGTCCAAGACTTGGATAATACGTCACATTAATACCAATGTGACTTCTATCCCTTAACACTGGATAGCACCTCACAATGATACCTATCAACTTTCCATCTTGATCACGGCGTCGCCTCTGAGAAAGTGCGGCGATTGCATTCCACACAAGGAAGTCAACAACGAAAGGATCGGGGCTCTTTACTTATGGCTTGATATGACAATGATTGACTTTAGTGGTTTGGTTACTTTGAATTCGCATAATAGGTTGGTTAAGAGTATGAAAGCTAACAACCTTACAAAAATTATGATGAGTATTTAACCAATCGATTTCTAAAGTCACATCAAAGACAAATATTTTTAAAGAGATAAGATCGACAGGTAACGCGAAAATGTTTATTTGAATCAAATAAGAATTAAAAATAGTAGAGGTAGCGAAGGCTCCTACTAACGAAGTTTCAACCAATAAGTCAAAGTTTAACTTCTTGGTCAAATTTAAGCGTTGAACACAACTAGGTGAAATAAAAGAGTGGGTAGAGGCGGTATCTAACACGGTATAGACTTGCAAGAGCTTATGATTAACTTACCCGTGATAATTTTATTCGGGTCCCTCGTCACGAGAAAAAACGCTCTCTCTTAAACTCTGGCTTTGGTTTATGCAGGAATGACCTTTGGTGCCTCCATCCTAGTTGAATTTGTCTTGATGTAGAACGATAAAATCGAGCTAAGTGACCTTCTCTTCCACAATTATAACATGCTTTGGAATGGCATGGCTATGATTCGAATCGATGTGTCCCTCTCCTCGCATTTGAAGCATATGATAGGTGGTCTTTCTCCTTCCTTAACAACGGGTCTTTGGTCTTGACGTCTTTCCATCATCGTTGAATCTCCTTTTCTTGAAATGTCCATTCTTATTATTTTGGTACGATTACCACCCGAAGTGGTTACCATGCTCGGCTGTTGATTCCCTCCACGCTTGTTGTCACCGCCCGATGACTACTCTCATTTGGTATTATAATTTTGTGGTTTTGCTCTCTTTTAGTTGCGTTGACTCGTTATCGGCGCTCCACTAAGCGAGCCCTATTTACAACATCGAATAAAAACACGGTTTATTAGAAATAAGATGTTGGCGTATCTCCGACTTCAAACCTCTTAAAAACATTCGCGCCATTCTCTCTTCATTATCCACCAAGTGGGGAATTAACAAGTGATAACTCGCAAATTTTGCCTCGTATTGCGACACGGTCGTATTGTTTTGTTCCAACTTGATAAACTCCACATCCTTCATGTGGCGAATACTTTTCGGAAAGTATTTGTCGTTGAACGACTCTGGAACTTCTCCCGAGATATCTTGATCTGCAATGAGTTGAGTACGTTTACCGATTTCCACCGATGTCGCCTCTCGCCATGCAACATAAAAGCGTGCAAAGGAACCTTTTGCTCTCGGAGCATCCCAAGACATCAAATATCTTGGTAATCTGCTTTATCCATGCTTAGCTTGAAGTGGTTTTGGCTCTCCCTTAAACTCCGATGGTCCCGGCTCCTTGAATTGTTTAGCGGTGGCCTCAAGAGAGTTTTCCGTGTTTCCACCTATGTTTTGGGCCGAGTAAGTCGCGCTTTGATGTTGCATGAATTCTAAAAACCTCTTAAAAGTACCGTCGTTCGTCGATTGATCGGTGTTGTTGTTTTCGGGAGGATTATCGCCATCCTGTTGCACATTATCTTGATTATTGATGTGAGTTTAAATAAATATTATCTTTAGACAATATCTATATATCAAATAAATCCCATCACATTTATTGATACATTATTTTACAAAATGGTGAGGGACTACTAAACAACTCTCTCTAGAAACCTTCATTCCATACCCAAGCTAGTACTCATTTACATTCTGCGCCTCACGAGAAGAAAAATGGAACAACAAGGAAAGGGTGAGCTCAACTAGCCCGATAAAGAATATTATGACTAAGATAATATCTGACAAATTATCGTTAGTCTCAGCGAGGGAAAAAATCGATAGAATCTGATAGGCAATGACAAGTTTCGGATCAATATTTATGCGTGAAATAATAATTCATAGAAGAGTTTCGTAGAGAATGAAATCTCTATAATCTATGAATTTAACGGTCCATCATCGATATTTTATCCTGTAACATCAATCATCATCTCAATCAAATATTCATCATCTCGAATCAAATATTCATCTTTACTTTCTGAATCCGAAGATATTCATCAATCAGTCGTATTATTCATCTGTCGTATTCATTCATCTTCATCTTTGCACTAAAGGCCAAAGATATTATTCATCGATCGGTCGTATTCATTTAAACACACATTTCATCTTTTGCCTTTCTGGGCCAAAGATATTCTTGAAATCATTCATCTTTTACTCTGGGCGAAGATATTCAATAATATCATCATTTAAGGCGAGGATGATGAAAAATATTTTTAAAAGCGAATCCGGTGAAACAAAATGATGAGAGGATTAAGGATTAAGGATTAGTACTTTGTTTTATCCGTATCAAAAATACCTCAAAAAATAATCATAGTGGTGTAAAATTGAGAATGATCGAAACATGGATCTGATCGAAAAGCTAGTATCGAATAGATATTTTGAGACGAAAAGAAGAAATTTTATTTTTTTCGATGAATAGTGCAAGTATCGTGAATAGTCTTAGTATATCGTGAATAGTCTTAGTATCGTGAATAGTAACTCAGAGCACCAAAAGATAGAAATTCCACAAAAAAAAACATTTTCACGCCATGAATAGTACTCGTGAATAGTAACTTCGTGAATAGTAACTCATGAATGAATAGTAACTTCGTGAATAGTAACTCATGAATAGTAACCCAGAGCATGAAAAAGTTCAAATTTGATAAAACTTGGATCGACATTTGGCGTAATGATATTGAAGAAATAATATCATTCTGAAAAAAAATAATATCCCTTACCTCGAAGAATCGATACCGGAAGGAAGGTCGGGAGTGATCTTTGAATGAAACTTATCTTTGAGCAATGACTCTCAAAGTATCTAAATACTCTCACAAAATCGCTCGATAATATAGAGAGAAAGAGAAAACTTTGTTTACGGTGTGATTTTCAATTCTAACAGCCCTCTATTTATAGGAAAATGTTAGCCGTAAAAGCGAGACTTGACACTGCTACACGATGGCTTTACACTGCTACTATTGCCACCCACCACATTTGAAATAAAATTCAGCACATTTCTTCACCAACCACAAGTGGGGCCCCCTCAATTCTAAATTTTCCACCAAAATCAATTATAAACCTAATTTTAGAATCAGACACCTCTTAAAATTCATAACAAATCATTCGTTCATTTTTTAGCGGTTCAAAATTTGTGGACATATACTCAACTTATGTATGTATAACATACCAAAAAAATTACCACAATCAGCGGTCGGATTAAAAATTATAACCCCATGATATATCTAAAAACCCACGATTTGATTTTAATACCTCGATCAGATAAAATCTTGATAAAACACCTCAACATTAATTTCTTCATTATAACCACATAAATAAATCCATCATTTATATTCATATAAAATAAATATTTCTTTATCATATGAATCGATAATTAATTATTCACAAATAATATTACGAATCGATTATAATGACGGTAGTTTCCGAGGAAGAGGGGCTTTCGATAAGGATCTCTCACTTCTTGTAGCATGATTAGGTGACCAAACCTCTCCTTAAGCGCGAACTTTCTAGACATTGCCAATAATGTTATCTAATAATATTATTCAAATAATATGAATTATTGATCGATAATGGAAATCTTGTGCGGTGACAATTATTGAACAATGATAATATAAAATATCAGCATGACAATTATTGAATCGATAAAATAAAATATTGAGCGATAACTCTTGTGAAAATTATTGAGTAGTGCCATCTTACGTAAGGATCGATAATTCAACAATACATGTGCAATCTGGTGTCTTCTTTATGCGACCGCGCGTATTCTTTGTATTTTAACCACCGGGTATTCAACGATCTTCTTGGTAACAACTTCGCTGATTATTTTAACCACCCAAACTTATATTTGTCGTTTTCCTCATCGATCGCTTTTAGTTATGGGGCCCATTTATGCATTGTAAATGCGAATGCAGCGTCGAATATTGCGAATAATATTCAGAAGCGATGCGAATATTCACGACGAAACGAATATTCAAACAAAAATGAATATTTTATAACCAACTTGCTTATTTTGAAATATTTGCGTATTTAACCCATAACTATCCACATTAATCAAATCAACCCTTCTTATTTCAAAATAATAAATAAAGGAAATTCCTTTTTATTTAAAAAAATTTGAGGTCTTCTGACCTCCCTCCTTATGAAATTTCGTCCTCGAAATTGGCGTACGATACACAGTGTTTGAAAAGGTGAGGATACCTCGCTTTCATTTAGTTTCAAATTCGGTCATTTCCTCTATAGCATGATTCCTCCACAAAACTTTAACTTGTGGTATGACCTTTCTTGGCGTGGGACATGCTCCTTCTATCAAGATCTTGGTGGTACCTCCTCATACGTTAAGTCTTGGCTATCTCGTCGGTTCTAACTTCGATAAGCGTGGTTGGGTCTTTCACATATTCTGAAATCTGGATATATGAAACACATTATGAACACGAGACATACTTTGGAGAATGCTTGCAAGTCTATAGGCTACATTTTCTACTCGGTCGAGAATTTGAAATGGACGATAAATCGTGGATTGAGCTTTCCTCTCTTCCCAAATCTTGTAACTCCCTTCCGTGGAGCGACTTCATGACAATCATGATCCCTACATTAAATTCCACGTCCTTTCGATGAAGATCAGCATAACTCTTTTATCGATCTTGTCTTGGTTTTGTATCGTTGTCGAATCATTTGGATCTTTTTCGGTGTCATACGTCTTAACTTTCGGGTCCCAACAATGTTGCTTCACCCTCTCATCCCAACATATTGGAGAAGCGACATTTTTGTCCATATAATGCTTGAATGGAACCATACTATATTTGTTTAATAACTATTGTTGTATGAGAATTCCACCGATGGTAAATACTTATCAACTTCCTTTGAAATCTAGGACCACGAGTTTTAATATATCTTGAGAGTTTGAGTAGTCCT
Organism: Panax quinquefolius; assembly: GCA_020205615.1. Taxonomy (NCBI): domain Eukaryota; kingdom Viridiplantae; phylum Streptophyta; class Magnoliopsida; order Apiales; family Araliaceae; genus Panax; species Panax quinquefolius. The sequence continues at coordinate 34,594,589 of CM035156.1, read as the reverse complement.
CTACGATTGCCCGTGGTTTGAGGATGGTATGCCAGCCAGAAAAATAAATTCGTGCCCGTAGCTTTTTGCAAACTAACCCAAAATCTTGAAGTGAATCTTGGGTCGCGATCAAAACTATGGATCTGGGCATGCCATACTGACCTCACTGATCTCATTTACGTCATCATACTAGCAAGGCGTTCGAGGGAATAAGTCTCCGTATCGGCGAGAAATAAGCGAGACTTGGTTAATCTATCAACAATAACCCAAATAGCATTGATGCCTTGAAAGTAGTAGGAAGACCGTCTTGAAATCCATGGTAATGTGTTCCCACTTCCATTAGGAATCTCAGTGGTTGCTGACGGACCCTTAGGTACTAGATGCTCGCCTTTTACGTTAGTGAGTTAAACACATCGAGATAAACTTTGCAATCTCTCTCTTCGTATTATTCCACCAAAATGTATGTCGAAGATCACGATACATTTAGTACTTCGAGGATGGATTGCAAATGGTGTATTGTGTGCCTCCATCGTAATCTTGTACTTCAAATCAGTCGTTAGGAACCTGAAAGTCTAGAGTGGACTCGAAGTATTCCTTCTTCATCGATTCTCGCTTAGGAATAGCTCCTTCTTGTACTTTCTTCTTCATACGCATCGCATCATTTCAAGATTCGGTGGCAAGCGACTTTAACTTTATCGATTAAAAGTCGATTATACTCGTATATCATCACGTGGGTACCTAGAGTTTTCATCTCCATCTCTATTATTTGTAAATTATCTGAAATTAGTCTTTGTGATATATTTTCGTACTTATATCGATCTTCTACTCAACACGTCATTTACCACGTTAAACTTTTCCGGGATGGCATGGTGAACATGTCTTTGAAATGAGTCTCTCTTGAGTTCTTGAAGCTCTTCCACATTCCTTGCTCCATTCGAATTTTTTGTCTCTCTGAGTTAAATTTGCGATAATGGAATAGCGATTCGAGAATATCCTTGACGAATCTCGATAATAACTTGACTAAGCTGAAAGCTCGTATTTAGATTCTTGACTTAGGTTGCTCTCATTGTGACTCATATCCCAATCTTGGATATGCGTCACAATGACACCTATCGATTCTTATCGCATACGAATATGGCGTCCCTATAGAGAGTGCGGCAGGTGAATTCCTGAAAGGAAGTCCTGAAGATAAAGGCTCGGTACCAAATTCTATAGTTGAATTTTTAACTCACGAAGTTCAATAGGAGCCATTCGATATGAGATTTTAGAAATGAGTTTTGTCTAGGGTTCAAAGTCGATACAAAATTTAATATCGGAGCTTTGGGAGTAAGCGAAATTCTTGAAATACGTCGGGAAAAAATCAATAACAACGGGAATATTATTCAAATCGGCGTGTCTTTATTCAAATCCATAACATGGACTAAGAAAACTTGACATCAAGTAATAAGCGAATGACTTCATGGCGATATGAAAATGTTTGATTCTGATGGTTTGATTGCTTGAATTGAATAACGAGGTTGCTTAGGAATATGAAAACTATGACCTTACAAAAGCAATCAATTTGGCGTGATGAGTAGTTAACCTTAAAATCACATCAAAAGCAAATATCTCTATAGAAATAAGGTTAACGGTAATGTGATAGTGCTGACTGAATCAAACAAGATTTTCTAAACAACGGATGTAATGAAAGTTTCTCTAGCGGATTCTCCATAAATAGGTCAAAATCTAATTTCTCGTAGTCGAGTTCAAGCGTTGGCCGTAATAAAAGAGATAAAAGAATGGGTAGAGCGGTATCTAGTAAAGGTATAAACTTGCGAAATTTATAATTAACTAACGTGCTAACCGTTCGGGTTCTCGCATTTTAATGGAAGTCACGACAAGCGCTCTTCGAAGAAGCCGTTGACTTTGACTTTTACGGGACATCCTTTTGAGTCACCATTCACATTTGAATTTGGGGTTTCGATATCGTCTGATCTCGGCGATATGTCCTTCTTTTCCTGATTATAGCATACCTTGGAAGGCTTTGAGCAGTTTGACCTTATATGTCCCTCTCTCCACATCGTAGCATCTAGCGGCGATCGTTCTCTTCCCTAGAATTTGTTGATGGTCTTTGATGTTCTTCTTAAGCGTCTTCCGTCATCGTTAAATCTTCTCTTTTTAGATTGGACATCTCTTTCCATAATATCATCAGCGTCGATGCGACTTTTACCCATCATCACTCATTCTCGCTCGTTCGGTTATTTCTTCTTTCATTTCGATTCGACTTTATCATCTTATACTACGCGAAAAGTGCTTACATTCAAGCATCGCGTGTCGGGTAACCTGAAGCTTGAATCGTTGCATCCTTTTGCTCCACATTTGCCTGATTCTTTGCTTTGCTCTTCTTAACTCATGAATACGATTTTGCGATTCTATATTTCGATCGTAAAATACCTCTAATAAACTCTCTTGGTACCTCTTCTTCTTCCTCTTCTTCCTCACTCTAAATTTGTTACCTCTGCGATTATCTAAGATGTCTGACTATCGATTCTTCTTCTTGCATGGATATCTCTAATTCCTTCTTACTTTGACATCACATTATCACGGTTGGCGATTAGAGGTGTCTCCACGATCTCATTCACTCCATTGTTAGCGTTCTCGTGACCGTTCTAAAAAAACTATCATAAAACAAGGGTTAATTAAATAAATTAACAAATCACATAATACCCCTATAATATGACCGACCAACAAATAAGCTTAGGTAGGACACCACTAGCGAAGGATTTACTCGTCTCTCCCCTCTAGTTTTATTCCCGATCTCATGGAGATCGTATCCTAAGCTACGATACCAGTTGTGGCGCCCCCAAAATAGGTATACATGACACCCGTTACGAGTGCGCCGAATCGTAGTGCTTAAAGAAAAATGACTGACTTGATATCTGAATGTATTAATACGACGATATATCTTGTGAGTTTAAATACAAATATTATCTTACAGACAATATCATACTCAAATAAATCCCCATCACATTTATTGATACATTATTTTACAAAATGGTGAGGACTACTAAACAACTCTCTACAGAACCTTCATTCCATACCCAGGCTAGTAGTACTCATTTACATTCTAGCCTCACGAGAAGAAAAAATGGAACAACGAAGGAAAAGGGTGAGCTCACTAGCCCGATAAAGAATATTATGACTAAGATAATATCTGACAAATTATCGTTAGTCTCAACGAGGAAAAATCGATAGAATCTGATAGACTGACAAGTTTGGATCAATATTATGGTGAAATAATAATTCATAGAAGAGTTACGTAGAGAATGAAATCTACTATAATCTATGAATTTAACGGTCCATCATCGATATTTTATCCACTGTAACATCAATCGATATTCATCTCGAATCAAATATTCATCTTTGCTCTACTGGGCGAAGATATTCATCAATCGGTCGTATTCATCTCAACACACTGTTCATCTTTGCACTAAAAGGCCAAAGATATTCATCGATCGGTCGTATTCATTTTTAAACACTAAAGATATTCATCATTTTTCATCTTTGGGCCAAAGATATTCTTGAAATCATTCATCTTTGCCTTCTGGGCCGAAGATATTCAATAATATCATCATTTAAGGTGAGGATGATGAAAAATATTTTAAAAAGCGAATCCGGTGAAACAAATGATGAGGATTAAGGATTAAGGATTAGTACTTTGTTTTATCCGTATCAAAATACCTCAAAAATAATCGTAGTGGTGTAAAATTGAGAATGATCAAAACATGGATCTGATCAAAGCTAGTATCGAATAGATATTTTAGACGAAAAGAAGAAATTTTTTTTTTTTCGATGAATAGTCAAAGTATCGTGAATAGTCTTAGTATCGTGAATAGTCGTAAGTATCGTGAATAGTAACTCAAACACCAAAGATAGAAATTCCAAAAAAAAACATTTTCACGCTTCATGAATAGTACTCGTGAATAGTAACTTCGTGAATAGTAACTTCATGAATAGTAACTTCGTGAATAGTAACTCATGAATAGTAACCCAGAGCATGAAAAAGTTCAAATTTGATAAAAACTTGGATCGACATTTGACGTAATGATATTGAAGAAATAATATCATTCTGAAAAAAATAATATCCACTTACCTCGAAGAATCGGTGCCGGAAGGAAAGGTCGGAGTGATCTTTGAATGAAACTTATCTTTGAGCAATGACTCTCAAAGTATCTAAATACTCACAAAATCGCTCGATAATATAGAGAGAAAAGAAAACTTTGTTTACGGTGTGATTTTCAATTCTAACAGCCCTCTATTTATAGGAAAATGTTAGCCGTAAAAGCGGACTTGACACTGCTACGATGGCTTTACACTGCTACTATTGCCACCACCACATTTGAAATAAAATTCAGCACATTTCTTCACCAACCACAAGTGGGGCCCCTCAATTCTAAATTTTCCACCAAAATCAATTATAAACCTAATTTAGAATCAGACACCTCTTAAAATTCATAACAAATCATTCGTGCATTTTAACGGTTCAAAATTTGTGGACATATACTCAACTTATGTATGTATAACATACCCAAAAATTACCACAATCAGCGGTCGGATTAAAAATTATAACCCCATGATATATCTAAAACCCACGATTTGATTTTAATACCTCGATCAGATAAAATCTTGATAAAACACCTCAACATTAATTTCTTCATTTATAACCACATAAATAAATCCATCATTTATATTCATATAAAATAAATATTTCCTTATCATATGAATCGATAATTAATTATTCACAAATAATAATACGAGAATCTGATTATAATGACGGTAGTTCCCGAGGAAAGGGGCTTTCGATAAGGATCTCTCTCTTCTTGGTGGCATGATTAGGTGACCAAACCTCTCCTTAGAAGAGAACTTTCTAGACATTGCCAATAATGTTATCTAATAATATTATTCAAATAATATGAATTATTTGATCGATAATGGGAAATCTTGTGCGGTGACAATTATTGAACAATGATAATATATAAAATATCAATATGACAATTATTGAATCGATAAAATAAAATATTGAGCGGTAACTTCTTGTGAAAATTATTGAGTAGTGCCATCTTACGTAAGGATCGATAATTCAACAATCTTGCATGCAATCTGGTGTCTCTTCTTGTGCGACCAGCGTATTCTTGTATTTTAACCATAGGGTATTCAGCGAGTCTTACTTGGTAACAACTATTCTGTAGTTATTTATAACTTGACTTACTTTGTCGTTTTCTCATCGATCGCTTTCAGTTATGGGGCCCCACACATGCATTTGTAAATACGAATATTGGTAAATACGAATATTCACAAGCGATTCTGAATATTCCACGACGAAACGAATATTCAAGAGCAAAAATGAATATTTTATAACCACTTGCTTATTTTGAAATATTTGCGTATTTAACCCATAACTATCACATTAATCAAATCAACCCTTACTATTTCAAAATAATAAATAAAGGAAATTCCTTTTTATTTAAAAATTTTAAAGATTTAAATTTTGTGAAATAATTTTTAATATTATGGTGTGAATTTGAGATAATATTATAGTTGTGGGTAGTATTTATAAATTTTTGCAAAGTATGCAAGTGGTTATATTATATTCGATTGGTTGGGAATATTCGGTTTATGGGGAATATTAAATACAATGGCTCAATCATTGGTGGACCCCCTAGCGAAATTATTGTCGGATTGAAAGCGACAAAAATATTTTATTGAAATAACGGCGGAAGTTTTTCTGTGTAGTTCTTGTTGAACTACTCGGTAGTAAAAAATGCGATGTCGTGTGGTTGCATAGTAATAGCACGCGGTATTGATTATTGATCTTTATGTGAGAAGTCACTCGGTTTGATTCCATTATTATCGATTAATAATATGAATTATTATAGCGATAATGGCGTTTTGTTTTATTACAGTATTATTAACGTAATAAAAGCGAAACATCTTTATATAAAATAGAATACTTTATTAAAGTTATTATAAATAAATAGAATATATTATATTTTATTATGCGTAGTGTTGCATAGTTTTTGCGTAGTGTTTTTGCGTAGTAGTGTTTGCGTAGTAAAATGTTTTTATATAAATAGAATATATTATATTTTATTTAAAGATTTTTCTTTAAATATGGATAGTCGATTAAAAGTAAATCAATACATGATAGTTAAATGGATTAATTCTTATGCATTCCATTTTCCTATAAATAGAAGCTCGTTCCTTCATTATTTTCTTACGAATTCATTGAAACTACTAGAGAGAAATTAGAAAAGCTAAGGTATAGAGAAAATTATAGAAAGAGAAGAGTATACTGCTACTTCACTACTTCTATATTAGGTTCTTTTACGGTAGTGAGGGTGTTATTATTCTTCTTGAAGAGAACTTACATTATTCCATTCATTATTATTACATTGGAATAACTTTTGTAAAAGTGGCATACCTATCATAACTTGCTTATCTGTGGCGTACCTATACTTGGTGAAATCCTTATGTTATTCCATTGCTTATTTATTACATTGGAATAACTTTTGTATCTGTGATTTACCTATACTTGGTGACATTCTTTATTATTACATTGGAACATCACATGCGTGTGTTTTACAGGACTGGTTAAATCTTTTTATTATTACATTGGAACATCACATGCGTGTGTTTTACGGGACTGGTTAAAATCTTTATCATTACATTGGAATATCTGTCATACGTGTGTTTTACAGGATGCAGTTCCATCTTTATTATTACATTTGGAACATCATGCCGGTGTGAATTTCACGACTGGTTAGATTATTATTATTACATTGGAATAACTTTTACATCATCGCAATCTGCGTGCGTGGTGATTTCTTTTGTTATTCCATTCTTTATTATACCCGGTTGGTTAAAACTTTGACTTTATACTCCATGAAATTAGTAGAATATCCTTGATATTTGCGTTTCATCGATATCTTTTCATGGAAATATTCTTACGATCATTCTTGAATTTTACTCTCTAAAAGCGATATCATGTTGACAATTTGGGCGTTAATAATTCATGGATTAAATAATTCTTGAACTTGTTTTATTGAATTATTATGTCATTGTCATCATCCTCGTATTATATTATGTTATCTTTGGCTTACGTGCATAGATGAACTTAGTATGATTATGACCGAGGATCATTCGGTATAATCATGACTTGATATAAATGATGTGACAAAAGTCCTCGGTGGTTTTGTAATGCATTGATGGATAGTTTTTGGTATGATTATGACCCGGGGGTGATTCGGTATAGTCATGACCATTGATAATTTGATGAAAATCCTTGGCCAAGTAGTGCGGGGATGATTAGATGTGGTGGTTTATTTATTAAATTTGAGTCTCGGTGATAAAAATTGATGAAAACCTTTTAAAACCTAAAAGATAGTAGACTTTATTTTCTACTTGACTCTTTTAATGGATTGCTTATTCATTGCTGATTAAGCTGGTTGTCTATTGTATTTTATCGGTTTAACTTTTTGTTGAAGGCTAATGATAATTTATTACGCATTATCTTAGTCGTAATATTTCTTCTTTGGGCTAGTTGAGCTCACCCTTTCTTTCCTTTATTCTCTTGAGGAAATGAGAACATTAGTAGCCATTTGAGACGAGTCGGGGAGCAGAGTAATGGTCAGGAGGATAGCATTAGTAGTCCTCACTTTATTACGTGAAATAGTGTGATAATAGTTGTAATGAGGACTCCTTTTGAGTTTGTATAATATCTAATAGACAATATTTGTATACTAAACTCACGGTTTATGTCGTATTATTAGGATGATGAATGAGTTATATTAATAAGTTGTATTTGAATTTATGTACCATGTAAGTGGCGACCCAAGATGGGTGGCGTATACCTAATTTTTAGACGGAAGTTATTATTCATGTAGAATAATATAATACGGAATGATGTGAATGAAAATTCGCAACCGAGTGATGATCCAGAGAATAATAAATGTCGAATAATAATAAACAATGGAACGGTCAAGGTAAAAACACATATGACGGTGATATTCAACGAGAATAATAAATGCGAATAATAAACAATGGAACCGTGAAAAGTGTAAAAACACCTGGACAGGATATTCCAAATGAATAATAAAGAATGGAATAATGAAGAAGATCACCAAGTATAGGGGATTCGGCGTTCTGAGTTATTCAACAGAATAAATAAGAATGGAATAATATAAAGATTTCACCAAGTATAGGTATGCTGCGGCATTATACGAGGTTATGTATAGGGTATGCCACTTTTACGAGTTATTCAATGAATAATAATGATGGAATAATGAGAAGTTCTCTTCTTGAATAAGAAAGAATAACACCTTTACGGTACAACAAATAATATCCACTACAGTAAAAAGACATTTGGATATCAAAGTAGTGAAATCTTAGAATACTCTTCTTTCTTTCTCTCTATAGATTTTCTCTCTATAAATTTCTCTCTATAATTTCTCTCTACAGAGTTTCAAATGAATTCGTAAGAAAATAATGAAGAAATGAGCTTATTTATAGAAAAATAGAATGCATAGTAATTAATCCATGAAGCGGTCGTGATTGATTTACTTTAATCGGCGGTCCATATTTAAAGTAAAATCTTTTAAATAAAATATAATATATTCTATTTATATAAAACATTTTACTATGTAAACACTATGCAATACTACGCAAAAACACATTATGCAACACTATGCGTAATAAAATATAATATATTCTATTTATAGAATAACTTTAATAAAATTACATTTTTTATATAAAAGATGTTTACATTTTATTACGTTAATAATACGAATAAAACAAAACGTCATTATCGTATAATAATTCATATTATTAATACTAATGGAATCAAACCGAGTGACTTCACATAAGCATCAATAATCAATACCGTAGGTGTCTTCTTTACGCAACCACATATGACATTACTTTTCTCTACTAATGAGTAGTTCAACGATTATCAACGGTAAAACTTCATAGTTATTTTAATAAAATATTTTTGTCGTTTTCAATCCGGCAATAATTTGTTTGGAGGTCCACCAATGATTGAGTAGTATTATACGAATATTCCCCGCTAAACCGAATATTCCCCACCAATCGAATATAATATAACCACTTGCGTACTTTACAAAATTTATAAATCTACCCACAACTATAATATTATCTCAAATTCACACCATAATATTAAAATTATTTTAACAAAATTTAAATCTTTATTGATAAAATCTGGGGTCTTAACATTGATATAGTATTTGCGATAGTAAAATCTTTTATATAAAAGCAGAATATTTTATAAAGTTATTCGTTTTATTAGATTATAAATAGAATATATTATATTTTATTGTAAACCAATCTGAATAAAATCCAGTTTAAAAGTAAATCAAATACAGATAGTTCATGGATTGAGTTCTTATTCAATCCATTCTTATAAATAGAAGCTCATTCCTTCATTATTTCTTACGAATTCTTTGAAATTCTAGAGAGAAAGCGTAGAGAATTATTCTTCTATAATCTTGGCGTATTTCTTTAGCGTTTAAGAAAGTTTTTTGGCGTAGTGCAAGTTTCTTCAAGTATATCCCAGCCCTCTAGTCTTGGATACTCTTCTTTATAAGGTAAGAGTATTTTTTTTTCATATTCATGAAGAGAACTTACATTATTCCATTCTTTATTATTCTATTGGAATAACTTGTATCTGTGATCTACCTTATACTTGGTGAAATTCTTACATTATTCCATTATTTATTATTATTTGGAATGATTTTGTCATCGCAATCTGCATACGTGTGGAAATTCTTTTGTTATTCCATTCTTTATTATTACATTTGGAATATCACATGCATGCGTTTTCTGGTGGGACTGAATTAAAATCTTTATTATTACATTGAAAATATATCACATGCATGCGTTTCTGCGGACTGGTTACATCTTTATTATTACATTGGAATATCACATGCATGCGTTTTCTATTTGGACTGGATTAAAATCTTTATTATTACATTTGGAATATATAGTATGCATGCGTTTCTGGCCGGATGTAATCATGGTAGTAATGTTACAAATGTTGTGGTAAAGTCCTCATTATCCGGTAGTGCATTGATGGACGATTGTTGGCATGATCGTGACCATTGATGAATACGAATATCCTTGGCCCGTAGTGCGTGGATAATTTGTGGTTGTGATCTTAATGAATATCCTTGGTAGTAGTGCGGGGATGATGTGGTTTATTTATTAAAATTTGAGTTCGGTGATAAAAGTGATGTAAAACCTTTTAAATCATAAAATATAGTAGATTTTATTCTCTACTTGACTCGTTTAATGGATTGTGTGTTCATTTGTAGTTAAACTTGATGTCTATTGTATTTTATCGGTTTAACATTGTTGAAGACTAATGATAATTTATTACGCATTATCTTAGTCATAATACTTCTTCTTTGGGCTAGTTGAGCTCACCCTTTCTTTCAACATTCTCTTTAGGAAATGAGAACATGGCCGGGACTAGTCGAGAGCGAGGTGACCAGTCGAGATGATAGTATTAGTAGTCCTCACTATTTTGTTAAATAGTGTGATAATAAATGTAATGAGGACTTATTCTGAGAGTGGATATTGTATAGAAGATAATATTTGTATTAAAACTCACAGCTCTCTTGTTGTATATTAAAGATTGTATTTGTATTCTGTACCATGTATTTGGCGACTCAGAATAGGTGATGTATACCTATTTTGGGGGCGTCACAGTTGGTATCAAAGTTTAGGAATATGATCCCTGGTTGAGATGTGAGACAAGAACTAGGAGGGGAGAGACGGGGAATTCCTTCGCTAGTATGACCTACCTAAATTTATTTGGTATTTAATTGGTGGGTCAGAGTATAGGGATAATATGTGATATGTTAATTAACTCTTGTTTTGTGGTAGTATTTGAAAGTGGCATCCGAGAATGTTGAGAACATCAATGGAGCATAGGAGACCGTTGAGTCTCCACAGATCAATAATCAGGACAATGTGCATCAAGAAGGCGACAATCCTCATGCAAATAACAACACTGACTAAATGATGAACGATGGAATGTTCAGAGGCTTTCTGCAATTCATGCAGCATCAAGCAAGAAAGACTCTGTCCAAAATGCGGTGGAAACTTGGCGACTCTGGGGACGGTCCTTGCATTAGCGATTCGAGGAACTAGGACCATAGAAGTTTTTGGAGAGCAAAACCACTTAAAAGCGGAGGCGTGGATAAAGCAAATCTATAAGATATTTGATGTGTTAGGATGCTTGAGGAGAAAAAGGTTCCTTTGCCACCTTCATGTATTTGCGTCTGATGATTCTTGGTGGAAATCAAAGCGTACTCAACTGCCCTTGAAGATGACTTGGGAGAAGTTCCAAGAATTGTTCAACGACAAGTACTTTTAGAAAGTATTCGTCACATGAAAGAGGTAGAGTTCATTAAGTGGAGCAAAACAACATGGCCAGGTGTCGCGACAAAGCCAAGTTTGCCGAGTTGTGTCGGTTTGCGTCCCATTTGGTTGATAATGAGGAGAGAATGGCGCGAATGTTTCTAAAGGTTTGAAACTTAGAGATACGTTAATATCTTATCTCTCACAAACGTGTGTTTGTATTGAGATGTTGTTAATAGGGCTCGATTATTGGAGTAGCGATGATGAGTCAACCAAACCAAAAGAAGCGGTAAGACAAAATGATAATACCGGTGATACTTCATCGTGAGCGGTGATAATAAGCGTGGAGGAATCAACGTGCGAAATGGTAACCACCGGTGGTAATCATGGCCAAAACAATAAGAATGGACATTTCAAGAAGAGGAGATTCAACAATGATGGAAAGAAGTCATCACCAAGATTTTGAAGTGGTTAAGGAAGGATAACGACCATCTATCATATGCTTCAAATCACGGAGGGAAGGACACATCGGTCAAGCTGCAGCGATCTTGATCAAAGCATGTTATAATTGTGGAAAGAAGGTCACCTGGCAGGATTTTATCATTCATAGAAGATAAGTTCGGCTAGGATTGAGGCACCAAAGGGCGTCCCGAGAAAAGTCAAAGCCCGATGGTCTGAGGAGGCGTTTTGTCGTGACCTCCCAGAAAGCAAGGAACCCGAACGAGGTCATCACAGGTAAGCTTATCATAAACTCTTTTATTTCTCCTACTTGCGCTCAACGTTTAAATTTGACTCCAGAGAAATTGTACTTTGACTTATCTGTTGAAACTCCGTTGGGAGAAACCTTCATTACATCCATTGCTTATAAGTCTTGTTTGGTTCAAATCGGTACCCTCACATTACCTGTCGATCTTATTTCATTGAAAATACTTGCATTTGACGTAATTCTAGGGATTGATTGGTTAACCACTCATCATGCAAAAATTGATTGTTTTCATAAGGTTGTTAGCTTTCATATTCCTAACCAACCTATTATGCGAATTCAAGCAATCAAACCATTAAAATCAATCATTGTCATCTCAAGCCATAAGGCTATTCGTTTATTAAAAAACGGATGTCAAGCTTTCTTAGCACATGTCACGGATCTAAACAAAAATACGTCAGTTTTGAATGATATTTCTATTGTTAATGAATTTCCTGACGTATTCCCTGAAGAACTTCATGGCCTACCCAGGCGTGAAATTGAATTTTGTATTGACCTTGAACCCGGTCTGAAAACCTATTTTCAAAGCCCATATCGAATGGCTCTATTGAACTTCGGGAGTTAAAGACCCAAGCTGCGAGAATTGTTAGACATTGGTTTCATTCGACCCAAGTACTTCTCCTTGGGGTGCTCTGTTACATTCGTGAAGAAGAAAGATGGGAGTATGCGACTTTGTATTGATTATCGGGAGTTGAATCATATCACCATCAAAAATAGGTACCCATTGCCACGTATTGATGACTGTTTGACCCGATTGCAAGGAGCCAAATTCTTTTCAAAGATTGATCTTCGTTAGGATATCACCGATTGAAGATTAGAGCAGATGACATTCAAAGGCGGCTTTCGGAACTCGATGCGAGCATTATGAATTCCTAGTCATGTCTTTTGGATTAACTAATGCTCCTCTTTGCCTTCATGGATATGATGAAGCCAAAGAGTATTCAAAAATATTTGGATCACTTTGTGGTCGTCTTCCTTGATGACATCTTTATTTATTCAAAAGTAGTGAAGATCATGAGTAACACTTGAGGTCGATACTCAAAAGCTTCGTGAATATAAGCTTTATGCCGAGTTGAAGAAATGCGAGTTACGGCGAGAAAGTGGCATTCCTTGGGCGTGTGGTATCAAGTCATGGAATATCATTGACCAAAGAAAGATTGAAGCTATTCAAAGTGGGAGCAACCTAAATCGATGGCCGAAATCGTAGCTTTCTCGGCTTGGTGGTTATTATCGGAGATTAAGTAGAAGGGTTTTCTCGAATCGCTACTCCCCTTAACTCGGTGACTCGAAAGATACAAAATTCGGTTGGAGCGAGGAATGTGAGAAGAGTTTTCAAGAACCAAGAGAAGACTCATTTCGGCTTTTTGTTACGACAATACCATCTGGCTCGGAGGAATTTGTCATCTACAGTGATGCTTCAGGCAAAGGGTTAAGATGTGTTCTCATACAACATGAGAAAGTCATAGCCTATGCCTATCTACAACTCAAAGAATATGAGATGAATTATCCTACTCATGATCTAGAGTTGGCAGTTATTGTCTTCGCACTTAAAATTTGGAGGCATTACTTGTATAGGGAGAAAGTTTAGATCTTTACGGATCATAAAAGTATCAAATATTTCTTCACTCAAAAGGAACTCAATATGCGACAACGACGTTGGCTTGAACTATTGAAAGATTATGATCATACCATTCAATACCATCATGGAAAAGCGAGCGTGGTAGGCGGCGCATTGAGTAAAAAATCATATCTTGGTGCGAGTGCGATATGTCAACGTATAAAGGCCCATTTTGTATGACTTGCAAAGGATGGAGATAGAGATAAAGACTCGAGGACCCAGTGATGATGGTGAATATACAAGTGGAATCAACTTTAATCGATAAAGTTAAAATTTGCTCAATTTATAGACTGGAGGCGATCGTATGAGGAAGAAAGTACAAGAAGGTCTTATCTTAGGAAGCAAGAATCGATGAAGAAGGAATACTTGAGTCGACTCCGGACTTTGTGTTCTAACGACCACGATTTAAAGTATAAAATCATGATGGAGTAGCACAACACACCGTTTGTAATCCATCCTGGAAGTACCAAAATGTATCATGATCTTCGACATACATTTTGGTGGGGCAATATGAAGAGGGAGATAGCGTTGTTTATCTCAAGGTGTATAATTTGTCAACGAGTCAAGGCGGAACATCTAGTACCAAAAGGTTCATTGCAACCACTTGAAATTCCAGAATGGAAGTGGGAGCACATTACCATGAATTTCGTTCTTAGTCTTCCCAAGGTTTCTCAAGGCGTAGATCTGATTTGGGTCATTATTGATAGATTGACCAAGTCGCTCATTTCTTACCAATCTGAAAACTTATACACTTGAGCGTCTTGCTTTCGTATATACATAAGCGAGGTTATAAGATTGCATGGTATGCCAAAATCCATAGTTTACGATCGAGACCCAAGATTCACGTCAAGATTTTGGGTTAGTTTGCAAAAAGCTATGAGCGCGGTTTACGATTTAGTTGGCATATCATCCTCGAAGAGACGGACAATCGAGAGGACTATTCAAACTCTTGAAAATTTATTAAGACTTTGTGTCCTTGACTTTAAGGGAAGTTGGGACAAGTTCTTACCATTGGTGGAGTTTTCCTACAACAACAGTTATCAAGCAAGTATTGGCATGGCTCCATTCGAGGCGTTGTATGGAAGAAAGTGTCGATTTCTCGGTATCTTTGGGATGAGGTGGGTGAAACAACGTTGTTGGAACCAGGAGTTGGTACGTATGACTACGGAAAAGATTCAAATGATCCGACCGCCGTATAAAAACCTCCACAAGACCAAACAAAAGAGTTATCTTGATCTTCATCGAAAGGACGTGGAATTCGATATTGGAGATCATGTGTTATTACGTGTTGCTCCATGGAAAGGAGTTACGAGATTTGGAAAGAAGAAAGCTCAATCCTCGATTCATTGGCCCATTTTAATCCTCGATCGAGTAGGGAGGCGTAGCTTTATAGACTCGCTTTCCGCCAAGTATGTCTCGCGTTCATAACGTTTTTTCATATATCCATGTTACGTAAATATGTGAAAGACCCGAACCACATTATTGAGTTAGAACCGGACAAAATAGCGGAAGATTTAACGTATGAGAAGGTTCTTGTTCAAATCTTGAATAAGAAGGAACATATTCTACGCTCCAAGGTTATACCTCAAGTCAAAGTTTTATGGAGGAACCACGATGTTGAGGAAATGACCTGGGAGTTAGAATCTGAAATGAAATCAAGGCATCCTTACCTCTTCGACATACCAGGTACGTACCCTAATTTCGAGGGCAAAATTTTATTAGAAGGGGAGATTGTAAGACCCCAACTTTTATGAATAAAGATGAATTTTCTATAATTATCATTTTTGAATGAATTTGATATAATGTTATAGTTGTGGGTAATATTTAGAAATATTACAAAGTACGTAAGTTGTTTATAATATTCGATTGGTCGAGGAATATTCGTTTGAACAGGGAATATTCGTACGACAACACAATCATTGGTGGACCCCACAACGGAATTATTATCGGAATGAGAAAACGACAAAATAAATATTTTATGAAAATAACGGCGGAAGTTTTACCGTTAACTGTTGAAACACCCAGTGTTAAAAGTACAGGAATACGTGTGGTTGCATAGTAGCACACGATATTGATTATTGATGCTTACGTGAGAAGTCACTCAGTTTTATTCAATTATTGCTTTAGTAATTGCTGCATAGTATCTCACGTTATTTGATTCAATTATTGTCGATATTTTTTATATATTATTAAATCAATAATTGAGATAACAAAGTTATTAATATTATTATTTGCATTATTAACGATGTCTAGAAGTTACGCGAGGAGAGGTTTGGTCACCTAATTGCGCACTAATAAGGAGAAATCCTTATTGGAAAGCCCCCTCTTTCCTGGGAATGACCTGGTCGATTAATAGTGTGAATTATGATAATGATGATGAAGTTTTATTTTATTAGTATTATTAATGTAATAAAAAAATTTTTTTATATAAAAGCGTAATACTTTTATAAAGTTATCATTTTATTTAAACAATAATTAGAATATATTATATTTTATTATACATAGTGTTTATTGCGTAGTGCTGCGTAGTGTTTGCGTAGTAAAATCTTTTTTATATAAAACAGAATACTTTTATAAAGTTATTCGTTTTATTAGATTATAAATAGAATATATTATATTTTATTGTAAACCAATCTGGACCGTCAGTTTAAAAGTAAATCAATCTGGACCGTTCATGGATTAGTTCTTATTGAGTCCATTCTTCTATAAATAGAAGCTCATTCCTTCATTATTTCTTACGAATTCACTAAAACTCTAGAGAGGAAAACTGTAGAGAGAATTCTTCTTCTATAATCTTGAGCGTATTTCTTTAGCGTTTAAGAAAGCTTTGAAAGCGTAGTGAGTTTCTTCAAGTATATCCACGCCCTACTGAGTGAGTACTCTTCTTTATAAGGTAAAGGGTATTTTTTTTTCATATTCATGAAGAGAACTTACATTATTCCATTCTTTATTATTACATTGGAATAACTTGTATCATGATCTACCTATACTTGGTGAAATTCTTACATTATTCCATTATTTATTATTCGCATTGGAATAACTTTGTACATCCAAATATCGCATACGTGGTGAAATTTCGTTGTTATTCTATTATTTATTATTACATTTGGAATATCACATGCGTGCGTGCGTTTTACGTGGGACTGGTTAAAATCTTTATTATTACTGTTGGAATATCTTGTGCATGCGTTTACCTGTGGGTTTCGCCTTTTATCTTTATTACATTGGAAATGGAATATCACATGCATGCGTTTTATCTAGAACACGGTTCCGTTATTTATTATTTTATTGAAATAACTTTGTTTGCCAAAATCCGCATGCATGGTAATTTTGTTGTTATTCCATTCTTTATTATTCATTTGGAATATCACGCCGGTGCGCGTATTTACTTTGACCGTTTAGATTATTTATTATTACATTGGAATAACTTTTGTTTATCGCAAATCCGCATGCGTGGTGATTTCTTTTGTTATTCCATTCTTTATTATACTCGATTGGTTAAATTTTTGACTTTATACTTCATGAAATTAGTGGAATATCATTTATATTTGCGCTTCATCCAGTATCTTTTCATGGAAATATTCTTACGAGCATTCTTAAATTTTACTCTACAAAAAGTATCGTGTTGAGAATTTGGATGTTATTAGTTCTGAATAAATTAATTCTTGAACTTGTTTTATTGAACTCTTATATCATTGTCATCATCATCCTCGTGTTTATTTTTTTTTTTGAAAAGTCATACGTGGCTGTAGTGCGTAGATGGACTTGGTATGATTATGACCGAGGATTATTTGGTGTAATCATGGCCAGTAATGTTATAAATAATGTGGTAAAAGTCCTCGTTGGCGATAGTGCATTGATAGGCAGGTTGTTGGCATGATCATGACCATTGATGAATCACGAATATCCTTGGCGTAGTGGTGCGTGGATAATTTGTGGTTGTGATCTTAATGAATATCCTTGGTCGTAGTAGTCTAGGGGATGATGTGGTTTATTTATTAAAAGTGAGTCCCGTGATAAAAGTGATGAAAAACCTTTTAAATCCAAAAATATAGTAGATTTTATTTTCTACTTGACTCTTTTAATGGATTACGTGTTCATTGCGATTAAACATGATATCATTGTAATTTATCGGTTTAACATTGTTGAAGACTAATGATAATTTATTACGCATTATCTTAGTCATAATATTTCTTCTTTTGGGCTAGTTGAAATTTCACTCTTTTCTTTCTTTCGTTTCTTTTCTTGAGAAATGAGAGCGTGGCGGGACTGGTCGGGAAGCAGAGTGACGGTCCGAGATGATAGTATTAGTAGTCCTCACTATTACATTAAATAGTGTGACAATAAATGTAATGAGGACTTATTTTGAGAGTGGATATTGTCTAAAAGACAATATTTGTATTAAACTCACAGCTCTCTTGTTGTATATTAAAGATTGTATGTATTCTGTACCATGTATTTGACGACTCAGAATAGGTGATGTATACCTATTTTGGAGGCGTCACATTTTCAATTTGTATTTTAAATATAGCAGTTAAACAAATTTCTTAAATAAACTAGTAATTAAGTTATTGCAAATGTTTATTTCTTTTAGAAAGATGTGTGATAAATTAGACACTCTTATAATTTTATTCAATCACATATCTTGATATATTTTGTAATTGTAATTTAATATAAATTTATCGTAATATATAATATTACTTATAAATTAAAATAAACTACAACAAACAGAGCCTTAATTCTTTAATTAACAAAATATAGAATTTTTTTTTCTCATGGAAAATATGATGTAATGAAGAATCAAATAATCAATTCCCGAAAAAAAAATTGAATTAAATATTACTTAAAATAGTTATTGGAAAAAAAAATAAAGAGCACATCTCAAAAACCAAAAATGTGTGTTTGTTTCAGAAAATCCAAACGTTTCACAAACACAGACAGACCACATGTGACACACAGACAAAAGTTCCCGCTTTACAAATTATTATCCGGTCCAGACGCCGGCTCTGTTTTTGTCTTTTAACGTAAAATTTCCTCTCAAACCTTTTCCTATTGAATCTCCGACCGGTAACACCGGTTGCCATTGGAGCCACTCTCCTTCTCTCCGACCATTCTTATTATAGTCTTAAAAATCAAGATTATGGTTGAGTCGCCATCTTAATTCAACCACCTCCGTTTACTACCCAATAAAAAAAATCCACAATTTTGGAGAGAGAAAAGTAGTATCCGACAGTGACAAATCAGTCTTACTGTTACTCTGTCTCTATTGATTACAGATTTCCAATCTGTTAATGAGTAAATATTCTTTACAAGTTAATCTATTCCAGTATTTACTATTCGCCTGAATCGCCTCTGCAACTTTTTCCGGCTGAAAATGGCGGTTTCTTGGCTAGTTATGATATCACTCCTATTTACCTTTTGTAAAACTATAAAGGGTTCTCTTTCTCAAGATGAAATGTCGCTTCTCAGCTTGAAGAACTCTATTTCCGGCGACCCTTTAAACCTTTTGTCCAATTGGACTCCCGCCGTTAATCATTGCCACTGGTACGGTGTCACCTGCGATTCTGTCTCCGGCAGAGTAATAGCTGTCAACATCCCCGGACGTGTAGATTCAGTCCTCTCCGGTTACCTACCGGGTTCAATTGGAAACCTGACGGAGCTCCGAACTCTATCTCTTCCTCACAATGGGTTCTCCGGCGAGATTCCGGCGGAAGTCGGAAGCTTTCAGTTTCTTCATGTTCTGGAGCTTCAAGGAAATAATTTATCAGGAACCATTCCTCATCGGATAAGATATCTTTCCTCTCTGGTGCTGCTTAATTTGTCGTACAATTTGTTTTCAGGCCAGATTCCGGACGGTTTAATCGGTTCTGGGAGATTAAGTGAGATTGATTTGTCTAATAATCAGTTGTCGGATGCACTCAGAATTGATGAAAATGGCACGAAATGCGAGTTTTTGAATCATTTGAAGCTCTCAAATAACTTCTTGGTTGATGAAATTCCTTCCTCAATTGGGATCTGCTTCAATCTTCGGACTCTTTTACTAGACGGTAACATTTTCGAAGGTCAAATCCCGGCCGAGTTAGGCCGGAGTTCGGAGCTTAGGGTTCTAGATGTTTCTAGAAACAGTCTCACCGGTAGAATTCCTGATGAACTAGCAAATTGCCGGAAACTCTCTGTTCTAATTTTAACCAATTTGGTTGATTTTAGTGAAGATGAAAGTAGTTCAGTGGGCATTTCTAGAGGAGAATTCAATGCCTTTGAGGGAGGTATTCCTTGTGAGATTTTGTTTCTTCCCAATCTTCAGATTTTTTGGGCTCCAAGAGGGAATCTTGGTGGACGATTGCCAGGTAATTGGACCAATTCTTGCTCACTGAGATTGCTCAATTTGGGGCAGAATTATTTTACTGGTTCAGTACCTGAACGTATGGCATTAATGTGCAAGAATCTTACCTTCTTGGACTTGAGCTCAAATCGTTTCCAAGGATTCTTGCCTTTGCAACTGCGCGTGCCGTGTGTGTTGTACTTCAATGTTAGCCAGAATTCTTTATCTGGTGTTCTTCCAAGATTTAGCAATAGCAGTTGTGGTAATAGCATCAATTCTTATGGTAACTTGTTAATTGAGGAACAACTTATTCAGAAGGCGTATTCGGGAAATCCTATTTGGGGGTCTTATTTGAAGGCTGATACTTTTATAGTAGAACATGATTTTAGCTGGAATGGTTTCATTGGGTCACTGCCTACATTCTCGATTGGAGATGAGTTCTTGGCAAATGGTGAAGTTTCGTACAGACTGTTCTTGAATAACAATAAGTTTAGTGGGTCGTTACCTGTTGAGCTATTTTCCAGTTGCAATTACCTGAAGAATTTTTCGATTAATTTGAGTGGTAACCAGATATCTGGAGGGATAAATCCAGTGTTGATTCTTAATTGTTTAAAGCTAACCGAGTTTGAAGCAGCTGAGAATCAATTTGTTGGGTCAATTCCTCCTGAGATTGGCAGCTTGAAGATGCTTAGACGTTTGGATTTTGGTAAAAACAGATTGTCTGGATCTTTGCCTGATCAATTGGGGGAGTTAAAGGATCTGAAATGGATTCTTCTTGGAGAGAACAATTTGACAGGACAAATTCCCGCACAACTAGGCCATTTAACTTCTCTTATGGTTTTAAACCTGTCTCACAATGGGCTCACTGGATTCATCCCTGAAACATTGGCCAACGCCTCAAAGCTCGAAACTTTATCCCTTGATCACAATAAACTTTCTGGGGAGATTCCTTTGTCATTCTCAAACCTTTCCAGTCTTACCCAACTGGATCTTTCCTTCAATAACCTTTCTGGTCATATACCTCATTTCCAACTGTTGAGTGATTGTGGCAGTTTCACAGGGAACAAGTTACTGCACTCCTGCCCGGATCAATACTCAGTGCCGCTGGCTTCCCTTCCTTCCCCAGTAGAAGGTCACACGTCGCGCAGTGGAGGTAAGTTGAGGGCATTTGTCATAGCAATGGCCAGTTCGGTGTCTTTTATACTTTTCATTCTAGTTGTAGTAGTTCTTGTCCTCTTACTTGGAAGGAAAAAGCTTAGTAGAATCGCCACCCTGAGGAGAAAAGGTTTAGTAACATTTGCTGATACTCCAATTGAACTGAATTATGACAATGTGGTTGGAGCAACTGGGAATTTCAGCAACCGGAACCTGATTGGAACAGGCGGATTTGGATCAACTTACAAGGCAGAACTGGTACCAGGCTTCCTTGTAGCTGTGAAGAGGCTATCCATCGGTAGATTTCAAGGGGTTCAGCAATTTGATGCAGAGATTCGGACATTAGGAAGAATTAGACATAGCAACCTTGTAACACTCATTGGGTACTATGTAGGCGAAGCAGAGATGTTCTTAGTGTACAACTATCTTTCGGGTGGAAATCTTGAGACTTTCATACACGAAAGATCCGGGAAGAATGTAGAGTGGCCGGTGATCCACAATATAGCCATTGATATAGCGCGGGCTCTTGCTTTCCTCCATTACTCGTGTGTTCCAAGAATTGTTCATCGTGACATCAAGCCTAGCAACATCCTGCTTGATGAGGACCTAAATGCCTACATTTCAGACTTTGGACTTGCTCGGCTTCTAGAAGTTTCCGAGACCCATGCCACAACAGATGTTGCAGGTACATTCGGATATGTAGCCCCAGAATATGCAACCACGTGCAGGGTTTCTGATAAGGCAGATGTGTATAGCTTTGGGGTTGTGTTGTTAGAACTGATGTCAAAGAAAAAGTCCCTGGATCCATCATTTTCGGATTACGGGAATGGATTCAACATTGTTGGATGGGCCAGGTTGCTGATCAAGGAAAAACGCTCAGCTGAGCTTTTCTGTCCGGATTTGTGGGCGTCTGGGCCTAACGAGGATCTGCTGGAAATGCTAAGACTTGCAGCAGCATGCACTGTGGAGTCGCTTTCCGTCCGGCCAACAATGAAGCAGGTTCTTGAAAGATTGAAGCAGTTGCAGCCCTGAACACTAAATACCATGGTCTGATCAAGACTCTGAGCTAAACTAACAGTAATGGGAAGGTCGATGTCCATCTTCAAGGTTGGTTACAATCTAGCTAAATTACTCTCTGCTGTTTTATTTCGCTCGTCTGTTGGCCTATTTAATAGGAATAACACTAATAAGCATCCATTGCACCTGATTTTATGCAGAGCCAAGTAGCAGCAATTTTGAGATAATGAAGCATAGAAATCCCTGTTTTGGATTCTCAGTGTACAAATCAATTGCTAGATAGAATTTGCATTGGCATGTTTATATCATTGCGCCGGTGAATTTAACCTTTTAACATCTTTCTATGTTCGTGATTTTGTTAGAACACTAATGTATAAGTTGTCCCAAACAAGAACCAAGTAACTAAGGATTTTTGTTCAGTTTCAATTATATTTAAAAAAAAATGACACACCAAGTTAGGCAGAGACTGATGTGTAATCCTAAGCAATTAGATAAAATAATAATAATATTTGGATCTTTTTTAATTCTTTCTTATTCCGCATCTAAATTTAATATCAACATAAATTTATTGTCGTGTAGTAAGACTATATTTATGTATACACTAGCATGGTATACCACCGGATTCGAAAAGTGAACCTCAGCTCATAAGCCACGGTCCGCAAAAGTAAATTAAACTTACCAAAATTAGCTTATGCTTAAACCAGAGTAGATACATTTTATTTTCAAAGAGGCTAGAATGTAGTAAGTAATTGACCCAATGGCAAATTTCAGATGGATTAAAATCAGACACCTCAAAAATTTACAAGCACAAAACTGTCACAAATACAGTAATAGCAAATAAATGAAAGAATAAAAATGAAATAACTTGTCTTTACAGCAATAAATACATGAATTGACTGGAAAGATCAGAACATTTCTTTTAAACAAAACCAAAAAAACAACATATTTGCAATGAGCTTCAAAGCAGAACCATTGTTCCAAGACTGACATGGAAGAGAAGCGGTATATCTTATGAAGTACCAGCAGCTAGTTTTGCCTTGAGAACCAGCTCTTCCGTTGTTGTGCCAATAATTTCGTTAGCACGCTTGAGATTTACGCAATAAAATCTTCCAATGGTATCCTGAATACAAGGAGACACGACACCCAATCAAAAGAGAGAAAAAAGAAATACACTTTCTCCATATGTTAAATATCACCAGAAGTTTTCTTTTCCTTTCAACTTTTAACTTCTCTTGTTAGGAAGGAGAAACAAAAGGAGGGAGAAGGTTTAGGGCTATAATGTACCCGTACCCTCCCACAAATTCTCCTAGCCCCAAGGGAAGAGAATGACGAACTAGATGCCATACCAGCTAAGTAGCCGACACCTTTTGAGAATTTCATTAGACAGCTTCAATCCCTACCCATTTTACAATGTATATCTTGCTTAAATAACCTTGTCGGTCATACAAAGTTCAATATAACCAATATATCTGTCTAACTCAAGAACTGCTTAACATTGGATAGCAAAGGATGATATTCAATCCAGGACATGCTTCTTCCACTTTTGAAGGAATTTTATTTTTATGCATCATAGAAACGAAGAAATCTAGATGTAAGACTACACCTTTTACTTGGATCTTATAGAAAATATAAGGATTAAAGTTTGCATTGACATTTTGTGAAACCACTGTATGTATTGATTATATTTATTTGGAATGAACAGACAAACATATAAGGTAAATGTAGTTTATTTATTCCGTGGGAACGTGGGAGAGGGGTGTTAAGTGATAATCTCACCCGCGAAACAATGCCCAACTTTTCCAGCTTTAGGACCGCATCGTCTATATCAAAATTGCACCTCTCACCAAACTCTTCTTTTATTAGTTCCTCACATCGCCGGTCAAGATCCTATTCATATCATCACAAAGTACATCAGTAATTTTTACAATATAAAAAACTGTATAAAACCATTAGAAATCAGGAAAGGAAACCTAAAATTAAAAAATGAAAAGTATGCGTACCTCCAAAGTACATTTTCCCTGTTCCATCAGTATAAAGAATGAAATGATGACTTCCTTCACCTGCACACCAATTATAAGAGACTTGGTAGATATATCAATAATATTCAAGTAATTTAAACAGTCACCACAATTGCAGAACTTTATCAAAGAGCTTCTTAAAGAGGAAAAAATAACAAATAAACAACTACACCTTATTTATTAAGCATGTTCCAAGTTATGCACTACACCACTATGGTATTCAATCCAGTGGAAGCTTTAAAGATGTGCCTAAAAATGCATGGTCACAAAAGAATTCTCTTGATATATACAAGCATGAGAACTTATGGATACATTCTACCTTTAAGACCAACTTTAGTTTGATTGTATTAACCGGTACATCGAAAAGGTGAAGAAAGTAAAATATCAATTACATAGTTAAAAAATAATAGGAAATGGTGCTGCTTCTGAAAGAAAGGTCCAGGAAAATATCCTGCGCAGAGAAAGTAGAAAGAGAGAGAGGTCCTCAACAATGATCAAAATCATGCAGCTGCAGAAATTTCTTGAGACCCGCTTGCTTAGGCAAGGGTCAGTCTAAAGTTGAGATTGGTGATTAAATAGTGAAAGTAGGATGTAAATGTTAAGATAGCTTTGATATAGTGTATCCAGATGGCTCTAATACCAGCAAATATACACAAGAGGAGCCACTAATCAGGTGACGTATGAAACTTGCTTAACTGATGGTATACGTGTGTCCTTCCTTCAGATCGATGCTTCTGATAAAGAAGATCAAGTACAAGAGTTGTCAAGTTTGCTCTCATCATGAGAAATCGTAAGGACCTTTTCGTCATTATTTCAAACATTTGGTTCCATCCGAAGCAGAGTACGTTTCTAGAAATTCACAAAGACATCCGGTATGCATCATTTAACCCAAGTCATTGGGCTCATAAAAGCCGCCTCTTGCAGGAACCGGAGTTAAGACTTAATATTGCATTTCCTCATGGCTCATCCACATTTACTTTTTCACTATCGATCCCGGTCCTATTCATTCTAAGGTCACAATCACAACGGTGTGTTGGGAGGTATTGGTAGACTCCCACGGCCATTCGATGGTAACCCATTTATTTGTCGTCAGTAAGGTATAAACCTATGTTCATTGATTTTACCAAGTGGTGGTAAGTCAACGGTCACAACCGGGATCCTTTTATCTGGATCCTATAATCGATTCCAGTATAATCGCTTCACCAGCCGGTAAATAAATACTTTTACTCGAAAGGGTAAAGAAGATTTTACGGTAGAGGATGCGTACCGGACCAATTTCAATAATACGACCGATCATTCAACATTTCTAAAACATAAGAGCATATACTTTATTTTCGTTTCGCTGAAATTAGTCGAGTTCAATTATCATTCATTAAATCGCTCATTAAATTCGGGCCATTCATTTCATAAATTAATCATGCCTTTTATCTAGTCTACGCCCTGTTAAGTTCATGATGAGTAATGGACACTCTAATTACGACAAGAAATGTTCTCACTGTGGCACAAGTACTTATGTCGATATTTTAATATTAACTGCTCACAACAAAGTAGAATTTTTATCTTCAGTTTCTTCCTTGGGTCATCGCCATTCATCTAGCAGAGTCTAGAAAGAATAGCTTTTTCTCGCCTTTTACTTCATAAGATTTCATATCCTTCGCATTATAATGATCGCTTCCATTGTCTCATTTCATGGATTTTCTCAGATTCCCGCCTCGATCTCCTTAACGAAGTCTTCTATCAAATGCCATGACCCAAATCCTAAGGTCTTAAGCCTTTCGAGCTCTTCTTCTCTTGAGCTTCTAATCGACGTGACCGTGATGCTTCTGATCTTTAGGGCTCGATGACGACATTATATCAAATACCGATAATCAAGAAATGGCCTCGGTCATTTTCGCGCTCTTCTTAACGAGTATACATTATACAAGTTTGCCGAAGAACAATATACATTGTTGACTTAATTCTTTAACAACTTAAAGCCTTAAAATTTTAGCCTAATGGTAATTATTATTGTATTAGAGTTATGGATTTGCAAATTCTTTTATTAAGGTCTTTCACCTTGCATCCACCCCCGTTTATGTTGGTGAAGCCAAACTTTATTGTGTTTGTGCATTATAATGCACCTTGGTTTGTCTCCCAGGTACAACCGGTGTTGGTCCTAATCTCTAACATTTGAATCTTTTGGAGCAACTATTAGCGCTACCAACTTAAGCTTTCAGAATAGCATAACACAAATGCTTATAAAAATTGTAGCATCTAAAGAATTAAAGGTCATTAAAATGAAAACATATAAAGAAAATCATGTGACTCAACATTAAAGAATTAGACTGTTTTAACGCAGATGTGCGCTTATGATAAGGAAACTGGATTTTCACATCTACAACCAGTAGGTACTCCTAATTATGATGACAACGAAATTACTCTTGAATACAAAAATATATGTTCACAACAAGTTTCTTTAATTTTTTAAATTTCTGATCTGCATTAACCTTCTCCATACATACAAGTAAAAGAAAGAAACAAAGAAAATGCACAACGAAAGAACGCCTAATGAAACTCACTTCTTGTTGAACCACGTCATCGCATAAGTGAAGAAGAGTCCCTTTCCACTATCCAATTGTTTGTCATACATGGACCTTGTAATTAAGTTCTGATATGAAGCCATATTTGCCTGAAACCTACAGCCATAAATGTTCATTTTCAGCATTAATAACAAAAAACTAGATATAATTCAGAGAGAAATTATCTATGAAATGCACATAATAACTCTCTTATTAAGAAGATACCGCCTGATTATGGTATGTTAAGAGTAACCTGGCACACGCGCAATCAGACTCCATTCCCAATGCATAAGGTAGTATAAACACTACATCAGCATTGACTGACTGACAACCAAATTTTATAGCATTATGGTAGGTGGATATTCAATTGACAAGTCCAGTGTGTTGCAAAGGAGATTTTAAGATTTGGTCCCAATAATAATGGACTCGGTTACAGCACAGGGAAATGCTTAACTGAATGATAAATTTCCAGATAAGTTAACTCAAATAGAGAGAGACTTAACGTTAAGTATATCTTAGCGCAGTAACCAACCACTGTAGAGAGGATGGCAAACATGACCCAAGGATCAGCTTTAGGATTTTCCAGTGAACCAACTACAGCTACCTGGAATATAAATATGTAATGGTAAGATCATCAAAACAAACCAGATTTCAAGAGCAGTCAACTCAAAGAAAATTATTATTAAATAACTGACCAGCCCAACTATAGCAGAAGCAAGGAATGAGACCCAGTCCATTGGAGTCAAACTTGGATTTTTTTTCTCCGGCTGTCGAAGCAAAAATGTATGAAAAAACATCTATAAACTAGATATAAACTTTGATGGAGGGAAAAAATTAGGGAAGTTAGAATGTCATGGAAAAACACAAACAATATCACACATGAACATACATAAATAAACACAGAGGGAAAAAAGAGGGAGAAAGAAAGCTCAACCAAGACTCACAAGGACTATCTCCATATCAGCCATTGGGATGTTTTTAAAATGCTTCACATAGATTCCACGTTCAGCTTTGCTTTGGGTGCTTGCTTTTCTGCATATCATCATTTAATGTTGATACTCACCATCATAAATCCACACCTTCTAGTACCACATTGGTTTTTAAACTTAAAAAACACTTTGACGAAAGTATCCAAACAATTGTTCAATATAGCCTAATGAAAACAGATGCCAGTACCTGTAAACTACGATTATCCTATCAAAGGTAGGTTCCTGGATCGTTATCTTACTCACCAGATTGCGAAAACTGAATGAAAAAAAAAAAAAAAATGTAAAATATTGGAATTATGGAACTCAAAACAGGCTACTAAAGTACTACTCCATCTGTATAAGACATGCTTAGACTAAAATTTTTGAACAAATTTCTTTTCAATACTAAACTTTAAAGACAAACTTATTATCAAAAAAAAAAATTATAGCGCGGACGGAAAAATAAGTCGTCGCTAAAGGGGGTGGGCAAGTATATTACTATGTAAGCTTAAGATCCGGACCGAAACTTTAAAGACTAAAAAATCTTAATAATCAAAAACTAACCAACTGAAAAATAAGACTCTCATTTCCGGACGAGGGAGTACACTGCTGTCCATATCTAAGTTTCTTTTAGTGGGTCTTATGACTCACAATATATGTATATGCACTCATGCACAAATATTCTATATGTTTAACTGCTGTCTGTTTACTAATCTATTTACCTATGCTTACTAAACAATTTTGTTGTTATTTTTTTTACCAATACCAGACTGCCAATAACAATAGGAAGACACTGTGTGACTCATACCTAAAAGTTTATCATGCTATCCCAAAGACATGTACTCGGTGCATGATTTTAAGCTTCTGTGAGATTCCATGAACTGGTTCTTGATTCCATTACAATGAAGTGATCCATGCTAATATAATAATTTCCACAAAGTTTGGAATTAGAAAGTAAAAAAATTCCACAAATTTCACAAATAGTAAAATTTCTATAAGTGAATGCATTCAGTATACCTAGGATTTCATTCGTGTGGCAATTAAAATTTTGAATTTGCATAAAAGTACAACAACCAAAAGACAATTTCAAAAACTTTAGTAGTGGTAAGCAAACATCCCAAATTAACACTGTATAATTTAAGAATTGCAATAACAAGAGGAAGATATGAAACCTAATTTCCATATTTTCGATACGGATCCGTTCAACATAATCAGCCTGCTCAGCTTCAGTCAGAATCTCATCATCTTTTTTTGGATCTTTCTTACGCCGTGCACTTGGTTTTCTCAATCTGTCCAGCCTGTAAGCAACATAATGGCAGAAAGGAGGATAAAGAGAAACAAATGTGTTTGTGACAGATTAATCAAGACAGATGGAAACAAAATCTAATCAAGGCCAACTACAGACAACTCTGAATTCTTTAACTACCATAAATGGTTAGGAACTATTTATTAGAAATTAGTTGCCCTGGCTTAAAGATTCTAACAAAATATTGCTGATGCTCACAAGAATACCTTGTCAGTCTCATAAACCATGCCCACATACGTGCAATGATCATGTCCACTTTCTCCATGAAAAAGTAATCAGTTGTCCGATCAATTCCTGTGCCGCGTCGGAAGATTATGTACTACAAAGAACTATACAGATTCAGTGGAAAAAAAAACATAACAAATTTGCTCCTATTATATTTATTTAGACAAATATAGCAACTAATCAAAAATTATTTGGGGGAAAAGACTATGGATTTGGACCTGCTACTTCATCAAGAGAACAACTTATGAAAGTAGAATGTACATGGATACTGTTAAGTTTATTAGAAATTGATAAGGCGTCAAGATTATGTACTACAAAGAAACATAAAGATTCTGGGGAAGAAAAAAAACTTGGCACTTAGATGGTTATTAAGACAAATTATAGCACCTTATCCAAAATTATTTGGGGAAATGACTATGGATTATGGAATTGAACCTGATACTATACAATGAGACAGAGGTTCAGGCTGCCGTTATATGCACCAAAAGCATGAACTTGAGTTGAGGATCAAAAGCGGCAGCCACTACTACGTGGGCCTGTCCTACGGCTCCCAAAGAAGCTGTCTCATCTTTGACTTGAGAAAAGAAATTATGTACCACAAACTTGCACTTACACTGTCTAATTAAACTTGTACTACAAACTTGCACTTAAACTCACATCCCACCAACCCCAATCCACTGGTGAATTAACGAAAATCTCCTCCCAAATTCAACAATTGACCAGTTATACGACAAACAACTGAAAAATACCAAGTAACTTTCACACAAACAATTTTAAAACAGCTTCCATTCTTTTAAGTTTGACCTACATAATACCTTATCAGCAAAGTCCGGGAGGTTTTCTTGAGGATGTTCCGTAAAGTACCCCTTCAAAAGCTTCTTATCAAGCTATGTTCACAGGGAAAAAGTCAACTAGATTTAGTACCAAATTTATTTCTAAACCATATCAATCAAATGAAGAAATTTGATTTGACTCGGATAAATTATTACTATGTACCAACCTTTGACTCATCAACTTTTATTGGAAGATTGAGAAGGTATTGCCCGGACTGTGCAACATCAATCTCTTCATCAGTAGTTATCTTAAAGTTGCTCTTATCCATTACCTGAAGAGTATGAATGAAATAAGAATAGTTCCTTATACATGCAAAGATGACAGGCGCACACATATGAAATATGTTTATAAACTTATGTGACAAGGACAATGGACGTTGTATTCAGAACACCAAAGTATTCGCACGAGAAATCACCTGAAATAAATAGGCGAGGAAGTTCTGTTCAAGAACGTCAACCTCTCGTGGAGATAGGTGCTGCTGCTCCAATTTCTGTGCCCCATGGACAGGATCAAAGAGGGAGTACAGTTGCTGCAAGCACAATATAATTAACCAAACTTGTAACAGTAAACAAAATATACGAACTTCTTGTGGAATGAAGAATTGAAATAAATAAGGGAAATAAAACACAGGGGAATACCATTAAATCCTCGAACTGTAGAAGATACCAAGCTCGGATTGTATACTCAACTCTTTTACAGAGCTTCAAAAATTCAGCCCTGTCAGAACCATGTTCTGTGGGTGACAAGAAATGCCAATCAGGTTCGTTTAAATCTCGTTAAAAACACAATTTTGTTAATTAATTATTATGAACAACAAAATATTCAGACCCAAAAATTCTACAGAAAAAAATAATAACAAATTCGATCTTTGCAAGGAGAATGTCAACTGTCAAGAAAAACAGAACCCAAACAGTTTACTAGGGGAAGAAACAAATTAATAGAAAAATCAATATTATGAAAATAACCCAAATCCCAATTAAACATATGTCTTCTTTCAGGGAATTGGGTATTAATAAGAAAGGAAAATGAGAATAGAGAAAGTTGGTTACCAATGAGGTTGGCCAAGGTCATGATGAGCTTGGGCTTGAGGATTGGAATTACGGATTCCCGCTCTAATCGAATCACTTCTTTCTTCTTCTTCTTCTTATCCTTGTTCTTCTCCTCCATTTTCTGGTCCAGTTGTATGTAAATTGTACCTCAAACAAAGGACTTAATTTCTCAGTCGATGTATTTGTATAAGATAATTTGATATGAAGAAGGTGGTATAAAGAAACAGCCTCTGTTTCTTGCTTCTTCCCTTGTTAAACAATAAATAAATAGAATAATGATATTCGAAAGAAGCAAGTGAGGGTTTCGTTTGGGAATCTGAGTAGATGAAAAAGAGAAATAAATAAATAACGGAGAAGAACTAACTGAGACTCAATTCACCTGAAAATTGAAATGAAACCACCACGACAACCCCCTCTCTCTCTCTCTCTCTCTCTCTCTCTCGTTATGGCTCTTTAATTCATAGTACTACTTATTTAATTGCTTTTATTTTTATTTTAATGTCTACCCAAAAAGTTGCGTTACAAATAAATAAGATTCTAATACTACTACTTGAAACTGTTACATATGTATTTGGAAGTTATGAGGTTTAATTTGACCTAAAAATACCTTCTTTTTTTCTTTTTCTTTTTTTAAGAATCTATAATATTCAATTTATATATTATTTTAGAGGTTTAAGAGGAGTTTGAAAAAGGAAACCAAGGGGATTTAGGAAAAATTTAGTTGAAATTTATATTATTCATTAACATTCGTAAAATTTTGTTTATTAAAGGCATAATTATATTTATAAAGAATTCTCGTAAAAAAATCAAAATGTTAAATTAAAATCAACTAATAATTTATCATATCAAATCAATAATTATAACCAATCATAATTATATACATTATTTTGTATTTTTTTATAGCAGTTTTTTAAAATAAAATATTTTTATAAATGAAGAAATAAGAAAAGGTGTAATGCATATTATTTATTCAGTCCTTATCTTATTTTCTAATAATTTTGTGAATAGGATAGGATAGAGGGGCCAGAGGGAGGGCGAGAGAATGATGAATAACTAAAATTCTACAGTAATTTTCTAGTCGTGTGGGGTGGGGGCGTGGGGCTATTTTTTGGCTACTTGTCTGTCTCTGCCTGACTCGTAAAAAAGCACTTTAGTAGTATCGAGAACAAGTGCTTCCAACACGTTTGCACTTTTTTTTAAAACCTCTCCACCTCAATAATTTCCTATGAAATCATTTAAACATAATTTATTGTTGAAGTGATTGACTTATTATGGCCCGGTTCAACCATCATTTATCATATATATAATGGCTTAAATATAATGATAAATAATTCATATTTTATTTATAATTCATTTTTTAATTTTTATCGATTAGATGAAATATTAATTTTTTTACTTTATTCATTTATTAAATTAATAAACGGTCAGGATTAAATAAGTCTTTAAGTACAAAAAAACTTATATATTTTAATAAGATCAAAGGACAAAAAGGTAAAATAACAAATAAATAACTAAAAATTATACAAATAATATAAATTAGTTGTATAATTATTTATTTATAGTTATCTAAATAATATAAATTATTTATATAATTATTATATAAATAATATAATAATTATTTTATTAAAAAAAAACTGCGTTTTATTATTTTTTTTATAAAAAAAAATTGTGTTTAATATTAATGATAATAAAAATAAAAATAAAACTCAGTTTTTTTGTAATAAAAAAAAAAACTTTTTTTTTTTAGGGTAGTAAATCATATTCATATAGATCAATTTTAACAAATAAATCTACTATCATTTATTAAATTAATAAACGGTCAGGATTAAATAATCATTAAAGTGATTGACTTATTATGCACGGTTCAACCATCATTTATATATATATATATATGAAAAATAATTATTAGTAGCAGCTGATGACGAAATTATATTCGGGACTATTAATAGCGGACGATGATATTTTATAAATAATTTTGTTTTTTTAATTTTGTCTATCTGCTACTAATAATAGTGACATCCATTACTAATATAGTGGCGGATGATGAGATCCAATTTTAAATCTCAATCGTTGGATCTATAATGTATGTTATAGATAATATTTTGTCTTATTTTAATTCATAACAAATAGGTGTTACAAATAATTTCTTATATATATGTGTATATTCTCCTTCTATTTTAAAATTTAAAAAATAATGTTATATTTTCAAATGCATTGTCTTGACATTAATTCATAATTTAGTATTGATTTGCTAAGTATGATAATAAATAATATTCATAAATTAAAAACAACATATCACTTTATATTTTTAATTCTATAATTTTAAAATAAATATATTTTTAATATTGAAACAGATGAAGGCCACCTTTTAATCCATCTCCCAAAATTGGACCCACCTTCACAGATTTTATTAGGGTAACACTATTTTTAATTTTTGA